>OY756247.1:12038762-14538762 GCA_963576845.1 Megachile leachella
ACTGTCTGCACTTCAAAATACTTTTGTTTTCACTTTCACTTTCTGAAAAATCTCAGGTAAAAAGAATTGTCCCTTTCGATGCCTCCGAGGGTGTCCGAAAGGGGCCGATTATTTTAACGTTATCCTGGACTGCTCCTATGATTAATAATAATCCTCCAAGATCCGTTTTGAAAATTGCAGGCGCTATGAAAAGTCCTCAGAATTTAAATTATGCGCTCGTATAAACTTATACGAGTGCATCTGGTTCTCTTGAAGAATTCGATGTATCGCGGAGCGATACGTACTGAAATAAAATACAGAAATGTATTAATAAATGAAGAAGGATACTTTAATATTATCGTTTGAATATTATTAACATTACTTACCCTAAACGGCGGGCGACGTCTCGTATGCTTAACGTTCCATCTTCATGAAAGTGTTCGAGTACCTCGCGTTACTTTTGCATTCCATGTAAGTATACAAAATATTATAAAATTATGTGTTAGACATTTGCAGAGACATTTCGATGGTTACTGTCCGACGGCTCTCACGAAACTGCTCACGGGTCAAACATAGTTTTGTTTCCAGAAAACACTCTGCCTTTCCCCGTCCCATGGCTAGATATTTTAACAAAAGTATGCATATTGTTTGAACGACTTCCATGAGTCTAATTGCCATTTTTGAATGTCGCCACGGGTTTTTCCCAAACAATCATTCCCACGACAGCTGATACCTGCGACACTCGAATTCATCTGGATTGCCCATTGTCCCGTTTAGTCTTGACCGTGCAATAAATTGTGCGAAGGCAAACTAACGAAAAGCTAATTACCTTAGATGATCCTTTTTAACAGACATTTAACATTCCGGTATAGCACGTACCAAGCCGTTTTACAAAACAAAGTTCGGAGCCGTAAAACAGTCCATTTCTCGTACGGTCTGTTTTGTATTTTCGTGCTACCTGGCCAGGTATTGACGAACGGTATGTGATCAGTGGACAGAAAACCGTGTGCTATACCAAGATGTTAAACGTTTGTTAAAAAGGATCACCTAGGGTAATTAGTTTTTCGTTAGTTTTCCTTCGCACAATTTATTGCACGGTCAAGACCAAATAGGACAATGGACAATCTAGGTGAATTCGAGTCTCGCAGGTATCGGCAGTTGTAGGATTGATTGTTTAGAAAAAAACCCTGGCGACATTCAAAAAGGGCAATTAGACTCGGGGAAATCGTTCAAACAATATTCATACCTTTGTTAAAATATTTAGCCACGGGGTAGGGAAAGGCTGAGTGTTTTTTGGAAACAAAGCTATGTTTGACCCGTGAGCAGTTTCGTGAGAGCCGTCGAACAGTAACCATCGAAATGTCTCTGCAAATGTCTAACACATAATTTTATAATATTTTGTATATTTATGTGGAGTACAAAAGGAACGCGAGGTACTCGAACAGTTTCATGAAGATGGAACGTTAAGCATACGAGACGTCGCCCGCCGCTTAGGGTAAGTAATGTTAATAATATTCAAACGTTAATATTAAAGTATCCTTCTTCATTTATTAATACATTCCTGTATTTTATTTCAGTACGTATCGCTCCGCGGTACATCGAATTCTTCAAGAGAACCTGATACACTCGTATAAGATTATACGGGCGCACAATTTAAATTCGGGGGACTTTTCACAGCGTCTGCAATTTTCAACATGGATTTTGGAGGATTACTATTAATCATAGGAGCAGCCCAGGATAACATTAAAATAATCGGGCCCTTTCGGACACCCTCGGAGGCATCGAAAGGGACAATTCTTTTTACCTGAGATTTTTCAGAAAGTGAAAGTGAAAACAAAAGTGTTTTGAAGTGCAGACAGTGCAGTGACCTGTGAGTGCCACCAGCTGTGTTATACGGTGCCAATGTCTGCGACAGGTCAACATCGGCAGGTTGACCCAGTGGCAATTACCCCATCATTTTCACTGTCGGATTATTAACAAACAGGATTATTTTCAAAGAATGGGTGAGTCTTATTTTAATAATTTTCCTATAAAATAGTAGAGACGTTAATACATTTGTTAGATCTCACATTGAAACTCTTTTTTTTACAAACAGAATAAGTATTTCTTATTAAAAAATGTAAATTCGTTGGCCGATATTGCTGTCAAAAATAAAACAAAAAAATTTCGATATTTAATGTCACATTCCTTGTCGATAACGAATTGCAGTATTCAATAAATTCCATTTGCGTACTTTATGTCAATTACACATAACTAATTTCGATCCTCCTTCATGAGGAATGAATAAATGAACATTAATTTTAATTATTCTGTTCGTTATTTAACTGAGTTTCGATGTAAAGACTTCTTAGGAGACGTTAAGAGAGTTCCGAGGAAAACTCAGTTGATCGCGCTCTAGCCCCGGCGATCGGCTCGAAGCTTTCGCTCTCGCTTCTCGGCGCGCCTAATCCCGGCGCTCTGATTGGTCCGTGTTTTTCGTTAATAACTCAAAAACGACGCTTCAAATCCAATTTTTGCAAAGGGAAATCTTGCTTAGAATTGCGTCAGCTACCCCACATTTCCGGGTCCTACACGAGTTGTGAGACACCCTGTATGCAGATAAAGTCATCTGTTTCAAAGGCCACTACTCCTTCCAAAGTGTATCCCTTGAGCAGCTATGCACCGATCCCAGCGCCTCTGTCATTTTTGGAAAGCTTCCTAGAAGTCTTCTTGTCAAAGCGTGTCAAGCACCTACTGCGATTCGCGTTGAATCTCGTCCACCGTGTCAAATCGACAGCCCTTGAGCTTTAATTTAATTTTGGGAAACAAACAGAAATCACAGGGTTCCAAATACGGTGAGTACGGAGGGTGAGGAAGGACGACCATGTTCCATTTTATTTTTTTTTATATCCCTTTGTTCCAATTTGTAGTTCATCGTGATTTCGCAAAGGAGAAATCCGTGCGTATACTACCATAAACTTGTATAACACAGGATTCAATGAAGATACCACTTCTAAACTTTGTGTTATATGTCTTCAAGATTGTTATTCATATGTTCTGCGAGCGCAAGTCAATCGTGTGATCCGTTTGGTTACAGTAGACACAATCCCGGAACTTAGTGATCGTACCTCGTATATCGTGCATATTACTGAATCATGATGATTATACATAGATTAATCTATTCGTCACAAAAATAATTTGACATTATTTTGAAACTTTATTTATCAGTGTTAAGAACTAAAAATCATCAAAGGCTGTTAAAGAATCTAAATATCGAGTAGTAATGTAACTAACACGTCCAGAGACACCAACCATATCGCGCAAATTCACGATTGTGTCCCCCATCGACTTTCTTAGCAATAGACCATACTGTCGGTTGAAGATCAATTCAGAGACTTCCAACATCTAGCTGACTCGTTTTGGAAAAGATTTTCGTGAAGTTTTCCTACCATGAAGAGGATCATTGTCCTCATTTTTCAGAAGGATTCAGAGTAACCTTTCATTCCAAGCACAAGGGAAATATGTGTCATGGAAAGAATTAGATGGTCCCCATTTCTGGACTTTCAATTTCTGAAGTTATAACTCCAATGAAAAATATTAACTACAAAGTTTCAATATGATTGGATAAAAAGAACTCATAGTCTTAATCACTCTTATTCTAAAAACGTTAATGAATATTGTACTATTAAAAAAGAAAGTTTGAAGTGAAAATTTAGGCTTATTAAATATCTTCGACATTTCAGTTTGACTTTCGTTTATTGAATACAATTGTAGATAAACAACCGTTCGCTTCAATCGCTTAACATAGAATGACTCTTCGCCGCTACCTACCTCGAAGGGTAGTCTCTACCCCTCGTCGCGCTATGGCCGGTTACCTTTTTGTTAAACATTGCTTGCTACTGTCTACCGTCCTTATTATAACAGTACAATAGGAGTATCATTTTTTACCTATAATAAGTGCCATTTCACATCGCCATACGAATTTTATTATTCGAATGAAATTCTGTTGTAACTCGATGTATATAATTCTTTAATTAAAATAACAACTTTTCTCAAATATTTCCGAAGATTAAAAGCACAACGAAGATATAGGATTTTAGTTTATCTTTTTAATGAATTGATTTTATTTCATGAAAGCTAAAATAATTTACATTAAATTATATCGTCATATTTGAAAAACGCCAAATAATAATGTTTTGATTTTTTTCGATAAACCAAAATATCAAAGTTAAGTTGTTAGATATGTGTTTTTATTATAATTTTTCTACATCTGAAGATATACACGTGACTTTTAAATCTTATAAATTACAAAGTGGCTTAAATAGAAAAAATTCAAACACAACATCTCGTACAACGAAATGTCGCATTACGTAACTGATCAGTAACACTTCTTTGAATATCCAAAAAGTATTTAATAAAAATTTTTTTCTAATAAGTAAATAGTATAAATCAAGTTGTAACGAAATGTAGCGAGCAGCGTTGACTTTTTGCGTCGCTACAAAGACGATGTTTTCGGGCCTATGAAATGTCCAGATACCGGAGACAATATAACTTTCACCGGCCAGATGATCCGTCGCCGCTTGTTTATGGGATTTTTGCTCTCTTTAGTTTTTTCCCTGTGCTTGCGGGTGTAGGCTTAAGAAGTAACGGAAAAAGACACTCTTGTATCGAACCTCGACTCGAACGGTCTCTTACCGATCTACGAATACCACGCGCATTCAGTTTAATAAAGTTCTTGTTATCGTTGTTGTTATTAATCAGTTTCAATTTTATTCACCCTTCACCTCAGAAATTTATTTCCAATGCCGAAATTCGTCCGATTAATTACCATTGAATTCACCACATTTAATATTGCATTAAATGTTACTGCATTAAAATACAGCTTCCCGCAACATACATCAAATTATTAAAGTTCGTCGTTAAACTTGGTATCCAGTGCAGTGTCCGATAATAAATTGTATTGCGTAATTACAAAAGTTACTATGTGGGGCACAAAAACTTGCCTTCTGTTCTGTCATCGGTAACAAAATTGTACTAACCGTAAGGGAACTATACTATAAATCATCCAGTCTCATGATCATGTAAAAAACGAGGAACAAATATTAAACGTTTCTTTGCGCGGTATTCGCTATAATTCTCCTTTTCATTAGAACTCTAGGGAATGGAAGGGAAATTTGAACGATGTTGAAGGGGTGAGCGGTGCATATATTTATCACGTAATCCCTGGACATTATGTTTGGCTTGGGTTTGGTTACCTGTGACCATAAATTATAACTTATGGAACGGAATGAGTATACGTTTTGGGTGGACTGGCATGCGCAGTTTGTCCTTAATGTATTCACCTCCGCGGTTGAAAATTTGTGACATTGAGTAATCGTGTGGGAGTCCAGGGTTTGCTAGAGAAAGATATGTGGTTGGTTGCTGTTCGGACAAGCTGGCTGCGAAGGGGTGAATCCTGTGTGTCTTCTTAAGGGTTTTTTTTTGCCGAAATAACGGTATAATTTTCCCAATATAGAACATGAAAGTGTTTTTGTAGACAATTATAACTAACAAGTATTCTCAAAAATAATGTTTTGTAAAATACGGCATGTTGTTTAAAATATTAAAACTATTGGCATTTAATTCATATAAAGTTATGCTACATTTTTCAAATAAATTGATTGCTATACGCTTTCTTAGATTTACTTTGATAGCAAGGTAATAAATAAATAGAAACAGTTTTCTGTTTAATTAATTAATAATTCGTCTTTAGCTTGTCAGAGTAATCAATATTTACTTAGTCAATATTTATAGTCAATATTTACTTCCTTCCATATCTGCGACTATTCGCTGACATTTAGCACAAAAGATAAACATAAACTTAGTTTTAGTTTCCAGTTCATATACTTAGTTGCCATAAAGAAATACAAATTCACTTTTTGGATGATCAATTTTTCACAAGTTGATATGGCAGTTTCATGTTTCGAAATTCGATAAAACAATTTTGTTTCTATTTTTTTTTTTTGTCGGAGTAGTTTTCTTTGATATTACAGATTGTATTTATCATTATTACGCGTATTATGGAACGTTTTCGTAATTAAACATCTTTGTTACACAGAATACAGTAAATCTAAATTTAAGATTTTAAAGAGATGATAAATACTGTATTTTGTTGTGAAAATAAAAGGTTTAATATACTACACTTGTCTCGTATTAATTGCCGACTTTTGCGAGTTAAGAAACTTGAGTAACTTTTAAAAATATACACTATATTATTTCGTTGTTAAATCTAAGAGAAGAGAAAACGTTAATTGTTTATAACTCATCCAAATTTTAACAGTTTATTACGTTTCGAACTCGTAACAAGTTAGAGAACTTCAATCGTCGAAGTTCTTTAATTTTGAAGCGTTCAAAATGGTTGAAGCTGAAGAAGATGTGGATTTACCAGAATTTATTAGAGTTCTGTAGTCTGTGGAAGTTGTAAGAGTAAACCAAGGTCTACAAGAAGTGACCTGTTAACGTTACATCTCGAAACGACAGAACTTTCCAAAAGCTACGAAAGTTTTTTGACTACCAATATTTCGGCAGTATTAGCATTATTTGAACTTCTGCTCGTTAGGTTTAGCTCGTAAATAACTTTTGTCGTGCGAAATTGTTTTGGCCTTTGGAGATTCTCCATCTTTATGAATAAAGCATTCGGCCTTTGCTAAGGCGTTTTACCTACTCTTACTGTTCAATAATTAAAGTTAATGAAGGTGCGTAATGATATATCCTAATAATAGTGATTCATTCTTGTCATGTACGAACATAGAAAAAATACTAACATGAACTAAAAATTAGCGTACAGAATTTAGACGTAATTTATTCATAAAATAAACTTTTCGTATGTCCCGTAAAATGGCCCGCAAGGACTCGAGATTTTGTCATAGGTCACTCTCAAAAATATAAAAAAAAATATGAAACAATAAAAAAAAAGTAAAATAAAAAAATAACAGACACCACTATATCCATATCTCAAGCAACAATAGTAGAAGTCATTAAAAGTACTTTGCGTAGAGTGAAAAAGTGTATTCTGGCTAACAGAAGTTACATTGAACATAAAATGTAAGCATATCAATGAGACATATCAATGTAGTTTAAATGGATGAGTTCTTTGAACTCATTCCATTTAAAAAACTAAATATCATCTTCATTTCTGACGAAATAATTCAGATTTAAAAAATTAGTACATGTGCTCATGTTACCAGTAAATTATTTAAAACTGTTTCTTCTTCTGTTATTTCGAATTCCTTACAGTTAACACAAAGCATACTATAGTATAAGAAATTGATATGTAACATAATGTAATTAATTAATATAATTAATATAACTTTCCTAGTGCTATGTTGGCCTGCGTCAACTCTTCGACTATTTCGTTTATTCGGATTTGTTTTATTCTGTACTTGTTCATGAACGTGTTGCGTTCGATTCTAATATTTTGTATAAGCATATTATATTAATTAATTGTATTGTTCAAATATATCAAAAATTCGATAATTAAAAGAATTAGAACTTTTTGCTGCAACGCTTTCACAAACTGAAATCTTTCATTTACTAAATAACAAATGTTGATTTAGATACTAAAAATTGTTTGCCGTCGTTTCTTCGCAGCTATACAAGAACCGGAAAAATGTTTGATAGAAATTAACTGCGTCCTTTGTAGCATGCCGAGCGTTGTTACTACTGCATCACAATAAAAAAAAATAAATTTTAAATCCCGAAGCGATTTGCTTCTAAACTCTACGAGCAATTATTCAAGTTTTTCCGAACGTTGGAGGTGTTGTCTCGATTGCGACGATCGTACAGCGATTGTGAGCTTTCGAACAAAGTGTGTCCAATGACGATGACGCATTAAAACTGTTTTTTGCGGAAAAATGCATCCAGGCGATAATGCTTTAACGATTTCGTGTTAGACGTTTCTTTCGAGAGAGCAATTGCGAATGTGACGACTCGCTGTCGTCTTGACTCCCATGTAAACAAGGGAGTTAGAAGTCGTACGTTGATTCGTTTTCCGGTTTTTCACAAAATTCCAATCAGTGTACCTCTTGAAGATAGGGATGCAGAAACCGGTAAGTTGGCGCAAGGACCCCGACCGTCCGGCAATGCCGCGATTTTTTCTTTTATGTACATTAGGCGATTATAAATTACCGTTAGGTTTCTACGTTACCTCTTCTAAAGTTACCCTTCGGAAAAACCCGTGTCTGTGATCGAGAAGTAACCGTTTAGGACGAAGCGAAAATTAACTCTAAAATGACAATAACATATATAAAAATAAGGACTGATAAAACCCGAAATGTTTGGCTTAAAAACGGCTGTCTAACGGTCTGATCATAAATAAACTTTCAAAATCGTCACCCAGATGTACCGTCGCACGGAACATCCTTTGTATTACCGAATGTAATGTAAGAATAGACAGACTCTTCTAGCATATGCACAAAGTCGCAAAATCTGGCAAATACAAATGCGTTAGTTTCTATAATGCTATTAATTCTAATAGTATATTGTATAGGAAAACGAACGGCGTTTAAATGTTCAATTTATCGTCGCAGTAAGTTTTGGAAGTTAGTTAAGATTGTATACGTATAAAGTTGATCAAACAATACGTACACCATTCATTACGAACAATATTGTGATTTGATGAATGGAATTTCATTATGAAAATTCGTTTCAATGCAAGCATTTAATATTTACTATATTTCGTTACGAGAAATCTAAGGTGTATCTTAAGTGCTTATGCATAAATTATAATTTTTAAATTATAAATCATAAGTTTTGATTTTAAAAAATTATCATTAGAATTTTTTATGTTTGAAAATAATGGAAATTTTTTCAACTCATGATCTATCGCAAACAGTCGCTTCAAAGGGTATCCGTATATACTTTAAAACATAACTTTTTTTAAAGTAGAAATAAACGCTCTAAACCAATTTTACCATGAACATCTATTGTTGGGTAAAATTTCAAATTATGTGAGTACTAAAGGAGCCAATAGAAGAAAATTCTTTATCTGAGGATACGATGAAAATTTAAAATATGCATATATACTAAAATATACAGATTATTCATTTATCCAGCTTAATTAGTAGTAGTATTTTCTATTGAACAGCAACAAATAATCGAAATTGTGATTAAATATGACTAGTCATGATATTACATATGATTTTTGTTTCGCCGATTTAACTGAGGCTTTGACCATGCGTAGAATTCGTCTTTCTATTTACGAATATATCAAATATACATACACTATTAATTTTTTACATAAACTGATTAGATTAATAGATTAATGCTCTTTTGTAAAGAATATAAAGGAGTGTCAGCTAATGCAATAAAAAATATATGATTCCATTTAAAAAAAACTATTAATGACCTTCATATGTCTTTTACACGTCCACCTACAAAAAAAATATACGACCAGTGTATGCCCTTCTCAAAACCATTTAACTTCATCTGAAACATTGTTTGTTATGAGTAATAGTAATTATGCAAATCTGGATGGCAAAATGTAGTGAATCACCCTGTATAAGTTACGGAAGATCGTTAACCATAAATAAAAAGCTTAGAGTGGTTCCAAAAATCCCCAAAAGTTACGTTCGGTTAATAATTTTTTTCTTGATTAACCTTTTCCGAAATGGGTTATAGCACTTCAAGCCACAAAACTATTTCAACTTTTCGATGTTTAATTGAAAACAAATATTTACATTAATCTTTGAGTAATTCGTATCAAAATTCAGTTTTTTGTTTACTAACGTCTGTATAACAGGAAGTTAGATGCGCTGACAACCTCAGTTTTCTCTGTACAATTTGAACAGTGAAAAGTGGTTGCTAATTGTAGCATTATAAATTGAATTTCGCAACTACTATACATGCATATCTATGTGAAACAGTTCCCCCTACATTAATCAATTGAATACTGCAACGGTAACGAATGCTTTTGTTTTGAGTACATATTTGCAATTCATTTAATTCCTAACCTTTCTATCATTCTCATATATGATATAACGAACTGAGCGCACAGAATGGAGAAAAAATAGCATAAATTTTATTAAAACTTATGCATACATATTTTTTTATTTCTTCTATAGTCCACGTGTTGCGACAGAGTTATGTAAAAATAATTCAATATTTTAGAAGAATTAATGTAAAACTATTAATTTTTAATATAATTTTTAAACATTTGTATTTTGCAAAATGGCTTCATTATTTAGATTTGTTACTGACAAGGAAAGGCACGCAAGTGTCCCCCTCCGATTTTGATGAAACTTTGTAGGTTTGTTAAGCAGGCAAAAATAAGGGACACGTATTTTTTTTATCGGCTGAGACGCAGGTTTAAGGTGTGAAACGAGCCCTTAAAGTTTCGACCCCTTTTGGCTATCTCGAAAACCATACGAGATACATTAAAACTTCTAATAGGAAAGTCGTATGGTTTTTTGCGTACAATAACAGGATGTTAACGAATTTTGCGAAATACAATTTGTTTATAACAAAAAAATTTTTCATAACCTTATTTTACAATTTATTCAAATTTGTATAATGACAAAAAGTGTAGTATGATTGAATGAAATAGAAATTACTTCATTAGGAAATAGAAATTATTTTATACTTTTTGGTGCATTTCGAAGTCAGTGTATTTTTTTTCTTAAAATTATTTTATCAAGGACTATATTTATCCCTCATATACGGACGATTGCAAATAAAAAAATATAAGCGAAATTTTTTTTTGAAAAATTACAATCTTTCGACGTTTTATAAAAATCAGTGCTTAACTGTTATGTAACCTCGTTCATAGGAAAATGCTATTATATTCACACTAAAACTACCAAACCGATCAAATAACCACTCCATAAGTTTCTTATTATAAGTTACACAATTTGTTAAAGTACTTTTCTTGAAATCTACATTGGTTTTCATCAAGATAAAGAATTAATATGTGTACTAATTTATGTTTTATCATTTGTCTATTTATTTTTTAACTTCATTTTGCATTTCAAATTAAGTGCATATTATATGTTGTCAGGTTTAGTGTTAAATATTGATCCCTCGATAACAATACCCGAAATATTAAAAATTCATACATAAACTAATTATTATTGATAAATAAATCTTTAATCTTTGACCGAAAAATCTATTTTTTTGACCTGATACTATTATTTTATCACAACAAACCCCAATAATTTATCCCCAATAATTGAAAATATTCTACAAATTCGTTAAAATAAGTTGAGGAGCTAGGATTCCTTTTCCATTGTACATTTGTTTTGTGTGAATAAAACTTAACACGATTGCAATGCGTGAAATGTACATATTATTGCATTCAAAGGTAGTAGAGTATAACTACATTACAGAAATAAATTAATGATACAAAAAACAAAAATTATCTGCTTACTCTGAACCTATCAATTGCTAGCAATATAAAAGTTGGTAAAATACGTTTAGGGGTGGCAGGTTTGATGACCTGAACAAAGACATATGTTTTGAATATTACCTTCAAATAAGAAAAGGTTTCAGCCGTCGCTCGTTTTCTATTAAAAAGATATTAATGAAGATATTTTATTGCTACTATACTATAAACTGCGTACACGTATTTTCAGTGTAATCTGAATGTTCACGTAGTTCATGAAGGTCAACCACCTGAGCATCCCTCGAAAAATTTTATCAGGCCCTCATTTTTTATTAAAAAATTAATTGAAAATAAATAGCATGTGATAATGATATTGAATAGAGGATTACTATGGCATAATATGGCACACAATTGATGAATGTGTGAAGTGAAAATTTAATTAGTATTAAACCATTTTACGTAATCTATCGATCTAACCTAGCTATACCATTTACTTACTTACCTTGCCAATCCAACTCATTTATACAATCTATTTGCCTAAACCACTTAAGCTAGTCTAACCTAACTCAGTTTTTAATTAAATTGAGAACTGGATAGTTTGATCTATCCAAAAGATACACAATGTTAGGTTAGGTTATATTATTTTAGGGTGGGGGTGCCTGAGGAGTTGCAAAGCCAATACAGTGAAGATTCGGTGAAGTTCTTCAATTAGCAATAATCAAGTACTGTGGAATATAGGGTCTATTTAGCTACTGGTTTAGTCTTTGAATTATTAATGAAAAACACTATGAATGAAAGACAAGAATATATTTGTTAAATATTAGATTTAAGATTTTTCTTGATGAATGGAAATATTATTTTTCCTTTAAATTTGCGTAGTTTTTGCTTTGCATCTTTATAACGAACGACAAGAACAGTTTGCAATATTTTATTCCTTATACTTTTCGAATAACGAATATAAGTATTGTATTTCATAAGACACGAGCAACATATAAAACTAGTTGGATGTTACTCAAGAGGATGAACTTCAGAACGTATACCAATTAGAAGCAGTTGCCTCCCTTAAACGAAAGCTTTACACAAAGATCTGTGATTTCAGAAAAAGAGATGTTACATGTCTGAAATAATATTTTGTCCTCATAAAACATTCTGTATATATATATGTACTTCGTACGCGTTTACAAAAATGAGCTATCACAAAAAGTAGGTCAAAAAATCGCAAGAAATATTTATTTTTATTTATTTTCACTCATAAAATGTGTTCAGGTACTTCAAAACTGCGTCTACATGTAGGTTTTATCTTAAGGTGATCTACGTGAATGAATAAACTATATTTTTGGCGAAAGATTTTTATTTGTACAAAGGCACGATGTGTTAGCTTTGGCGGTCGAGACTGTAATGTCTCGAACCTTGTTGACAAAAATACATTTTCGCTACAGGCGAGAAAACACTCTCCTTTTTGGGAAGTCCCGAGTGGAAAGGGCCGGGGGCCTCTTAGGCCTGTCGAGCCAGCGCAAAACTATTTACAACTTAATGACTCTTTTGACTCGACGTGACGCGACGGGTCAAAAGGTCTCAGACAAAATCTTGACCGCGCTTCCCACTCGGAACTTTCCGTGTCACCACAATCTCATTGACCTATGACTCTCTTCTGTAGAAGCCCTTTTGAAATGTTTTTAAACAGTTTCTTACGAAAGAAATAAATAAAGCGTACAAAGATATGTATATATTTAAATTTGGAAAGTATACAAAAGCTCTAAGTTTTTTTGAAAAACTTAAGAAGGTACACTTTCAGATATATAAAGTATAATTTTACTTCTTTTTAGTCTACTAAATATGTTTCTTTGTCTTTCACCCTCAAATGTGTGACATCCTGTACAATCGTGTTGTATTTGTTGGTTGTAGGAGTACTGAACTTTAAACTATCACAAATTATAATTTTGTTGTTTAAATAACCCTTTTAACGTGCAATTTCAAGCCACAAATCTTCTAATTAGTCGACTAATTGAATTATTCAACGAAATTTAATTAAATTAATTGAACTGAAATCGAGTTCGAGTGTTTGTATGCCAGTGCTAAACTATGCGAACGTACACTAACGCGCCCTATATTACTGAATACCACCAGCATCATTTACCCAGAATTCCAAAACTTCAATTACTGATAATATTAATTGGTCAGCGAGAGTATATTGCAGCGTTAAAAGTATGTCTAATCGAATGGAAATATGTACCTTCAGAATTACTCACACGTATTAATGCTTAAACATTGTTGGTCAGTAAATTAATTTTAACGGTAATTACTCGTGTATTATTACGTACATGCTTAATTTTCATTACAACAATTTACCAGTATTATTCCGATATAGTAAATTATTTATATTTTCATTAAAACCTGCTATAAACAGAAGATTAGTGATTATTAACTACAGATAAAACATTCTTTTTCTATTATTTATACATTAGATTTTGGTACATTTCTGACAATTTTTAAATAGTGTAATGTTAATACTTCTAAAATGAATGTTAGCATGGAAATTGTTTTCGGAATAACATTTAGTATAAGTTATAATCCACATATTATGTTAATGTCTTAAAACTCTATTACGTTCTCATGAAATGCAATTTCGATTATATGCAGTGGGCGTTTGATTACTACCCGCCATATAAACAACCTTTAGTTACCGTCCATCTTTCGTATGCATTACAAATACACGCACATTCATCTTACTCCGTCGCTTTTCTGCGTAATGGATGCGATTACCTACAGTGTCGAATTTAACTTTCATATTATTTATCATAGTTAACACAGATACATGAAATATTGATATATGTAGTGGTTCATATATTTTAAGTATATTAAATTATAACATACTAATATAAGAGAGAGATTTATGATTAAGAATACTAAAGAGTAGGTACAAAGTTGTTGACAATAATGACTGGAAAGGGTATAGCCGGATAAGGTAATCAAATGCGCACTTGAATCGAATTAGAAACCCAATTCGTCAGTCGGTAGCATATCCAAAAAAAAACATCTCACACCAAGTTTCAACTCCCTATCTCATCCGTGGGAATAGTAAAAGGCAAAAATTGAAATTCCAGTTTTTTGACCTTTTGTGCCTATTTAATTTCGTACATAAATTCTGAAAAAATTCTATAATATGCGCTATCTAGACCTCAATGTTTTAGAATTTTTTTGTGATCTTGAATGCCAGAACGCTACATTGGGACTACTTGAGGTGGAATAGTCTCTTATTGTTAGAGTGGAATGCGTCTCTTAAACCAAACTCAACATTCTATACTCCAGCTATATAGTTACTGGTAATATACAGAATGTCTACGCCTAACAAGTGTGACAGCGCGATATTTCATGAACTATTGATGTCACGATAAAGTGTTTATATGGAAATTGCAGGGAAAAAGGGTTCTATGTTTTGGCGTAAACAAATTTTGTTTAATGTTATTAATGTCAAAAATATAATGGTGACGTTTCCTTTTTTAAATGGAACTATATACATATATTTTTTTCGATCAGGCGATAATGCTTTTCAAGACGTATTTATTAAGATTTAATGTATTTATCCGATTTTTAATAGTTTTCGAGATATAACGCTTAGAAATTTACTGATTTTCAGCAGAAACCTTTTTATAATCTAATCGCATGGGAATTATCTGTGCTCTTTAAAATAACACGTTTCAGTATTTATATTTGTCGGGTATTTTTTAAATAAATATTATAATTCGTGCATTATACAACGCCATACTATGAGTGTATGGTGCAAATATCAGTGAGGTAGCAGGATTATATATTTTTCGCTGCTTTTCAAACACTATTTAACAGCACGTGAATTTAATGAATTTTTTAAATTTATTATTATTTTATCAAGCATTTCGTTTTTGTTAACATTTCTGTCTGGAATATTCATAAGTGCACAGAACTTGTGAGCTGCATAGCATGCTTTTAATTTCATGAAATTCCAATGATCCAATCATGAAATATATTATATTTCAATATTATTTGAATTATGCGACAATTAAATTATGGTACAATGATGCTGCAATACATGTATTTATTGCCCATTCCTGATTTTTATCCTAATTTTGAAAAATGTGTTTATGGAAATAAATGTTATAATTGAAACAAAAGTAAAACTATTTTACGTTTATTACATCTATTTCATATTTGAATATCCCTGTACTTTATGTTTTCCAATAATAAAATAATTAATACTTTAATAGTAGTAATAATACGTTACTTAATATGAAATTCTCTCATGTAGGTCATTCTTAAAAATTGTACGACATAAAAAAAATGAGTAAAAATTTTATTATGAGTAATAATAATCATTTTACGTGCTGTTTAAAACTTTTTCAAAGTTCTGGAAAGCTCGTACTTTCTTCGATGTCCAGTTCTCGGATAATAAGTTCCAATTTTCTGGGAAAAATGCAGTTCCGCACATTACGATAACTAGTCACGCGACAGTTAAAGTTTAGAGAATACGAATCCATCGTTACAGTCGACGTGAAATGAAATTTAAGTTGAAACAAGAAAGCCAATAACGGAAGGAAACGCGAGATTATCTCCGCTCTTTTTCTTCGAGATGAAACTTCATGAGCATCATTTGTGGAGTTTCAAGAGTTGAAAGCTTTTGAGAGCTCTTGACATACATAATGTTTGAAGTGTCGAATAAAGAAGAGACTAATGTTTCTGAAAAGGAGAATCTTCACAGCTCGCAAAAACTTCTGTATGAAGTGATCGTCAGTTGCGTGTCATATAGTCGTAAGTTCACGGATTAAGTGATTGAAATATAATTATAGCTAAAGGTTCAAGAAAAAAGTGAACGAGCTGCAAGAAATAGCAATACGATAACATAAAAAATCCTACTTATCATAGAATTATGTTTTTTTTCTTCTTATTACTCTAAAATACAATAACGTGAATACTAACAAGTAGACCTACAAAAGTATTACTCTCCGATTTTTATAAAAGTTGGATATGTACAATACGGGAAAAACTAAGGGACACGTATTTTTTTAGCTACAAAAAAGCATATTTAGTGAATGAAAAGACCCATCCAAATGCGGAGGAGGAGTAACGTAGAAAAATTGTGTTATCTTTCACACCATTGAAGCAATTTTTATGACTTTTAGTATAAAAGTATCTTCTGATAGACGGCGAAAATCGGCTTATGTTAATAGAAACAGCAAAAATTAAGGAGGTAAGCGCCCTTTAAGTGACCCATTTTTTGCTGCAAAAAATCAATTTTCATCTGATCGCAGCAAAATTTGATAAAAGCTAATGAAGAAACAAGTATTTTTTTTATATAAATATTTATGAGGTAAACAATTCCTAAATTGCTGCCCTCGTCTGGCATTACGTATGAAACACATTATGAAACTGTATTTTTCAATCCTTTCAATATATCGGTTTTTTACGACGCTGAATTCGAATCTGAAATGAAAATTTGATGTGGCTTTTTAATTATGTAAAGTTAATTAAGTCTGTTAAAATATTAATTGTTTATAACACAATTGTTTAAACAATGTAATTAAAAATTAATTTTCGAAAATTCTAGTAACCGTTAAATTCTTTAAGATGTTGAAATAATAGTTAGTTTTACTTCATTATCCTTTTTATAGAATATCTTGATTCTACTTGTAAAATTTCATTATAAATAATACTTACTAAATTTACCCTGCAATACAAATCAAGAGAATTAATTTTTGTAAGTCACTGTATATTTTAATGACAGAAAATAAAGTACAAAATATGTCGATTAATGGTGCTAAGAAATTGAAAACAACAAGAAACAAAATTTGTATCAAGTTGAAAGAAATAATATTTATTCTAAAATATTGGACATCGTTAATGTTCCTTCCTAGTTATACATTAAAATTTCTATTTATTTGAATTATCTAATTGTTAGTACTTTCAATTTCGCTACCGATCGAGATCAAACATTTCAATTTAAAATCCTGACAAATTGTGTCAAAAAATAAAATGTACTAAATTCTGCGTCGATTATCGATAATGAACCATTCTATATTCAATCGATCCACTGTACGCAAAGGGAACACGGTGCTCCGACAATTTTGCAACATGTCACATTGCACTGCGTTTCACTTCGCTCAGACAGTAGTACCGCTCAATGAATCAGCCAACCAGTGAACGGCGTCACTGTAGTCCATAGTCAGGCGATGTCGCGCTCGAATACAACGCGTTCTCACACGTGTAGCATAGTTCGCACTTCCAGCATAGCTACTCTAAGAGATCAACAGCTAGCATCAGTTTCTAGTACGCCGGAAATCCTGGCATACTCGAGTTTGTGTATAAAGCTATCCGCGTGTTCAGTCCATATAGCTGTAACCATCATAATGGATCGCACGCTATGATTAAGCAGACACTGAATTGCCTTATTTTAGTTTACTTGTGTACAACCCGTCATAATGTTAGCTGTAGCGTCTTAACGCTATAGGGTTATTTACGTACAGTAAAATGCGTAAATATTACGCTATGCGTTATAATATTTTTTTATAACTAAAAAAGTTACAAAACTTTTTTATAAAAGTTCACGATGTGTCACAAACAAATCTCATATTTTCAATAATCAAAAAAATATTAAACATTTCGTAAACAGTCAAATTGTATATTGGAAGCATATTTTTTGCATTAATACTTTGTTGGACATGACAAACTGACAAATAATTTTGTACCGGTTCAAACTTTTTAAAAATTGTTTAATTTCGAAATATTGGGTAAATTACATCCTTTTAGAAAAAACATGACATGTTTTTATATTCAAATTTCGACATTTATTAACGAATAGTAGCCTGAGAAATGAAGACATCAGAATAATAGCTTGATAAGTTGAAGATAATCTTATTAGATATGCGTACACCTTTCTTAGCTATATATTCACAAAGTTACCGTGCAATTAGTGTTTAAGAACTGCATTTCGAGATAAACACGAACACAAAGCTTTACGCGACAAACTAACAAGCCACATTACCTCATAAAGAAGGCAATGATATCGTTATAATTTGTTGTAAATCGTGCAGTTATATAACTCGCTCTTATCATGCGCACATGTATCCCGTTTATTATGCGTTTTAAATCCGTTCTTACTACTTTATTTTCCAGCAAGTCTTTTTTGTTACAGTGTTATGAAAAAGCGTACGTATAAAAAGGGTGATGATTTATCGAATCGTTGTTATGTCTATCCCTTCAGTTATCTTACTTAGTGTCACTTTTACGTTATTATACGCCTATTGATAAGTTTCCATATCACGAGACGGTTTTCCTTTCACATAACACACAATTTCTCACAAACGTTATTACTAATTATTATTTTACAATTAAAGAGAAAAAATTTCTTGTTTCTAATATATCGTTTAATTTTCGGTAATTTAATGCTCCTGCTATTGTATTATTTTTGAAGCAGAATTCACGTAAAATAACATTAGCTGCACTAGTGAGATGGACTAAAAGATGGAGTGTGAAATTTAAAAATTAACTACCTTAACTAAAGTTTATTAAACAAAATAATATGGTAGGGTTCACAGAAATATCAAGAGTACATATGTATGTACAGTATGAGAATTTGCAACACGAATGAAAAATTAACAAATGATACTGATTGTGAGTTACACAAGGTCTGTCCCAAAAGTATCCGGCTTTCCTTCATATTTCCCTGTTGGTGTTATCCTACGTCATCGGGCTGGTGGCACCCTTCGAAGTGGTCCCCATTTAATTGTAAAATACGCTACTAACGACATTTTCATTTAAAGAAACAGTCCTGGAAGTCGTTTTCCGAAATAGGCTTTAGGACGTTCATCGTATTAGTTTCGATCGTTTCTTTATCGTCGAATCGGTGTCCTTTGAATGGCATTTTCAATCTTTAAAATTACCAAAAATCGCAGGAAGCTACATCAGGGCTGTACGGATGCTGACGGAGCTGTATTACTTTTTATTTCGTCAAATATTGCTGCACAAGATTCGATGCATGCGCTGGCGGGATGAAGAAGCCAATCACCGCTTGACCAAAACTGAGGCCAAAGCTAGTTTTTGATATTTGTTAGAGTTTCATGTAGATGAGGTTTACGACATGACGATAGAATGGTCACTTTTGAACCCTATAATTTAGTATCCGTACCGTTTGCGTGCCAGCACTACGGTCGTACGTGACAATTTGTAGTTTTTAGCAGATTTATTTATTGCTGCACTAGTCTTTAGATTTTTTGGCTTCAGTGACACAGGCCATGGCGTAAACCTCGCAGCTTAGAAGGTCAGAGGGCGATCTGGGCCTCCAAAGTAACGGTTCCCTCAGACGTCACAGAATCTGGAAAAAACCCAGATTCTCCCTGGAACGCCGTCCTCCCCCGTAGGAACCTCTGTTCCCCTTCCAGAAAAGTACCACGCTAAGGGCGCAATGGAAGGGCGGACAGAGGTGTTAACTAAGTTAGAAAATCGCAGAAACGACAGATTACTAATAGCATTACTAATATACAGATAGAGAACAGTATAGAACAGAGAATTTAGTTTGAACATAGTTAGAACATAGTTAGAACGTAGAACATACACAGTATCTAACGCACACACACATACACTTTCTGTATATACACACGCACACGCCCACATATATATATTAAAAAATATAGTTTTAATATAAATCACGTGCTTTAATTCTTCACGGCCCCAATCCGGTCAAATTGGGTGGTCCTTCGAAAACATAGCACATAGACGGCACGTAGTGCAATATTCAGGGTTCGACCAATCCCTAACAATATTCCAAGATCACATTCTAGTTCTCGCACAGTCAATCGATGATCTTCGTTAATCGCAAGTCACACACATTCGACATTATTAGGTGTTGTTGTTGTGAAAGGCCGCCCAGAGCGTGGGTTACTGTATCAACAGATGTGCGGGCATCTTTGAATCGCTTATACCGCTCTTTAATTTGTATGTTCATCATACACTCGTCCCCAAATGCCTTCTTCATCATTTCGATGGTCTCCGCACAACTCTTTTCGAGTTTTAAGCAAAATTTGATGCAAATTCGTTGCTCCGATCTTTCTATCATTTTTCACAACAGCAGAATGCAACGAACGTAAAAAACGCTTCGAAAATAAATGCACGTTGCACGGGAACTAAGGTGTTTCGATGAAAACTGCGATATCGTGGGAGTTCGTAAAGCTTTGCAGTTGATACTCATACCCGACAAATGACGCTAAAATTGTCAGGTGTGAAGAAATTAAAGAAGGTCGGATACTTTAAGGACAAACCTCGTACAATTATACTACGTGGTAGTCACCATATTTGACAATAAAACTGCGTAAGGATATTTTACGAATGGCAAATAATAGTGAATTATAATATCACGGAATTGATATAATGAATTGTTATATTCAATAATTTATCAAAAATAATATTAGAAATGTTATCTCAATAACATTTTGCGCCGCGTCCGAAAGGGTTGAAATGTACTTAATATACTACCTAACGAGTGAATATGTTTCATTCATATATATTACGTAATTGTATGATTGAATGAAAAAGAAATTACTTCATTAGGAAATAGAAATTATTTTATACTTTTTAGTGCATTTCGAAGTCGGTGTATTTTTTTTCTAAAAATTATTTTATTGAACTTATATTTATAAAATTTGTAGTCATTGATACAAAAATTATAATAATTAATTTCACGTTGTATAATTATTTATTTAAAAAACATTAAGGAAATGATTTTGAAATTTAATGCAATATTTTCTTTTATAAATCTCTTTTACTGCAATTAATCTTTCAGGACGTTACATCTTCCCGCGTGAGCGAATCTTGTCATCAAGAGACATGTTACTTCGTGGTCGAATGATTTTGCTGTGAGACGTCCTCAAACTTTGGTCGAATGATTCTCCGTGTAGTTCTAGATTGTCTAGGAGGATTAGGTTGTAGTTCGTTCCCTTTGCTGAATTTCAAGCTATATCGCCGTTTTTCATAAAATTTTAATTTTTTGTAAAGTGGTATTGTCATAATTATCGATTGAACAAGTTACTGATTTTTTATGTTGGAAGGTAAAATTTTTTCAATGTTCCTACATGTACCACCTTTCGTTTCCTAGGATCTAAGACTGCATTTTGTATTTTCTGAAGTGCTATAGCAAGGTTGTGCACATAATCAAAGTAAATATTTAAAAGAGTAGGAGGTTTTACTTTTCTTCCGTTGTTACGTTTTGAACAGCAATATTTCTCAAATTTTTTTACTTTATTTTTCTGTATTATATTTGATGAGTTTCGATGATGTATAAAACATTTCAGAAATGCTAATCGTTAGTATAGGAAATTTCTTTTTCGATATCAACATGGTCTTATTACCACTCTCGTCGAATCATTCAAGTCAAAATAGTTTTAAATATTTTATTTCTTCAAGCTTATAATTTTTGAATATAGTCATGTTATTGTAGTATAATTATTACAAACGCGAGTAACAACGGCAAAGAGATTGTAGATTACTGACTCTGGGTCTTCGAAGAGTCCCAGTTTTACTCGGCGGTGTTTACTGTAAAAATGGGAGTACTCTTGGAAACAGAATTTCAAGATTGTGATTAAGGACTTGCAGAAGCATAAGTATCTAGAAAATAGGATCAAAGGCGCTGTAGATGGATCTGACTGTACTAAATTACTTAAAAACAGAGTCCGGATATATAAATATTGGAATATCTGAGTTGAGGAATTTAGACGCGAAAAGAAAAGTGATCTTATTTATAAGTAGCTAAGGGTTGATAAGGATAACAAACAGATAAAGTGCAACCAGTGGATGGAGGGATAGTCGACACTCCGAAAGCGCGTGCAATAACAGTTCAGTTTTATTTTTAAGAACCACTTGATGTAAATTCTAAGCATCACTGATGTGATCCCATGATCGATCATTCCAATTGTAACAAAGAATAAGAAATATATTCAAATTACGAAGGGTGAGAAATATTTAAATGGAAAGATGCGCATACTCGTATATTATTAATATTATTGTTATATAATATTAATATTAATTATTTCCCGTTTCTTTAATATAATCTGCTATTAGTCTCTTTTATTATCACGTGGTATTAACGATGTGATGAAAAATATGGGAATGGAATATCTCCGACCTAACATATAAAATTATACGATCCAAAATATTACTTTTTGTTACAGTTAATGTTCTCAGGCTTTACAACGTCGCGCTCGTGTAACATTACTGATTTATACGGTACCGTCTATCACTCTACCATATATTATCATATTTTACAGATTACATGTGCGTACATTCAGTAGCGTTCGAAAGGGATACGCGCGCGTGCCGTACATGTAACCATAAATTAATTACGGGAAAGCAAATTTATTCAGTTGTGCAAATGGTATTGTATAAAAATTTTGGTTATGTAAATCATTAGTAATTCGTTCCATTACTTTTCTTTCGAGTAATTTGTGTTTACTAAAAGTGTTATGACTTTTTTCAGTTACCTGAATGTACTTGAAGTGCTTATTTTTTAATATTCTCATTTTGTAATATCTTGCTCATGCCCTTAATATCGATACAGTAATTTTGTTGATCAAATATTAGTATGTTTGAACTACGAAATTTATATGCAAAATGTTTGGTAAATGATATCATATCTTCAGAAAACACAGATACTAGAGATATTACTACTGAATATTTTGTTAAATTATCTCGAATATCTTAATTATCTTGTATCTTTGCAAAATGTGATTGCAATGCTTGGCTGCACTTGAGTGAGGTTATCATGTTTCTAATAATTCATGAAATGAGAGAGCATTATAATTAATTATTATTATAAATCTAGCGTAGTTAATTTATTTTATACATTTTGTAAAGAGTTTTATTTTTAGTATACTATCTTTTATTATTGTTAAGAACGTATTAGAGCCCCAGATTTATAACATGACTGTCAGTCCGCAGTTGGGAACATGATTAAATTCGAGTCGTGAATTAGTAGTGCTATAAACCATATGACAAGCATTGAAATTAACAGATTATGGACAAATTGCCATATGGAAGAAGTAAAGAAAATGTTCAACCCCATCTTGAAGTTAAAATTATTAGAAAATCGAATAATACATCATTTTTAGTAAATATAAATCCGATGTCAATTACTAATAATGCTGTGCACCGATGGAAATCCTCACTTCGTAGTTTTATATTTTGAGGATTTCTTTGTTCGTAATTTGTGGTGTACAAAATTACTTACGTACATTCTAATTCTTCAAATACCGTAATCAATTGAACTGAATGTTTGATTCACTTTTAATACGCTTTTATACAATATCATTCTTTCTTCCACAATATTTTTATAGTAGGTATATGTCGGAATGTTGTCACTTGCTACAGTTTGGTTAGCTGGAAGTTGCTGTAACAGAACTTGGATTTATGAATCAAGATCGAATTTACCATCGCTCTCGTTTATCGATTTTCACAGATACAGAGATGTAGAACCACTCTGTCGGATCCATGATAAACCTTTTTCTCTTTCATCTTGTAGACTAAACGATAATCTAAGAAAAGTGTTTTGAAACATTGTATATTTATTTTATTTCTTACTCCAATGTGTATTTAAAAACTAAAATAAAATTGGATTCGTTATATTTTATTTCGATCGCTACAAGTGATCAATACAGATATTAATCTCCAATTGGATATTCCTATATTTATTCAATTATTCTTTCTGTTCTTCGTAGTGTGGAACGATGAAATAAGCAATAAAGACACTATTCAGTGCACGCGAAACATTAGGTTTACGTTTAGATTTGTTTAGTTTTAGGCACTGAAAAGAAAATTAGTAGATACTCCAACAAATTGTATTGAAATGATGCAGTATCTCAGACAGAAGTTTATTCTGGTGGAAAATATTACAATGGTGTTAAATTAGTTAACAAATAAAGTTAAAATTATTGTCGAATATAGTAACAGCTCATTTTTTCCCCTTAAAATACTGATACAGTATTCTCTCCGTAAATGTTAAAAAGATCTCTACCGTAAATGTTAAAATTCTATTCAAGAATGAAACACGATCACGATTCTTACTATTTTTTCATGAAACTTTTACTGTCGTATTTGCCTAGTTTTCCTGCTTAAAATGACACCTAACATGACATAATTACGTTAACAATTGCGTGTGTGTAATGAATGATTAAAGTTTTAAACATAAAAGAGGAAAAAAAGAGATGTTTACTTTCGGTAAACATGAAAGACTCATGCGTGTTCTATCTTTTAAATTCAAAAATCGAAATTCTTTATTTTCGGTTTTTCGTCAATGGGGTTTTTACCATCGTATTTGTCTCGTTTTTCTGATTAAAATGAGACCAAACATGATATGATTATGATCGTAATTACTTATGTAACAAGCCATAAAATTTTCAGGTTTTCACACTTACGACAAACTTTACATTTACGGCAGAGATACGAATTCCTCCAGACGGCTTGCTACACAAATAATTAGGATTTTAATTATACCGTGTTTGAAAAACGAGACGAATACGATAATCAAATTTTTATTCACGAAAGACCAAAAATAAAGAATTTTGATTTTTGAATTTTAAAGACAGAACACGCACGAGTTTTTCATGTGTGCCGAACCTCAGTCCCTCTTTGTCTTTTGTGTTGCTATCTTTTTCTATGTTCAGCTCACTACAAAGAATGTAGTACCTATTCCATAAATGTTCCATAAAATCGAGACCGGCAGTTGTAAAATTTGCGGAGAGAATACTGTAGTACAATTGATACTCCTCACCTTGTCTCTGATTCACTCCAGTAAGCTATGACAGAATATTAAAAGAAATCTTGTTTAAAACTACCGAAGTTTAGAGTTTTGATAAGTAATGTAGCATTTTGTATTTTCTTACGTTTCTGTAATTTTATCGCATTTTCTTATCAATTGAAATAGATGATGCGAATGAAATGTTTCTAATAAATGGGATTTCCATATTTTGCGACTATAACGCTTTGAAATGGGTGCACAAAATAGTCTGAAACTTTTATCTGGCATAAATTATATTAACAGTATTGTGTTGATTATAAAGGAGAAATAGGTATAGTCTTGAATTAGTCTTATTTGTCCAATATGTGCATTGGTAGTGATATTTCTTTACTTTATTGTTTCTTTCCCCTCTTTATTCGTCTTTTCTCCCCTAACCTTGTAATGCATAGGTTGAACTGTATTACTATTCCTGTCTTGTGGTATCAAATTCAGAACTTTCAATAGAGCGCACAGTCTACTTCTTTATGTTAGTAATCCCCAAGGAAGTAATAGAAAACTGTGCCTGCATTTTTGATTAGCTCTGCCATACTGATCTAAACTGGGAAGAGACACAGAGAGATTCTTTAGAAGCAAGATAGTTGTAAGCATAGCTTTCAACTTTTAGATAGTAAAATTCAAATCTGTTTATACTAGAACGAGTTTTCATAATAAAATTACAAAATAAATATACAGTTGCAAATAAAAATTTCCGAACGACATCGATTTTTGTATTTCATGAATATGAACTTGCTGTTATAAAGTTAACAAACTTTCAGTTTTCTGTTGAACATTAAATTTAGTATCACAATACATAGAATAGAACCTCATGTATCCGGATTAAACGGGATTGGGCCAAATCTAGGGATTGGATCAAAAATCCGGATAGTCCAAAAAATGTGTTGATAACACGAATGGTTCGATTTATCTGCAGGTTATTTTACTACTATACGAAACATATTCAGAAACTAAATGACTAGCAAAACAAAAATTTCTCATTCACGGATACCATTTTTATTTCTATACCGACTATTCAGTCTCGTTCTCTTCCTCTAGTTCCGTACAAAGTGTAGAGTATTGGCAATTCACGATTTCTGAATTATGTCTATTTGAAAGTTATTTTTTTTCCGAATTTATAGGTTTTTCGTATGTTTATTTTTCATATTTCTCAGGAAGGGAATATAGTTTACTGACCGAATAAACTAAAAGTTGAAGGTCCACTAAAAATAGATTATTTTCTGTCCTGAAATGAAAACTATTAATAGATTAAAAAAGAAAACTGAATAAAAAAATTGATACAATTCTTTCGTTCGCGAGAGTACTTACCGATTTTTTGAGACACAAATATTTAGTTTACAGAAGTTTAAATTTTAATTTTCATTTTAGTAATTGCATGAAGATGCACTGTTATATAACTAAATGAAATAAGTGTCTTTATTGATTTGAAAAAGTGCTACGGAAATAAAACTTTCATGATCATTGCTTTCAAACATGAAAAGAAAAAATGATTTTAAACATTATAAAGTTTAAAAAAGCACTACTGGCAGATTTCACAAATTCGGAAATACTATATTTTTCTGCTCTACAAAAATGAGCAAAAATTCTACAATTTCGATGGTTATGAATAACAAAATATTTTTACAGACAAAAATCGGGAGATTGAATGTTTTCACCATCGTGCATTAAATATTTCAACATAATATTAGATATTACTATTAATATTATCATTTATAACATGTGATTTGAAATAATTTCTATAAATATATGTATCTTTAAAATTGACATTGCTCGCAGCTAAAAAATACTTCGTATTATATTATAAGTATTTTGTTGTAATTTTATGTTCCTAAAAAAACATTATAATAGATATTATCGTAACATAATTAAAGAGCAAGAGATTTGTTCTTTTATTTTAGAAAAAAAAATGATCAAAACATGGAGTACTGTAACTCCGCGTGCAATCGCCCTACAGACACGAACAATAAATCATGTCAAAGCGTGGAATATCTACTTTGCAATGCTTTTTGGTTCCTGATAGCGCACTCACCAGTTTTGAATTTATATGACTTTCAAACGAATTAAAGCAAGTATGAAAATAAAAATTGCAACTTTAACGCATCGCGCCTCGCAGGATACTTTTTTTTTTATCACCGTGCTACGTTCACGTAAAAGACTGCTCTTTTGACGCTAATTTCATTTTTTACTTTTTGCTGTACGATTTTTTTACCGAATTATTGCACTTTAATCAAAAAAACAATTCTCAAATTTTAATAGGTCATACCAGGCGAACGGATCGTCGTACAGAAATGAGGAAAGAGTTTTGAAGCTTGAAATCTTAGCTTTCAATCCCCATAATAAAAAGCCAGATTTCATTTGACTCCGCTTGCCATTTCGCATTTTGAAGGTTCATTTTCAAGTTCAAAACTTCAGTGCATCAACAATAGCCATGAAAATAAGCGCATAATCTAAAAATCATTCTTCCCATTGCTCCAGCTTACAAACGAAAGCTAAAAATATACTCGTTCAAACTTACTTTGGTTTTTTTTCAAATTCGTACAGATATTCAACTTCGACGTTTGAAAGATGAATTTAAATAGAATATGCTTTTGGTGAACGTATTTTTAGTTGCATCACAATTCAAAGTGTAACAAATTAAACTTCTTACACTTTTTACAAATTAGCAATCAACGTTCTCTAACTATCTGTTCCGAAACATGCAACGTCAGTTGACAGAGAGCTAGTGTTTTACTTTGCAGTAATATTGTATTTATAATATATTCTTTAATATAATATACATTTCTTTAACAAGTGAATTACAGAAAGTCCCAGTGAGTGGATAGAGGGTTAAGAAGCCTGGCTATTCGAAGGTGATCGGTAACTGCAAGATAAATCGCTAATTCCCTGTCAATCTAAGTGCTGCATGTTTCAAATCAGACAATTAAAAGTAATCGATTTCAGACTTTTACAATGTGTATGCAGTTTGCACAATAAAGTTAAAAGGTTTGATCGTAAATTGAACACTATCGTCGGTTCGAAAGAATTATAGTAGAACAATACCAGTCGAGAAATTGAAATACACTCTTTTGCTATGCTCCGTGAAATAGGGTGCCACAGACGTTGCTTACTACTTTCCAATTCACCGCTCGTCGTCGTCGACAGGTACGCTTGCATAGCAACTCAAGCATCTGACCGTGCTGCTCGCGACTCCATAGCAAGGCTGTAACTTTTAAGGTTGTGATGCCGTTGAAAGTCACAGACCAGCCAAGAGGCTTGCATATTTCTATGCGTACGACGACTGCATATGCTCGGAGTGTTGCGCATTTAAATGTCGATGTTGCAGACAGATTGCGCTTTCATTTCTATACAAGAAAATCTATAATTATGGTACTGTTTTACTTCAACGATCTCGTAGAATCGATACTCTTTTATACATTGAAATAATAATCTGAGATACAAAATCAACTATAAATCTGTAACTATCGTTGTCCTGTTTTTTTTTTTAAATTAATAGCTACGTTTCGAGTTAATTACAACGAATAGTTTTAATATGCATATTTATAGAATTAGAATATTATTAAAGACTTCAGGTACATTGTGTTTCGGATTGTGATATATTGACAACAAATAAAATAATAAGGAGGTATTAATATTAGGTACGTGATTTACAGTATTCTGCTGTATTGTAACATAAACATCTAAGGGATGTTCTATCCTTTCTCGACCGACAGGAACGTCCAGGAATGTTCACCAAGCTCTGCATGTCGAACGAGCATTCAAGAACAGCTCCAGTAATCTTCCCTTATTTTCAAGGTAGACGTCCAGGTATTTTCGCTGAATTCTTCGTTTGGATTTTCAAGAGCCATTGATTCTTACCTTGTCCTCTCTCTCGAAATATGCTGGCTCGAAATATTGATTCTTACCTTGTCCTCTCCCTCTATTTTTATATGCCGGTTACTATTCGCGTTCGTCGTTATCAACAAACTCGTTATTAAATTCGATTTCTCACGGTTTTGCGTAACGCGCTATGCTTCCTATTCCGCGATCAAGCCTACGTTTTCGCTTCGCTCACATTTTTAATATTTTGGCGTTTCAGCTAGCTATGGTAGGGAGGCTAGGAAAAGTAAAGGAGAGGGAGAACGTTTTGTCCGGGACCTGCTAGTGGACTCATCAGTAAGGCGTTCTAGCAGGCCTTTGCCTTAGACGCGGGGATGTAAGGAAGGGATGGGCAGGAACTATATATAAAAATAGGAAGGCTCTTTGAGTACTTGCGAGAAAGTCAAGTCTCGATCTCCTATGCGCCGTCTAGTGGCGATGAACGTGGGAGTGAAACCGCCACAATATATTTTCGATCTTTCCAATGCTCTAAAATTTTCTTACATTTTAATCTATTTCCTAAGATTTTGGTGCAAATATTCCATCATGGATTTGTAATGTATTCATTAAATAATATATTAACACATTCGCGACCGCTGACGTGAATTCACGTCATTTTAAATTCTATTCCTGGTTGCCGCTGACGTGAATTCACGTCATTTTAAATCCTATTCCTGATTGCCGCTGACGTGAATTCAAGTCTTGGTTAGTTGGCTTACTAATTGTAGGCGCACCGCGGCAAACCGCCTCAGTCATGATTTGAACTACACAAAACGAACGCAGCCATTGAAAAACTCAGCTAAGTAAGCTGTAATATTGTTGATTCACTTGTCTCAGTTGATTCACTTGTCTCATGGCTTATTGTCTACCTATAAAGCAAGTATACAAATTATAAAAATCGTTTTATTTTAAACAATAAATAATTGCAACATTAATATTTCAAAACAAATTTTATCATTTTTATCCTTGCTTTAACGATACAAGTTTGCGGCAACCAGTTTCAGAATTTCATTATTTTCACCGGTACTCAGTATTAGAAACGGAAAAAATTTGCCGGTCGCGAATGTGTTAAGATTTACAGAATTGAACTTTTTATTCTTTTTTTATTGGTTTTGAACGCACGCGTGTTATCTAATATTCCTTCCTACATACTATAAAGTGAAATTTTCAAAAATTTGCAACGTAGCATTATTTATGTGAATCCTTGTTTTACTAATTAATCCTGGAAAATGGTTTCAATAGATGTCAATTTTTTTTGTCATTGCAGTCGGAAAGGAAAGTATTAACATGCGTAAGAATATACGGGTCTGTTTTAAGCGGATCGGATAAAATGAAATTAACTTGAGTTAACTCATGATAACGTCTTTTAGTACAGTTACCTTTTTCCAAGATAACTCGTTTAAAAGGTTATAGGTTTCAGTATTTAATTTTGATCGATGCACCATACAAGCAGTATCCTACCTTGCGAAATTAATGCGTAATGAATATTACAATGTTGAATATGATTTACAGGTACGTATCAGTTAGCGCAAGCAGTGTGTTATCTTGCAGAATTACTAAATAATGAAAACTCTTTAAATGTAGAGTATTTGATAGAAAACAAGAATATTATTAGAATGAAGGTGCACTCGCGCCATATTAATCGAAAAACGTACCAATGTTATGTAGAATATGTGCCAAATTCGATTAGTTACACGGCAGTAACAAGATACACATGCGACTGTGTTAATGGCAACAGGACAGTAGGATGCTGTTCCCATGTCGTTGCAATTATTTATTATCTATCGCACGGGCGGTTTTTGTCAAAAATACTTAATCCAGCGGAAATATTAACAAATATATTCGACACAACACAAATAGTCCCAATTATTGTGAAAAATAGGGATGAAGATTAAATAAAAACTTCCCCTTCGTAACAGTATAGTAATGTCTTTTCAATTCTCCCAATACCCTTGCACATTTTTTATATTGGTGCATTTTGTAACAGGGCAATACTTGGATGTAAATGGTGCAAAATATATTTTTAAAATTGGGGATTCCCATTCCTTGCTTATGATTATAAAATCAGAATATGTTAGAGATAATCAATGCAACCTGTATGCTACCGGTTACCGAAACAATCGCGTTATCATATTGTTTGTGCACTAGGAATCTTTTAAATAAATACCAAAGTGCACTGTGTAGAAGTACATTTATCAACCAAGAAAAATATTGTAATATCCAACTATGGTTAACAAGATAATAATTATTAACTGTCCGAGAGTTCACTCGCAAACAAATTCTGAATTACAGGAATACGGCTGTGTCCGATATCGTGTCGCGGGTTGCACGACGCGAAATACAAAAATGTCTCAAAGTCTCACAAATTTTGAAGTTCTATAATTCTGTAAATTCTGTAACAATTCTGTAATTGGCCTCTAATAATTCAGTACTAATTCTTTAACAATTCGGTAATAGTTCGGTACTAATTCTGAAATAATTCTGACCTATTTTCGGAAAATTCGTGCTTTTATAAACTTTTTGGAGGGCTGTCGATGGAGGTGATTTCTCTCATTGGCTCATCTCGTTCGTTCCTGTTTAGGAAAAAGGCGGTCCACTTTTCTGCAATTCGTTAAACCACCCACGCCTCCAAAGTCCTGGTAAGTCTTAGGTATGGTATACACGACGCGGCTAGAAAGTCCTAAAACACTTAAATGCACCCCATGACCCATCCTGCTATAGTGCAGATGGCAAAATTTATGGCAGCACTAAACCGTTTAGTTTTGGAACTATGTTTTTCCTAAGCCTAATAAATTATTCGACGCTACGTCACTGTCCATGTTGCACGTGCGAGTTCACAATGCGTACAATTTTTAAACTTTCTCTTCTACAAGTCCAAACACATATTCTTTAATTTATTTAACCATGTTCTACCATCCGACAATTCTACCCATCCGACAATCTTGAAGACTTTAGACATTATAATTTGATAGTAGTGCATGATTTTTAATTTTTTTTGTGACTTGTTCCCAAAAACCACCCCCAAACGTTAAAATAATTTTTTTCCACCACTTGTGAATAAAATAAAATTCTGAAAAAAATGTATGTAATAAAGTTAATAAATATCTGTCATTTCTTTTTGAATGTGCGCAGATATCACAACCCTTTGATACTTTGAGCACGGCTGGCTGTTGTGACGAGCGCACGTGTTCGGGAGTCCCTCCGCGTTAAAATCCAGTTTTGGTGGGAAAAAATGGTAAAAGTGTGGTAAATAGTGTTGCAGCAAGCAAGATGGCAGAGACATGGCGCGCTTTTTAAACGGTAACAGGAGGGGAAGAAGCGAGAAGACAACAAGGGGGAGAAGAGAAAGAGCAGGAGTGGAAGAGGCGAAGAAACATACACACGACCGATCAAATGACTCAAACCTGCAAAGGAGGAAACCGGTGTCAGCCTGATCATGGCACCACTAGGGGTTGACAATGGGGACCGAGTGTGATCGGGGAAACCTGCAGTAGTAAGTTAGGGAATTCAGAGAATTTAGAGTTGCGAAAAGTTACGGGGGGGGGGGGGGGGGGGATTTTGACACATTCTGAAATGATATATTAGAATACATGAACGGTTGGATGTAACACCTTTTTTTGAGGGACAGGGAGGCTTAGGAGCGTGGTTGTTTTCTTTCAGTAGGAAGTGCGATGTGGTGGGGACAGGTCGCCGTTTTAGGACCGTATGTTCGGACGCAGTGGAAGGCGACAGCAGGTGGCGTTACAGGATGAAGGTGGAAATTGGAGCGCTAGCGCAAAGACTTCCCCGAGGAATTTGACGAAACCACCTGGGCCATGAGTCATCGCGTAAGGGCATCCTCTCTCTGCATGCAGAGCACACGGAAGACGGGGTTCAGTCTCTTTTTCAACGGACGCAAGTGATGACTTAGAACGAGTGGAACACGTGCTACTGATTATGAAGCTCGTAGGGTTTCCGCCACCCCCCACCTTCTGGGGTAGAACGGGAGACAGTTTTAGTGAGTAGGTGTGAAAACCGCCCCCACTAGAGGGATGCCGGAAACGAGAATCTCACATTACCTGGGCCATTTTCCCAGGTGTCCATAAAGGATTTCTGTCTTCCTTAAACAAGAGAAAAAAAATATCACAACCCGTTGTCCAGAAGGTGGGTGTTAGGGTACGGTCTAATTTATGGCAGGGGCTGAGTGTTTCAAGGAGTGACGAAAAACAGTTTTCCTGGGACTTTTAGTTTCGCCTTGGGCCTAACTTTCGCCCACTCTAGTTAACGTCTTCCCCTTCCACAGGGAAGCGCGCTAAGGGCGCACTGGAAGGGAAGGTGACCAGGGAAGCGGAGATTTTCCAATTAGGCAATTCGTGAAAAATCAGCGACCGAATCAGTTGGTCAATAGTTAGTTCATTAAAAATCAGCGACCAGATTAGTTGGTCAGAATCAGATAACCGGATCAGTCGGTCAAAATAGTTCGTTTTCAGTCGACTGAATTAGTCAGTCAAGGTTACTTAGATCAGGCTACAGTACAGATTGTAATTAATACGTTCACACACACAGTTACACATATACAGGACACCACACACTTTTTTCTGAATAAATTGTTTATCCAAAGATCAGCTTGGACATCATTAGTTCCCAATTTAGATATTGGGTGGTCCTTCGAGTTTTGAGGAGGCACTATCGTGCACATAATTTTTAAGGGGTGATTAGCCACGCCCCTTTACAGTGGGCGTTAACTCTGAAGGTTGTTACTCCTATATCTTCCTTATACGAAGGGGTAGGCACTTGAAACTTTTTATATTTGCTTTCTAGATTTAAAGAAATATTTAGAATGTATAAATACCGTTATTAGTGATGGGGGCCGTTTGTCCATGTTCATCCGGCTAGACCCATTAACAAAGAAATTCTATTGCCCATAATTTTAAAAATTAATACATTGTAGCGTGCAGCGTTGATTTTTTCGTCGCTACAAAGGCGATGTTTCCGGGCCTGTGAAATGTCCAGATACCGGAGGCAATATAACTTTCATCGACCACATAATGTCCCGTCGTCGCGTGCTTACGGGATTTTTCTCCTCTTGAGTTTTCCCCCGTGCTTGCGGGGTAGGCTCAAGAGGCAACGAAAAGGTAATTTGAATAAGCAACCTCGACTCGTACGGACACCTTCAATCTTCTAATACCACGCGCGTTTTGACTGAACAATAAAGTTCTTATTATTGTTATTCAATCTTCGCTATTGTTTTAAGTGTTACTTCATAGTAGATGTTTGGAATAACTTCAGTTCAATTCAAAACGACGAAATTCGTCTGATATAGGACATCATGGATTACATTCAGTTCCCGTATCAAATTTGCATTTATTATCGCATTGCATCTACTGTTCATTATCATGATTCTATCATATGCGAACTTCAATAAGCTATTACAATTTTCGTGGTATTGTTAGCTTGATTACGGCATCCTTTGGGAGGATTAATTAGGGATTGTAAAACAAGTATAGTGGCTGAAGAGACCGGAATTGGAGTATTGAATCTATTTTATCGTGCATTCAAATGTGAGACTCTGCTGTGAATTCGATTATGTACCTAAAGTAGATGTTTCTATAATTGCTAATTTAATTTCGTAGCGTGACTCTATTGAACACTAGAACTACCTATTGAAGCTATTCTTGAACATTGAACACTAGAACTACCTACTGAAGCTTATTATTTATTGAAGAATGAAAAATTAAATGAAAAGGGAAATAAATAAATACTAAAACATCAAGCAACATATAGAACTAGTTTTTACCTCAACAAAGTATGACAAACATTCCCACAAAATCACGACAATCAAATTTTGTAATATAAAATGAGAAATCTGTCTAACCAGTCATTTTGACTGGTTAGTAGTTCTGGTGTTAATCGCTTAAAGTTTTTGGATCTAAAAAAGCTTTTCTTCAGTTCCTTTACTTATTATCACAATCACCTGTCAATGAAGAATTAATAAATAAAATATATAGCTACTTATAACCAACAAATAGAATCCTGAAAAAATTGTATTACGCAAATTCTATGCGTTTCGACAGACGTTGTATAGCAGCTTGAAGTATCCAAACAATTTTTCAGTTATTGAAAAAATAATTAACTTTTTGATAGCAAAAGCCTGTCAGAGGACTTTTATAGAATTTTCAACAAAGTTTTTTGTAAGCTATTTAATAATTTATTTCAGCAAAAAATTAAGAAGAAATGATGTCAGAAAATGACGGTAATAGATAAAATCGTATCATAATTCAACATATTCTTACAAACGGTGAGATCTTTTTAGTCGATAAAGATTAAAAGGTCACAAAATTGGGATAAAATGTTTAAGCTAGACATTTTAAGCTATCGTGCAACTAATCAATCACATTAAGTGTGACTGAGTAAGCAATTTAATTAGTAAATAATAATAGTGTTATGAATAACAATTCTTGCGAATGAATCGATTTTCTAGTGTTTGACTGTGTAAACGTATGATTTAAAAATAACCTGATGTTCCATAAGTTATAAGAACTTTCAGATAAATGTTTGTATTTTATCAATTTGAGGTAAAAGTTTAAAGAACACCTTCATTCAACTGTTACTTCGTGCCAAAGAATAATTTTGACAAAACTAACTTTTCTTTTTTATAAAAATGTTATTGTGGTTAGAATATTTTTAGCACTCCGCTTTGCTGTAATCTATCATTCATTCGCCAATTCAAAACCTTCACAATTCAAAATATGATCTTTGGAAACAGTGTAAAAGCTGTCAAATCAAGGCGATCCTTTCGTGCATCGCAAATGGAAGCACTTCCCGAACCAAAGTGGGGAGTAGAGAATTTCACTAATTCAGATGCGCAACAAGTGTTGTCAATATTGTGGAATCTACACTGATTACTAAACTATTATCAAATGCTGTTAAAGATTAAATGATCGATGAGCTAGTAAAATTAACTAGTTCAGTTAACAACTAACTAATTGATTTCAACCTACGCTGATAATTTTGAAAACACGCGGATTATTGTAATCAGTTAATTGGAAAACATATTGTTTTATGTTATTCAATTCCCCTTTATTCAATAAAACTATCTGTATCTCACTAAATAAACGTAGTTAATGCAAATAATAATCAAGTAAAAGATATATATCCTCATTGATATATAACGCTGTGGACGTATCTCATGGCGGACATATGAACAAATATTTAGATTTAGTAACGATATAACGTGGCTAAAGACTACACAAGATACAAATTGAAATCGTTATTAACATTGTTCGAAAAATGTGTTTATATGTAATATGTTGAAAGAGGAACATTCGGGCATAGGTAGTAATGTGTTACGATGGGTACAGCAGTTGTTCAAAGAAGTTTCTTCTTTTTCTTTGTAAACCAAGTTCACTTCGTTCTATTCTCTGTTTTGTCGTCGGATCATCAAAGACGAATTAGTTTTAAGTATTTTATTTATTCAAGCTTACAAATATCGCAAACAGTTATTGTGATTGTTACGAACCTTGTAGTTGGTGGCGATTCGAATTGCGACACAAATTTGATTTGAAAAATTAATTTTGTAATCAATAATTAAGTATTTACTGTGTGTTAAGTATTGTTTTCCTTGCATCTTTGCACAACCGTTAGCGATACAAGTGAGAGACGCGTTTTTGAGCGATGATATTGTGATTCAATTGTTTATTCGAGAAAAATACGCCCGAAAATCATTACAAAACGACTGAAAGTGATGATACGTTTGTGTCTGGACTTTCTCGAAAATTCGGAAGATTTGAAAAGCATGATTGGTTTTTGTGAGGCTAAGTTTGGACCAGTTTTTTTTTAAATTAATTGTGTCATGTTCGACACAAAATTAAAGGTCTCGAAACGCTCATTACGAATATATATGCCTTTTTGAGAACCTCGGTCCTTTTTTCTGAATATGATTTCGGAATAAAAAATATGAGTTTATGATAAAAAAAAGACGAGATGACCTTGAAATAATCTTGACGCCTATATGCTAAAAACTTAGTAATGCCATTTGACTCCACATTGGAAATACTAAAGGACATGTGTTAATCTGTTTTTCTTAAATCATATATCTTCGAGATTTTTTATAAAATCAACTTAAATGAGACATCTTGTATATTTGTGATCAGTGTCACAAAACCTTTAATTTTATACTAAACATGATGCGATTCATTTTGCGGAAAAGTCTGGTCCATTGGCGTATGGAAGCTTGGCCTTACTCTTTGGTTAATATGTTATATTTAATTTCGTTTCTAAATATGATTTATTTCCTTAATATAAATTGATATTAAAACTATGTACATACACACACACGCGGACCATGTCCCTGAGTATTGTAGTCAATTCTATAATTGGTGTATAAAGATATCAATTCCAAGTAAAAAATGCATAAAAAAGCGTATTGCCTCTAACATTAGATTCTCCTAATCCTTTAACCAGTACAAACCAATCACACAGCATGCAGTCGTCAATAGTATCCTTCAATTTTGGTGTGTTGCACACGTGAAATATTGCATACGTTGTGCCGTCTATTCGAAAAAGCACCCAATTATTGGATTGGAACTAAAAAAAAGTAGACTGATTCTAATTTTTAATGTTGTATATTTTTGTTACTTGCGCGGTGTATAGAAATGTAACTGTGTGTACGTATTAATTACAATCTGTGCTGTGTTGAGGTGGTATTTAACTGGAAACTAAATTTTCTGAATTGAAAAGCTGAACTGATCTCAAATGTAATTGTTTGACCCTGGTACCCTCCCTAGCAGTACATCCTTAGCGCGTTTCCACTATGAAAGGGGAATTTAAGTGTCTCCTAGATAGGCGAAGTCAAGACCCATGACAAGGGTTCCAAGTGGTAACTGTTTATCGTTACTGTTCACGGTGTTGGTTGTCCCTGCCATAAATCTCATTGTAGAGTATACTATAACAGTTTTAATTGTTCATAAAGTTAAATTTCGTTTATGTTACTTGTTCCAACCTTACTTAATGCCTTTTGTCATTCGTATTATAGTAAGTTCACCATTAACGTTGACATGTCACGTAAGCATATTCGAAAGATTTATTTTCAAAATTCAATATCTAATTTGTCCACGTGTCAGCAGGATGCGCTCGTCCTATTCATGATACAAATTTTCCCCTTTCTTTGTGGTTATAATTTATTTTAGAATTTAAGTGTAAATTGTGTATACATATATAGTATAAACAGTGCAAAAAACAGTTATATTTGTATGCTATAATTTGAGTGTATAAAACTCTTACTCGTTCGTTATTAGCGCCCTAGAGGTTAATGCATCAAGATACCTACAAATAAAATTTCATTTTAGTTACTATTATAATAACTACTATTTGCGAGGAGAAATTCATTATTGATTATTCTTTCACCACTATTAACAGATTTTTACTGAATCACATTCTACTACATAGGAATAGGTTTTTTATGGCATTAAAGAATGAAAGCTGTACCATAATGTAAAAAATAATGTTTGAAACAAATAATGTAAAATATAAGTTATAAAACATAATCAGAACCTTATAATGATTGTAGAGGATAGACTTTAAATGTTATGTAGCATTACGATCATTCTAAAAACGCGAAAGTTCTCGAAAAAAGTCGAATTGTATCGCGACGCGAGAGATTATTATCTGCTCCGCAGTGCGGGATGCATGGCGTGTTACACCAGCTGCGAGCCGCGAGCCGCAAACCTAACAACGAGCTTGCTGATAACAGCGGCCACGGATAGCAACCAGCGAATATAAAATAGTGACTCGTGACAGGAGCCAACCTGTTTGGCAGCCTGAAACAGAGGACGTGGTAAGGATCATCGGCTGCTCTTGAACTGGCCTAAGGACTCCGACGAAACTATCTGGACGTCTGTTCAGGAAGTAGATAAAAAAAATTCTCCTGCAATTTGCTAACTTGCTAACCCATATGTATCGTCGTACATAACAGATTCAGTGGATATACATAGAGTCAAAAATGCATAGAGGAAACCAGGTACTTACTAAATATTCATAGATGACTTCGCCAGAATAATCACAATTTATTTCTTTAAAAAGAAAAGCAACATACTACATTACGTCAAAACGTACCTTTACTTTACTACTAGAGCCTACTAGGAAATGCAATAAATAAGAAAACTATAATGCTAAAGAGTTAAAAAAGTATAGTGTTTCAGTCTTTTATAAGTACTCATAGTATTCGACACCCGATAACTATTTCACGCACACATAAAAAACTTTATAACTGTAGAAAAAAATAGAAACATATTGACAATTACAAGGCCCGAAATTAAATTTCTTAAATTAACTTTCTTCGTCTTAGAAAAGATCAAGACTAAAGATTTGCAAATTTTTGGATGTGAGGTCATAGTTAACTTTCCTGATCAAACTAAGAGAAAATACTATCAAAAGTTAAAAATATGTACTTTCCTGTGATATCATTAGAAATATAGGAGCGATAATAGAAATTCATGAAAACTGAATCCAATAAAATCCTCAAAAGCCGAGATATGATATTCTTCGAAAATAGATGAGGATCGTTGTTCAAATACAGGAAAGGTAACTCCGAAACCCAGATATTCTTTCACATCGCTATTTAATGACTCAAAAATAGAATAAATGTAGGAGTTCTAACCAGTAATGATCAAAGAAACTCACCAGGATTCTGTTGAAACGAATATAAACTGGAGTAACGAAGGTGAAATTTTCGCCGACGCTGAAGATAATACGAACGAACAGCTAACTTCAGCTAGATTCAAAAATGAAGCATAGGAAGCATTAGTAATATAGCGAAAAAAAAAACAACAAAACGGAGAGGGAATCATTAAGTCATCGCTTCGAGTTCGATTATATAACTATAAATAAAACTTGGACTTTGGTAAATTTCCTCGAAAAATAAAAATAGTACACTTGGGAAATTAGTTAAAAGAAACAACAAAATATTTCAGTGAAAAATGTAATGAAAAATGACAGTGAAGTGAATCTATCCCAGTTGCAATATCAGCTGTTATGGAGTGCGCATTATTTTCACAAATAATTACGTTTGCTGAAACGATGTAGTTACGAGAACTGACTTTCAACGAAGCAGAATTATTTTTAAATAATAAAAGTATCTTATTTTAATTGTTTATAAATTTTGTATAAACTTAAAGTTAAAAAAATTTGATTGCCTCGGTTTCGGTGAATGCTGAATAATTAGTTTATATTTTATTTATAAGCAATGAATAATTAGACATTATTCTGAATTTTTTCAGTCGTTATTTAACTGAATTTTGACATAAAGATTATCTGTATTCTGTGATGCACAACTGAAATAAGAAATAACCTTAAAATTAAAGACGAACACTGAAATAAGGGACTTCAAATATACAAAATTTTCTCTTTAAATGAATATCAAATGAACCAAGAAGAAAATACATATACAGTCTACTTATATAGAAGAAATTATTTCTAGGTTTCAAATATAAAACTGCAAAACGATAGTTAGTCCCATGATTCGACATTAGCAATTCAACGGGACGGTACAATGATTTGGAGAGGAACCGGATGTGCCTCACCAGAAAGAAGTAGGTGTAGTGTTAGATGCTAAATAAATTACTATACCGGTCTTATGTTACACTTTCATCTTCTTAAGTGTGTAACGTCTCTGGAACCAAGGTTCAGATAGTTACAAGCGCTAGAAAGGAAAAGAGCGACTTTTACCCACTGAACGACTCGTTTTTGCAAATAAGATTGTGGGATTTGTGTGGTGTGCGGTTAAGGAGTGAAATCCACAGGTCAATCTTTCAACAATTAGGTTTATTCAGTAAAACGATAAAAAATGAAACTAACAAATAGCAATAACAACAAAAATAAAGAAAAGTATGTAGATTATAAATGATTAATTAGAACAAAGAAACTAAATAGTTTTTGATATAATAGTAATAATAGAAATAATAGAACTTGACAAATTAGACAATGTGTAATAGATAATCGTGAATTTAACGAAATGAAATTGGATCGTACCTATGTCTGATCTCTGATAAAGCTAACTTCGCTTTTGTAATATTAACTAAATTTGGTATTCTCTCTATATATCTTTGATTCTCGTATTTGAGGCTATCGCAATAACAAAATTTATCTTGATTCGTACGGTTGTGATTTATATAAGTGATCTTTGACGAAATTAATTAACGTTAGCGCCTTATAGTCTACCGCAGCGAGGAATCCGACCTAAGTGTGATTCTTCAAGTGTACCTAAATAAGCGTTCGCAAAATTTAACGCGGTGTAGTCGACTACGGAAATTACGCTAGAGTCAGAACAGTATTCTCTTATTAACTCAAATTCCCAAAATTTATTTGAATCTAACGAATTATCCCTCGGAACAGTTACTCTTTTAATAATTCGACTCGACAACTAATTGTCCATGACTCTTTTAGCCAAAACGAACACTGACAGCTGAAACCAGATCGCTTAATTGGGGAGCCTGCGTTAGCTAGTCACTAGAACGACCCACGACCAAGTATCCAAATTGGGTATACCCGCTTGACCAATCAAGTATCAAGATTCGTTTCGGCTCTTGATAGCGAAAACTGTTCCGTTTGTACTTAGCAATGAGACTTGTGAATAGCTCGACTTCGAAAACTGTTCTGCCACTTACAAGGGACATCACCCAATTGATAAACACCGATTTTTATGAAATTTTTATATGTTATAGAATTCGAAAAAATATTTGACACGTATTTTCACGAAGTGGTGAAAATAACCCTTAAAGTTGGGTTTGAAAAAACTATTTTCGCAAATATCTCGGGAACTGTGAGGCCTAGACAAAAAATTCAAAGAGCAAATTTTTCTGTTTTTAAAGACCAATAATATGGCGTAAGTGGATTTTTGAAAAATTTATTTATTTAAGAAATATGTTAAAAATTAATATTATTTTGCAAATTTTTAAATAAAACGTTGGACCGTTTTGATCAAATTTCACATACATAAACTATGGGTCTAAAGAAAAAATACGGATAAATTGGAATTTTTAATTTCGCTTGTGGACAAAATATTACTGTCGTTGAAGTTATACGTACATTTTATACCTTCCGTTCGGTTCACGACTGACTTCTATACATAGTATTCTGGCAATTGTATTATGTTATATTTTTTATTCTAGTTTATTTAAAAAAAGAATTAAAGGGTCCGTAAGTGCCTCTATAAAAATATGGGGACCGAGTAAGGTATCCTATATGTTCCACGTTATGGGCGCATACTGGTGGCAGTGTTCGACGCACGGAAGATCTAAACGCGTAAATTGTATTTCTGTGAAGTGTAATATCTTCATAATAATGTAGAATATATGCAATTAAAGGAATTGTATCTGTCGATTAAGAATTGTCTCACGATTGTAAAAATACTTAGCAACTGGCAAGTTTAACTTCAAATGGCAGAAGCAAAATCGAGTGATTTTCACTTTAAATTCACCAAACTCGCTGAAAACTACTTCATAAACAATCATCAATAATAATTCAAAAATTACCCCAAATTTAATGAAAACGGATACACCGTCAGCAAGCTTACCAACTTACACCCCGAAGAACAAAAAACGAAAACTCAAACCACCTAATTATCTGAAAATGGATCTACAAGAATCTAACAACGAAAAATGGTTAACGAATGTACCTACTCAAAATCAATTTAGTATTCTACAAGAAACTATTGATGTGTCTGCAGAAAACGGTACATCAGGAAATAATAATCTCCAATCAAAACCTCCATCTATATGAATTGAGGCCCTAATAATAGAACCCCTTATGGAACTTCTAAAAAATATAGCTGACAAAAAGTTTACATTAAAGTAACAAAAAGATAATTACGTCAAGGTGCAGGCTAACACTACTGAAACCTATAGTAAAATTGTTAAAGCTTTGAAAGAGAAGAATGTGAACTTTCATACATATCAGTTAAAAAAGGACAGAAGTTACAAAATAGTATTACGAGGTATGCATCCTAAAGCAAACATGGACTCAATCATTATCGAATTAAAAGAACTCAACCACCAGGTAAGACAAATAAATAACATAGTAAAACACGATACAAAAAAACCGTTACCACTTTTCTTCATTGAACTGGAACTCAAAAATAATAACAAAGAAATTTACAAAATCGATAGATTACTTAACACCATAGTATCTTTTGAACCTCCCAGAGCAAAAAGAGATATACCTTAAATCTTATATTGCCAAGCTTATGGTGATACTAGAAATTACTGTAACAGAATACCAGCATGCGTCAAATGTGCGGGTAAACACCTTACTACAGACTGTCCATTCGCAGGGAAAATAGACAATGTTAAATACTCTAATTGCCAAGGAAATCATCCTGCTAATTATAAAGGATGTATAGTAAGGAAACAGTTGCAACAAAAATTACATCCCAAACTCAGAATTAGAACTGCCACTGAAAATTTAAAACCTTCCACTCAAACTGACACTGACTATACCGCCTCAGGACAACATAGCACATACACAAAGACCTACGCACAAGCAACACGAACCCAAGAAATTAAAAAGGACGTAATTCCCAGTACACAAACTGAGGAATCAGGTATCGACATATCAGATATTAAACTTTTATTACTACAATCATCTAGAAATACCGAGCTCATAACGACCATGCTTCTCGAACAAACCAAACTTCTAATTCAACAATCACAACAAATTTATACAATGATAGAGCTTCTTACACGCGTGCTGAATAACAATAACAAAAAATGAAAATAGCAATTTGGTACGCAAACGGGCTACAACAAAGAATACAAGAGTTAAAAGTATTCCTAAACCTAAATAAAATTGACATAATGCTCATTGCAGAAACTCACCTCACAGTAAAAAATTATATTAAAATTCCCCATTATAATATCTATGATTCCAAACACCCATCCGGCAACTCTCGTGGTAGGGCAGCAATAATAATTAAACTAGATATTAAATACTCTCTACATAGCATTGTCACTGAAGCACATATACAAGCTGCTGCTGTTACTATTAACCTTATTCATGGAACATAACATTAGCTGCTGTGTACTTGTTCGCGTGTTAGGTCAAATATTAACTGTTTATAGCTGATTTCGAAGGTTGTAAATCTTCGTCGATCCATGGCGTTTCCACAACTTGTTACGGTAGTGGAATTATATGTAAAATTACTATTGAAGTAGAATTTATAGAGTAGCTCAGAGTCCTTCACACTGGTGCGCCCAGGTCTATGAAGGATGTAGTTCATCATCCCACTAGTTGCAATAATTGTTGTGTGTTGTTGCAGTTGATAATTACTGCGATTTGTAAGACGAAGTATATTTCAAGAAAGGTAGTCTAAGACTGACTAGTCGCCTCTAAGCAGCCAGAAAAGAAAACTATGTAGGACCGCTTATGCAACAACTTGGGTACAGCTTCACCCATTGTTATCGGGGGTGATCATTCTCAAAGTCTCCCTAAAACCACTCTCACAGAAGTTAAAAAACTAATTACAGAAATTCGCATAAAGAAAACTCCTGGAGGAAACATCATATAAGAAGCAAAATTGAACATATTCGCACAAAAAGAAGGAATGTGTACTGTCTCATTAGCAGATACTCTAAATTAAGTGCAGAAAATAAATTTTTAATTTACAAAGCAATAATAAAACCTGTTGGGTTTTTGATTAATAACTCTTTTCACTTTCAATATAACTTTAATATTAATGGATTACAAAAATGCATGTGCGCATCGCACCACGCGGCACGCTATGAATGAATACTCTATCTATTAATTCTTTTGTCTCCCATTGCTGCCAACTCAAATATTATATCGTACATAAAAAACAATAGAACATAAATGGCGCGAATAATATAAAGCGCGACGCAAGTCTCCACAAAACCTATCTGGACATACGGAATCGAACTATGGGGCACAGCAGTCAAAACTCACATAAATAAACTAGAAGCCATGCAATCTATCATACTCAGAACAATAGTAAACGCACCCTGGTATGTGCGAAACGAAGACATACGTAAAGATCTACAGGTAATATCCGTAAAAGAAGAAATGTTAAGACTTTTTGAACGATACAAATTAAGACTGAAGAGTCATCCCAGTGCACTAGCAAATGGCTTATATGCCGAGGAATTGCCGATAAGACTACAGAGGAAGCATCCCAAGGACTTACTGATACAACAAAATACAATATAATCTTGCTCAGATGCCTTCCAATGTGAAGTGCATCTACGTGCTTTAATCACTCAACTCGATTGAACAATTTACTTAATGTCTCTATGAGACAAATTGCAATGAATAGGGTGGTTAAAAAAAAAAATCGATATCGCTACTTAAAAAGAAAATACGATTGGTATTTATTTAACAAAATAAAGATTAAGAAGCTAATTCTGTTATTTAATAATACTCATGCAAATTTATTGGCCTTAAAATTTTCATATGTTAGATGTAAATCAGGTAGTAGGTGATTATACGATTATAGATTATTATTAGATACTTATATCTGCATACAGTTACCATCAAAACTGATCACATCTTCGGAATTTTATACATGGCATACCATTTAGAGTATGAATACGTCTTAAATATAATATATAAATTATTTTGGCTTCATATGAAAGATATTAAATTCGTACGGTTTCACTTTTTTGTAAATGATAACAGGAATTCTGGAAAATAGGAATATTTATTCGGTGGTTATGAGAGCGTAAATAATTTTTCTATCTATTCTATTCTATTTTGCAAGGGAATTTTAAGGATTTTCTCGTCTGATTCTCTTTGAACATAATTAATTTATTCACCGCGCTTTACAATATTTCTTGTACGCTACAATTTGTTATTGTTTCATAAATCCTATAATTACTGCTTACAAGTCTCAAATAAACATCTAAATAGCATATTGAAATTAAAAAACAAATGAATCGCATTTGTCTGAATACATTCTTACAAGGGGCATCACCCAATTGATACAAGCCGATTTTACTTAAATTTGTATATGTTATAGAACTCAAAAACATATTTGCGACATATTTTCTTTTATCAGCGAATATCCAGTTTGAAGTGGTGAAAATAACCCTTGAAGTATCAATTTCTTAATTTATAATTACGTTTACTACAATCACCTTTACACATGCTTGTTATGTTCTCTTTAATCTATTTCGTGCGTTTGAGTACGGCTTCTCCTCATAACCACCATAAATTTACTTAACGTTTCCGTACGGTACGTACCAGTGACCCCAACTTTGAAGACTCATTAAACTGAAATTATTTTGGGGATGCCATTTCACCGAAGCGATCAACCGCTTGCGGTTTTCCGGTACGTTGGTAGTCGCGATTCGAGTTAGCTTTCAAATGTAATTTACCTCTATGTAAGTACTCGAAAATGGTTTATCGAGTGATTTCGATGAAATCTATATATTGTATCAACTTCTACGATGATTTCGATTATACTACATTGCAAAATCTTAAAAACATGATTTCTGCTTAGATATTGCATAAGATATAGGTATAAGAAAATCTTATTCAAATGTTACGCACACTCATTTATGAAACTGTGCCACCTTACACAGACCATTCAGCTTAATACAGGTATGTATATGTTACGGTGAAACACCGAAATCTGGTAAATGTCGACATTTACCGGTGAATGTCGACATTCACATAGTCGCTTTAACATATACATATATATGTTACGGTGAAAAACTGAAATTGGCGAATGTCGACGTTCACCGGTGAATGTCGACATACACCAAATATGTCGGTGAAAGACCGAATATTTTACTACATTCTTGTATATTCGGACCTTCACCGGTGTATGTCGACAATCACAGATATGCTCTGGTGAAGGTCCGAACGAGAGGAGCCGACAAAGAAACGACTGGCTCTCTCCCGCCAAATCCTTTGGTCTGCTGGAACTCAGTTAGATTTTAGTTTAATGCAAGCTTTGATGCTGCGAGTACCGTTTTCTTAATTTTTTTTCCGATACCATGACTAATACTGAATGGAAACTGCAATAAATCGTGACCTTTTTCTTGAAAAATTAAATACATTAATTGCGGGTAAGCGAGAAGACAATTTGTTGAATTTTCATAATTGAGTGGCAAAAATAAATCTGAATCGATAACTTGTAAAACGTCGGTAATTAGATGTCGATAAATATGAACATTAAATTATCGACTATTAACTCGATGCCACTCGATTCAATTTTAGATTCTCAAATATTAAAATAAAATAATTGTAATATTGCTTTATGTGTTTGTTTTCTTCATGAAATTTCTATATTACATTCTGTTATCGTGTGTCGTGTTGATCTGATATTTCTTCCCATCTTTTATAATTACAAATATAAAAAGTTTAAAAGTTATTAGTGTTTATTTTAATTGTTTAATACTTAGTATATTCCATTACAATTGTTTTTATTTTTCTCAAAGAAAGTACTCTAAAATACTTTCTGAAATGGTTAGGTTAAATCTACGACATGTTCAACATTCACCATTAGTGCATGGTGAATATCGACATTCACCGGTGTAAGTCCGAAATAAGGGTATTGAGCAAATATTTCGGACATACACCAAGCGCCTACGTGAATGTCGACATTTACCTGATTTCGGTGTTTCACCGTAACATATATATATACATATATATATATATATATATATATATATATATATATATATATATATATATATATATATATATATATATATTATTTATTAATTTGAATGCGCCATATCACAATCAACTGGTTATTGGCAGCAACTTTTACTGAGGTATTTTTAATTTTGCGCCGCGTCCGAAAGGGTTGAAATGTACTTAATATACGAGGTCTGTTCAAAAAGTATCGCGAATTTTATATTTTTTCACAAAGTATTTATTTATTCATGAATATCTATTTTGTCCCCTTCAAAGTAATTCCCCTCGGATATAATACATTTATGCCAACGTTTTTTCCAATCTTCAAAGCGCTTAAAAAAATCATTTTTTGTAATCTTGTTCAGCTCCTCCTTCGATGCGTCTTTATCTCCTCAATCGTGGCGTAGCGTCGTCCTTTCATGGGTCTCTTCAGTTTTGGAAACAGGGAAAAGCCACAGGGGGCTAGGTCTGGGGAATACGGTGGCTGCGGCACCATTACTGTGCTGTTTTTGGTCACACAAAATTTGATACAGATTCTTTGATCCATTTTTTAGCATAGGCAAAAATCGAAGGTGAGCCAAAACACATCTAAGCAAAACAGTCGACAAAAATTAGCTAAACATTCAAAGTGCCTGACCTTGTCAGCATAAATAAAGGACATGTGTACCAACGTAAATCAACAAAAAAAAAACAAAAAACAAATATACGTAGTCTGCGGAAATTCAAAATTTGCGATACTTTTTGAACAGCCCTCGTACTACCTAACGAGTGAATAGGTTTCATTCATATATATTACGTAATTGTATGATTGAATGAAATAGAAATTACTTAATTAGGAAATAGAAATTATTTTATACTTTTCAGTGCATTTCGAAGTCGGTGTATTTTTTTCTTAAAATTATTTTATTTTGTTGATTACATTTTACAAGAGAAATTGGAATGCTATTTAAACGCTATTATTATTAATTAATATCCATATATTTCAAATTGACTTGATTTGAATTCAGTAATTAATTCAAATTTTGAAAATTAATTAAAATATTATTGTATATTAATTAAAATAGTATTATACATATTATTATTTGTATAATTCTACATGTAAATAAGTCTTGTCCCTAATGAAATTTTATTTAACATTTGAATTTGGTGCAAATTAATGTAAAATTTCATGCAAATTTCATGTAAAATTTGAGGGGTGAAATTTCATTTACAAATTTAAATTTTAAACAACTTTTATTAGAATAAAAAGTGTGTTTCAAATTCGAGAATATAGAAATTGTATATAAATTAATTGTGAATTATTTCTTATGTATGAAATACAGATCTTGAGGTAATTGAGATTTGTTGGAATTCCCGAATCAGGAGTAACTCGTATGGAATACAATAACCAATTTATTATTCAATAATATTACAAGTTCAACCTTAATCTAGTTCTCTATTTTAAAAGTTGTACTTTACTTGGTGAGGTTCGTATAAAATCTAATGAAAAACGGCGCTGAGAAGAAAAATGTAAACTACTGGAAGGAAACTATTGGTTGATATTTTTGATAAAGGTGTGGAAATAAGGTGTGGGAACAGGAAAAGTTATTAGCTAGGTTATTTGCGAAGGAGGTGGTTTAAAAAGGAGTGATGAAATTGGGAAGTATGGAAGTGCTTTAGCGAGACCTTGAAAAAATCTTAAAGCTACAGGAAATTCTAAAGAGACAGACGGGAAGCGCAGGAAGTGGACAATAGGGTAAAGGAAATAAAGAAAGAGCCGGATGTAAGAGAAAGTCGGATAGTTCGTTGGGATTTCCAACAGGTTAACTAAAATTTAGTTGTTATCTAATAAGGTTACATACAAATTTTATAACGGGAGGAAATTTTAATTGGCATTTGGAAGTATAGAAATTTTATTTAAATTAAATTTTGTATTATGTTTTATATGTGAAAATAAAAAGTTCTAGATAATCGTAACGCTAAAGTGCTAACTAGATATGGGTAAATAGGTATTGAACTGCTAACTACTTTGTCTTGGTCTCCTTAATATACAATACTTAAAACTTGTGTTACCAAGTCCATGAAATCATAGAACATGATTCACCTTTTGTCATGCTCTTATGACTGAGCTAAATGGTTTGTGTCATTCTGTGACATACATAGGACACATACGAAGGTCGAATGTTACACCATTTTTCAAGGTCCTGTTACTGAAATTACAATTACTCTGTTCCATTCCTTCACTAAACCCTTCAAATATTGCTACATTTCAGGAGTAATATGTTCTTATAATTTTTTTATAATGCTTGTTATATAAATCTCCAAGAAATAATATATTAAAAGATATATTATGCATGATGTATACAATATGTATTTTAATAATGATGACTATGTAGTATTTTTTCTGGACTTTCATATCAAAATACTTGCATTAAAAGTTTGTCTCCATCGATTTGAATATGTTAGGATTAGTGTCTGAAGATTGTAGGATATTCTATGATAACGTTCCTACAAAGTTCAAGAGTAAAAAGGCCTCTATTTTGAAAGACCACCTGCTACAGAGAATATCGAGATAAAAGGTTTTTGGTGTAAGGCCCTTTTAAATCCTTCGCAACGAATGACGTACTACATATACGTTCTTGGAAGAAAGAACTATTTACGACAACTGTACGAAGAATACTAGTTATTCGGAATATCAAACGCACATTATTATTATTACTTAACTGTTTAAGAGGATCTGAAGAATCTTGAAAAACCGTTTAATAATCGATAATCTGATATTGATTATGTATCAGTTTTCGAATACTTATCACAAAATACAGTTCGTTACTTTTCCATATCTATTATTCAATTAAAAATACCTACTTATTACTGTTTTTGTATTTTCAAAATAATTTTAAGTAAATAACCTCAAAGAAGGATCACACACCTTCGATTTGTGTGATCTGAAAATATATGCTCCAGATCACTTTGAACATTATTGTGAATGTTTTAATCGGTGGTCTCTGCACATTAAAAGCTTACGAATTTAAACAAATATCAAATCAATTTAAGCATGCTTCATTTTCTGTCGATTATTCATATTCAATATAGTTTATAATAAATCTATTTTTATAATAAATCTGTTCTTGTCCTTAAATCTGTGGTATATTAATCTTTTCAGTACTGAACGATAATATATCGTTCATTATGCGGGGAATGCTTACTTTGAACATCAGCATAATATGTATAATTATCCAATAAAAACAATAAAGATACCTCAACCATTATTTTGTTCTGTGGTATGTGTGTGGATCTGTACTTTGTAATTGTATGTTTAGTATGGGTGCATATTATGAATGAAGCTTGCGTATGGTATGATTGAAGTTTGCATGTAATGAAGATTGCTAAAAGATTGTCTTTTTGGGTGGGATTGAATGTTTTTGAGGAACGAAGCGAAGAGGGGATTGCTTTGAGTGAAATCGTGAGATACAGACGTGCGAGATTTGTAATTCGAGAGATTCCATTTGTGTTGTATTTAATTGGTTATATCTATTTATTTGTTAATAAATTTCATTAATCTTCTTTATTGTTAAATATTATTCTACAGTTCTGATTTCCGTTTTGGTTTGGCGATCGGTTACTATAAAAGCTAAGCAGTTTCGAATCGTCGCGTCGTCACAAAAAAAAGGAACATCGTGAAACAGCTATTGTGGTTCCGTATTCGCAATTCAGGACAATACAAATACCTGTATGCTATATTTTGTTGTACTATAAACATATACATATGTATGTGTATATATATTCCGAGCTATGGCTACAGTAATCAAAACCGCTAAACGATGTTTCTTTGTTCTCATCGATGGGTTGTCTCTTGCAACCAATTTCGCGAACTAGTGGGGATAGCTGGCGTTCGTTTACTGAGGGATTTTAGCGATCAGCTAACGCGACATCACTACAAGTGACAATGACATGAATTCAACAATATAGAACATAGGCATTTTTGCTATCCAGGGTGTTCGGCTACAGGTGGGAACCCTCTTAAGGGGTGGTAGCTGGGGTGATTCTGAACAACTTTTTCCTTTACCAAAATGCTGGTTAAAGCTTAGTTTTTGAATTATTAATGAAAAACACTGACCAATCAGAGGGCGAGAATAGCGCGCGCTCGGATGCGAGAGCGACGGCTGCAAGCGTGACGATTGACACTGGTCATGAGCAAACAAATCGCGCGACAAAATTGCTCTGAATATTCATCTTCATTTTCGTTTCATCGATACATTTAGTTCCGTTAATAAATGTATACTTAGTAAATTTTGTAACTACTTACCAGCTGGCGCATTATCGGTGGTAACTACGTTACCGATGTCGCGCGATTTGTTTGTTCACGATCAGTGTCAATCGTTACGCTTGCACCCGTCGCTCTCGCATCCGAGCGCGCGCTATTCTCGCCCTCTGATTGGTCAGTGTTTTTCATTAATATGTGACGTGGTATTTTATACCCGTCACAAGGAACCCCTCGGAGGGGGGCCAAAACGGGTCATTTCATGGGCAACAACCGTCTAGAGAGAGAGCGAAGCGCGCGAATTATTATAAATGTAATCTGCCACCGCAATGTTTTGTATGAACCACCGGGGGAGAGACCAACAACATCGAGGGAACGTCGTACGTCGTTGGAATACGCCAGAGCCCTGCCGCTACCCCGCGCAGATCCTCCGCTAGGCCAGGAGAGGGTGCGGAGCCGGAGGAAAGGATCAGCGAGCGAGCGACGTACAGCAAAGGAAAACGACGTTACCCTGCCGCTTCCCCGCAGCGGCCCTACGAACCAGGAAGAGGAACCACGAAGCCGGAGGAGACTCGACCGAAGATGACTTCGTGGGAATTCGGGTGTTCCGGCCGTGGGTGGGGGAGACCACGAGGTGTCGCACGATCTCGCACAAGGGCTCGTTACCGATGATCCTATTATTCCGTGACTGGCACTTGCCGTATACGTGTAGTTCAGAGTTGATAGTAGAGTACGTAAATACCAGAAAAGAGAACGAGGATTATTGCCGTTCCGGGGTGAAGTAGCGAGCCCGTGCGTAGACACCTTGGTAAATCTCCTCCACCTGTTTATCGTGTAAAAGGGGTCGTGAGATCGGGAATACCGCCACGTGGGTTGTAGACCACCGGGCTTGATATTCACGGGTGGGTTCTGAAAAGTGTGACCGGGGTGGTTTTTGTTCATAGGGAAGTAGTTTAAGTTAGAAGGTTAGAAACCGGGGGCCCCTGTCCGGGCGTTCGCGGATCCTAGCGTCCGGACTTTATCGTTTCGGCGAGAGATCGCTTCACGACCTCTCGAATCACCACCCGGCCGGATCACTGAACTTGTCTCGGGGAATATCATAGCGTCAGCCGCGATTAAAGTATCGCCTCGAGTAGGCCTTTGCCGATATCGGGCCCTCCCACGTCTCGATCTCACGAACCCTTGGTGCGGGGGTAGAACGTAGGTGCATGTTAACGTACCGTGTATTTCGTTTGTCGCGCGATTCTTCGTCTTTTTCTCTCTCTAGACGGTCGCCGGTACGGAATCATTTCGGAATCGTCGCGTAGAATCGAATAAAGCGTATCGCGGATAATTAAGTATATTAGTTTTGTTGCGTGTAGCATAATTGCGTTGCGTTACCGTTAGATAATAGCGTTGCGCTGCGTTACGATTAGATTTTGGAATTTATTTCGCGTTATTGTTAGGAAATAGAGTCGCGTTGCGTTTAGGTACTAGAGTTGCGTCGCGTTGCGGGTAGATAAAGAAGATCGCGCCGCGTTTCGTTAATTTTAAGCTAGATTTAATTAATTGCGTCGCGTCGCGTACCGGTCCGAGAACCGAGCGTAACTAAACGACCATCTTGGGACCTAGGAATTGGCAATTGCGAATTCTTTCGCGTGCGAGTCTCGATAAATCGGATATCGGTTTTCGCCGAATGCAAAGCGAATGTCCCACGCTCAAAGTACTTGGAATCGCCTGTGCGTCGGAGCCGAATTTACTAGTTAATAAATCTTCTTATTAATTTCTTTATATAGAACGCTGAGTCGAGTTCTCTCCCTCTGTAAGATCCCCTTGTGTTTCGTCTCTTTGCCTCCGCGTTATTTTACCCACAAAGAACCCCGCCACTCCACCCGATTGTACGGTTACTGAGCTGTCGAGTCGTTCCGTCGCCGATTCGAGTCTCCGCGTTTTTCCGGGACAGATCTTCACGAATCCCTTCGTTTCCCACCGTAGAATCCCGGTTCGCGCCTAAGTTCGTTATCGTGACGTTGATAGACGTCTGGCGCCCAATCAAAGAAAATTCAAACGATAGCGGACAGATCGAATCGGGCGCCGAAGTGCTACCCGCTCGCGGATCCGCGGAGGCGCCGCGACCGTTCTCGTCGCGAACCCGGTAGGTTATCCGCGGGGGGACAGCGGGGTCGCGGGCGTGTACGAGCTAGCCGCGAAAACCCGCGTAGCAAATAATTCAAAAACTAAGCTTTAACCAGCATTTAGTAAAGGAAAAAGTTGTTCAGAATCGCCTCAGCTACCACCCCTTAAGGGGGTTCCCACCTGTAGCCGAACACCCTGTATAACGTATGAATAAGTTCATCAAGAAACATTTATCGCAATAAAAATGTGAAGATGATTCCATCAACAAATTAGTAAACCAAAATACTTTTACTGATAATAAAATTGTTAATAATGTTACGTCCCGGATGGTACCTTTGTTGATATCAATATGAAGGTCCGGAATCGCTCTTGAATTGACAATCTCTTACTTAGACCATGCGGTACGTGCGCCTGTCGTATGTTAGGGATCCCAGGGTGTACAAGTTCGACACAGTACTTACTATTTTTTTTAGCGACCATCGTCCATGTTGGAGGCGTGAAAATAGCCCCCAAAGTTGGGGCTGCAAAACATATTTTCTCGAATATCTCAGGAACTATTAGGCCTAGACAAAAAATTCAAAATGCAAATTTTTCTACTTTCGACAGCCAATAATATAGCGTAAGTGGATTTTTGCAAAATTTATTTGTTTAAAAAATATGTTAAAAATTGACATTATTTTGCACATTTTTTAAACAAAACGTTGAACCATTTTGATCAAATTTCACATACATAAACTATGGGTCTAAAGAAAAAGTACGGATAAATTGGAATTTTTAATTTCGCTTGCGGAAAAAATATTACTGTCGTTGAAGTTATACGTTCTGTACATAGTATTCTGGCAGTTGTATTATATTATACTTTTCATTCTAATTCATTTAAAAAAGGAATTTACAGGTCCATAAGTGCCTCTATAAAAATATGAGGACCGAGTAAGGTATCCTGTATGTTCCGCGTTATGGGCGCGTACTGGTGGCAATGTTCGACGCACGGAAAATCTGAACGCATAAATTGTAATTCTGCAAAGTGGAATTACAATCTTCATAATAATGTAGAATACATACAATTAAAGGAATTGCATCTGTTGATTAAGAATTCATTCACGATTGTGAAAAATATGGTAAAAATAAGGCCAAAATTCTGGAGAATTCTTAGGATTCGGTTCATCCAGACCATGTCATAAGCTTTTTCTATATCTAAGCAAACAGCTGTTGCATACTGGTTATTAGCAAAGGCGTCGCATACATTCGTTTCCAGATTTATTAGGTGGTCATATGTGGAATGGAATTGTCGAAAGCCACTTTGTTGTTTAGCGATAAGATGTCTTGATTCTAAGTACCATCGGAATCTATAGTTTATAATTTTTTCCATTAATTTACACATTGTATTGGTTAGAGCGATCGGTCGATAACTGTTGGGGTCCGTTGGAGTTTTGCCTGGTTTCAGGATTCGGATGACAACAGTTTCTCTCCATTTGGTTGGGAAGATGTGGAACCAAATGCAGTTGAATATTGCTAGCATGTAGTTAAGTGCCTCTTGTGGAAGATGGGTAAAGAAGATGTTGGGTCCATCGGGTCCGGGACTAGTATTCGAGCATTTGTTTAGGAAGTATAGTAGTTCATCAAATTGGATAGGTGAATTTAGGCTGGAGGAATAAGGTGTTTCTTGGACTATGATTGGAGACTTCAACGCGTTAGAATCAGTTTCCTGTTTGTATTTCTGAAACTGTTTTGAATGGTTGCAGTCACTAGAATTTTTCTCGAATGTCGTTACCAGGATTTCGGATATTTCGTTTGGATCGGTAGAGATAGAGTTGTCTTCCTTAATTAAAGCTGGTATTGACGAAAGTTGATTTGAACCTTTGATAGCTCTTATCTTTTTCCAAATTGCTGAGGAAGGGGTATGTGGATTGAGAGTTGAGGTATAGTTTCTCCATGATCGTCTTTTACTATCCTTTATGATCTTACGGGATATGGCTCGATATTTTTTGAAGTTGATAAGGTTTTCTGCGGTTTTATGTTTTTTAAGCCGGTTGAAAGCATGTTTGCAGTCTTTCTTGTGCGCATTTTTCATTCCACCATGGATTATATTTGGCGTTGACGTTGGTGTTCTTTTTTGTCTTCGGGATGGCTGCACTGGCTGCTGCAATGATGACTTCTGAGAAGTGTTCGAGTGCTAAGTTCAAATTTGTTGGGTTTATTTCAATTAGCAGAGAGGATGAGTCCAATATGACTTTTCGAAACATATCCCAGTCAGCTTTTTGGAATTTCCATCTTGGGGCTTTATTAGTTTCAGTGATTCGGTTTAGTTTGCATGTCACCTTTATAGGGAAGTGGTCGCTGTCGTATAGGTTTTGTACTGTGTTCCATGTGATGTCTTGGGTGATTGTTGGACTGCATAGGGATAGGTCAATTGCACTGAACCGACCGGAAGCCGAACAGAAGTGAGTGGGTTCGTTAGTGTTTAGTAAGTTGAGGTTTGCTGAGTTTATTATATTTCCCATGGATTTTCCTCGCGAATCGGTCTTATATGATCCCTAGAGGATATTGTGACAATTAAAGTCGCCAAGTATAATGAAAGGTTTTGGAATTTGGTTTATTAGTTGAGTGATTTCGGATTCATCTAGGAGTTGGCTGTTTGGTAGGTATATATTGCATATGTACAGATCTTTAGGGCATATTACTCTGGCGATGATGGCTTCTCGATTGGATGAGACTGTTATTTCTTGGCTGTGGATGTTATTTCTGACAAAGGTGGCGACTCCTCCGCTTGCGTGGGTAGCGTTGCGATTTTTGAAATAGGTTTTATAGTTTTTGATTTTACCTGAATTATGGTTTTTGAAGTTAGGTTCTTGTTGTTTCTTGGAGGTGCTCAAGACGGCTGTAGAAACCATTCAAGTTCCATTGGATAATTTGTAGAGGCATAATGGATGTTTGATTAGCATCTTGGGTTTATAGGGATTTTGGATCTAAGGAGGATGAGTTCCCCTCTTTCGAGAGGATGGTTTGTAGTGAGAATGTTGTTGCGAATTCTGTTTCTAGTTTTTTGATTAGTCGGTGTAATCTGTTTTTCATTCTTTGGTCTTGCATTAGGGGGTAAATTAGGTGGAGCATATGTATTAATGCTTTCGTGTCGGAAGTGTAGTCGTTTGCGATAATGATTGGGTTTTCTGTGCCGATAGCATTTTCCAGGAAACTTTTCAGTTGAGAATAGTTAAGGATAAGATGGTTTGAGGGGTCATCCAGAGCTGTTTTTGCTGGTTTCAGAATGTCGTCAATTTGTTCGATGATTCTTGACAGCGATTGGCTGCGTTTAAGTTTCTTTTTCGTAGTGGTGGGAGCAGGTTTATCGTTAGGATTAGTGTCGTTAGCACAAGGTTTTAAGGGTGTTGAGATGGGCTTGTTTGTTGGCTGTTGGTCTTCTTCTGAGGTATCTGATAGTGGTTTTTTTAATTGACTTTGAGGGTTCGCAATAACAGGTATTGGAATATCATCTGCGCTGTAGTTAGCCGTAAAGGAGTTGTCTGGAATGTTAACATTGGGGACTTTTCTTGTTTCGCTGATTTCGGTTGTGGTTGGCTTCTTATTTGTGACGTTTAGGATATACTGTGAGTTATTGATGCTTGTCGTTAGTTCAGTTTCGTTTAGTGTTATGTTATTTCTCGTTTCCTTGTTGTCTGTTGGGTTTGATATTGGTGTCACGGTTTGAGAATTGCATTGGTTTGCGATGTGACCTTCTTGTTTGCACAGAAAACAGGTAACTTTATTAGTTGATACAAAAATTCTGTACTGTGTATCGTCGTACGTGATTAGAAATGATTCAGGGAGTTTATGGATTTCGTTTGGGTTTATATAAATTTGTCTTCTGAAACTCATTATGTGGGTGAAACCGGGGTCTTGTAATCTCGCTCTAAGGAAGGATAGTTTCGAAGTCAGTTTGATGTTATGGTTTGATAGTACTTTTCCAATGTAGTCATGTGGTATGGTAGGAGGAACGTTGGACAGAACAATTCGTTGTGATGGATTTATTAAGAGTCTGATTGGGGTGAATGTATTGTTGATGGGCAGTGATTTGAAATTGGTAACCAGGGCTTTTGTTGTTGTTTTACTATCGAGGTAAACACAGATTCTGTTGTTAGATATGCGGGAGATAAATCGTATAGCGTTGGGCCCAGTGATTTTTGCTACGGCTTGTGCATATTCTTTGATAGTAGCTCCGTCTATGACTCCAATTATAACTGCCTGTTCCTTGGTTGGAAAAACACTGCTTACCGTGGCTGATGCGTACGATTTTGTAAGCTGAACCGCAGTATTGGTTTGGGTGTGGTTCGATATATTGTCAAATTCCATGACTTCCATGACGGGTCTTCTGTATTAGAAGACTCGCCGATAACACTAACGAGCGAGCGATTATCAACACGTCTGATCGGTTTGACTGCCCGAGAGCGAAATATGTAATTTAAATGAACCTCTTTTTGTGAATATTTTGTGAATATTTTGTGAATATTATCCCCTGTAAGGGACCGTCTATTACATGTAGAAAGAAAAGTTTTTTAAATGACGACCTTGATAGTATATTTCAAGATTACTAACAATAAATCTGAAAATGGCTTCATCTTCATAAACATTCATCTAATTTAATTTTTATGCAGCAATTAGTTAGATAAATGCTGTTTTAAGGATATGAGTATACGAAGAATACAAAAGAATTTATTTTCTTTATACATTATGTTAGGTAAACATTGTAAACTTATCCCAAGGAAGAAGAAAAAACGCGAATCGCGCGCGGAACATCACGTAATGGTAGGCGAAAGAACTTGAGTAAGGTTTCAACCGTGCCATAATAAAGACGTGTGTTTAAAGAGTCTGCGGAATTAATATTTACGATACAACCTAACACATTAAATATTATTTACATTGCTCGTATAAAATGAAAGCGTAGGGATTATTAAGTAATCAAAATTATACATCGTCTTTTTTTCATGCCAAATTATTTATTGAAGTGTGTGATATCTCTAACTGAATTCATCGCACAATTACAAGATTCACAACAGTTAACAGATGTACAACAGGATCATCCAAGAAGTGCGCAACGAAAAACGATAACATCAATGACAGAAAAGAAGCTATGCCTGTCTCCACTGAGAATACTTCCAATGTTATATTTCATAATCGTTCGAGCTAATTGTTCCTGTGGCTGAAAATACGTGTGAGTCCAAGCATCCATTTTTCTATTCTGACCAATTGGAGCCCTAGCTCTTCTAAACACCTGAGTCAGATCTTCACACGCCAATTCGTGGGTTGACATCTGTAGTTTCATTAATGCTTGTAAATGCTCTATACTTATCTTCCATATGGCGTTTATAATATTTTTTTCATTTGGATGATATAACAACATTTAATGTCCAAAATGTACTGTATTTGTTGACATTGTAAAACATATTTCATAAAAAAATTTGACACATATTAATACTTACTCTTGTAAGCGATACATACTAATTTCGCAATTTCTAATAGATACAGAAGTTATAGCTTTAAAATTGAATAATAATAATTAAAAATATCTGCATCGACAGATATAAAGAAAGCTAAGAGTTCTCGAAACGATTTAATATGCCGCTTGCAATAAAAATAAATAATTTTAAAACCGTTTCCTTGTAGAACGTTTGAAAGTAATATGTACTTTCGTAGCACGCGTTTAAAATACGTAATCTTCGAGAAAGCTGCAGGAGAACAATGAAGTCTACGGGTAAATCTACGAGCAAGTTAACGAGCTAACTGAGCTACTTCCTTGGAGTACAGTGTAGAATGGGCTATAATGAAGATATAATTGGATTTAGCAATATAAACTCACGTTAATCGGTACTCGAAATTTCTTATAGTCAACAACCGGTTACGTTTACCATGCCATTTTTTAATGTGCTTCACCAAAGAAGGATTATTGAAATATCGTTATATTCATTTTATAAAACGTTTTAACGCGATAACTGAGGCACGAAATCACTTTTGCTTTTCTTTTATAAAAAAAAATAGTTCAGCAAAACACGCGCCGCTGTCAGTGGTACTCAATGTTGTGGTACTATGCATCACGCCGTTCAATTATTTCGTTACTCCAAAACAATAGGCAGGGCGACTGCCGCGCCAACATTGAGTACCACTAATAGCGGCGCGTGGTTTGCTGAACTATTTTTTTTATGAAAGGAAAGCAAAAATGATTTTGTAACTTCGCTTGATGTTTTCTTCTGCAGAAATGTCTACTCTATCATGTGGGATGGTTAGATTTTCGCCTAGACCAGGGGTCGGCAACCTTTTGAGTCGGAAGAGTCAAAAATTACAATTTACAAAATTTCAAAGCTTTTAAAGAGCCACAAAATTTTTTCTTGCCAACAATAAATAGTACTCGCATAAATAAAGTTTTTTGATAAAAAAAAAATAATTTATTTTTTCATATATAAGTAGTGTTTTTCACAACAAAGTAGATAATATATATATGGCAATGTTAGATAATGAGTTTTTTTTTGATAAAATAAATAATATTTGCGTATGGAACAGAAGGGCGTAGTAATTCGATGCGTTGCGATTCCAGCGCTTGGTAATTCAATGCATTACAATTCCAGCGCTTGGTAATTCAATGCATTGCAATTCCAGTGCGTGGTAATTCAATGCATTGCAATTCCAGCGCGTGGTAATTTGATGCGTTGGAATTCCAGCGCGTGGTAATTCGATGCGTTGGAATTCCAGCGCGTGGTAATTCGATGCGTTGCGATTCCAGCGCTTGGTAATTCAATGCATTGCAATTCCAGCGCGTGGTAATTCGATGTGTTGGAATTCCAGCGCGTGGTAATTCGATGTGTTGCGATTCCAGCGCGCGGTAATTCGATGCGTTGCGATTCCAGCGCGCGGTAATTCAATGCATTGCAATTCCAGCGCGTGGTAATTGGATGCGTTGGAATTCCAGCGCGTGGTAATTCGATGTGTTGCGATTCCAGCGCTTGGTATTTCAATGCATTGCTATTCCAGTGCGTGGTAATTCGATGCGTTGCGATTCCAGTGCTTGGTAATTCAATGCGTTGCAATTCCAGCGCTTGGTAATTTGATGCGTTGGAATTCCAGCGCGTGGTAATTCGATGCGTTGGAATTCCAGCGCGTGGTAATTCGATGCGTTGCGATTCCAACGCTTGGTAATTCAATGCATTGCAATTCCAGCGCGTGGTAATTCGATGTGTTGGAATTCCAGCGCGTGGTAATTCGATGCGTTGCGATTCCAGCGCTTGCAATATTAGATAGTTTTTTTTTTTTTTTTTGATAAAATAAATAATATTTGCGTATGGAACTGAAGAGCCGCAGCTTTACATCCAAAGAGCCATATGTGGCTCGCGAGCCGCAGGTTGCCGATCCCTGGTCTAGACCCATAGTTTTTTAAATAAATTGAAAAATGTCAGGAAAAATTGGTGCGTTTTTGGTGTCTTTCTTACTTTGATCATCATTTAAACATATTTAAATGTTTACAATGCAATAACAATTCATATAGTTTTATTCAGGAAAATTCACAGATTCTCCTCGTGTAAAAATCCACTGAATAGCTCCTACGGTAAAAGCACATACAATTTCCAAACTTGAAAATTTGCAATTTTTTTTAAAATTAATTTCCTCAAAAACTGTACGTCCTAAAGAAAAACGGATTTCAGATTCGTATTCAGCTCGCAAAAATCTATAACAATTTCATAGTAGCTATTACGAAATCAAAAAAAAGTCAAAATTTGTTGTACAGTGTAATTAGAAACACAGAGAAATATTATTAACATTTTAGCGTGCACGCGAATTGGTCCATCCGCGCATTCAATTTTGTTATCATTCTAACCTTTTCACCATATTCGGTTTTTTACATTTTTTCAGCAACTTAATATTATCAAAGGAAATAATACGAAAGGGACCATATTTTCTATAAGCCACTATGTTTGATGGAATGTTCATCTTTCAAGATCAAAATGCATACGATGTCACGTAAAACAGCTTATACAACGATTTTTCCTGAAATGCATGACGCGACATGAAGTTCTATGAACCTGTCTAAATTCGATGCCCGATAGTTGCAAACTAAATCGAATAGATAGCATAGATCACGAAGACATTTTAAAATCTGATTCCGACTTCGTTTAAAAAAACAAGTCCGTATATGCTGTTAAGTCTTAGAATATACACATATTGCAACGAGATGATTAGACCTCAGTCCAAGTTTCTGGGAAATACAATAGTTAACGATTTTTACTTTCCTTTAGAAATAGGTTCAGTTTACTTTTAATAGTTCTTGACTCGTAGCAGATATAGGACTCAAAGAGTTTATTACATTCTAGCGAGTTTTTACTTGATTAATTGTCAGTTACATCTGGTGTCAGAACCTTTTGTTTGCAATTTTCATTTATATCGAGGTACTTTTTAGGTTTATTACTCGCTACAGTCATTTTAGGGAAAACCCAGACTTTCATACATCAGAGTTTTACTATTTCCGCTTAAAATTTGTCAAGCCAATAGTAGGCTTCAATTTCTTATCCCTTTCAAGTTAAAGAAAGTGTATATGCCTACTACTTTCCTGGAACGCGGAAAAGCATCGGACAAACATTCAAAAAACAAGTTTCATATAGCATTTATACAAACATGCATACAGGTACAGGTACCAGACGCATAGTTAAGTCATTCGATTTCGAATAAAGTACAACTTTAGTTATACTCGAAGTCGACTGATTTAAACATACAGTCTACTTAATCCCAATCATTAAGAATTTTAACTAATTTTAAACGTTATTGGCCGTCGCTACTATTGTCGACTCGACGACACACATACATATGCTAAATGATTTACGTAAAACATTTTATTCCAGTTACGTCGTGTCCATTATCGTGACTATTACGAACTGAATGGTATCCATAATGATCTTGTAATTACAAGTTTTCTTCGTATGGCACCGATTAAGGGAAAATGTCATCTCGATTGCTCTAATCGCGTTCATCGATCGGCCTTGTTCGCCGATATCCAGGTCGTGTGTTTTATTTATTTCTTACCCTCGATCAGTTCAATTCGACTCGATTCATTTCAAAGGATTGTGTCGGATAATAAATTACAGTACGATAAGCTTTCCTCCATGGCAATTTTCAAGGTTTCCGTGTACCTATTGATCGTAACAAGTTTCAGGTTAATTGCTTACACACTATATAAAAGAGAGCGAATTTATCAATTGTTCATGTTTCATTCTATACTTAACCTACTAACTTAAAAAAATATATCATACTAAATGTAGTTTGAATAGTATCTGATTATTGATTAAAAGATTTTGGTTTACTAAATGTCTGAATAGTTTTTTAATTTCAGATAAATCATATTCAAGTGTAAATCACCGTGAAATTTCCTTGACTAAAATATCAAGCAATAACAATTTCTTATTATGTATTTAGCTTCTAACACTAATATCTAGTGAATTTTAAAATATTTAGCATATTATACAATATTTTTAACCGACTTCGAAAAAGGAGGAGGTTACTCAATTCGATCTGTATATTTTTTTCTTTTTTTTTTTTGTAGTTTAAAGTATACTGAACTATTCATATACGTAAATATTTTTAATTTGCAATAGTTGGCGTTTTCAATATGGAGAGAATGTATTCCTTAATTACATAAAAAATAAATTAAAAATAACCTTTAATTAAAATGAATGCAAAATTTTAAATTCGTATAAAGCATACAGTATATATTCTGAACCGACACTAACATTGAAACCATAGTATAATCTCAGGATTATTGTCCCTTTATAACGGATAATTAAATTAAACGAATGAATTCAAGTCGCTTCGCTTTTCACATTTCAATAAATTAAATCATAATTCATCTTGAATTAGTAAATGTAAATTAATTCCAATCTACGGAAATTTTAATTTGATTCTTGATGAAAATTTCATTTTATGAAGGATATAAAAAGGAGTAAGAAAATTCATGTAATTTTACAAAACACCGAATAATATTAGATGTCTAATGTGCTATTAGAAATGTATTTCTAAATAAATTTATATCTATTATAAATCAGAATCTAGTGCTCAGAAGTTTATGTTTTAAGACTAATGCTGTGTAAATTACAGTCAAAATTCTCGGCAATAATTCGAATCTCTTATACTATTTTTAGTCAAGAGTACACCGTAAGTAAAAGTTTAAAAGAAAAGTAAATATTTGTCATTAACTGTTATGCAACTATATTGAGAGAATGGGAATGTATACAAATTTCAATGAAGAATGAGATATATGAATATAAAAAGTAACGTATCATGTAAAACTAGATTCAAATCGTTTTTAAACGGGTCATTACGTGTCTTTAATAAGATACGACTTAATTACACTAATTAATAAAGAGTCTTTCTACTTTTTCTAATAAATCGTTATGATTCTGTTGGTACTGAAATCTTTCAAGGCTACAGTAAGTTGATAGCAATATTGCAATGTATACTTATTCGTTTATTTCAGTGTGCGCTGTATGAGTACCGTCAAAGCGCATTTTATTAAGTAACATTTGTTTAATAAATTTTTGTTATTAACTATTAATACGTGTAACTCTATCAGATTCTTTAGGCACTTCAAATTTTGTCGTCTTCTTAATGAAACAAGAAATACTTTCAGATAAATCAATTTTTAACTTACATTTTTTATTAAACCTAAAATTTTTATTTAAATGCGCACGAATTAAAAAATTGTCAAATTAAAGAAATAACAAGTTTTTCCATTGCAATCTTATTAGTACTAGAGAAATGTACATTGTTTCCATAAACGATTGTTTACATAAATGACTAATTCTTCGACTCTTGCCAACTGACTGAAAAAATAGCATTATTTAATGACTGACGTAATAAGATAATTATTATTGTTCAAGAGTACGTTTGTAATCCGCGCCTTTGTCTAAACAGTGACATGTATAAATGTGGGCTTTAGGCTCGTACTATTCCATACATGGTGTCAATTTGCTACATCGCACGCGCTTTTGTTATAACGGCGTGACTTATTAAGAATATTTCTACATTACTTTTAATCATCATCAAATAAAATCTTTAATTCTAACAATTATTAGTATCCATCCTGAAGTTTGTGTTGTTGAAGGGCCGGCAATTTCTGCTAGTTGTTTTCTTTCATCTTCTTATCAAATCTCAATTAAAATTCACTGACTTTCATTGAATCGTTTGCGAAGCTTAGCAAAATCTTTGAAAGTTGTAAGAGCCAAAGAACGGGTAAAGGGAAAGATTCATAGGATGTTTTGACGTTCCAGGAACCCGTTTCAATTTGAAACTCGTTGTAGAAGTAGTTGAATCGCGATCTCAACTTTCATCCGAGTCGACTGTAACTATTAACAGCAGTAAGTTCGTTTCAGAAACTTCCAGGGACTTTGCCACGTTCGTCCGACAATTTATGTCAACGGACATGAGAAATCGATGATCCTCCATGGAGAAAGCTTCTCGGTCGTGGATGCCATCTACCCGCGTCTTACCCTTAGCAAAGAACTGTATCGATTCTTGCGTCATCAAGTGACACAAACGGATTGCTGGAGCTATTAAATGCCCACGTCATTCTATGACAGGATTGTTCATAGTTAAACGCCCTAGTTGCGCTAAATGCCAGGGAATAACTTTTCTTCTTTAATCGTGATCTATCCTTCCGTATTCTTGGCTCATCCAAACGTCATAAAGAGAAAGTAGCTGTATCCGTTCTGGAAATGAATATTTCACGCAAATAGAAAATGGGAAATTAATAAAACATTCAAGACATTATTATTAACGAGAAGGCTATTTGTTAATGAATTTCAGTATAAAGTATCATTCCTTTATGAATCTGTACGAAATTCTATAATTACAAATACAAGCATTTTGCACATTTAAGGTCACCCTTGAAAATGAATTGGATCTTTTATTATACACATACCTATTAATATTAATTTTTAAATATTTGTAATAATTGGGATGTATTAAACTTGTTTAACATTTTTTAATGTCATAATCACTTGTATTATTTTGTAAGATAAAGATTTTGTAGTACGTTGTAGAATAATTTTGTAGTAATAATAATTAAATAACTATTAATATTTAATTACAAAATACTTCTAAAGTTGAACAATATAATAATTAAAATTTCAGATTCTAAAATGTTCATTTCTAATTACATTCATAAATTAATAACATTAAATTTGTGTTTACTGTCGATAATGTGACATTAAAGTATTAGTGATTAACAGTAATAAAAATAATTTAAAATGAAAACTTAAGAAACTTGTCGCATCAGAATTTCAAGCATTCAAAGACAAATTGAAAGTAAATTTTAATAACCGAATCCGGTGAAATTGAATATTGAGGAAAAGTACATTTTCCAGACTTATCGAACGTTATCCCTCGACAAGCGGTTGAGGAAAAAGCAATTTACGCGTTTTATCGGTAGCTTAATTATAATTTTTAATATCAGCTGCCATCGTCTCTCGTTGCTCGAGCACTTTATTTCGCGTTGCTTCCACCGCCTCTCCTTCACTTTCCTTCCTCCTTTTTTATGTATTTTATCTAGTCAGTTGAAGATAACATGGCGCCAAGTTCTTATTAATTTCTGTGAAAACTCGAATACGCGTGCAGTGGCGTTGAAACTCATTTCTTGTAAACAAATTGATTTAACAGCAAATTTAATGAATTAACAGAGTGCAAAAAGTTGAATTGTGTTCTAAGCTATAACGAAACAAAATTTGCAAGCACTCTCATTGACATTAAACAAAATAAGTGAAAACATACTGTATATCTTGTACTAATGCATTAATATTTAACCCTTTCGGTACTACTGCCGTCTATTGGCGGCATGCACTAAACGATCTCTGGGTTCTACCGCCGCCCATTGGCGGTATCTACTAAACATTTTCTGGGTTCTACCGCCGCCAATTGGCGGCATCCTATAATTTTGTAATATTGCAACATATTATTTATATCAACGCCATTTACTTTAATTAATGTACTATGAAGAAACAGATGATTTTAAAACATTAAGCTCTACACCTGTTTTGACTGTCTTTCCGTTTGATTGAAATTTCTATGACTGCCGCAAAATACGTTTTTGCAACTTACGCCGCCGTGGGGTATAACCACTTTCGCGGAAAATTTCCCCGTCCCACGAATGTATAACCGCGGCCACACTTTCCATACCGAAAGTGTTAAATATTTTAGAAAATCAAGAAAACATTATAAGGTTGAATTGTTTTGTATTTGTATGTAATAGAAATGTAAAAAAAATAAGTATAGTTGGTAACATACAATTAGAAAAGTACCAAAGCTCAATTGTTTCGATAATATTGTATATCAATATTGAATATTTCTATGAAATAGGTAACAACATTATGTTCTTCTACGTGCCGTTGATCCCTTCAAGCTGTTGACACACATTATATATCATTTTAACCATCTTGACATGCTGAATACAAATGTCATATTCGATTTTGGCGGAAATGCGATTTCCTCGAATTTGCTTCTCATGCTTCAAACCGATAGTTATCATAGCCTTCCACGTGACAAACGCTGTACATGACATTGTAAATTTACAATAATAGCATTTGGACATATTCGGATCAAATACATTCTCGTTTTCCGTTTGTATTGGAATTAGGTGGTGAGATAAAGTAAAAGAAACAACAATTTAAATAAACTTTAGAAACAGAAACTTTAATTTAAATTTTGAAGCCCTGAGAGGTATATCTTTACTCGACAACGAAACCCGTAAGAATGAAGAAAAACTCGTCGAAGGAAAAATTCGTTACGAGTCTATAGACCCTATGGGTCCTATGGTGAAAACAAACATCTGCAACCTCTCAAGTCGAAACTCCAACGTCAGTGAAAGTTTACGACCCGATAATTTTTGCTGAAGGCAACACTTATTGTGTTGAATAAATCCAACACGCCTCCTCAAAAATTAATCGGATATGTTTAAATTTAAAAATATACCTTTCTGTACTTCGTCTGGGGTAAGATACATATGGTCCAACATTTGTTGCATAGGATTAGGGAAAACCCAGAAAAACCTAATCAGACCATTAAACTATAAAATGTATAAACTTATATAAAAGTAACTAAGTATTAATACTTCAATAAATAAATTTATTTTAATATAAGCCCATTCCAGTCCTGAACTCCTGGAATTTAATTGCCGGTAATGGTTTAGTCAAGACATCAGCCAACTGATTACCTGTAGGAATATATTTCAGTTTTATTACATTTTTCTCAATCTGTTCCCTTGAGAAATGATACTTGATGTCGATATGTTTTGACCTTTTATGACCAGTCGGATTATTTGCTATGCTAATACAACCATTATTATCTTCATAAATTATTATTGGGTCTACAATAGTTAAATTAATACTAGCTGCTAAAGATTTAAGCCATAAAGCTTCTCTAACAGCTTCAAAAAGCGCCATGTATTCAGCTTCTGTAGATGAAGCTGCTACTGATGCTTGCCTTTTTGTATTCCAACAAATCGTACAAGATTCAAACAATTTAAAGAGATAACCTGTTGTACTCTTTCTATCATTTATGTCATTTCCACCCCAATCTGAATCTACATAACCTTGCAAAATATTATTATAATTATTTCGAACGAAAGTTAATTTCATATCAATTGAACCTTTAAGATATCTCAAAATTCTTTTTAAACAGGTCCATAGTTCTCTATTGTTTTTGTTCAAATAGCGACTTAATATATTAACAGACACACTCAGATCAGGTCTTGTACATAGCATTACATACATCAAACATCCTACGAGATTTCGACAAGGAGCATCGAATTTCTCATCGGAGTCCAACGCAATGCAATTTAATTTGCTTTCCATAGGTGTACTCACAGATTTACATTCTGACATATTAAATTTATTTAAAACTGTTTGAATATATGCACTTTGATTCATTGTTATTTGATTTTCAGTTCTTTCTATTTTTATTCCCAAAAATAATTTTATATCTTTTAAGTCTACCATACTAAATTGACTCATTAGATAATTTTTGAAACTATTCATTTGTTCAATATTAGCTGTAGCAATTACAAGGTCATCCACATAAAGCACCACATATATATTTCTTGACACATTCCCTTTGTCTAATATATATATACATCTATCTACAGAAGAGTTTTTAAAACCTTTACTTTTAAGAGTTTGTTCAAAAATTTCAAACCAGCATCTTGCTGCCTGTTTTAATCCATATATGGCTTTATTTAATCTACAAACTTGATTCTGTTCACTTTCAACTCCTTCAGGAACTTTCATATATATTTCCTCTTTCAATATACCATTCAGAAATGCAGTTTTTACATCCATATGATGAACCAATAAATTAAACTGATTTGAAAATGCCAGTATAAATCTGAAACTTGATATTCTTGCAACTGGTGCAAATGTTTCATTATAATCTATTAGATATTGCTGACTGAAACCTCTAGCAACAAGGCGAGCTTTATATTTTAATGGGTTACCAAACTCATCATTTTTAATAGCAAATACCCACTTACAGTCTACAATATTTTTATTTTCTGGCTTTGACACTAACGTCCAGGTATTATTAATTAAAAGAGAATTAATTTCATCTTTAATTGCCTGTTCCCATTGAATTCTATCATCCCTATTTTTAATTTCCCAATACGAAGTTGGAATTTTACAAATCAGAGATTGAGCACATAAGATATAATCATTTCGCTCATCAATCTCATTATAACAAATAGGTGGTCGTTGCTTAATTCTATCACTTCTTCTTGGCTCAGGAGATATTTGTCTTTTATTACGAGTATTACTACATGAAGGTATTTGTATATCTGTTTCAACTACAGATTTATTAAGTCCATGACTTAATTCGGTATTTTTATTTACATCTGATTTATTACTATCAGATTTATGAGACTCCACTGATTTTGACTGCATGTCAGATGAATCAGTTTCAGGCTGTACAACTACATGCCTAGATATCAAATCTATTTTGTTACGGGCGTTTTCAGAATTAACCCCTTCAGACTGTACTATAACAGGTCTAGATAACAAAAAATTAGTCTCATCAAAAATTACATCTCTCACAACAACAAATTTACCACTTTCCACATCCCACACTTTATAACCATTCGGTTCATATCCAACTAGAATGCCTTTCAAAGATTTCTCTTCAAATTTCGATTGTCTAGTTTTATTATGGACATAAACTGTCGAACCGAAAATTCTCAGATACTTTAATTGAGGCTTCTTATTATGCCACAATTCATATGGTGTTTTTGACTGTTTTATAGCCTTAGTCGGGGTTAAATTAATCAGGTACGTAGCAGTAAGGACAGCTTCACCCCAAAAAACCTTTTCTAAATTTGCTCCGGCTACCATAGCACGAGCTTTCTCAGTTATTGTCCTTACCATACGTTCCGACACACCATTTAACTGTGGAGTACGTGGAACCGTTAAGTGGTAACTAATACCTTTTTCAATACAATATTCCTTCATCTCGTTTGACAAATATTCTCTCCCATTATCACAATATAAATTTACAATTTTTAAATTGAAATGAGCCTCACTCTTTGCGACATAATCTCGAAAAATTGAAAATACATCAGATTTATGCGCAATAAGATATGTAACACAATAATGAGTGATTTCATCAACAAACAAAACAAAATAATTTTTGTTATCTATTGTTGAAGGAGTGATAGGACCGCAAACGTCTGTATGTACATTAAACAATGGTCTTTTTACATAACTTTTATCTTTTGCTTTTCTGAATGGTAATCGAGTTTGTTTGCCATTTATACAAGCTTCACATAATTTATCATTTACTGTTACTTTCTCTATTTGCTTTACGTCTACAAACATTTCTTTATTTTTTAATTCAAGAAATTTATTTTTTCCAATATGGCCTAATCGTTCATGCCATAAACCGTAATCATCTTTATCGCAAATATTTATATTAGCAACAGAATGTATCAAATTTGTTTTAACTAAAAATTCTAGACTTGATAAATTATTAAGTGGCTTACCCGACATAATTATTTTACCACTTCTACTTATCTTTACTCCGGTGCTATCAAAGGTAACGGTCATCCCGGCCTGTTGAATTTTCCGCACCGACAATAAGTTGTACGGAACATCTGGGCAATAATACACATCGTCTAGTATTCCTTGAATGCCGATGTTGGTTACGACGTCCATTGAGCCTTTTTTTTTACTGCTTCAATAAATGCACCGTTCTTCGCCACTGAAATTTTTATTGGTTTGTCCAAAGTTGTGAAGTTCCTTGTTAAATCTTCACGGTTGATTAAATGATCGGATGCACCGGAATCAAGAATGAAAATTATTTTATTGTCTTTTACTGTTGTCTTATTTGAATAACTTCCCGTCATAAATGCAAATCCCGATGTGCTAGACTGCGATTCTTTTGATGTCGACGCTTTTCCTACTTGTGTCGTTTGAGCCGTTTTATTATTATTTGCGCTGTATTTTTGCGCCCTTTTATAATAAAAACAATTCTTTTTAATATGTCCTTTTCTTCCACATTGGTGGCATTTAATCACTTGTTCTGTGTTTTTATTATTTGAACACCAAGATTTGTTTTTAAAATTTTTACACTGTTTCTTAGCATTATTAGATATTTCAAAATTCTTCCTTTTTGTAGACTGTCCTTTTGTAACATGTAACACTTTCAAACTTGTGTCACGGTTTTCACTATTTAATTTAATTTCGTGGTCTAAGAGTCTTGTTTTTACAAATGCAAGAGTTAAGTTGTCTTCCGATAAAGTTTCTATTGCAGTTATTATGCCATCGTAGCACGAAGGTAACGTCAATAAAAGGTGTGATACCTTGTCTATTTCTTCTAACTTCGCACCTGCTGCAGATAATTCCGAAATCAAATTTTCAAAAATGGTAAAATGTTTTATCAACGGAGCATCACTCTGAAGTTTCAATGTTAATAATTGTTTTCGCAAAGATAATTGTGTAGCAACACTTTTCCGCTCGTATACAGAGTCTAAATTTTGAAATATTTCTTTAGCACTGTCTTCAGTTTGCACAAAACTAAGTAAAGAGTCTGCTAAATACTCTATTATTATATTCTTAGCAGTTCTGTCCATTTTAATCCACTCGTCACTAATCATATCCGGAATTTCATCGTCAACAACACTTATTAAATTTAGTTCGGCTAATAAAGCACGAATTCTAAATTTCCAAACACTATATTTCTCACCATCAAATGGTTTAATGTTTCTTTTTATATTAAAACTTTCCATTGTCTTTAATCTAACTTTTAACTATATAATAGAGTTACTTATACTATTCACACACACACACGAAAAAATAGAAATACACAAAAAAAATTATAGTCTGGTTTTTATAGTCTTATTGTTTTTTTTTTTCACACTCTATCTCACACTAACACAGGTAGCACAAAACTGTACTGGGCCCATAACCTATTGGAATTAGGTGGTGAGATAAAGTAAAAGAAACAACAATTTAAATAAACTTTAGAAACAGAAACTTTAATTTAAATTTTGAAGCCCTGAGAGGTATATCTTTACTCGACAACGAAACCCGTAAGAATGAAGAAAAACTCGTCGAAGGAAAAATTCGTTACGAGTCTATAGACCCTATGGGTCCTATGGTGAAAACAAACATCTGCAACCTCTCAAGTCGAAACTCCAACGTCAGTGAAAGTTTACGACCCGATAATTTTTGCTGAAGGCAACACTTATTGTGTTGAATAAATCCAACAGTTTGTTTTGTAATGGAAAATTTCAAGTCCGCGATGATTTAAATGTAGCGTCAATTCTTTCCGATACTTTGTACACTTTTACTTTGTTAATTTTTAATATAAAATTGTGATCTCAGAACCAACGATAAGCATCCATGCCATTTTTTATTGCAGGTATTATTTGTTGACGATTCCAATTCGACGTATTTGAACTTTCATAAAATTATACAAGAGTATACAAGAGTATATTTACTCCATAGAATGTAGAGGATGATTCTTTTAACATAACGACTTAAAATAAATCGTAACTTACTTATTGTACGAAAAAATGTTTTAAACAGAAGTTATATGGTATCTAGAAAAACATATAGAGGTCTAATCAGTTTTTTACTTTCTTCCGCCTTTAGCGAAGTAGGGTTATCTCAGTCTTTAAAATGGTGTTTTGGCAGAGCAAAGATTAAAAAATTTGTTTTTGAAAGAAACTTTTTGAGATGCTCCACTTCACACGCTGAATTAACGGCGAGTGAATATTGTAGATAAAAAATGGATGCTGATTTTAAACAACAAAAATGACACTTATTTATTAAATAATAGTGACAGTGATTTACAAATTTTTGAGTGACTTATTGAATGATTGAATTACAGTAAGACCCTGCTTAACGCTACTCCGCTTAACGCTGTTTCAGTATTACGCGGTAGTATTGGAATTCCCCTAAATCGCACACTGTATTATTGATACTTGTATATGTGTGCAAATGAAACGGCCATGCACCAAACAAAAGCGGTGCACGATATAGCGACGGTGTATACTATGTATCTTTTTCAACGCTCTTTTGTTAGTCTGTCCAGAATAAGGTTGCCTCGTTTAACGCTGCTTTCTTTAGCGCTGGAACTTATTGGACCGTATCCCCCGCGTTAAGCGGGGTCTTACTGTACTGAATGTTTGAATGATTGACTCAGTGATTGACTTATCAAATGAGTGAGTGATTGAATTTTTGACTTGTTGAACGAATGAGTGAATGAATGATGACTTTCCGCAAAAGTTGCTGTATTTAAAAACTCTGTTCGCCCTTCCTTTGCGCCCTTAGCGTGGTACATTTTTGGAAGGGGAACAGGGTTGTCGGCATGGCGGGGAGAACGACCTCACAGAAAATGAGTTTTTCCCAAAATCCCTGACGTCTTCCTGAAGGACCTGGAACCGCTACTTGCCAGGCCCAGGTTACCCTTCGACCTTTGGGTCTGCAAGTTTTATGACATGGCCTGCGCCGCTGAAGCCAAAGACTCGACTAAATGATTTATCAATAAATGAATTTACTAAAAACTAAATTGTCACGTACCATCCTAGTGTTGGTACACAGATGGTACGGATACTAAATTGAAGGTCTTCAAAAACGGTACTTTTTTTCGCCACGTCGTAAACCTTGTCTCAAAAATTGTAATGTGTAAATTGATTTATTTGTTATTTGTTACGCCGTAACAAATGGAATGTGTAACATTTTTTCTCAAATTCGGACTTTAAAAGAAGTTAAAGTAAAAAGAAGTAAAAAGAAGTTAAGGAAGAGGGATATGAGATGACTAATAGTGAGATATTTGAATTATGAAGATACTTTTAAAACAAGTTTTACATCAAGCGGTGTTCGAAGTGCTGTCCATTATAGTTAATACTCGTTTATAATTGAATTTTCGGTGAGCGGAGAACATTTTCAGTGATCCTATAGTTAGTATAGTACATGCACTAATAGGTTCTCGCATGTCTTCGGATATCATTGATAGCTCGCGATAAACTTAATTTTGTAATGTTCCTTGAAGAAAGTAGTGGAGCGGTGTTAAATTTGATGAACGAGCTAGTCAACCAATATTAGTGCCATATCCGATCGAACAATTAGGAAACGTTCTATTTAGTATTTGTCGCGATTACTCAGCATAATATGCCGAACAGCTGTTACATTGATACCACATTAGTTAACGTATTGAATATGGTATTAATATAATAAGTCTAGTAGTATTTCAGACAAGAATGTGTAGTATGTACAGTTTATTAGTGACTTTTCAATGACGTACGCTCCAATTATTTGGCGATCAATTATGCTGCATTCAAATTCAATCGGCATTGGTCGTGATTTTTACGAGTTGAATGTGTGTTCTCTGTTGCCCAGTAGGGGCATATTTTTTCTTTAATTCATCCGCAATTTGTAAATGTCACTTCGACGATTCATCAAATAGACTGTACAATTGTATCACTTGAACTTTATATATGGTGCAAAAACCACTCGCAGAAGTATACACGTTTTTTAAAGTCTCGTCGACGTAACTCTTAATATGTTATAACAGGTGATATGGATGAAATTTTCCGGAACGAAGAATATACACAGGTGCTTTAACTAATGCTCGTATAACTGTAATTGGGTGAAATTTATCGTGCACTAACATGCAAATTATGTGCAATAATGAGGTGGAAATAAGACATCCTTCATTATTTACAGTTTCGAGAAATTGCCATGTTCTTTGGTCTTTGGCTAAGCGTTAAGAAAGTAAAATGTGATAATTTCAATGAGGAAATTTAAATTGACCCGATAACTTAGCTGTTATGTCATTTTCTTCGCATGCATTATAAATAATTATCATTTCGCGTTCTTTACCGTTACTGAACATTATGATAACAAAAATAATACTTTCTTCAATACTAAACAGACTACTTTATTAAAATATTAAACAGGCATTTCTAATACATATTTAAATTAATGTTTGATGTATTGTTTCTAATTATTTAGCGGAAATGTTTACTAATCCCCTGCTGCGAACAAAGTCCAGGGTGTTCGGCTAGGCAGGGTGGCAGGGTGGTGGGAACAATTTTAAGGGGTGGTAGCTGGGTGATTCTGAACAACTTTTTCCTTTACCAAAATGCTGGTTAAAGCTTAGTTTTTGAATTATTAATGAAAAACACTGACCAATGAGAGCGCGCATAGTCCGGCCACGCGACAGCGTAAGCGACAGCTTCGAATATGACGTCCGATCGTCGTCGTGAACAAATGTATCGATACCGTCGGTAAAACGTCGGTATATCGTCGGTATAACAGGAAGCTATTAGGTGAACGTTACATGGTTGTTAGTACATGGTCTGTCCAATAAGTATCGGGATTGATGCTCTAAAATCAAGTTCCTTGAAGATATACGCATATAGCGTTAATAATCTTCAAAGTATATCCCTCCTGCATTTAATACACCGTTGCCAGCGGGTTTTCCATTGTTCATATGCTCCCTGGAAGTCAGCAAGCGTAAGGCTGTTCAGGCACTCCGTCGAAGCCGCTTGAACCGCCTCAATTGTCCCGAAATGATGTCCTTTAAGGCTTCTTTTAATGCGAGGGAATAAAAAAAATCAGGGGGAGCCATATCTGGACTGTAGGGTGGTTTCAAAATTCAAAATTTCCGCATTTTGTCGACGTTCATGTCGGATCGATACGACGTCGCGTCGGTCGTCCAACGCGTTGCTCGTCTTCGACATCTTCATGACCATTTTTGAACATTTTGTGCCATTCAAAATCATGCGTTCTGGACATGAAATCGTCCTTGTAAGCTTGATGAATCATATCAAATGTTTCCATAGGAGATTTATTTAGCTTAATGCAAAATTTAATGGCACAACGCTGCTCGACGTTTTCGACGTCTTCGCGACCATCTTTGAACATTTTGTGCCTTTCAAAAACAGACTTTCTGGACATGAAATCATCCTTGTAAGCTTGACGAATCATATCAAATGTCTCTGTAGCAGATTTATTTAGCTTAACGCAAAATTTAATGGTATAACGCTGCTTAACAGTTCATTGCATCTTGAATCTCGACGCGAACGTTCAATACGCTTCCACTTCAAGCACAAAACAAAAAGAATGGTGGAATACAAATGAACTTAAATTTCTATTATACATAATAACCCCCTGCATCGATCTAGTCAATAGAGATTGCTCCCTGACCTTCCACACTAGCAGAAAAAAATCAGTCCCGATACTTATTGGACAGACCATGTATATCCGTGAGACAATACCAATGCAAATATAAAACTTTTTTATTTTTGATTTTTTCGTTATCAAACTTTTACCAATTGATTCTTGATATTTTTCCGATTAAAATGAGACCAAACACGATATAATTTGGACTATATTTACTGGTTTAATTGACGATAAAAGTTTCTAAATGTAGAGGAGGATAGCGATTGTAGTAGAAAGAGACACTGCGGTCGTGGCAGTCGGCAAAGATCAAAAGTCTGTTCGATTGTTTGCAATACTTGGATATTGCTAATTTTTGTATTTTTCATCCATTTTTTTATATAACTTTCTCCATCATATTCGCGACATTTTCCTGATTAAAATGAGACCAAACAGGACGTAATTTGAGTTATACATATTTACTTACAATATCTTATTAGAGTAAAGTCATCGATGTAGGCATAACATTTGAAATTACAAGTAAATATGTCCCGAAATATATCGTGTTTGGTCTCATTTTAATGAGAAAAATGTTACAAATGTGATGGAAAAAATTTCAAAAAAAAAAATTAAAAATAAAAAAGTTTATTCTTTCATTAAGAGTGTCCTCCTGGTAGGTCGCTGTTTGTTTACGTTCGATCTCCTTCGCTCGAAATGTAGTACCTTTACGATATCTGCAACCGGCGCCCGTGTTATTTTTCTCTTCTATCCTTTTCTACGTTCGGCAAAACATCAATCAATGTAGGACCTGTACGATATGTGCAACAGTTCAGACCCAAGAGAGTCGCAGATATCGAATATTTACTGTATTACAATTATGTGCACAGAGCATGCAATCAATCAAAACACTTAATTTCATTGATTTCTTTACATATTTCACAAAAACGAAAAAAGATTATTGATGGTACATTAAACAAATATTTTAAATATTTCAAAAATGATATAGTTTTTGCATTACATAAGACTAATAAGATAGAACTGTGTTTGTACAACAATATAGTGAGAAGTATATTTCTATCCGATAATTGTTTTTGTGTACAAAGTGATTCATTTTAATTTAAATTTCTTTATGAATTCGAATAACTTCATAATTCGCATAAAATTTGCTTTAAATTTTTTAAATAAAACTTGCTCTTGTATTAACTACAATTTTATGAAATCAAAAATACAATACACTATTTAAAGAAACTAAAGCTGCTTTCATATTTTGCTGTAAAAAACATTATTGGCAGTCTCAAATATTGTAGTTTGTAGTTACGGACTAATTTCTGTTTGACGACTAACATTTTTTGTTAGATTATTGGAACTGTTTGAACAAATATATATCGTTAATAAGTATATAATTTAAATGTTTTTTGTTCAGTTATATGCTACAATACAACATAACAAAATGTACTTATTAAGGTTAACTTTTTCACGAATATGAGTAGTTTGGTTTGGACTCGATATTTTTCTTTAACTCTTTCATTGTCTTACCCGCTAAAATTTTGACACTAGATGATAAAATAATAATTGCAAAGTTTCAGCATGATTGGAGAGCAGAAACTTGTGCTATAATCGAGTTGAAATTTGATTTTGAAAGTATCATTTGAAAGTATCAATGAATATTTTGTAATAAGAATATAATTCTTTAAACGTATAATGCTAACATTTTTATTCGTACTATTATTAAATTGTACATCGTTTTTAATACACATATATTCTGTGTTTATATAGATTTGCAAACATCAGGATAAAGGTAACTCGTTTGTGGTACGGGTTCCTTTTATTCAATCATGCTAAAACTTTGCAATTATCGTTTTTTCACAAAATGTTAAAATTTTGAGGGTTGTAACTAAGAAAAATTGGAAATCGAAACGTAAACGCTACCCTGATGCACATTCCCAGAAACAATCCTATGGTCGTTCGAGCATGTTGCGTTTCCGACCGAAACGACTACGGTAAAAGGTAAATAAATGTATAAACTAATGCCAGCCATTAATTGTTAACCCTTTCCTACCTACTTTGCCTCTTCCATTTTCCCTATTTTTCTCTGCGTACCAACTTTTTTTTCTCTCTCAATCTTCTCGTACTCGTGCACAGCTACTAGTTAACCGCCCATTACTCGACGTTCTCTACAATTTAAGGGATAACGTAATTTCAAGCGATTTCTAACTACATTTAAGCCCAAACTAATGTCCTCCGGCGCGAAGAAAAACACGGGTTACGTGAGTAATGCGTTTAAGTCGCGAGCGATTTTTCTGTTAAACTCTTTCGTCCTACAAATACGCGTAAATAGCCAACGCTGATGAATCAGTTCCAATTGATTAGAGGTAAATTTAGTTAGTACAGTTGGAAATTTTCGGTTTAAATTTCTTGATTAGGAAATCCCAAACCTTGTTCACGTTGTTACAAGTACGGTAATTTCGAGAGAAATGGACTAATGAATGAGATGAGCTAATTTATTGCAATGAAAGTTATGGAGTGTGTCTGTAAATGTGATATCATTGTTTCCAAAGATAGAAATTAACATTTCAATTTTTGTTTAAACAAAGGTTTTATTACCTAACTATAGAAAATAAAATCATTTCTTTGTTTAAGTATTCTTCTTGAAATATTTTTTTAAAAAATAGTGAAAATCTCTGTGCTAAATATTGTGTGAGGGACAAATATTCCAGATCCAGAATATACAGCCAATGCACGATACTTCGAAGACAGCTTTATCACGAGGTTTACAGTAAAGGCGATAGTCCACTATTCTGAATATAAGAGATTTACTAGTGATATTTATAACCTTAAAATAGATAAAATGTAAGGTCAATACTACGTTTAGAAAATACATTTCGAAACACTATCGAAAAATCCTAAAATTGGCTTATACAATCCACTGATGCCAATCCGATTGAGGACGTTTGTTCTGCCATGAGAAAGAAGTTTCAGTGGGAACGTGTATTGAATTGAAGCAGAGCGATACTACCAACTCCAGAAAATATAGACGGTGCTTTCTGTCACTTACTTTCAAAATTTATTTTAAATATACACCGACATTGTGAATTATATTCAATAATAATGGAAACTAAACGATGAACTCCATAATGCTGAGAAAATGTGTACGCTTTCTTTTACATATTCAAATCTTGTTTTATTGTGACACATGTTAATTACTTTCTACAATTAAATCTAGGCAAATTTAAATTAACATTTACAGTGTATATTACAAATATATATTTATAAATTTCTTTCTGGAAATTTCTATGAATTTATCTTAGAAACACTGTTTTTGCATGCTCTCGAAATTTTTTATTCTTCCACGAATTAAATGTTAATAATAATGAATTATATCTTTAAGAAGAACTTACAGGTGAAACTCAAATTCTTCATAATAAATAAAATATTCATGTGAATATGAATCATATTTAATTTATAAATTCAATATTTTATTTATAGCAGATTTTATTGAATAATAATTCTATAGATTAAACGTAACTACTCGATTAATTCGATAAAATAATGTTTTTCCTTGACGAGTTTCTTTATTGAATTTTAAAAGTTTCTAAAATTAATTTAGATCAAATTATGAAACAAAACCCGCGAGTGGATTAACACGCGAGTTGGTTATTTAAAGGATGCGTTATTTTAACAACACTAACAAGGAATTTCAGTATACACTGCACGATGAACTACTATTCATACAGGAAACGTATAATTATATTTGTTTTGAACCACCGATTTAATCAAAAAGTTTAGTCAGAGTTGCAGCCTCTGTTTCTCCAGCTAAAACTGTCTGGTTGCTGCCGCTTGCCTTGTACGCAAACTGCCTTGATTACGGCCACGTGATTTGACCGTTTCATAACAGTATACCTCACAAATTAATATACAGCTCTATCTTGCCATATGTTTACTGAAGATATTCTGTAACTAGTTACGAGACCTTCCCATTCTTTTCATACAAAATAAACCAAATATCTACAAATTGGTTCCCATATTTCTGCTAATTTATCAATCCCTCTGTGCTGGAATTTGAACTATTTTCAGCAATAAGAAACGTTCCCCGAATATACTAATTTCTTTCATGATCCCAATGCATATTCGAAATTCTCTCGATTATTATTATTTATGGATTATTATTCATGATTAATAAACTTTTCCCTCCGACAATAATTATTAATAATCATATGTTGTCTACCAGATTACTGTCGTAATTGTTTTTACAAACGATATGAGAAATAATCGAATTAATGATTTAAAGATTATATTTAACTCTCAAGGGATGATGCGCAACTTAAAAATTCAAAAGATTGAAAACTTTGTAGAAATTTAGTTCAAATGAAGATACGAATGAAACCAGTTATTGTTCCAGTAGCACAAAAAATCAATTAAAACATTCACTGAAAGAAGTAGCGTACTCTGATATTATTGTCACCAAAAAGTTCTTTCTACGTTGAAAGAAATAAATTTCGTTAACGCTACGTATCCAGTTTATCAAACCAAAATAACAATAAATACAGGCTTCTGGATAAACGAAGCTGTGCTCGCACATAATAGGTTAAATTGTAAAACTTTACGTATCAAATTTGTACAAGTTCATTTATTACCGAACAATGTCTAAGTTGTAAGCAATACGATAGAAAAGTCCGGTGCATTGACGTGCAGAGCAACCGTTACACAAAGTAATTATGCTAATGGATTGATCGTTTCATAAATCATCACGAGATCTTTTATTATCTGGAATAACAGTGAGTGGGAGTGTTCATCTACATATGTATAAGTAATTCGCATCTTAGTTTAGTTTTGGGTGGTTCAGTGCTGGATTTTTTTGTTTTTAACCGTGACTGACGGTGTGATTATTGCAACGTTTCTGATTCTCGGTAGAGGCGTGAACAGTGCTTGTAAGATAGAAGAGTGGTTCCTACTTATATGAGCGACTCGAATCTAGCCCTGTTGGTTGAAAAATAAAATTCACAGATTAAGATCTTTCAACAAAAAATTTATTTGATTAAATATACAAAATTTTATGGGACATCAATAAACAATTTAAATGGAAATGTGAAAAGTGTATACAGACTGAGAATTAAAGGATCAAACTACACCAGTATGTTCTAAGAAGTATATTATGTAAAGTAATAATAAATTTAAATTTTATATAAAATTAGATAATTTATACATACATATATCATATCACTTATTTTACAAAAACACGAATCATTTATTCTAGATTGAAAATATATAAATAATTTTTCTTTAATTATCATATTGTGATGTTTTTTGCGACTAAATAAGTTGATTTGTGATAAATACACTATAGTAAATTGTTAGTAGTGGGGTCTTCAACTATTAGGCTACCTGGCTCGAGGTATAACTGTTGTTGATCGAACCACGTTTTTGATTGATTTTTGCAATCACAGTTTATTAACAAATTGGAAGAAAGATTAATTCAGTTACTTAATAGGTATGAATATAAATACAGTAAACCCCCCTATAACACGGTACTCTTATAACGCGTTTTCATACAACGCGATTTCATGTCCCTCGTATAACACGTGTTTCCCCCATATAACGCGGGGATTCCCACGTTATATTTCTGTACTGCGAAATTTATAATTTGACAGTTCACAATCAATTTCGCGTACATTTGCACATTATATCAATTGTGTTCTTATAAAATAAAATAAAATTATTTTATTCAATTTGTGTCACAAATAAAATGCACATATTTCGTTCATAACATAGTTTTTCCTTAATATGTATTCGATTTAAACCCTTCTTAACGAGAAAAGACAAACGTGAATCATTTTCATACAGGTCGTAATACAGGTCGGTGTTCATGTATAATGTAATGAAAGAGTAAACCATTTTTTGTTTATCGATTGATATATCGAATTTAACAATATACAGCATTTTTTAACCGACTTCGAAAAAGGAGGAGGTTACTCAATTCGACCAGTATATTTTTTTTTTTTTTTTATGTATCCCTTACAATATCCCTTACAATACAGTTAAATACGAGTTGTTCGAGTAAGTAAAAACCGCTCTTTTGTCTCAGGAACTTTGTTAATGCCAGAACTTAGTTCCATTAATATTTAGAAAACTGTACAAAATATGGGACAAATAATTCAATTTAAAAGTATATGGTTTTCAACGTTTTACACTATATCGATAATATTTTTATGAAAATATTAACTACTTTTAACAATGATTCCAACCCCTTTTTATTTCTTTTTTTTACATATTTTTCATATTGAATCGTGAAACTGTTTCTAATGGAATATATTATAATATTAAACAATTAAATAAACACTTATAACTTTTAAACTCTTTATTTTTGTAATTATAAAAGATGGGAAGAAATATCAGATCAACACGACACACGATAACAGAATGTAATATAGAAATTTCATGAAGAAAACAAGCACATAAAGCAATATTACAATTATTTTATTTTAATATTTGAGAATCTAGAATTGAATCGAGTGGCATCAAGTTAATAGTCGATAATTTAATGTTCATATTTATCGACATCTAATTACCGACATTTTATAAGTCATCGATTCAGATTTATTTTTGCCACTCAATTATGAAAATTCAACAGTTTCAATAAACAAAAATGATCCCTTATATATGATTCTGAAATTAAGAATAATTTGATAATTCATTCACAAATTTATACGATGAAAACAAAAGTCTGTATCTGAGAACCCAAATAACATAAATCGATTTTTCTCATTTATTCTATTTAATCAATTTTTATAGAAGAAACATACGCTATTTTGGCTATTATGTATAGAACTGATAATGTAAACCTAAACCATGAAATAAATATAATTGAGTTTTGTAAACGCGGAAAAGGAAACGATTCATCATTTTCTACCGCACGAGTTTATTTCAAAAAAGTAAAGTTTGTTTTCCTGTTATCCATGTAAATGGAAAGAATATGTAATGCATGGGGGTTGTGAAACGACAAGTAGAAATTAGTAGAAGAATATATACCGATTTCAGAAAGTTCTGAGCAGAAGATTTACCATTCGTAATATGGACCTGCAGAAGTAAATGCTGGAAATAAAAAAAGAAATCAACTGCCAGTTATTTATAACAGGAAGATGATGGATATGAGATTTCGAGAAAACATAACACACCTCATTGTGTGAGATAACAGAATTTCAAATCCGTTTTTTTCAAAGAATTAGTGACATCAAGAAAGTACCTTGAATCTTATATCATTACTATACATTATCTTATATCATTAATAAAAAATTCTTAATTCGGATAATTCTGTATTTTAACCATTCTCAAAAATTATTTTCAATAAACACTGGAAAAAGAAATCTAAAAAAATGATGTCGCGATGTATTATGTCTGCTAAAGTCAACTTAATTTTTAAGTTTTGCATAATGTAAATAATATTTATTTCGAACACTTTTTCCATGAATATTATTATTTAAACAGGCGTGCAACAATTCTCCCTCTTGGTATAGTTATTTGAAAAATATCGTACTATCTGCCACGTACTATGACAATAAGTGTGCATACAAACCTTTGTAAATCAATCAGAAAATGATGAAGTGCATGTAGTTAAATTTCTTTTGATCTTCTACATGTACCGATCTGTTAGCGTCCACTGTAACGGTTTTGAAATATGTGCATATGAACATTAAGTTATTAACTCATAAACAATTGTACTTAAAGGAACAATACAAAGTACAGTGAAATGTTTAAAACGTAACATATTGCGAAATAATGAAAGATTAAATGAATATAAATTGCAACAATGATATATCGTTGCTCGGCGTTAAAGTTAATATGTTGAGTATGTTAAAAGTTTCGAAGAGATAAAATATTTTTAAATAAAGTATTTTTCAAACAAGTAGTGCAAAAACGCATAAAAATTTTTTCAACACGCTAACCGAATACATAAAGGAGTGTAAAATGCGATTATGCAACTTCTACACGATACTTTTTCGGAAGATCGTAAGATAATTCTCATTTTTTCCAGGAATACTATGTTTTTGAGTATTTTGTTGTTTTAAAATTCTCGACGCATACTACATAAAAATCAGCATGGTGATAGTTACATCTCATATTATTTTCCTTACAGCGAGAATTATTTAATATATGTTAGCGTCAACGTATTTTGGAGAGTCGTCGAGGGCAATTAGCCTGAGCTATATGGCCTTTGAACGATTTATGACAGGGATAGACTGCATGAGGTCTTAGCGAAAGGTTGTTTATGAGAGTCTAAATGAGGCGACAGATGATAGCCATTGACTTGGTGTCGAGTGGTCATCAGATGTCGCAGGACTGTGTGCCTTGTCAGTTTGTGAGATTGTAAAAAAGGCAGGTAGTTTGTTAATGCTTTGCCTAAATGTATAGGAACGTTGTTCCTTAAGGATCTGGCCACGGAGTGGGGAAGGCATCCTTGCCTTTGGTAAGAGGACTGAGTTTGACCTCTCGGCACTTACCCCAGAACCTTGAGTTGATTCGGTCATTGCTTTTGCCTTTTTGCCTGGCCAAATATTTTCTAAGTTCACCTTTTTCTAACATATATTTAGTCGATTATATCGCATGCTTATGATTTATTAGTTGCAAAGTGGATTTATTGGAACAAAGAGTCGATTTTATTTGTTAAAATGATTACACTATCTAATTTATTTATATAATTATAAAGAGCTCTTAACAAGCTACCTATGTAAAAGTCTTAATTAAAAATAAAAAGTTTTAACGGATAGATTTTCGATAACTTAATTTTTACATATTAGTTTAAGATGTAAATTGTTGATCGTTTTTTTTAGATATTATTAACTCTTTTTAGTATCTTGTATAATTTCTCGTATAATATGAAAATTAACCGCTTTCTTGCAGAAGTGTTTTCATCATTAAAATCGTTTTACTATCTAAACAGAAAATAGAGACATTATTAACTTGAACTATGTTTTCGTAAAATTACAATCTTTCAGGAGATGAAATTACTGGATCTCCTCTGTAAGTAAAATCAAATCCAATGATCGGTGCATAAAAGACTTAATTAACAGATTTCTTAATAAAAACAGAAGTTTAACCTAATAATCATTAATCGTAAAATGATTACACCTTTGATCGTGGTTTAACTAATATAAATTCCACTCTGTATATTTTATCAAGTAGTTTATATGCCTTCAATCATTGTTTCATATGAAAGTAATCACCCAACGGAAATTTATGATGTTATTAATGATTTCAGTAAAATAGAAATTACTTATTCATGAAATGTTTACGAGTTACTGATTTATTACAATAAATCAATTCATGACTGTAATTACAATGATTACTGTGAATAATCGACTACAGAATTAATTACATAACAATTCGATTACAGCACAACTATGATTGACGTATCATAAGCAGGTGTTCAATGTCGAGGAATGGACGTGCACAATAGGAGCGTAACAGATCCTTGGATTAGCAGGTTGATTAATTATAATCTCTTGATGCGATTCTGAATTGCAATCTAACATGATTTCAAACGCGGTGTATGGCAAAGGGCAGCGAACTTTAATTGCGCTGCCAAAGTTAATATCACTTTACGCTTGAAGACTGATATTTAAGTATACATATATGATTCGGCTGTTAGTTGTCTAAATTTGGACCAATTGTGAAACTTCGTGTAATGAAATATATCGTTTACTTTATATAAGCAGAATATTCCTATAAATTTCTGCAGTATCGATGGTGGCAGGTTGTTATCGTGGCTTGAAACACGATATTACCGTAACAACTTCCTGTAGTATAAATATATGAATTATTCGATCCGTGCTTTTGGAAACAAACATGTAATCGAAAGACGAATCACTACCGCAGAAGTTATATGTAAGGAAGTTGAAGCTGTTATTCGATTTGGTGAGACAGTAAAGACTACCTCCAGAGAATTTAATATCTGTCACATGACTCTGTCGAGATTCGTTTAAAGCTACAAGCTTGGCAGGAGACCACAATAGACTAGAAGAAAACGAGGTTGGTTTATAATGGACAGCAAGAAGAGGCGTTAGCAAAATATCTTCTGAAATGTACCTCGATCTATTTTTAGTCTTTTACCATAGGAAGAAAGAAAATTGGTGTATGAGTGTACAGTAAAATTTCATTCTTGACGTAAAGGTGACATGGTTGGTCCTAATTTGCTGAATTCGTTTTTAAAGAGAAATCCAATACTGAATTACTTTCAATAAATATGGTTTTCATATATTTACTTTTAATAATAGATCAGTTCTTTTCTAAATTTACTTATACATCATTCAAATATGCTTTGTCACAACTAAAGATTTGGAATTTGGACAAAAGTAGTGTATTAACAGATCTAAAGTAAACAAAAAATAATTTCTGGAAAAGACATTAAGCAAGTGAATTCTATGGTATTAGGTAAACACGATACATTAGTTACAGTTCAAATGGCAGTTATTGCATCAGGAAGCGTTATATCACCGATGTTTGTTTTTCCACAACGCAAATTCAAAAATTTGTGGATTTGTGGATTTGTGGATTCTGGATCAATTTATGAAATATATCAAACTAACTCCGTCTGAGCCAGCCTGTTTGTCTCTGGCAATCGTTCTTTTCATATAGACATAAATGTTTTTGAAAAAACAAAAGCTAAGAGAATCATAATGCTTTTTTTCCCTCCTTATTGTATCCATGGCTTACAACTTTTAGGTGCCAGCGTCAATGGGCGATTCAAAAGTTCTGTTGCACAGGATTACCATATATGCTTGGTTCTTAGTATCAACGTTTACTAATATAGTTTATATATGTATAAGAATATACATATATAATGATGTAATAATAATCTTGTTGATATATTGTTGTAATAATATATGTATGTATAATAATATATTGCAACAATTCAACACCTTTGCGCACAATTTCATGTATCACATGTATTGAAGAAGCAATTAATCACTGAAATAACTATTGAAAAGTTTAATTCGATATATTTTCATGTTGTACCTTATATATTTAATTTTCCAAGATTTAACCAAAAAAAAAAACTGTACAAAAGTCGAATTAGAAAACATTTCAAATAGCATTTTGTAGAAAGAAATATTCCTTTTTTTTTATAAGTGACAAGTTAGTGCCTGAAAAAGTTCGCTCGGACTGTAAAACCTTAAATGATAAACGTGGAAAATACTATTGAAAATTAAATAAAATAAAAGGCGCACGAGGGACAGCAATTACTCGAGGAAACGGTCAATCGGAATTTTATTGAACTTGCTTCAACTAAATCGATTTTGTACAATCCAAGTTGAACGATATTTGGCTCGAACACGAAATGAGAGAACGGTGTGCGCAGCGAAATTTAATGATCGATGCGTCGTTTTCTGGGTTACCAGTAAACGTACCAGTACCACAATTGTTTTAATGAAACTTCTTGCCGATTAATCAGCGATTTGAATGACGTAGCTCGATTGCTAATTGACGGATTCGTATCGGAATCGAGGTAACTCTATTTCTGTTCAATTTACAGTTATATCGCACACTAGTGAAAAATGTAGATTTCCATTGTGAGTCAACGGTTTAATACAAACTCAAGATAATTGTCGGAGTTTTTTTATCGATATACCTTTTCGTGTCAAGTGGCAATCTGGTACGCAAAGGAATATTTATTAATAGCACCATCTTCAGTCATATTCAAATGTTTCCTTTCGCAATATACATGATTGATTACGTATCGGTAGATATAATCTTTAATGGCAGCTTTGTTAAGCAACTTAAAAAGAAAGAAAATTACTAAACTCTTTCAATACCTACGCTTTTTATATCTGTTTAGCCATTATTCAATAATGGGTCAACTAATTGAGATGAAATCTTTTATTAACTGTTATTATAGTGAGGGCTTACTCTTTTGTTTATGGCCAAATGACAGAATAATACGATATATTTTCCACAAGTTTTCTACTTCCTGTATTCTGAACAACTATGATCCTAAAAACCTTTCGAATAATATTGTCAAAGATTATTAACAGTAGACTAACTTGTATACTTAACATTTCATCTCACAAAAGGTCGTAAAATATTTAATATTTTTGTGCAGTAGTCAATTCAGATTTCATAATTGTCGTCTTATTTTTTTCTTTTTTTAATTGAATGCTTAAGGTCACATGCACCTTCTTAGGTTATTAGAGACCATATTTGATTTGGGACTATGTCGTAAACCTATTGATATTACATTTGATAAGAGACCGATATCTATCAAATATGTTAGAATTTTCCTGCACAAATGTACATTTTGTAGCACACTTGTTACGTTTGATATGTTATATTGCGCCTTCCTAACACGATATTTAGGGCACTGAATTAGAATGTAGTCAATGGAAATTTGTGCATTGCACACATCACATACCGTTGGGTTTGATTTAGTAATAAGAAATGAATGTGTTGATTTGGTGTGACCAATTCTTAATCTAGTTACTATTACTTGATCTTTTCGATTCATAAAGATTGCCAAGCTAATATCATATACAGTTACTCGATTTAATATTCGGACACCATGGTGTTTGCGAAATTAAAGCTTTATATTTTTATTTGCAATGAGATTATCGAATTTTCTGGTCCGCAATGAATTACAGCACATATTCTAATTTACAAATACGTAAAATTGAATACTTTATTTTTTATTGCTTTCCACATAATAAATTATAAATGAAATTGAACCCGATATTGATGTCGAAAAAATATTCGGACACTTAATATTATATAAAGTTTTTTCTTATTTACAGTACATGTAACAATAAAGTGATATTTTTAATGTTAATTTCATATTTTTTGGAACATCTGTTTTGTCTGATGACATGTTGCAGACGTATTGGCACGTTTTAAATTAGTTTATTTAAATAATTTTGAGTAACAACTATTCAGCTCCAACCATCCAACGGAGCTTCGTAACGAGTCGAGAAAAATTGGCCTTTTCACAAGGAAGCTGCTTTCTGTTGCCTTTCATTGCTGGTATAACGACTTTGTAACCTAGGTTCTCCATATAGTCTACAGCGTCGCGTAGTCCGCGATCGACGATCAGCACATCGTTCGGCTTCAGTAGCTGCAAGAGGTCGTCATCTTTCAGAACTTCCTTCACGATCGTAGCTGTTCCAGAGCGGCTTTCTCATGCTTATATTGAAGTAGGTGTGCGAAATATGTAAAATCGGGTGCGACCAACTACGGTTTTTTCGAAATTAAAGTATCGGGCCCCCAATGGATTTTGGATTGGAATATCGCATTTTGTTTGCCTTTAAGGGGGACACAAATTGAGTGTGTAGCAAAAGTGGTCCGTCGAATGCATTTATGTGCAATCAATGCATTTCAGTTCCCCCACTCGGCAGCATCTTCATCGCACCTTTCTCAACATTTGATACGCGCATCAGAAAGTACATTTTTCTAGCTTTCCAAAGAACCCTCGATTAGCTCTGTAGCCCTAAACACGGGTGAGATATGATCATTTCAAGTCGCTGTATGTCCGATGTACTTCGACCGGTCGGGAGACATTTCCTCCTCTTCTGGAGCGACGACGGCGATATGGAAGGTCAAACATGGGTACGCGTGGTCTACTCGAAGCGGGCTACACGATCCATATGGTTTTTTTGAATTTTGTTTCCTGGGGCCAAAAAGTGTATCTTATGCGCCGAGACCCTTTGCTAACTTGTCTGAATAGTTTGTCTTCGGAAGTGTATATTGCACATCCAGTTTCTTCTTTTGATTTTGAGCTATTTATAAATATTTGTTTGTGATTTAGATAATCGTTGGCTAGTTCTAGATACAAGCTTTGGAGAATACCATTTCTATATGAATATAAATGAAGTAAAAATTATCTTTTATACATGCACGTAACTACTCTTCGAAATTGATTTTTTTTTTTTAATATAATAGTTAAAAATATTGATTAGATTTGATATTCCATTAAATTACGAAAACGATTATTTTCGTATAGTGAAATCAACATTTTTTTCGAATGATACATTTTTACTTTTATATATTTCTATCTTGCCTGTATCATATTTGTATTATATCTATTTTATCTATTATTTGCATTTATAATTATAATTTGTAGCTAATTATAATTATACCGTTATTTTTTAAACTTAAAACCTAATTACAGGGTCTACTGACATACAAGTGAAAGTCGTGACGAGCTGAAAGGATTTGTCGCAAAAATATTTATTTTACTTAAAATAGTCGCTGTACCGTGAACAAACACAAAGCACGAATTCAATTAGAATCTTTCCTTTTATGACCCTGACCGCTGGCTGTGAGCCACACGCTTCAGACTAGCCGTTACACATTCCATCGCTGCTTGCATACGTAATTAAGCGGAGGTGACCGCAAGTCTCGCTTTTGACCCATGTCACGCGTTCTCTTTTACCTTTTTTACCCCGGTTCTCTTCTCATTCTTTCTCCTGTCTCGTGTTTATTAGTTGGGTCGCAACATTTTCTCAATATATCTGATTTACCGCTGTCAAGCCCTTCTTTTATTAATACGAATTACTCGATAAATTATTCTGACTAAGATTACAATTATTATATTACAGAATATATCTATAATAAGTGGCATTAAAATAATTACGCTTGAAAAAAAATAAAATAAAAATTGTACGCAAATTTTAAACCTTCATTTGAATTTGAACAGTAGTAAAGTGAAAGTTTCGGTATCTTTAACGAGTGTAAAACATTTGAAAGTAGTTATGATTACATTGTGAGTGTCTATGCATCTTTTTGTATTCTTATTTATGTACAGACTTTGCAAAACATAATAATGTACGTAAAAGTATTACTCTATAAAAGTTTCATCGTTAAACAGAACGAAAACGATTCTTAAGAGCACGAGTTTGAAAATCTTTCACGGGTAACCGAACTTCCCAACTACTGACGGTTTTACACAAACTTTAGTTTCGTGATATATATTTAGTTTGCTATGCCCGAGTGTACGCTTCAACTTTCTTGCTTCGTTCCACTTGTTTGTCACAGTTGCAACAAGCTCTCTCTCCACATCGTTGCGTTTGACATTTCTAACTTTCCATCGTGAAACAATTTCGATTTCTGTTCAATAGCTTCTTCGTAAAGGAAGCATAATCTTAGTCTTCTTCCGTTTTTCGTGCAAAGTTTCAATTTACTTTCCTTTTCGTAGCAATTAAAAGTTTATAACGAAACAATCCCTAACATAGAATAATTCAAAGTTTGAATGAATTAAACTAAAAAATTTGAATTATTTAAATTCAAATTTTGAATTATTCAAAATGCATATGCAAAATATGCAAAATTTAAAAAATTGTTTAGTCATTATCGATCAACATAACAGTTGAATGAACCATTAAAAGCCACCAAACTACCAAAAAGACGTCGAGTTACTAATGGGGATATCTGAGTCGCTTGGAAACTTGCATAATCTTCAATGCGATTTGTATGATGAGAAAAATATTTCAGGGTATGCAGCTTTATTTGCTCGAAGTTTAATGCATGACAAAGCCGACTGCAAAGACTTATCAGCTTTCAAAGCCCTCTACGTTAAGCTTCAAAGAGCTTGTAATTGCAACCAAATTTAGTTAAATAACTGCTATTCTAAGGTGCAGCTATGCAAGAAACCAACATCGTTTTGAAAGAAGTATCATTTGCCAACGAAGTTCGACAGTTTTTAAAAAAGCGAGCCATTACGCTTTGAGAAACATGATGAAACTGGATGAAAGCGACAAATACTATTAAATGAAACAAATATCTATTTAATGAAAGACCCAACGCTTATAGTAGACTAAAATTAAAAAACATTTTCAATGATAAAAGTTGTTACAAGGATGAATATGAAATTCGCTAGCAAAGTCAATTTCTTTTTGACCTATTTACGTGTCTTGTTTTCGCGGCTCATGGAAGAGGTCGGTAAATAATAGTCTGGAAAATTCGAGATGAAAGAGGAAAATTTGGAAGGGTCACGTGACATCGAGACGATGGATATACACATATTTAGCTAGGATCTGCAATTTGAAAGATTTATAGCTCCATTCATGTGTATGCGGGGATACCGGGGCTAAAGGTTTAGATAGTATAAGCTTTCATAAAAATCCAACTCTCAAAATACTAACGCAAACCACAATCCACTTTTGCTATTCACGATTAACCGCTTATGATATTGGTTTGTTGGAGTTCCAGAGTCAGGAATAACTCGAAGTGAATTCAATAAACAGTTTATTGTTCAACAATATTCTTAGCTAAACCTTAATCTAGTACTCTAGTTTTAAAAGTTGTTGTTTTCACAGTGAAGTCCGGATAAAATCTAATGAGAAACGGTGTTGAGAAGGAAAATGTAAACTTTGGAAGGAAACTATTGGTTGATATTTTGGATAAGGGTGTGGAAACAGAAAAAGTCATTGGCTAGGTTATTTGCGAAGGAGGTGGCTTAAGAAAAGGAGTGATTTATTAGGAAATGTGGAAGTGCTTTAGCGGGACCTTGGAAAAATCTTGAAGCTGTAGGAAATTCTAAAGAGGCATGTTTTGGTGATATAAGACAGATAGGAAAGCGCAGAAAGTGGACAATAGGGTAAAGGAAATAAAGGAAGAGCCAGATGTAGAAGAGAAAGTCGGACGGTTCGTTAGGATTTCCAACAGGTTGTTTGTTGCAACTTTAATCGTTTCTCTTTTAAGGTTTGATATTTATTGATACAGTAAATTAATGGAAGAAATCATATTATTATCATGTAATAATAACTGAATTGCATTTACACTTAATATCATTTTTTGAAGATAAATACGGTCGTAAAATAAAAAATTTTATCATTATTATGAAGACATGGAACTAAATATTAGTTTACGAAAGATTGATATGTGCAAAAAGAAATCACTTTAAAAGGTAACGGTCTTTTCATAAACCTAGTAATGTAACTATTAGAGAATATCTCATTTCTATATGACAAATGGTGTAATATTAAATTATATTTCATCAAACTTCATTCAAGTTACAGATGATCAAAAATCCACAAACAGGAATGCAATTACCATTTCCTCAGGAAATCCAGCAAAACAAAATAAAAAAAATTAAAATGAAAAAGACAGTGACTACACACCATTTCAAATATTTTTAGTATATCATAAAAATTTAGTAGAATTTTTTTTAGTATATCATGGCATATCTCGCAATTAAAAAATTCATGTGTCCCATTTCCCTACACCGCGTTATTACAAGAACAGAAATTAATAAGTATACCTCCATTAAGAAATTGTAAAACTAAAAGCTCCAAAAATACTATTACCATTTGAAATTAGACAATTTATAGACAACGTTATCTCCCTTGAATAACTAAATTACATATAGTCATGCATTTATAATGTACTGAAATCCATAAAGTACACATATAAAAATATATAATGTGCAGATTGTGGATGTCATACATCATGATTGATGTAGATTTCGCACATATTCACATATTCACAAATGCACAAATATCTACAGTTTATTAATAACATAACAATTGCGTAAATCAAGGTATTTTCATTCTTATGAAAATGATTCGATAAGTAAATACAAATTGAACAAAAATATCTTTGTCGTATATAATTGAATTTGTTCTGATTCAAAAATCTATTGAACTGAAAACAATTGGAACGCTTTATCAAAAGACGTCATTTTTATATTTTGTTGACGACTAGAAACTGATTAATTTTTATGTAAAACATTTTTTGTAAGATTAACAAAAGTATTGGACTCCTTAGGGCGGGATTCCTTAACAGCTTTGGAACCATTCCGAAGTTATAATTGTGGACTTCGATGAAATTTATATATAATAGTATAGTTTTCAAAAAAATATTCGACATGTAGTTTTATTTAGCTCCTGACTTTCATGTTAAGGAAGTGAACACATTTCCCAAAGGGGGGTGAGGATCATATTTCGTTGAATCCCTCGAAAACCAGCAAAGCTAGAGGAATAGTTTAAATTGCAAGATTATGTATTTTTTTGTGTGGAATCCAAATATGACAATAGACTTTAAAACTTGGCATTTCATTAAATAATATATAAAAATATTACACTCTTTTGTTATTTTTTTGCGTTAGAAAATTACTGTCAATTTTGACGTGATAAACATGTTCGTAAATACAAAATGCGGATAAATTTCATTTTTACATTGTAAATATGGTTAACATGATTATATTGTTCTTGTATTTTTGTGAGATGCAGTTCTTAAATGTACATAATCAAGCAAGTAAAAGACACGTGGTTTTACAAGTACGTGGGTGTCACGGTTGAGGACTTGATGAGCTTAATAACATATTAGAGAATTGTTGTCCTAATATAAGTATATCTTAACTTAATTTCCCATTGAACCTACTGAGGGTAAGGCCTGAAAGATATACTACAAAACGATTAAAATTAGACATAGCTCTATTTTTGTAAATATTTTCTGAATTTTCATTTAACTTTTAGTACAATATGAAATTTATTTTTTAAATGAAAGAAAGATGTTGTTACAAATAATTATAGAAATAAAAGCTGAAGAATGCAGTCAGTTTAAAAAAAATGTATACAAACTGTAAATACCAAAAATATGTATTTTTCAAATGAATTCAATAAAATGTCAACTTAATCCCCTCTCCCGTAATTTCATACATACGATAACATATTTAGTGTGTAAGAAAATCCGTAACACTAACATTAGAAAACGGCTACTGTTATCTTATAATCCAGGACTGAACAATAATAATTGCACATAGGTTCAAATAAATAAAACAAGAATGTATATTTGAACGAATGAAAAAGATGTTTTACTGACCATAGTAAATATGGAAATAAACGAATGTATGAGAAGGCGAGAGGAAGTGTAGCAAAGAAGCAAGGAACGTGAACAGATTAAAGGAGATGTGGTGACACATAAATCGATGGAGTTTTTAATACACTAACGTAAAAATAAGATAGAAAGGCAGGAAAAAGAGAATACGCGAGCACACATATTATATAAATGGAAATAGGAAGTTCGTTGTCTGCGCTCAATAAAAGCATGGCGAAATATATTTGCAAAAAATTACGAGATAACTAAAACGGTATTTTCGTCATAACACGCGACGTTTCGCTAATAACATTTCGTTTTTACCTTCTCAATATTTGTTCACACAAGATATACCGAGATCCTTTTTAATGGTAATACATTTCATTTATTATAACTTCCATACCCGCTTGGAGATATTTGCATTCCAACATTGAGGAAACATTGAAATAATATTAGGAGATGCAACAATCGTTCGTGTTCATTTGTAGTACGTCAGGTTTGAGCGTAAAGAATGTAAAATAATTATTTGGTTTGAAACATAAGGATATTTATTCTTTCACATAATTGTCTTGCGACCGCACGACGATAAAGGCGAATATCGACTCCTTCGACTCTTCGACTGTTCAACGTCGCCGATGGCGATGTCACGTAAACTTGGTGTAGTCGAAAAGAATTACTCTTATGACTTTTCTGTTTGAAATACTTTATTATTTGTGACGTTGGAAATGGATTGCTCCGGAATCGGGGAAAAACTGCCTTTTCAAAAATGGTCGAGGAACTTTTATGTGTGTTCGGTTTAGTGGATGTGGAGGGGTCAGGAATGAGTAATGGTTAACAAAGTATGACTATTGCAGTGTTTACAGGTTCAGGGTGTAAGGGCCTTAAGTGACGCGTGGATGGCTGACATATTCCTGGATATGGTTATTTGTTACAGCGACGTGGTTACCCGAGATTCTTTTGTTTAACGGTCGATTCTAGAATATTCCAGTCAATGGAATATTTCACGACGCATATAATACTATACATTAAAAATACATTGTCTTATATTCTCATGTAATAGTAAAGAAATGTATTAAAATATTAGACGTCGAAAAAGCAAAATAATCACATACATTAACAAATTTTGGATTTATTGGAACGAAGTAAGACTTCTGAGACGATACGATCTGTGTTTGTTCATTTGTCTTTGCAATCCACAATTTTGGATCTCTAAATTTAATACAATATAGATTTTGGCGGTATTCTGACGACAAAATTTTGTCGTCGACGTCGATCGTCGTTGAATCAATAAAAAAACCTTCTTTTGTAGTCGTTCAAAACGATTTTGAAATTTTTATGTGCCATGCCTATTCTACCTATGTGTTTATAGCAAGTATTCTAAATTTTAAATACACATTCAAATTCATGTCAAACACCTTGTCTGTAGATCCTATAGCTGTTTTATTCTTTAAAACAATTGTTATCTTCTAACCAAATATTGATCACCAAAAGTTTGGCGGAAGAAATGCAGATCCAATGGAATGCTTAAATTCCAGCACTCTTTTTTCTCAATGGTAATCGTTGAGATATAACTTGCATACTTTCGTCATTTGGCAGAACAAACACGTGTACTTAAGACTTGTGTAACAAAAGAGCAAAACAGTATAAACAATGAATTCATTTAGCTCCTGTGCCAATCCGCGAAACTTTAGCTGGCAAACGAACAATATACATTTTTTGTATTATCGTCGTTCAAAACTAGCGAAAAGAAGATTGCACAGTGTTGCTTAAATGTTGTATATTATTGAACGAGCAAAACTAGTTTTACACAACTGGCTTTTCCACATTTTATGATCGTTTTTCTTCCATTCCTCTTCGACATTTTACATCGGAGGTTTATACCAAAGGTATATTCGGTATAATGAAGGTATAACGAAGGTTATATCCAAAAATGGTATGATAATTTCTGCAAATTTTATTCCCGGACTTAAAATTTACAATTTTTGTCCAAAATTTTGTGTTCTTTTTAAACAACGATTTTTTAAAAATTTGCTGGTTTTAGAATTATTGATGATACAATTATAAAAGAACAATAAGAATGCATTTACCGTAACATTGATTTTTGAGGTTGTATTTTGTATTGATATATCTTTTATTGAAATAAAATCTGTTTCAAAAAAGGTATATTAATAGAACGCTGTTCAATATGTAAATACTTTAAGGTACCTGTTTTCTCACTTTGAAATTGCAAATTAAACATAAATTTACTGCTACTCAAATAATGTTCAACATGAAATGACAATTTTAATTCTTATAATTGCTTCGTTGGAGTTCCCGAGTCAGGAATAACTCGAGTCGATACAATAAAGTTTATTATTCAACAAAAATACAAGTTAAACCTTAACCTAGTTTTCTGTTAGTAAATATACTTTGCTCGGTGAGTTACGAATAAAATCTAACGAAAAACGTCGTTGATAAGAAAAATGTAAACTATTGGAATGAAACTATTGATCGATATTTTAGATAAGGGTGTGGGAACAAGAAAAGACATTGGCTAGGTTTTTTACGAAGAGAGGTGGTTTAAAAAGGAGTGGTAAAATTAAGAAGTATGGAAATGTTTTAGCGGGTTCTTGGAAAAATCTTGAGACTACAGAAATTTTAAGGAAGCATGTTGGGTGATATATAAAATAATTTTCAGAAAAAAAATACACCGACTTCGAAATGCACTAAAAAGTATAAAATAATTTCTATTTCCTAATGAAGTAATTTCTATTTCATTATTCATACAATTACGTAACATATATGAATGAAACCTATTTACTCGTTAGGTAGTATATTAAATACTGATAATAGCATTATAATTATATAATTATTATAATTTTATAACATTATAACTATATAATTATCAATAGTAAACTGTGGATGCAAAATATAAGTATAAGTTACAATTGTAAATTTTTAACCTTGCTTGACATAATTTGTGGTACACGTTTATCTACTCCTGTTTTAATTATTTAATGTTAAGAATAATTACCTCTAATTTTGCTTTGTCTCTGGTTCAAATACGATAGAGTACGATTTTAATATGATTTAAGTACGATAGATTATTTGTAATAATCACTTTCTCTATCTGTAAAGGTTAATTCTTTACCGTGATCATATGTGCTGTTCACATGTTTTTTGAAAATTGTACGCATACTTGCTCTTGTCAAAATCTTATCAACCGGCAAATGTTTAGCGAGCCTCGAAAATATTTTCCATCGAACCAACATCAATGGCGTTGTTCAAATAAATCATTAGTCATTCGATGGCTCGTGTGCACATGGTCAAAGATATTTTCGTGCCAATTTATTTCACGCTTCGTAATAACCAATATCGTGCACATGGTTTCACCGCGCGTAACAATACTCGAATATTTTTGTATAGGAGGACGATTATTTTTATAGATATTCAATGAACAAATTTCTCTGTCAGAAATAACGAAACATTCGGCAATCAGTAAATTTAACCCTCCATGAAATCGCTGTTTTATTTTATTCATCTCGCATTTCAGATACTCAAACACTTTTTTTGCGAGCATTTAAAATTGAAATCAGTACTCACAATAAGTGTGACATACAGGGTATTAACTAGGTGAATAGAAAATTTGTAACAGATAATAGAAGAAATCATTTAGAACATATTTTATCATTGTTTTTGAGATATTGCCCACTTTGTTAATTTTGCATATTACTAAACATTTTATAAGAAAACAATTGTGGAAAATTTATTATGATTATTATAAACGCGAAATTTGTATGTCTTCTTGTTTTAAGAACGTATTTTATGTAAATCACTCAATCAATTTTTTGTAAATGTGATTGTAAATATTTAGTAAAAGAATGAACTGCTGTATACTGTGCATTGTAATTAAAGAAAATTTTAATCGCTCTTCTCTTAAAAACAACTAGTTCCTATCAAATTAAAATGTTTGTAAAAATTTCACTTTGTTTTGTCTCTAATGGGATTATGTTGTTGCCAAATTTCAACTTTAAAACTTATTTTGGATTACTATTTCTTTATTATTAATTGTCACTATTGTCTGTTTCGCTATGTTTATACATTATATATATATATATATATATATATATAATGCCAATAATTCTAACTAATTGTCATCTTCACCAATATTATTACACAAAGCCGCTTCTTTATTGGTTTTCTTGTTATTCATTTCAATATTTTAACAAGTTTGATTCTGATTCTTTGGTTCATCAAAAATTTATGAGTAATGAAAACTAATGTAACCTCAAAGAAGCTACAATGCTACACTGCTAGGAGCTAATTATGCAAACGAATTGTATGAGGAAGCCAACCAACATTTAAAATTCCATTTTAGCTTCTAACTCGTTTAATTATCTGCACAACGTCCAGGTCTGCTATGACCCGATATAAATCATTATGTTTGCTAGCAATTTTTTACTTATGACCACTGACATGGTGGATGACTACATTTTTTTAAAGATTAACAATAAGTGATGCTTTTTTACTTATGTTAGCGCAGATGCTTTAAAAATACGTATTGTGACGTCGAGCGACGCTATTTGATCTAGTTGCTTAAAGACTATTTGTCTAAGGATTATTATTATTATTAAGTACATATATATATTTATATTGCGTTTCTGACATAATTAGTTATAAGACACAGTCCCGCGTGCGGTATGAATAAGATAGCATATGTTTCACATTTCGTTACTCCTAAGTCCTCAAGTTCACCTTTATCTTAACCTAAACATCCTGCTATGCACATTCCTATCTAATTCCGCGAACTTTTATTTACATCACGCAATCTCCAAAGCAGATCATAAATAATCTTTTATCTTCTCTTCTGACACCACCAAGCAATATAAAAAACCCAATTCGAATAGCCTCGCAGCAGTAGCAGTCCGACTAGTCACAGGGTTCGATCCCCTCGTGCTGGACTCTGCTAGTTCCTATCTTCATTTCCTACCAACTCCAAACTATGCGTTTCATTTGTATTAGTTTATATTCCGACATTTTCTTTAGTATTGACTATATTTTATATTTAGTTACATTTGCCTTTAATCATTTTCTATAAACCCGAGATCTCTTTAAGAGCTTTTGATTATTTTAAAATACGTATTCTCGATTAAGCTCGCTAGATCTGATGGTGCGAGACATAGTCGTACGGTGCGCATATGATGTGTTTGATGCCTCTGCATTTTTCAGAGGTTCAGACAGTTCAGAAATTCTATGCTTTTGTGTGTTGAAATTGATAAAAAAAGAAGGTATAGCTGTTAGCCGATTTATGGCAAGCACGTGCTTATGCTAGGATCGGTCCGGACAGGACTTGATAGACGGAAGGGTCCTCGGTGACCCGTATTTCGAGGTATAAAACTATTCACGGTGGTTTACGCGTCGAACCATTTGAACTTTGCAATAAATCCCTTAGTCGCGGCAAAGGTCTTGGTTCGCGGTTAAACCAAGGTATAAAGAGGTATAAAGAATGTGAATGATAAAATGATACTCTTGAATAATAATATAATCAAAATTTACTTCGAGTTTTATACATACACATATTTAGTCAAACTGCTCAATATTTTCTTATCTATTGTTAACCACATCTGGTTGCTAGGACCCTTATCCTAATTGTTGCAGTCATTTTGGGAAAAAGTCATTCCCACTTCATACGTCATTTGCATTTCCATCTTTACTCAAGTTCAACTAAACCAATAGAAAATAGAGGACTGTTTTCCCTAATCAATGTTACAAAAATTGCACGCCTATACCGAGCCTTTGTAAACAGTAAAACATCTTCGAAGAGACACTCTTGAACAAATAGATATCCAATACATAGCTAAATAAACTCTAATCGTCTGAAGACAAATTCATTTCTTAAATACACTTCTGTATATAATAAAAATAGTATCACCGAACTAAATCGAAAATAGAGTATGTGTTCACCACTTATTGTTAGAATCGATCTGGGAACGACAACTGAATTTCGGTCACACAACATCCACCTGGTGGACAACATTTTTGCCTGAAGGGAAAGAAGGTTTCTTGCACTTTTGCTAGTATTTCCCTCAGTGTTGTGAAAATGGCGGGAACTTTCGTAGGAAAGTAACATCACGATACTTTTCTAGCGTGCAATGATAAAGAAAATACAAGATATGCATTTAGAAGAGTGACATCATCGTTCCAAGTAACATTGCGCGTTAAATTAAAATTACCTTCAAGTTCTACAGAACATAATTTGGAGTGCCTTGACGTAGACGCATTAAAGAGTCCGTGGTGCGTGCTACGCACAAGTAAACGAATAGAGAGAGATCGGTAACATGTCAAAAATAAAGAATTGTAAGAATAATTAATGTACTTATTTAAAAACCGCACATCCATTACATTCTATCTCGTACCGTGGAAGGTTACACCTGACATAATCATGGTGCATTGTACCGAATTGTTACAGCAGAAAGATACGATAGACTGGGCCAAATGTAAACATTCAGTGATCGATATACATAAATCGCCCCTTCACTAAAAAATTGAAATAAAAATTCTCAATTTATATGTTCGCATCAAATTTCCAGGCAATTGAGTGCTTCGTAAACGATCAATCTGATCAGTCGATGATGGTTATTTGTAATCAAAAAAATTCCAGTCATTTATATTATTTAACGGTAATCAAAATTAAATGTCTGCAACTGACAGTGGTTTATTTTAATCAAACGAAACTTCTGCATCTGATAATGGTGTTAATAACTAACAAAAATATTAATCATTCATAACGTATACTAATAATCAGGACAATTACAATTAATATGTTTTAATGAATTAATTCTTTAAAAATTTTCTTTACGGCTTAATGACAACTGACTTTGATTTAAAGAAGTATAGTTCTTTATTATGTGAATTTCTTTTAGAAAAATTTACAAAATTGCTAGTATATTCGTTCAAAGTACGCGGCAATCATCGCGTCGATATCGCGTTATGCTTTTGTCTTTTGGGTGTTCACGTCGATGCACGTTGCGAGCTTCGTTCTTCTCTTCCTGGCGATCACGCGGATCGGACGCGTCGACTACACTCCTGCATATATTAATTTATATCTGCGCTTCAGAACTCTTTTGTATATTTCAATATATCTATAAATCATAGTCCTTAACAAAAATAACTGCTACTTTGGATTTGTACAAGATGTTTTAAAAACTGAAAAATTAAGATTATTAAATATTTAATTTTCAACGATTTTTAATTTGTAATAAATAATTTGCTTCTTAATATAAAAGTAGTGTGAATGATTTGACTCTATGTGATTAGGGATGTATCTAATACTTGAATAAATGACATGGGATTTATTACAATTGAGTTCATGCCAAAATTATTCAAAAGCTAACGAGAGGAAGGAGTCGTAAATAGGTCTGTCAATGTTATTCAAGATTTTTTGCTAATTAAAAAATAGTATCGTAATGAAACGGCTGACTGTGAAACAAAGTTGTTTAAATAAACTTTACTCAATTAATTTCCTACATATAAAAGTTCAAAAAATTCATAAAATTCATATGAAATACTGATCTTCATATAATTTGAAGAGGCTCAGCAATTATGGATCTACTAACTTAACCCTTAAGTTCTTTTTCTAAATAAATTAGTATAAAAAAATGTAATATGATACAATTTCGAGAATATTATATGTACATAGTAATATTTTTTATATGAGAGAAATTAAAAATTCCAATTTATCCGTATTTTTTCTTTGGACTCATAGTTTACGTATGTGAAATTGCATCACAATTATTCAACGTTTCGTTAAAAAAATTTGCAAACTAATGTTAATTTTTACTATATTTTTTAAACAAATAATCAACATATATATGTGTTTACCACAACTGAATTTTTGTACAATGCTTCTAGAATAATTGTGTCATACAATTACCGTGCAATTTATGTCGCATGAATTTTAGGAAAATTTCATTTTGACTATTTTTGTTTATCTTTATCCATGAAAAGGGCTTTTATCATGCAATTATAATTTTATTGCTTAACACTAATGATTAACATAAATGATACACTATAAGATACAAAATAAAAGAATAATACATTTTTGGTATAGAATCGTTACACAACGTGCACGTTAATTAGAAAACATAAAACGGAAGTGTGTGTAAAAACTCAAACGTCTCGCTAGAGGGAGCAAACCTCACTTCAATCCATGTAAAATTGCAAAACAGAAACAAAATTGATTGTCGCTTATATAAACGCAAAAATTATTTTTTGTTCTGTATGTTCTTAAAATGTCAATATGTAATTCAAAATGTATATGTATATTTATATGAAATGAAGCAATCATTAATTTCCAAGTTACTTTGATTTAATAAGAGATATGTATAATCATCTTGTTGGACGAAAAGGAAGAAATAAAACTTGTAGTCATGATTTCTTTTGCGAAGGATATGGAGTTGGAGTAACAGGAATAAGGAATTCTGGGAAACAGGATTTATTACACGGGTTAGAAGGTTGTACAGGAAATGCATTGTACATGCAATTTCTGTTTTTCTTTTTCACAGCATGATTACTGTAAATGTCTATTTTCAGTCAGGCATCCAGGAGTAATTCCGTTCTCTCCCGTTCGAATCCAGGTGTCCAGGTATTTTCACCCAATTCTCCATAATGAACGGGCGATCCGGAATATCCTCCCATACTCTTCTGCACTTTCCTTGGGCGTCCTGGAGATGCTCTGTCCTCTTTCGACCGACAGGCGTCCACGAATCCCTATTTTCCAAGCAGGCGTTCAGGAAGGTTTTACCAAACTCTCCTGCCGGAATTTCTTTACTAGCTATTCTCAAGGCAAGCGTCAAGGTGATGGTTGCCGAACTCTCTTGCCGGAGTTTCTAGATTAGTCTAACAAGGAAAGGCACGCAAGTGTCCCCCTCCGATTTTGATGAAACTTCGTAGGTTTGTTAAGCAGGCAAAAATAAGGGACACGTATTTTTTTTTTATCGGCTGAGACGCAGGTTTAAGGGGTGAAACGAGCCCTTAAAGTTTCGACCCCTTTTGGCTATCTCGAAAACCATACGAGATACATTAAAACGTCTAATAGGAAAGTTGTATGGTTTTTTCCGTACAATAACAGAATGTTAACAAATTTTGCGAAATACAATTTGTTTATAACAAAAAAATTTTTCATAACCTTATTTTACAATTTATTCAAATTTGTATAATGACAAAAAGTGTAGAGAATTTTATTACAAATCCATTGGTATATATATATACGATATTGCCTCCTACAATTCCTCAGATTTTTATTATAAACATTACGCGTGTGCGCCCACTGACGCTCACACTACAGGGTGTTCGGCTACAGGTGGGAACCCTCTTAAGGGGTGGTAGCTGGGGTGATTCTGAACAACTTTTTCCTTTACCAAAATGCTGGTTAAAGCTTAGTTTTTGAATTATTAATGAAAAACACTGACCAATCAGAGGGCGAGAATAGCGCGCGCTCGGATGCGAGAGCGACGGGTGCAAGCGTGACGATTGACACTGGTCGTGAACAAACAAATCGCGCGACATCGGTAACATAGTTACCACCGATAATGCGTCAGCCGGTAAGTAGTTACAAAATTTACTAAGTATACATTTATTAACGGAACTAAATGTATCGATGAAACGAAAATGAAAATGAATATTCAGAGCAATTTTGTCGCGCGATCTTATATTTAAGACAAATGATAACTAAGATACATTATACAATCTTATTTTAGATCCTCCAAAGCTATCTTTTTGAAATAACTACAAAGTATATTTTAACCTTTATTATAAGTTTTATTTCATTTTAGAGCGGAATTCTTTCTTTATAATAACAGAATTTATAATACTATTTGTACGAAATTAATTTTTGAACAGCTCGGAGCCCAATCTCATTAATTACAGGATTATATTTTAAAAAATTTTTTGTATGAAAGGCAATGTGATTACTACAAATTAGAATATGTAAATGAAAAATTGTTTGCAAATGTATTATTTCTCAAGTCTAGATAGTCATATTTATTTTTTTCAGTATCAGTTGAAATGAATTCAGTTGTTTAGTCATGAGAAGTCAATGACCGAAAAAGTCGACTTACTTAGGCAATAATACGTTAAAGTAGAGCTGGCCAACGTTGGAATCCCTCATGTGCTGGCTTCCCTTTCTAACCGTCTTTTCTCACAGAGTGCTTGCGTTCTCACAGAACTACCTTTCAACAGTAGTAAGCCAAGTCTTTGTACACATAGTGACGACAAACGATGGCGGGGACAGCTTGTGTCTCGTGGGAGATAACTTTGGACGGCTGTGGGTTAACACGTTCAGGACGGTAGCTAAATTCACGAGACACTTGCTTCTCTTGGCATTTGTTAAGACCTAAAGGCTCGGTTTTACCGATGTCTGCATTTTTATTAATAATGTATTCTTCAGTTTCTAAGAATTTTTTCTATTAAACATACGTGTTTTTTTTATATCTCCGTGTACAATGTCCAACAATATATGTGTATGTTAGCGCCAACGTATTTTTGAGGGTCGTCGAAGGCAATTAGCCCGCCGCTATTTTGCTTTCGTACGATTTATGATCGGGATGAACTGTGCGAGGTCTGGACGAGTGAATGGTTGTAAACGGACAGCTAGGGCGACAGACGATTGCCAGTGACTTGAAGTCACATGGCAATCGGATGTTGCAGACTTATTTGTTTGAATGAGGAAAATTGGGAAAGGCAAGCAGCCCGACGTTGCGTTGCCGGAATGAATAGGAACATTGTTCCTCAAGGATCTGGCCACGGAGTGGGGAAGGCGAGGATGCCTTCTGGTAAGAGGACTAAGTTTGACCTCTTGGCACTTACCCCAGAACCATTGACGAGAGCAAATCTAAATTTTTTCTATAACATGTATGTTTTTAGTTTTATAGCGTTCATTTCTTTTATCTTTGGATTTTATTCAACATTGTTGTTACATGCTCGTTATATTTTTTAAAAATATTGTTTAATTGGAAAACAGTAGTTTTCATTGCATTTTTAAAACAGTTCTATGTTTTAAATAATAGCTGATGAAACAAGATGATGCCACAATGTGTAGTCTTCCCATCCAGTATTGTTTTTTTGCTATTCATACTGCGATGACCTATCAGTGGGTAATTTCGACATATGAAATCAGCACCCAAAGATTTACCGGTGGTCCACGCTATCCTAAACATGTTAAAGTAATCACTTAACAATTTCAGACATATCTTCAAACATATCTATATGTTGGGTAGCAATATTGTATAGGCCATTAAAAAGAACACTTTAATAGTTAATACAATAATAATTTTTAGCATATTTTTTACACAGATTTAAATTTAAAAAATTTGTTTAATAATTTATTTATATAAAATTTGTTAAATTAAATTTATATTAAATTTATTTATTAAAATATATTTGTTATTCAAACATATATATTGTAGTCTGAGAAGAGTAGCTTCTGAAATATTTAGAAAAATATATTTTCCATCTATTGTTTCAGAAGATACAGGTAAGAGATAGGAGTAGAGTAGAGTAGAAGAGTAGCTGAAGATACTAGAAAATTCAGTAAAGAGAATTGAAAGATCTAGTAGTAGAATTTTAGTAGAATTTCCAAGAATTTGCTGTTGCAAGATAAAATATGTTGATATTATGAAAAATGATATTATGAAAGCTTATTATACTCCAGCACACTTCGTCCTTAAAAATAAAAACATGTATATATCATCCAGTCCTTTCTCAAGCTTTCCCTCATCATGACATAAGACAGACAACCTTTGGGTCTCAGGATCCGCCGTGCCATAAATTACCTCCTTCCTACTTGTAAGTCCCAAACTTTCCACTTTTTCGCACTTCCACCACCCTCGCAGTAACCAACCTAAATTGTAGCATTTCCTCTCCCTACACAATTTACTTTCTGTTTAAATTTTTCCTTCGACCTCTCACCCTCAGCATCGAGTAGATTTAGCTCACACTTCAACGAGTCAACTTCAGTTCAAAAATCAATAAAGGGAATGTCTTATTTAAAAGACTTGTTTTAATTCTGAAAATTGCCACACTTCGGATTCACGACAGTACTGAAGAAAATATTTAACACAATTAGTTGATTCTCAACATAGATATTTTTAAAAATTGCATTAAAGAGGTTGACATTAAATTAGATTGATTTGATTTGAATTTCCCATCAATTTAAAGGGACAACGTTTTCGAGAAATCAAAGATGACGTCAAAGAGTGTCACCTCTAGTTCCATCCCTATTCAATGAATACGCAATAGATCTTTCTGAAATCTAGAATATGAATTATTCTTTTATTTTCCACAATATTTTCAGTTGTTTCTCCTAAAGCCATGTGTATGCGCGACAGTTATGAATGTTTGACAAAAGTTCTATGTTAGATTTTTCTCATTTGTTGCAATCAACTGTGTAGTTCTGAGTAGAATATTTAATGTGTACAATGTAGTTCAAGTCCTTCATTTTATTATACCATTAAACTACAAAACATTCGTTCATACAAAAATAAATTATAATTATTATTGTAAGGTTAGATTAAAATAAGGTGTTTATTTAATAATCAGATAGAGTACAGAAGTGAGTGCGCGTGTTTCCACGTACAGGGTGAGTTTCGACACGTTAAATGTTCGCGGTACAATCCAAGTTCTTGTGGTGTCAATTGAGCTGACGAAGGTAGTTTTTTAAAGATGGGAAAACTATATGGAAAAGGTTTTCTCTTCAAAGTGCCGTACACCGTGGGTGACGTCTTCTTTTTAGAGGGAAACAAGGAACTGAGGTGCCGTGAATCACGTCTTCCTCGCTTGCTTGGGTTTTCGGAAATTATGCCTAAACTAAGAGAGTGCCGAACTGCTCGTGGAGTCGTCTTCTTTCTTAGGAAGGCTGGGTATTTCTGACCTTTTTGTGGAAAAATGCTGGTCCTTTATATGAAAACTGTAGGCTAGGCCCGCCCAATCAGCGTAGCCTAACTCCGAGCGCAAAGGTTTTATGATATGGCCTGCGCTACGCTTCGTACGTCGAGTCGGTCGCGTGTACTTTCTTAGTACTTTCTTACATTATATCTACATGGTACAACTTATACTATTCCTACATGCTACACTATCAATATTCTGACTACTTTTTCTTCGGTTTTACGTTATTGTGTTTGATCGTTGTCTTTTAATTTTTTATTTTAACTCGTTATGTTCGACTGCCTTTCGATATGTATAGTACTAAGTTTAAACTATTCTTTTTTGACTGCCACACTTGTACACTATGCACATGCGCATTTCGAAATACTCCATCGAAATCGTACCCCTATCTCCGATTCATTTGACTTGGACATTTAAATTAGTGGTGTCCTCTGTCTAGGATGTTGGTTTTCTTGTCTAGTGTTACCCCTTATTATATGTCTACTCTTTGGCATAGACAACAATTTTTCCACCTTGTTATAAATCAATAGATGATAATTAGATTCCTAAAAATAGAATTAATACAAATCTTATGCTTTTAAATCATTTTAAATCTCGATTGATTTGACTGTCATTATTATATTATTATAATTACGATACTTACATTTTATTCATAACTATAAAATTCTTTTCTGAGCAAATAAAAGGTTGATATAACTAAAATAAACTTGTTAATGACGAATTGTGTGTACTTGAAAAATTAAATTAATTTTTTGTTTATAATCTCTTCAACATGTAACGATTTTATAATGCTGTTTTTGGCTGTTCCATTGTTAAAAACACTTTTCTTGGACTTTTCGAAATAAGAAAGAATGGAAAAACTGAAGTACCAATATGACTGTAATCATGTTCGGGAGAAACCTGTAAAATGTACGAGTTCATTCGAAGGAACGGTGGAATGAATACGGCGGATGCGATGGTTCTTTTCTAAAAATCGTGCAATTTTCCGGGTAATTGCGGAGCTTCGCAGAACTTGAGAGAACAATTTTTCTTAAAGGTAATGACGAACGAACGAATGAGATGTTTCAAACTGTTGAATCGCTGTGCCGGCATTACGAGACGCATTTTGTTTTGACGGTCTGCTTGTTCGCATAAAAATGTTGTGGATCTAAAACGTATAAAATGTGGAGCATGGAAACTGGAACAATGCAATCGATTCATGGAATGTAATGGAAAACCATTTTTTATGCAGGTGCCTGAATAAAATGTAGAAGCGTAAAACAATTATCAGATAATTAATTCTGAAATCGTCATGAAAAACAACTATTTCAAAAAATACAAAACGATAAGTGTATAATATTTAGGAATGTTTTAACTTCTTAGATTTGTACGATCTATTAGAAGCAAGAATTAATTTTGGATGTTTTTAGAAACAGGTTTCGCTTGTAGATGTTAACGAACAAATCTGAATATGTATCACATCTGAATATGTATTCAATCCGAATATGTATTAACATTTAATCTATCATACACACTAGATTTTAGCATAATCGAAACAGCATTTTCATTTGCCACTCTGTTTTTTCAAGATAACAAAAATAGGAAATTCAAACTCATGGATAGTCTTCTTCGTTAATTAACATTTGCGCGTACTGGTTTAGACAGTGCAGAAATGGTACTGCAAAATTCCAAGAAATTTATTCGAGTATTAAATGTTGAACAAACTGCAGTCTTCAAACGTTTACAGTGAAGGACAAGATCATTCGTACACTTGAAATATAGAAATAAAAAGAACAATATTTTATATGTTATAAACCATATTTAATCATACATAGCTGTATATTAAATATTACACGTATAGCAACAAATGACCCAAAGCCGAAGGCAATCGTCCCGGCGATTTGTTACAGTCTCATAAATTTCAAGTCATTTCAAGTTACTACATGATGTTATTACCTAACATTTTAACTATTTATTTGTATATTTATATTGAATAGGTATTATATTCTTGAGAAAAGACACGGTTGATTTTTTTATGTAAATGAAGGATATGTTAAAGAAATATTAATTTAAAAATCGTGTAAAATATTATAATTTTCAACAATAAAAGAATTAATATGTAGCAATGGACTGTAGAAAATCTAAAAATGACTATTTTGTTCAAATCTCATAATTCAACATTTATTTTTCCTTTTATATCAATTTGTATTGTATAATACTGTTTAGAGTACGTGTTCATAAAGAATCCAGAAGTGTTATTGAATTACATAAAAGTTCGTCATAATTCATTTGCAATAGGTATCTATTATAGTAATAATGCTTTAAAAACGCAGATCAAAATTTAAAGAATACTGAATCGTTTGATCAGTTGCCACGTTTAATCTGAAACATTCGATCGTATTAATTTACTATTCCTTAAGGTAAAACGGAATTGTGAGATAAAATTTACGCAGTGTTGCGAATAAATTTCAGAAACTATTTTTACAATAAACGATAACAGAATAGTTAAAAAGGTTCCTTTCTTCAATTATTGTCCGTCACTTGCATTATAAATAGAATTTACTAAAGTTCAGTAACATGCAAAATACAAAATTATGAACATACACGATTTGAAGCGTGATTTTTATGCATTTCGCGGCTTACAATTAGTTATGCCCATCTCGATTACGGATCGCCTTCAGATCTCTTGCAACAATCACAGAGTCGATGCACGGCCAAGGGATGTGCATAATTTGAAGCACGGAGGAGTGCAGCTCGTCCGCTTGAATTCGATTTTGTGGTCAGCTTACTCAAGCTTTGGTCACGCAATTAGAGACGGATCAGACGTGCCAGTTACTGCCAAGGAATTCTGATAATAGAGGCAAGCTTTAGAGGAACCGGAATGTACGGTGCACTGTCTGTTCAGAGGGAAATTTGGTATTGGTCTAATTATGTTACATGTTACCAGACGTTTCTAATACAGTAACAATATTCACTGAGGACATATTAACAAACAAAATCATGATTCGATGATTGAAAATAATAGTTCTAGCATATACTTAAAATAAATAGATCTTGAAAGCTAAGTAAATATTATTACTATACATACATATGTGTATATACACTGCGGTGCATAACTATAGCACCATATACTACTTTAGTTGTTCTATAATTCAGAGTTAAAACGCAAAAAATCAATTGCAAGAGATGAAATGGTATGGGTCGCAATAAATTTTATAATAAGCCTTATTGAAGTTGCTCTTCTATTAGAAACGATATAATTGAAAATGTGATTTTGACTTGTTGCGTAACTATAGCACCAATGTCATTAAATTAACTTTTCTCCGTCTAGTTCAACTACAAATTTAGTGAAGCTAAATAATTACATTCTTATTAAAATACAAATTAAAATTTGGCAATACTCTTTGTTGAACAATGCAACGTGGTACATATTTGACCAAAGAGGTGCCGGGTAAATTTTTGGCGTTTATGCAGGATAAAATTAGTGTTCGGGAAATTGCCCGTAGGCTAGGGCGCTTACATAAAGTCGTTTTGATTTCCTTAAATAATTCCGTTAATTATGACAATAATAAAAAGGATGGTCCAAAGAAAAAATTGAGTCCCCGTACCAAACGAGCAATTGTAAAAGCTGATAGTAATATCCAAAACAGCTGTAACCAAATTAAAAAGGAACTCAACTTAAATATTTCACGGTGGACAGTACGTCGAATATTGAAATGTAATCCCAACTTGGAGAAGCAGAAATTAAAATCTGCACCAAAACTTCTACCACGGCATAACATTACGAGGCTTGAATACGGTCGAGCGAACATGCATCGCGACTGGAAAAGCATAAGTTAACTTTAGATGTCAAAATCTTTTTACACCAATTTACTTAAACTTCTATCACTGATAATAAGGTGATATTTTCGTATGAAAAAAAGTTTAATCTTGATGGTCCAGACGGCTATAATTCATATTGGCGAGATCTCCGAAAAGAACTACAATACCTTTTTGTAAACATTTCTTTGTTCACCTTTCATTTTTGACACTGTATTGTTGGGAATCGGCATAACGGTGTATCGAATGTAGTGATTATACATATGTATTGATCAGACATCGATGCGTTTGTTTTCAAGCGAGCGAAAAGAGTGAGCGTTTGAAATCGGTTGCGAAGGAAATTGTAATAAATAAGCCATTCATTCGTTATTGAGATTTCGCAAATTACGGTTGTATTTTTGAACATTATGTAAGTCTTTCTTTTACATTTTAAAAAAAAATTTTGGCAGACGAAGTCAAATTGGGGTACCCTTTGCGTTGATGGCATGTTGTAATTGGCGTTCCCGTCGAAAAAAATGGGTAGTGAGGAGTACACTATAATTTTATCAGACAACTTGTTACCTTTTATGAACACACATGATGCAATTAATTGAACTTTCAAACAGGAGAACCCTGCTGTACACGCTGGTCGGAAGACAGTATCATGGTTGGGAAGAAAAAAATTAATGTTATTAAATGGCCAGCATGTGCACCAGACAAAAACCCGATGAAAAATATTTAGTCCAATATTGTCCGAAAAGTTTATGTCGAAAATTGACAGTATGAAAATATTTTAGAACCAAAAAACGTGTTCTGTATTGAACTCCTCTTTTGATAATTTTACAACATCAGATTAATCTAAATGATTATTCAGTTTAACTATAGTTCCGGTGTATGCAGAATTTGACATTATTGCCTTGACCATTATAAAACGTCATTGTTCTGAGAGGTCTGCTCGTACATGGTTAAACTAACTTTTACCATCTTAGAATTTGGGATTTTCCCTTCAATAAAATAAAACGTACACGACAAAAGCAACCCTCATAAGCGGCAGGGACTGTAGTTCTTTTGTCTAGTTCATTCCATTCATTCTGAATAGATAGTTCACGGCTTTATAAGAACATTTTTTACAACGTAGTTTTGTAAACGATTTTCGAAGGTTTTCTAAGAGTCTAAACAGCCCATCTTACCAGACACCAATATGTCTTCATTAAAAGAATTTATTTGAATGGTCCCTAAATGTACACACCATTTGTGCACAGTTTTTACTAAATCCTTGTTGTTTCCTAACGGGCCAATGTACTCGAACACAGTCAATAAACATTCGCGAGTACTACTGACAACGGCGCGTGTTTTGCTGAACTATTTTTTTTTATAAAAGGAAAGCAAAAGTGATTTTGTAACTTGGCTTGATGCTTTCTTCTGCAGAAATGTCTACTCTATCATGTGGGATGATTAGATTTTCGCCTAGACCCATAGTTTTTTAAATAAATTGGAAAATGTCAGGAAAAATTGGTGCGTTTTTGGTGTCTTTCTTACTTTGATCATCATTTAAACATATTTAAATATTTACAATGTAATAACAATTCATATGGTTTTATTCAGGAAAATTCACAGATTCTCCTCGTGTAAAAAGTCACTGAATAACTGCTACGGTAAAAGCACAAAAAATTTCCAAAGTTGAAAATTTGTAATTTTTTTTTTAATTAATTTTCTCAAAAACTGTACGTCCTAGAGAAAAACGGATTTCAGATTCGTATTCGGCTCGCAAAAATCTATAAGAATTTCATAGTAGCCGTTACGAAATAAAAAAAAAGTCAAAATTTGTTGTACAGTGTAATTTGTATCAGTGTATCGCCTGTAACTGTTACGGCTGCATAAATTTCGTCCTGCAATATTCTCCATAATTATAAATTTAAAGAAGTAAAATCCGAAAATCTAAATAATCGTTTCCCCTGATCTAATCCTCCTTTGAAGGAGATTTAGATCAATTTTCTATGGATGTTGCTTAGTCATCTAACTGCATCCACCCGTTTTGACGAAACGCTATTGATACTAACGGTTGTAAATGATTTGAGAGGAATCAAAAGGTGATTCTATGTTAAATTGCGGAGGTGGAAAATGAAGATGAGCAAACATATCATGATACATGCCTGTCAAACATTACATCGGAATTTATGTGGGATTAATAATTATGTGTGGGCTATGAGAGATAGGAAGAGTGAGAGACAGTGAGACAGAGAGTATGAAAGAGTGTGAGAGAGAATGAGAAAGAAAGTACGAGAGAGAGAGAGTGAGAGAGAATTAGAAAGAAAGTATGAGAGAGAGTGAAATAGAGTATAGAAATCACGTGATAAGCGGTTACAATTACGTGCGAATGTTCGTTACGATTAAAGTCTTGCTTGAGCCGGCGTAAGAGAAACCTTGTGACGAATAATTGCGACGAATAATAAATTGTACCACTCCGTATCACTATATTCGGATTGCTACTCATTATATAATCCCACATTTATACAGAAAATATCTGTGTCGAATATCAGGCAGGTTGTAGTAAGGTCACACGTAGACATAATATAGCCTACACAAGTGATATTGACTAGAAATAGTTGAATCGCCCCAACATAGTAAACGTTACACGCAGATAAGGTAAACATAATCAACTACGGAAATGGGAATAAACTAACAATACAGATCACTGAATTACTTCATGGTAGTCATCTACATATAGGTTGATGTAAGGTAAGCGAATGGCACTTTCAACATAACAATTGGACGATTGTACAATTTATATCATTGGATGAGTAGAAAGTTCATGTCGCATATTGCTACGCACGCATGTGTTTGTACATCATTGTAATTAACTTCGATCTAACTAACATGACTTATAATCATTTGACAGCTGATATTTCAGAGTTCATACTAACTGTATCTTGAAAGAATTAACATGTAGAGTACACATTAATTTAAAGATGAAGATCAATTAAGTACATTTTGAAAAAAAGGAAAACTGCACTAGAAACACAAAAGAAGATATTGCGTATGTAAGGGACGCAAGAAAATGTACTTGTCGAAAATGGTTTTTAGGATTTCGTACCAGAAATTTTTATCTCGACGATGCACTATGGTTTGAGCGGTCGATCAAGGTTAAGGGGTAAAACTACTGTAGGATTTTCAAAAAATCGATGTCTTTTGGCTGAAATGATACTTTGCGGACGTAGAAACAGAATGCTATTTGATTTATAGTGGAAACCAAATTTTAAAAGATTCAATTATCAATTTTACTGCAGGTTCTCAGAGCGCACACAAAGTACTTACGCGGCGTGCAGCGATTTATCGCTTTTGTATTATTTTTACGATTTAAAATAATAAGTTTACTTGTTACCTACAAAACAAACGGAAGCATCCAGGCAGGTAAAGTAGGTAGCAAACATCGATCTATATAGGGCGTTCAGAGATTTACGAGCCAGCGTTTTTCTCGTAAACGACTGGTACTAGAAAAAAATGAAAGAGGAAAAAGTGATAGTGTTTTTTATAATCAACATAACGAAGTATGTATTTTTTTCGTGTTTATACTATTTTTTAAGATATGAAGGTGACCTTCAGTTTTTTTTAATGGAATGGTATATACTTTTTTATATCACATGAAAGAGCGTATCAAAACGAATTCAACAATGTATTATATCATGACCTTGAAACCCATTCTGAGTCAAAAGCAAGCAAAATATTTCAAATATTTCGTATTACTGTACTTACCGGTATTTCTTACTGATATGTTTACATGTCGTGTTCAATGTGCTTTCCATTAGCTAGGATACACTTTTTTGCTCTACACAATACACTTTTGGTGGCTTTCGCTATTGTTGTTTAAGGTATTGATACACATGCGTCTGTTATCTTTTGCTTTAAATCATTGATATTTGAAGGTGGAGTATCGTAAACCATATTTTTGAAAGTTCCCCATAAAAAGAAATCTAAAGGTGACAAATCTGTGGACCTTGGTGGCTATTACAAAGGTCCGTATGTTCCAATCTATTTGTTTGGAAACACGTTGTTCAAGAAATTTGAAACTGCTCTACAGTTGTAAGGTGGGGCATCATCTTGTTGGAAATAAAAGTCTTTAATAATAGATAATGGCAGTGCTTCCCAATAATTTCGAAAATGTGTATCCAAAAATTCTAAATATCTGACACCATTCAGTGTTCCACTATAAAAATAAGGTCCCAAGTGTACAATCAATCATACCGCACCAGATATTAGTACGAAATTGTACTTGAAAATTTTTTTCCTTTTTTTGTTTTGGATTATCGACACTCCAGACTGAGTATTATGATGGTTAGGCAGCATATTATTATCAAAATGGATTCATTAATCCAAAGTATTTTTTTATAAAAATTACAGTCGTTTCTATTATTTGCAAGTAGACAAAGACAAAATTCTACGCGTCGTGGTAAATCACTTTCTCTTAGTCCCTGTACCATGTGGTATTTGAAAGGTTTATAACCGTATAGTTTTAAAATTTTGTAGGTTAACCCAATGGAAATATCACAAACAGTAGCTACTTTTCATATTGAGGTCGACGGATTTTCTTCAAAATGTAACAAAACTTCTAACTTTTTCTCTTTAGACAAAATTTCCTGATAATTATGTTTCTTATTTTCTAAGGAACCCGTTTCACCAAAACAAAGTCAAATGTGCCGGCATTGCATATTAGAGGCGAACAGAAAATTGAAGGATTAAAATGTTCATATAAACTTTAAACTTTAAATTCACGAAAATCGAGTCATCTCTCTCACACCAATGCGATGTGCGAAGAAGACGAGGCGATTTCGTGAATTCGACTTTGACGCTCGAATATTGCGAAAATGAAGTTTCTACGAGTACAGCGGCCTTCAGTGGACTTCCCTACAGGCCGCCCTGATCGTTTCAGATAGCAATAAATACTCTGTACAGAATAAAGTAGAATTTTCGAAGGTGCATGAGTGGGACAGACGCTGATCTACGTAAGCAAGATAGCCGCCGCGGGACACTCGCCTTAATGTCTTCTAAAAGGGACGTTCACCCAAAAAAAGTTATGCTGAGCATGTGGTAGGAGCAAGAGAATTTTGCATTATAAACTATTACCAAGAAATCAAACAATAAATTCAGAGGTATTCTACTGCCAATTAGACCAACTGAAAGAGGCAATCAAAAAAGTGTCTGACTATGCGTCCGGATCCGTTTAATTGCAAGAGTACTATTCTCCAACAAGATAATGCAAGAGAACATATGTCCTTGATTATCCGGCAAAAATTAATAGAGTTAGGACGGAATGTCTTACCCCATTTTCCATATTCGTCGAATCTACCACCCTACTACCACTTATTCCGCTCCTTACAGAATACCCTTAATGAGAAAATTTTGAATTTTCTGGAAAACTGCAAAAGATGTTTGGAGAAGTTTTTTGTACAAAAACCTAAAAAGTTTTACGAAGACGAAACAACATAGATACACGAAAAGTCGCGAAATCTGATACAAGGCAACGAACAATAGCTTACCAAATAAAGAATTATTGAAATATAACAAAGTGTTCTGTAATTTAACCAAGTAAATGACACGAACTTTCCACTCAACTTAATTTTCAATAAATCCTAATTGATCAACGTTCATGTAACATTTTCTGCTTATTTTCGTGCATAAAATATACTAACAACATTTGGCTTGAACAAATAACACTCAGTATGTACTCATATGCACACGAATGCGACATCACGCGTCCTAAAAATTGTGACAGGTAGAATGAAATTAGTAATTCTACAAATACAAATAAGTCATGAAAGGAAAATAATGGTTAAACTTCGTCTTCAGATACCGATCCTTATTGCAGATTTCAACTGTGTTGGAAAATGACATCAGTAGAACAAGCGGTGGTTAAAAATGATACAAGCAAATAAGAAAGGAAGAAGAAAAGGATTCAAATTAAAACGATAGCGAAACGGAGGTCGCTAAGTGGAAAATAACGATAAATACTTTCCTACCGGATACAGCTTACACAAGAAAGTTTCAGTCGGTGTTAAATGCGCGGGGTTCGTGCATGATTATCCGCCGTTTATGTAGGCACGTTTCTTGTGAATGAAAATTTACGTTTTGTTTAGTTTTTCTTCTTTCAATATTTTTCTACATTTAATTGATAGAAATTCACTTCAAAAATCATATTTATATTCATCTTATTATGCTTTAATAATACGAGAAAGGATGGAAAGTAACACAATCATTTTGTAATCCTAATCAGTTTTTTAAAGATGGAATTGTAGCGGCTAGCTGTAAATCTGTAAATTTTGTAAATAGCTTTTTAACGTGCAAACGGCTAGCACAGTTTATGACATGGACGACAGCGGAACTGTTTTTGAGGAAACCGTTTTAGAATTTTTAGTGAAAGCATAACCCTACTTAGAATTTTGCCAACGGTCTCAGCAGTAAAACGCTTAAGTGTTATATAAACCCTGGGTTTCCCCATGGGCCTTCATCGAGAGGTCATGCGGCCATCAGCTGGCCGCGTAGCTGACCTAGGGCCCGGAGAAATTCCGCTGCGTTGCCACCTTTACCAGCAAACGCACCGCCGTCAAATCGTACCCCCGCTTCAAGGAAGCGTGCTTCGGGCACAAGAGGGAGGTCGTACGATTTGGCGGGACTTAGGTTTCCTGTAATTGGTTAACCCCACCTCGTCAGGGGTTGGCCTAACGAAAAACGAAGGTTTTAAAAACAGTAGTTTTCAATGCAGAGATAGATAGTTTCCGAATAATTCATAGAGAGTACACACATAGCTAGCAACGGTAGTTCCGAGTTAAAGAGTTCAGCTCAAACACATCTTGTCATTTCCGGAGGAAAAAGACTTAGACTCTTGTAATAAATTTAACAGGAAAACGCAATACTTTGTGATTTCATTGAACACTCAACTCACTCTTAAAGAATAATTAGCGAAAGCTTCGTAAAGAATCATGAAGTGGCTGGACGTCGAAGTTCAACAATGAACCACGTCCTAGATTGTCCACAAATTAGTGCAATCGGATTTGTAGCTAGCAGACTATTCCCAATATTGACTTTTACTTGTTCCTTCATTTTTACATACATGTAGTAGTAAATCATGTTTACGAGCCCAAATAATTATTGCGTTTCAAACATTTGTAAAATTAAACAAGTTCCAGTTACAAAAGTACAAAGATACAAGAAGTCAGAAGAATAACTATTCAATTAGTAATGTTAACTCTCATAATTACATTATTAACAACTTTAATATTAACAGTAATTAACACCTCAACGATCTACTGACTATTCGATCACGTACTGGCAACGTATAAGCAAAATAAAATTTTAAAAACATACTTCAACAAAACATAACTTGTAAGGCAATAGATTCCGACAATCGAAGTCATTGCACTTTCGTCTATATTTGTTGAATACTACCTAGTTATGTAAAAGAGTTGCAAAATGTAGTACCGCAAAACAAATATTAGTTAAAATATTATTTCTCCATATGCGGCTGCGACATTGAGAAAATTAGATTTGAAAATTCTTCAATATACATGTAAAAAAATTTGCTTATGACAAACAAATGATAATTTCAAGACATTTTTCATTAATTTAACAATCGTAAATTATAGTAAATAATAATACCGTTAAAATACATTGATAGTCATTTTTCTTCATAATATTTGTTGTACTGCGTATCAACTTAATGAGTACGCAAGACAGGATGTAGGTCCGTGACATTAGTCCGACAAAAACGACTAAACAACTGATTTGGGAGGTATATGTTGAACTTTATATAAATAACGAATATTTGATTTTTAATACTTAAAAAAATGACATAACGTAGTTACGAACTTTTAGGAATGTTTACTTGATGAAAGTTGACGAGGTGGAGGTCGTCAAGCAACTTGTTAAAATTGACTATTACATTCGTCGACAAAATATTAAGAGAAGGGGACAAGAACTGCCCTTACAAAATGTTTGCACTGAGGTCAATTTTGATCTGAAGTGTCGACTACGGCGTCGTTCGTCATCTAACGGTTCAATCGTAATAAATCATAAAATATGCTGAGTCTTAACAACACGTGTAAAAGTATACAAATTTTGGAATTACTAGTTGCCCGCAATACACCTTGCGAAAGTAACTGTCATTTTCTCAAGAACATTCTAAAAAAAAACATACGATCTTACGATTTTAAGAGTGACTCCCAACAGTATTGTTGTTATACCATGATGTAAATATTATAACACAGTATATGTATATAGCGCGAAATGTGACAAATGCAACAAACTACATTTAAGTAACAATACCATATAAAAAATGACAATAATAATTTAAACAATGCCAATAATTACATTTATTAATATATAATCTTCATTAACTATTGAATTAACTAAAAAATTATCGAAACTGGCAAAATTACAAATATTATGAAGTAGGATATTTGCTTTCAATTTTCTCAAAGATGAAGTCAAATACGAAAAAATGTTACTCTTCTTTTTTATTTATTTTTACACGTAGAATCGGGAATCTGCCGTCTGCAGTATGATGTTTGAGATATTCTGTAGATAAACCTTATTTTTTTGAAAATTTAAACATGAGTTTACATTTTACACTCATGCTTAATTATACTACTCACTTTGAGATATCCTGGATACATGCATATGCGCTTAATTCCCTGCTTATATCTATTGTGGGATTGGACGTTGTTATGCAAATTGGAGCACATCGTTCCCTGCTTCAGTTTCAGTATATCTTCGAACAATCCGTTAGGCATCAATGATAAACATCATTGTAGTGAATGAGCATGTGCATAGGTGTGTACTGCGTATCGATAATGCACCTGATATAAATCCTCCTCTAGATAATCGGTTAGCAATCGAATACGTGCTGTTTAAGGGTCATCGATGTTCAGTATCAAAGGCAATTTTAATAGCCAAATATAAACCTCTATTTGCATTTAAATATCTACAGGTAACCCTCCTATAACACGGTATCTTATAACACGGTTTCGCTATAACACGATTCGTAAATTGCGGGAACCCTCCTACAACACGGCATCCTATAACACGGTTTCGCTATAACGTGATGAGAAAACTGCAAATCCTTTGTACATACAACACTCTATGTACTTATACAGCCGCGGCGAGGCTTGCTGTCTTAAAGATACAACGTTCTCGGTTGATTATACTGAGCAGTGAGGACGAATAAATTCATTAAATTATGGTTGCGTTAGGTTAAAATATTTTTTTTTTTACTTTGTGTTGTACATACATTTATATTTTTAATAAAAATTAAGTTGTTTATGTCTTACTTGTTTATGTTTAAGTTGTTTATTACTTATTAAAAAAAAAAATATTTGTTTTTAATAAGTTTTTGGAACCTAACCCCCCTTTTTGTACTAGCTCTGGGTCTCATACAACACGGTTTCACACAACACGGCATTTTCTAGGAACCTAACTACCGTGTTATAGGAGGGTTACCTGTATTATTAATTATCGCCAAAATACATACATAGATTTTTCGAATAAATAAGCTAATTGGGAGTGTTTTCTTTTATATCTTTAGGGGTGTTGATTGCAGGAACGCAAAATATTTCATTTTAGCTTATGATTATCAGTGTTTTTTAATTTGTCGCGATTTGGTATTATATACATGTTAATTTGAGTTATGAGGACGCTTGTGAGGGATGCGTAGGAATAACGAATCAAATCGTGAGGCATCAAAATTATTAATTATTAATTGTTTATGATTTATTACCAATTTATGGACTGGTAGGCGATCTCTTTGCGTGCACGGGAGCGCTTTACGCGTCCCTGGGGCAGACAAGCCGTGGCTAGGAGGAACGTTTATGACGTCCCTCTGAGGCCTCCATGAAACCCCGTGAGGGAGATGCCCCGCATCTCCTGTTGTGAGGGTCGACGGACGGAAATTACTTCGGTAATTTTCCGAGACATACAGACTAACCTAAAAGCAAAGCCACCAGGTTTTCGAATTCGTTCTTGAAGCGATATCGTCCGTAGTGGGGGTAGGACCACGTGACTCAGCGGTGTCCATGCCGCTATGAATCGAGTCGCGAACATTCGCTCGATAGCCGCCTTGCGATTCGGTCGATTCCTACGCCCTTACGCGTCTTGTAGCTTGTCGAATAAAATTATATTATTGAAAATTGTTCTATTTTGCGTTCGTTATATTGATTATACATTATTTACTTATCACATTATTATTTACTGTATTTATTATATTTATATATTATATCGTTCAATTTATTGCTATTATCGTCGTCGTTTTTGCATTTTTAACCGACTTCGAAAAAGGAGGAGGTTACTCAATTCGATCAGTATATTTTTTTTTTTCTATGTATGTTCGCCGATTACTCCTAATTGGGTGGACCAATCGAAACGAAACCTTTTGCAGGCGGCGGAAGGCGATTGCGCCGCCTCCGAAAAGGTTGAAATATATTCAATATGCTACCTAACGAGTGAATAGGTTTCATTCATATATATTACGTAATTGTATGATTGAATGAAATAGAAATTACTTCATTAGGAAATAGAAATTATTTTATACTTTTTAGTGCATTTCGAAGTCGGTGTATTTTTTTTCTGAAAATTATTTTATGAATTACTCGTTTTGTTTCATCAATAAATATACATTAATTCCCGAACCGTCTTTTGTTTGTTTTTCCCGAATTTTCAACAAGGGGTATTACATTTATTAATTCTATAATAATGCATACTCTAATATCTACTGAACTAAAGACATTAGAATAATTATAATCTTTAGAGTTGTTTATTTATTCTTAAGAACTATATTTGTTTCTCAGGACTAAGGTATCTCAAAATTTAAATAGACGTTCAATTTTAAATCTTATCATATGAAAGATAACAAGGTTAACAATAAAGATACAAATTTTATTTATTTCACTTTTTAGCGTATTATTTTTAACATATTTAAAAATAATTTTTAACATATTTTTTAAATATGTTTTTTTAAAAAATAATTTTTAACATATTTAAAAATAATACTGTTCATGCACTAATTTTAAATACAATAGATTATTACAAATTATTTAATATTGTATCGACATTAGCGAATGACAATACATGCCATACTAAATTGTAGAACTTATTTGATGTATCATGTTTCTATTAGATTGTGATGTTGTAAATTTAAACAGGAGCATTCATGAAATATAAATAATTGTGATCGGCCAACACATACGCTTTATTTCACATAATAGTATTACATAAGTAAATATAATAGTAAATTTAAAAAACCGGGAAAAAGATAAACATAATACGCGTGATGACTCTGCTCAGCGCGAGCACAAACAAGAAAACAAAAAGACAGTAGAGTCTTATAACGAAAAAGAAAATATTGTTCTATATTTGAATTGAGTATTTGGCCGTTATGAACCAATTTTCAACATATACAAAAATACACCATATAATTTTTTAGACTGATGTGAAAATGAATATATACTAAAGGAAAATTTCCTTGTACCGTAAGATATGTTTTAAATAAATAATGACAGTACATTTTATTAGAATGACAAATATAAAATATTAATACAATATACATTGACAATATCAAATTTATTATAAACTAATATAAATTCAAATATAAAATGACAAAGTAATCAACATTTCCGTGGTGGTTAACTGCAAATAATGTTTATCTTTCTGTAATGATTTTGCAACTAACAAACTAACTTGTGTGTAAGCTCAGAAGTTAATAACGTTTGTGACATAAAGAGCGATATTTATCTGTTGAACGATTCGCTTTTACAATAATTAAATTTATAAGAATGTGGGGTTCATATGGGATTCATTCAATTAACTGATGAGGATAATGAATTTTACAATTAACAATTATTATTATTGCAAAAAATATAAAAAGTATTATAAATCAATATAATGAACGACTAATAGCAGAAACTCAATAAATTAAGTAAGAGACGTAGTCTATGAGCGTAAAAAGAATATTACAGATACGTAATTAACTAGTTAGTTATCTAGTTAGTTAGTTATCTCACAATCAGAGTCATATGTTTTGATTCTCTGTCAAAGCTAACTTAACAACGCTTTTACAAAATTAACAAAGTTCGACATTTTAAATCGGTTTTAGTCGATTACGCGAAATACGCTACGTGAGATCCGCTCATAAACGATATTCTTTATTCATTAAAAATTCTCAAATTTATATGAAGTTAATGAATTTTGTACGCAACAGTTATTTTTTTAATTTGACTCGACAACTAATTGTCTATGGCCCTTTTTGTTAGAGCATACACTGACACCTAAAACACTTGATCGTTTAATTGGAGAGCCTGTTGTTTGCTAGCTATTAGAACGACCCGATAATACCAGAATCAGATGTACAACATACGTCCAACAAGGTAGCAAATTAAAAGTGACTGTAATTGTAAATCGTAATTACTGCAGTGCCACTCAAAAGACACGGGTTTCAGAAACCAAGCTGTTCAAATAGGGAGCCTGCTATTCGCTGGCTACTAAACTACCCAAAGCGAACTCCGAGAATCTGATGACACGTTAGTAATTCGACAAAAATAATAATATAATATGAGCAGCTGCGGAGCGTTTCTCGTTTCAATATCTTAGTCTTTCTTGCGGCTGAGCATAGCACTCTCCTGACGGAGTTTCAGACCCAGCGATTAAATATCCAAATGGCGTATACATGCTGTTCAATCAAGAACTAAGAATCTTTGCGGCTCTTACCAGCGAAAACTGTTGCGGGTTATATTTCTCTAAAGATGCAACTTGCTCGACTTCGAAAACTATTCTGCGACCTAGGCGGGTTTCGCTTGGCCTTTCATATCCGAAATTCTTCCACTTTTCAAAGCACTGGGTAATTACCCCTACGTTAAACGTATATAATTTTACATACAATTTTGCACATAATTTCTATATATTTTATTTATTAATGAACCGAATTTATTTTATTAACGAAGCGAATAATTTTATTACATCGTCAAAAATGTATTCTGATTAGTAGTTAATGTCGTTAACACGATAATAACGGTTAATCATGTTGTAAATGAAAAATATTCTCTGTCCTTCTTTACTTCTTGCATTAATTTTACAAGGACCTGGGCTGACGTTGAAGCACGAGGTGTTTCGGAATATTCCATAGAATACTTTTTCAATTTACTATTTATTCAAATCAGTAAAATAATACCTGCATATGATTATTAATAACTCAATTTAACATTTCATTACTTAGCTTTGTACGTCTGTTTGATCTAATAATCATTTAATAATTTCAATATTTGCAAATTAAAAATATCGACAGTTTAACTAAATTCTTATGATAATTGATTTGTTTAACGCCGCGGTCGGTAAAAGAAAAAGAAAGTACAGTCGATAATCGTAAACTAAAAATATAATTGAAAAAATAAAATTAACATCGGAATTCTTTTACGGCAAAGTTCTTCGGGAATGTTATATTTCGTATATGATCTCACTTAAGTAATAGCGGATAGTAACTCAGAACAATTTCAATATAATTTGCAAGTGTAATTGTCAAAATATTTGCGGCTGTTGATAAATCTTACGTGTCCATTTTAAATAATTTGAATGAATATTGAATGAATTAAATTGATAGCGTTAGTACATAATAAATAATTTTAATAAGTTAGGTAATATACTTGTGATAATATTAGTATTTTTGCCACATTTAAAATTGACACGAGTGTAAATCGCATAAGAAAGTTAGAGTGGAAGTTAAAATGTCCGAAAGTGCGGAATGGCAGAATGAGTAGGAACAGCGTATGATAAGGATGTTTCGTATTCACTTCTTCAGAATTTTATTTGCTCCACCGCAAGTATTAGAGCAGCACAATCGAAAATTTAAAATTAATGATAAAATGAACTGTGAAAGAAACTGGTGACCCGTGTTTTAGATAAGCAAGCCATGCATAGTGCTATTATGATCGGTCGGTGTGTGCCCGGCATATTTCCTAAAACCTAATATGGTTCAAATATGTAGGCTAACGTGGGACTGATGGTGCACTGATGAGTTAAACCCGCGCAAAGATTTTTAATTCTGTCTTTATTGCCTAATTTTACACACTAGCCCTAATTTTAAGTTAATATTAACGCCGATTTTTAACTTGTTCTCGTCTTTTACTTAGCTGTGACACGCCGCGGCTCTTGTGTTATCGTCTTTTGGTTTTGAATACTCCTTTCGACCGTTCGCCCGCGGAATATTGTATCTCACAACTCGTGTAACTCCCGGAAAAAGGTGGTTGAGGACGTGAATCTCCATAAGATTTCCCTTTTTTAAAAGTGAGTTTTGAAGCTTCGTTTTTTAATTATTAAGCAAAAACACGGATTAATTAGAGCGCGGGGATTACGCGCGCCGAAAAGCGAGAGCGATAGCTTTGAGCTTCGATAGCCGCGAACGTGATCAAGCGTCTTTGTTTCAGAACAGTCAAAAGTTCTAATAAGAAGTCTTTACATTAAAACTCAATTAAACTCAGTTACATCAAAACTCATTTAGATAAACAGCTGATCAGGGTTATCAACCTGCAACAAGCGGCGCATGTGTAACGTCCCAACATGCTTCTTAACGCCATTTCTTTGTTTATTGCCAACGCTCGGTCACTGATTGAATCGTTGGCCGCCGACTGCTATATTTTTTTCTGACTCACGAATGTATATGATATCATCAATATTATATTATTTACGTAATTATAGTTACATAGTAAAGGTAATAGATAGCGCTCGAAAGATATATTAAAAAGAAAATGGTGTAATATAAAACCTGACTTCGTTAAAAGTTTGTTGTTGTCAATGCCCGATATATTACGTGAAGTGAGTTGTCGAAAGGATTATCATACAAAATTGATTTATGAAGCAATAATTAAGTGTACGAATAATTTTGTCCCTGCGAATTTTTACAGCCTTGTGAATTTCAAGTCATTTCAAGTTACTACATGATGTTCTTGCCTTCGGTTTTGGGTCATTCGTTGCTGTAAGTGTAATGTGTAATATACAACTATACATATATGAAAAATATACTTCATGATAAGAAAATGTTATGCTATTTATTTCTATATTTCAATTGTACGAATACTTTTGTTCTCCACTGTAAATGGTTTAGATTGCGTGCTGTCGCTACAAAAAATATCATTCGAGTATCTTCTTCCGGAAATAACAAAATCCGTTTTCGTGAATGACGAGTGCGAACAGGCTGAAAGTCGTTTCATAAAAAGAAAGAACGATTTTCATAAAATGTATTTAAAAGTCTGGGAGCTGTGCAGCGTCGCAATCTCGAGTCACTCCTCAATGACTGCAAATAGCAAAAACCTTTCAGCGACGGTAAGTTCTACTTGCACCTTATTGATTCTCAGAATGCTAATTTATCGAAATCGAGCATAAAAAAATTATACATTCCATTTAAAAAAGGAAAAGTGTTCACTATATCTTCTCTACCCCTCCACTTACATGAATATCATTTATATCACATTACGTAGTATCTTAAGCCAAGTCATTTTTCTAAATAACATTTTCTCGTATTTTCGAAATAACCAAAATATTAAGGCGAACAAAGTTCGTGGAGCACCACACTCTATACCTAAGAAACATACAGAAGATTATTTTTCTGATGAAATAGCAGCGCAATATATGAACAAAAAAAATTTCAATAACCTATCCTTATCCTTTTTGATGAAACGAAACCACCGTCATCTCGTAGCTACCATCTAATAACAACACTATTTTTATAAATATAATCAACCAACAAGAAATTAACAGCCATGAATCAGATTAAAATGGCATTATTGGTGAACGGTGGTTACTGCAATATTTCTTAAAGTATAAATAGGGCAAATTAGTTCTATAAAAAAATCATCCGATGCTGACTTGAACCGTGTTACGGTATAAAGCCCTAACATAAGAATGCGATGTTCGCTTACCTGAATTCCTGGTAACTGGTAACTAATTTCTTCACGAATTCTGGTGTTAATTTTGAATTTTGTAAAAGATTCTTTTTGTAGATAGAATTCCGCGGAATATGATCATATTTTGCTTTTAATTTTATCACCTGTAACTCATTAATTGCTTCATCATTTCTAATTCATTAAGAAGCAATTTAAAAACAAAATTTTATGTATAATTTTCGGTATTATAGAACCAACTTTTCAAGCAAACAGAATATTATTATAATAGCCTAATCCTTCCCGAATGAAATGAAAAAATTGTAGGTCGATTATACATATAACTAGTGAGACGAAATTTCATAAGCAGCGGGTTTTCATAAATGTAGGCGAATATTGCAAATCTTAAATGTTGCTGTTTTTTTTCAAGACATTCGAAAACAGCAATATAATGATCTAATCCCCCTGTCCTTGTAGTTTCATATATATATACTACAGTATCTTTCCATCGGAACAAATCTCTAATATTGACGCCAAAAAGTAACTGATTTGGCACTGTATAACGCATTCAAACCTGCATATTTAAACAAATTTTAAACAATATTCTCTCTATTCTCTTTTTGAACGTCAACTGAACTCTTAGTTTTACTGAAAAGTTTTAATAATCGTTCCCATACAGTTTCTTATATTTTTAAACGTACTAATTACATGCACTCTAGTAAGCACGCTACGCTTCCTTAGAGAAAATCCTGATGAGGAATGTAGAGCATAAAGGAAGTAGTCCTCATTTCTCGTGCAAACGTTTAGTTGGAAAACTTTCACTGCTCGGCGAATGTGTAAACACCTCGTATAACTAGGCTGTTATGTCGTGTTCTTTGCAATGTTTTTGTAGGCAGCACGATTGTTGCACCCAATGTGCCGAGTGAACTTGATTTTGTGTAAAATAGGTTTTAAAGAATTCACAAATTACTTAGACTAATGAATGTATTTATTCAACATTAGGTTTGTATTAGGTTTTAAGTTAACTTGTTGAGAGTTCGATTGATTCTGATTTTTGTACAGTTTGGAATATGCGAAAAAAACAATTTTTTAGCGTTAAAGTGGTGATTGTACCAATCACAGGGTGCGTTGTAGAGGGGGGAAATAGATAGAGGGAGGAAGCGGAAGGTAGAGATAAATCGACATGAATGGAAAGTGCAAACAAAAGATTTTACGACTAATTATTTACGACTATTTCTTATACGAGTTGAGAACTATTGAAAATATACTGAACCTATTTACAAAGGAAACTAAAACCGTTAACCATTGCATTAGCCAAAAACCTGCCCTGAGGTCTAATCCTCTCACAGCAATATACGTATATTCTAAGATCTAACATACCGCCCGCCTTGAATGACTATGTTCAAAATCAACAAAAGACTAAGCTACGTATGTTTATTGTTACCCACTTATGACTAAAAATATCCATCATTGTATAAATCACAATACGTAAATGCAATGTATTATAATTTAAGAGATATAAGTAACTATTCACGCAATAACATGTGTAACTATGCAATAGCTTCTGTGTATTATATACAAGGGTGTGTATGCAATTGTATACGTTTGTGACTATTCCAAATTTAAATGTGTCAAAATTCTACTGATATTAAGTTGTATCGATAAGTAGCAGTACTAAAATTTTCAGTGCACGTTTGTAAATGCCCTGTGGAGTCCTGACGGTAACTACGCAGATTACACCATCTTCTTCGGGGTGAACAGAAACTATTCGTCCGAGTTGCAATTGCAGTGGTGGAGAATTGACATCCTTGATATCAATAAGTCCTCTTTGATGCTTGTGTGCTTTTAATTGTGGCATTTGTTCCTAGTGTGCAGCTCCTGCAAATATTCTACGTGCCACCTTTTCCAAAAGTGCTGCTTAATTTTCTGTATGTGTTGCCAGAGCTTATTGGATGATATATCGACTAAATCATGTTCAGGTAAACATACTAACGTATCATCTATAAGGAAATGACTAGGTGATACGGCTAGGAAATCGTTCAGATCAGAAGATAGGGGTGTCAAAGGGTGTGATTTGAGCATGGCTTCAATCTCAACAATTAACGTGTAAAACTACTCGTAAGTGAATATAGTATCGCCTATTGTCTTGTATAAATGTCTCTTAAAAGATTTGCCGCCAGCCTCCTTGAGAAAATGTGAAGAACGGCGAGGAGAAAAATGCTATTCAATCCCTTCTTGCGTCAGAAACTACCGAAACTTATCTCTATACTCATCGGATAATATAAACTACTGAGCTTGCGCAATTTCCTTACTGGCGTCTACAAAATTAGTGTCATTACCTGAGTAAATATGGCGCGGTTTTCATCTTCTCGCGACAAATCGTTTGAGTGCCCCTATACATGCTTCCGTAATCAAATCAGTTGCTAATTCGAAATGTGTAGCCTTTACCGCAAAATAGACAAAGACCATAACATAGCACTTTAACTTCTGATTTCTAAATTTGTTCTCCTTCATGAGAAAGGGTCCACAGTAATCGATACCTACAGTTTCGAAAGGACGCATTTGTGTGACTTGACCTTTCGGTAAATCTCCCATTGCGTACTGCGGTGTCTTAGGATTGTACTTGTTAACTTTGTAACTTTGTTCTTTCTTGTTCAATTGACGTCCATATCCGTGTGTAACCGAACTCTCCATATCGAATAGACGACCAGGGATATTCTTTTGTACTCCCCTATACTGAATTATGTGCATTCAGAAGATGCTCGTACTTTCTCAACTAATGGATGTCCAGAAATTTTTGTCGAACTCTTTTATCGGAATTTCCCAATCTTACTAACGCCTTCTCCAGACAGGCGTCCAGACATTATCGTCGAATTTTCCCTAAGCTGGTGCAAAAGTTCCCATCTCATTCTTTCTCTCTCAAAACAATTAATCGAATTATTTCCTACCGTAAGTTGCTATTTTACATCCGCTGATTACACGCGGCTGGCATTATAAACAGGCTCGTTGTCTAATTCGCTTTTAGTAGACTCGTGAGACTCTCCTTGGCTCTGTTTTACGAAGCAACCTATGATCTTCTCTCAAATATCTTATCAATACTAAAATTTTCACTATACAATATTTTAATTAATTCTCTAAAGCCTTATTACAATTATATTTAATTTGATTTCGAAATTTTATAATTTATTCAATGAAATATAAATTGAAAGTATAGGATTGAAGTCGTACTGATTTTCGTCGCAGTCGTTGTAATAATTATTTATAGGAAAAGCAATAAAAGGAACTTTTGAGAGCTCTTAGTGGTGAAATAATGATAGACCAACAGATTAAAAAATGAAACTGAAAGGTCAAGTATTCTTATTCTTAATAATATTCTAGCATAATAAAACATAAAATACAGATCTCAAAAACAAAAGTGACGTATTGTTCGTTGCGTTTCCGTGAAACATTTTCATGGAAAATGTTATAGTAACTTCGAACTATCGATTGCATGGCTAAACAATCCGCTGATCAGTAGGCAAATAGATATTGTATAAGCAGCTGTGTAACGTTGAGAGGAAATCCACCGCTAAATATTCAGTAATGAGCTTATTAATCAAATCCCTTTGATACGAAGCGAAATTACTCCTGACGTACAGGTTAATCTAATAGCTAGTTCACTGTACATATTTAGTTCGACTAAGTATTAAGCTCATATAGTCAAGTTTACAAGCTTCTTAATTTAACTGCATTATTCAGGTCATAAGGATTAAAGTAGGAACGTTAAAAAACCAAATGGTTGTACCGTTTTCTTTGAATGGTATAGTCTGTCTATTGCACAAAGGGATTTACAAGAAGGAAAAGCAGACTTTCTTTATATCGATAGATTTTATATATACAGAATAAAAAAAGCTTGACAATGATGACTTTCGCCGTTCCGATATTGAATTATATTTTTCCGTTCCTGCAACACGTACTTTTTTAATAACAAATCTGTTTAACTTGTGTGAATGTGCTATATAGAAACAAACTACACAATTCTAATAGTTAGATTTTGTCGTTTATTTTTTAAAAGATAGAGTAGCGAATATTTCATACTATTCTTCTGTAATACTTTGATTTTTTAGTTTGCTCTACTTTCAAGTCACTTTCATAATATTTCGTCGCACATGTATGTACATTTATCTGTAACGGATAATTGAAAAAGTAGTATAATATCAACATAGTAATGGAAATTGTATCTAAATATGTTTCTTGGTTTATGTTGCATCACCTTAAAGAGCGATGTTTTAATTTTAGTATTTTGTAAATAACCATACGAGATCCCGAAGATATATCATAAAATCCAGGAAAGCAAGATCAAGAATTTTGGACCGACCCGTAACGCCAATAACTTTATGAAACCATTTTTCTTTAGGAAAAAATACTTTCGCGACGACAAGACAGGATTATTACTTGGGCCCAGCAGGTTAATTTTCGATTCCCTTATTTTTAACCATCATAGTCAGGGTTAGAGTGTTTCGTCAGCTTATTACCCGCTACGAGTTTTTCCCAGAATCCTTCGCGCCTACCATTACTCGGTACCATTACTTATACGAAGGCGGTATCTTACCAAAAAATTGTAGCCAATCAACCCCTTCCAAACTGTCACTTCGGAGGTGACGTTGATGGTCACTTTTGCGACAGACGAACAGAACCCAACGTATATCACGAAGCGGGAACCAAATTATGTCACGAAAAGGGACCGACGTGTATAACGAAGCAAAACATTAACACGTGTAACAAACGTTTAAAAATACAAGTACAGTAAAACCTCTTTTTGCGCGATACTTTTTTATGCGATTTGTTTTGTGCGATTTTATTTTTGTGCGTTTTTTTTCGTGCGATTTTTTTTATGCGGTATATGAATCGGTATATTATTATCAGAAATTCACATAACATCAGCGGAGAAGGTTTGATACTTTCGGCGAAAACAATCTAGACGAAATGATTGCGGACGAAACTGTCAATGATAGTGGCATTATCAATAATTTGATAGATTATGAAGACGAACAAGCACAACCGAAATACATGACAGCAGATAAAATATATGCAGGGATCCAAATTTCTAAAAAATTGGAAACGCATTTTTTTAAAATAGACACTAATGCCGAAAGAAGCTTGAAATTCCAAAAAGAGCTAAGATCATGCATGTCTCGCTATCGTGACATTTACAAGCAACTGACCAATCGACCGTTGTCACAAAAACTGATCACTGACTTCATGGTGCCAAAAAATAAATCAATTGAAATCGTATTTTCAAGCGACGAAAGCGATTTTCAACCAATTCATCACAAGGAGATGCGCGTTTTGGATTACGACGAGTAGCAGTGAATTATTTAATATGCATTTTGAAAGCTTCTCCATGTATACAATAAACAATTAAATGTTTTAAAAATATTTTCAGGTTTAATTTAATTATTTAATTTGTTTCAAAGCATTTTCTCATCTTTTTCGTAAATAATTAATGTATTTTCTAAGCGCGACTTTTTTTATGCGGTCCCTGTCCGCCGCATAAAAAAAATTTTGGGTGGTATATCGTACAAAGTTGTTTATTATATGTAAGTATTTATAAAATTTCCGAATATTTTTTTGTACGATTTCTTTTATACGGTCCCTATCCACCGCACAAAAAAGAGGTTTTACTGTATTAATGATGCGATCAAACATCTCAAAACGAACTCAAATTTCATTTTCATTTTAACTAGTCTGGGTTGGATGTGTTCCCTTGTTAGAGTAAGTTGGACTTTTAAGGTGGCTGGAGATATATTTCTATGTTACTCTACTATATTTCAATAATGGAAACTTTTGTTACAGCAACATAACGAATCGTTTTATATAAATAAGAAATACGTAATTCTAATTTTAGAAAAAATTTTCATTTCTCTTATTTATCGGATTTACATGTTTCTCATCACATACATCGATTCTTTGAATCATTCTGTCTAATGCTAATAATGTTGTTATACTATGACAAAAAACCAATAACTTGTAAAGTAGTTTGAACTTTCTGATGAAATATCTAACTTTTAAATTTAAAATTTTAGGATAACGCGAGCAAAGTAACAGGCAATAATATATTTTTTAATAAAAAAATAACAAAAATGATGGCATGTTATAACAATTAAAAATCGTAACCTTAAAAAGAACAAAAACTGTGATGATAAGGGCGCAATCTGTATCGTTCAACAGTCAACTACTTTCTGGTATTTTCCAAACTCTCTCTGACCGTTATAGAAACGCATGTGTCAGAGAAAGCAACGCTAACTGGTAATTGTATCGTATTGTATTTATTTTCTCGTACGAGAGGGCGCTTGAGAGGGATTCCTCTCATTTTGCCCGTACAGGCAAAACAAGGATCTACACAAAAACATTGGAACAAGCCTGGCCCCTCGAGGATCTCCAAAACTTTCGAATTAGAATGACCTTAATCACTATAAAACATTTTGTAAATTATTATCTTTCTAACTATTATTATATGAACAATTTAACAATTAATTTACGTCTCAAAATTCAATTACCAATTTCAAACGCCGTTATCAAAAAGTTTTCAAATGTATAACACCAAAATAATAAAACATTCTGCAAAACGTTCACAAAAACTAGAAAATTGTTTAGCTATTATAAATTAGAATTTAAAACATTTCTAACAGTTAATTGTTGTTTGCAAGCATACTGCATATTCCAGATGAAGACTTAATTTTTTGCGGCCAGATGAATTTTCTTTGCAAACGAAATCGAGTATTAAAGGGTTGATAAATGGAACCGCGAGAATGGAATCCCGTTGAACTAATTAAAACAGTTATAGCTTAGTGGTTTGCTAGTAGTTGATATTGTTTCATTTCATTCGAAGCTTTCGTTCTGATCTGAGAGTCTCGAAGTGGTTGGTAACAGGGGAATTGGTTCAATTCGAAGTAATCAATTTATGAAACGTTTCGTGGATTATTTCCCGTTCGATTTAATCGTAACAATTTCTGCTGTAATAATTTCTCTATTTTAAATTGTATTTTAATGTGTTAATCTTTTCAAAATTACATTTAAGAAGAAAAGAATCATACATACTTGCTAAATTTTAAATAAAGTGAAGAAATATTATAAATTCTTTAAACGAAAGTGCTTTTAGGCGAAAATTAATATATAGCGGGGTAAAATAGTTTTGAGAACACTTTCGATTTTACAATAAATAAAAAAATAAAAAGTATTTCAGTGCGTAACATTATATTATATTATTTTTAAAAATATGTGTGTAACATTATATTATTTTACAAAATGTATCAATCAAATAATAAATAAAACGAAACTACGTTTCTGAAAAATTATGATATTCATTTCATTAAGATATAAAATTAATTTTTACTATGTGAAAATTATGATTTATCTTCCATTAACTCTGCTACATACGTCATAAACCACTGACCTTTTTAATACTAATTCGGTATTCTATTTCGTTTTTACTAAAATTACAGATATCTTTTACGTTAACTTTATGTTATTTTTTATTAATATAACGTAAAATGTTAACAAGTTTAAAACTACAACAGTAGTAAAATACTTGCCAATATGGTGTCATTTTGCACGATGAACAAAAATCATTTTCAAATACTTTTTGACGCTTCGTTATAAGCAATTAGTGTCGTATAATTTATTAAATATGATTTTTCATACTAATAATATTTTTAATACACATTAATTAAGAAAATTTTATTCGCGACTACATATAATTAAATGTAAAATGTTTATTTCAAAATTTTCTTTCCTCGAAGCGATGGACACGTTGTACAGCGATTCAGGTTGTACAAGTAAGAGGGAAAAGCCTTAATCACAGTATAAAAATATAAACATATTAGCAAATGTTTTATTTACTATATATCCTAATGAGATACGTACAGATCTCTACTATACAATAAATGGTGAAGAAAAATCACATATTGCTGATACGCGAGTTTGAGAAGCCTTTATTGTTTGAGCGAGGCGAAACCGAGCGAATTACTTCGACTCATGTAATGCACTTTTCTCGAGAACCATCATAGATAGAGCCTTGAAACTTCACATATTTCAAGATCTAAATAAAAACAACTTTAAGTTCAATATTGAGAAAAATCGGATAAAAATTAAAGGAGTTAGACTTAATTTTAGCCCAGAACGAGGTCTTTTCACTAGAAATAGCAGAAATCTGATCTTTTCTTCTTGGTGAACGTCTCATTAGACTATTTAAGGTTCTGAGAATGTCGCAAGGACTAGTTTTATTAATTAGGTGAATATCTTTAGTATCCCGGCTTTTTCTTGAAAGGAATTAATCTTTTTAATCTTTTTGGCCTAGCATAGGTTCTAAAGGCAATATTCGAGATACTTTTCCGAGAATGTAGAGACGACTTAGGAGTCTGGTTTCAAACAACTTTTTAATAGGGCTAGCTCTCTTGGAGGACATACTCAGGTATATGTACAATGAAAGAAAAGGGGCTAATAATTTCTCTTCACATGATTATTTATTATAAAAGTATTCTTTCTTAAAACTCTCTTTTAGCCAGAAACTATTGCATAAAAGCAAGCAAGTATGCCACGTCTTAGGAGAACAAGTATCGCCCAGAGAATTGAAGCTAATAGACAACGGGTGCAAGCTCATTCTCTTGATCTTCGAAACATTACCGGGTATAATGAAAGTATGGTCGGAGTAGCCCATGAGTTTGATGAAGAAATGTCAAGTACAAGGTTAATGACCTGCGAAAATTGTAAACACGGCTATCCTGATATAATAAAGGCTGGATTCGACTTTTGTATAATTTGTTTGTATCCAAATAAACAATCAAGATTTGCATCAGCGAATTTTATGGATCCAGAAGAAGTACCTCAAGATCTCGTAGGACAAACATACATTGAGCAAATGCTCATCGCTCGAATACACCCTGTCGTCTCGCTATACAAAATCAGAAGAGCTCAATACGCGTACACTGGAAATGTGATAAATTTTCGCCAGGACATATCACGTCTTGCAAAAGATTTGCTCCACAGGCCTTCAGATCTTCCACCAACGATTGTTTTTAACCGTGATACACCAAGAGATTTCGTAGAATTTCGGGCATCAGCAAGTAAATTACGCACAGCTCTTATTCGGTTAAAAGCCAACAATCCATTTTACGCAAACATCACCATCAGTGAAGAAAATTTGTCAGCGATTCCTGAAAATGGCGACATAAGTGGCCAGTTAGCTCAATTTACGGTCGATAGTACAGAACAAAATGATGATAATGAAGAAAGCAATATCGACAACAGCTATATACCACTACTGCACCATTTAGACCAGGAAGCTGTTTTAAACCGTGAGATCCACATGAGGTATCCAAGTACAGAAAGTGAGCCAATTAACGAATTTCGAACAGAAGGCTATAAGGCAAAGAGGATTTAAAGAGAGAATTGAGTTTATCAAATCAAAATGAAGCTCTGAGGAAGAACAAAGGGGATAATAAAGAATTGTTAGTTAATAGAAAAATTTATCTAGATAAGTGAATTCAATGTTGTTTGTCTTAATTAGACTGATGAATCGAAGCGACTGTATGTCGGCTTTGAGTGAATTTAATTTATTATTAAAGTCTTGCTGTCAGCAGCGCCCTCGCTGATTGTTTAAAAAATGAATATTTTCTTGATAAACCGGGAGTAAGTTTGCAAAAATATTTGTTCGGTCAGCGTCAATTACGCTTCGCCTCGCTCAGACTCCACTGTGAGCAGTACTCCTAGTTTAATAATTCTCGGAACGGTTCATTGCTTAGGATTTTTAAAGTTTATATCGATAATTAGCGCAAATCTTTCGAATGTTTGTGTTTCATATCTACACTTAAGTTCCTCTTACACTTTTCACATTGTCCAAAACTTACGAAATATTTGAAATGATCAAAGTACATGTAGTACCCTACGTGAAACTGTAAAAGTTTCTTTCTTTCTTAGACATTAACAATTTGTTCCATTATTCTCTTTCTTCCTTATTCTTTTTCCTTCACGATACGACGGCAATACGGCTTGTAACTTTTCCCGAGAGTTTTCTTAAGTCCCTGTATCACGGTTCGTGAAACAAGGTGTGCCTGTCTGATCTCGAAAGATTTTCAATGTAGTACCGTGACATAAACCGTCTTCTACAAAAATTGCATGGGACTGCAGCAAAACTCGTATCCTCGAGAACATAGTCTTGTGATATACACTTGTAAGAAAGTACATATCAGTAAGAAACTTTAATTTAAACTTCGTAACCCATCATGAGCAACGTTCATGTCTATAATAGAATCTCTTCTACAATATGATGTTTGCGCTTTCCTCGTCTGCTTGCAGCGTGCTCATTGATTCTTTTACGCTACGGATAATGGCAATGCATATATTTGTAGAAACTGCGATACAGAACTTAAACGATAACGCCATATTATTTTATATCGTAGATTTACTGTCTATCTGGCTGACGAGATTTTATATATACATATATAATATTAACTATAATACAGTTACTAGTAAAGACGTAGAAGCTTTTTACGTACTTGATTATATGCATCCGAGAACTGCGTTCCGCAAAAGTACAATAAAAATACAATTTTGTTAACTATATTTACAATATAAAAACGAAAATTCCATTTTATCCGTATTTTATACTTACTAGTATACTTTTCACATTAAAAATTACGGGAAAATACAACAGCTTCTAACCAGAAAAATGAACAAAAAAGTATCATTTTTAATATATTATTTAAACAAATGCGAATTTTTTAAATCCATTTGCACCTTTGGAAATGGAAAGAGTTAGATAAACTAGTGTATGCCAACTGGATTGGAAATTAAGAATGATTCGACTTGTCAATCGTAGTTACCGAAACGCCACCCAAAACACACCAAGCCGTTCAAAAATGGGGAATCTGCTATTCGCAGGCTACTAAACAACCGAGAGCGAACTCCGAGAATCTGACGACAAATTAGTAACTCCGTAAAAATAACAAATTCGGATGAGTGGCTGCAGAGCTCTTGTTCGATGTCTTTGTCTTTACTGGGGCTAAATATAGTGTGCACTCTCAAATTTCGGAGACAAGATCGCTTGAATGGGGAGCCTGCTATTCGCTGGCTACTAGAACGATTCAGTGATCAAGTATCCACATGGTTGATACACGCAGTCCAGTCAGAATTAAGAATCTTGTGGGTTCAGACCAGCTAAAACTATTTCAACTTGCCCGTTTGTACGTCTTATCAAAGATCGACTCGTACTACTTCAAAGATTGTTCTGGACACATAGCGCTTGTTTCATCCTCTTTTATAATCACAGGATCATGGGTTCTTCCCGCCAAGTGGCGTGCTTAGGCATGTATAATACAGAATATGTATTAAATTGATTAATAAAATGTGCTTTGATTTAAGGTTATTTAAGTTTTTATAATTTCGCTGACTGAATCGTAGTTTTAATAAATTCTATATACGCAAATTAGGGGGGTATTACAAGTATTTGAATAAGAAAATAATTAACAGAAAAAAATACATCAAACGATAACTAAAAGTGCATTCAGATTTAAGATCTAATAATTTTAATATATAAATGATAATTTATAATAATTTATTCTCTGTGTACATTTGCTGCCTCGTTCTAACTAACGCGTGCGCCATTCATTGATCAGTGATTTACAATAATTTAATAATATTGCATGTAATCTGTGATGTACTCTTGACCCTTACCGCGGGAATTTTTATGGCGCGTTCAGTTATTCGCGGTCGATAATACAATAAAAAGGTATAGTGAAGAATTTCTTCTTTATTTACGTCCAAATTATTCCCTGAGGATGTTACATTTGTATGCGTAACTAATTGCTTATTGAATTCATCGTGTTCGAGCTTTGAGGTTAAATTATACTGTCATGCGACAACGATTTTGACACTTAATAATAAATAAATTACATATGAGCCAGAATTCTTAAAGAACGTGTTATTTGCGGACGAAATCAGTTTTTCATGCAGAAACAAAATATCAAGCATTTATTGATAAACATTTGATATCATAATAATCAAAAATAAAAATTTTACATTTTATGGGTATTGTTTCGTAACAATAGGGCAAGGATCTTGCTACATTTCTCGGTAAACAAACTTCAACGCGACGCGACGTGAAGGTTTTCCTCTAGTGAATGGCGATTGTATGGAAGAGCTCTAATACTCCTAAAATATTGCACTGTAGTGTCGTCTAATGCCTGAAGGACCACCTAATACATAAGTGAAAGGTACCATCCGGGACGTAACATAAGCAGTATGAATGATTGAAATTATATTATGATTCGCAGTAATCATTCCCGATGAGCAAAATTTTATTTTAATTACTAATAACCCCAATGAAAAGTGCTTTTTGATTTCTCTGTCCGACCAATACTGATGGCAAAAACTTATTCGTGTTACACGCATGCATTACCAAATATTAAGTGCCGTACTAATCTCCAATGGTTTATGAGTTTATTTTGCATTAATTTACATTTCTTGTTATACAATATATTCACATCAGTTGCTATGATTAGCGCATAATTGTTTCTTCTGTTACGATTGTCTTCATATAGTTTGTTACAATATCTCTAAATCCTACATCGCTATTTTTCACACATTAATTTTATTGTTTCTCCACAAGTTTAGGTAGATAGTAAATCTTTGAGAATTAGTAATGTAAGTCTTGGTAATAATTGACAATGGTCGAGTGGAACTAAAAAAATTGATGGCAAATACAAGTATACATTGATTAGACGATAGTGCATCGGTGATAGCGATATCACCGATAACCAATTATAAAATTGTAGTTATCGATAACGATTGTTACAAATAAAAAGTTGTTGAATGGTAACCAAAATTAAATTTCCGTCATTCTTGTCGGTTGTTTTTAACCGAAATTAATTTCTACAATAACAATAAAAAAAATTTAACAATAATAAGCTTACTAATTATATTAAAATCGCACGTTGAAGACTGGCGACTGCCGTCGAGCTTCCTTTATTTATCAACAACTCAGGTGCTGTGCGCGATTCCCTTTAGTACATTGCGCGCTTATTTTGAACATACATTTACCGCTACAATTGTCAAAAGCTTAATAATAATTCATCATAAGTAGTTGTTAATAATAGGAACAATTGAAGATTAATATTTTTCAATCATATATTTTTTGAAAAATATGTTTCTGATTTAATGACAACTGATTTCCATTTAGACAATAATAATTTTATTCGATGACTCTCTTCACAAAAATGTGAAAAATACCTATTATATTAAATTTTTGTATAGAATTAAAAAATGCACAAAAGAATCAATTTTTTTAAACCTGAGTTTTGGAAAATTTATTCATGACTAAAGTGATTACTTGAATCACTCAAGGACCCTGTTAGGCAAACAACGATATATTATTATTAACAGCTCTAGTACCTATAGAAAAAAGTACCCATTTGGTTTGACGCCTTAAAAAGATTTAGAAGAAAAAGCTCGGTATTTGCAAAACTCAGAAAGGAAGATATTATCAAATAGAGGGACACTGAATGAATGCCAAATGTTGCTAATAAGTGTTGCTAATAAGGACATATCATTGTTCGGTACTAAAAAATAAACTAACGAAACTATGTAAGGCACTATCATATTAGAGTTTCAACACTTTGTACAGCTAAAAACACATAAATACGTAAAACAAGAGTAATTTGTGGTAGAAAATAATTTTATTAATACAATACTTAATTTTATGAACAGTTTTAATCTTCCGCTCCTTTTTCGTGAAATCCTTCATTGTAGGCATATCTTTTGTCAGAAATAAAAATATTATACTGATTTGATTCCATCATTCTTTTTCAACCTCATATTCTTCATCTCGGCAAAATTATAAAACAGATGCATTATTTCGAAACTAAAATACGAAAGAAAATTTGCATCTCGCAATAGGCGAAGAAAAATAATCGACGAACGAGAAATTGCACGATCCGAGAGAAGAGTTTCGTCGTGAAAGAAAAGCTTCTCCATAAAGGCAGGAGGGGAACATTCGATTTGTTCGGAAATTTTCCATTGTAAGCTCAATACGATTGAAATTGCGTTGTTCATATCAACGATGATGTCGCGTAAATAGCTTTTGAAAATGGCGAATATAGAACGGAAACGGTTTTGAGCATCTTTCCTCGTATTCCGGATATAAAACTCTCGGCGAATTAAAAATAAGCCGAGGAACTTTAGGCGGCTCGAACTTTCGTAAGCTGTTGCCTAGTCTGTTCCCAGAGGATTACCGTTGGTACGATCCAGCGATATCGTGTTGGAAACGGTGCTGGGCCAAAGCTGCCCCAATCGAATGCGATAGTCCGGCTATTAGCTGCAATTTTGTGAATTCATGTGGGTTCCCGAATCGAGCACTCGATACTGCCAACAATATTGAATCGGCTAAAAATTCTGTCTGGCGCGTTTGGAACGAATTTAAAACGTTGCTTCCATGTTCCGAAACAGGACGATGAAATATTTAAAGATCCCGCGGGATTCCGTTTATGGGAAACATCTGTTCTGTTCGCTTTGCATATTCGAATATATGTATATTTACAATTAACTGCGAATTTGCACAAAATTATCGTTGTACTGCTACTTTTGGGTCATCAAGTTGAATAATGATCGCATTAATTAACAATTGGAACGGGCGTATTAGTACATCAAATACGTTAATGTACAATACTAATCAATAAGGTACTCCGTTAATATTCAAGTTCAAACATTACAGTATTATGGTATCTTGTAGGTTTAAACTAATACTAATACTACTCAGCATTCCTCTTCCTTTTATTAACTGGTCGCTTAAATAAAAATGTATGCACTAGTAAACGATAATACTTGCAATATTAATATGTCAAATTATCCAAGAATCTTGGATTTTGTGAGAATAGCACAAATGATTGAATGTTACATTCGATACAAAATGTTAATGGTATATGTTTTGATTCAGTAAAACATCGATATTGAAATTTAGTTTAGGCAATTATATTTCGTATAATGAAAATGATAATGAATGTAATTCTGACGTAACTGATAAACATGTCTGGAAGGAAAATTAAAATTATACCAATGCTTTCTCAAAAATGCATTTTGTTTCTATATTGAATATGGAAGTAGAACAATAGGTTTTTTTTGACGTTTTTCGTAAGTAAATTATATGCTTGATTACTTAATGTAATTTAATTTTTGATGTAAGTAGGATTGGCTCTGAGGGAATTGTCGATTAATAACTCGTTACACGTTGGTTTTCAATGGTAATGTAATATAATATTACAATAAATGGACTAATTACAGGGATAATTAGGAATAATTAGAAACGTGTCGAAACTGGTCTATTTCGCAAATCGCTTTTTGACTATTCATCAGAAATCTAGTTTTTTTTTAACTTTCTCTCCCTCTTCTCTCTTGTGTTGTTTCTCTCACGTTCCTTTGCATACACACATACAGTCACTTACACCCGTTCATAATCTCTCATATACTTTCGTGCATGATCTCTTACATTCTCGCATTTGCACATTCACACACTCGCATTTCCCCATGTTAACTTTTAAGTTCCAAAATAAATTGTAAAATATCTGAAAGATTCATTTCAGGATGGTCAATTGAATAATATGATATTAAAAGCAGTTGAATAATTGTGTCTGTTATTGAAAAGTAATCGGGCTTCAAAGTTCAAAATTTGCATTTCTTACAAAATCAAACTTTCCAAATAGCAAAATTACAAACTAAACGTTTTTTTTTAATTTTTAAAAATAAATGGAGCGATTTTTTAATAGTATTTTTATGGTAATAATACATATGTAATATATTATATATATAAGTAAGTTAAGTAGTTATTATTTATTTATTAATATATCAATTATTAATTAATATGTATTTAAATATTAATAACTAATTTATTAATACATAAATAATTAATAATTATTTATTACCGTCAACATTAGGTGAATTAGTTGATTGCACAGGATTTCTGCCTTTGCGTTAAAAATGACATTACGTTGCTGTAATCTTGTGTCAAAAACTCCTGTAATCGATAATGTTCGATTAAACTATATAATGTTATAAGTCTTTGAATTATAGCAAGGTATGAATTCAATACTAAACATATATAAGTGCAATTTAAATCGTGTTTACGTCACACCAAAATTTCTATTTATTTTCTGAAATATAATACTTAACATACAAATATATATTTTTTAAATGCTTAAAATGTTGCAGTTGAGCGAAACCTCAACAGTTATTGATAAAAGATCCTGATGTACGATCTAATTCACGAAAGCAACTTTTTACGAGACTCACAAGAAAGCGACTAGTAATAGTCTCGTCCTTATACCACGTACACAACTTGCAAAGTAAGAAAACGCTTTGTTTAATGACGCCACTCACGCGATCCAATGGCGTGCAACACCACCATCGCATTGTTCGCCTTGCACCTACAAACGACCTAATAGTTACAAGCGCACTATTCTCGTTAAAGTCACGTGACCCCTGTCACATCTTATTAAATAGCAGGAAATTTGATTTTGGGCTTTGATTGGCGCGGTTCTGGTTAAATATGACGTATGACTTCATCAGTCACATTATATACCGCAACAACTGTCGAGTCAATCTGCGTAACAATCGTCATCGCGTATAGGAAATGGTGTCATCGACAAATTATTAATATTTATGTGTCACGTCTTGCATACGCTAGCAAAAATTGGTTCAAATACATCTTGCAATAATAAAGTTTCCTGTTATGCATTCCTATTTATTTGCAATACAATTTATATTTTTACAACTTTTCAACTTATAAATCGTTCTGTTTCATGAATTGAAGCTAGTAGTACAAGGAGCTTAAACTGAATAAATGTTAAAAATGTAACATTCCGAAGAATTAAGCACGGTAAAAAAGGTTATACATTTAAATATAAATCGAGGAAATATTGCACTCTTAAACATATGACTTAAAATCGATAAAGCACGATGTCGTTTGTTTCGATGTCGATGGAATCGACATTTGATAACTAAATCGTTGTTTGATAGACGATGATGGAAACTCATTTACGAAAAGAATGAAATTATAAATTATTATTTAACAAATAGTACATATATCTGTTTATTCAGTAAATATTCATACACTCTTTCTAATAATTAACAATCGAGAGAAAAATTGATATAATAAACTGAATAATAAAATCTTAAAATCTCTTTTAGAGGTGAGTACATATCACGCGACTTGAAAAAGTGAAACGCAGTGACGCGACAGTTTAACAGTGTTTGCCCGTGTGCTTGCGAAGATTTAAATTTGACATGTATAAGTAACATTGCATGTGTTGGACACCGGAGCGGTAGATTCGATTCTGAGTTAGCTCAAATTGAACCTCCGGGGGAAAATCAGCTTAAGTTGAGTCTCAAAGCTTCCGAAACAGTTTCACTAAAAACAGCCAAAAATAGTTTCAAGCTTTCTTCACTCAAAGCGATGTAATATAAAACTTCAGGCACTCGGGGCTTACCCTGAACTGCATAGCTTATTGACCGGCCTGGCCTTTGAATATAATCGTTTTGAGAAAAGTCGTACACAAACTTCTTACAGGGAAACTAAATTTTAAATGTAATACCACTTCTGCAGTTCCGTAGTTGTGTATTTTTACATTTCTTTATTTCTATATTTCTATATTTCTACGTTTCTATTTATCTACAGTTCTACATTTCTACACTTCTATGTTTCTTCGTTTTTACGTTTCTACTATTCTACGCTTCTACACCTTTACGTTTCTACGTTCATATACAGGGTTTTCAAAAAGTCCCGGACCGGTTGAATAACTTGAAACGTAGGCGTTGCTCAAAAAAATGGTGGAGACAAAAGTTGTAAGAAATTTCCCTGACTTTCCAAAAGCAACCTCGTCCGTGACCTTAACCTTCAAGATCATTTCAAGATGAAGTCCATTTTTCTGAAACCTTTTTTGTGAGCGACGCCTGCTTTTCAAGATCTCCAACCGGTCACAGCTTGACCTTTGTTTGAAATTGCGAGGTCAAATTTTTCGGATGGTCAAAATCGTATCTAGACGTAAAACTGTCCGCCCTTTTCATTTCCGGTGTCAAAATTGCCATTTAAACAATGGACTTCATCTTGAAATGATTTTGAAAGTCAAGGTTAAGGTCACGGATGAGGTAACATTCGGATAACCAAGGAAATTTCCTACAACTTTTGTCTCAACCACTTTTTTGAGCAACGCCTACGTTTCAAGTTATTTAACCGGTCCTGGACTTTTTGAAGACCCTGTATATTTGATCTTTTATTGGATTATTAATTTTCGACCAAATTTTCGAAGTCTGGTTTAAGTTTAACAAGCTAACGAGGGTCGGAGCTCCTTATTGAACGACCTAGTCTCCTAAATTCGTTTTCAGTAGCGAAATCAACGATTCCCGTTAATGGGTGATTGATGAACTTAGTCGTAGTAGTCAAATTGATAATTACGATTAATAGTTCCGAACTACGTACATAGTTAATTGGCTAACATTCATTACAACGAATTTCATCTATTAGGGTCTGTTTTCGTTTATTTCGCACAATTTATTGCACGGTCAAGACCAAACGGGACAATGGACAATCTAGGTGAATTCGAGTCTCACAGGTATCGGCTGTTGTAGGATTGATTGTTTAGAAAAAAACCCTGGCGACATTCAAAAAGGGCAATTAGACTCGGGGAAATCGTTCAAACAATATTCATACTTTTGTTAAAATATTTAGCCATGGGGTAGGGAAAGGCAGAGTGTTTTTTTGGAAAGAAAGCTATGTTTGACCCGTGAGCAGTTTCGTGAGAGCCGTCGGACAGTAACCATCGAAATGTCTCTGCAAATGTCTAACACATGATTTTATAATATTTTGTATATTTATGTGGAGTACAAAAGGAACGCGAGGCACTCGAACAGTTTCATGAAGATGGAACGTTAAGCATACGAGACGTCGCCCGCCGCTTAGGGTAAGTAATGTTAATAATATTCAAACGTTAATATTAAAGTATCCTTCTTCATTTATTAATACATTTCTGTATTTTATTTCAGTATGCATCGCTCCGCGATACATCGAATTCTTCAAGAGAACCAGATACACTCGTATAAGTTTATACGAGCGCATAATTTAAATTCTGAGGACTTTTCATAGCGCCTGCAATTTTCAACACGGTTCTTGGAGGATTATTATTAATCATAGGAGCAGACCAGGATAACGTTAAAATAATCGGCCCCTTTCGGACACCCTCGGAGGCATCGGAAGGGACAATACCTTTTACCTGAGATTTTTCAGAAAGTGAAAGTGAAAACAAAAGTGTTTTGAAGTGCAGACAGTGCAGTGACCTGTGAGTGCCACCAGCTGTGTTATACGGTGCCAATGTCTGCGACTGGTCAACATCGGCAGGTTGACCCAGTGGCAATTACCCCATCACTTTCACTGTCGGATTATTAACAAGCAGGATTATTTTCAAAGAATGGGTGAGTCTTAGTCTAATAAATTTCCTATAAAATAGTAGAAACGTTAATACATTTGTTAGATCTCACATTGAAACTCATTTTTTTACAAACAGAATAAGTATTTCTTATTAAAATATGTAAATTCGTTGGCCAATATTGTTGTCAAAAATAAAACAAAAAAATTTCGATATTTAATGTCACATTCCTTGTCGATAACGAATTGCAGTATTCAATAAATTCCATTTGCATACTTTATGTCAATTACACATAACTAATTTCGATCCTCTTTCATGAGGAATGAATAAATGAACATTAATTTTAATTATTCTGTTCGTTATTTAACTGAATTTCGATGTAAGGACTTTTTAGTAGACGTTAAGAGAGTTCCGAGGGAAACTCCGTTGATCGCGCTCGAGCCCCGGCGACCGGCTCGAGGCCTTCGCTCTCGCTTCTCGGCGCGCCAAATCCCGGCGCTCTGATTGGTCCGTGTTTTTCGTTAATAACTCAAAAACGACGCTTCAAATCCAATTTTGGCAAAGGGAAATCTTGCTTAGAATTGCGTCAGCTACCCACCATTTCCGGGTCCTACACGAGTTGTGAGACACCCTGTATGTATGAATATCCCTATTCATAGAACTAGATACGAATCGTTCAGTTGCTTTTTTATTTTACAAGCGCATTTAACCCGATTTAGATTTATACCTCGATTCAGATTTATGAATGTTATAAAAAAAAATACTTTTTCTAATTGTTTGGAACCAACTGTTTGAAAATTTATATATTTACAGAAATTGATTAAATGCATACATAATACTTTGAATAAAGTTTTGAATAAAGTTTTAAATAGTGAATTGCTGTTATAAAAATTTTATACAAAAGACATTTTTAAATTACTCTACGTAAGCTTCGTAATTTTTCACGAATTTTATATTATATTGTTTTTTCCGATTTAGTTAAATTCTTAAGTTAGCCTCTATTTAACTATAAGTGGGTGAAATTCTTCATACTAAAAGAGTAGTAGGGTGCAATATTAGAGAGAAATCAACAGTTCATATTTGAAATCCACAAGTAAGATGTATAAAAAAATTTTAAATATGTCCTGACTCATATATTATTTTAACATTAATATTTAACGTCTTTTCCCACTTACATTAGTTAAAAAAATGAACTTACGCAAGACCAGGATTTTTTCGCTTTTCAATTCTATAACAATATAATGTAGCAATGTGACAAGAATTTATTATAAATATGTTGTCCACATGAAAAAGAAAGAATTTGTTATAATAATGTATTACTTCTAAAATTGCAACGAGATTATTACTCAATGGCACAACTTCACGATAGTTTTGGAAGTTTTTTGAAACTTTTACACTGAATTATTTTAAGATATTATGTCACAAAATTATTCAATTAACATAATGTTCTAAAATATATGTTAACGCTCGTGATTGAAATAAATTCTTTTCAGCTTTGGTGAATATTGCACGTGATGTGCCGTCTAAAGGGTCTGAGCGCTTAACGGTCCTAGGAAACAAAATTCAAAAAAACCATATGGATCGTGTAGCCCGCTTCGAGTAGACCATGCGTACCCATGTTTGGCGTTCCAAATCGCCGTCGTCGCTTCAGAAGAGGAGGAAATGTCTTCCGACCGGTCGAAGTACATCGGACATACAGCGACTTGAAATGATCATATCTCACCCGCGTTTAGGGCTACAGAACCAATCGAGGGTTCTTTGGAAAGCTGGAGAAACGTACTTTCTGACGCGCGTATCAAGTGTTGAGAAAGTATTGATTGCATTGATTGCACATAAATGCATTCGACGGACCACTTTAGCTACACGCTCAATTTGTGTCCCCCTTGAAGGCGAACAAAATGCGATATTCCAATCCAAAATCCATTGGGGCCCGATACTTTAATTTCGAAAAGACCGTAGTTGGTCGCACCCAATTTTACATATTTCGCACACCTACCTCAATATAAGCATGAGAGAGCCGCTCTGGAAGCACCGGAGCGGAAGACATTTCCTCCTCTTCTGGAGCGACGACAGCGATTTGGAACGCCAAACATGGGTACGCATGGTCTACTCGAAGCGGGCTACACGATCCATATGGTTTTTTTGAATTTTGTTTCCTGGGGCCAAAAAGTGTATCTTATGCACCGAGACCCTTTGTGTTTATTATAAAGTCTATAACTATTTCCTGATTCGAAGGACCACTCCAAAACTTGGAGACTATATAAATTAGTGCAAGTTGTTACTGTTACGAATGTTAATAGACGAATGACATTTTTCTTGCGAATATAAAATTGCGTTACATGCGTACAGTTTTTACCGGGTGAGGGTAAGGGAAAATTTCCTAATTTCTATTGGCCGTACAAATGGAATGGAAATGGAAGCTTTTGCCGTATGATGAACATAGGTTTTCCTCAAAAAATGACCATGGCAAGTAATAAAACCGAGCAGTACCTCGACATGAATAGAAACTGGAAAGAACGGAGTCTACTGTTAAGCTTAAGGATCTGGCAAACAGATGTAAGGCAATAAACTAAAATACTCGATAGAATGTAACGACTCTTTGGGTGTTATTGCTGCTATAGGTAAAGAAATTAACTGAAGGTTGACCCTTCGCTGTGGAACTAAATTCTAAAATTTAATGGTGGGTCTAAACAATATATTGTGAAAGAAATATACTCGGACATTTGAGGATTGCACATATGTATTCCTCTCAAAATGCCGTCCTCTCGTTATTATGTAAACCCTTTAATTTGTGATATTTTTTAGAAATTTATTATCGCCATTTTTCCCTTTCTTTGGTATAGTGGAAAAATAAGATGTTCCGTAGTGCATTTTCTAAGGTAATAAAGAAAACTATAGGTGTAATTAGAAAGCTTGCAAATAAAAAGGTAATTAACCGACAAAGTTGCGGTAGTTACATAATTCTTATTACTAATGGAAACTCGTTTCGCTAAGAGGGGTAAAAGATTTACGAAGTACGCATCCATAAAGTAACAGTTTAAATATTAAAAGATGTTGTAGAATTACATTTAAAATACACTGTTAACGCTCGTGGTTGAAGATAAATTCGTTCGAGACTTGTATATTGCACGAGGTGTGCCGACTAAATATGTTTTTATTATACTATCTATGAATATTTCCTTACCCAAAAGATCACTCTAAACTTGGAGACTATACAAAATTAATACGAGTTGTTGATGTTGCTAGTGTTAAAAGTAGAATGTATATTTCTTACAAACATCAAAACGCGGTATATACATATAATTTTTATAGAATAAGGGCAAGGGAAATAATTCTTAATTTCTATTGGTTATACAAAATGGAATGGAAATGGAAGCTTGAGTATGATGAGCCTGGTTTTTCCAAAAAATGGCCATAGCAAGTAATGAAACCAAGCAGTACCTCCGCATAAATAAAAACCACAAATAACGGACTCTATTGCTAAAATTAAGGTTTCTGGTAATCAAATGTGAAAGCAATAAACTAAAATACTCGATAGAATGCAACGACTCCTTGGGTGTTATTGCTGCTACAGGTGAAGAAACTAAGGTCTGACCCCTCGCTATGGGACAATATTCTAAAACTTAATAGTGGGCCTAAACATACACATATACTACTGCTCAAAAGTTTGGAAATATTCTTAGCTTGTCGCTAAACAGTCAATCATTTATTAAATATTAAAAATAATTATTTACAAAAATAGTTCATTGTGCCTTTTTAAGTAGTTTGAAAAGAATTAAGTATTTATAGATCTTATCTTTTTCAAATCCTTTACCCAAAGGAGGATGTCTAGTGAAAAAAGGTAAAATATCTTAAAACAAAAAAGAAATACTTTATATGAAAAATGTTTTAGGATGTTAATAACTACAATGATTATTGAGGATGTTATTTGACTGTAGGGTCATTCCACACCAAATCGATCACTTTTGAACGTCACCATCTGCGATTTTGCTCTAATTAAAATATGCTGGAGTCCATGTGAAATTGGGGGTGGGGGATTAAATCATCATTTTGTCGGAATTTGTTAAGGAATAACAAACCTTCAAAATTTGCAATTTTTGGCGAAAGTAGGGTTCACTTAGAAATTTTTTTCTCAGAAACTATTCAATCGATTTAGCTAAATTTTTATTTGTTTTATTCACGAAGAATTGGGCTATTTTAAAATATTTTTTTTAACTCCGTCAATTTGTTATAAAATACCGGAAAATTTAAACAAATTCTTGTTTTGCGTTTTTTTCAATGAAGGACGTAAAAGCTTTCAATTATATTCTTTGAAGCTTCGTTTTTAAACTGAGCACTTCGAAACGATGGAGACTCGAAAACTGACGTCATTACAAGCTAGAAAAGACGTGGGATACTCCGTTTCAGATAGACAAGTCGCGCGCTCAACCATTATTTTATACATACTACTGGTCTGAAAGCAATACGACAAGACCTCGTATACAACCTAATGACTCTGTTTATACCTCGAAAAGTGTATTAGTTAAGTCTAAAGCGTATTATACTTCTTGATATATTTGATAACGTTAATAATCTAACAATATCAACATGTGTCAATTGTGTGATATCCCTTGCAATCAAACTATTTTTTTTGTTTTATGTCCGAGGACATCAGATAAAGTAATGATAATGTCCAGTTATCTATTTCAAAATTTCGATATCATTAAATATCTACTGATTATGCAATGTCATGCAAAATGAAATGTAGCACTGGAAATTCTTCTCAGTTGTCTACCGTACAAAGGTAGGTAAAGAAAGTGGAAAGAGAATGATCTCAGATCAAATAAAAGGTAGATGTACAGTCTTGTTACACTCAAGCGGCTTTTCTTAAGAATGTGGAAATAATAGGAACGACGATGTCTTCGAATGGAAAATCCAATGTGTTATCAGAAAATCTTCTCTGAACTGCAATTTTTATTTAATACGACTTTCTTTGTGCTTTGAACAGTTGTTTGCTATCGCTTCAAAGAACAACGAACACTCGACAGACTGCACCGCATTTCACGCGCCCCATTTTTCTCACGAAAGTTTCGTTAGTCAGCAAAAGATCTTATCAGTATGGTCAAAACTTCATTACAATTGTGTGTTGGGAATTCTGTTTTCTATACTACGACTTGTTCCATCAAGATGGGATAAAAGTAGAACAAGAAGCATGAATGGAGAAACTTCAGAAACATAAAGCTATATTGCGAAATACTGAAAATAATGCTATATTCATTAAACGAATGCTAAAAATAATGGAGCAGCGCATGACATTTTCAATCGCCTCAACATAAATTGTTGCAGTAAAAGGAAAAAAAGTATAACATACTATTTAAAATTTAAAAATAGAGATGATTTTGAAATTTCCAGATGCCGCCACTTTTTGAAAATAGATTAGTAACATATTATGACCCCTTCAATATTCTACAATATTCATAATTATATTTTTTTCATATCTCTGAAAACAAAGGAGATATTCGAGGTAGAAATTATTTCTCCCGCTCTCTACAAAAATGAGCATAATCCCCTTGAGAATCGCGCTTATCAAAATTGCTTTTTTCTGATTGTTATTACTATTTTTGTTCTTATACAAGATAATACGTGTTACAAATATTTTTTATTATGTAATTTCCCCAGGAGCATCTAATCAACCCTGTTGATAAATAAAGAACGCTACAATCTATATATCTTTTATTCTATTACCGACTGCAAATTACCGACGGCACCATAAAAATTCGCACGGTAATAGTCAGTGGTAGATCACGCGTGCAACGTTGTTAAGGTGAGTGTCCCTCGGCGACCATCTTGCTTGCATACATCAGCATCTATCTCACTCATGCACCTTCGAAAATTCGACTTTATTCTGTACAGAGTATTTATTACTATTTAAAGCGACCAGAGCAACCTGTAGGGAAGTTTACTGATGGGTGCTATACCCATAAAAACTTCAATTTCGCAATATTCAAGCGTTAAAGTCGAATTTACGAAAATCAAGTCGTTTCTTTCACACCAATGCGATATGCGAAGGAGACGAAGTGCCGATTTGTGCTCCGACAAAAAGGGCCATGGAACTAATAGTTTAGAGTCAAACAAGGAGTAACTGTTCCACGTTCAATACAAATTTTAGAGCTTTGCAATAAACCAAATATTGTTGCAATCTAGGTTTACTACAAAATTGCGTTATTTTCTTGCATTGCGTACTTCATTATAAAACCGCGTGATTGAAGTAGTTAGGTACTGTCCTGCGATTTGCGATAACAACAAGTCTAGTATACTCCATTTTGCTTGTAGAATTCAGTCATACATACATTTTTATATTTGCTAAAGAAATTGTTAATTATAACTCTCTTTCTCATCATTACTTGAGTAAACCTAATTAATGAAAGGTATTAACCTGTAGATTTCACTCTTTAACCACACGCCACCATAATCCCATATTCTTTTAGAATTAGTTATGGTAAAAACGAGTCGCTCAACAGGCAACAGCCGCTCTTTCTTTCATAAGCGCTGTAAATATCTGAGTCTAGCACCAGAGACGTTACAATTATTTCGTTGCTATATTACAGAAAGTCTAAACAAGACTTTTACAGGGAAACATTGTCATCGCAGTAAATATTCGCGTGATGGGTAAAGAAGATCATTGTGTCTCACTGTTCTCGAAGGGTGTAAATCTTCGACCCATGGCGTTTCCACAACTTGTTACAGTGATGGAAATTATATGTTGAATTATGTACTAAAATAGGATTTATAAAGTGGCTCAGAGTCCTTCGCATTGAAGTATCCAGGTAGACGAAAGTTGAACATCATCATCACACAAGTTGATGGGTTTTTTCTATGTGTTGGAAGCAGGTTAGGTTAATCAATTTGGTTGTGCGTTTGTATGGAAGACAGTTCAAAATACTGATGTATTGCGACTCGTGTGGCTTATAGATCGTCTCAAAGTTGATCAGATCAACGGTAGTTGGTTTTCCATCCCACTTAGCGCTCTAGTGTGCCCACGTGTCTTCGTTGCAAATGTTGTTGCTGTTGATAGTTGCGCTAATTTGCAAAGGTGAGTGTGTCACCAAAAGTAGTTCAGTTATTGCCCGTTGCGAAAGATATATTGGCACTAGAAAGATGTACTTTTCTGACCTGTTAGAAGGCTATTGTCAACAATTAAGAACGTCAAGTTGTGAAGACGTTCATATGGTCTAAATTATCCGTTTAAAATTGTAAGAATGAAGCGTTTTTGGGTTTGACAGAATACCCGTAAATATTAGGCTAATTATACCCCGAGCAACTCGAAACAGTAAGTAAAAAGTAGAACTTTCATGTGTCAATGAGAAGACCTGTGTATACAATCGTGGCTGAAATTAATAGCAGATTTTAGCTACTAGAATTTCCTTTTTAAGATAAAATTCAGTAAAATTCAGTAATTCAGTATTTTTCTGCAAACATGTAATGAATGCTATCATGCTGTTGTAACAAAATATAATCTTTAATATAATCTTAGATTTTTATAGCATTGAATTTCCATTAAAATTCTAACACTATACTATTGAAAGAATTAATTAATTTAACAATAATTAAAAAAGGAACCAACAGTTGGAAATGAATGGGGACTAGAAGTTTCTTATTAAAATATATATGTTAAGTATCATCGTATTAAACAAGATTTTCCGAGCAGTCTCCAACAGTACCATTCCCTGTCGTACCATATTCAAGACTTCGTTTTTAAACGACCGTGTTGTGACTCCGACTACACTCGTGGCATTGCGACAATATTAAATATCTAAACAACACGTAGTCGCGACCATGCTTTTGTGAAACGCTGTCTTGAATATTTATAATATACGAAATACATTAAGTCAGATTAATACAAATTTGATTAAATGATGTATTCAAGATTAGCAAATTATTTAATCATATGAGCAAGGCGACGAATGAGTGTTGCATCTAAAGTGCAGTGTTCACTTACAACTCGTATTAAATTCGATTTAATGTTTTCTAATACCTTTCCTAATATGCAGTAAATTGAATTTAAAAAATAAAAAACATTCCGAAGTATCGTTAACACAAGTATACCATCAGATCATATAAGTTGATACATATGATTTCCTTGATGGAATGAAAATTTCTTTCTATGTTCAAGCGAATATCTTATTAATTCAAATAGACATCATGTAAGCCTATCAAGAATACTACAGTAAAAGAGTAGGATTTACCGAATAACTTAGTGGGCACAATTTAGAAAATACTCAAAGGTTTTTAATGTCGTCTTTTCTCGGCAAATGCCAATACAAGAGTATCTTCGTAGACACGATCTCGTCTTCAGGACACCCCCGTTAGCATGGAGGTTGTTTTGGACACTTAGGCTCAGCGAAGTTTCCTTAAGGAAGGAGAAGTGCAATGACAAAGGGCACATGGCCTGTGTCGACCGGTCGTCGATTTCTATTTTCTAACAATCACAACATTGCATAATTTCTTTATAATGTAATTTTAATAATCATATTCCGTTCCTTAAAAGATTATAATTTTTAAAGGAGGAAAGGTCTATAAGATCGTTCCGAATTTCACCGCGTTGTTAAATGTTTTTCTGTATACGCATGCAGAGTGTTAATTTTGAAATTGATAGCAATTTGCGATAGGAATTTGTGTACCAAATAATGTGATTTTTACGATGTTATGTAAGGATGCCTATCTTATACACAGATTCTGATTCTCCTCTTCGTTCTTCTTTAAAAAGTCGCTCATATGATGCACCCTTACTAGCTTTCCCCAAAGTTTTATGAAGAACGGATTCCCTCTTTGCACTTTTGGGAAAAACAATCTGACTGTTACTACGGGTCTGGAGACTACCCACTAGCGAGGGGATGAAAGCGACCGGATTTCGCACAAATTCGGTCCTAATCCATGCTGAGAGTTCCTGATTTATGATGGCCTTAAAACGGCTCCGGCTATCATGATTGGTTGAAACGAATTGTTCATTCGTTCTTACAGTTATTTTTTATATTCGGTTTTGCTGATTCATACTTCTTAAGTTTGTTACACTATTGATGAATCCAACGATGATATACAGTCGGGGACAAAAATAAGTGGACAGTTATTCCAAATAGGAAAAGATGAAGTTTAATCGAATTAATATAAGTGTTGTGAACTTCAATTTTATTTATTATATATCCTTATAGTATGTACATTATTTAATGAATAATTGGCATTTATGTTTGTATCTTTCTCTAAACAAACCGTACTTAATAAAATTAATGGCTATCAGGAGTTAGTTACCCTAAAGCATACAATGTACACAAACATTAGGCTGAAATCGCACGTACATGTGTAACGTTCCTAGAACCTAGGTTTAGTTAGTTACTAGCGCGAGAAAGGTAAAGAGCGGCTTTCTTAGCGGCTCGTTTTCTAATAAAGTTTGTGGGATTCGTGTGGTGTGCGGTTAAGGAGTGAAATCCACAGGTCAAAATCTTTCAATAACTTAGATTTATTCAAGAAACGAAAAGTAAAACTAACAAATAATAATAATAACAATAATAATGAAAGTAAATAGATTATAAATGCTTAATTAAAAAACTAAATAAATTCTGAGTATAATAAAGAAAAATAATAGAATTTGACAATTGAACGATACGCAATATATAATTGAGAAATTAACAAATTATAAATCAAATAATAATTATCGTGAAAACTGGAAAGATACTCGCTTGTATCTCAGGCTAACTAAAATTTATAATATATATATATCGCAATTAATAGTTATTGTAATGACGAAATTGTGTTTCGATTCGTATAAATATATTCGTATAAATGATTTGAGACGGAAATAATTAATATTACACTTGTAATCTACCGCTTGCGAGGAATGCGACCTAAGTGCGATTCTCTAAGAGTACCTAAATACGCTTTCGCAAAATCTATCGCGGAGTAACCGATTACGGAGTTCGTATTGGAATCAGAACAGTATTCTTTTATTAGATGAAGCTCTAACTTTACTTGAATTTATTGGAAGCTAGTAGAATTATAGAGGTTAGAAAGAATTACTCTTTTATTATTTGACTTGACAACTAACGGGTTCCGATCCCCTTTATTAGAATGAATATTGAAGTCCAAAACTAGATCGCTTGAATGGGGAGCCTAGCGTTTGTCAGCTACTTCAGTTATCCAACGATACCAGAATCAGATGAGAAATTAAATTTGACAGATTAACAAAATAGATTGATTCTATCACCGAAATCGTGAATGCGGAGCTATTACCCAAAGGAACACGGGCTCAGAGAGTCTGAAAGCTCGTAGCAATCCGATAGAAAAATCTAATAAGAATAACTGAGAACGATCGTTTCGATATCTTATCCTCTTTTGGTGCTAAGTATTGCTCTCTCCCTAAGGAGTTTCAGAATGCAAGATCGTTTGAATTGGGGAGCTTGGCTTTTGCTAGCTACTTGAGTACCCACGACCAAGTGTCTAAATGGCATATACCCGCTTGACCAATTAAGTACTAAGATCCAATTCGATATGTAACGCGATTTGTTTGTTCACGACCAGTGTCAATCGTCACGCTTGCACCCGTCGCTCTCGCATCCGAGCGCGCGCTATTCTCGCCCTCTGATTGGTCAGTGTTTTTCATTAATAATTCAAAAACTAAGCTTTAACCAGCATTTTGGTAAAGGAAAAAGTTGTTCAGAATCACCCCAGCTACCATCCCTTAAGAGGGTTCCCACCTGTAGCCGAACACCCTGTACAGTCAACCCTCCTATAACACGGTGAGTGCGTACCGCGTTATATGGAAACCGCGCTATAAGAAACTCGGATTTAACCGTACAAACCAGGCTAATTCGTAGCGCGTTCTATGGAAACCGTCTACCGCGTTGTATGGAAACCGCGCTATAAGGAACTCAGAATTAGTACAAATTACATCATTCGTACCGCGTTATATGGAGACCAATAAATACAAAAGACAAGATATAAATTATATAACAAGACAAGATATAAATTATTTTTATTGAATTGAAGAGTTCATATAATCCTTTCCTTGTTTCTTTTGTGTTTGACATGATGTAAATCTAGGGTTAATTATTATTATTATATTAGAACAAATGAAGAATATTACTTACAGTATTGTGTAATGTTGTGCAATTATAAATCACAAATTAAGCAGCAAAAATCTAAACGAATGGATGGTGCAGACAAAATTTTAGAAAGAATTGGTCACCAACGAGACGTACTGTGAAAGAGCTCTGAGACGACTGAAACCGATGCCGTAAATGTTTATATAAACTATAGTATTATATGTGCGTCGTGGAATATTCCACCGACCGGTAAAGGGAAGAATTCGGGGAAACGACGTCGCCGTTCGGAAACGCCGAAGAGTCGAGCAGGAGGTAGTTCGTCGTTCGGCAGTTAGTGTCGTACGATCGGCAGGACCATTACGAAATAAAGTATCCTTATGTTAAGCGAATTATGTACTGATTTTTCTTTATGCTTGAGCCTGACCTAATCTACTACAAAACATATCCAGTTAAAACCATTCATTGGGTGCACGGAAAGAACTGATGGGACGTTGTTGAACGGAAACCGCGCTGTAAGAGTACCGCGTTATAGGAGGGCTGTCGCTATTTCAGCTCCGCGTTATATGGAAACCGCGTTCTGAGAGTACCGCGTTATAGGAGGGTTGACTGTATAATACAGTCAAAAATTTAAGAGGTCGTGGTCGCAAACGGTGTACCACGATACAAGAAGAGTGTCAAATTGTTCGTAAATACTGACGGGATCCAACGATTGCATCAAGATATATTGTAGAAATAGTGGTATTGAAAGTTTTAACGAAAACAGTAAGACGGAGACTGCATGAAGCTGGTATATTAGCATGAATATTAAAATTCATGCTCGGAAAATTCATAATATTGTGAGTAACTAGAAATGAATTTAGATTCATATAATAATACAATTATTCAGTCCAAAGAATATAAATGATGATAGTATACTCAAATTACATAAAGCTTAAGTTAATATAAAAAAACTTAAAGCTTTTAAACACTCTAGTGACAGATTAATTTGCCAATAATTAATAAATCATTGTAGCGTGTCGAAGGTAACGCTACTACGTCACGATAAAAAAAATTGAATGATACCGCAACGCGATTTGCTTCTAACATTGAAAGTTACAAGCAATGTTTCAAATACTCCTGACTGTTGGAGGTTTTAAAGTTCGCAACGAAAATGAAGAGCGAATATATGAGCGGTGTTTCTCGAAAGAATCTAAATGTGTATCTGACGACTCGATGTCGTCTTGACTCCTACGTCGATGATGGAGTCAGAGGTAGTACGCTGATTGGTTTTTTACTTTTTTACGAAATTCCAATCAGCGTGCTCCTTAGGATTAGGCCCACCCTTCATAGCTCCCTTAGAGCGTCTTCGTCTAGGAAGGGTGGGAAATCCGGAGAGTTGGCGGGAGGACCCCGAACGTCCGGCAATGCCGCGATTTTTTGTTCTAGGTACATTTGGTGACCATAAGTAACCGTTAGGTCCGTGCGTGACCGTTTCTAAAGTACCCTTCGGAAAAAACCGTGTTTATGATCGGAAAGTGACCGTTGAGGATGAAGCGAAAATTAACTCTAGATTTATGGCAAGACATGTAGTAAAATTAATAGCTGGAAAAAAACCCGAAATATTTTAACTCAAAAACGGCTGTCTAACGGACCGATCATAAATAAACTTTCGAAATTCTCACCCAGATGTACCGTCGGACGGAACAATCATTGTATATTATTCTATATTATTAAACGTAGTAATAACGCTACTAATCTTTCCTAATATGTGTCGTAACTAAATACTATAGCTTGAGGCACGCAGAAGTTGTGCATAGCCGAGGAAATAACTGATTCTAAAAAATAATGACTACTTTTAAAAGAATTTTATTTCTCGTTCTGTATTCTGTGCTGTTGTTTTGTTAGCTCGTTCGTTTCGCGCGTAGGCAGTCTTTGCTACACGTTATTCAGCAGTTTTAAGATTTTTATCGCTGTTTCATTGCAACACGGTTTTGCTGTTCCTTTCTAAATGGCCTTTCCCATGTGAAATTATTTTCCTTTTATTCTCGTTTTTCGTGCTATTATTTTATTCATTTTTTATTCTTTTATCGATTATTTCTATATAATAGTCTTTTTTCTTTGTGAAATGTGTAAATTACTTTTTTCTGATAAGTGAATTGTGACTATAGACTCAGATTGTAAAACTTAATAAAATAATTTTTAGAAAAAAAAATACACCGACTTCGAAATGCACTAAAAAGTATAAAATAATTTCTATTTCCTAATGAAGTAATTTCTATCTCATTCAATCATACAATTACGTAACAGATATGAATGAAACCTATTTACTTGTTAGGTAGTATATTAAATACATTTCAACCTTTTCGGAGGCGGCGCAAATTTGGTAATTCTCGCGTCGTGGGCTCCGTTTATAGGTTCTTAGATACCACAATCAACTGGTTATTGGGAACAACGTTTACTAAGGTTGTAGCCATATTTTCTCAAAAGGTAGGTAGGATATAGGCAATGGATTCGCAAGGATAATTCAGGAAATCTGGAAACAAGGAATATGTATTTCGGAGATTAGGAGAGGTTACAGACAATGAGGGGTTTACAAATTTTCTTTCTTTAATACATTAACAAACTCCGATAACATAACTTTCTCACTCTCTCTCTCTCTTTCTCTTTCTCTCTCTCTAACAACTATCTTTACTCTTTCTCTCTCTAACTATCTTTTCTCTTTCTATTTTTAATCAACCAGGCGTCCAGGAGTAACTCTGTTCTCTCCCGTCTGAATGGCGTCCAGGTATTCTCGCCGAACTCTCCATTCCGAACAGGCGACCAGTAGTTTTCTCCCGTACTCTCCTGTACTTTAACCGGGGCGTCCAGGAGTTGCTCTGTCCTCTCTCAGTCGACAGGCGTCCAGGTATAATCGCCGTACTCTCCATGTCGACCGAGTGTCCAGGAACAAACTCCCGTACTCTCCCCCTATTCACCAGGCAGGCGTCCAGGAGGGTTTCACCGTACTCTCCTGCCTGGGTATCAACCTTTACCTCCGGTCGGGCGTCCAGGAATTGTCGCCGAACTCTCCCGCCGGAGTCTCTTAACCTTGTCTCCACGGCAGGCGTCCAGGAGGGGTTCGCCGAACTCTCCTGCCGGGGTCTCTCTTTACTTTGCTCCAAGCAGGCGTCCAGGAGGGGTTCGCCGAACTCTCCTGCTTGAGCTTCCTCTACGTCTACTCTCCGGGCAGGCGTCCAGGTATTTTCGCCGTACTCTCCTGCCGGAGTTACCTTCTAACTACTCTCCGAGCAGGCGTCCAGGTATTGGTCGCCGAACTCTCCTGCCGGAGTTCCCTACTAGCTAATCTCCGAGCAGGCGTCCAGGTATTGGTCGCCGAACTCTCCTGCCGGAGTTCCCTAACAGCTAAGTTCTTTCTCCAGCAGGCGACCAGGTATTATCGCCGATCTCTCCTGCCGGAGTCCCTAGGCTAGTCCGAGAGCGGCCGATGGTACTTACCTCGTCCTCTCTCCCAGACTGCCAAATAGGCCCGTGCCGGGCGCGCGCCTCTATTTTATACAGGCCGGTTGCTATCCCGCGGCCACGCTATCAATAACGCGTCGCTAAGTTCCGCGCTCGCGGCTCGCGGATCGCGCCTTGCCTCTTGCTCCGCTGAGCGGCCTACAAGCTCTCGCCTCGCGACAGAATTTCTTTTATTCGTTCTTCTAGAATATTCTCGACGCTGAATATTATTTCGATTTATTTCGCAAAGGAATTCTAAAGGATTTCTCTCCTAATTTCTCTTTTGATACAATTAATTTATTTTGTCGCATTTTACAATTTCGGTGCGCTACAAGGTATTTTTAATTTTGCGCCACCTCCGAAAAGGTTGAAATGTATTTAATATACTACCTAACAAGTAAATAGGTTTCATTCATATCTGTTACGTAATTGTATGATTGAATGAGATAGAAATTACTTCATTAGGAAATAGAAATTATTTTATACTTTTTAGTGCATTTCGAAGTCGGTGTATTTTTTTTCTAAAAATTATTTTATGTGGCAATTAAATTAATGTTTCTTTAATAAACAGCAAAAGGGGAAACTGTAATCACTCAAAGATTCTTAATGAAATCGGAAAAGCAAGATGGATTTATAATTTTATGAATACACCGCAATAGAAATAGAAAATATTAATCAATACTTTTTAAATTTAGGAATATATCATTACTGCTCATAGATCATTCGTACTATAAAATGATTTCTTGTTACAGGTACCCTATTCTGTAAAATATTGTTTTTCTGATCTAAATTTACACGGCGACTTCTAAATTCTACTTGACTATAATCTACAATAAAGAACGAAATAAAATTTGTACAACAAAATTCCTAAATAATAATATGTGAAGATGTACATTCACCTTAAATTTTAATTGTAGAAATTTGATGCAATAAATTTATACACTCAGTGTTCAAAGTTTCGATAAACAAAATCAATGAAGATAGATGAAAACATTCACGAGTAAACTTGACGGCCTTTATGTAGAGTAACAAAATGTAAACAAATTTGCTAGAATATAATTTGTAAGAAAGTATTTCTTTGTCATCTTACTTTCCAATTTATTCAAATTTGCTTAATGATTAGAAATGATGAGCGTTTCATAACTCCAAGGGGTAGTAGCTAGGGTGATATTGAACAACTTTTTTCTTTACTAAAATGTTGACCGAGGTTTAGTTGCAAATTAAGATGCAAATTAAGCAAATTGTACTTTGGCCAATTTGTTTATATTTTGTTATTATACATAAAAGCCGTAAAATTCTACTGTTAAATGTTGTTTTTGAAAATTTGATGTAGTTTCACTCGTTAAGGTGGCGTGTTAGCCGATAAAAGATATACGTGTCCCTTAATTTGACTTGCTTAATATATGTATAAAGTTCCATCAAAATCGGAGGAGGACATTTCCGTACCTTTCCTTGTTAGCATGAGAGACTACTCTCACACTGTACAATATGTTTCACTCTCTCATGTTATGCAACGGATACAGGTACGAACACACACTATAATATATCACTTCCTACACCACATAATATGTATTCTCGGGCGGAGTAAAAGCACAGCAAGCATTTCCATGTTTTCTGGAATATCTAGGAGTAGAATAACAAAATATGAATCGCAGTGGTTTTATCATGGGACAAAAAGAATTAACTAATCTGTGAAAGAATTAGGTTTACACTTCTGATGGCTGAAAGTAATGATCCATCAGTATTAGTATTTTGTTCGTCTATGCCTACTAATCACTTTGAGCATATAATCATCACTTAATAGCAGATTTGTTGTTTTTAGTTTATTGCGACAATTTAATCAAATCGGATTACAGACATCCTGAAGAACAAAAAAGACGAAAGGAAAAAATATTACAGATTATCGTGCTTTCACCAGACACAGTGAGAAATAGTAGATAAATTTGTTGGAAGGATACAATTGGAAAATAGACTTTTTTAGGATGTCGTTAATACTTCATTCTCGCAATATCATTTTTCTATGAAATCTCAAATATTATTCCTATCTTAACAAGCACTTAAACGAATATCTACGATATGAATTCTATACATCTATACATTTCATTCTGGTTTCATATCACGATGGAAACTTTATAATAAGGAAGTCTTCCTATTCAAGCTTATCTTCAGACGATTCATGGATAAATCAAACTTGGGCAGAGAGACAGATGATAATTCCATAAATTTATATCACTTTCCCGGAATAATTGATTGTAGAATTTCTTGACCGATAAAAGGAGTAGAAATTGCAATCTTTTGGAAGAAGAATTAATCTGATGACATTTCTTGTTATCAAGTAATCGAAGTTACTATTTTTTGAAACACAAATATTATTTGTAAGAGCAAGCATACAATGGTCAGAATTCGTTTAGGGTCACCATACATTAAGGAGTCCCTCAGAATGTTTCGGGACCAGGTTTGAAGGAAACATTATTCTGAGCAATTCGGAATAATATTAGCTTACTATTTATGGGTACCCTGTCAAACCCAAAAACGTTTCATTCTTACAATTTTAAATGGACAATTAAGACCACATGAACGTCTCCACAGCTGGACGTTCTTAACTATTGACAATAGCTTTCTAACAGGCCAAAAAAGTACATCTTTCTAGTGCCAATATATCTTTCTCTGAAGAAATTTATTTTCTTGATTCTAAACTGCGCACCCCTGTGTTGTGCAATCTTTTCCGAAATCCTTGCTTACCCGGCAGGCCAACGCACTCGGACTCGATCATTCAGCAGTCTCGCAATGTGTTCCATTCTCTAGTTCTTTTCAAGGATCCAAATCACTTAAGTGTTTGGGTCACCTTATTAACAAACGATATTTACAACCTTAGAGTAAAGGTTACTGTCTTGATTGATCCTTTATGGTGATGCTTTCACTATCTGACCTTCCTCCATTTCTTCCTTGTCTGGCAGTTTTGAGGCAACTCGTTCAGTCTTGGGCTACTTTTAGTGACGCACACTCACCTTTGCGAATTATCGCGACTGTTAACTATTTGGCGTGATGCACACAGCAACATTCAACAGCCATTATAAAGATACGAAGGCACACTGGAGCACTAAGTGGAACAGAAAACAAAGTCCATTGATCATATCTACATTGAGACGATCCATAAGCCACACGAGCCACAATACATCAGTATTTCGAATTGCCTTCCATGCAAACTCACAACTAAACTAATTAACCTAACTTCCTTTCATTACGACCAAGAATCTATCAACTTGTGGGATGATGATTTACAATCGTTGTTGACCTGCGCACACAGCAATGTGAAGGACTCTGAGCCGTTCTATATATATCCTTTCTTGTAACATCAACTTTAACAATTCAACATATAATCTCCATCATTGTAACAAGTTGTGGAGATTCAATGGATGGAAGATTTACAACCTTCGAGAACAGTCAATGGAAAAGTCTTATTCACCCATCGTGCGAACAGATGTAGTTGATAGTTTTTAGGCTCGCAGTACCGGCGAGTTTGTTGTTTTTTTTTTTTAAATACAAAGTAAGAATGCGTTTCCAATAAAACCTTCGGAAAAGCCTGAGGACAACGCATTTGGTTAAACTTTTTTAGAGAACGTGAAAAGAGAAATTGGAGGATAATAATACTTGTAGAAGTTCTGTGTGAAGTATAGACATTCTTACATGTTCTATAAAATATAATTGTTTTTTAATTAATTAATTTTAATTAATCAATTAATCAATTTAATTAATCAATTTTTTTAATTAATTAATTTTAATTAATTGTTTTGTAATTTTGTAAATTTTTTCGTTCTTACATTATGTGCGTTATATTGTCAAATTTTCCGAAGATTTTAATAGATGTTTTATGTATTATTGATGCCCGAACAGTATAGACTATAAATTGCAGTACCTATTCAATACCGTTTACTGCCGTAATTATTCAATGTGTTGAACAAGTTGGACCCAGTAAATTCTTTAACGTTAAGTAACCTGGAAGTATCCTAATCGAATCACTAACGTGAAGTCTAGGAGTATCTTCAAGTGAGATCGGGTTACAGTTCCTGCCAAGTCTGTTAACCACTTATTTCGGTTAAAACCAGATTAAACCAGAAAGGATTAAATGCTTGCTTTGTCAGAATAGAAATTAGTTAAATTTAACTTATTATTTAATTCTGTTTAATTAAAAACAAGCTTAATCACATATATATTCGACACTTGTAAACCCCGTTTTGGAGAATATATTCAATTGCTCATTTTATAATTAAATATTGCTTAACTTAATCATAATCCAATGTTAGTTGGCCGTGATTACCTCGAGATATTTGAGTCTTGTAGGTATTTTGCACGCATGTGCCGATAAAAACAATGAATTGACTCGATGGACTTCACGAATACTTGAAAAAAATGTAAACATAATGACTTTTTGAAGTTCTATATCCAACTATACATTTCTATAGTTGACTAAATGATTGTATGATTGAGTAAGTGACTTTATGTTTGACTAAATGTCGCCTTGGCATAATCGGTCCTGGCTGGGGAGATACGTACTGATAGACAAAAGAACTTTACAAAATTGTGTAAGGGAGGAAACAAGTCTCTGTCCTTCCTGGGTTTTCCTACTCGTCGTTTTTAGTTAATAATCCGGTGTGTTTTGACCCTTAACCGTAGCAGGCAATAGTAAAGAAGCACCCAAACTTTGACAAAACATGTTAGAAATATCAGACTAGAAAATTAAAAATGCTAATATCTGGCAACTAAATATGGACACCGAACGAAAAACTACAGTAAAAATCACGGGTCTTTATGACTTCCTGAGTTTATGACTGCCATGGAACGGTTGTAAAAATTTATGTGATATGAAACTATATAGGCGATTGAGAAAAGTGTCGGTTGTAAGGTCAATAGCAAATTCTATGTGTATAGTCTTTGTAGCAAAAAAAAAAAAAACAGAAATGCCTATACATGTACAGTCAACCCTCCTATAACGCGGTACTCTCAGAACGCGGTTTCCATATAACGCGGAGCTGAAATAGCGACAGCCCTCCTATAACGCGGTACTCTTACAGCGCGGTTTCCGTTCAACAACGTCCCATCAGTTCTTTCCGTGCACGCAATGAATGGTTTTAACTGGATATGTTTTGTAGTAGATTAGGTCAGGCTCAAGCATAAAGAAAAATCAGTACATAATTCGCTTAACATAAGGATACTTTATTTCGTAATGGTCCTGCCGATCGTACGACACTAACTGCCGAACGACGAACTACCTCCTGCTCGACTCTTCGGCGTTTCCGAACGGCGACGTCGTTTCCCCGAATTCTTCCCTTTACCGGTCGGTGGAATATTCCACGACGCACATATAATACTATAGTTTATATAAACATTTATGGCATCGGTTTCAGTCGTCTCAGAGCTCTTTCACAGTACGTCTCGTTGGTGACCAATTCTTTCTAAAATTTTGTCTGCACCATCCATTCGTTTAGATTTTTGCTGCTTAATTTGTGATTTATAATTGCACAACATTACACAATACTGTAAGTAATATTCTTCATTTGTTCTAATATAATAATAATAATTAACCCTAGATTTACATCATGTCAAACACAAAAGAAACAAGGAAAGGATTATATGAACTCTTCAATTCAATAAAAATAATTTATATCTTGTCTTGTTATATAATTTATATCTTGTCTTTTGTATTTATTGGTCTCCATATAACGCGGTACGAATGATGTAATTTGTACTAATTCTGAGTTCCTTATAGCGCGGTTTCCATACAACGCGGTAGACGGTTTCCATAGAACGCGCTACGAATTAGCCTGGTTTGTGCGGTTAAATCCGAGTTTCTTATAGCGCGGTTTCCATATAACGCGGTACGCACTCACCGCGTTATAGGAGGGTTGACTGTATAACATTTGAGAGCAACGCGAGCTCGCCCCGTTCCACAGTGGGCCAGAGCGGCGAATTAGCTGTTCACGGCCAATTGTAGCGTTATTTCAAGATTTAAAACGGAAGTAAAGCAGTCGATGCGTCGTTTCAGCATTTAAAACAAGTATAGTTACACGGTACCCCCCTATTACACGGTACTCTTATAGCGCGTTTTCATACAACGCGATTTCATGTCTCTCGTATAACACGTGTTTCCCCTCATATAACGCGAGGATTCCCCACATTATATTTCTGTACTGCGAAATTTATAATTTGACAGTTCACGATTAATTTCGCGTACATTTGCACATTGTATCAATTGTGTTCTTATAAAATAAAATAAAATTATTTTACTCAATTTGTGTTTCTAGTTTTTGAATTGTAAGATAGTTTTTGGATTAATTATGTCTTGTTGGGGCTATTTGTTTTTCGTGCTTTAAATCCATATTGCGTTTTTTTTTCTAAATTAATATTGTTTTGTTATACGAGAATACTCGTACAACGTGTTTTCCTATAACGCGGAACCCATATACCGTGTTATAGGGGGGATTACTGTATTATTATTACATTTAATCATGTTGGGTTTTTGATTAATAATTCTTTTCACTTTCAATGTAACTTTAATGCACCATGCAATATTATTATGTGCAAACTTAATGGCATATAAAACCAATCGTACTCTGCTACATGTAAGTTAAATGTTGAAATAAAACATTCTTGAAATAAAATCGAATTAATTAATTAATATACTTACAGAATATATAATAAAATATAGTAATGTCTACTCGACTAAATACACAATATATACCTACGTGTTGCTGAAGCGTGTGTCACGCGACGCTTCAAACAATGATAACTTCTGCGGTGGGACGAGGGAGGACATGATTCCTTTTGGATTAAAATAAGGAAATCCTGCTGAAAATTTTGCACTATGATAGAGCACGCAACTTTTTGAACTTTTAAAGATATCCCTTGCTAAAGATGAACAACTATGAAAATTATCTTTAGTTCATTGAGAATTATTTTGTTAATAAACTACAGATAATAATTTGTCATGGCATGTGTATTCTCAATATAAACATATGCTGCTTATTAAAGAAAAAAAAATTTGACAAAAATGTTTGATACTTTTGTCAGGGCATCAATATGAAAAAGAGTAAATTTTTCGGCGAAAAATAGCATTCATAAAAGTCTGATCTTTGAATGCTTGTTATGACTATAATTTTTAATGAATTTCATTAATTTCATCGGTTTCGAATTCGACAAGTATTTAACAAGCAATATATGTTTGTTTCATATCGATCTAGGAAAATTGAATTTTTCACAAATAAACAGCTAATTCGCCGCTCTGGCCCACTGTGCGCTCCCTTGATTAGGAAGGGACTTGTATACAGTAAATACAGTAAATATTCGATATCTGCGACTTTCTCGGGTCTGAACTGTTGCACATATCGTACAGGTCCTACATTGATTGATGTTTTGCCGAACGTAGAAAAGGACAGAAGAGAAAAATAACACGGGCGCCGGTCGCAGATATCGTAAAGGTACTACATTTCGAGCGACGGAGACTGAACGTAAACAAACGGTGACCTACCAGAAGGACACTCCTAATACAAGAATAAAACTTTCTTATTTTTGATTTTTTTTCTTTGAAAATTTTTAAATCATATTTGTAATATTTTTCTCATTAAAATGAGACCAAACACGACGTACTTTGGAACATATTTACTTGTAATTTCAAATGTTACGCGCACATCGATGACTTTACTAGAATAAGATATTGCAAGTAAATATAATTCAAATTACGTCGTGTTTGGTCTCATTTTAATCAGGAAAATGTAAAGAATCTATTGGTAGAAGTTGGATCTCGAAAAAATCAAAAATAAAAAAATTTTTATATTTGTATATGTATTGGTCCACGGCACGGATATAGCCGACCCCGGATCATGTTACATTTCTCGGCGATGGAGCTCCTGGGCGTCTGAAGGGGTCTTCCCCCAGTGGTGGGGATAACTTTGGTGCACATATCGTACAGATCATTTGTGCACATATCGAATATTTACTGTATTCCACTCCACAGGTAGCAAACACGCGTGCCAGGACTGCACAGTCGGCTAACTTTTTCCATCAAAATCATAATATATAAAAAGAAATAAAACCCAGCACGATGTAATTCGTATCATATTTACTTGAGTAATTTATTGGAGTGAAGTTCTTGTAAGTGTAACGTTTAAAATAACAAATCTACAGTTCCAAATTATGTCGTTTTTAGTCTCATTTTAATCAGGGAAATGTCACAAGTATGTTAGTAAAAGTTTCATAAAATAAAATTGTTAAATTATTAATAAATTTAGCATATAGCGACATCTTTTAGTATTAGAAATGATGTACGATGTTAGTAACAGAATAATTGAATATTGTGACTTCCGGTTCTTGTCGTTATGAAAATGTAAACGTTTGTGATATGTTTGATAAGAAGAAAAAGTAATCCTTGTTTAAATGGTTGATCTTTAAGTTAAAATGTTTGTTGTTTGTGTTCGTTATTAAATGGTTTGTTCGTGTTTGAAAGTGTATTATTAGTTTTGTTTCCATAATTCTGATTTTTTAACAAAAATAAAAAATAAAAAGATTTTCTTCTCACCGTGTCCTTACCGGAAGTTACGAGACACCCTATACTTGACGTACGCTATTGTATGTGAATAAGACAAAACTTTCATTACGCACTAATTTTTTAAGAAAATTTTGTCATACAAATTGAAATCGGAAATAATTATGCAATGCTACTAGACCGCCAAAGAGAGAGTCAGTATGTGTTTGTAATCTTGAATATGGGCGCTTCTTATGTACAATTTTTAAGAGCGAAATGACTTTAAGAATATTCTTATCGATTACATATATTTTTTAACCGGATGATCTTTTAGAAAGCTGTTCAAAGTTCACTTGTCAATTTTACATATGTGATATTTGATATTTTTAATGCAAGCTAATGAAAATATTTAACTTCCTGCTTCTTGTTTATCAAAATTTATTGTTGTTAAAGCTACTGACTTAAGTGGTCAAAGAAAATGGTTGCTTTAATATCTTAATCCTTGAAAACTGAATATACCTCAAGTGGGGGATGATTTCGTTAATTGCTCTATCAATTACAGTTTTTATATTGTAATTTTATATTGTAATTCTTTGCAATTTATATTATAGATGGTAACCTCAAGCGATAAATCAAGGATCCATAAATAAATCTGATATCTTTTAAATAGAAGTACTTACATTTGGACAATTTTATTTTTCACAAACAACTCAAATTGATTGATTCATTTGATTGATATTTAAAAAACAAGAGCACGTATTATTCTATGGCGTTTGCGCAACCCGACTTGGACATCTGGAGCTCAGACAGCTCCGTTGTACCGGACTATTCTTAAGAGTGATCCCAACAGAGCCATCGTTACCTTTTAAAGCGAGTGGCCGACAGTCCAAGTGTAAATCTGTAGAGATCGGCCAAGGCAAACGCAGCCCGCTGCTGTTCTATCCGAAACGGTTCTACTCGCTACAGTCGTAGTCTTGACTTCGAGTCGTCGTCTCTGCCAACCATACCTCTGCGCCATCCTTTCGCAACAGTATGCCTTCGCAGAAGGACACAAAAGCATCTCACAACCTACCACAGATGAGGATCCGCCAGATTACACTCATCGGCAAGAGATTCCAGTTCAGGTAGCATCATAAGCCCATCAACGATCCAGCCAACACTGGACAATATTCCAACCTGTAAACTGAGTAATACCTAGATTTATTGTTAATGTGGCGTAGCCGAACCGGGCTGCACATCTACTTCCTCGCCCCACCGAACACACGCAAAATAAACTTCCTATTACCTCCTAGTCCCTCGAAGTTACTGCCACTACGAGTCCAACTCCAAATGGTGTTAACTTATCAAGGTTACCCTTGAAACATATGATGAGTCTTTTTATTATTATTGCCGGTGCCATCCGTTGCCCAAAGACTGGGATTGGGTAGCTCCACTAATAGTTCTACGGACACAGTCCGTGTTGTCTGCCCCGCACCCGGCACAGGGCCTGAGGTCCTGCGACTTGAAAATTGCTCTGATTTAACGTTTTCTGAGGTATCTGTGAAATGGAACTACTTCCGTCGCGCACATGAGATTTTAATCGCCGACAGCCACTTTCGCAGCACCTCTACCACGCAGGTGTGTCTCACGATTGCATCCGTTACCCGGAGATCCGGGATTGAGTAGCCCCAGTGATGAGATATTGGACGGTTTTTTTTCGCGCATGCGCGAGCAATGCAGGAGCGTACGCAGCGTATGTATTTAGTGGCGCCACTAGATTTTTATATTATATATTTTGCTTACAGTTATTTTAGTGCCCTTCCTTTCCATCTGCTCCACAAATATGAAAATAAGTAGATAATCCAATTTTATCCAATCTATACATTCATATTTCACAACCAAATTATAAAAATTTTTGAAAAATAATAAGGGGTGATTAAGGTACCTTATTTTATTGAAACTTGTACTTCACTGAGACTAAAATTGCCGCGCATGCGCGAAAAAAAACCGTCCAATATCTCATCACTGAGTAGCCCTATAGTGGCGCGTGTTATACGGGATCTCGTCTCGGATACTAGGTTCAAGCCCCAACACCTCAAACGACGGCCCCGTCTCGCTAACCCTTAGGTACATGTTCAGAAAACTCGAAACTGTACCACACATAATTATTTCTGCTGCCGTTTGTACTTTCAACCAGAATTCTGGAGTCGTACAACAGCGAACAACAGTTTTACGGCTTGCAGAGTGTGGTCTGCTGCCAGACCCTAAGTATGTGTTTATGTGTATTTAAATGTCACCATTGTTTGTAGGCGTGCCCCTTCTTCGTGACATCGTCCAACCTCTTCATATGTTGTTCTTTTCGATGCCTTGTGTTATCGTTATTAGGTAGACGTCTACTTGTGTATCTGTTTATTGCCTCGTATAGTTTCAATTGCACTTGAATTTTCAAAATTGCCTCGTATTTGTTCCATGTCTGTCTGCTTATTGCTTTGGCTGCTTAAAATGTTTCAAAACGTCCTCCTTGTTAGACTTTTCATGTGTTTCGTGTCACTGTTTAGGTCCGCGTAGAATTCTTTTGTTGCTCTTGTTTTTGCATAGGTTCCATGTTGTCCATAGTTTCAGTGGTAGTACCGTTAGTTGCTTTGTCTAATGTCTTGAATGTTGCGTCCTGAATAAATACGTTTTGTATAAGTGTACTGTATTCTTCGTGTTGTGCTGTGTATCCTGTCTGTACACTCGTGCCCGTATTATTGAACTTCCGACCAAAACGTTTGACGGGTGACCGTCGAAGACGACTCTCGTACTTCCTCTACCATGCAAGGCTTAACCACGGTGGCATCCAATGCCCAGATTTCTGAGAGTGGGTAGCTCTCGTCGCAGTCTTTTTAGGGTTAGGCGGTGCATGGCTTCCAGGACCCGTTTCAGATACTATGTCACGCTGTCAATCCTATCACGCCTTCCTTAGGATCCAGGCCGAAGCCCCACCACACGTTCCTTACTGATACACGTTTATCCTTTGCCCAGAGGGCTAATCTGGGATCGGTTAACGACCACATACCAGTTGTATGGCCCACAGCAGTGTGGCCATGGGTCGTGAGTAATACCTAGACCGAGTCCATCACTAGATAGCAATGGTATTAGCTAATTGCTGTCTCCAGCCCGATCCAAAACAGGTATTCACACAAACACATGTGGCCAGGTAGCATTTGTGTCGTCCCAAAAGTGAGCCCTTCATGACTATGATCCCAACTACTGTCGACAACATGGCCAGTATTGTCCCAACAGCGTATTGTTCAACAGCGTTACTCGATATTATCTCACAGTTCGACTTCATCAGTGCGAATTGCCGACCTTACATTTGAGGATCTCCGCTTCTGACTCAGGCAAGGGTATTCTCTGTTGGGGGAGGCACTAATAAACATCAGCATCTTCTTTGCTCAAATAGTAGTATACGATAAACCCTATCAAAGTTATTAAAACCACATGTGCTACCGTGCGGTACTACTGTATGATCGAAATGGCACATCTGACACTGCACTGACTGTAGCAGTTGCTTACTACATTAGACAGTCATCAAACCAGCTGCTCGTATGGTGACCTGTACAGGGCCATTGACCGCACAACTACTGCACACAGACTGGTTGCCTAAGGTTCGGAAGGAGACGTCCAAGCGTCGCCATCGACTTCATAGCTAAGGACCACGAGTTTGAAGTGATCCTCGCAGCGTCAGCGGCTGTCCAGTTGGAGACAGAGATACATCATCCAGAGATACGTAATCTATTTCAACAAACAACTGGGGTGAGGATTGGCTCCATAAAGGGTACAAGTATATGGCTTCTATTTGGCTCACCGAGAATCTTAACCTCAGTCACCGAATCGTAGCAGCTGCTAGTACCACTCCAATCCCCGCTAGGCGGATGAACTGTAATTAGTCCCTCTAGATGCCGAGCATGTGCGTACCGTCCGTATGCATGCCATCCTCACTGCGGGAAGTGGATGAATATGCACAGCTTCTTCGTATCCTATGTCCCGCAAATAGGGACTTCACACAGCCCCTTGGGGCACGCAGCGGCCAACTTCCCTCTGTCACGCTGTCCTTGACCCGGATATTGCACCCACTATATTTAAGGAGATATCTAAGGATGTCACATTGGGAAAGATTCCGGAAGCCAATATACGGTCAAACAGCCTTCTGATGTTGTCCAGAAGCATGATAGGTCGGTAAACGGAAGGAGAATCTGCGGACTTTCCCTCTTTGTGTAGGAGAACCCCACTTTCTACTGAAGCGAGAACTTTTCCGATCACAAGCAGAAATCGAAGTGTTGCCGCAATTAGGATGCGAGATCGGGAGTGGCATCGCCCAGGCACGGCTGGGGATCCTATCGAGATCAGAAGAACTTGCTTTCCTCATCCTAAGGAAAAAGTATGTTCACCTCCTTCGCCAAAAACTGGGGGTCGATGTTTTGCATGAGAATACTCATGGTTCCCGAATTCTCCCGAATATAATATCCTCAGATATTTTCTTAGAGTAGGGCCTGTTACGCGTCGGGTCAAATATTAACTTTTTATAATTGTTGTCGAAGGTTGTAAATCTTCGGTGACCTATGGCGTTTCCACAACTTGTTACGGAAGTGGAATTATATGTAGAATTTATAGAGTGGTTCAGAGTCCTCCACACTGGTGTGCCCAAGTCAATGAAGGATGTATCATTCCACGAAGGACGTGTCATCATCCCACTACTTATGTGTTTCAACAAAGGTAAGACTGATTATAACTCAACGGCAAATATTCTAAGATTGATTATATTTCGATGGATGGTATTCTAAGACATTCTATCTCAAAAGGAAGGTGCTCTAAGACTGATTATATCTGAATGGAAGATACTTTAATACTGATTATATTTCAACGGCAGATACTCTAAGACTGATTGTATTTCGATGGATGGTATTCTAAGACTGACTCTATCTCAAAAGGAAGGTGCTCTAAGACTGACTAGTCGTCTCTAAGAAGCCAGAAAAGAAAACTATGTATGAAGTTCAAAACGCGAAGGCGTTACCAATAATGACCAATCAGGACAAACTGTTATACGGAAAAAATACTGATTGGTGAAACGGTTCAGCGAATGGGATTGTACGACTTTTAGCACTCATTCCAACGTTGTAAATAACTCTTGTTAATAAGGCGACCCAAACAGTAAAGTGATTTGGGTCCTTCAAAAGAACTAAATAATGGAACACATTGCAAGACTGCTGAATGACTGGGTCAGAGTGCCTTGTCCCGTCGAATACACAAGGATTCTCGTAAACGTTACACACTGCAGGGGTGCACGGTTTAGGACCATGGAAAATACTTCTTTAAAGAAAGCTAAATTGGCGTTATAAAAAATGTGCTTTTCTGGCCTGTTAGGAAGCTATTGTCAATAGTTAGGAACGTCAAGTTGTGGAGACGTTCATGTGGTCTTAAATATCCGTTTGAAAATTACAGTAAAGAAACATACTTGGGTTCGACAAAATACCCATAAATATTACGTTACTTATATTTCGTTCAACTCGTAACAATGCCCAGTTGAACGTCGACCGATTGGACGTCCCGATTCGACGCGTTCCAATTCGAAGCGGTACCGATTGTACGCGTTCCAATTCGAAGCAGTGCCGATCGAACCTAAACTAACCGAGCTAAACGCTTCGAATTGGAATGCGTCTAATCGGTATCGCTTCCAATAGGAACGCGTCGAATCGGGACATATCCAATGGTTCGACGTCCTAGTTGAACACTTCCATTTCCTTAGATATAGTATACATATGTAGTATCCGAGCCATGGCAACATGATGCATCGGAGGGAAATTGATCGCTGCATGTCCCAAAAGGCTGTGGGCCCCTATTTGCAGGACGTGGGGTATGACGAAGCTTCACCAACCTGCCAAGGTAATGTGGTTCGCGAACGATATGTATATCCCCACCACCGGGAGGGAATGGACGGAGACCATTCGCCTAGCGGAGATAGAGGTGACGATGGTCATTACCTCGGTCCGAAAACTGGGCTTAAATCTGTCGGTAGGCAAAACTCAAATTTTTGCCACCGTCTGGACGGGCCCTGCCACCTTGACAGCGCGATGAAATATCTTCTGCACCTCGACAGCTGCTGGTGCTTTTCAAGAAGCAATTTATGATCCTGGCCGCACCCGTTTTGGAGAAGACGGCAACAGCGGAGGGCCATCTCCTATCCATCTATCCTTGGGGAACCATACGAGAGAATTCGCTACCTGTATACAGAAGTCATGGCTGTGCATGGGTCATTCGTGTGGGCTAGAGGCCTGATGGCTTCCTGGTATGAAGCCATAGGAAGCGCCGGATTGCCATTTCGCACATACGAAGGTATCACACGGTCTCGTCTCACGGACACTTGCCCCGGCCGACAACAAAGTCTGTCGGTGGTCCATCATCGAAGCAGAACCTCAGTTGAAATGGTATATCAAATATCATTTTGAATAATTATATTTAAATTCTTCTGATATTGCTTTGTTACTTTTAATGGGTATACTTTCGAAAGTTTCTTTTTAAAGCTATGTTGTGCAGCCATTTTGAATATTGTCATTTCACCTTTTTTCTCTAATTTCGCCTTGTTTTTTCGACTCTAATTTTTTCTGTGTTTTAATACAGTTCTGGATATTTGGTCCCTAATGTTTCAATTTACATGTGCAGGCCCTTTATATTATTATTTATATTTTTAATCATTTACGAATATTGTAACTTCGCTGTTAATTCCCGTGTTAAATTGAAATTGCCACTAATGTTACAGACTGCAAACTGCATTTAAACAATAATATTAACATAACTCTTTATTTCATGATCTGATGTATATGTATACATGTACATCATGTACAACGATTGTCAAATTCTTGATTAGAAAAGTTAATCATCAATATTGTAATTTCAACTGTTACAATTTCTTTATAAGCCAGATTAATCAACTCAGTGCATATCTCTTTTGAGTTAATGTTTTCAAGTAGCGCAATTATCACGCGAATCTACAAACCTTTACCCATGCATGTGCTATTTAATTTCTACGTTGTTGTGAACCCTCAGGCAGACCATATTTCTGTTAGCCATAAAATTACCGTGCATAGTATTATTCGATTCCAGGAACTTGAGCAAAGTGCAACCGCCGGTAATATGTACCTGTGGTGAAGAAGAGAAACATGCCATAGTGTGTTTCATCGACTCGCTCTCCCGGGTTCGCTGCCTACAGTGCTAGCCAATCGCAGGTACTTCCTGGGCAACGAATGCCATTAGTGTGTAGACTTGCGCGGTAGAGATGTGACGAAAGTGCCATCGACAAAGACCCATTCAACCCTGCAGGAGGAATCTTGCCAACATGGACATGTGTTCAGGCTAAATGCACGGTCGTCGCTTGAGGTATCGGGTTGATCATCCTAATCATGTCCAATAACCGGGACGAATGCGTGATGCAGACAACACGGTTCTTTACCTTAAAACTGCTATTATGGAGCTATCCAATCTCAGGTTCCTGAGCAACGGATGCCACCAGCAATAAGTATGTATTGTAAAGGAAATGTGCACTCTGTGTTGTCCTCGATGATGACCTGCTCAACGTTAATCGAGTTTATGTTCTCGCAAACACAAGTACTGAAGATAGTATGGTACTATGTCTATACGGAGACATGGGTAGTGACCTCGAGGTCTAGGAAGAAGGTGTTCGTAGCGTATGCCCGTCGTGCGAGGTAGCACGTCCGCAGCCCGCGACGAGTATGCTGGACACAGATTAAATCTCTGCGTTCTTCGTGGACCATTATAAGAAGAATAAACAAAAGTTATTTCTGTGAAAATACCCTTGTTTCTTTCAAAAGATATTTTGCTTAAGCGTGGCATAACAGTACAATTGAAAATATCGTTCCCATTATGCGTCCTTATGATACATCTGTTTTACATTATTTTGAGTTTCAAATCTCATTGCCTATTCTTATGTTAAAAAAATGAAAAGTTTACTATGTCCAATCAACCTTTGACCGAACACCATGATTAAGTGGTTCCTCACATTACGCACAAAATGTGGTGGAGCCCCATCATACATATAGCACATCGATAATATTTCACGGTTTGGAACAAAATGAAGGGTTGGTCATATATGATCATTGATATGGTTTCTTCAAATTAAACTTATTCCGAATTCGCAGAACGTAAAATATTACAGTTAAAGTCAGAAGCTGTTTTATATATACAGAAATAGATGATACAAATTTCATCGAATCAAAGTAAGTATAAATTTGGCTTAAAATAATCACATAACTTTTATACACGTAGGACTTAATTGAAGGCACAGTGGTTTCCAAGCAGTCGTGCGATAGAAATATCGGTACCTGCGATTAGTATAATAGCTGCGATTAATTGCTAGTGACCAGCGTTTGACTGCTTTGCTCTTGAGTAATTGCTTCCTCCCTATTTAAATCGATTATGACGACGCTTGGAACTGTTCCCTACTTTTTTTATCGGAAAAATTGATTTAACTTATCGTGACTCACGGTGTTCAGATTAAAGAAGAAATTCCAATTATAGTAACAATGAATAATCGTAAATAATTTTTACATAACACATAGAGTTTTCACACTATCACTATTATAATACGAGAAAAAACAAATAGCACGCAATCAATACTGTAATTAAGATATTCTATTATGTTAGTAGAAAATATTCTTTATATTTTCTATGATAAATAAATTAAAGATTCTACCAAATGTTTCAATAAATTATTTGTTGAATCGTATTCATTTATTAAAAGAAATTTGTTCTTATATTTAATTTTTAAAGTACTTTACTTTGAAAATTATAGAAAATCATAATAATAATCATAGCTACGTATTAAGCCTTTATGGTATTTTATTTGGCTAATCAGTATTACTATCTTTAAAATTTAATACAAACCCGTAATTTTATGTCAAACAGTACAGGAATTATCTTATGCACTTTAAGTAATTTCAATATTAAATTTTATTTATTTTTAATTTTGGAAACAAATTTTTTTCAATTATAACAGTTTTAAGAATCCAATGCAAGATGACTAATAAATTCAGGCACTAAAAAATGGTATTGAAGTATCAACTCCGAAAAGATTTAGCGCCTCCAATCATTACTCATTTAATAATTCATAATTTATCGTTTTCGAGATAAATTGGGTACTCGGCAGTAATTACTGAGGTCATATTTTCAATATGGTTTGTACTACAAGCGTTCAATAATTCATCAAATTTAATGGATGTCAGCAGAATAGATAGGTAAATGAAGAATAGTGAATGTAGAAGGGTATGAATAAGGAATAGATGCATGTAATCAGTGAAAAATAATAACTATTAAGTCGCAAAGAAGATGTAACATCAGAGATAGATAGTACTTACATAAAATGATGCAAGCGGTAATGAGAACAGAGTCTTTCTTTTCTTAATTATAGAAAGTTAGATTAATCTTGTACAAGAGGAGCATATTTTAATATTAAAGCAAATTTTTGCTGAAGGTATCACCAAAATTTATAAATCATTAATGTTATGAATTTAAAATGAAGTAATATACAACTTGATATAAAGTGTTTTAAGAAACATACAATAACCTAACCATTTAGGGAAATGAACATGTAGAAATTTCAGAATCTAGAGAATAGGAAATGATTAAATGTTAGAATTTGAAATGTTAATGGAATTAAGAATTTCAATATTTAGAGATTTTGAAGTTTAAAAGCTTCAAAAGGTTATAGCCAGATAAGGTAAATTAAATGTGCCATTTCGACAAATGAAAAACCCAATACGTCAGTCGGTAGCATATCTAGAAAAAACATCTCACACCAAGTTTCAACCCTCTATCTCATCTATGGGGCAGTAAAAAATTCTGAAAAAGTCCTCAAGCATTGAGATCCACATAGAGCATATTATAGAATATCTTCAGATTTTTTTATTGTAAATTGTAGTTGTAAAAAATAATAAAGAAAGAATGCGATCTTTTAGTGAAGATGTTAGAGTATTACTTTTATATTAATGTAGTAGCTATTGTACATATTAGCATAACTAATATTCCAGAATTTTTTCAGATTTTTCGGTGAGGTACGCCGTAGTTAAAAAAATCAAAAACCGATATATTCCTGTAGGATAAGAAATAATTTGTAACACGGTTGTGTTAAATAAACGATTTAATAATAAAAAGAGAATAATAATTTAGAATAGTAACAATGAATATCGCCAGTCGATGCGCGATCTCTTACTGACTCACTGACTGACTGACCGACTGACAACGGCGTCCGCCAAAACCACGTTTTCGTGGGAAGTTGCAACAAAAACCGATCGCGGTTCTCATAGAAACGCGTGGCCGCGCGAAGCCGAACATGCATCGGTAACCTACCCAATGGGTATCCAAATAATTCGGCACCACATTCCTTTGAAACAGTACTTTCCATTTTGAATTTGCGTGCCTTCTTTTATCAGTATAAAGGGTATTCGGCTGCCGGTGGGTATAATTTTAGGGGGTGGTAGCTGGGGTGATTCTGAACAACTTTTTCCTTTACCAAAATGCTGGGTAAAACTTAGTTTTTGAATTATTATTAATGAAAAACACTGACCAATCAGAGCGCGAGAATAGCGCGCGGCCAGATGCGAGAGCGACGGATGCAAGCGTGATGGTGGAATTTGGTCGTGAACAAACAAATCTCGCGATATCGGTAACATAGTTACTATCATCGGTAATACGTCAGCCGGTAAGTAATATTTCATTGTATGAATGAAACGAAAATAAAGGTGAAAATCAAACACAGTTTTTTTTAGATAATTAAAAAAAATGACTGTTTAGCGATATAAAATTAAAGAATATTCGGACACTTACCTCATGATGCGAGTTAATTTTGAAGTACACCGTCGTATGACAAGAAACCTATTTATTCGCTAAAATCCACAAGAACGTATCAATATCCGCTCTATGGGATTGTCAAGTAAAAATGATGACTGTCATACTTGATGTTTTCCGTATAATAATAATAGTACAATTTTTGGAACTCACACCAAACAAACACATAATCACACAAACACCACGATTGTCCAGTCCATGGCGTTGAAATGTTAAAAATGTCCACTTTTTTTCCACATCAATTCGTTTACGAAAGTTCCTCACCATGTACACATTATGCGTGATGAGTGAATCAAAGAAAAAAGTCAATTATTACAAGATGTATTATTGTAATCGCGCAACACGTATTACCGATAATATTACATTGGCGTATTGGAGTTTCTTAATTGCCACCTTCGGAAACGTGAGAGTTTTCGAGCGACTTTTCTATATCAAAAAGACAGTCGATCGTTGAATCTTGTGTGGGTCGGATCGAGGTTCAAGAAGTTCTGCGTAGATTAACGTAGAATAACCATTGCAGGGTGGTTCTTAAGAGGTAACACCACTCTAGAGCCCGAAAAAGAGGCCTAAATTTGACAATTTTTTTTAGCAATAACGATAAACGTATAAGAATTTTTTTTTAAAGGGTTTATTTAACATATATTGAACTACGACAAAATAATTTTCTATTGTCATTTTCGTACAAAATGGAGACGACAGAGCCGATCGGCGGAAACATGTTTTGTAAAAACACTCCTACGGGAGGACGGATTTCTCGTTATGTATAAGTCGTGGGATAAAAAATCAAAAGAATTTATAATCTATATACTATTGGCTTTGGAAGTACGTACGGGTTTTTTGATTAATCAATTTTTGCGGAAGTTATGCGTTTTTTAAGGAATGAATCGACTTTTTGCACGAAAAATGAGCACTAAATTGTTTATAAAAAAAAAGTTTACATTCAATCAAAAAACGGCTACGTACTTCCAAAGACAATATTGTTGTGAAGCTACTGTAAAAATTTCAATTCAATCCATGCAATAGTCACCGAGAAATCCGTCCTCCCAGTATGAAGAAAGTGATTTCGAGGAAAACGCGTTTGAAGTTTTACGAACATTTTGATCCTTAAATTCTCTGTTCACCGCTAATCTGCAATGCCTGTACTATACATTTGGTTATCCAGATCAGTGTTTGCCACCTTATCTAGCTTTCTGGGTACTTCTGTTTGTTTTGTAGGTAACAAGTAAACTTATTATTTTAAATGATAACAATAATACGAACGCGATGAATTGCAACATATCGCGCAAGTTCTTAGTACACGCTCTGAGGCGCTGCGGCAAAATTGATAATTCAACCATTTAAAATTTATTTTCCACTATAAATCAAACATAATTCTGTTCTTAAGACTCTAAAGTATTGTTTTAGTAAAAAAAAAAAATCGACTTTCTGAAAATCCTAGAGTGGTGTTACCCCTTAAGATCATAACACTATTCGAGTGGGACCCTAAATTCCTCGAATAGATCATCGTGAACAATCCCACGCAATGTGGATTATAACACGAATCGTAACAATATTGAGCGAGTCCCTATGCTCCTCAAATCAGTGAACGACAATATTGCGAGAAACTCTATGCTCCTCAAATCAATTGACAACAACATTGAACGAGACTATGCACTCCTCAAATCAATCAACAATCATACTCAACAATATACACAACGTATACATACTGTAGAATAATATTTAATAATAAAGAAGATTAATGAAATTTATTAACAAATAAATAGATATAATTAATTAAACACAACACAAATGGAATCTCTCGAATTATAAATCTCGTACGTCTTTATCTCACGATTTCACTCAAAGCAGTGCCCTCTTCGCTTCGCTCCTCGAAAACATTCAATCACACCAAAAAGACAATCTTCTAGCAATCTTCATTACATGCAAACTTCAATCATATCATACGCAAGCTTCATTCATAATATGCACTCATGCTAATCATACAATTACAAAGTACAGATACAGACACATACCACAATACTCATTCCCACTTTCATCGTTCAATCAGTAACAAAATGCGTATTTGCAAGGGGTTTTTATGCCGCAAGGCTGTTGAAATTTCTCACTGTTGGAAAGATTTCTACGATACAGCAAGTCTCTTGAAGATTGGACCAATACTTCTTTGCTCCCTTAGAACGTCTTTGTTTCGGAAAGATAGAGAACCCGATGAATTGGTGAGAGAACCCCGATCGTCAGGCAGTGTCGCGATTTTTTCTTCTAGGCATATTTGGCGACCATAAATTACCGTCAGGTCCATATGTGACCGTTTTTAAAATTATCTTTTAAAAAAAACCGTATGTATCGAGAAGTGGCCGTTGAGGACGAAGCGAAAATTAATTCTAAATTTATGACGACAACATATATGAAAATAAAATGCCGGCAAAACCCGAAATGTTTTGGTTCAAAAACGGCTGTCTAACGGTCTGATCATAAATAAGCTTGCAAAATCCTCTCCGAGATTTACCGTCGCTCGAAACAAATCATGACATAAAATTAATTAATAAATAAATTTTATTTCGTCACTTAATGTATTATTTGTATAAATGATAATTGTGAATTTAGTTAAGATTACTTAATAAATATACCTAAAAAAGAAGGTATGCAAGTTCAAAGCGGAAAGTACTTTTTTAATGAAATGTATCGATTTTTCATCTTTCTTGACTATGGCGCACCTCACCGTAGATCTGAAAAAATTAGGAAATAATAGTTGTACCAATATGTAACTAGCACATTAATATAAAAGTAATACTCCAACATCTTCAATAGAAGATCACTTTTTTCTCCTATTTTTTTCGGGTTTTCATTTTTTGCAATTACAGTTTGCGATGAAAAAAATTTGGAAAAATTCTATAACTTGTGTTATGTCACCCTCAATGTTTCAGAATTTTTTCAGAATTTTTATACGAAAATGATAGAAAAAATAGATCAAAAATCGGAATTTCGATTTTCCCTTTTACTACTTCCACGGATCAGATAAGGGATTGAAACTTGCAGTGAGATCTTTTTTAGATATGCTATCGACATATTGGTTGTTTTATTTGGCACAAGGGCAGTTTTCACTATCTTGTTTGGCTCGATCTTTTCTCTATTATTTCTTTTTATAAAAAAATTAAAAGTAATTTGAATCAACTGTTAGTAACCTTCAATATTATTAACAAATTGTTCATTGATAGACATTTTCTTCAAATCCTATTGACGAATCGAACAAATATCATAAAACAAGTCCTGACGATAAGCAAAGAAGGAAAGCAGTCCTCGTGTCTGTTTTCGCATTTGTCATATTTCCAAAGATACATAGTACTGCAGTCGCTTATTCCAAATAAGTAGCATGTTGTTCTAATTGAGTGGAGGAAATTACAGCTATTTATTTGAATAGGAGCTATTCTTTGAGCTGTGTCCCAAATAAATGGTTGCCCTAATTAAGTGGTCTGAATATACAGAGTCTACTCTAAGGACAAGAGGCAGAGCATAATTTTCTACTACAATGGACTAGAAAGCTCTGTTGATACAGGTGATAAAACAGTCACCATTTGTTAGGCAAGTTTACAATACTAAATATTCTTTACACTTTTCTTGGTACTGAGTTTGTTGAAAAGTGCAACAAACTAGAGTATATTGCGGTTACTGAGTTTGTTGAAAAATGCAACAAACTCGAGGATTTGTAAATAATACGCGTTGCACAGTATGTTTACTATTGAAATATACGTATTTTTAAAAAAATTGTAAGACGAGGTAGAAAATGATTGAAACGCTAAGTACGATTTCAAAAATACTATATATTTTCTATAAGCCGATTTCGTGGGTGAAGTAATGTCCTCGCGAGAAGAATGTCTTTCCAAGGTATGTAGAAGAATGCCCTCTTCCCGTTCCGCGAGGTTTTCTAGTCCCCGCAAAACTTGAGATCCCAAAGTTGTTTTATGGCCCAAACGTCACAGCGTCAGGTCTCTACCCCGTGGTGGTCGTCGTAGGACAGCCATGTGCCCGTCATCCCTGCTTTATTAGGGTACGTCATTGGGAATTTTCTAACAGAATGGGCAGTTTTTACAATTCGGAATGTATTCATTACTTTCTTCATATATTTGAGATTTTTCAATGATTGGTGAACATGTAATTGTTATATTATTATTTTATTTTTATTTATTCTTCATATCTAAATTGCTTTCCCAATTTGCTTCTTTCTTTCGCTATAAGCCATAACAAATTATGGACTCAGACTGCCGCACTTACTAAACAGAAAGTGAGTTATGAAAGTCTAACGGAAAATTACGAAATGAGAAATGCCGGTTACAAACCCGAAAATCGAAAAACTTCGTGAAAGAAACGAGTGACATGAGTAACGATGCAAAATGAGAAGAATAATGTACAAGATCGGAGTGGGAAACTTAAAAAAATTTGAAGAAGTAGACTTTGTGTTTAAATTAATCATAATCGAGAAAAATCGCTAGATTTTCTTTTGAATTATACAATTAGAATAGACATGTGGACGAAGTTAAACATCGTATACAATAAAAGTTCACTGAAATTCTATCTTTCATATAGAAATGGTTTTTAATATAAGGAATTGGAGGAGGCGTTACACATAATTTGTCAAAACTGGAACATTTAGCTACAAAATTGGGGAGCCACAATGACAAGATTCTCGCATCAATAGTATTAGTAAGTATGTGCTGTTTATTTTTGCAGAAAAATTGAATTACTTCCACAGTGCGTGGGACTTCCTAGAGTTTCTTTACAAAAAAAGTATAATAAAAAACAAGTGCAATCCAGAAGCTCAGAACGAATACCTATAGGCGAATAAACATATGTGCCCATAATTATGAAAGTGGTCTAAGTCAACAATTTAATATTATAAACGTAACTTGAAAATACCGGCCCTCTTTGTCGCGTTTCTGAATTACATAATAAATCGATAAAATAAAAAAAATACGAAAATATTCAATTACTTCCACTATACAACACCACTAGACCAGTAACGGAAGAAAAACATAAAGATCTTATGTGTTTACTACCATACATCCCTCCAGATTTTTAGGAACATTTTAAAAATCTTAAAACCTCGAAATTATGATAAAAATGGATTAGTTTTTAAAAATGATTAATAAATGTTTATGAATTATTTCGTTAAAGTTGTTGTTTCAAATAAAACTCACAATTTTTTATTACTTTAAGTCAATTATAGGACATTCAGTTAATTTTGAAAATGGTCTAAGTCAATTCAAGGTTTAAAAACAACATTTTTCTATGAAATTTACACAAAATTTCATATTTATAATAAATTTCCATTAATCAAGACTAACAAAATTGTAAATTTAAATGTCGCATAATATAAAAATATTTTTTAATTTATTCAAATGCGATTCATTAAATAGATAGAAACAAAAAATATATGACTTAGACCACTTTCATAATTATGGGCACATATGATCTGTTCAAATCGTGGACAAAGATATCATTTGAAGAAAGACTGATCTGAATTGAAAGAAATAAAAGATTAATTAAACTGGATGGTGGAAGTTCAATACAATAACACACATGTCAGACAGACGTTTGTAGGTTAGAGCGGAGCTGTAATTGGAGATGGCTGTCTGATAGATTCAGGAGCATCAGATAATATGACACATCAGTTAGATTGGTTTTATGAATTTAAAGAGTTCAAGAGTCCAATAAATATCAACACTGGAAACGGAGAAGAAATTTATGTGTATGGAAAAAGTAGTATCGAAATGCAGATCTTTCTAAACACTGGTTGGATTTTAGGGACTATCCACAACATTTTGTACGTACCGCATTTAAAATAAAATTTATTCTCAGTAAGACTTGTTTCTAAGAAGTTAGTTATATGACTTTTCGAAAACTGACAGGTTGGTATCTACTGTAACATTAATACTACTATAACAATTATTTTTTTACACCTATTTTGCTGATGAACACAAGATGGTGTTGCATGCATTTTACGTACAACATTGCTAAATTTTGCATACGATTTTCCGAAAAGTAATAGACATACAGAATACAGGAAATTATTTGTTAGCCCGAGAACGAAAGCGGTAAAAATTAAGAAGATTACATCCATTTATGCATTATCTTCGATCACTCATATTACGTATTCATGTATGTTACGTACATTTTTACACAAAATATTCCAAAGATTCGATTTCAGCATATGAAAATTGATATTTCATTCTCTTTTGAATTGTATTTGTATATATTATTTTTAATGAAATAGGAGATTTGTTTAAACACGAATAATAATTTTCAATATTATTAAAACAATATTATTAAAAGTTATAATAATAAGGTTTTTATTTTTTATTTTGTACCGTACTCTAAAGTCGGTTATATCCTTTTCTTATAAAAATTTATGAGTTTATATATTTGGGTGAAATGAGAAATATTGGTAGGTCAATATAAGAAATTGTCGATGGTAAAACTGATTACATTGGCTATCTCAGAGCTAATAGATTTCGACGATGCGGCTATACATCCTTAAAATAATAATATATATATTATTATATATATTTTCTAGCATAATATATATGCTAAATTTTCTAGCATTAATATATATATTTTCTAGCATAACATTATGCTAGAAAAGTAATCACATGTCTATGTACAGCTAAATATACCTGCGTGAATCTATTAGTTTCATCCAAAATCTTTCAATAATATAAAAATACTTAAAATTCATGGCTATGATGTATTAATTTTTACTCACCTTTGTAGCACTTATATTTCTAATAGTAACATAATCTCATTGATCCGTAACTTGCGCGTTTAGCATTGTACATTCCTTTTTCAAATTACTCCCATTGCACTGTAAAACTTCTTATTTGAGAATGAAAATAAAGCATACGAAATGTGAAGCAACAGAATCAACGAAAAATGCGCACTCTTTCTACAGATTGAGGAATACATATAGATCGCATTCTAACATAAAATAATTTTAAGAAAAAAATACAGCGACTTCAAAATGCTCTAAAAACTATAAAATAATTTCTATTTCCTAATGAAGTAATTTCTATTTCATTCAATCATACAATTACAAATTCTTACAAACATTACACATTGCAGGGGTGCACGGCTTAAGCCCATGGAAAATACTTCTGTAAGGAAAGCTATATTGGTGTTATAAAAAATGTGCTTTTCTGGCCTGTTAGAAAGCTATTATCAATAGTTAGGAACGTCAAGTTGTGGAGACGTTCATGTGGTCTTAAATATCCGTTCAAAATTACAACAAAGAAACATTCTTGGGTTCGACAGAACATTTATAAATATTACATTAATTATACTCCGCGCAACTCGTAACAGCATTAATTGCGGGTAAACGAAAAGACAATTATTTTTATTTTTCTGAAGAAAAGTACTCTAAAATACTTTCTGAAGTGGTTTCTGCTAAAACTAAGTGCAACACACCTTTGGATTACAGACAATTAAAACGTTTTGACGTTTTAAAAATTAATGATGAAGAGAAGTTAATTGTACTATTAAAACCAGCGGAAACGAATGTACAGTATTGTGTTACCAATAAAAAATAATTTAGTATACTATATGAAACTCACACCAAAAGAGGCCACGGGGGAAGAACACGTATGCTTAAAGAGTTGTGAAGAGGAGAAAAAGTTCACCCTTAATAGGTCACCCTTGTGATGTTTTATAGCGACTGAATTACGGAGAAGAAAATATAAATCTCCGACATGTTCAACATTCACCATTAGTGCATGGTGAATGTCGACATTTACCGGTGTAAGTCCGAAATAAGGGTATTGAGCAAATATTTCGGACATACACGAAGCAACTATGTGAATGTCGACATTCACCAGATTTCGGTCTTTCACGGTAACATATACATATCCAGTTAAAAGGTGGAAAACAAAATTCACTCACGCGCTTGCAAAAATCCAGTTTCGTAAGGGTATACACGGGTATCAAAAGCCGAAACGGCAGATTCGCTTTCAAATTAGTTCAATCAGGATTTCTCTTGAAATAGGATCACCTCAGATGAGATTATCAAGTTACCTGAAATGTTTTTCGCTGGGAGCAGCTTAAAATAAATAAGCTTGGTACGTTTAGAGCATTGCATATCACACATCAGATTTTCACAGGTTACGCTAGGAGCGAAGCTTTAAGAGTTTCGGTCACTGGAGCTCATTATTTTAGACAAGGCGGTATGTAATGTTCTATTTATAACGGTTGTAAATCAGGATATTACGTAGTGCTCTTCTTAATCGCATTGTTTTATGTTTTGTCAAGTTACTGCTTCAGCCTTCAAATTTACAGAGATTGCACTAATAAGAGACATCACCAAGATGTTACACGCGGATTTTAATGAAATTTACTTGTGTGGTAGCTTTTAGAAAATCATTTGACACGTATTTTTTTATATCTGTTGACATGCATGTTGAGGGAGTGAAAATAGACCTCAAAGTTCGGGGTTGCAAATACATTTTCTTTAATATCTCGAAAGCTAGAGAGTTTAGGAAAAGGAATTCCTTTTTAAATCGTGTAGTTTTTAGTGAGGAAATTTTTTATTTAAATAATATTTTAAAAAGTTGGATTTTTTTTTAATTTTTCATCCTAAATGTAGTTCAATTTTTTTGCAGACTTGTATTTTTAAATAAAATAATTTTTAGAAAAAAAATACACCGACTTCGAAATGTACTAAAAAGTATAAAATAATTTCTATTTCCTAAATAAGTAATTTCTATCTCATTCAATCATACAATTACGTAACAGATATGAGTGAAACCTATTTACTTGTTAGGTAGTATATTAAATACATTTCAACCTTTTCGGAGGCGGCGCAAATTTGATAATTCCCTCGTCGTGGGCTCCGTTTATAGGTTATTAGATACCACAATCAACTAGTTATTGGGAGCAACGTTTACTATGGTATTTTTAATTTTGCGCCGCCTCCGAAAAGGTTGAAATGTATTTAATATACTACCTAACAAGTAAATAGGTTTCACTCATATCTGTTACGTAATTGTATGATTGAATTCGATAGAAATTACTTATTTAGGAAATAGAAATTATTTTATACTTTTTAGTACATTTCGAAGTCGGTGTATTTTTTTTCTAAAAATTATTTTATTTCATGCTTTTTAGTGGAATGCTGAGAATTGTGTAGGATATTGTGAGACAGTTCTTCGATTTTTTTTTCTATTTTTTTTTTTATTGTTTCGTTATTTTAATATATTAGTAACAACAGTGTTTCGCTAATAACTCGACAACTATTGCTTCCCGTTAATTGCGGATAAGGAAAGAGTTGTTCAGAACCATTCCCTTGATAACATATTAAAAGGACATTAAAATTGTGCAAAGTTGATTTCAGAAGTTAATAACAATTTTTTCGTTAATATCTCGAAAACTGATGCTTCCCGTCAATTATGCATAAGGAAAAGGTTGTCCAGAACAATGCCCCTGACAACATATTAAATGGACATTAAAATCGTTCAAAGTTGATTTTAAAAGTTAATAACAATGTTTCGCTAATATATTGTAAACTAAAGCTTTTTCGTGAAATTTGTATGAGGCTAAGGTTGTCTTGAATCATGCTCCTGATAACATATTAAAAGGACATTAAAACGGTGTAAAGTTGATTTCAAAAGTTAATAACAATTTTTTCGTTAATATCTCGAAAACTGATGCTTCCCGTCAATTATGCATAAGGAAAAGGTTGTCCAGAATAATGTCCCTGACAACATATTAAAAGGACATTAAAATCGTGCAAAGTTGATTTTGAAAGTTATTAACAATTTTTTGCTAATATTTTGTAAACTAAAGTTTTTTGTGAAATTTGTATATGAACAAAATTGTAAAGAATCATGTCCGTGATATGATGTTTAAAGCGCACTAAAATCGAGAAAAGTTTTTTTCAAAAGTTGCCGGTTTTTTTGCAAAAACAATACTTTGCAATTGAAATATTAATTTTTTTTTATAATGGTACCAATGGGGAGTCAGGACCTACAAGATGCAAAAGGTTTCATTCCGATCGGTCCATCCAGCTAGGCGTAATCGGCGGACATACATAAAAAAAAAAAAAAAAAAAAAAATATACTGATCGAATTGAGTAACCTCCTCCTTTTTCGGAGTCGGTTAAAAATGGGTTATTACATGTATAATTTTCTTCTACATTTTACAGAGAAGTGAGTTGAGATGTGTTGTCGAAGAGGGTGAGCCCTTTGTGTACCATTATTTGTCACGTTTTTAACAATTTGACAATATCAGATGTTTATTGTTCCGTCGGTAATCAGGGAAATTTTTATGGCCAATGACATACACCTTGGCGAACACCTTGCTGATATCCTTTGTAAGTTATAACCGCAACTAGTAAGAAAAAATTCTCTATATGTGTGTCTTACTCTGCAATCTGTTCTCTATCTAAGCATTGTCTTAGGTGCTAATTTCGATTAACAAAAAATATATGAGTATTGTGTTAAATATAATTAGTAAATAACCGTTTTAAGCCTTCGATATAAATACATTAGAATTCTCTTTATATTAATTATTACTAAAGCATTATTCTTTCCATTCACGTTAAATGTCACGTCTACTTCAAAAATAGCGTTAAATTTTAAATATTGTTTTTCACTATTGCGTTCCTCGTATTTATCATATAAGGTATCGTATTTATCATACAATTTTCAAACATTATCGAGCTACAAAGTTGAAACATAAAAAATATTACTTTCTTTTACAAGTGATTAAATGTCATATTGCAAGTTGAATTTGATTTGGCAGCACTTTTCATCTCCTTCTCCGGTTGTATTGTTTCTACATTACTACATCAGCAATTTGCAAAATTTTTAATTTTTAAAATCATTCTATTCCTAAAATCCTAAAAATTAATCCTAGGTACCTACATTTTTAGATACACAAATTGGTGAGTTTTTAAATTTGTAATAAACACTTTAAGTGTTTAGATTTTAACTCCTTAATGATCACATTTTTAAATTTTTCAGTTTCTCAGTTTCTAACTTCCTAAATGTTTAAGTTATTTATTTTCTTAATTCTTATATGTATATTTACGTACATAAATTCAAATGCTGATAAATTTCTAACTTTTTAAATTACTCCATATTGATATTTGCGTACTTCTTAATTATTACATTATTAAATTTCCAAATTTCTGGACTTTTAAGCTTCAAAAAAAGAAAAAGAAGTTTAAATTTATACATAGCTTCATGTTGTCAGTAATTCAATATTAGGTAACTATAATACATAAGACTGATAACAGAAATATATTAAATTATCGAAAATACATTGGTAAAAAACATAAGGAGCATTTCAAATTATATTCGTAGCTAAATAAGCAGATGTAAATTTTTATTTCTACAATTGTAACTTCAAGGTGTGCAACTTGATGTGTCGTCGATTTTGAACAAGTTCTGATAATATTGAATTTCTTTATTTAAGGGAATATTGTAACACGCAAGTTTAAAGTGCGCAGGTCGCTCGCGTTAACTAAGTCGCGTCGCGGGCGATGGTTCGACCAAAAGTTAAGAAAATCTTTACTTCAAAGCTGGGAAGAAAGTTAACTAGGAGGACAAAGAGCCTGGTCCACGAAAGTCCGGTTGCTCGGGACTAGGATAGTTTTGGAAGTAATGGAGGGCCTGGTCCACTAAGGTTCGGCTACTCCAAGGATGAGACGTTCCGTACTATTTCTTTCCCAAAACACGACTGGCTTAACTATGATTTTTGCTGGTATTTATATGGTTTTCGGCGTCTACGTCCGTCCAATCACGACTGAGTGTTGCCGCGTACAAAGGTTTTTTATGACATGGCTTGCCCGACATACACTGGATATGTGGCATACGGAAAAATACATTTTTTCTTATAGCTATTTTTCTTATATACAATATTTACATATTTTACTGCAACGCTTTTGCGCTATAACGTCAATTTTTTAAAGCAAGTATTAACTTTTCCTTATTTTTCTAATTGAATCTGATAATTATCTGACAATTTACACTACATTTATAAACATTTTATTCCGTAGTAATTTTAAAATAAGATAGGTTTATTCGACCTTATTCTCATTATACAATCAAACCCGTTGACTACTTGCAGCCTAGCACGATTTTCAAAACGTGAGAGAAAATGTGGTTCAGGTTTTAACTACAATTGGTAATGAAATTTCATTTACTTAAAAAAGAATCTTAAACTCTGCCTACAGTAGATTTCTATCTTATTTTATAATTGTAGAATTAAATGTGAAAGTTTATACACGAATTACGATTGAAGTATATATGTTACAGTGAAACACCGAAATCTGGAGAATGTCGACTTTCACCGGTGAATGTCAATATTCACATAGTCGCTTGGTGTATATCCGAAATATCTGCTAAATACCCTTATTTCTGACTTACATCGGTAAATGTCAACATTCACCTAACTTAACTTAACCGTAATTGTCAACATACATCGGAGAGGATTCGAATGTTCGAACATTTGATTACATTCTTGATCTTCCACCGACGTATTTGGTATGTGTTGATATTTACCGGTGAAAGTAGACATTCTCCAATTTCAGTGTTTCACGGTAACATATACATATTAATTCTGAATCGTGCATCTTAAAAAACTGGTATTACTTTATAATGTTGAGAAAATTGGAATACGTTCGTTACGACCATCCACAATTAGTTGCAGTTTCGAAATATTAGTAGCCATTAGCAAATTGATTAAAATGTTAGTAACAGAGGAACATGTTCGTAATTAGAGCTAATGGTTGTTTTTTTAATTACGTTTGCGGAATTAAATTAAATCAGTAGAGCAAGTTGTAAAAAGGCAGCAACGTTTCGCAAGAAGTTCATACGAACCGAAAGTAATCCGAATTTACTCATGATCTCTACCGGAAAAACGTTCTTATCCCTAAGAGTTTATAGCTGCTGAAATGGCCTTTTATTTTCTTCTGGATGCTTACACTGCTGAATTACGCCAGAGGAAGTATATTTTTCCAACCTTGATACATCATAATGTTCAAGGAAATTAGTATCGAGATGTTTAACGTTTTTTAAATCGCTGAAATTGTTAAGTCTTAGAAATACACGTTACAGGAGAGGATTTTAAAATTTTATTTATGATCGGACCATTAGACAGCCGTTTTTAAGCCAAGCATGTCGGGTGTTTTTAGTCCTTATTTTTTTTATATGTCATAAATTTAGAGTTAATTTTCGCTTCGTCCTCAATGACCATTTCTCGAACATTTCACAGTTTTTTCCGAAGGGCAACTTTAGGAAAGATCATGTACGGACCTAACGGTAACTTATGGTAGCCAAATGTATCTCCGGGTCCTCCACCCTTCCTAGACGAAGACGCTGTAAGTTAGGTATGAAGCGTGGACCCATTCTTCAAGACGTACACTGATTGGAATTTTGTAAAAAAAACGAAAAACCAATCAATATACGACCTCTGACTCCGTCGTCTAGGTGGGAGTCAAGACAACAGCGAGTCCTGTCATTCCCAAAACATTCTTGAGACAAATAGCAATCAGTAAACAACAGAATTAAACTTAATCTATTCGGTGTCGAATACGTTTTCAGATACAGTCCACTTACAAGTCATTTTAACACTTTAATCGTTTCTATCATTGCAGACGCTGTAACGCATATACAGAAATTCACATAAGATACCTAGTACTATACTTAACGTACATCACTTATTGATTGTTATTTAATTCGTGCTTCGATACTTTCCGCTGTTGAGGTTACAGGATAAGATTATAATTCTTGTGCTGGATTTAGTATACTTCTATTACTTAAGAAAAAAAAAAAGAAAAAAAATATATACAGGTCGAATTGAGTAACCTCCTCCTTTTTCGAAGTCGGTTAAAAATGAAATTAGTTCTATATTTATTAAGAAATTTTTACGAAATTTGAACGTTTTACGTTTTTTGGGTATGACGATATTGTACAATTTTTTTGGAAATAAATTAGAGTACTATTTTATGTTTACATTTGAATTAGCACAGTGCATTGGAATGGTGCTTTAGTTTTTATTGCAAATGCAGTGACTGCCTGATAATACGCCATTAGAGTCTACATATGTTATTAGTAGTCTACAAATTTTCCTTTTCTTAAAAAAGTTAATTATTAGGACCTAAAAAAGAAGGAACCATTGCATTGTAAGCAATTTACGCCGTTGATCGTAAAATTTCTCATTTATTTCAAGGTGTATGAAATCCTACTTAATAAGGCAAATTAAATTTTTAAAAATATTTTTACAGACATTATCTCATTTCGAAACGTTAGAAGGTCACAAACAGCAAAATATGATTTATAAATTATCCATTTCTTCTCTCATTGTACCGAGTCCTAAATTCGGCAATTTAATCCTATCCGGTGCATCAGGATGAAGGATACTCTTCTAATTCTGTATGCTCTACTTCCTTCAACCTCAAGACTGGATTTAATAGTGTGAAAATTTCAACGTACTTGTTCTGGTAAATTTGTATGTCCTTATTCATTCAAGTGAATTTCAAGCCAAGACAATACTTTATTTCACCTAAGTTCGTTATCTTGAACTTCCTTCTTACATTTTGCTTGAATTTATTCTGTCAGCTGAGACTTACTAAAATCATTAACGTACCATCCACGTACGTTGTCACGAGCACCTTATCTAAACCTTGTTTGCCGATATATGTAGATTGAGACATATAGCAATTAAAATTGTACCAACATATTATTTAAGTTCCTGTGTCACTAGTACTTTACTTGCATCAGACCAGATAAAGCCTTTTTTACAAAACATATCTTATCCGTTCCCTTAGTCTGCTGAATTGACCTTAAGATGTTTAATCATTTATGTCGCTGTATTCCGAAATTATTTCTGCTTAAATTTCCTGGAATAATTTAGGAATCTCCATAAAAATTTCTTCTTCGATTTTACTGTTGAGAAAAACCCTGCTTACATCTAATTATATTATATAGTCAATGCTATAACTTATATAGTCAAACTGAACACATTGACATTGACATTGAGAATATTCTTTTACGGCAACTCGCGGCTTCCTGTACTCCAAATTTTTGTTGGAATTCTATCTAATTTGTAATACGATTATATCTTAATACCATACGACTATGTAGCGATCTTAGTGACTGGTTTAAATAACTCGTTGACTCTTTTTAGAAAATAAAAATGTTTAATATAAAAAAAAGCAAAATACAATTCACGTTTGCACGACTTCTTTCTTTAAATTCTCTTGCTCGATTGCCTAGTTCCTTCTCTCAAATCCAATCATACACGCATACCTATTACGAAAAATTGTCGTTCGATCCAAACGTTCTTAATTTACATTGCACGCGATCCAAACACTCTTCATTCGCAACTTGCTCCATCTAAACACTCTTCATTCGCACCTCACTCGATCCATACCGCACAAACAGTCCTATCTTGCACCCCACAATTATATGTATAGCTTAACTTTCTACACCATCCATTAATTTCAAGATTTCGGTTTCTTATTAATGCACGAAATTCACTTCGAGTGGTTATTTTCCACTTATCAGTTTCACGTTTCGAAAATGCTCCTTTCAGTGACAAATATACTCGCTTGGCCTACAAACTCTTCGGAAGCTGGTCTTATATTTTCGACCCTGTACTATATTTGAAGTCTACTACGATTACCAGTTCAAATGACTTTGAGATATCCAGAAAATTATCTTGATTGACAACGTCAGTTAACATTAGATAGACAACGGAGTAATTAATTCTGTTATTGATGGTAAGATCCATGATGTTATCTTCATCTTCTCATGAATCTTCAACGATATCATCGGCCGTTGGAGTTTTTGCCCGCATTGGCTCGATTTCGACATTCATCCATTTATTTTCATAATTCTTTTCTTAACATTCTCATTCGAAGGACAAAATTATTACCTTTACACGATGTAACCTCGCCCATAAAATGTACATTATTAATAAATTATATTCTTTTTTCTGCTAATACCGACTTTGTTTTCTTTCGACTCTTTTGAGTATCCGGCAAAAATACACTCTTGAGTAGTTTTGTTTAGCACAAATCGATTTATACCCGTTGCATTTTTCAAACAAAGTTGCTCTATTTAATTTCCTAGAAGGATATCGATCGTAAAAATGGTTCACCGTCACCATGGCCCTTGTCCAATACGTTTTCGAAAGATCTACTTCGAATAACATACAGCTCGCCACCTCAACTGAAGTGCGATTCTTCTACTCCGCTATTCGATTCTGTTGAAAGAGTTGGGGTATACTAACAAAGTTATCTTTTGATGCCACATATATCAAGACGGTAGTTGAAAGCATTTGCGTTATTCTTAACCCTCGTTTAATTGTGCTTACATTATTTCTCTTTCTGTTTTATAGTTTTTAAAAGATTTAAGAAATTAATTTTTATTTTTCAAAAATCTCATTTCATATCACCGTGTTGTTTATCCGCAAAAGTCAATAAATTTGTTTAATATATTTCCTTCTATTTCTAAATATGGTGTTAATTTTATTCCTTATTAAAATAACTTTTGAAAGAAATATTTACATCAAACTATATACACACGTACAGATAATTTTCTTGTGTGCGTGTCTCACTAATAACATGTTTTCGTGTTAGTAGCGACACCAGCGTTCCACTTGCTTTGTCAGAGCAAGTTACTAGTTTCAGCTACAAGGCAAGGTTTGATGGACGTGTTTCCTTTGTCACTTGATAAGGTCAACATCACAATACCTTTGACATTCATTTTCGCGGTAGCGTTACTCGCCAAATGTAACTAGTCACTATCGTACTTTTGTTTGTACATGAATTTTTGTTCATCATCATCATAAACACTGCTTGTTATACATATATCAAGTCTCTTTCTAGTCTCTGAACATCATTTATTATGGGGGAAAAAACGAAGTAGTTCTAACTACATTTTGCACGGATTTCTTACTACAGCCAGGGCCTTTTGTGTCTTCTTTTTGTATTTGAAGCATTTGAATGGAAAGGCTTCTGTTCTTCTCGACTGCTTGTTATGTTTTCAGAATGACCTTTCTTTCATCTACCCTTCTTGTTGCCTCTATTCACAACGCAGGATAACATTGTTGGGATTGCGTTTAGAAATAATTGTACACTCTCTTTATGTTTAATAAATGTAATATATTTAATATAAATGTTGTTAATCTTTCGCGCGCTTTCTTCCACTTTCACTCTGTGTCTATCGTAATGCATTCACCCGCGTTTTTCGCCCGGCAACCCACGCTATATCCCCTCTCACGCACTTCTAGCACTCATCTGTTTTCTATCTTTCTCTCTCACTCTCATACTCTTTCTCTCTCTATACTACGCATCAACATTCTTTCTAGATCTTTCCATAAATTTCTCGAACATACTCATACATAACAATAAAACCAATTACACACTCTCTCACACGCACAAACATTTCACGCGGTTTCAAAAGCTTCGCGTTATTTTGATCTCCACTTCCATTTCTTGAAATTTATCATCTGAATTGATCAATTTTTTTATTATATACGGATGTTTTCTCCGTTAACCATTTTTGTTTGAAAAGAGTCGCTTTTCTAGTCCATTCAGTCGATTGATAAGTTGTTTATAACTTCTTCTTCGTTCGCTTTCGTACAATCTTTAATTTGTTTCAACTCTGAAGCTGAAAAAAATGATATTGGATCGAGAGTTTTTCGGTCGACTTTGTCCCACGTTTTCACTGTTAATACCGATGCATTAATTCTTGATATTACGATCGATCTAGGTCGCTCGCAGATATATATTCCCAGCAGTCACTTTTAATCACTAAATCTTTAAACTGAGATTTCCATGTATCCAAATCGACTCTCTCAAATGTTTCAATACGTGCCGAATACAATTTCAGACCTTGTTCCGGACGAGCTTCTGGGCCTATAACCTATTATTCTAAGAGTTTCATATACGTAATAAAATTGTTATTTTCTACTTCTCCCGTCGACATTAGTGTTGTTATTATAATTACAATTATTATTATTATTATTATTATTATTAGTAGTAGTAGTAGTAGTAGTAGTAGTAGTACTATAATTATTATTGTAATCGTCTCATTATAAACAAATAGTATAAGTGTAACTTTATAATAAGAATATGCAAGAACAGCACAATTCAATTCCCACAGTCTGATTGTCCTTTAACTCTAAATGTGCATTTTTGTACATGTACATATTGAATCTGTGCAAATTAAGTTGATTTCCTTCGCACTTCCTTTAATTGGAACTAGGACTCAATTTTTCCTCGCGGTTATTATTCCATCTGCTACACCGGTAGGGAATTAACAAAATATTGCAACAAAATTAATTTAGCGTATTCTTTAGATACTGAAACGCTTTTATCAGCATTATATTGTCACAAATTATCCAAGCAGTACTTTGCATACTGTACACTTTTAGGAACAGTATATTGTTATAGGTTTTGTAAAAGCGCGCGAATGGTGAGAGCGAATGGGCTAATGAATGAACGATGAATACGAGAGGAAGAGCGAGACAAAGAGTGAGAGAGAGTGAGAGAGAGAAACAAAGGTGCGAGTCGGTAGGAAATTAGGAGATTCAGATCGAATCAGACCGTTAGCAGAGTGCGACGCAAGCAATAGATTTCTTTAGTTTTCTTTATTCAAATATATGTACGCGACAAGTTTCAGTTTCTTTATTTTCTTCGTTTTTATTTTCTTTTCCTCCCCGTTTTTTCTAACAGTATGTATTGTTTTGACAGAGCAAAGGTTGAAATTTTATATTGAAAGGAACTTTCTGATATGCTCCGCTTCATTCGCTAAATTAACGTCACGTGAATATTGTACGTAAAAAAATGAACATTGATTTTGATGAACAACTAATATAACACTTATTTATTAAATAACAGTGAAATTGGCTGATCATGTTTTAAAGTTATATTCATTTCAAAATCAACAATACTAGTATTTGATTCCTTTACTTGTAAATAATCAGATTGATAAGATTCTTTAATTTGTTCAACCATTACTGAACCATTTTCCGGATTAATTTGAAGACTCTCTAACATTATAATCGGTGCATTTACCAAATCTATATTCAAAATTTGCGCGACGACCAAATCAAAATCATTTTCAAAATCACTTTTCTTTCGAGATACCACAAAACCATTATAGAATGATAATTTAATTGAAGGGTTCGAAAACAATCTCGTCCCAATATTATCATAATTGTCATTGTTTTATCCGGAACTACGTAAAATTTAATTTTGACGGGAAGTCCTTCTATTTTAATTTCACGATCAAAAATACCCAATATCTCCATTCGCGAACTATTACTCCCTACAAATTCATACATTTCAGCCGGTAACAGAGTTCGTATCTCTTTCGGAATAAAACTACTTTTAATAAAACTCATTGGCGATCCGGAGTACATCGCACTTAATGTATACTTACAATATTGGTTGTTTTTATCGAATATATCAAAAGTGATCGTGAATAAATACGGTGATGTTAGACTGGTTGGACCACGTTCGCTGGCAATGTTGCACCAGGTTCTTTTCTCACACAGCTCTCTTCTTTCCTCACACCGCTCCCATTTGGTTGGTTTGATACTCGTTTTGGACAATTTTTTAATCGATGCATTGTTGATCTACATTGAAAGCAGGGACCATACTGTTGTCTTGGTTTTGAAAACGCCAACAAAAATATCCTGGTTCTGAGCAATTATAACATCTTATTGTTTTCTTCTGCGAAGGCAATTTCTCCTTAAAATCAAGATTAACTTTATTTTTTCTATCAAACAAAATAAATTTCCTCAAATTCAATATTATTTTTTCAAAAGCTTCTAATAATTCCACAGTTGATCGAAATCTCATTATTCTCGCTTGATTTTGTAACCGTGAATCAGTAATTCCATCAATTAAATAATCAACAAGCTCTCAGCAGGAATCGGCACTCGATTTCCCAAAATTATTTTATCATGATAATAATCCGAAAATTTTTCTTCTGGTGTCAAAACTCGTCGCTCAAACTCTCACTTCTTAAAAATAATTTGCCAGGCCGATGATCAAACATTGATTTCATATCTTTTAACAAAAAATCAATATTTAAAACTAAATGATCTGGCTTTGAATGAAACCAGCTTGCTGCCCGACCCTTCAACTTTGAACTAATCAAAATTCTAGTTACTTTATCGTTTCGTTCATAAGTTTCACGTAAAAGCCTTAATTGCTGATCTCATTTTCCAAATGTTTCATCACATCCATCAAAATCGGTTAACAAATCTCCAATAGCTCGAATGCTCATATTAGCTGGTAATGCATTTCGATTTGTACTGCCCGTTACATTTTCAGCCCCCATCGGACTGGCCATGGCTCGAGCTCCTAACAGTGGTTTACGTCCAAGAAGTTCTAGCTCCCACTTAACAAATCACGTTCTTTTCTCATAATTTCAATTTCTTGAACTCCAAATTCGCTCAATCGTTCACCATCAGCTTAACAAAATGACAGTTTACGAAACAAAACTTTTCACGAAAATTTGCACGGAACACAATTTTTTTTCCGTCCAGTCCCAAACCTCACGATAAATTCAAGTTTAATCCCACTTCTAAATTTTTGTAGCACTTTTGACTAATTGAAACATTTATTAACGAAACAATATTTAAAATATTTAATTAATCTTTCAAGAAATTACACGTACATCTTTAACAATTCGAGGATAACATAAGACTGGTTATAAATTAAATGAACATTTACGTCATTCATACGTTTTTCAACGAACACTCGTTACCACTTTCAACCCTCATTCACTCCATTCACACTTCAATTATAAACATATAATATTCAATTATAAACAATATAATTACTCAAAACTTAAAAATATAATACAATGCCTACAATATAAACAAAAATTTTTAAATTTTAACTTTAAACTTCATATGTATCGTAACGTTTGAGCCACCAGAGAATGTGACTGCTAAACAGTTCGGAGTGGTATACTATTTATTCAAAATTTGATAAATTTTCCAAAAATCTTGATTGTACTATAAATGAATTTCTTTTTAAATAGTTATAAACAAGATAATCTTCACTCAAATTTAAGTTATATCTCATATATTGAAAAACTTAGTCTATTATTAAATTGTACTTAATATTTAATATGTATTCTGCGTTAATGTAAATCTGATTACATCAGGACAAAGGCTTTTATAATTCTCAATTATTTGTAAAATGTATTTCTTCTTCATTCTTGATCAACAGATTGTTATATTCAGATGTAAGTTTAACACCACATTCAGCCGTATTGTTTACCACTTTTAAATATGTTATAGTTTGTAAACTTTTTTGTCATGAAATAATGGAAAATACTATAATATTAAACAATTAAAATAAACACTTATAACTTTTAAACTCTTTATATTTGTAATTATAAAAGATGGGAAGAAATATCAGATCAACACGACCCACGATAACAGAATGTAATATAGAAATTTCATGAAGAAAAACAAGCACATAAAGCAATATTACAATTATTTTATTTTAATATTTGAGAATGTAGAATTGAATCGAGTGGCATCAAGTTAATAGTCGATAATTTAATGTTCATATTTATCGACATCTAATTACCGACATTTTATAAGTTATCGATTCAGATTTATTTTTGCCACTCAATTATGAAAATTCAACATGAAATATCATTTTTTCACAAAGTTGAGTCTTTTTATAAAAAATCTATAGGTATATTGTACCAGTTAAGCCATTTTTTGGATTCAGTAGAAATGAAGCCGTCAATGTTCATATTTACACAATTTTATACGTTTTCCGGAAGTATTACAAGTTTGTTCATTGAATATTTCGTATTGTCATTTTTTGGGGCTTCAATCATTTTTCTTTTTTTGTGTTCAACGATATTACTTCATCCAAAAAAGGATAATGCCACATTCTATAGTAAAAATATAAAGACACTTTTAATACCTTTGGAAAATGTATAAAATTATGTAAATATGAATATTGATAGCTTTATTTCTATTAAATCCAAAAAAAATAGTTTAACGCATATTATATGTATAGCTAGAAGTACGACAAGATAAAATACAAAGAAGTCACAACAAAATTGGGATGAAGAATCAGATAAGTTGAATTAAAGCAAAAGTCTGAAATTGGAGTTAGATTAATAAAAGGACGAAATGAGAGGAGAAACAATGAAACTAGTGAAAAAAAAATAAAAAAACCATCAGAGGTTATGAAAAAAATGCGTGCATGACAATCAAACGAAGCAACATCGTTAATTTGTTGTTTATTGCTTCATTATTCAATGTTACGATTTAAATTTCATTTTTAAGTCACAAGTACATAATTGCGTTATGCCATTATAAACACTTGCATGTAAGGCATATTATTATTTAATTGCATTATTCTCTATTTTACTGTACTTTTCGCGACGGTTGTATCGAAGAATTATTATCAACAGTCACATAAATCATGTTAAAGCAATGCAGTCTTCACAAGAAAATTATAGGAAATTAAAAAATTTTGTGATTATATATGTCACTACAGATGTAGACTACATGGAACGTTTTGTAAAAGTGCATTTCATTCGAGAATAACGTACGGTGTTATGTACTTTGTATATCAGATCCTACCATTCTTGCAAGCACAACGTAGCACGATTACGTCCTTCATGTGTGAACTTTGCAACAGCTTACACGCATGCCTGTCATATCGTAAAATAGCTTTTACGTAGTTATTATAACAAAACACAATTCCGTACACGACGAACATATATTCTTACATACAATGTAAAGAAGTACCGAATGTTTTCTATTCTTTAAAATCAAGCATTTAATATTACGTAACAATTTAAGTTAATGTATAATCTATTACATTAATCTTTAAATAATACGATAAGCTTTTAAATTCTACTTCTATTATTTCACTGATACTTTTAATACTGGAAACTACGTAACGATGTATACAATCATCAACCATCCTATCGAATATATAAAAATAAAGATTATAGACAAATATTTATGCATTAAAAACTAATATAAGGTACATCAGAAACCATTATCGTTAAAGGTTAGATTTATATACTGCCGTGAATCGGAAGGGTCTTTTTTTAAAAACACTCCCTTTATTGATTTTTGAATTGAAGTTAACTTGTTGAAGTGTAAACTAAATACTGATCGTCGTTAAGGGTGAGAGGTCGAAGAAAAATGAGTAAAGAGAAGGGATACTAGGATTTAAGTTGATTATTGTGGGGGTGGTGGAAATGCGAAAAAGGAGAAAATTTGGGACTTAGGAAAGAGGTAATTTATGGTAAGGCCGACCCCAAGATCCAAAGGTGGTCCGTTTTATGTTATGATGAAGGAAAGCTTAGAAAAAGACTGAATTATATAATACATATAGATGTTTTTATTTTTAAGGACGAAGTGTGCTGGAGTACGTTCTGTACAAGTATTTGACAATGCTGTTTTATATACTTAAAATAGCACTACTATTAGACTACCTTAAAGGGTATTACAACTAATGTGCGTTTTAAATTGTAAGAAATAAGTGTCATAATCTTTGTTATTAAAGACTATATTCTATAATCAGTGACTATAAATATAATAAGACTGAACATGTCTTGTTCTCTAGCGCCATGTCCTTTATCTTTCTAGAAAATTATGGAACACTTGGTACTGCAGCATTTTAACACGCTTTAAACTATTATTTATACTATTCAATAGATACTATTAACGGCTGCCAATCATGTAGGTGATCATGTCTTATAAGTAATTTGTTATTTTCTAACATTCTATTGAAAAAAAGACAAATCAGTAAACTATTGGGTAAAGATAAATAGGTAAAACAGATAGGGCCAGTCTTGTTATAACTTTAGTTCGATGTGTAATACGGATTATGGAAGAATAAAACCTCTGTCAATATCATTTTTTAATCTGTTAGCATTGTCTCAATATTAAGAACACTCAAATGTTCCCTTTGTTTGCTTTTCCTATAAATAAATAATTTAAGTGACATATGAGCGTCTTAAACACTTCAAAGACCTATCTCATTTCAGCGATAATACTACCCACACCAATTTTGTTTTATAACATCCATTGAGTGATTCTTGTAGAGTAGTTTTTGAAAAATACGAATTTTTGGGGAAAAGTACGATATTGCGCGGAAACTAAAAACACTAGTGCATTCAAATTAAATTTAAAAGATATGGGAGAACTGTCTGAATGTATTAATATATAACATATAGTTGTTAAATGGCTTGATTCTAAATAGGTGTAAATATCGATGAAACTTCAAAACCGACCAATGTACGCATTTTTTACGTATTACTTTTGTATTTTTAGCAAAGTTCTTTATCTAGCGCAAATTTATTATGCAGTACTGAATTCTGTAAACATTTCTGATGAGGAAGTTATATGGGGTAAGTGTTTGAGCTGTACGCAATTCTAGTAAATCGAAAAAATCGTATCAGTAACGAGTGTACGGTGTTTTGCCATCAGGTGACCATAGTTTGCTGTTCTCGCCAAGTCAGTACCATAGCTATATTCATTTTTTATATATGCAATGTTTAATTTCTTTTATTATTATTATTTATTATTGATTTAGATACTACAATACAGTGATATAATATTACAATTCAAAATTTAAAAATCGAATGATCAGCATTTCAACATTATCAAACGACACAAAATTGAAGACAGTTTTGAGATCTGGTAATAATACGAAAAAGATGAAACGTGTAAGGTAAAGACTTGCCTGCAGTAAGGAAATTACAAGTGTAGTCGCCTTGCTTAACGATAGTTATTGCATGATAACCACTCTAAGAGTATGGATTAGAAATTTAATAATTTTATTATGTGTTTTTCATTTTATTTCAAACAAAAATGTTCTTTTCGTACCACGCGTACCTTACTTCTTACATTTCTGAATAAATGTGCAGATTTCATAAAAAGATCGGCAAAAATTTTCCGTAATACTTAAGGAAATTTAATTTCCCATTTCTATCGCAGAATATTCACACTAAAGTTTCTATTACTCCGCTTATTTCCAGCGTTTCTCGTTTCATTATACACAGTGAGTATGTACCGTGGAAATCGATTTTCCCCCGGTTGCACGACCTCTTGTATTACAGTAGTAGATTCGAAGCTTGTATCGCAATCAAATCGGAGTTGCTACCTCGATTTTGATACGCGCAAAGTAGTAATGAATAATTGATGACATGCGACGTCTGGATGGTAAACTGGCTGTAGTCGAGCATGCACCTTCTGCTTTTCATGGATCTCGGAGACGCTAATGTACACGCATTAATATAAATTAACAGAGATCTAAGTTTAGGGAAACTCCTCCATCTACGAGTCATGCCTACCTCACTCTGTTTTCCTTTGATTCTGCTAGCGAATTTGCCTGAAACGTACAACGTATACACGCTACACAGAGATGTATACAGTCTACGTCGCTTATCGTTGCTTTCAAAACATGCTAATATGCCCACAATCTATTTACACGCTGCTTAGAAATTGCATCTTGAATATGTTTCTTATTATACCTATAAAAAGTAAAATTAGTTGTAACTACTTGTTTGTAAAGCAGACTTTATTTGAATATCATTAGTTCTTTAAAAGGACCACAAATACAGATTCAATAATATCTCGATTAGTATACTTCAAATTTAAATATCCGAATAGATGTACACAGTATGCAATCAAGCCTTAACATTAAAAATTTAATTTCCAAATTTTATTTCTAAATACTTTTGTATGAAATTTTTTAAAAAGATGTACCAAGCACAATATATTTTGGACAATTTTTACTCATCACGGTATTATTAAATTGGAAAATAGTAAACATATCGTTATGTGTTTATAAAATATGATAATGACACTATCTAATTCTATTTTATATAATATTTCTATAATATCGAACGGACAATAATGAAGTAACTAATAGGTACGTGATGGTAATCTGTTAGTAATCAGTAATTAAAAATTGTTCAATCTATATCGTGTTTGGCGTCATTTTAATCAGAAAATCCTCATCAATAGACATACATATAGATAAAAGTTTTATGGAAGAAGAACGGAAAATAAAAAAAGTTTTATTTTGCTTGTGATTTATTATATCTAAAACGGGTTATAAAATACACAAAATGAAAAAATATACCACTGTTGCAAAATAAAAATATTTTTATTTTTCTATAAAAGATTATAAAGATAGACGTGAGGATCCTTATATTGATTGAATAAATCTCACACAAAATAAAAGTTGAACATTTTCGGCTGCATAGAGATCCAGTAGAAAGCAGGAACAGTGTACAACCAATTCCATTATCCCGCCATTTATTACATATGAATATCTATTCAATAGATATCTATCGAGTACAAACATAATTTAAAAAATGCTACTTACCAAAATAGTGTATAAAGGGGTAGAGTAGTCATGTGATTTTTCGAAAAGTAACAGAAGGACCTCTTCATACCTGATTTGTAGATAAACTTGTAGATAGTACCACACGCATTCTGCATTCAGCATATTCTACTAGATTTAAATAGTAGACGTACAAAATACTGAAATTTATTTTCTATCACATCAACGAAAGCAGTAAAGAATAGTGAGAGAATGTTACTTACATTATTGTGACCTTATCTTTTCATGCGTGCATGTCCATTTATGGATTAAAGTTTCACATAGGACCGCGAGAAATCTTTACGAAAATAATAAAACCTTCGGAAATTTCCGACTGTCTTCATGTATATAGATTATGTATTCATAATATTGACCAAAAAGTCACGATTTCCTAACAAACTAGAATTAAAATATTACCTAAACTAATGTGGTATATGCGTAGTGCGGTATGTTTGTTGTGTGAGTAATTGTATGTTTAGTATGGGTGCATATTATGAATGAAGCTTGCGTATGGCATGATTGAAGTTTGCATGTACTGAAGATTGCTAGAAGATTGTCTTTTTGGTGTGATTGAATGTTTTTGAGGAGCGAAGCGAAGAGGGGATTGCTTTGAATGAAATCGTGAGATAAAGACGTACGAGATTTATAATTCGAGAGATTCCATTTGAGTTGTGTTTAATTAATTATATCTATTTATTTGTTAATAAATTTCATTAATCTTCTTTATTATTAAATATTATTCTACAAATTAAACTAATGATCTTTTTATACAAATAGATTAATATTTTTTTGTAAAGAATATGAAGGAGTATCCACTGATGTTATAAAAAATATATGATTCTATTAAAAAAAACATTAATGACCTTCATGTGTTTTACACGTCTACTTATAAACAAAAAGTATCATCAGAATGTACCCCTCTCAAAACTGTCCAACTTCATCTGAAACATTGTTTGCTATGCGTAATAATGATGTAAATTTAGATGGCAAAATATAGTGACCCACCCTGTATACATTTTTACGTAGAATGTTATAAAGATTCGATTTGAGTACATAAAAAATATAATATTTAATTCCTTTTTGAAGTGCATGTGCGTTTATTCTTTTTAAAGGAATTACATATTACTTAAAATATAAATAAAACTTTTTAATTTTCTATTTTTTACTTTTTGGGGTTCTTTGAAATCGATTATACTTTTTTTCTAAAAATTTGTTATTCCATATTTTTTGGTAAAATAAGTACCTAATGTTGATAGGTAAATTACTTTTCATTGGTTAAGCAGTAATCATCGATTGTAAAATCGGTTGCACAACTATACATTCTTAAAATAATAATAGATCGTAATAAATAAATCGAAAAATTGTTGCAAGCAACTACTGGAATAACAGTCTTTACAATACACAATGCATACAAAATGTATCTATTATTTTTTAAAATGAAAGGAGTAACGATTATTAAAGGGACTACTATAACTTAGATGTATAACATATAAAAGTTATTATTTCATAGATACGTTGCTGCTTTCTATTTTATAAATGTAAATAAAAAATTAAAAAATATATTAATAAAAACACTATATGAATGCATAATTTGAATTATATGTATACTATTGGTCAACAGGTCGTACAATATTGTTTATTATATACATTATATGTATATTATTAAATTGTTCAAATTATATTCTGTGATTTTAAAAGGGTCCTTGCAATTTTAGTACAGAAGCCGTTCAGCCGCTGTGTTGTATCGTTAAATCCACAGACATATACATATATTATGATTCAATCTATAATTCAGTTTGGCAGCGCTCATTTTACATTACCTAATTAGTTTTAAATTATTCTAATAAGTGATAAGTGACCTAATTGCCCAACCATATCTGTCACATGTAAATCTACGTTTATTGCCTTCTTCATTTCTCATTAAAATTAAAACAAATTAAAGCTTATTCTACTACTGCATATGTAAATATGCCTGCTCGAGCATACTATTCATCGCATCCAAAACAATCTTTTAATGATATTGTTGCAACACGAAGCGACCATTGCGATATAAGATATGAAGCTGGTCTTGATCACAAATTGAAGCGGTTCGCGGAAGTCGTCAAGCGGAACGAGTGCGATCGAGCGGTCAAGACTTCCAGTAGTTGCGAACAACCGCGATGTTTGAAAACAGAACTACGCCAGAACTCGAAAAGAACAGATGTGTTAACTTCTTGTGGAATTTAATAAACAGTTTTAAAACTCTGGTCAATACTAGTTTGTATTCTAAAATAAATAATGGTTACATGTGAGGGAACTCCTCGGCGCAACAAAATCAAGATATTTGAAATTCATGGTAGTATTGTGGTAATTTTTGCTAACCATTGTAGAAAATCGTATTACTGAACGCTAACATATATTATAATAATATAATTGCACCATGGCTAGCGCGCTCCAGATTGGATCTTCCTCTGTCAAATAAGCTTCATTATACTCCGCTCTTAATATTATTTCAGAACGAAAAGTTTTGCCCCATAAACCCATTCCTTCTAATTTTGTGGATAATTTTGCCGTTCCATCACAAAACCGCGAAATCTACTCATATAATGTATTAATTATTAAAGTGATCTTCCGAACTTTGTATTGGCGATGTCTCTTACCGATATTCGATAGAGAATTCACTTGATACAAAACAGACTACCCCAAGTTGTAAGGGTAGAAATGAACACAATTTTGTATTCTAATCACTAAGGTCGACGTATGAAGCGCTGAATGTGTTTTCGATCAGAAAGCACGCGTCCTTAATAGGACGATGACAAATTCTCGATAGGATTAATATCGAGAGATCTCTCCCGGGTCACACGACGAGTGCTAATTCTTCTTACTTATAGCCACTACGTAGTGTCTCTAGAAATTTGAGTTGTCAGATTAATATACATAAATATTAAATTAACCAATAAAATTTTACAATAGTAAGGGGGTTCAGGTTTCAAAAATGTTTCCCTTATAGCTACAATCGTTTTGATAAACGTTTCAATGTAGACAGAGAAGATCACACAATTATGAAGAATTAGTGAACATATTAAGTGATAATAAGTAACACTAACTAGTCAATTTATAATATGTAACGCGCTAGACTAAAGTGCGTAGGTCGCTTGCGTTAACTTGGTCGCGTCGCGAGCGAGAGTTCGGTTAAAATGTAAGAAAACCTTTACTTCAAAGCTGGAAAGGAGGTTAACTAGAAGGACGGAGAGCCTGGTCCACGAAGGTCTAACTGCCCCGGTTTTTGGTTTCTAGCGCTGAGAGCCTGGTTCGTGAAGGTCCGGCTGCTCGGGACTAGGATAGTTTTGAAAGTAATGAAGTACATCTTTTATCTGGAAATTGTACGTGTTGTCCAATTGATTTGTAAGATTGGTCGTTTCTTCTTGGTGAACGTCTCATTAGACTATTTGAGGTTCTGAAAAGGTCGCAAGGACCAGTTATATTAGTTAGATGAATATCTGTAGTATCCCGTTTTTTTCTTGAAAGGAATTAAGGAAGTGACGCGTTAATCTTTTTGGCCTAGCATAGGTTCTAAAGACAATATTCAAGATACTTTTCCGAGAATTTAGAGACGACTTAGGAGTCTGGTTTTAAACAACTTTTTAATCGGGCTAGCTCTCTTGGAGGACATACTCAGGTATACAGGGTGTTACCTGTAACGCTACTCACGATTTTTCTCCCACTTGCAGCCACCGTACGAAAAAAAGTTTAGAACAATATGTGCAGGGTGTGAAGTGTATAATAGATATTAGTAAAGCAAATTTTGAAAACAGGCAATACAGGCAACACTCTGTATATACAATGGAAGAAAAGGGGCTAATATTTTTTCTTCGCATGATTATTTATTATAAAAGTATTATTACTTAAAACTCTCTTTTAGCCAGGAACCATTGCATAAAAGCAAGCCTAAGTATGCCAGAGAACAAGTATCGCTCAGAGAATCGAAGCTAACATTTTACGCAAACATCACCATCAGTGAAGAAAATTTGTCAGTGATTCCTGAAAATGGCGACATAAGTGGTCAGTTAGCTCAGCTTACGGTCGATAGTACAGAACAAAATGATGATAATGAAGAAAGCAATATCGACGACAGTTATGTACCACTACTTCATCATTTAGACCAGGAAGCTGTTTTCAACCGTGAGATCCACATGAAGTATCCAAATACAGAAAGTGAGCCAATTAACGAATTTCGAACAGAAGGCTATAAGGTAAGGAGGATTTAAAGAGAGAATTGAGTTGATCAAATCAAAATGGAGCTCTGAAGAAGAACAAAAGAGATAATAAAAAATTGTTAGTTAATAGAAAAATTTATCTAGATAAGTGAATTCAATATTGTTTGTCTTAATTAGACTGATGAATCGAAGCGACTGTATATCGGCTTTGAGTGAATTTAATTTATTATTAAAGTCTTACTGTCAGCAGCGCCCTCACTGATTGTTTAAAAAATGAATATTTTCTTGATAAACCGGGAGTAAGTTTGCAAAAACATTTATTCGGTCAGCGTCAATTATGCTTCGCCTCGCTCAGACTCCACTGTGAACAGTACTCCTAATAATTAATCCATTATAATATAATGATGAGCTACGCATATAATGCACTCATAATCTAGCAATAAGTAGAATTAACCTTTCTTATATCTTTAGTTTTGTCAGTGAAAATCTAATTATACTGTATGAATATATACTACATAAATTTGCATCTATTGCATCGCTTTGAAGTGATTTGTACTATTAGAATTGTTCCTTTTCTCTAGTGTCATTCGTCTACGAACAATCACTCTTTACTTCACTCCAACACATTTCAACAATCTCTACTTTACAAACTAATATATTACTTAGCAATAAAGGATGAAAATTCATTGTAACAAATAATTCCAAATTCGGAAGCAAATTCCGTGATTGTGTTGGCATCAAACGAGAAGTAAAATTTACATGCACCTGCGGTCTATGACGTACCCGATGAAATTTCATAATCGATTTTCTTAAAAACAGAGTCTAAAAATATCAAATCCCAATTTTGATTTGTTTTTTATTATTATCCTCATTAATTTCGAAGATATTTCCAAAAGTATGATTTCAGCCCTTGACTTTCAAGGCTATTTTCATCTTTTCAATGAGAACAATGGCCGATAAAAAAATACGTGTCAAATATTTTTTTGCGTTCTATATCATATTCAAAGTGCATCAAAATCGACGTGTATCGATTAGGTAATATCTCTTGTCAGTCTAAATCGATTAACCGTATTTTCTCTTTTCTTGTAAATATTTTGGCGTATCTTTTTTCTGTACATACTGCAAACTTTTCCAAATTTAATAACCTATACTTTTACTTACTTTAAGTTTTCTGCTACATTATCTTTGCTACTATTACTGTCTTATATTGTATTCTGCTCTTGCTTTTTCCATTTTAGTATTGTTCCAATTTATCCGTTCTATTTCTCATGCGCATTCCTTTAGTAGGATGTTTATTAAGCTTTTGATCTTTTCCCCGTGTTTGAGAGCCCTCTTTGCAGTTTCCAGTCATATCGTCTTTATTTCCTCTTTTACAAGGTATCCTGGTATATACTTGTCTACATTTAAGTAGAACATCACTGAGGAACCTGTCATATACCATCTCTGCTTTCCTTCGCTGCTTAATTCCTGACATTTTTATGAATGTAATTACGAATAATTAAGATTTTTGAAAATGTAGTCCCTAAATGAGGGTCTCTGTTACATGTATAAGTTTCTGATGTAAGGTTTTTTTAAAGTTATTTAACACTTTGAGCGCTACGTTGGTTTTGCTGCCCTTTCCGCTCAGATGGCAACGAGCGAGCACTTGGTACCAAACACTCAAGATGTTTTTGAGACAGAATGTAACCAGAATGTTGGAGTACGGTCTAATTTATAGTAGGAACTAAGGAAAAACAGTTTCTCTTAGGACCCTTAGTTTTGCCCTGGGTCCAACTTTCACCCACCCTGGCTTTCGTCTTCCCCTTCCGCGGGGAAGCACGCTAAGGGTTTCCTGGAAGGGAAGGTCGGAAGGAAAAAAATATTTTTCAGTTCGGCAGTTCAGCAAAAATAGTCAACCAGATTAGTTGGTTCAAATTAGTTAGTTCAAACAACACGGACAGATTGTAGTAAATACTCCACGTACACATAATTACACATGTATACACGACACCACACACTAAGACAAATAAATAGTTTTCCAGAATCAGCTTGGATTTCATTTTTTCCCAATTGAGTGGTCCTTCAGGCATTAGACGCTACTGTGCAATACCTTAGGAGCATTAAAGCTCCTTTCCACAGAAGATGACTTTATTTCACTTTTTCATCTTTTGTTTGGACTACAAGAATGGTGCAGCCAATGCACAAGTATATATGTTAGAAGCAACTGCTATTTTCACGAAAGTTTGTTACTCAAAATACTAAGGATCCACACTGCCCGAACAGAAAGGTTTCTGTCAGTTGTCACAGACTGACATTACGCAGCGCTCAAAGTGCCAATGTAGACCGAACAATTGTAGGATTATTTACGTCATCGTTTTCGCGTTATTAGCGAAAATTAAGCCTCAATCAGTATTTTGATAACGGAAAAAGTTGTTCAGAATATCCCCACCTACCATCCCTTTTGAATTTTTACAGGAGTTCTAAGACACCATATATGTATGTGTATTACGCAATTTTTGTTTGTTTTCTGAATTCACTGGAAGTAGTTAAAATTAATTCCTAACCTTTCAGATATTTTTTTATTCTATTTTGCAACTTGTAATCTGTTAGAGACAGAAATACAGTTTTGCAACAGAAATTACATTAGTCAGACCAAGAAAATGATACAAATTTTGTTATTTGTCGGAAAAGCTAGAAAAATGTTATAAACATACATATTAATAATTCCTTCTGAAATTCGTTTTCTTATGTAGAATTTTATTTGGTGGTAATTATAAAATAACATAACCTATTTGATGCAATCAATTTTGAAAAGTTACTCAATCCGAAAATTACGGATATTATTATATTTCCTGTCTATCCAGCGATTATTTTATAACGGTTGGTCAAACCGGAATGAAAAGGTTTCCGTTTAGTAAAGAATTTTTTTCTAGTTATTACGTTAACACATATTTTTGTACCTGAATATCGTAAAGTGTTATAATCATAAAAAATTGGGGGAAAATCATCAAACGCAATTAACATTGAAATAACTAATATACCTCGTTTTAAATTTAATTAATGAAAATTACTTTATACGGCCTACGAATATACTGACCCGCAAAATTTGAGGGGTATTAAATTTTCACTGAAAAATTGCTGACATTTGAAGTATGACAACCTCATAACAAAACTTCGTACAACAATAGTTCTGCACTCATTTTAAAGCTTGGAGCCTTTACTTTCAAAATCATCTCGCAGTTTTCTTCAGGATCATTTCTGCGTGATGTGGAAGTGTGGAAAAACAAGGGCGCTTTTTTTTAAATTGTTCGTATTCGAACCCTACCGATATTGACAAATTTTTTTCGGACTGCAATCATCGTGGATTCGAGGTCAAGAGCCTCCATTTTATAATCACCCTTCCTAAAATATTGATGTAGGACTGTTTTCTGCCATTTTATTGTGCTTGAAATGTAGAGAGAGCCGCTGCCATTAGAATAATCCTAGGCGGTCTAAATTCGAAGCTAAATCCGTAGTTATTCGATCGCGTGTGCCATATTCTGATATTTAAAAGTGGCAAATATAATCCTGTAGAAATACGAATTCATTTTGTTTGTGCACTAGGAATTTTTAAATAAATATCAAAGTGCACTGTGTAGAAGTACTTTTAATTTAAACAAGAAAATATTGTAAAATCCAACTATGTTTTAACAATATAATAATTATTAATTGTCCGAGAGTTCGCTCGCAAACAAATTCTAACAATAAGTTACAGGAGTACGCCTGTGTCTAGTACAGCGCCGCGAATTCGCACGATGCGAAGTACAAAAATGTTAAAATTCTCACAAATTCTTAAAGTCCGACAATTCTATAAAATTCTGTAATTCTGATTCTGTACTTCTGTAAATTCTGTAAATTCTGGAGTTCTTGAAATTCGGTAAATTCTATAAATTCTGAAATATTTTCGGAAAACCCGAGCATTTATGAACTTTTTGGAGGGCTGTCGATGGGGGTGACTTCTGTGATTGGGTCATCTCTTTCGTTCCTGGTTAGCAAAAGGGCGGTCATCTTTTCTGCGATTCGTTAAAAAATCACGTCTCCAAAGTCCTGGCAAGCCTTAGATACAGTATAGACGACGCGACTGGAAAGTCCTAAAACACTTAGCCCTGAAGTCGAGCATCCCATGACCCATCCTGATATAGTGCAGATGGCAAAATTTATGGCGCCACTAAAGCCATTTAGTTTTGGAAACGGTGTTTTTCGATGCTCTTAAATTATTCGACGCTACAATACGTCATTGCCCATGTTGCACATGCGAGCTCACAATGCGTACAATTTTTAAACTTTCTCTTCTACAAGTCTAAACACATTTCAAAGTGATTAAATTTCAAACTAAAACTTCGTTCTTTTATACGTATGTATGCAGCATACATTACATAGTTCAAAATCCATAGTTCCAAGTTTTATATTTATCATGTACAAAAATTGAAGGACGGGTAAGAAAAGTGCATAAATAATTTTGCAATGGATAGCCATTTTTAAATTTAGAAGTAAGTTTGAATATACATATTTCGTTAATACATCAAGTGATATCGTTAAATGTAAATTGTAAGAATTGGATCACTTTTATACTCTTTTGCAATATTAAAAAGTTCCTTTACTTTTCAATAGCCTTTAAAATCTCGTGATAGACAACATGATTCTTTCATACTTAAACATAATAGATAGTATAACACATTTAATTTTGAACAACTGGAATTTTTATTGACTGTTAGAAAATAGAAATTAACGAACGGTCGACATAGGCCATCCGCTTTTCGTCATTGCACTTCCCCTTCCGCAGGGAACGTCGCTGGGCCCAAGTGCCCTAAACAGCCACGCTGACGGGGGTATCCTCAAGACAGGATCGTGTCAATGAAGACACTCTTGTATTGGCTCTCAACGTGAGAACACTAGTAAAAGAATTGCAGATATTCGTTTTTTAAAAATCGCCCACGAATTATTGATACCTATCAATACCCATTCCTTATAGATATATTTTACATGACATTGTTAATAATAAACGAATTTTAAAAGGAATAAAGTTTTATACATATTTGTATTTTGCAATAAAGATGAGTTTTCCAACCAGATACATTTTGGACACTTCAAAATTTCATATAGAAGTATGCTACTATTTCCCTCCTTATAATAGTAACATCAAAAATAATCAACGTTTACTATCCTGGTTAATAAGATAAGCAAGAAAGGCAGTACGCTTACTTGTGTGAGATGAATCAATTTTGCAATAGATGTCGAAAATCCTAGATGACAAGCTGACCTATATGCTAATATGGTCAATTTAGATTATGGATTTTCAAACTGATCAAACTTCCTGTCGATCGCAATTTCTGTTAAATAATTGTAAAATAATGAACAGTAAGTACTAATTATAATGTCGCATACCAAAGAAACAGAATTTCTTCTTAAGTTTTACATGTTTTCTAAGAAAGGTTTTAAAAAATTCTAACTTTAGCTCTCTTTTAAGTTCTACCCTATTCTTCACTTTCTCAACTCGCCTTATCCACTCCACTGTCTCTTTCCTCCTCTATCATATACCAGCTCATTCATTCATAAAATTTTCTCTCCCTTATAATGGCATTCCAGGTATTCTTGTATCTCCTGCCCCCACTCCAAATATTCTAGTATATCCCCCCCCCCCCCCCCCGGACTACCCCGTATACCATACATTTCCTTTTTATTTCTTTTATTCGATATATATTTTCCTCTTGATCTGCCTGTTAGTATTTGCATTCCTCTTTCTCCCTTCCTTCTTAGATATCTCAGTTCCCATTGTACTTTGAGTTTAGACCTTATTATAAATTTCCTTAACCTAATCCTTTTTTCTCCTTTTTTTCTATTTCCTCCTTAGCGGATGACGGTAGAATAAATAATTATCGCTGGAGTACTTTTATCGGGAAATATTTTATTTCAAAATTAGGTTAGCGCGACAATATAGTGACTAACGTTCAGCGCGAATGGTCAAGTGCGAATTCTCTCACTTCCGTACTTCGGCTGGGTTAAATAATCCCAAATCTGATAATGTCAAGTAGTACACTTACAAACGCGCCAAAAGCTTGGAAAAAGTGGGAATTCTGTTTCAGGGTTCTTCTCTTTGCAACTTTCTGCTTACCTTCGCTTTCAAGCATTCTTTTAATAACTTTTTCGACCTCCTTTTTATCATCTTATACATTAGCACTTTTTTCCTGTCTTGCTTCTGATCTTGCCCCTATGTACACAATATACTCTGGGGTCTACCGGTTTAGTCTAAATGTTCACTTTATATACTAGTGGAAGTTAAAAAGTAAAGGAACACTCGACAAAAGGGGCATTTATTCTAGTGATAGAATATTGAGCTTCAATGGACTTTTCGTAACATTTCACAAGTTTTTTGATTCCATCGGAAAAAAAGATTTTCGATTGCGTCTGCAACCAATTAAATCCCTTTAGTTCGTGTTGTGCTGCGCGTCAACTTAAATGAGTACGCAAGCTAATTAGGTTGTGGATCAGTGACACTACTCCGACGAAAACGAATAAACAACTGATTTAAGAAGTATATGTTGAAGTTTATTTAAATAACGAATATTTGATTTTTAACACTTAAAAAAATGGCGCGACATAGTTACGGACTTTTAAGAGTGTTTATTTGATGAGAGCTGATGAGAGAATCTGCCCTGACTGAAAAGAATGTTTTCCAAGAAAACTAAAAATGAGGAGTGGGATCAGCATGTAGTTGGAGGTGGACAAGGGACTTGTTAAAATTGACTATTAGATTTGTTAGCGTCGAGTCTTCTATAGAGGACATGCACGTGCCAAAAGTGTCAGAAGGCAATGCATTCAAGGTCTTTGACCTGCTTCTAAGAGGTCTTAGGTTGTCGATATCGAGGACCTACGTCTGTCATCGGCTGAGGATCGGCGATGGCCGGTATCTAACTGCGCCACGAATTCTAAGAGTCGCGAATGTTACGGTTAGGGGTCGATGCCTTCTTCTTTGAGGATCACCGAAGGTGTCGTGTCTCGTGGCCGATGACCCGATGTCATAGTGCTGCGTGGCACGTGCACAGAGATTAGGATATTCTAGAAGGATCTGGCCACGGAGTGGGGAGGCAGGGATGCCTTTGGTAAGAGGACTGAGTTTGACCTCTTGGTACTTACCCCAGAATCTTCATCGTGAAAAGATCACCTTAATTGACATAGTTGTTAACAGATTGGTCGACAAAATATAAAGAGAAGGGGACAAGAACCGCCCTTACAGTATGTTTGCGCTAAGGTCAACTTTGACCTGAAGTGTCGACTACGCCGTCGCTTGTCACAAAATGATTTGACCGAAATTACTCATAAAGTACGCTGAGTTTTAACAATATGTGTAAAAATATAAAATTTTTGAAATTATTTTTGAAATTTATAAAATTTTTTAACATTCCAAAAAATAAAAATACGGTCTTACGGTGTTAAGAATGAGTCCCAACACTTTGTGAGTTCTCTTCGTAGCTTGTTTAAATCCCTTTGAATTCTTTCCATTCTTTCCACCCTTAAACTTCTACTCCGTACATTATCACCCCTCCTACTATGTAGTCGAACAGCATCATTCTCCTACTGAAGTCGTCTTTAAATCTTCTCTCTCCTAAACCCCATACTGTTCTCATCATCATTCGCTTTCTTTCTTAAGTCTTTAATTTGTGCTTTCTTTTCACCATTTCTTTCTGTATCCTAAGTATTTAAACTCTATTATTTCTTCTATTCTTGCTCTTCCCTAACACCAGTTCTTCTCCTCGTTTTTTGCCTTCTTCTTTTCACAGAATCGTTATTTTGGATTTTTTGACATCAAAAATTATTAGTTTATTCCTTTATACAAACTTAATTAATCTTGAGCTGAATGTGGTTTTATTTCTTTTAACTATATGTTTCCGCGGTTTGATATATTATTATGATTTTCTTTCGTTTTTGCTTGAATATTATTTATACACCTTAAACAGTACACTGTTTTTCTTAGTAATTGTGTATGCTTAGAGTATCAAAGAAATAACTCATTCGTATTGGAACCTACAGTAACTGCTATTATTGGCTTTGCCCTTTCTTCCGGAGTAACTATTATTAGAAAAGAAAGTTTGAAATAAAAATTTAGGCTTACTAAATATCTTCGACGTTTCAGTTTGACTTTCGTTTATTCAATAAAATCGTATATAAACAAGCATTCGCTTCACTCGCTCAACACAGAATGACTCTTCGCCGCTACCACCTTCGAAGGGTGCTCTCTACCTCTCGTCGCGCTATGGCCGGTTATCTTGTTATTAAACATTACTCGCTACTGTCCTTATTTTAACACTATTGTTTCTTCTCTTAGCTGTCACCTATGTTCTGATTCTTCTGACGGATCTAGGAACCAAAGATCATTATTAGTTCACGATTTAGGACTGTTAAATTATTAATAAATTTAGCTTGTGGCAACATCTTACAGTGCTAGAAATGTACGAAGTTTAAAACAAAAATAATTAAAAAATGCACTTCCTTCTTGTTGTTCATATAATGTAAACGTTCGCGATGTAATTGGTATATAATAAAGTAACCCCTGAATTATTATTTAATAATAAAGTTAAAATGTGTAATCTATACGTTAAATATTAAATAATTAGTTTGTATTGAAAAGTATGTTATTAGTTTTTATTTTGATTTTCTCTGATCTTGATTTTTTAACAAAGACTACTGTCACGAGAATTTCCTATTTACCCGAATCTGTGCTCGCCCGCAGGTAAACACAAGCCCTGTATGTCTTTTCGGAGTCGTCTGCGAATTCATGTAATTCAATCTTACTACCAGTATGAAGTGCTCGCTAAAGGATTTTTCATTCTCTCAAATGTGACAGCTACTGTCTGCACTCTGTCCGTTGAGTGCATAATTTTTGAGATATTAACTGGTTCCAACCTGTTTTTTGTTTTCTACAACTACTGCATTATTAGCTTTGCTGGTGTAATTGTAGTACAAATTAGTTCTAAAAGATCGTTGACCTGAGCTATGTCTGATTAAAATTGTCCATTTCGAGACTCTATTGTGTAAGTATAGTACTCTACAGTACAATTGTACTCTAAACAATTCGCCCTTTATCGGTGACCAATGCAATTGTCTGCGCTTAATTTCTTATCTCGCGACTTTATCTCTTGGTTCCCAAATTCTGCAGAATTTGTAGCCCATTTTCTTTGCTGTAACTCTGCCCTTCGTAAAATGGTTGTTAAATTTCTCTCAGTCGTTTGTAATTCTACAATTGTGTCCAAACTAGTATATCATTAAGGTAAGAATCATTGATTGGAAATTTTTGTTCATACTTTAACCCGATTCCCTTCAATACGCAAGTGGATAAAAAGGAAACTGATGCTGTGCCATACACCACGGCATTTGACTGGAATGTTTGTACCGCATTTCTATCCAGATTCGAATGTTGACACCACAAAATTCTTTGAAAACACCGTTTAGTGGGTTTAATTAAAATCTGTCTGCATATTTTTTTACGTCGGCTGCGAACACGTATTTGTGTATTCTAAAACGCCAAACGGTTTACATCAATTTGCTTTGAACGGTTAGATCAAGTTTTTGAGTATTTTTTAATAACACGTCTGTAATGCTTTTCGCCAAATTGTCAAATAGAACACAAAGTTTGGTTGTGTTACTATTTTCTTTTATGACGGGATGGTGAGAGAGATAAAAGCCTGCAACTGCTTCTTTTATTTTCGGGCTTGAAATTTGCAACATGTGTCCTAATATATTAGCATATATTATTCGCGTAATTGCGGTTAACATAATTTTCTTTCGTTTGATTGGAGCCTATTTTTGACCTGCTGCCAGTCCTAACTTCTCTTAAAGGATATTTGCACAATATACCTACCACTTTTATCATAACATGTGGTGAGTCTAAAAGTCGCTTCGCAACTTCGTTAATTTGTCAAACTTCTATTTAGCCGTATAAGTCTTAATTTGTAACAAGATGACAACGTTGAATTTTCTTATTAACACTTTAACGATCGCACGTCTACCCAGTCAAACGTCGCCAGGGGCCGGCAGTATTTTTGAAGAATTAATTTTAAAGAACTTTATTGAATTCACGAAAAAGTTAACATAAAACAAAAAACAACAACAATTTAACGACAAACTTAATATTTTTCCTTTGTATGATAATTATTAAAGCAATCACTTACATGTAATGGTATTTTACATGTCTTACTTCGTAGAATGATCGTCGAAATATCTGCACTTAACTTGTCAAAATAAAACTTGCTAATATTGTCGTATTGTACTTATTGTTGTCATATTGTTACATGTCGTTGCTTCAACAAAACGCCATTGAAACTAACGCTATTTCAACATTTTGAACTAGAAAACGCGCACGATACTAGCGCTTATACGGCAGCTTAGCGTACTACACCAACGTCGATCGCCGATATTTGCTCCATAATTTACGTGGTACACCACTGTAGTTTAAAATAAAAAATTAAAAATAGGCAATAATTACCTAAAATCAAAGACGTGGCGATGAAATACGAAGGCAATAGCAATATTCACACTTGTTTACATTCATAAATTATCACACAAAGAATGTGATACTGGCCAACAACCTTCGGCGGTAACATTACACACATGTTGTGTGAGTGGTCGTTAAAGTGTTAAGAGAGCAATTAATTTTTTTCCCGAGAAATCAACCGAATTGTGTTTCTTATCAGACCAGATCACTACCTACTTCGTGCTGTCCAACCTACATGTTCCTCTATTCGCATATTGATTGATCGGCATTTGTCGAATTCTGGATTGGTTAACGTTATAATATGGGAAGGTCTACAATTTACGAATTTATTCAAAACTATGTTTGGCATATCCTGAATTTCACTAATCGCGAGGTCTGATATATTAGCGATAAAAGTATATACCTTGGACGCTATCCTCATATTAATTCCATCTTTAATTGGGTTTGCCATTTGCAGCAAAGCTTGATACTTAGACATTTGTAGGTTTGTACCTCATGCCTCGCTTCTTATACAGCTTGTATCTAATAAAGTTTTATTGTGATCCAGGACCTAATAATGCGTAACACTGTATCATTTAGCCCTGTCTATCCTTGATGCGTAAGATTGCTGTAAGTACTACGCTTTGTTGTAATTTGTTTGTATCTGAGGGTGTAACGCATGATATTGTCGTATCAGAGAGAAATAGCCGTATTAGAACACGGAACTAATAGGCGGTGCAGTAGTTTGTGGTGTTTTTTACTTTTTGGTGTTTTTGCTACATCGATCGTAGTGATTGTGTGTAAAAACTTTTACGCGGTGGCCGGTTGCAAACAATTGAAACAACTCTAGGATATTAGTACTATTTAATTTTTTTTGGACTGATTCTTTTTACTGCACAAGTACCGGGTAAATTTGCCGCATAAATCGTTGCGCGAAACGGCTTACGACTACATGCGAATCCTACCAGGGGTTGAACCTTTGCTATAGCTACCTAGCTATATGACGATATGCTCTATAAATACGATGACCGTTATTCTAAAAATATAGCGAAATTCTTAAACGTGGCCCTATCTGAGCTTCTTACGCCCTTTTCTCATTCCTTTAACGAGACGCCATCTAGTTTTCTACACAAAATTGGGACAATTAATCTAATGGTTCATTCTGTGATTCCAATACTGCTAAATAATGTCACACATCGTCAACTAATTCCCGAAAGGCGGTTGAAGATTATCTCCGAATTGCTACAATGTTAAGACCGCCGTGGCGTGATTTTCTCAATTTCGCTGAATTTTTATATTGAGACTTTAAACTGTAAAGATTGAATAACTCGCGCGGCTGTACCCTTTAATACAGAATTTAAATAATTAAATTTCTGCCTATCTGGTAGTTTTATCTCATGAAATTATAGTAAGTTATTGAAGGTGTCTATAAATCTAATTCAACCGCTAAAATTCTCGTCAAACGTTGGTAAGTATATTGACGCTAATTTTATAATAACCGGTGGTGTTACGACGTAACAAATAACATATAAATCAATTTACACATTACAAGTTTTGAGACAAGGTTTACGACGTGGCAAAAAAAAGTACCGTTTTTGAAGACCTTCATTTAGTATCCGTGCCATCTGTATACCAGCACTAGGATGGTACGTGACAATTTAGTTTTTAGTAAATTCATTTATTGATACATCATGTAGTCGAGTCTTTGGCTTCAGCGGCGCAGGCCATGTCATAAAACTTGCAGACCCAAAGGTCGAAGGGTAACCTGGGCCTGGCAAGTAGCGGTTCCAGGTCCCTCACGAAGACGTCAGGGATTTTGGGAAAAACCCATTTTCTGTGACGTCGTCCTCCCCGCCATGCAGACAACCCTGTTCCCCTTCCAAAAATGTACCACGCTAAGGGCGCAAAGGAAGGGCGAACAGAGTTTTTAAATACAGCAACTTTTGCGGAAAGACATCATTCATTCATTCACTCATTCGTTCAACAAGTCAAAAATTCAATCACTCACTTATTCGATAAATCAATCACTAAGTCAATCATTCAAGTATTCAGTCTCTCAATCATTCAATAAGTCTCACAAAAATTTGTTAATCACTGTCACTATTATTAAATAAACAAGTGTTATTTTTGTTGTTAAAAATCAGCATCCATTTTTTATCTCAATATTCACTCGCCGTTAAATCAGCGTGTGAAGTGGAGCATACCAGAAAGTTTCTTTCGAAAATAAAATTTTTAATCTTTGCTCTGCCAAAACAGGTGGCTATGAGGAGACGTCGTTTGTCATATGGCCTGGTTTCTTACCATACTCTGCGGTGGTGCGTTTTCTATAAATGACTTTATCTCCGCTATTACATTAAAATATGTTTTCTCAAACGCGTCTCTGTCTACTGTGTAAGTTGCTTCTGATTCGCACGCTTCATTTGAACGGCATTTTAACTATCATATAATCCTACATTCACTTTTAATCGCTTTTATGCAGGCTTCACCGACATTGCTTGTGCCGATTCATGAAAATGTCTACTTAAAGGAGTCAAGGCAATCTTTATCGTGCCGCAATCATTTTTCTGAGATAGACCTCCATTATACACTATTAAACAAATAAAAATTGAAATTTACTCTTACGTGACAAAGGCGGATGTAACTAGTGACACTGCCTGAACGAGTGTGCTAAACCCATGACTGTCGGTAGGCTGCTGTAGAATTCTGCACTTTGTTGTTTGCTAATGGATGGTAACGTCAACTGTGACGACGATTCCTAATCTTCCTGGTCTCTTCAGATTCTACCTAAAAGAAGACCTTTCTCGGTCATTCAAGTCTCCTCTGCTATTCATACACAATTTTATAGCACAATATTATATCACTTTGCTTACTTTTCGCACATCATGACGTCTGCACTTTAACTTCTGTCACCATGTGTGCCAAATTCTGCTTCTGATTGTCTGCTGTGCCTTCAATCTACTGAATTGCGGTTGGCTCGATTGCTGTTTCAAACCGATCCAAATCTAGGATGCTGGCATCCAGTTCAGAGAGTCAATGTTAGGGTGCATCGAACGCTGGTATTGCACTATGTCTCGTCTATAGTCTGTGTCACGGCCGAAAGACCACCCAATTTATACAGATTGAGGCCGTTAAAAATGCAAATATTATTATAACATGAAAAACTGTTTATTTTTTACATATAAAAGAATTTGTATGCTTGCGTGTGCGTGTGCGTGTGCGTGTATCTCTGTGACTTTTTTTATTTGTTTAATTGCAAATTTGCGCAATGCTGAAAAGTTCCTTTATCCTGTGTCTGTACTATTTCTCTATCTGTTCAGTTTTGCTTAGCATTTTTGCTGTATTTAAAAGAGTCGAAAATAGTCACGTGCTGTTGTAATATTGGCACATGGATGGTACAGAAATAAACTGTAGATTTCAAACGTAGGTACTTTCACTTGTCATATCGTAAACCTCATTTAGATGTAACTCTATCATCCCTTTTCATAAAAACTCTTAATTGTCTCATTTTCATTATATTTCTAGGTTTTTCTCCTATCCTATTTTTCCCTCCTTATTATTGAATTTGTAGAGTGCCGATCGTTGTGGCTACTGCCTCGCAATAAAAAAAAATTCGATTTTAGAGCGCAACGCGATTTGCTTCTTAAGAAAATCAAATTTTCATCAGCAATAGTTCGGTTTTCCCGAATAATTGAGATGCGTTCGCTCTCTTTACGACGATCGTTTGGCGATGATGCGATTTTTTACGAACGATGACTTGTTGTAGTTCTAACTCCGAAAATGAGTCTGAAATCTTCAGAGAGCATACTGAGCCTGTTTACACAAGCAGTGGTTATTGAGAAAGAAATTAAATTAAAAACTCTAAGTGTTTACGCGAAAAAAGATAAATTGGTATATTACCGATAATACTGAAAATGTGTTCCTCAAAAATAACCGTACGTCACGGACTCATCATAAACGATCTACGAAATCCCCACATTTACTATTCCATTGAGCGGGAGGAATAAAGTTCCTCCGTTACATTTTCTTCCTCCTCTTTCTCTTCCTCTATGCTCTTTTCCTTTTTATCTTCGCCTTCCAAGAATTGCATGAAATGGCTTTTCCACTCGCTTATACTTACATTTTTACCTAGTTCATTTCACCTATTTCTTTTTTTCTTGATGAATTTTCAGATCTGTGCTTATGATTTCAAATTACTTAAATTACTTTCTCTTTCCTTCTTTTCATTCAGTGTTCTCAATCCTTTCCTTTTCTCCCAATATTCTTTGCTTCCTCACCCTTTTTAACCGACTTCGAAAAAGGAGGAGGTTACTCAATTCGACCTGTATATTTTTTTTTTTTCTATGTATGTTCGCCGATTACTCCTAACTGGGTGGACCAATCGGAACGAAACCTTTTGTATCCGGTAGGGTCTGACTCCCCATTGGTACCATTCTTAAAAAATTTTTCATTTTTTACTTGCAAAGTATTTTTTTTGCAAAAAAACCGGCAACTTTTGAAAAAAATTTTCTCCGATTTCAATGCGCTTTTAATATGTTATCACGGACATGATTCTGAACAACTCTGTCATATAAAAATTTCAGGGAAAACTTTAGTTTTCGAGATATCAGCGAAAATTGTTGTTAATTTTTTAAATCAACTTTTTTGATGTATGTTCGCCGATTACGCCTAGGCGGGTGGTCCGATCGGAACGAAACCTTTTGCATCTCGTAAGGCCTGACTCCCCATTGGTACCAGTATTAAAAAGTTTTCCATTTTTTAGTTGCAAAGTATTTTTTTGCAGAAAAACCAGCAACTTTCGAAATAAATTTTTCTCGATTTTAGTGCGCTTTTCATATCTTGTCACGGTCATGATTCTGAACAATTTTGTTCATATGCAAATTACACGGAAAACTTTAGTTTTCTGGATATTACCGAAAAACTATTATTATTAATATTAGTGGAACGCCAAGCGCTATGCACCGGAAAAGCAAAAAAGGGCAATCACAATGCACTGTCCCAAAACACTAAATAAGATTTACCGCTCTAACCCCGACTTCTGCATCAAGATGAGTTTTCGCGGACGTTGGTGAATTATACTTAATTATGCTCATGGCACTTACGCAGACAAAAAAAGCCCTGAACAATTGTCTTACACTATCCTATACAATTCTCCCCATTCCACTAAAAAGCGTGAAATAAAATAATTTTCAGAAAAAAAATACACCGACTTCGAAATGCACTAAAAAGTATAAAATAATTTCTATTTCCTAATGAAGTAATTTCTATTTCATTCAATCATACAATTACGTAACATATATGTATGAAACCTATTTACTCGTTAGGTAGTATATTAAATATATTTCAACTTTTTCGGAGGCGGCGCAAAATCAAAAATACATCAGGAAACGTTGCTGCCAATAACTAGTTGATTGTGGTATGGCGTATTGCATTGTTAAATTCGTATGTACTGGTGTACTGAATTTTAGATGATATAGCAAATGCTCACTTTGCGTTTCTACTAAAGATTTGATTTATTTAGTGTGTTGCTTGGTTGTTACAAAAACTCTGTCTTAAAACTAGCGGGTCTGTCTTTTTATTAACTTTTGTATGTGGGCGTATATTCGAAGGTGAGGCTGAAACCAAGGTGGGGTGAAATTGTTGACCAATCGCCTTTTTTTGGAAATGTCGGGGGTTTTTCTTCCCTTTCCTCGGGGTACGTGTTTGGGAAAACCCAAGTTGGCGTGCAGGTAGAGAATATTTTTACCGATCGTTTATGGGGTGGTTTATTGCGGACGATTATGACTGGGAAGTGATTAAGTTTTGAAAAGCTGACCGTAATTTAGTTTTTTCCTTGAAAAATAGATGTGGATATAAAAATGAAAGTTAAAGATTTGAAAGAGACCCTTCCTGCTTATAACTCTTAACAGCATATTAATAAATCCTGAGGAAGAATACGAACCATTATAGATATATCTGGTAATATATGCAAATGTAACGACTGAATCTTCATTTCACAACGTTTCTGATATAAATGAAACTGAATCGACTTTGTTCGCATGTGAAAGGCACGGATCTAAGAACCTACAAACGGGGCCCACGACGCGGGAATTACCAATTTTCCGGCAGATGGGCTCTATCTTTATTGTATATGCGGCGATCGAGTTCTTCCGTGCATACTCTATGAATCTAGATAGACCATAGTTACATTCTATACGCACTAACACCTATTTCGCGGCGTGCTGTCGAGTTATATGTATAGAAAAAAAATAGCTATACGAGCCTTGCTTATGTACGGCTGTCCAAAGATTGACATGTTCAAGAAAATCTTTCAATTTTGCGCCGCCTCCGAAAAAGTTGAAATATATTTAATATACTACCTAACGAGTAAATAGGTTTCATACATATATGTTACGTAATTGTATGATTGAATGAAATAGAAATTACTTCATTAGGAAATAGAAATTATTTTATACTTTTTAGTGCATTTCGAAGTCGGTGTATTTTTTTTCTGAAAATTATTTTATTCTCCATCTCCTATACGCTTCTCTAATTTTTCTCTTTTTGTTTCTAGACTCTATCTTCTCTTTAACTTTATATTTCTCTTCTTTGTGCATTTTCATACCTCACTTTTTAAATTCTTCCAGATTTCTTCTATTATAACACTACTTATTTTTTCCTTTATTTTCCTGTCTCTATACCATTTAATTCCTCTTACTTCCTAATCTGTTATCTCTATCTTTTTCTTTCTCATTTTCCCCTCTCTTTTCCTCACGTTTCTTTCCAATTTTGGTGGTAATTCTTTCTACCCATCAAGATTTATAATTACACAGGTAATTGCCGCGTAATCTACTCTTCTAATAGTGGTCTTTTCCTTCTCTATCTTTTTCTACCTCAAACCATTCACTACTGCCCATCCTCTGTTCTCTATCATTTGTGTCATAAATTTTCCCTCTTTATTTAGTACCCTTATCCTTTAACTTCCTCTCCGTCGATTCAATTGCACCATCTTCTGATTCTTACATTGATATTCCCTTCTATTAATAGAACTTCTTCTTTTCTCCTCTCCAGCTCTTCCTCTTGTTTGCGTTTCATTTATTTCTACTTCAAACAGTAGAATGTTATTCTACTCCATATTCAACTCTGTGTTTTCCTGTATATTCATCTTCCTCAACCACAATTATTTCGTCGTTCTCCGTCTCTATCGACTTCCTAACCCCTTTAGAATTTCTGTGTTCGCTCTTCTGTTTTTCTGTGTCGTCATCGCGAATTCACATTTCAACTGAAATTGTTTTGGTAGCTTGTTTTTTAGCCATTCCTGGTACTTTTCTATTATCCATGTTTCTACTAACCCTCATATCAAATTTTTTATCGTACTTCCAGAACTCTTTGTCCTTGCTTTTTAGTTCAGCGACGCTCCACAGAAGAGACCCCAATTTTCTCTCCTCCTGTCATCACTTTTACTTGACTCTGTCACTTTCTTCTCCATTCCTCCTATCTCCTCTTCCCTTCTCCAATCTCTTTTCCAAAAAACCTGCCCTTCTTGCAGCTCTCTCGCTTCTTCATTACACCTGAGTGTCTTATGTTTCAACACTAGCCTTTTATATTCCACTTGACTCCAGTTCTCCTTATCCTTTCTTTCTTCGCTCTCTCTCGTATTTTCTGTATCCTCCTCATTGTTCTACGTATTTTATATCTTCTCCTTAAATTATGATTTATAAACACTATACTATCTCTTAATGTGTTTTTATTGCTTATTATTTTCTATTTATAATCTCAGTCCTTATTTTCTATTAGAATCGCTTCTTTTCATTCGTCTCTAACTGCTTTTAATTTCTTTCTTTCTTCCTGTACTTCAAACTTTGTTTTTATGAAATATCTTGCTTTCATATTTCTCAATTTTCTCTAATCTTTCGGATACTCTTTTGATTTTTCAATTCATTATCTTCATTTCTGTTTCTTTCTGTTCGTCTCTTTGATCTTCTCCTATTTCTTCTAGTACTACCTTTGACATCTCCTGTTTTTAACTTTCTAATTTCTCTCTCCTTATTTTTCCAAATTCCTCCACCTTATGCTCTACTTCTTTCACCCTTCCCTCTAGTATACTTTCTCTTTGTTCCCATTTTTCCATATACTCCTTTATCTTCTTCTGGTTTCGTTACTGTCTTTTTATTTTCCCCTTTCCCCCTCATAATTTTTTCCTTTATTTTCATCAACATTTGTTCTTTCCCATCTTATTTTTCCGTTTTTTCCACATTTGGTATTTTCTGTTAATATCCAGATGTCTTTTCGTACTACTTTCGTTTAAACGGGGGGGTTCCCACTTTGTTTTTCTCTCTTTCTTTTTCTCCCTTCCTTTTCATATATTTCTCAATCCATTCCTTCTATGCTGACTCGCGTACTTTTATTCAAAAGCAATTAATCCGTTCAATAATATTTGTTATGAGTCCAAACGATTAACTCGTATTCGACGACCTAAACGGTTGACTCGTGAAAAAATATTAAGTCCGTAACGTATGACTTATTTACACGATTGGCGTTTATGAAAATTATCAGTCCGACTCGAATGACTGTTTTCTGAATTCTTTCTATGTCTGATACGATTGACTTATTAAAAATTGTTAGTCCGACTCGGATGATTGGTGTTTGACTTCTCACGAGACGTTTCGTTGTTGCTTCCCTCCAGGTGGCACACACGTCCTAAAAAGTACCACTAGGACGGGACCGAGGCCCATCCTCGATGAGTCTTTGGGAAAAACCCCGTTTATGATGGAGTAGTTATTGAAGACTAATTGAAACTTAAAAATTCTAAAGGCATTGTTCGAAAAAATGTAAAACTAAATTACCGTCGACGGCTAAAGATCTGTCCTTCAAAAGTAATTGTTAGACCCGAACCCATCATAAACTATCTACGAAATCCTCGCATATTGTGTTCCCTCGCACATTCGTAACACCTTCTTCGACTTTATCCGAATATGCTTGCCGAATATGCTGTCTCTCTGGTTCTCAACTCAGCTCATGTTTTCCTTCCCTTTCTTCCCTATACGACCTGAACCTCGATTCTTCGTTTACCTTTTCGTTCCCTATTTTACCTACTCCGCCTTCCATTCTATCTTCCCTATTGTCTGCTTTCCTATTCACCTCTAATAGACAATACCATTTCGCCTTCTCTCTTTACTCCTACCCACTACTTATCCCTTTCCTCTTGCGTCGTATAATTTCCTAACCTCGCTTCTTCATACTCTTCTCTTTTAGTTATTTTCATTTTTTAATAATTCACTCCTTCCCTTTCTTTTTTTCTATTTTCATTCACTCCTTTCCTATTTCATAATCCTTCTTTTATATGTACAATCTTTCAAACTCCTCTTACTCATTACACATACGTAATTCTTTTATAACCGTCATATACCAAATCGCAATAAATCAGAATTCATTATAGTAATTTATTAAATGAATTTGCGCTATGATTAAACTTCGAAAATGAACTAATAAAGAAATAAGAGTTGAAACTATTATTTTTGCTGATAATTATAATGAACAGGAAATTTGCACATTTTTGGTAGATGAAATCGAATAAATTATTAGTTTGATATATATGTATATATGAATGACAGGAACAAATTTTTTGTTGCATATAATTCATTTTTCAGGAAACCGGAAATATTTTATACAGAATAGCAAAGACTTAAAGATTGGTAAAGAGGCAAAGACGAGGAAACAAAGAGTCAAAAAGAAAGCAAAAGTAATGAAAGTGTAAAAAGAATGATAGTCTAAAAAGGTCCAAAGAATAGAGATACAAGGTTTGGAACACAGGAAGTTTTACGATATACAACATTTTACAGTAGGAAAAAAAAAAGTAAAACAGTAAGTTGGATTACCCTTTTAAAAACCGCAGTCCGGACGGGAAGATCGTAAATTGTAAATGGAACTTCTTCCCAGGAATGGAAACCATTAAAAATAAGAAAATATATGTAAATGTTCCGAACGAGCGACGGAACACAATACGCGAGGATTTCGTAGGTAGTTTATGAAGGGTCCGGGTTTAACGGTTATTTTTGAAGGACAGATTTTTAGCCATCGACGGCAATTTAGTTTTACATTTTTTCGGACAATGCCTTTAGAATTTCTAAGTTTCATTTAGTCTTCAATAACTACTCCGTCATAAATTGGGTTTTTCCCGAAGGGTCACCGAGGATGGGCCTCGGTCCCGTCCTAGCGGTATTTTTTGGGACAACATGCGTGTCACCTGGAGGGAAATTCCCCGGCGTTGCCGACTTTCGAGATCCTCCCGTACTCATCGGTATTTTTTCCCACCCTCCTCTAAAAAGGACGCGCTCAGGGCGCAAGAGAGGGTGGGCCCTGATAGGAAAATCAACGCTTCTAACGAAGACCAATCACCATGCCTCCTTGCACTTCCGACTTTTCGAGGAAGTAACAACGAAACGTCTCGTCAGAATCCAAAAATCAGTCAGCCGAGTCGGACTGAAAAACGCAACAAAAAGTCAATCGTATCGGACTTAAAACTAACCAACTGTGTCAATCGTATCGGACACAAAGTTCATCGAGAATCAAGTCATCTTTTCGGACTTAGAAATTTTGCGAACCTCATTCGTTACGGAATCAGTATTTTTTCCGGGTCAACCGTTTGAGACGACTTTTCGAGTCAACCGTTCGGACTTACATTAGTCCTTCGGATTAATTTCTGTCGGATAACGTGCACGAACAGCACAGTAAATAATTTACAAAAAATTTGATTTCCGTATAATTTAGAGAACACAAAGGTCACTATATTGACCTCAATTGCTAGAATATTACGATTAAATTTTAGGAATACTTTGTTAGACATATACTAATTAGTTAAAGTTGATTTACCGAAAAACAGCTTGCAGATCTATAAAATCGTTTTCCAAAAACGTGCTGAGTTATATTCGAGAGTACTCAATAAAATAAAGATGTAACTCAAATTTAGAGAAGAATATGTACTAATATAGTATGAATATAGGGGAAGGTAACCTAATGTGGACTAATTTTATATTATTCACTATATAAAAGCACGGAAGAAGTATCAATAAAAATTAAGTAATAGGAAAGAAACTCACTTGTACCTTCAAACTAAAACCATTTATTAAATTTTAAATACCATTTATAATAATAAAAAATAAATTCAAAAAAATCTTGTCATCGGTCCAATTTAGGAAACCGGTTTCCTTATTTGGATTGCTAGCTTCCTAAATTGGATTATTAGCTTTCTTAATGACAATTACAATAGAACCTTTTAACTGGAGCACTAACTCCAGCACACCGAGTATGAATCCAAGTGCGACATTTAATACATTGTATCATGTCTTCTTCTTTGGTTTCTTTACACAATGCACAAGACCATGAACCACCGTTTTCTTTTTTATGTTTCGGCATTTTGTTAAAATTTGGTGAACTTATTTTTTTTAAGTTTTTTAAGTTTATTTGGTCTAACTGCGATTTGAAAGGGTTGCTTGTTATTTCCACTGCTTTCCGGGCTATTGGCGGCACTGCAAGAAGACGAAGGACCATCTGGATTTTGATTTTTCTTTGCTCGCAGTGATATTTCTTCAAGAATTCTCCTAAATCGTTTATTTTCGTTGTTAGTTCTATTTTCTTCATCATTACTGCTCGAAGTTGTAACAGAGGTTGCAGGTTGCAAAACATGAGCTGCTGTAAATTGGTCATCTCTAAATACATGCCTATTCACCGGCCAAATTCCGGAGCACGGAAGGCACTCTCTGCAATTCCCATAGTGGCCGCTCTGTCATACACCTCATTAAGTAACTTTGACATTTACGTTTAATATATTTTATCCCCTTTATGTAAGTGAAGAAATGTTTCCTGAGCTCGTATAAAATAAGTCTGCAAAGGGCCAAAAAATGCTATATCCAAAGACTGTAAACTGTGGGTGGTATGGCTAGGCAGTTGAAGTAAGACGATTCCATTTTTTCTAGCAAACTCACAAGCTTACAAATTTTTGCTGTGTGTTGTATGGCCATCAAGCAGTAGAAGTACTTTATTATCTATATTGCAATTGATATGCTTTTGGAAATGCATCAGCCACTCAACAAAGAGTTAATGTATCCTGTGTCCGAAATCGTAACAATACTGGCGGAAGGTGCTCCAATTTTAAGGTCAGGGTGAAATTTTTTCTCTTAAAAATTATCATTGGTGGAATATATACACCAGCAGCACTAACTGCACATACCATAGTTGTATTGACGCCACTTGTTAAACTTCCTACCTGGTGCTTCCCTTTACGAACAACTATTTTTGGGAGACTTTTTTGTATAGCAAAGCGACAACTAGCAAAATGTAACGTAACTAACAAAAATTTTAATTTCAATATTTTGTTAAACTTTTTATAGCAGTTTAATAGGAGAATAAGATGCAAAATTAAAGAATCAGTAATGAAACTTACCGAAATTTAAAGCATTACAATTTCTTGAAAAAATATTGTTTAATGGCCTACGCAGACTGGCTTTAAAAAGAAAAGTTCGTGCTTTTACATTACGTAGCGGGTAAAAAAGAGGAGGTACTTCTCCGTTTTGCAAATTTTACATTCAAACTTTCTTATGGACAATAGCAAATTTTTGTAGTTACTGGAATTACTGAAGACTTCACGATTCAAGCCTTCTCTTTATAATAACCTTTTCAAGCCTGTACTAGAATTGGAATAACCTCCAATTGAACTTTTTTACATTTTTCAAAGCTGGAGTCCTGAAGTGCCTATAATCAAATAGGTAATAGCTTTTAATGGAATATACTATAATATTAAACAATTAAATTAAACACTTATAACTTTTAAACTCTTTATATTTGTAATTATAAAAGATGGGAAGAAATATCAGATCAACACGACACACGGTAACAGAATGTAATATAGAAATTTCATGAAGAAAAACAAGCACATAAAGCAATATTACAATTATTTTATTTTAATATTTGAGAATCTAGAATTGAATCGAGTGGCGTCAAGTTAATAGCCGATAATTTAATGTTCATATTTATCGACATCTAATTACCGACATTTTATAAGTTATCGATTCAGATTTATTTTTGCCACTCAATTATGAAAATTCAACAGCTTTCATGGTGTTCTAACTACATGCAACTTTCTTATAATGCGATATTATCAGAATATGGTTAGTGACGGTCGCTCAAAATTTGATAAAGTGGTACTGCATAACGGAAAGTAAATGAAAATTTAATATTTCGTAATATATAATTTCACACATGTATATAAAAGTTTATATAAATAAAGTGTTATATAAAGAGTCGGTATTTCATATCCAATTATTTTCATTTAAAAACTGAAACTGTCCTTCTTTGCTTACCTTGGCAACATTTTTTAATAACCTTTCCATTACAACATAGTGGATGACGGTTTGACTAGAAAGAAAGCTTGGAAAATGACGGAGAGAAAATCTACATAGAGAGTCCCATAAAGAGTACGTTTCGTCGGAGACCAGCTAGACTCGTCTGTAAGGCACTCTAGCAGGCCCATACAGTAATTTGTTCGAACGAGTTGAGTGATTATAACACGTAGATGCATAAATCCTTGGGATGCTTCCTTTGTAATCTTCTCGGCAAATCCTCGGTATACAGGCCATTTGCCAGTGCGCTGGGATGACTCTCGAGTCTTAACTTATATCGCTCGGATAGTCTTAACACTTCTTTTACGGAGATTAACTGTAGATCTTTGTGTATGTCTTCGTTACGCATACACCATGGTGCGTTTACTATTGTTCTGAGTATGATAGATTGCATGGCTCCTAATTTATTTATTTGAGTTTTGGCTGCTATGCCCCATAGTTTGATTCCGTAAGTCCAGATAAGTTTTACTATTGATTTGTAAATTAAAAGTTTATTTTCTGTACTTAATTTAGAGTATGTGCTAGTGAGCCAGTACATATTCCTTCTTTTTATGCGAATATATTCAATTTTGCTTCTTATATAGTTCTTCTGCTTCTTATAATTCCCACGTTAATTTTGAATCCAGATGCATACCTAAGTATTTTACAATTTTTGTTTGTTTTATTTTATCGTTATTTAGTGTTACCGACGGAACAGTGCTTTTCTTTAGGGTAAACGTTATATGATTACATTTGTCAGCGTTTACTTTTATTTTTCATTCGCTTAGTCAGCGTTCAAGTTTTAGAAGGTGTTGCGGAAGAATATAAGATGCAATATTAGGGTCTTTGTGAATAGCTAGAATAGCTGTATCGTCCGCAAACGTAAATATTGCAGTTTTCTCTGTAGTAGGTATGTCAGCAGTGTATAGCATGTAAAGTACGGACCGTAAGGTGCTGCCTTGTGGAACCCCTAGCAGGCCCATACCGTTGACGCTGGGATTTATGCCCACCAAAGCAGGACGCGGACATACCACCTCATCCGATCAGGTATATGCTACGTAACGTCCCTTTTCTAGATCCCGAAGGTCCTACTTCTAAGACTACCTCCCGGTGGAGCTTCCATATCACAGGGCGTTGAACAGGGCATCGCCGAGGGCGTGGTTCCGAAGCGCACGTTTCTTCTACAACACATTAATTTCTGCTGGTAGCATCCATTGACTCCTTTTACAGCGTTTGATGATTGGATAGCTTCGTATGCGGATTTTTAAAGTGGTCTCCAGAATTTCGTCTCAGATAAAAGAAGCCAGTTCTGACACCTCGAACCACGGTTCGTCACGCAAACCCTTAGGGGCGAGTCGAAGAAACACCCAGTTGCATGCTTTTCTTCTCTACCACACGTTCCTACCATCGGCGGTTATGCTTTGGCTAGATTCCTAGGATCACGCAACACCATGCGCGATGGTTTTATGACCCATACCAGTGTGGTCTTGGCCATGGGCCCGCTTAGACAGGGAGATATATTGCAGAAATGAAGAGAAATTATTGTTAAGATATTTATTAATAAGTGAACAAATAGGTTTTGCTAAAAATGAATGAATGTGTTCTTTATTAATAAAACAACATTTAAATATTTTATCATATTTGTATTATGCATATACTGATATTGAGCAAATTTTAATTGAGTCAACGACTTAAAATTACTTTTTAGTAGTTGTTGGATTTATTCAACAGAATAAATGTTTCGTCTGCAAAAATCATCGGGTCGTAAACTTTCACTAATGCTGGAGGTTCGACTTGAGAGGTTGCAGATGTTTGTTTTCACTTTAGGACCCATAGGGCCTATAGACTCGTAACGGATTTTTCCTACGAGAGGTTTTCTTATTCTTACGGTTTTCGTTGAATGGTAAAGACGTGCCTTTCCGAGCTTCGACAGTTAAATTAAAGTTTCTTTGATAAAGTACATAAATTGTTATTACTCTATTTCACCACCTATTTCCTATAGTAGTATAATTTAGATACGTACACGAGAAGAATGGAAATATCAGATAGTCAAACAATACGTACATTTATAATCTAGTACTCTTCGACGATGCATAATTATTTTAGTAAAATGTTTACTTTTACTAAAGGAAATATGTATATTTACAGGTACGTGAATAAATATTTTATACGTTTTTTATATAACTTTTTGGAACGAATGAAAAGTCATATATGTTAATTGAGTTCATTATACTCTTTCCAGATTTTTTACTGTATTCCAAAAATAAATTCATCGTATATATTTAAAATAAATTGGCCATGTTAATGAAATAGTTTTATGATGTGTAAAGTGTCAGACCAACCTAAATCCTAGTACCTCCTCTCCCTACTTATTTTTCTTTCAGCTTAAATTTCTCTTTCGATCTCTTACCCTTAGCGACGACCAGATTTAGTGTACACTTCAACGAATCAACTTCAGTTCAGAAATCAATAAACAGAGTGTTTTTTTAAAAGACTTGTTTTAATTTTGAAAATTGCCACCCTTCGGGTTCACGACAAAAGTTATGAATTTACTGTACTCGTTGGATAATACCTGCTAGTCAAACATAATAACGTGACAGAACACAATGGTTAGGTTGCATGGCATAGATGCAGAAAATACGATGTTTGAGCACATTCGTTATGAACTAGAGTAGATTTTGTTGGAAACTACCTGTGCAAAAAGTATAATTGACTTTCAGACTTTCTTTCTAAATATTACAATTATACAGTTTATTCTTGTACTTTTGTTTATGTGCATCAGACAAACATATTATGTTATGAAAGCAATAAATAAAATAATAGCTTTATTAATAACTTCGTTATCTCCATTTATACATGAAAAAAACTGATTGACATTATTACAAAATCTATCATTATCCATTATTTCTAATGCCGTTTCATTGAATTGTTTTTGCAATAATTAGTGGACGCACCGATCGATGAAATCCACGTCCATTGGGTTCAACGTGTAATTTTATTAGCAATCATTCGAAAATACATTAATTAAACAGGGTGCCATTAAACTAATGCATGTACAACGCGTTGCATTTGCATTCGATCAATGATTTTTGTACAGCCTGACTAATGAGCGATCAAGTTCGCTTAGTAACGCAATAGAATTGCGTAGACGATACTAGTCAAAACGGCTATAAACCAGTTGCGTTCCAGAATTTGACTGAAGTTCAATCCAATTCATTACTTGCTCTCTAAAATTAATAAAACATAAATACTTGATAAATTGAAAAAAATGGTCTTGCATGACAAATAATAAATGTATCTTACTATCTAAGCATTATAGGTACTCAATTTATTTTGGGAGCAACATTATAAAATTTCACAAATTTTAAACTTACAGAATTGTGAAAAAAAGTTACGTGACCATTTTGAGATAGAGCGAAATGAGTTGCGCCAAATAATGAGAAATTAAGTATTGAAGAAGCGGAAAGAAAATTTAAATTTCTTGCACAGTTTATATTCCTCGTAATGAATGTTAATTTCTACGTGAACGAATGTTTCAGTTACTGAATATCTTTTAAGTTACTTCCACATGTTACAAGCGTTTTTAAATTAAAGAAACTAGCAAGAACTTAAATATGTATTCAAAACTAACCAGAACATTAATATAAGCCGTACTTACAATTAGTCAACATGTCAACAAAATTCAAGAAAATCAATATCAAAATAAGAGTACAAATTGCACAGACTACAAGGCGAAGAAAAGAGAAAGGAAAAGAGAGAACTGCAACAAAACGGTGTTTATTGATTCAGTACCAAACGTATTTTCTCTCTTTTGATCTTGCCAAGACAGAAGAATAAATGCTTTCAACTAGGTCAGGAAACTATTCGACAACGGGGAAGAAATCTGTATTTCGAGTCAGACTTAAAGTGGCTTAGTTCCTCGGCTTCTGTAAAGACGGAACTCACTTGGATCCAAATTACGCCTGAATCCTTTACGTACATACAAACTTGCAGCAAGTAATCAAAAAGATACTCATCCAGTACGGTGCAAACGAAATCTTGCGGCATAACTTCTTCATTAACGAGGTTTAAAAAGACGGTTCATGCCGGCTTTCGAGTTGTAACATACATGTATATTGCTAACAATTGTAAACGTAGTTATTGCGTCTTCCTTATTTGTATGTATTGAAACATAATTTTGTATAATTTTGTATGCTGTGCACCTAGATGTGTAACATACCTACGTGTGTAACATGTATGTGCATGAGTGTGTGCGTGCAGCGCTGCGAGACTGTCTAGTCGTTCGGTAGATAAAATAATTTTTAGAAAAAAAATACACCGACTTCGAAATGCACTAAAAAGTATAAAATAATTTCTATTTCCTAATGAAGTAATTTCAATCTCATTCAATCATACAATTACGTAACAGATACGAATGAAGCCTATTTACTCATTAGGTAGTATATTAAATACATTTCAACCTTTTCGGAGGCGGCGCAAAATTAAAAATACCATAGTAAACGTTGCTCCCAATAGCTAGTTGATTGTGGTATCTAAGAACCTATAAACGGAGCCCACGACGAGGGAATTACCAAATTTGCGCCGCCTCCGAAAAGGTTGAAATGTATTTAATATACTACCTAATGAGTAAATAGGCTTCATTCGTATCTGTTACGTAATTGTATGATTGAATGAGATTGAAATTACTTCATTAGGAAATAGAAATTATTTTATACTTTTTAGTGCATTTCGAAGTCGGTGTATTTTTTTTCTAAAAATTATTTTATTTCACGCTTTTTAGTGGAATGCTGAGAATTGTGTAGGATATTGTGAGACAGTTCTTCGATTTTTTTTTCTATTTTTTTTTTTATTGTTTCGTTATTTTAATATATTAGTAACAACAGTGTTTCGCTAATAACTCGACAACTATTGCTTCCCGTTAATTGCGGATAAGGAAAGAGTTGTTCAGAACCATTCCCTTGATAACATATTTAAAGGACATTAAAATCGTTCCAAGTTTATTTCAAAAGTTAATAACAATTTTTTTGCTAATATCTCGAAAACTAATGCTTTCCGTCAATTATGCATAAGGAAAAGGTTGTTCAGTGCAATGCCCCTGACAACATATTAAAAGGACATTAAAATCGTTCAAAGTTGATTTTGAAAGTTATTAACAATTTTTTGCTAATATCTTGTAAACTAAAGTTTTTTGTGAAATTTGTATATGAACAAAATTGTTCAGAATCATGTCCGTGATATGTCTGTTACAAATGAGATCATATTGGAAAGATCTTCGAGATTCGAAAAGTTTAATCGCGATCGGTGCATTTCTTACATAACAATACCAAAGAATAGGATTTTTGCAATAACAATAGTTATTATACATGTATAATAATTTTCGGCCGACAAGGCGTGTTTGTGGAAACAGTAGAAAATCGGCGACTGCATGTTGAATATACACCACAAGAGACACGGAGGCATACGTAGAATTGAATATTTTTCGCTAATAACTCGAAAATTACAACTTCCCCTTGATTACGGATAAGGAAAAAGTTGTTCAGAATCACGGCCCTGATAACATATTAAAAAGACATTGAAATAGTCCAAAGTTGATTTTAAGACTTTTCAACGATTTTTCGCTAATATCTCGAAAAGTAAAGCTTTCCGCGAAATTTTTATAGGAACAAAATTGTTCAGAATCATGTTCGTGATAAGATATTAAAAGGGCACTAAAATCGAGAAAAGTTTATTTCAAAAGTTGCCGGTTTTTTTGCAATAACAATACTTTGCAATTGAAAAATGAAAAATTTTTTGATAATGGTACCAATGGGGAGTCAGAACCCACCAGGTGCAAAAGGTTTCATTCCGATTAGTCCATCCAGCTAGGCGTAATCGGCGGTCACACATAGAAAAAAAAAAAAAAAAAAAAAAAAAAAAAAAAAAAAAATATACTGATCGAATTGAGTAACCTCCTCCTTTTTCGAAGTCGGTTAAAAAAAAGACAATTCGCGTTGTAGAAATACACCGAATGGACACGGTGGAAGAATCGCATTTTTCTGCGTTCGTAATCAGCATTAATAAGGGTATTCTATAAATATATGTGGTATGTGTGTGTATCTGTACTTTGTAATTGTATGATCAGCATGTGTGCATATTATGAATGAAGCTTGCATATGATATGATTGAAGTTTGCATGTAATGAAGATTGCTAGAAGATTGTCTTTTGGGTGGGATTGAATGTTTTTGAGGAACGAAGCGAAGAGGGCATTGCTTTGAGAGAAATCGTGAGATAAAGACGTACGAAATTTATAATTCGAGAGATTCCATTTGTGTTGTGTATAATTAATTATATCTATTTATTTGTTAATAAATTTCATTAATCTATTATTATTCTATTATTAAATATTAATCTATTCTATTATTAAATATTATTCTACATATAATTAAATGAAATTTGATTATTATTATTTCTAAAGTGTACTAAGGTGTGTTAGAACCTTTATTTTTGGCGATCCAAAACCCATTCTTTTAACAGTATATATAACCGTTAAACATTCGGACAACATTTTTAACGTTACCATTATCCCCCTATTGTAGTACCTATTGTACTGTGTATTCTATATACCGTGAGAAACTGACTGGAAGGTGATTTTACACATCAAAACTACTCGAAAAGAAAGACTAAAGTATTTTCATCTACAACTTTTGTTTCGAGTTAATCGATCCTGAAAATGTACTCAATAAATATACACATAATCGATTATTGATCGCATACTTGCTGCATATTTTTACTTTGGTTTGCACATTTAATTTTAAATATGATAGTAACATAGATTGACGATTTATCGATTTTTCAATTTTGCTGATGGTGATGTCTGCGTAAAATGGATAGTTGCCTTTTAACCGAATAAGAGTTGTGCGTAATTTAATAAGAGTTGAGCTCTTCTGATTCTGTATAGCGAGACGGCAGGGTGTATTCGGGCAATGAGCATTTGCTCAGTGTATGTTAATCTTATGAGATCCTGAGGTACTTCTCCTGGATTCATAAAATTCGCTGATGTAAATCTTGATTGTTTATTTGGATACAAACAAATTGTACAAAAGTCGAATCCAGCCTTTATTATATCAGGATAGCAGTGTTTGCAATTTTCGCAGGTCATTAACCTTATATTTGACATTTCTTCATCAAATCCACGGGCTACTTCAACCATACTTTCATTATACCCTGTAATGTTTCGAAGATCAAGAGAATAAAATATAGGCTCTTCCCGTCTTTGTCGATGAGCTTGCACTTGTCGTCTATTAGCTTCGATTCTCTGGGCGATATTTGTTCTCCTCAGACGTGGCATATTTAGGCTTGCTTTTATGAAATGGTTTTTGGCTACAAGAGAGTTTTAAGAAACAATACTTTTATAATAAATAATCATGTGAAGAAAAAATATTAACCCCTTTTCTTCCATTGTATGTATACCTGAGTATGTTCTCCAAGATATCTAACCCGATTAAAAAGTTGTATGAAACCAGACTCCTAAGTCGTTTCTAAATTCTCGGAAAAGTATCTCGAATATTGCCTTTAGAACCTATGCTAGGCCAAAAAGATTAGCGCGCTGCTTCCTTAATTCCTCTCAAGAACAAGCCGAGATACTAAAGATATTCACCTAACTAATTAAACTGGTCCTTTCGACCTTTTCAGAACCCCAAATAGTCTAATGACACGTTCACCAAGAAGAAAAGACTAGATTTCTGCTATTTCTAGTGAAAAGACCTCGTTCTGGGCTAAAATTAAGTCTAACTCCTTTAATTTTTATCCGATTTCGCTCAATATTGAACTTAAAGTGTTTCTATTTAGATCTCGATATATGTGCAGTTTCAAGGCTCTATCTATCATGGTTCTCGAGAAAAATGCATTACATGAATCGAAGTATAGTCTTCGTTCGGCTTCGCCTCGCTCAGACAATAATTCGTGAAAGTTTTATAAACATGTATCTCTTTATCTGCATGTCATCTCGCAAGACCTTCTAAGACGCGTACACATTACATATTTCAGTTTCCGCATGTGTACAAGTTGATTGTACAAGCTATATAAGAAGACTCGTATGATCTATAATTTATATAATATGAAAAACGTAATATGTATTGGGATATGGAAGCAAGGTGCTATTTTCATAAAACACACGTTAGGAAATTCCCAACGACACCCCCAATAAATCAGGGACAAGGGACATATGGCCGTCTAACCCTGACCGCCCCACCAACGAGGCCCAACGCCATGACATCTGGGTCATAAAACCAACCCTGAGACCCAAGTTTCGAGGGGACTGGGATACCTCACGGAACGAGCAGAGGTCATTCTGGAGAGAACGTTCGATGCCGTCGCTTCTCCCCCGACATCAATCAATAAAACATAGCATATTTTTCTAATCGGACTTAGTTTTTGTCGATTCTTTTTCGACCTCGACTTACAAGTGAGAAGTGGGATCTAACTTTATGTAAATCCGTTTGTGTTATCTAGTGCCAATTTTAAATGTTTTTACGCGGTTGTGCCTGTGAGTGGTGAGACGAGTTGTAGTATGTATTGACGAAATGGATCGTCCAAGTGGAAAATCGCGGAGATCCTTTCGAGATTGTTCACGGGGACGTTCGCGCGAGCGTGAACAATCAGAGGATCTTGTTGGCAGAAAATCGCATGATGGTGTACGTCAACGTTCGCGGGACCATTCGCGAAGCAGTTCACGAGGTGATTCGCGAAAATGCGTGAGGTATGAACAGGAGGATCGTTCGCCAAAGCGAAGAAGCGATTCATCGAAAAACGATAGCGATCGGTCAAGGGATAGAGACTGGGGTGAGTTTCGAGATCGGGAATGTGAGGAATCGTGGGGTCGAAGGGGCGATATTTCGCTAAGTCACAGGCGTGACTGGTCGCGGAATCGTCGACGTCGTCGCTCACGGGACAGCTCGGTCGAGAATCACCGGAAATCGTCGTACAATGATACACGCGAGGAGCGAAGGCGATCATGGGATCGTGAACGAAAAGTGTCGCATGATCGTTCACGCCGTTGGAACTGCTCGAGTCGTTGCATTCTATCGACTATTTTAGTTTAGTACTTTACATCCGATTGCCAAAAACCTTAATTTTAGTAATAGAGTCCGTTATTTCCAGTATTGCTTGGTTTTATTTCTTGCTATAGTCATGTTTTGGGAAAAATCCAGGCGCATCGTACGTCGCTCAAGCTTCCATTTCTATTCCATTTTGTATAGCCAATAGAAATTAAGAATTGTCCCCCTCACCCTTATTCTGTAAAAACTGTTCGTGTATACCGTGCTTTCATGTTCGTAAGAAATATACATTCAACTTTTAACATTAGCAACAGCAACAACTAGTATTAGTGTTGTATAGTCTCCAATTTTTGGAGTGGTCCTTCGAGTAAAGAAGTAGTCATAGACAGTATAATAAGAACAAAAATTAGTTGACACACCACATGCAATTTACAACAAAGCTCAAACGAATTTATTTCCAACCACGAGCGTTAGCAATTAGTGATGCACTTCTCAAAGCGATATTGATCTATAATATACATAATGACAGTTTTACAAGGGGAATTAGACGTATAGATGCAAAAGCATCTAAAATGATCTCGGAAAATGGCAAACGTAATTGTGATAGATATAGGAAAATCGAAAACGAAAAATCAAATGTAGTTGGACATTGTAACACAAAGGAAATATAAGAAATAGAGTGTATAAAGGAAGCAAGTAAATTTAGAAATATGGAAGAAATATCATACATTGCACCGTGAATGGAAAAGGAATGACGAGATAGAAGGAACAAAGAATTAATACGGAGACAAAGAAAAAAGAACGCAAAGGAAAGAAGGAAAAGCAGAAAATAGGAAGATTGGCAGACAGGAACTGGAAATTCGAAGGGTCGGATAGTAAAAGAAGGAAACATAAAAGAGAACGCAAAGCTGCACAGAAAATTGTATGAAATCCAATGATACTATCGTTTGTATCTGGTTACGAGCGAAATATTCTAGGAAATGAATACAAAAAATTATATGCGTATTAGAAAAACAAGGATATTGAAATCTATGACAAATAATTTCTTTAATATTTCAATCGGAACAAAGATGCAACAAAATCATTTCTTCCAGAAACTATGATTTTCGAGTAGTCAACTTATGTACTTTTAATTGCAACGAAAATTAGTCATTTTCTTTTTATTTATTTCCTAAAAAACTCTTATTGCGAATTATGTACTTTTACATGAGTTTTGTTAAATTATAAATGTTACATTATCATGTGACTGTTCTTATTTGAAGATTTTGTATTTGGAAAAAGTCTACATGAAATAATGCTGCAAAATATTTATATGTAGAATAGAGATATGATACTAAAACAAGATATAGATTTATAATCAAACTTCTTAACAAATTGTTCCTCTGACTGTCATATAACAAAATTAAAAAATTAAAAAATTATAATTGTATAACGAACGAATAAAGACTAGATTGCAATGTATACAGTGATAGTAGCAGAAAAAAATAATTTTAAGAAAAAAATACACCGACTTCGAAATGCACTAAAAAGTATAAAATAATTTTTATTATTTCCTAATGAAGTAATTTCTATTTCATTCAATCATACAATTACGTAATATATATAAATGAAAACTATTCGCTCGTTAGGTAGTATATTAAATACATTTCAACCCTTTCGGACGCGGCGCAAAATTTGAAATTATTTTATTTAAATAATTTTAAATAAGGCGTTTACACTCTTCCGACGTATTCTTAAATCATTTTTCGTATTTATAGGGGTGGTCCTATTATTACGATCCAATAAGTCCCATAGATTTTCAATTGGATTTAAATCCGGTGATTGTGGTGGAGAATTCATTGTACTGCTCATTGTAATAGGAACTGATAATGTTACCTCAGCACGAATAAAAATTACGTGTCATTCAATTTCTTTGTTGTTAATCCAATCGTATTGAAATTTTAAAATATGAACAATGACTGAGCCGATCAAAACATAAAAATACAGTGTGTACTTTCTTCAATGAAAAACCCAGATAGTTAAAATGTGCCCTACCACGAGGACCTACCATTTTCACCAAAGCAGGATTGTCTTGAAACAATAGGTGAGTCTGATTTAAATTATTTCTACACGTTTTGCAAATTTAAAACAGGTAGGTGTTAATATTAGGGAATCCGAAAAGTATTAAAAATTTCTTCGATGAGCTCATTCACAATTAATTTGTACCGAGACATGGTTCCGCAAACACGTAAGTTTTATTATTACGTTCAAGCTTAAAAAATAATAGAAATTATTTTGTTGATTAGAATTTAAGATTTCTTTAATAAATAAATGTTTTTCGCCAGCAAACCAAATTTTGATTACTTTTCGGCTCCCCTAATACACCTAGCTATTTGCTTTAAGTTGATTTAACTATTAAGCTATTTGATTTAAAATCTTTTCATTTCAATAGAAAAGTTATTTTTCCTTCAAAATGTGCGAATTTGTTGTTTTGAATCTTTCTAACAATCAACAAGAATTTTCTCGATATTTCATTCCTTACTCCTTTCGAATAACAAACACAACTATCGAACAAATTCGATTCACTCGGTTTAAGTTAATAGTCTTTGTACTAGTCAATTTTTTATAATCTCTACATATATCTAAAAATGATTTCAAATGGATATTGCATTTACCGGCGCGGCGATTAGTAATTTATAGTACATGATTCCGTTGTCCACGTTTATGTTTTGTTAAATGCACCCTATATCAATGACGTATACTAATTTGGCTATTGAAATGTAATGATTGAGTCAGTGAATCTTTCATCAATCGAAGTGATGAACCTCACTTTATGACATGAATTCAACATGTTTGTCCAACTTATTAAAAATTTGACTATTCATTAATGACTAGCTGATTTTCACTGCTTTCAAAGAAATTGCAGAGTAGTGATTTACACATCTACATCGCATGTACGAACTCTGTTATACGTAGCGGATTAAAATTGTGATTATAATAATTATCAATTCCTACATCTTCATCTAATAGTGTTTCATTCTACAAATGTTCTAATGTACTTCGACAGTACCTACATAATATAGTTGCTCCACTTGTGATATTCTGAGTATACCTGACCGATAGTGGTGACGATAATGTAATATCTATTTACATCCGTTACGCCGTCGCGTGAATTTAGCTTCATAAACTGAATTACTACGGCGCGAAGGTGGCTTAAGTATTACCAGATCGCGCAATACACATCTACTACGAGGGGAAATTCAAGAGAGCTAAAGTATACGTCATCAATTAATGCCATTGTTAAAAATATTCAACGTGGCTGATTCAGCAGAGGGAAACCGAAATTTAAAGAGGTTATTAAACTCGGAGAAAGATTAATTTATTACGAATCAATTCTAATTAGTGCTTCTTTCAAAAGTCACACATGTCCTTCATATATATACGTAACTAGTTCTTTCAAGGTCTCGTAGTTCTTTTCACTCGTTCCAAAGGGCTCATCAATTTTATCGAAAATGGACTTAATTAACTATCGTGTTAGCGTACAAACACAACAATTTGTGAATTATTTTTCTTAAAATTCATTTTTTTAGAATGAAAGTCACTGCCGATTACAGGGTTCGAACATTTTTAATCGTAGCACAGCGTTGCCGAACGTGCACCAACACAAGTAAAGAAAAACCTTTATAAAGAAAATAAATTATATATGAATGTATGAAAAATACGGTATAAAAGATAAACAATAACAAAGAACTGAAAAACCTAAGAAACTAAATTTAAGATAGGAGCGTAAAGTCCTAAGAATTATTAAGGAAAAAGCAGATAAGAGTGCATCAGAAATTGTATTACATCTGCAAAAATACATGCACAAAAATTCATCCGAGAACAGTACGAAGAGCGCTACGTAGGGCAGGATACAACAACAGAACTGCAAGGAATAAACCATTTATCAATAAAACGAATAGAAAAGAACGATTGAAATTTGCAAAGGAATAAACAAATGTTGGAAGTCAAGTTGTTGCGAAACAAATACAGTTTAAGACCAACCTCTCATTGGAAAGTCAAAATTAGTAACAAATTATAATATGAGCCTAGATGTTCTACAATTGTTTCAAGAAAATTTCCGCGATATTACTTAAGGCGGTACTTTAATTTTGTCTTCTTTTCTAAAAAAAAATATATACAATAAATATATGTAGATTGTTATTGCTCAAAAACTTATGAAAAATAATTTTAATCAAAGATTTTTAGCAACACGTGATGTATCAAATTATTGAGTCTAACATTTTGAATTTTTTTATGAGATCACGTTTAAAATAAACGGGGTTGTAAATGTGTGGAATTATTTACAGAAAGTGAATAATAATTTGGCTACTGTTCAGCCGTGAACCGAGACCTTTACCGCAACTAAGGGATTTAATGCAAGGTTTAAGTGGTTCGACGCGTAGACCGCCGTGAATAGCTTTATACATGGTCTGTCCAATAAGTATCGGGACTGATTTTTTTCTGCTAGTTTGGAAGATCAGGGAGCAATCTCTATTGACTAGATCGATGCAGGGGGTTATTATGTATAATAGAAATTTAAGTTCATTTGTATTCCACCATTTGTTTTGTTTATATTGTGCTTGAAGTGGAAGCGTATTTAACGTTCGCGTCGAGATTCAAGATGCAACGAACTGTCGAGCAGCGTTATGCCATTAAATTTTGCGTTAAGCTAAATAAATCTGCTACGGAGATATTTGATATGATTCGTCAAGCTTACAAGGACGATTTCATGTCCAGAACGTGTGAGTGACACAAAATGTTCAAAAATGGTCGTGAAGACGTCGAAGACGAGCAACGCGTTGGAAAAGGAATGTCGACAAAATACGGGAAATTTTGAATTTTGAAACCACCCTACAGTTCAAATATGGCTCCCCCTGATTTTTTCTGTTCCCTCGCATTAAAAGAAGCCTTAAAGGACATTGTTTCGGGACGATTGAGGCGGTTCAAGCGGCTTCGACGGAGTGCCTGAACAGCCTTACGCTTGCCGACTTCCAGGGAGCGTGTGAACAATGGAAAACCCACTGGCAACGGTGTATTAATGCAGGAGGGATATATTTTGAAGATTATTAACGCAATGTACGTGTATCTTAAACGAACTTCATTTTAGAGCATCAGTCCCGATACTTATTGGACAGACCCTGTATATACCTCGAAATGCGGGACACCGAAGATCATTTTGTCTATCAAGTTCTGTCCGGACCAGTCTTAGCGTAAACATATGCTTGCCATAAATCGGCTAGCAGCTATACATTCTTTTTTGAACAGTTTCAACAAACAAAAGCAAGAGTTTCTTAACTGTCATCCTCGGAAACGCGAGTGTGTTCGGGCAATTTTTCTATGTTAAAAACACAGTCTATAGTTGAATCTTGCGCGGGTCGGATCAAAAGTCAAGAAGTTCCGCGTAAAGTAACGTAGAATGACCATTGCAGAGTGGTTCTTCAGATCAATCATAACGCTATTCGAGCGGGATCCTGCATTCCTCGAATAGGCCATTGCAGGGTGATATCGAAGGACTCACACACTATTCGAGTAAGACCCTACATTCCTCAAATAATTGTTAATCGACTTGGGGAGCACAGGGTCTCGCTCAATGTTGTTGTTAATTGATTTGAAGAGCACAGGGTCCCACTCGATGTTGTTAATTGATTTGAGAAGCACAGGGTCTCGCTCAATGTTGTTATGATTCGAGTTATAATCCACATTGTGTGGGATTATTCACGATTATCGTGAATATATACTCAACAACATACACAACGTATACATACTCATTCACACTTTCATCGTTCAATCATTAACAAAATACGTATTTGCAAAGGGTTTTTTATGCCGCAAGATTTTTTCTCCTAAATCGAGTCATTCGAGCCAATAAATTAATATGATTTTTCAGGCTCAATTCTCTCTAAGTAATTTTTATTTACCCTTTTCCTCGATCAAATTCATATATTCATTTGAAACACGAAATTTCTCACTGTTGGAAAGATTTTTACGATTTTTGGATTTTTTGATTTAGATTTTTTCTTTGCTTCCTTAAAACGTCTTCGTTTAGGAAAGGTAGAGAACCCGATGAATTGACGGGAGGACCCCAAACGTCAGGCAATGCCACGATTTTTTCATCTAGGCATATTTGGCGACCATAAATTACCGTCAGATCCATATGTGACCGTTTCTAAACTTATCTTTTAGAAAAAAACTGTATTTATCGAGAAGTGGCCGTTGAGGACGAAGCGAAATTAACTCTAAATTTATGACGATGACATATATGAAAATAAAGTACCGGCAAAACCCGAAATATTTTGGTTCAAAAACGGCTGTCTAACGGTCTGATCATAAATAAACTTTCGAAATTCTCTCCGAGATTTACCGTCGCACGGAACAAATCACGACATAAAATTAATTAATGAATAAATTTTATTTCGTCACCTAATGTACTATTTGTATAAATGATAACTGTGAATCTATTTAAGATTACTTAATAAATATACCGAAAAAAGAAGGTATGCAAATTCAAAGCGGAAAGTATCTTTTTAATGAAATGTATCGGCTTTTCATCCTTTTTGACTATGGCGCACTTCACCGTAAATCTGAAAAAATTTGGAAACAATAGTTGTGCCAATATGTAAAAGTAGTACTTCAATATTTTAGAAGATTGTTTTTTCTTTTTTTTGGGGGGGTTTTCATTTTTTGCAATTACAGTTTACAATGAAAAAATTTGGAAAAATTCTATAACATGAGTTATGTGACCCTTAGTATTTCAGAATTTTTCAGAATTTTTATATTACAAAAGTAATAGAAAAAATAGGTCAAAAATCAGAATTTCAATTTTCCCTTTTATTACTTCCACAGATCAGATAGGGTATTGAAACTCCTCCTCAATCAAATTCATACATTCCATTGAAACACGAATATTCTCCATGTTGAAAAGATTTCGACGAAACAACTACTGAAAAGTATGAGAACTTATTGTGAGACCACGTTGCACCTGAAATTTAAAATTTTCCGACGTCGAACGATACAAATATTATTTTAAAAATGTTATGTCTATTAACAACTTGAACGCCACGCTGGTTTCATAACCATTGGCCGTGGCGTCACAATGAACTTTTTATTACAGTATATGCACATATAATGTTCAAATATTATCTATAACACATAAGTAACGGTGTATAATCATGTAGTATAATCTTACAGGGCTCACTGGTGATGGCGGCAGACATCCACATTATTGATTATTATCTTATGAAAAAATCGGTAAAAAACTCCAGCAGAAGTAGTGTCCAAAAAATTAAAGCATCGAGAAGTTACTGTTTGCGAAAAGTAAAAATGGTATAACAGTATTAAAATGGACATAGTCAAGAGAGATGTAATAATGTTTTCTATGAAGCATTCAGAACAAATTGCACATTAGAAGTTCTATTCATATGAAAAACCTAAAATATTTGCGAAATACAATATGTAAAAATGATCAAACGTTTTGTCCAACTAGATGATAGCATATAGTTTATTGCTGCATAAAACTTCAAAGTGTAGGATCTGTTATAAAATACATGTGTGTATGGTAATATTCGAACAGATAACTCACAAAAATATTTGAATTCCCGATTTCAGAAAGAAAATAGCAATGTATTTGATAAAGTGTTATAATAACGGAATTGCATATTTGTACTTGTAAACTTGCTAAGAAAACCATGTCATAAATTATAAGTAATGCCGTAAAAGGCTAAAACTGTGCAAAAATTTTACAAAATATGTTATCGAAATATGTTATTGAAAAATTCAAACAAGCTAGAGAGAACAGCTGCAAAAAACTATAGTAAAAAAGTCGTGACATATTGTAAAGATTTTGTTGATTTACACTATCTTTGTTTGGAGCTTTTCAATATGACACATCACAATAGGCACATAATAACTCTACATTTTATGTATAAATAAAACTGTTTTTACATGCTGTACACTGCAATACTTTCATCACACCATTGTAGCAAGGTGAAGTGGGGTAAGTGCAGACTGATTTTTGTAAAGTTGGTATTTAAATGTAAGTATTTTGAGTCTGCTGTGTAAATACTTGACGCAGTCGATATCGAACGCTGTGCGCAATGACTACTATTTAATTAATATTAACTAGGACTTTTAATTTTCCTTGTACATTTTAATTTTAACAGGAAATTGTTTAAAATATCAACTACTCTGCACTTTCCCCGGAAATGGGGTAAGAGCGTAACTTGAAGTTAAATACTTTGAAACTTTATTTCATGTGCAATGGGGCAAGAGCAGAATTATTAACAAATCTGCTATAAAATGTTTTCTACTGCATTATGTAAGTACTCTATACCGCAAACAAGTACTCTTCGCTGAAATGTAAAAGGGGATATAGTGAAATAAAACAAGGAAACAAACATACTAAATGGATAAATTTCGCTCATATTACAATAAAAATAGCCTATATACGCACTTGCCCCACTTCACCTTAACAGTAGTAATAATAAAAGACGTATACTGGCGTTTGTTCAAATTATGTACTTCTAACAATCCTGGTTTGGCAGTAACCTGTGACTCCTGTAGCATTCAGAGGATTAATGAAAAAAAGCACAGTTCTAATTAAGATCATCATGAAAAGATAAAGTTATCAAAGGAAGTTATTAGAATCTTAACAAAAGATTAAACAGTAAATCAATATTGAATTATTGGACAAATGAATTATTGGAAAATCGTGAGTTTTCTTAATTAAGAAAATGTCACTGTTGAACCTATTAAATACGTGACTGGTTTTTAAGAATACTACTTCGTTAGTGGAACCCGTAACCGGTTTTACGAAAGAATTGTTTAATTGAATGCAGAAAAGAATGAATGCGAAATGAAGCGACTTCAGAAACTAGTTATAAGACCTGCATGTGACTAGCGACCTTAATTACTGCAATTTACTGACCCTCTTCCAGGTCGAAGTGAAAATTATCTTAATAATTAATTTTTTGTTCTTACATTTCAAAATTGTTTGTATTCTTTAAAGAAATTTCTCAACATTGGTAATAATCAAAAGTAAATCATTTTTATTATGATGTCTGGCATTTACACTGAAATCTGATCGTAACAGATCAATTTCTTTTGCTTTCTATTTATTCGATAAACAAAATAAAATTTCTTTACTGCGCAGAACGTAAATAAAATTTTCTTTCCGTTTAGCAAATAATTAATTTAAATTAAACGAAACTATAAATAAATACATAGTTTAAAAAGTTTTGTATGCTCATTTCTTGTCTTCCATTTTTGGATTTTTTCGTTGCATTTCTTAGAATGATGACAATTAATAAAAAAGCATATGTAAAATTTGAGCTCAGTCGAAAACATCGTGGGTTCTGAAACATTGAAACAATTAGTTAAATGCTTTTAAAATCTGTTTTTGCGATTGGTTAAACTATTGAATATATACAAATATATATTAGATAAAATTGCAACTATAAATAGGACGCATCATTAATACTTTATTCGTGCAACAAATAGCTTTTGTAACTTAAAGTGAGTTCTGGTTATTTCTAATCGACGAAGGTACGATTATTTAGGATCAAAAATAGAAAATATACATGTTTGTTTTTAATAAAAAAAAATGGTCTTAAAAACGGCGAAAAATTGATAGTTTAAAAGTTGATGATGAAATCGATTTTAAGAGTATTTAATTAATTATATTATTTCAATTTTATAATGGCCTGAGGATCGTCCGTTATTCGATCAAGCTGAACTTTTGTATAAGTTATTTTTATATTTATTGAAACTACTCTAGAGAATGTTAAGACAAAAATGTTCAGACTTTCATTAAGTATTAATAAGTATAATATTTATAATAAAGCATATTCATTAACAGCGTGACAAAATCCATCATTATGCAATGTTTCTATTTCCTTGTACAGTTTCTGTGGCAGACTTGAGAATATCTGAAGTGTTTATAGTAATTTAATCTATGTATAGGTCATAACACAAAGGGAACAGAATGAATATGATAAAATTTCATCGATTAGATATAAAAGATGTTCTAATATAAAGAAATCAAAAACAAAGCATTCCAAAGTGAAAGATCAAATTATTATTAACCTATACTTCATGCCTGCAAACGTATGCTGCTTCCAAATGTCTACTGATCGATATCAACCGTTATGAATTAAACATAACTATAGACAAACGGATTTAAAGTCAGAGCCAAATTTAATAGTATTCAGATCTCTGCAAGTCAGATCAGCATCAAAAACTGAACCTCTAACTAGGCTCACGAGTTTCAATCTCGATTTTTTCCCCTTTGCATGAGCAAAATTGTTTGAAAACTATAATTCTATATCAAATTAAAATAAATTTATAGAAAAAATAAAAGAAGATTATTCGTAAATTATTTCTTTCTAATGGTTACAGGTTTCGAGAAAGGAAAATTGTAAATTTTCAACTTTGGAAATGTTTTACGGTCTTATAATTGCTTCTATTCAGTATAACATACTTTTATACCAAACTATTCTTGTATAAAATGATATGAATTGTGATTACATTGTAATTATTTAAATATGTTTAAATAGTAATGGAAGTGAGAAAAAGGAATTCAAAACCCAACAATGTCTCCAGATATTTTTTTATTAATTACTATTTCTTTCGAAATATTAATTTAACCGTCCCTATTCGAGCGACTTGGTTTCCGAAGTCCTTTACTTGAAGTAGCATTCTATATTTCGACTGATGGGCAATTGAATAATTCATTCCACACTTAAATTAATGAGTAACTGTTTTAACAATTCAGTTTATCGATTTAATTCAACCTAGTTTTATAGTGCTACTTTCTTCAATAATCGAGTATTGTTCTGTCGTAATTTAGGATTACGTTAATTTTTGCAAAATATACCGTTTCTAATATAACATACTGTTTCTGTATCCTTTGTTCATATAATTTTTTACCGAACATTCTAGAATCTTTTCTTGCCTCGTAACATAACAATCAAACTGCTTAAAACTATAATTTTTCAGTATAGCATGCGGAAAATCGAATAATATTTTCTTCTATATTTCTCATTTTTCAAACTACATTAATTTTTAAACGCCCTGTATAATTCCAAATGACAAATTTCTTTAACTCTGCTCCGCAATTTTGTTGATTATTTGGACGAGGCAAAATTTTTCTGTATATGTACCGCAAAATAACGAAAAAGAGATTAATAATGGAAAACAAATAGAATTTATTTTAAAAAAGAAAAAGTGAAAGGGGAAAACTTAGATAAGGGATCAAAATTAGTTCAAACACGCAACGGAAGATAACTTTGAAAGATATATTAGATTGAAAGTGACAAGAAGATAGAAGGTTCAAGATCATTAAAAACTAAAAAATTAATAATTACATTTTCGTAAACTTCATCAGCGTTTGTACAGTGAATAAATTTTTCTATAAATACTGCAAAACTGTTCATATTCAGCTTCTTCGAAAATAAAGCTGTATATAAAAATATTTTCCTGCATAATTTTAGCTTATTTTTTCATACAGATTAATATCGTCAAATCGGAAACGCTCTGTATATTAATTATTAAGAAATATTAAAATTGCCGGGTGTATAAAATATAATACTACTGATAGCCTTCACTGGATGTACACGTTTGTCTGTAGTCTAGACCGCTAATTTTTACTGACGCATATATGCATCCATGTTAGCCAAAACGCTAAAAAGTACATATTGATGACTACTTAGTTGCTCTTGAGAAACAAAAAACCTAAAGATGAGTTTAAACTAGTAACTCATACGGAGGCTTAGATACTAATCTATGCGCTAGTTTCTCAGTTGACATTAATACCTTTTTAACGTTAAAAAATACATCTTATTGTTAGTTCATAAACACTTGACATTAAACACCACTCTATATTATTGTCGCGTCGTAAAAATTGTGAAAACGTGTTGGAAATGAGGTATAAATAGCACTTGTGACCGTAACGTAACTTCTTGAGAACGTAATCGCCACTAACTTTTTTACTTCTTAATGTTTTTTTAATGTGTTGTTGTATCGAAAAATTTCAGACATATAAAATACATAGTTAATAAAGAAAATTGTTTAACTAAAAATGTTTGCGCATAATAGAATTTAGTATGCAACGATCATTTTTGTTAAAAACAAAATATAAAACAACTCAGAAAGCTATTGGATCTCTAATTAGTACAACATATGCTAATACTGCATGTCTATTATCTAAGTATAACTATTGTTAACATCATTGTATCTTTTATTATATTAATATAGTTTTTCTTCCACTTTCTAAAAAATGATCGAACTTTAATAAATCAGTTGTTTTGAAAGAGACGTTAATATTTATGATGTGGACAGGATAATTAGATAGGATAATATTAATGTTATTCTTGTAATTATTACTCCTTCATGTCGCAATGTTGTCAACCTGTTTTATATCTTCCTGTATCTTCTACATCTTCAAATTAGTACATAAACAACTTTTTTGCAGATAAAATATATTTTTATTACTTATTATTTATTTAAAATTGGATTCGTTGCCGCTTTGTACAACTATACAAGAGTATCCTAAAGAGGAAAATATGAATAAATATTGCTTCTTTGTTTGACAATTTTGCATGAGCGAAATTGTTGCTATTTTTTTTTTTTTTTTAAAGGACATGAGGATCGCTAACATTTTTCTATTTCGTCATCAGAGACTGGGTTGTATGAGGTACAGTATATTATATGTACACACTAAACTCTGAACCATCTAAATCTAATACGAAATACGTGTATCCAAAACCAAGCCGTTGTTTTATAAAAAAGATATTTTCTCGCAGATATTTTTATTTAATTCTCACACACATGTCTTATGGCACAATGTGACGGCAAAGAATAAAGAAACAAGTGGCGATACTCTTTGTCGTCAACTTTGATCTTTCGAAAACGCTGACCCTTTAAAATGGTTGTGCAAACAAGCGAGAAATTTGAATTAAGCGAATTTTATGTCAGCCTCTAATAATTTAAAACGTAAATAATTTGCCGTAATTATTACTAATATTAGTAACATTAGCTTTCGTAATATTAGTAATATTAGTAATATTAGCTATATTACTAATATTAGCTTTCGGGGTATTTACATCAATTTTATAAAATTGAAAAGTTGAAAAAAAAGGGATGTACGAAAATGATTACTCTAGAAAATATATTTTAAAAATATATATTCTACAATTGACTATTACAAATAATTTATAACAGAATGATAAACTGTGTATCACAAGAAAATACAGATGAGTGCTATAGAGAAATGATAAAATATTTATTATAAATGAATTACATACTGTGCACATAGTAGCGTTTACACCTGCTGCTACCTAGCGGTTCTTTAATCAGACTCATGAATCGTATCGATTTCAATTCATGTTGCCATTTTTCAAAAAGTTCGAATTGTGAAATTTAATTTATAGATAATGGTGTATTTTAACTAATAGATATAAGTTACATAAATAATACATTTTAATAGTTATACATTATTTTATGTCACTGAAGTATCATTCAATGTATTTTTATCAATAGAATGTATAGGTATTTACATATTTCGATATAAAAAATAAATATCAGTACACTTCATTACAGAAAAACAATAATAATATATTGAATATAAAGAAACGAATAAAAATGTATTATTTTTGAAACTTGAAATAAAATATACAATAGTTTACAAATTGAATTTCGCGCTATACATTTCGTTGGAAGATAATGTGATTGACCCAACTTTGTTAATTATTTCGAAATTCTGATTAGAGGATCTCTACTACTACCGTTGTTATTGCTATATTTATACTTATAATAGAATAAACTGTATAAACCTGTGAGCAACTACCTTTCTTGGATCAGATTTTGCAATTTTCTTCCACTACAGCTTACATTGTAGGTAGTCTAGAGTTTAGTAGAAGCAGTAGAGTTTAGTTAGAGTTTAGTTTGAACCTGAGTATGTACCTACTTATGTATATTGTCAATTTACCTAAGTAAGAAGAGCGTTTCGCACAGCTAAAGTGAGCTTATGAAGCCACCACCACTTGCTTTATTTCATCAGATGTATACGGAACAATTGAAAAGTTTATTAATTTTCATTACATTTCATGAATTATAGTACATGAACCATTCAAATCACTAGGTATGCATGCTAAACATAATATGTTAAACATCATTAGCAATAAATAGGAATTCAATAAGAGGAAACAGTCCAAACGGCACCTTTGATATTTCGAAAACGTTGTCGCTTTAAACTGGTTATGCATATGAGTAGGGAATCTAAATCAAGTGAATCTAATTTCATGTCAGTTTCTAATAACTAGAAATCTATTTGTCGTAAATTTTTTCTATATAACTAATAATGATTTTCGAAGTTCTTACATTAATTTTATAACACTGAAAAGTAGGAAAAGAAAGACATATACTAAAATGATTACAAAAATGATTATTACAAGTGACTTATAAAAAAATGATAAACTACGTATGCTTTTTGTGTATAAGGCAATACCAACAAATGTGTCGGAACAGAGAAATGACAAAATATTTATTACAAATAAATTACTGATTAATGTGCAACTTTAAACTATTATTCGCTGATCACCGTACTTGCACACTGTGCACATGCGCATTTCGAAGTAGCACGTCAAAATTGCATCCCGACGTCTGATTCATTTGACTTGAGCATTTCAATTGGTTGTTCACTCTGTTTCTCTAAAAGGTAGTTTTCTTGTTGAAGCCCTTGTTTTTTATTGCTTTTTTGCATTCCTACTCTTTGCTGTTAGTGTACTAGAACCAATCAGAGTTAATATGCACACAATGAACACTTCACGTATCGATTCTCATGACATAGATGTCGGTTCTATTCAAATTAATTATAGTTCTTTAATAATTTAAATTTTAACTTGTTAAAATCAATTTTTGTTTCAGTTCTTAAAAAACATATTAAGGTATTATCTTATGCGCAAGGATAATTATTTGAAAATTGATATTTTTTGAATGTATGGAATATGTATATAATATTTGTGAAACAATCTGTGGAAGATTCAACATTCAAAATATATTTGAGAAGTATAAAGGCACTAAAGGGTGATACTTGTGTAGTGACATCTGATTGCATCTGCGCACTTGATAATATGTATATGGGCAACTAAAGACTGGAAAGGAAATTCAGATGTATATTTTTTGCCTACAAAAATATGGATTTAAGAAGAATAAACATGGTGCTTTGTGATCGCTTTAACTTATCTTTTACAGGTAATTTAATCAGTGTTGAACAGTTACCTATAATATTTTGACGTTGTACAGTAAATGATATATGTATAATACTAGTAAATTGTTTTAATTTCACAGACAGTTATTAAATCATATGTAAGACACAAAAATGCATCAATGTTAAATAACATCACATTATTTGCCTTCTAAACTATATCATTATTTTCAACCTCATACAACAACAATCAATGCCTTATAGCTCTTAAAAAGATGTAAGTACCAAATACATAATTAATTCTATCCTCTTTAAAATCCTCTTTTAGCTAGTATAATCTGTTAGAAATCTAATTATATAATTACATCTTAATTTCTAAATTCTTATTAAGGAACTTTATTTTTAATTACGCTACAAATGTGTAATAATAACATTAAAAAAATTAAATCAGAGTATAAAATAAATCATATTATGAAACTTTAATATAATTGCCTATTGTTTCTTCATCGTTCAGAATTGTTAGTTATAATTCATGTAAGAAATAAATGGTGGATTGTGCAACATTATTTTCGTAAGCTTAATATATAAGGATAAACTAATTGATCACATATTTTAAAATTCCAGAGACTACATTTTCTTATATTATTTAAATACCAAACTTCAAGTGCAACATGCATTATTGATAAAAATAACATTTTTTATACATTATGTAATATTTAGTATTATATATAGTATTATATGTAATATTACAAAATATTCAATTTTGCAAGTGTCCAATGAACTGACATGTATAATTTTATGTATTTAGTGGTTGCGAAAGATTTTTATATTTTTATTTCTTTCAGACGCAGTCCTCAGTTTATAATCCTGATGATTCAGAAATTGTGCAACCAAGTCTTAGTATTGCAACTTGGAGTTAGATAAGTACTTTTTACTTATAAAAAGATAGATTTAAGGAACTGAACATCGTGGTACCTTGTGATCTCTTTGACTTTTCTTTTACAGGTGGTTTAATTAGAGCCAAGCTATTTTATCTATTTTAAGGTAATGAAGACATATAACTATTTTGTGGAAGATATGTGATAGTTATTTGATACGTAAGTATAGTCTCAATATATAAGTATTGTAATTGGAACATTATCTAACTCTGTCTGTTTTAAGAAAATGTATCAACAATGAATAATGTTAAACTGTTTGATTGTAAAAGCAAGTGTAGAATTCAGTACATCATTGATAATTTTTTTTTTGCATATTATATAAAAGATACTGCTTTCTTTTGCTTGGTTTAAAATGATTTATAACTTTTAGAATAATGAATTCATTATAAATATTAAATTTTCGGACCAAAATATGGTTTACTCGTTAATTTATTTAAGAAAATGTATTATTGCAAAAAAATAAAATAACATTGATTTCTAGCTAAACCTACTATACAGGGTCTACCCAATAAGTATCGGGACTGATTTTTTTCTGCTAGTTTCGAAGGTCAGGGAGCAATCTCTATTGACTAGATCGATGCAGGGGGTTATTATGTATAATAGAAATTTAAGTTCATTTGTATTCCACATTATTTGTACATACAATTTTCTCTATAATATGTATTTTACAAGTTATTCAGAATATGCAGCTAATGTGGTCTACTTTGTATGTTGATTATTATTAGCATGAACAGTTGCAATCACTGAATTAAATTCATAATCATACTTTGTTACTACCTTTTATTGTTTTTACAGTAATTTATAATTGAAAATATTTAATTAAATTATCTGCTTTGGTTTATTCCGCTATTTCCATAAATAAATTTTCACGTCATTTTAATATAACAGAAATTTATTAAATGATTTTATTATGGCTCTTTACAAAGTAATTTTAACATAAGATACCAATAAGAAAAGCGCATCATAAAAGATGAACAATGAAGAAGACATAGAAAACTGTATAGCTTTATTACTATTAAAGCTTTCAACGTAAAATATATTACACACGAGATATAGACTACTCATAGCATTGTTCTCAGTGTTACGCGATGTGAAATACTGATATTGTTAAAACTTCATTCTTTATAGTCGAGCTGAAAATAGAATGATCGAGCTGGACCTTTAAGTGTACCATACAGCAAAAAGAAGTTAAAAACACAAATGAAAATAAGAACATAGAGGAATAAAAGAAGGATGGCGAAAGAAAAATAGGTGTAAGGGAGTATTTAAGACAGTTATAATTGAAAGAAAAAGAATTTACACGAAAGATTAAGATTAAACAATTTAATCTATCCCTCGGAATATCGGGGATATGCGAGAAAAGAAAAATATTTGTACGATAAAATCAAAAGAGGTTGAATACTGCATGGAACGGGTTATTAGATTGTTATTTAAAAAACAGTACAACATGTAAGATAAAGTTATTCAATAGGCTAACAGCAAATGTTTAAAGTAGGACAATTAAGTGGATGCAAAAAAAAAGAGGAAAAGATGATAGTCGAGACGGCTTGGTATTACAGACAAACACGATTAAGAACGTGCCACAAAAGGATGCAAAGTACACCTCGAGATACTGAAAAGGAAAAATTTTAACTCATCGGATATTTAGACGGAAATCTGTGCATTCACAGGGTAAAAAGATAGGACGAAAGTATGTCTACATCCAGACTTATATCGAGCCAGAAACAGTGGAGATTTCAATAAATGATGAAACACTAAAAGAGCTACAGAAATTAAACCAATCTCCGTTAGGCCGATGTATGCTTGAAGTTAAATTTCCAAATACTGATCTGGCCAAGCAATTTGTACTTATAGACTGCTCTCAAAAAAAGTCTTCAAACTTTTATACTAATAATAAGTTATAAAATAGATAAAAAGAGTATAATGAAAAGAATCCGACAGAAATATCCAAGAAAAAACTCATCAACCCGTCAATTTTGTCTTCTAAAATAAAGACAGCTATAAGACAGTACAGAAAATGTACTCATAAGAATTCAAAGATCTGGAAGTGGATTCCCAATAAAACAATTTTAGGTGCTTTTTTGAGAAATGTACACTGCGTATCGAAAGTTTAGCACTATATATTTTTACAATAACATCCTTCCTTTGAATACCTTTAAAATTTATGACTACCACGAAAAACATTCAGATACTGAAAACATTCAGATACTAAACTTTCCATTGAAGGAGTGAAAAGTTTTCCGGCCAATGCCACAATTACTTAAAATTTTAAACAGTATTTCTCCACCTAAGAAAAAGGTAAATATGGGAGAAAGTCATTACAAGTGATTAAATAAATTAATTGAATGAACTATCACATTGAATTTACTTTTCATTGAGATTAAATATAAAATCGAGAAAAAGGATTTTATTCTGTTGGCAACGTGTAGTTTAACAATTTCAGGTAATCAATGCGTACAAATACGTTAAATTCGTTTCAGTTTTATGATGGTATATAAAATTATAATAATAATGTATAGTTTATTTTTCTAAGTTAATCGCTGCCCTTTCATCGATTAGAAAATCAAATTTATATAATAATTTATGTCACGAATTGGTTTGATGTGCCTTAATACTTTATCTTATAATCTGAATTTTTTCAATGCTTTATACTGAAAAAACAGTCGTTTCGATTGAATTGTTATTAAAAACTTAGTTCTGATACAGGGCGAGCCCACAATGTGTGAACCCAAAACTTACTTGAGTTTCTAGTTTTGAAACACCAAAAAATGTCTTTCTTTCACATAAAAAGTAAAAATACTCACCCAAATATTTCGAAAAAAACTTACTAGAATATAATTGATGTCGTTGATTTACTCGAAGATTTTCTTCCTTCAGTAAGAGTATCTCAAGGTATCGACTCTCGGTGTAATTCGCTCTCCATTTCAATAAATATGCTGTTGAACCACACACGCTATTATTAGTTTCTTATATTGATAGTACATACCAACATAACACATGTATAAAAGCAATATGAAATAAAAAATAAATTAATAAATCATTAAAAGTAGATTATTAATCTACCGGAACAAAGTCGCAGTCACTTTGACGTAGAGAATTGCCCGTTTATAAACTTGAACTGTGGCAGAAATTAGTAAATGGGAAATTACGGACTGAAAAAGTGAATAATCGATATGTGGAACATTGATCAATAACTTTAACCGATCTGTGTTCGTTACAGCGATTAGCGATAGAGAAGAAGAGAAAATAAATTTGAAAATAAATGAATTTAAGAGAATAAAAGAAAATGAGTTTAAAAGTAAATGAATTTAAAAACAAGTTGTATAGTTTTATTTGTGAATTTTACGTATACAAAATTCAAACTATTCGTCAAAAAGTTTAAGGGATCCCTGTTTATAATAAAAATTTGTGGAATTGTAGGAGGCAATATCGTACATATTCCTTTACCAAAATGTTGACTGAGGCGTAGTTTTTGAATTATTAACGAAAAACACTGACCGATGAGAGCGCGAGAGAATAGCGCGCGCTCGGACGTGAGAGCAAGAGTTTCGAACTTGACGGTTGAGCGTGATCGTGAACAAGCATGTTTCCCTCGTAACCGTATGATTACTAACAGAAAACCGCTACGCCAAAGTTAAATCAAATAACAAATGAAGTAATCAAGAATAAGAACGGATTATGAATTATCTTCACAAAGAGGATAAACCGAATTTATTCGATACTTGTATTCGTTATTCGAAAGGAATAAGGAATAAAATATCGAAAATTGTTTTTGTTTTCCGTTACAAAAATACAAAGTAACAAGTTCGCACAGTTTGAAGGAAAAATAACTTCTCTTTCGTCAGAAAAGATTTTAAATCTAATAATTAACAAATTTGTAAAAATAATTTAAAATAGACTTACCTATTATTTAAAAAGAATGCTGTTTCAGTGAAAAGGTGTCCTTGTGACCGAGTAATTTCACCCGTCTTGACCTATCGTACATATACATACACATACGTTTATAGGAAATGATATAAGAATGGTAAATAAATTTTTTTTGTATCCCCAAAACTCGTTCTCACAAATGTTTTCTGTGAGAAAACATTTTTCCTAAAAAGAACTCATGTACAAAATTTGGCACAATTTAAAGCATGATTTTTTGCGAAAAAAAAGCCAAAATTACTAACAATTATGGACGCAGTCGGTTTTGTACCGAAATTGCATCTTTAGATAAAGAAGAACTCCAGAAGTATAATACCAATGGAAACCGACTTCATACCACCCTTAATGTTTAAAATTAAAATTCAATATACTAGTAGATATTTGTTATTTGAAACAATAAATAGAACGTGTTCACATATATTTAAAAAAAATGCAACAGAAACCCGGTGAGAGTTGAAAAAGAAATATAAATTTCAGTGCATAGAATAACAATTTAATGAACCATTACTTCAAAATTTAAAATAATATTAAAAAGAATATATAATCTTTTAATATCGTGTAAAAATGTAATAATGAAATAAAATCTTGTAATGCGTAAAAGTTAATAAAAATGATACATTTTAATATTTGTAATAATAATTCGTTAAATAAACAATTGAAAAATTAAAAATTTAAATTGTCGCTACTACAAATACAGGTATGGATGACGTAATTGCCCAAATCATATAAAAAGTAGTTGATCAACTGTATAAAGTATTATAAACAAATAGTAAAAAAGAAGGATTATTGCGGAATAAAGAAAGAACCAGTAGACCACGAAAATTAACTATAAGGGAAAAAAGTAAAATCGTCCGAACAATTAAAGAAAACCCAGATACCAGTGCATCTGAAATTCCATCGCACCTTGAAAAATACCCAGCTTGCCTCAGAACTCGTGTAACTCCCGGAAAGGGGTGGTAGAGGACATAATTCTGAACCCGATTTCCCTCAGCAAAAATAGGTTTTGGAGCGTTATTTTTGAATTATTAAGCAAAAACACGGATCAATCAAAGCGCAGAGATTACGCGCGCCGAGAAGCGGTAGCGACAGCTTCGAGCCTGGCAACGGAATGCGAGCGCGATCAACTGCCTTTTCTTCGCGACAATCTGAACGTCTAATAAGAAGCCATTAAGTCGAAACTCAGTTAAATAACGAATAGAACAATTACAAGTACAGCTGTTACGCATCGGGTCAAATATTAACTTTCACAATTGTTGTCGAAGGTTGTAAATCTTCGTTGACCCATGGCGTTTCCACAATTTGTTACAGAAGTGGAATTATATGTAGAATTTATAGAGTGGTTCAGAGTCCTCCACACTGGTGTGCCCAAGTCAACGGAGGATGTAGATCATCATACCACTACTTATGTGTTTCAACAAAGGTAATCTAAGAGTGATTATATCTCAACGGCAGATACTCTAAGATTGATTATATTTCGATGGAAGGTATTCTAAGACAGACTCTATATCAAAAGGAAGGTGCTCTAAGGCTGACTAGTCGCCTCTAAGAAGCCAGAAAAGAAAACTATGTATGAAGTTCAAAACGTGAAGGCGTTACCAAAAAGGACCAATCAGGACAAACTGTTATACGGAAAAAATACTGATTGGTGAGACGGTTCCGCGAATGGGATTGTACGACTTTTAGCATTCATTCCAAAGTTGTAAATAACTCTTGTTAATAAGGCGACCCAAACAGTAAAGTGATTTGGGTCCTTCAAAAGAACTAAATAATGGGACACATTGCAAGACTGTTGAATGACTGGGTCAGAGTGCCTTGGCCCGTCGAATACACAAAGATCCTCGTAAACATTGTACACTGCAGGGGTGCACGGTTTAAGACCATGGAAAATACTTCTTTAAAGAAAGCTAGATTGGCGTTATAAAAAATGTGCTTTTCTGGCCTGTTAGAAAGCTATTGTCAATAGTTAGGAACGTCAAGTTGTAGAGACGTTCATGTGGTCTTAAATATCCGTTTGAAAATTACAATAAAGAAACATACTTGGGCTCGACAAAATACCTGTAACGTCCCTGATACTGGAATCAGGTATTTTACAGCACTTATGAAGCAAAGAGCGGTTTTTGCCTATTAAGCGACTCGTTTTTACTATAACTAATTCTAAAAGAATGTGGGATCGTGGTGGCGTGTGGTTAAAGAGTGAAATCTACAGGTTAATACCTTTCATTAATTAGGTTTATTAAGTAATTATGAGAAAAAGAATTATAATTAACAATTTCTTTAGTGAATATGAAAATCTATATGTATATGACTGAATTCTAGACGTAAGAACAGAGTATAATAGACTTGTAGTTGTCGCAAATCGGAGAACGGTAGCTAACTACTTCAATTACGCGGTTTTATAGTGATATACGCAACGCAAAAGTACAACGCAATTTATAATGGATCTAGATCCTAACAAAACTGACAGAACAATATTTGGTTATTTAAATTAACTATAAAATTCGTATTGGACGTGGAACAGTTACTCCTTGGTTGACTCTAAACTAATTAGATCATGGCCCATCTTGTCAGAGCACAAATCGACACCCAAAACCTGATCGCTTAATTGGGGAGCCTGCGTTAGCTGGCTACTAGAACTCCCCAACGATGCAAGAATCAAATGAGGACGTGTGACCAACAGGGTTGCAAATAAGAGTGACTCGACTTTATTTATTTATTGAAGTTACTGAAACGCCACCCAAAAGACACGGGCTTCAGAGGCCAAGCCGCTCAATAATGGGGAACCTGCGTTAGCTGGCTACTAAACTACCCAGAGCGAACTCCGAGAATCTGACGGCGAGTTAATAACTCAGAAAAATAAGAAATATATATATGAGTGACTGGAGAGCTCTCGTTGATGTCCTAGTTCCTTCTGGGGCTGAACATAGCACTCTCCATACGGAGTTTCAGATACAAGACCGTTTGAACGGGGAGCCTGCGTTAGCTGGCTACTAGAACTACCCAACGATCGAGTATCCAAATGGCTGATACTCGCTGTCCAGTCAAAACTAAGAATCTTGTAAGCTCTTACCAGTTAAGACTGCCCCAGTTCGTCGCTTCCTAAGAGGTCCGGCACGTAGTACTGCAAAGATTGTTCTCCGCTCGCAGCCGCTGCTGCACGCCCTTTTATACCCTGAGAATCGTGGGTTTTTCCCGCTCAAAAAGTAGTTATTCTTTTATTACGCTTTATTCAGTAGCAAATATATATTAGTTTGATTAGGAAAAATACGTTTTGATTTACTATTAATTATGTTTTCACAAGTTCTACCGTTAAATCGCATTTTTAATCATTTTTAGATACGCAAATTATAAGTGTTTTAATAGAAGAAATAATTAACCGCGAATAATACATAAAATAATAATTAAAAATATAACGCAATTTATAATGAGTGAATAATTAATAATATATATGATATAAACATTTAAATAATAATTTATATTAATTCTGTTTCGAAGTATATCTTCTGCCTCTTTCTAACTAACGCGTGCGCCATCGATCGGTGATCTACTCTAAACAATGTTGCACGCGTAAGCTACTCCACCCCATTACCACGCGAATTTTTATGGTGCGGTCGGTAATAAAATAGAAAAATTTATTATCATTAAAGTGTTTTCTTTGTTTATCGACTGGAACTTGCCTTCTCCGGGGACGTTACATTTTCTACGTTCGACAAAACATCAATCAATGTAGAATCTGTACGATGTGTGCAACACTTCACACCCGAGAGATTTGTAGATATCGAGTATTTACAGTATAAAACATTTTTATTTTTTACTATTAAAGTGAGACATTAATATTTTGCTGATTAAATGATACCCAACACGATGCAATTCGAGTCACATACTTGTAATAATTTATTGCAGTAATGTTGGCGATGTAAGCATAACGTTTGAAATTACAAAGAAATATGTTCCGAATTATATTTCATTCAAAAAAATGTGAAAAATGTATTACTAAAATTTCACAATAGAAAGAATATTCAGATACAGAATTGTACCCTTGCGTTAGGATGGTTTCGTCGAGAGTGTATTGTTTATTTTCGCTCTTTGCTTTCGATCATTAGCTGTTTCTTTCCGTGGCAATGTCAGTTTGTTAGAGGCGAAGTTATCGAGAGCATCTCGAGACTAGCCTTCAACAAATTTTTTTCTTTCCTAACGTTTTGTGATTGATTACGTGAACCACATTACGTTTACTTTATTTATTTTTTATATACTTTATTTACTTTATTTCAAATATTTTTAAATCGTATATATACGCGAAAATCAGTGCACAATAGAAATGGACAGCAGCAAATATAAAAATAAGAAGACTGCACGGATCAACCGAAGGGCATTGCTACGAAGAAGAATGCGGGCGCTGCATCGAACGGACAGCGCTCAATTACAAGTACATCACAATTAGAAATTGTATCAGGTGCATCAAGTAATGATTGCAATGTGTCTGAATTCTCCGACGACAAATGTAGTAATATGAATTTAATAAATAGCAGTAATAATAATAATAATAATAATAATAATAACAATAATTTAGTAGAAATGAGCGACATTGAAAATTTATCAAAAAACATTTGCCCGGACGAAACAGACGTTAGAAATACTGATGTATTGACATTGCAATCAGCGCCTCATACATGTAGTAAAGACTATGTAGATGCATGCAAAATGCAAAACGACATCGACGAAGAAATCGAAAATGTCGTTTTGCATGTAGATAGCAACGTTGATGTAGGTCGTTTGCGTTCTGCCGAGATCAGTGGACGAAGCATCGTAAACTTTGGGCACGTTTTTTCTGAATTACAAAGATTGTCAGCCCATTGGCAGAATTCATGCCAGTTCACTGATCTCGTCATAACACAAACGAAGCGTTCCGGTCTCAATACCAAATATTTCGTTGAGTGTCGAATGTGTCACTTCAAAGGTGACTTTTGGAGTGAACCGACATCTGACGAAATATTGGATGTCAATCGAGGTGCCGTAATGGGTACCATATTGACGAGGACCGGATACGCTCAATTAGAAGAATCGTTAGCTGCAGTAGATATAAAATGCATGAATAAAAATACGTTTGCCGAATGTCACAACGAAATGTCCGAAGCTTTAGCCGCCGCTGCAGAAAAAGAAATGCAGGAGGCTGCTAAAGTGGAAAGACAATTGGCAATTGCAAAAGGTGATGTCACTGACAGTATTCCGTATATACTTGTGATAACAGACGATTCCTGGATGAAAAGATCGTACCGTAGTAGCCGTTACGATTCTCCATCCGGGGTGGCTACTATCATGGGTTATCATGCAAGAAAAGTTTTATTTGTCAGCGTGCGAAACAAATATTGTTGTATTTGCGCACGCGCTAATAAATTAAATGTTACCGTCCGGGAACACAAATGTTATAAAAACTGGGGAACTAATCAGAGTTCCACCAGTATGGAAAGTGACATCATCCTCGAAGGCTTTCGTTGCAGCTTAGAAATGTACGGGTTAATATATTACAAATATGTTGGCGATGGCGACAGCAACGTTCTTAAAAAATTAAGAGATTTCCCACCTTACCCAAATGTTGTTGTGGAGACGATTGAATGCATCAATCATCTTCTCCGCAACCTTTGTAAAAAAATTGAGGAAATTAGTAAGAGTGGTGGTCGAAGTCTCTTAAAATTAAGAAAACTTGTTGCGCAAAGTAGTAGAGTCTTCCGTATACATATTACAAAAGCTGCAACATTTCGCCGTAATAGCGATGCAACTTGGGAAAATAAAATTTCTGGTTTGATCAAAGATTTGACTAATATTCCTAGCCACATTTTTGGGAAACATAAAGGTTGTTCCTCCCTTCCATACTTTTCCAATGAAAACATAAAAGAAGTCGAGGAAAATCTTGTTCCTCAATTACAAATGGCAGGATTATACGGAAAAATTGAATATGCGATGAAACGCATTGTTGACAACGCAGAAAGCGTGTTATATAATTATACTAGCAATTCTGTTGAAAGTTGCAATGCTATTATTGCTAAAATGATCGGTGGCACACGTATTAATTTTGTTAAAAGAGGTTTTTACCAAGCACGTGTGAAAGCATCAGTACTCCAATTTAACACTTCGAAAGCGTTGAGTACTGCTTGCTGCATGATTGGTAAAGTGCCTCCAATTCGAACAGTAGACCTTGAAAAAAGGAAAATGAGACAGCGCGCACAATATGCGCAACGTGTTAAGGCAGCGTCAGAATTGGGTGTATCTGTTCGTAGATCGAAATATGCGGCCAAAGCGTTCAGAGCCAATAAAGATTATGGGCCAAACGCGGAACGGCCGGATATTAATGATAACATCTACAAACAGTTAAAATCCAATTTTTCCGAAACGCTATTCAATCATCAGCGTAATAGAGACGTGTTAGAATATGTAACGCGGGGTCAGCATGCAAACCCGCAGTGGCATTATACACGTCGAACGCTGTTGACTGCATCGAATTTTTCGAAAGTTTGTTCCAGAAGAGATACTACGTCGTGCAAAAATCTTATAAAAAATATTCTTTACCCTCCTCAATTAACGAATCCTGCAATTAAGTGGGGTAAAGGAAAAGAGATTTCAGCACAACGAGAATTGGAGGAGATTTTGGGAATAAAAATCAATGAGTGTGGATTATTCATTGATTCTGAATTCCCATATTTTGGTGCGTCCCCCGATGGCCTTGTTGCAGAGGATACAATCGTCGAAATTAAATGCTCTTATGCAGCGCGACAAATGTCTCCAACTGATGCAATAATAAATAAGGTCGGAGACATTTATCGAATTTTTAATAAAAAGGATGACACCCGCATGAATGAAAAGCACGGGTATTATTATCAAATTCAAGGGCAACAGCACATTATGCATCGACAATATTGTATCTTTGCAGTATGGATGCCTTTCGGAATCAAGCACACAATTGTTGAGCGTAATGACACATTTTGGCAAATGAAAATGTTAACACCGCTGAAACAATTCTATGAGGAATGCTTGGTTCCCGAATTAATTGATAGCAGAGCGGCAAGAAACCTGCCAATTCGGGAGCCGCAATTCATTCAGAATGTACAGCGAGCGACTAAAAAAAGAAAATTGAACGAATAAGTGCGATAACTTCCATTTCAATTATATTGCGCTGGTTCGATAAATTTTCGAGTCGCTTGGGAAGAGGTGGTGGCCACATTCTGATTATTACTGCTTTTTTATACTGCATGCTTCATTTTTAGTAATAGATGTTACTCCTTAATTTCTGTAATAATAAAACATATAATATTTTGAATTCTGTAAATTTAAAACGCTCTTTAAAATAATAGTGTACTAATGCATCTATGCAGTCCGCGTAGTAGATTTTATTTTTACAGGTATTGAAAGAAATATACGGCTACAATAAACACATCTAAGAGGGCCATTGTCACAGCTGCTTTGAAAAGCAGAGGGGTGGGGGGCGCTTATACTACGCTCCTGATTGCTAAAACCAAGGTGGCACCGGTGAAGACCGTTAGTATCCTCCGGCTGGAGTTATGTGGCGCCGCGCTCTTGGCGAAGTTGCTGATCCTCATCAAGAACGGACTCAACTTACCTGTCACGATAACTGCCTGGACAGACTCTAGCGTCGTCTTAACTTGGATACGTGGACACACCTCAATGTGGAAGCCGTTCATTGCACATCAGGTAGCTGCAATTCAAACCAGTGTTCCCGCGGAACACTGGCGTTACGTCAACCTCGCAGTTAACCCAGCAGACTTGGCGACCAGAGGAATTACACCTGCCCAACTGCTAGAGTCGACCTTATGGTGGCAAGGATCGTCGTGGTTGCAGGGCTTACCACATCTCTGGCCGTCAAATTTCCCACGCCGTTCTGAGGACGCTGACGCAGAACGAAGACAAGCATCGATTAACATCGCCATCCAAACTCCGGATGAATTGCTGCTAAGGTTCTCCTCCCTTGCTCACTTGGTGTCAGTCGTTGTTTACTGTTTCAGGTTTGCATCTTTAACCCGACGACGATCCTGCCCTGATGGGCATCTCTGTACTTGGGAGCGAGAAGCCGCAATGCGGGCCCTGTTGCATAGATCTCATCAAACTCACTTTCCTGAAGAGCTCGATCAGTTGCAAAAAACCGGGAAGCTGCGCAAGGCGTCGCCGCTCAGCTTTTTGCGGCCCTTCTTGGATCAGCAAGGCCTGTTACGTGTGGGAGGTCGCCTTGGAGCTGCATCGCTGTCCTATTCAGAAAAACATCCAGTAATTATCTCTGGGTCCTGCCCACTGACGAAGTTATTGGTGATGGAGGCTCACCAGCATTCTCTTCACGGTGGCCCACAACTGACCAATAGTATTCTTGTCCGCCGCTATTGGATTCTGCGCGGACGATCGTTGGTGAGGTCAGTCATCCACGAATGTGTGCGCTGTCGACGTTTCTCGGGCCGGCCTCTTACCCAGCTAATGGGCCAACTTCCGGTGGAACGCACGATTCCTCAACGGCCTTTCAAGACTGCGGGTATGGATTACGCTGGTCCGATCATGCTGCGTACAGCACCTGGCCGTGGCCACAAGGCCTATAAAGGTTATATTGCTTTATTCGTCTGTTTTTCAACAAGTCGTATCAAATCTTACCGCAGCCGCTTTCCTTGCCGCGTTCCAACGCTTCGTCAGCCGTCGAGGACAATGCACTACCTTGGTCAGCGAGAATGGCACAGTTTTCCGTGAGGCTGATCGCGAGCTGCGCCTCATGTTCCGGCAAGCATCGGAGTTTTTTCAGGACGCCGCTTCATCCTTGGCAGCGGATCGCACCGACTGGAAGTTCATCCCTCCGCATGCGCCACATTTTGGAGGACTCTGGGAAGCAGCGGTCAAATCAGTAAAGCACCATCTGAGACGTGTGATTGGGGACACCACACTTACCTTTGAGGAGCTGACGACCTTGCTATGTCAAATTGAGGCTTGTCTCAATTCGCGGCCAATCTACACTCTCTCTGCTGACCCGGCGGATCTTGCAGTGTTGACCCCAGGCCACTTTCTCGTCGGTGAACCTCTGGTCGCTGTGCCCGGCCCGGACATGGAAGGATCTCTTGTATCCCTATCCACCAGATGGAATCTACTTGTTAGTCAAATGTGCGCTTCCTTGTAACACTTTCTCCTTCCCCAATTGGTTGAGCGAAAGAAGATGGACACGTGAGGAGAGTTCGGACTATTTAGAATAGGGTTCGCGTTGAAAGATTTTAAGGCAAGAGGAAGGATAGCAATTCAGCGAATGACACACTCGTTGAAATCTAATACACACGAAATTTATTTAAAATTTAATATTTAATATGGGTGGTTTATAAATACTTCAATTTTACGCCCCGAGCGCTTGAACGTGACCCCACAATATTAACGGCAAAATTCTTCGAGAAGCAAATCCTCTGATGGGAGATTGTGATATCCGCTTTAGACTTGATTTCTTTTACTATAACTCCGGAGAGTTTACAAAAACGATTTCGGAATTCGCTAGCTACCGATGTTTATACCCAGAGGAGCGTTCGTCACCTCGCACAGTAAATAAATATATAGTCGGCCTTGTCTAGGCCGCGGCAAGTTACACGCGAGACAAAAACCCCTTTTAGACTTTAACACTTTGTTTTGAAGTTATTCTAGCTAGGATGCTGGTGCTCAACTTGCGGCGCACTATCGTTAGACTACGCTCTTTAGAGCGTGTGACACAGGAATGTTCAAAATATGATCAGTGGGTTTTTTAGCCACTTAATCAGATTTGACATTGGCCACGCCACTGTGGCTATGAGCTAACAGTAAGAGAAGGAATGCACGCTCAAGAATTGTGTGGGTTCCGGTCCCTCTGTAACTCACAACACGCAAGAGTAACGATAGCTCCAAATCTTCAATTCTGGTTCCGAGTCACGCCAAAAAGAACTTCCAAATTGCAGTGAACTGCCCGAGCTCAGGAGAGAGTGAATAACGAACCTGAGGGTTTCTGGGGCCTGAAGGCTTCGTTATCACCCCTGGCTTCGCTCGTTTGTAATTCGTCTATACGTGAGATGGGAGAGGCACTCGTTTCTCCGATTTTCAAATTAACAATAACTTGGAAGTTTCGTGCCTATTAGAGTTATCACGTTACCTACTTCGCACTCCAAATTGCATTAAAATGCCTGAGCTCAGGAATGGATGAAAAACGAATTTTTGGGATTTAAGGCCTCAAACACGTTATCACCATTGGCTTCACTCGTACGACATTCGCGAGTACTCGAGATGGGAAAAGCACCTTTTAGAAATAAGTGAGTCTCGGTTCTCGGATCTTCGAATGTACGTAAACCTGGAGTGGCTTCCTAATTGACTCTGATCCCCCGGATGCAAAATCTCCGATTTTCCAAATCGCGGGAATAACGCGTAACCGTGCCGTGATACAGTTTGGATCGACGACTCCTCAGTTTGAGGCGCGAACAATAACCGCGAGCACCAGCCGTTTTACTGCGTGTTCGATAGTCAGTTTTACTCAAGCTATGTTCCGTTTTTCGTTAGGCGGACCCCCTCGTTAGGATTACGTGTGATCTAGAAGCCGATAGAGATCAGAGTGACGATCGATTTCACGGCTTGCGGGTCGATCGCTCACCTGTTACCTGGAGGAGATAACACGCATGCGCTATTTGGACGCGTGACGAAATCGTTTGCCTAATTGCTCTCTACCCCACCCCGCAATCCTCGAACTATGAATCGCTAATATGTGAGCGTGCTTTGTACGGTTACATCCTTTTGGACCAGGTGGAGGCACGAGTACTTACATCATCTGCAGCAACTTCCTAAGTGGCGACACCAGCGAGATAACCTAAAAGTCGGGACCTTGGTGTTACTTAAGGACGACCTGCAACCCCCAACCAAGTGGTCGATGGGACGCATCGAGGCAGTGCATCCCGGAAAGGACGGTAGCGTTCGGGTCGTAACCGTAAGGACAGCGAACGGCCTTTTGAAGAGACCCATCGTCAAGCTGTCCCCTCTTCCCGTTGTGTCCACCGACTCCACGTAACAGACTTTTATTACAACAATGTAATGTACAGCACTTATTCTTTCGTTAATATTTACTCACGGCGGGCGGCAGCCATATCTTTATGTTAGAATTTTATAGGTTGCGTTTATATCATTTCTATCTAGGATTCTTAAGTTATATTTCGTTAATGTTGCGTTTCTGTTTTGTTTTATTTAAGACTTATATTCATTAAGATACTTTTGCTTACGTTTATTGTCTCTTAGTCTTTAAGCTCATTCATCGCGCGTATATACTGTAAATATAAATAGGTATGTGTGCACTTACTTAGCTTGTTGATGGCTTCGGTACTCTCGCTTTCTTCGGAACACATTTTCACTGACACTGAACTGCAATGAAACCCGCTGGGACGACGCACAGTTGTACGTTCGAATAATAGTGAATTTGGTTCTGTTCTTCGCAGTACCAAGAAGGCGGGCGGTATGTTCGGGAAAAATCCCGAACCACCGAATCATCTAAACCGCGCTCTCGTTCTCTAGCTCCCACCTCTTGCGTGTCTCTCTTTGTTTTGAAGCGTACTACGTGGTGAGGGACGCGGAGAGCGAGACGAGCTAGCTCGCGAAAGATCGCGAAGGCCGGCTCGACGCGAACCTTCGCGGTTGGTCACACGTATTTTGTAAATATTGCGTCGAGAAGGTTCGTACGTCTAGAACTATCGACCTCGGTATGTTTATATACGCGCCGAATTCTCGGAAACAGTTAGTGTATGTCTGGAAACGATCAGCTGTGAAATCACTAGCGCTCAATTGACGTCGTTATAATTGGTGGCCCATTTAATAAACTCTGACCTAAGCGAACTTTTCTCGTGGTGACTTACACCCTCGCAACTCCCGCCTTTACGCGAACGCTTCGGTCACGATCCGGACCTTTCGTTCTTTTGCATCACGAGATTTAACCGGAAAAATTCCAACTTTCGGCAATCGAGTCGCACATCGATTTTAGTGCGCTTTTAATATCTTATCACGGACATGATTCGGAACAATTTTGTTCATAAACAAATTTCACGAAAAGCTTTAGTTTACAAAATATTAGCGAAAAATTGTTATTAACTTTGGGCGATTTTAATGTCCTTTTAATATGTTATCAGGGACACGATTCTTAACAACTTTTTCCTGATCCGCAATTGACGGGAAGCTTTAGGTTTTGAGTTATTAGCGAAACACTATTGTTACTAATATATTGAATTCTGCGTATGCCTACGTGTCTCTGGTGTCTATTATTACTACAAAATGCTATTCTTTGGTATTGTTATGTAAAAAATGCACCGATCGCAATGAAACTTATATCGTCGAAATCGTTCCAACATGGAGAGATTTCGTGTTTCAAAATAATGGATGAATTTGATTGAGGTAGAGGGTAAATAAAAATTACTCAGCAATTGAGCCTCAAAAATCATGATAGCCAAATCTATTTTTTTTCTTTCTCTTTTATTTGCGGCCAATTGATAAAGATATTGACGAAGTCTACTTACACGAAAATTTTTTTAAAAATCACGGTCGCCATATTTCTTGCAGCGTACAAATAGATCTTTTGCAATAACAACAGTTATTAACAATTAACGAGTAGCATAAATGTCTGTTGCAAATAAGATCATCTTGGATAGATCTTCGATATTCGAAAAGTTTCATTGCGATCGGTGCATTTTTTACATAACAATACCAAAGAATAGCATTTTGTAGTAATAATAGACACCAGAGACACGTAGGCATACGCAGAATTCAATATATTAGTAACAATAGTGTTTCGCTAATAACTCAAAACCTAAAGCTTTCCGTCAATTGCGGATCAGGAAAAAGTTGTTAAAAATCGTGTCCCTGATAATATATTAAAAGGACATGAAAAGCGCCCAAAGTTGATTTTAAAAGTTAATAACAATTTTTCGCTAATATCTCGAAAACTAAAACTTTTCGGGAAATTTGTGTAGGAACAAAATTTTTCACAATCATGTCCGTGATAAGATATTAAAAGCGCACTAAAATCGAGAAAAGTTTATTTCAAAAGTTGCCGGTTTTTTTGCAATAACAATACTTTGCAATTAAGAAAGGAAAAATTTTTTTATAATGGTACTAATGGAGAGTCAGAACCTACAAGATGCAAAAGGTTTCATTCCGATCGGTCCATCCAGCTAGGCGTGATCGGCGGGCATACATAGAAAAATAATATATATACTGATCGAATTGAGTAACCTCCTCCTTTTTCGAGGTCGGTTAAAAAATGGCAGCAGTTTTTCGCATACTGGAAATTAAAGATGAAGGTATGTACTTTACGCTCGTGTAAACAGTATCACCAAAAAATGTGGCAATTTGTAATTTCCAATATACAACATACCTTCACATTTACGGTGTTATTGTGGTAAGGATGCATCAAATCTAGAATCGAACTGCAGTATCTCAAAGTAGAGATCTCAAGCTTTAATTGAAAAAAGAAGAATAATTTTACAATGATTTTTCACGAAGTTAACAAATATCAAATTTGGCCACTTTCTGTCTAAAATGTTTCTATGCCATATTTTTTCTGAGCAGTGTACAAGGTATGTCCTGAAAGTAATGTCAGTAAGTCGATTACAAAGCATTTGTTTAACTTTTTGTTACAAATTATTAAAAATCTTCAAAATAGGTTCCTTCCGCGTCGATACATCGACTCCAGCGAATTTTCCAGCTCTCGAAAGCACTACAGTAGGCCTCCTCCGGAACTTCCTTTAATACCGCCGTACAAGCTCTTTTAATTCCCTCTACGGTCCCGAAATGCTTGCCTTTCATTGGTGTTTTGAGGCGTGGAAATAAAAAAAAGTCGGGGGTGCTACATCTGGGCTGTACGGGGGTTGGGAGATCGTTGGCACCCCTGCTTTAACCAAGTGGACGGAGACACCAAAGGCGGTGTGAGCCGGAGCGTTGTCGTGGTGCAACCTCCAGTTGTCTGCGATGTCTGGCCGAACACGTTGAACCCTATGTTTCAGTCGTTTGAGGACTTCCAGATAAAATTTGGAGTTCACAATTGTACCAGGTTCTACAAACGCGTAATGCTCGGTGCTGTTCCATCGAGCGCTGCATTCTAGCTTATACAATGACGCTAAACAGTTCTTACGGATAGGCTTGTCCTTGCTTTACGGATCCTCGGAGCACCTTCAGCAGCGGAAATCTGATTAGCTGACGTCCTGTACTACCAATTTTCACCGAAACCATCGCGGTCTGACGTGAAGTCGTCTTATAATAAAGCCATTGACATTACCTTCAGGACACACCATGTATAATACTAAAAACATGATTATAATGGAATTTAAATTTACCACTTTCTCTCACGTCTAGCGAACATAATTGCATTTCACTACTGACATTTGCTTGCTGCTAGACACGTCTACTCTCTTTGGAGGAAATAAACTGACTAAAGGCGATCGAACAGTATCCTCCCACGTGGGCTTACTTTGTAGAAATATAAATAATCAACATTATTCGAAAAAGTTTCTTCTCTTACGATTTTTTGCACACCATAATTTTTTTAATGACCCACCATACGGAGTCGAGCTATAGGTATCAATCGATTGATTCGCACCCTTCCTAAATATGAATAAGTAATTCTAAAGTCGTAGTATCTGTCAATCATTTTACTCCGGCAAAAAAATTTCTTACAACATTTTATGAAAATATTCTTTGAAAATGTGATGTTCTTGGAGAGCTACAGAAAACAGGGGGTGCATAAGTAACTAGGAAATCAGTTGTGTTTAAGCCGACACTTGCGATGGTCGAACTGAGTGACTGCAATAAACTTTGTGTCTTTTCTCTGTCAGTGTTAGGACTTTGGCCGTATGGAAGCAAAACATTCCGCTTATTTAAAAATATTTTTATCAGCATTAGCATTTGGTCTTCTATACTTGCACAGGTACTAATTATCAGCTTCTTAATTTATTAATTCCTACATAAATGAACTTTTTCTATTGTAATGAAATAAGAGAAATGTATACATTAGAAACCCATCGCTTACTTTATTCTTTTCTAAACATGAATTAAAATAATTGAAAAGGTTTTACACCGTCGTATTTACAAAAATTTTTGAAGGTGGTTCCCCTAGTGTGCTGTGTATTGCGGACAGTAATTACAGATTTTTGCATCTAAAAATTTAGTATAATATCAGGAACTCATTAATTTTAATTATAGTTATAGAATGAAGAGGATGTTAGTTCAAATGTAATTTTCACTATAATTGACTAGTAAATATCAATGTATTGTTTGAAACTTAATTTCATCGGAAATTCGAAAAATCAATATTTTGTGATTCCTATTTTATGTAGAAACCTGTATGTGTCAGTAACAAGTGATCAATTTTAAACAATCAGATTTGAAATGTATCCGATAAGAGATTCATTTAACTTAATTATTATCAAACAGACAAAGTTTGTATGTGTGCTTTTCAAGTTCTTATACATTTACTCATATAATTTTAAATTATATACAGATTTTATTTCTCACACGAGCTCATTATTTTGTATAACGATTTCACACAATACCGATTTTTTCCTTTTATTGTAATATATGTATATAGTATATGTAATATAATATGTATAATTAAATGATTTAGTTGCTGTCCTTTATCTCCATGGAAATGACGTTATATCGCGCGTTAAGGAACCTGATGCTTATGACTATGTCGATGGGATCACTTGTTAAATATCATGCAATTTTGTATCAAGCTAATACAGTAAGTTACTAAATATAACAGTAAGTTACAAATAAAAACGTCAACGTAAAATGCAGGTAAAAGGATTTATAGATCGAATTACATTCCATTGGCAAACGAATAACGACGTGATACTTCAAATTATGCAGAAATACAGCTATTTAGGAAAACAGCTGTCAATACTTTTTGCATGTAAATAAAAATTTCAAGGTTCGTAACTTCGAAAGTACAAAAAGGAACAAGCATATGTATTTTACAGCATTTATTTACTCAGCGGATGTCATTATGATATTATATCAGTTCTTACCTATTATTTTGGATAAAATTACACACTTCAATGAATTTCATGGAATAAAGTATCCAATAGAAGCGGAAATGTTTTTCGACAGAGAGAGGCATCCTATTCCCGCTACTATTGTTTACAATTTCTGGACAGTGGTATTTGGAGCTATATACATAGGAACAGAATCATTGACGATTATGATCTGCTTACATATCGCCAGCTTATTTGAAGTTGCGAGGTAATATTATGTGGTAAATTAATCACATAAATATAATTCACAATTAAATGTGTAGACAGTAGATCTTCGCACAGTACAATACTCGTTTTCAGTCCAAATGTAACACGAAACTCATCGCAGTTCCTTTGATATGAGTTGACAAATTTTTAGCTCTTAATACAGCAGTATAATTTTTTAATGTATACTTTTTTTACTGCAAACTTCTTTAATATATTTTTGAGGCTTTTCCGGTTAAAATGAGGTCAAACACGATATAATTTGGATAATATTTAACATTTATTAAAAAATGAATTACTCCAACCTATTGATTCCAAAACCGTGATCACATTCTCACTTGTCAACGAAGAGTGTATAGCCTTCCTTCCTTCACCGGAAACACATACCAAATTCTCACTTTGCAACGCGGAACCCATATCCCTCCTTAGATCAGCCCGAAAACACATACTGATTTCTCACTTTGCAATGAATACCGTCCCAGATCTAATTTCCGTATTGCTTCTGGAAACACTGTTGGAATATCGCCAGACATTTAAATGTCTCGCCGACTTTTATTTCACTTACAAGGAAAGGCACGGAATTGCCCCCTTCGATTTTGATGAAACTTCGTATGCGACATATACCAATGGATTTGTAATCAAATTTTCTTCACTTTTTGTCATTATGCAAATTTAATTAAATTGTAAAATAAGGTTATGACAAACTTTTTTGTTATAATAAATTTTGCAAAATTCGTTAACATTCTGTTATTATACGCAAAAACCATACAACTTTTCTTTTAGAAACTTTAATGTATCTCGTATAGTTTTCGTTCGGCCGCGAACCGAGACCTTTGCCGCGACTAAGCAATTTATTGCGGGTTCAAGTGGTTCGGCGCATAGACCACCGTCAATAGTTTTTAACTGGGAATTCGGATCACCGAGGACCCTTTTGTCTATCACATCCGGTCCGAACGAATCTTACCGTAAACATGTGTTCGCCGTAAATCAGTTAACAGTTGTACCTCTCTTTTTAAACAGTTTTGAACAAACAAAAGAATAGAGTTTTTCTCAACCGTTACCTTCGGAAACGTGAGGGTTTTCAGGCGATTTCTTTTATAAAAAATAGTCAGTCGAACGTTGAAACTTGGGCGAGTCGGATCGAAAGCCGAAAAGTCAATCGTGAGTGAGAAAGTTCCGCGTAACTTAACATAGCATAACCATTGCAGAGTGGTTCGGAAATAAATCATAATACCATTCGAGCGGGTCCCTGCACTCTTCGAATGGGCCACATGTAGGGTGGTAGATCATACATTACACACTGTTCGGGTGAGACCTATACTCCTCGAACAGGCCACCGTAGGATGGTATATTGCAACACTATTCGAGTGAGTCCTACACTTCTCGAGTAGATCATCGCGGATAATCTCACGCAACGTGGATTACCACACAATCAAACAACACTGAGCGATACCCTGTTCTCCTGAAATCAAACAACACTGAGCGAGACCCTGTTCTCCTCAAATCAACCAACAATTGACTCAATAATATACACAACATATACATATTCATACACATTTTCACCGTATAATCGTTAACAAATACATATTTTGTAAGGGGTTTTTATGCCGCAAGGCTTTTTCCCCTAATTCGAATCATTCGAGTCAATAAAGTATCATGATTTTTGAGGCTCAATTACGTCTAAACAATTTTTATTTACCCTCTTCCTCAATCGAATTCATCCATTCTTTTGAAACATGAAATTTCTCCATGTTGGAAAGATTTCGTCGATACAGTTTTCAAGATAGCCAAAACGGGTCGAAACTTTAAGGGCTGTTCCACCCCTTAAACCCGCGTCTCAGCCGATAAAAAAAATATGTGTTCCTTATTTTTGCCTGCTTAACAAACGTACTGTTAAGCCGCGGCAACGGGAACAGATGAAGAACTCGTAGAATTTCTTAGTCAAGTTTTATTGTTCACAGAGGTTCGAAATCACGCACAGAGAAAACTAAGGTATCGGTCTACAGATTGAGAATAACTAAGCTGTTTTGGGGAGTTGTTCGGGATTTTTATGTTCTTCGGAAAACAGAGCATGATGTTTAGGTTGATAGGGAGGTTTGTGACGCATAGACGATGACGGCGGTGTTGCTTTAGGTTATCAGATGTTTACGATGATTACGGAGGATGAGGCATTGGTGGTGACGTGTCATTCCCTAACAGTACGAAGTTTCATCAAAATCGGAGGGGGACACTTCCGCATCTTTCTTTGTTATATAAGCGAGCCAATGATGCGATGGCACGCTTTTGCCACCGCCGACAAAGGCGAGCCATGGTGAGCAAAGGACAGCTAACGGCTTTCGAATTTTGTGTCCACTATTTCTACAGTCAATATTTTCGATTCCGACCTTCGTTGCGCTGTGAGAAGAATTACTGTATATTGTTTACGTATGGAGCATTTTATTTAAACTAACACATAAATGGGCTGTTAAATAGTTGAAAGATATTGTCATGAAATGATTAACTGTACAAATTTTTTCAAAAAGAATGCACTTCATATCTAAGAATACTCCGTTTATATCAGAATAAGTGGTATACCACCGCTGCCGAGTATTATACCGTTCATCTAATCAAGTTATTTATCATTTTTTTTTCAGTTATCATTTCCAAGCAGCTATTTCCATCGAAGTAACTGACACTTATATTTCACGCAAACATACGAGTAATAAGACTATGAGTTACTTCATTAAAAGTGTGATTATGCACGAAGAAACAATTCAGTGGGTATATTTACATACATACCTGTTATCAAATTTTAATATTTTTAGTAAATTACATAATTTACAGAAAATTTAATTTACACAAAATAGCCAGAATTTAAATTTTATATAGTCAACATATTTTTATTTCGAATTGCATCAAGTAATTTATATATTTCTTACAAGATTAACATAAATTACTAATTCAGTTCATATTTTAAACTTGTGATCGTACTTTTTTTAATCGATACTATCGGTTTTGAAGGTTTTGCAGTGATTTTATTGACTATATGAAATTATCGTATACTCCTCTAATAATACTGGGAGTAACTTCTCTGAGCATAAATTTATTTTTCGTAAGTAATTTATGTCATGAATGTTATCCGAAGTAAACAGTATAATGTTGAAGGAATGAGAATACAGGATCACTGAATTTCGTTATTTATTTCAGCTGTCTCAGTCGGTGCTCCGGGCAGTAAATGCCGGAGAAGTACTGTTATACTTACTATTATTTGCTGCTGTAGTACAATATATGTTTTTGATCAATTTTGCGGTTCAATGTACAATAGACGGTGCTGCCAATCTTTCTATGGCCATGTAAGTATACGTTTTGATGTTATATGTGTACAGTATTTCGCACCATAACTTTCTATATATTTGGTAGCAAATATTTGGAAAGATTCATATTGTTCTTGCAACTATTATCATTAATTTTATCAACGCAAACTCTATTACCATTCATATTTTGAATGTATATTAGCATTTTATTATCACATTTTCACGTTAAATACATTCCATGCCGGATACAGTTTTTATGTACACCCTACGCTTTATGATTAAATACTTTTATTTATAACATAAAATAATTTTAAGAAAAAAAATACACCGACTTCGAAATGTACTAAAAAGTATAAAATAATTTCTATTTCCTAATGAAGTAATTTCTATTTCATTCAATCATACAATTACGTAACAGATATGAATCAAACCTATTTACTCGTTAGGTAGTATATTAAATACATTTCAACCTTTTCGGAGGCGGCGCAAATTTGGTAATTCCCGCGTTGTGGGCTCCGTTTATAGGTTCTTAGATCCATGGCTTCCACATGCGAACGAAGTCGATTCAATTTCACTTATATCAGAAACGTTGCGAAATGAAGATGCAGTCGTTACATTTACGTATATTAGTAGATATATCTATAATGGTTCGTATTCTTTCTCAGGATTTATTAATTTCCAATATGCCATACCACAATTAACTGGTTATTGGCAGAAACGATTACTGAGGTATTTTTAATTTTGCCTATATTCCGCCTTCCAAAGGTTGACATGTGTAAGAAAACCTTTTAATTTTGCGCCGCCTCCAAAAAGGTTGAAATATATTTAATATACTACCTAACGAGTAAATAGGTTTCATTCATATCTGTTACGTAATTGTATGATTCAATGAAATAGAAATTACTTCATTAGGAAATAGAAATTATTTTATACTTTTTAGTGCATTTCGAAGTCGGTGTATTTTTTCTCTTAAAATTATTTAATTTCACGCTTTTAGTGGAATGGGGAGAATTGTATAAGATACTGTGAGGCAGTTCTTCCGGATTTTTTTTTTTTGTTTGCATAAATGACATGGGCATAATTAAGTAAAAGACAGCATGGATATTCGTTTCTCTATTTTTTTTTTTATTTATTTATACAATTGAATACGTTAGTGGGGGCTTCCCGTGTTCCGCCCCCTGCAGACCAGCTTCCAGCGACTGCCACGTAAAGAAACCAGCCAGGTCTGTTTTTTTCTTTCTCTTTTATTTGCGCCCAATTGATAAAGAAATTGACGAAGTCTACTTACACGAACAATTTTAAAAAATCGCAGTCGCCATATTTCATGCAGGGTAAGAAAAGATCTTTTACAATAACAACAGTTATTGACAATTAACGAGTAGCATAAATGTCTGTTACAAATGAGATCATCTTGGAAAGATTTTCGATATTCGAAAAGTTTCATCACGATCGGTGTATTTTTTACGTAACAATACCAAAGAATAGCATTCTGTAGTAATAATAGTTATTATACATGTACGCTGATTTTCGGCGACCGCGTGTTGACTCATACACCACCAGAGACACGTAGGCATACGCAGAATTCAATATATTAGTAACAATAGTGTTTCGCTAATAACTCAAAACCTAAAGCTTCCCGTCAATTGCGGATCAGGAAAAAGTTGTTAAGAATCGTGTCCCTGATAACATATTAAAAGGACATTAAAATCGCCCAAAGTTGATAACAATTTTTCGCTATTATCTCGAAAACTAAAGCTTTCCGTCAATTATGCATAAGGCTAAGGTAGCCCAGAATCATGCCCCTGATAACATATTAAAAAGACATTAAAATCGTTCAAAGTTTATTTCAAAAGTTAATAACAATTTTTTCGCTAATATCTCGAAAACTAAAGCATTCTGTCAATTATGCATAAGGAAAAGGTTGTCCATAACAATGCCCCTGACAACATATTAAAAGGACATTAAAATCGTCCAAAGTTGATTTCGAAAGTTAATAACAATTTTTCGCTAAAATCTCGAAAACTAAAGCTTTCCGGGAAATTTGTGTAGGAACAAAATTTTTCACAATCATGTCCGTGATAAGATATTAAAGCGCACTAAAATCGAGAAAAGTTTATTTCAAAAGTTGCCGTTTTTTTTGCAATAACAATACTTGGCAATTAAAAAATGAAAAATTTTCTTTTAATGGTACCAGTGGGAAGTCAGAACCTACAAGATGCAAAAGGTTTCATTCCGATCGGTCCATCCAGCTAGGCGTAATCAGCGGGCATACATAGAATAAAAAAAAAAAATATATACTGATCGAATTGAGAAACCTCCTCCTTTTTCGAAGTCGGTTAAAAAGTATAATATTGTAATTGTCTGAGCGAGGCGAAGCCGAGCGAAGACTATACTTCGACTCATGTAATGCACTTTTCTCCAGAACCATCATAGACAGGGCCTTGAAACTTCGCATATTTCAAGATCTAAATAAAAACAACTTTAAGTTCAATATTGAGCGAAATCGGATAAAAATTAATGGCATTAGATTTAATTTTAGCCCAGAACGAGGTCTTTTCACTACAAGTAGCAGAAATCTGGTCTTTTCTTCTTGGTGAACGTCTCATTAGACTATTTGAAGTTCTGAGAAGGTCGCAAGGACCAGTTTTATTAGTTAGGTGAATATCTTTAGTATCCCGGCTTTTTCTTGAAAGGAATTAAGGAAGTGGCGCGTTAATCTTTTTGGCCTAGCATAGGTTCTAAAGGCAATATTGGCGATACTTTTCCGAGAATTTAGAGACGACTTAGGAGTCTGGTTTCAAACAACTTTTTAATCGGGCTAGCTCTCTTGGAGAACATACTCATGTATATATACAATGGAAGAAAAGGGGCTAATATTTTTTCTTCACATGATTATTTATTATAAAAGTATTCTTTCTTAAAACTCCCTTTTAGCCAGAAACCATTGCATAAAAGCAAGCCTAAGTATGCCACGTCTGAGGAGAACAAGTATCGTCCAGAGAATCGAAGCTAATAGACGACGGGTCCAAGCTCATCGGTAAAGATGAAACAAGAAGAGTCTATATTTTATTCTCTTGATCTTCGAAACATTACCAGGTATAATGAAAGTATGGTTGAAGTAGCCCATGAGTTTGATGAAGGAATGTCAAGTATAAGGTTAATGACCTGCGAGAATTGCAAACACTGCTATCCTGATATAATAAAGGCTGGATTCGACTTTTGTACAATTTGTATGTATCCAAATAAATAATCAAGATTTATATCAGCGAATTTTATGGATCCAGGAGAAGTACCTCAGGATCTCGTAGGACTAACATACATTCAGCAAATGCTCATCGCTCGAATACACCCTGTCGTCTCGCTATACAAAATCAGAAGAGCTCAATATGCGTACCCTGGAAATGTGATAAATTTTCGCCAGGACATAATATCACGTCTTGCAAAAGATTTGCTCTACAGGCCTTCTGATCTTCCAGAAACGATTGTTTTTAGCCGTGATACACCAAGAGGTTTCGTAGATTTTCGGGCATCAGCAAGTAAATTACGCACATCTCTTATTCAGTTAAAAGCCAACAATCCATTTTACGCAAACATCACCATCAGTGAAGACAATTTATCAGTGATTCCTGAAAGTGGCGACATAAGTGGCCAGTTAGCTCAACTTACGGTCGATAGTACAGAACAAAATGATGATAATGAAGAAATCAATATCGACGACAGCTGTGTACCACTGCTTCATCATTTAGACCAGGAAGTTGTTTTAAACCGTGAGATCCACATGTGATATCCAAGTACAGAAATTGAGCCAATTGACGAATTTTGAACAGAAGGCTATAAGGCAAAGACAATTTAAAGAGAGAATTGAATTTATCAAATTAAAATGGAGCTCTGAGGAGGAACAAAGGGGATAATAAAAAATTGTTAGTTAATAGAAAAATTTACCTAGATAAGTAAATTCAATATTGTTTGTCTTAATTAGACTGATGAATCGAAGCGACTGTATGTCGACCTTGAGTGAATTTAATTTATTATTAAAGTCTTGCTGTCAGCAGCGCCCTCACTGATTGTTTAAAAAATGAATAGTTTCTTGATAAACTGGGAGTAAGTTTGCAGAAACATTTATTCGGTTAGCGTCAGTTACGCTTCGCCTCGCTTAGACTCCACTGTGAGCAGTACTCCTAGTTTTATTTATAAGACAGCAATGTAATAAATTTAATTTTCTAGGAATTGCTTTATCAAACACTTGGGTTAAAATTGACAACGTTTTACAATGAAAATTCTGAATGACATGAACGGAAAGATTAGCGTCAACCATATGCGAATGTCGTCGCAAATAGTAATTGTACTCGTAACCGACATCCTATTCACTCGTGAATCCTTGAACTCTAATTCGCCATGGCGCGCTGCGGTCGCGTGCTTTTATTTGCGTGGCGACTGAACTTTCTCGATCTTAATTTTTAAACAATTCGCACGTTTTCGCTATTTGTTGAAACTCGGACCGTTTCATGAGATACTCGTTTCGCTTGCCGTTTCGACATCAATCCCACCCTCTAATAGCTTCCTCACCTAATAGCTTCCTGTTATACCGACGATATACCGACGTTTTACCGACGGTATTGATACATTTGTTCACGACGACGATCGGTCGTCATATTCGAAGCTGTCGCTTACGCTGTCGCACGGCCGGACTACAATGCGCGCTCTCATTGGTCAGTGTTTTTCATTAATAATTCAAAAACTAAGCTTTAACCAGCATTTTGGTAAAGGAAAAATTTGTTCAGAATCACCCCAGCTACCACCCCTTAAAAGGGTTCGCACCTGTAGCCGAACACCCTGTATAGTTATGATTCTGCAACATTCCCACTTGCGCCATATTACATAATAAAGCGTTATAAGATTCTTCATCATAATATTATTTTCAAATTATAAATTAGTAAATTAATTTCTAATAATATGCTTTTCAATTAATCTAAAGTAAATCGAATATGAATTTAACAAATTATTTTGTTGTAAAAAGAAACACATTATAAGGTTAAAATTGGTTAATATTTTTGACACAATGTACACAAATTCATCGTGATATTACGAGGCTGTATTCAAAACATAGTATAAGTTAGAAGAACTCTAAAAATCTCAAATGGAAGTATCTCTTACATCATTTCAGGTTTAGGCTTAACGTTTGTAAACGTCGTCGCAACTGATTAAATTTAGCTATCGTCTGTAAATCCTACACTCAAATTTATCTTAAATACTGCATACACACAATGAGATATGGAATAACACAGTGGAATAATATTTGCTAAGAAAAGATGTTGTATTTTAATGCATTAACTCTAGAAGATACACTGACAAAGTTACCAAAATCTTATGATTTACTTCTTCCGCTGAATTTCTTCCGACTTCCGCATTTTCAAGAAAGCCACGAAAGTGTACTGGGCGATATATTGCACAATTACCTTTTTAGCGAGATCCTGTCATCGCTTTGGGTCACTCTAAATGCTTGGCGTTAAAGCTCCTCCTCCATTGAGGAAGACACCGGATCGCTTTGAATCCCTTTATGAAAGAAAATTACACCACATTCATGTCCGAATATCTTTCATTACAGCACATGGAAGCCATACCTAAAGAAGGGGACTATGTCCATGCCAACTATATCCCGCATCATGCGGTAGTCAAACGTCATAATCCCAGAGCGAAGTGGTGGGTGGTTTTTAATGCTCAATCTTCGCCCCTTTCCGGGATCGCACACTACGACTGTCTTTTTGTAGCACCTAAACTGCGGTCAGACTTCTGGATGATTATTGTGAACCCGGCTCTACCGAACAGAGTTGCGGGTTTGCTATCTCGCCCCACTAGGTATACGCAAAATAAACTTTCTACTTCCTTCCGAGTCCCTCGAAGTTTACTGCGAGTGCAACACCAGGCCACACAGTGGTCTGAGTGAGTAATTTAGTGAATTTAGTGAATCGAGAAATTTAGTGACATTTCGCGAAAATATCAATTTTCTCGTATAGATTTATATTGAATGTATATTGCTTGTTAAGTCTCCCTCAATCTCGGAAATGAAAAAGTTAATAAAATTAAATAAAAACTATATGTGTAATAGACTATTAAAGTTGGAAGTTTTGAAGATAACATTTCTTGCAAAAAAAATTATCCCTTTTCTTTAAGGTACCCTGACGATTCCTTTCAATTTTTTTCCTTTAATTTTTTTTTAAATGGAAGGCATGTCGTTAAACTGCAAATTAGCAGTGGTACTTAAAAGTTACTGTTCAAAATGTATTACAAATATTACACTGAATGCAATAAAGAAAATTCTTCAAGTTATTAGTAATTATTATGGAATATCTTTTGAGTCTCAAGTAGTCATAAAATTTTTAAAAATTAGAATGTGTTCAGCATACTTCCTCCTATATAATTGTGCAATAATTATTTCCTACTTTGTCCTACTTGTCCAGTTATTATTATTTAAAGTTATTTACCGTATTCATGCGTTACGTAATTCTAGACTTGTTCTCTTAATAGGAAACGAATACAGGAAAATAGATAAAATAATTTTCAGAAAAAAATACACCGACTTCGAAATGCACTAAAAAGTATAAAATAATTTCTATATCCTAATGAAGTAATTTCCATTTCATTCAATCGTACAATTACGTAACATACACTACTCAAAAAAATTAAGGGAACAAAAAAATTCCTTAAAATTTTAGGTCATTTTCAGATTGCTGTATCTCCGTTGGTATTAATCACAGAAGAATTCCAGAACAGTCATTTTGAAGCTTCAGGTCTCTAGTTTTCGGCCCTTAGTCTCAAAAGTATTTTGCGCCTATCTTCATTAACAAAATATGCAAAAAATCACGATGAAAAAATTAAAAATTTTTTTTTCTTTTTTGTACGGTTTGCACTGACACAGATAAATTTTTTTGAATAATGCCATTTATAGGGCGCTATTCTTTGTTTCTTCCCCTATAATTTGCATGTCCAGGAAGTCGATTTCGACGTTTGGTTACAAAGTTATGAGCTACCAAAGCAAAAATGACGCTTTTTCCTTTGATAGTCATTATCTCATGAACCCAGCATCGAACAAAAATTCTGAATACGGTTCCAGAAAGCAGAGAGTATACCCTTTAAGATGGCTATCTCAGTTTTTCACTAAATGTTTTCTTTTTATGCTTAATATTGATGTAAAAAAACGTCAAAAAACGGCGTCTTTTCCTCAAATTACAAAAGTTACGATATCTTTGTAAATAAGTATTGTAATGATTACGCCTATGTTTTTTTTAAGCTCATATTGCCCACTAAATGTATGCGAAGTTTCAAATCGCTCCGATTCGTTGTTCCCTATGACCCAATGGATCAAACTTTGACATTTGAACGAAAAGAGGTAAGGAAACGTCATTACTGTTCCGATACGCGACTAGTGCGCTTGATGGATAAAAATGTTTGTGCCTTTACATTTACCGGTACTATTGCGGAATTTTTAAAGAATGCTTTGATTTGAGAAGATCGGGTTACGCTGTCTCTTGTGTGTGAAAGTTAGTGTGTATGTGTGCCGTGTATATGCAGGTATGAATGTGTGCGCGCGCATTTTAAATTAACAAATTTAAAATTTACTTAAAAATTCTTGCTTACGGAATAAAAATTTTATAAAATTTGTTATTCGATTATGGCTCGACGTCATTTGAGTGAGGCGGAAGTTGCCCGTCTCGTAACCCTCGTCGAGGGGGACTATCGTGACCGCGAAATCGGGAACATGATGGGTATAAGTCTGTCGGTCGTTTGTCGAACTTATGCACGATACCAACAGACTGGCAGATACGGCCGACGTCCAGGTCAAGGTCGGGCACGTATCACTACCCCAAGAGATGATAGAGCAATAGTAAGACACGTAAGAGTTGAACCCTTTGCCCATGCGGATGCTATTGCCCTGCGATTTTGAAACCGCCGCCATCAACAATCTTAGCGCACCATTTCAGGTCAAACCGTTCGAAATCGTTTGAGGCAGGTTGGATTACGAGCGAGACAACCTGTTCGCGTACCAATGCTTACGCCTAGACATCGCTGCAATCGTTTAACGTATGCACGTCAGCACGTTAATAGGCGGACACGCCAATGGAACAGTGTGTTGTTCACAGACGAATCGAGATTTTGCCGCCACGGAAACGATCGGCGTCCTCAAGTTTGGCGTTATCGCGGAGAGCGAAATCGTCAGAGAAACACTGTTCCAGTAGTAGCGTATAATGGTAATGGTTTGGGCAGGTATTTCGCGGTTTAACCGGACGTAATTGGTAATCGTACGTGGTAGGTTGAATGCTAGCCGGTATATCAATGAAATTTTACGTCCACATGTCGTACCTTTTCGTCAACGAATTGGAAACCGATTTCGATTAGTCCAAGATAATGCTCGGCCACACACAGCGAACATTACAAGACGGTTCCTGTCGCAACACCGAATTAATACGCTACCACATCCAGCAATGAGCCGAGATCTAAATCCAATTGAACACGTTTGGGATATGATGGGACGTCGATTGCGAACGGAGTATCCGCATTTAAGGAATTTACGTGCGCTGGAAAATGCGTTTCTTCGAATTTGGGACCGAATTCCACAAACCATGATACGGCGATGCATTAATATGCGTGAACGATTGCAGAACCTAACCATTGTTGAAGAAATACTATGTTGAGTGTATCAATCGTCATTGTTGTCTTCATTTGTAACAGATATCACTTGCTTAATATTGTACATCGCAATTATTTCAAGGATGAACTGAATTAACCATTTTTCAAACATCAAGTCGAATACCTGAATAGAGGAAAGCCAATCTTCAACTAATCAAGATTAACAAAATACCTATAACAATAAGTAGTCGACAGACCTCTACTACTTAGTTAACAGAAATGAAATATTTGAAAATTGGACTAATAAATGTACTTAACTGAAAAAATATAAAATCGTAGCGTAATTAAGATATGTGGTCAAAATGTTCCGTAATTATTGTTATTTGAATTTAAAGTTGTCATAGTTTTTCAAGTTAAAAAAAAAAAACAAACATTGAAATATTCTTAAAATGTATTAAAAATGTTTTTAAATAAGTAGTATCCATTGCTATATAATTAGAATGAAAAAAATTAATAATTGAAAGAAAAAAAAAAGAAAAAAAAATATATAAGTTCAGGCGGGATCGAACCTGTGCCAAAAAAAGTATGCATCAGTTTACCAATCAGGCCCCTTAACCGCTGCGCTACCGATCTCGTTGGAAAACCGTTAAAACATTTAAGTATATAAACAACACAGCATAAAACTAAATAATTATGTTAATTTCATTGTTGTAATTCATAAATCAATTGTGCGAACGTGAATCCTCTTAAAATAGCCTAATGCATCTTTTATGGGAAACTGACATAAAAATTCGAAGCAGAAGTTGGTTTTTCGCGCGAAAAAATCGGTTTTTGATTTTTTTAACTACGGCGCACCTCACCGAAAAATCTGAAAAAATTAGAGAATAATAGTTATACTAATATGGGATGTGGACTCGCAGGGAGAAATAATGCTTATTTTCCACCTTTTACTACGTTTATTTCGCGAGTAGGTCCGCGACCTTACTCCTCGACTTACAATGACGAACTGGCTTTTTCCATTCATCCCCACACACCCTGATTCATTCTCACTCGGAATCATTCTTTCCTCGTCCAAACCGAATCGCTCTCACTCTAAACCAATCATTCAACGATACACGCGTATTTCACAGGCATTCTTCGAACTCGGACACCCAACGCGACACTCGACCCGATGATCTAAACATCCTCTCGCAAACGTTCCGCAGCATTCGCTCGGACTCAGGCAAACAACTCGCTATCACATCTCATTCACACCGAAGATCTAAAAACTAGACTAAATATAATAAATTGGGCAGGGACGTGGCGGCCGCTAAATCGACGCCACACTAATAATACCTAACTACCATATTAATATGAAAGTAGTGCTCCGACATCTTCACTAAAAAATCGCATTTTTTCGGATTTTTTTTCGGTTTTTGATTTTTCACGACTACAATTTGCGATCAAAAAATCTGAAAAAATTCTATAATATGCGCTATGTGGACCTCAATGTTTTAGAATTTTTTCAGAATTTTTGTACGAAATTAAATAGGCAAAAAGGGCCAAAAACCGGAATTTGGTTTTTTCCCTTTTACTACCCCCATGAATGAGATAGGGGGTTGAAACTTGGTGTGAGATGTTTTTTTTGGATATGCTACCGACTGACGAATTGGGTTTCTAATTCGACTCAAGGGCACATTTGACTACCTTATCCGGCTATACCCTTTCTTACAACATTTTATGAAAATATTCTTTGAAAATGTCATGTTCTTGGAGAGCTACAGAAAACAGGCGGTGCATAAGTAACTCGGAAATCAGTTGTGTTTAAGCCGACACTTGCGATGGTCGAACAGAGTGACTGCAATAAATTCTGTGTCTTTTTTCTATCAGTGTTAGAACTTTGGCCGTACGGAAACAAAAAATTCCGATTATTTAAAAATATTTTTTTCAGCATTTGCATTTGGCTTTCTATACTTGCACAGGTATCGATTATCAGCTTATTAATTTATTAATTCATACATCCATGAACTTTTTTATTGTAATGAAGTAAGGGAAATGTATTCATTAGTAACCCACAGCTTATTTTATTCTTTTCTAAATGTGGATTAAAATAATTGAAAAGGTTTTATAACGTTGCATGTACGGTAGAAACTCTTCAACATGAAGAATTCTAACTTTATTCGCTTAATAAAAAATCACTATATTATTAAAATTCAAGGAATTGAACGATAGAACAATGACGAGGTTAATTAAATGAAAACTCCGAATTGTTATGAGTTGAACTAATTATTTATTTAAGTTTTCGAGCAAGTGTAACGTCCCCGGAAGAGGCAAGTTCCAGTCGATAAACAAAGAAAACACTTTAATGATAATAAATTTTTCTATTTTATTACCGACCGCAAATTACCGACCGCACCATAAAAATTCGCGTGGTAATGGGGTGGGGTAGCTTACGCGTGCAACATTGTTTAGAGTAGATCACCGATCGATGGCGCGCGCGTTAGTTAGAAAGAGGCAGAAGATATACTTCGAAACAGAATTAATATAAATTATTATTTAAATGTTCATATCATATATATTATTAATTATTCGCTCATTATAAATTGCGTTATATTTTAAATTATTATTTTATGTATTATTCGCGGTTAATTATTTCTTCTATTAAAACACTTATAATTTGCGTATCTAAAAATTATTAAAAATGCGATTTAACGGTAGAACTTGTGAAAACTTAATTAATAGTAAATCAAAGCGTATTTTTCCTAATCAAACTAATATATATTTGCTACTAAATAAAGCGTAATAAAAGAATAACTACTTTTTGAGCGGGAAAAATCCACGATTCTCAGGGTATAAAAGGGCGTGCAGCAGCGGCTGCGAGCGGAGAACAATCTTTGCAGTACTACGTGCCGGACCTCTTAGGAAGCGACGAACTGGGGCAGTTTTAACTGGTAAGAGCCTACAAGATTCTTAGTTTTGACTGGACAGCGGGTATCAGCCATTTGGATACTCGATCGTTGGGTAGTTCTAGTAGCCAGCTAACGCAGGCTCCCCGTTCAAACGGTCTTGTATCTGAAACTCCGTATGGAGAGTGCTATGTTCAGCCCCAGAAGGAACTAGGACATCAACGAGAGCTCTCCAGTCACTCATATATATATTTCTTATTTTTAACCGACTTCGAAAAAGGAGGAGGTTACTCAATTCGATCAGTATTTTTTTTTTTTTTTTTTTTTTTTTTTTTTTTTTTTTTTTTTTTTCTATGTGTGACCGCCGATTACGCCTAGCTGGATGGACTAATCGGAATGAAACCTTTTGCACCTGGTGGGTTCTGACTCCCCATTGGTACCATTATCAAGAAATTTTTCATTTTTCATATTCAGATATATTCAGATATTAGCGAAAACTTGTTATTAACTTTCGAAATCAACTTTGGACGATTCTAATGTGCTTTTAATATGTTGTCAGGGGCATTGTTCTGAACAACTTTTTCCTAATGCATAATTGACGGAAAGCTTTACTTTTCGAGATATTGGCAAAAAAATTGTTATTAACTTTCGAAATCAACTTTGGACGATTTTAATGTGCTTTTAATATGTTGTCAGGGGCATTGTTCCGGACAACTTTTTCCTTATGCATAATTGACGGAAAGCGTTACTTTTCGAGATATTACCGAAATAATTGTATCTTATACAATTCTCCCCATTCCACTAAAAAGCATGAAATAAAATAATTTTAAGAAAAAAAATATACCGACTTCGAAATGCACTAAAAAGTGTAAAATAATTTCTATTTCCTAATGAAGTAATTTCTATTTCATTCAATCATACAATTACTTAACATATATGTATGAAACCTATTTACTCGTTAGGTAGTATATTAAATATATTTCAACTTTTTCGAAGGCGGCGCAAAATTAAAAGATTTTCTTGAACATGTCAATCTTTGGACGGCCGTACATGGGCAAGGCTCGTATAGCTATATTTTTTCTATACATATAACTCGACAGCACGCCGCGAAATATGTGTTAGTGCGTACAGAATGTAACTGTGGTCTATCTAGATTCATAGAGTATGCACGGAAGGACTCGATCGCCGCATATACAATAAAGGTAGGGCCCATTTGCCGGAAATTTGGTAATTCCCGCGTCGTGGGCCCCGTTTGCAGATTCTTAGATCCATGCCTTCCACATGCGAACGACGTCGATTCAGTTTCATTTATATCAGAAACGTTGTGAAATGAAGATTCAGTCGTTACATTTGCGTATATTACCAGATATATTTATAATGGTTCGTATTCTTCCTCAGGATTTATTAATATGCTGTTAAGAGCGCCGTTAGGTTATAAGCAAGAAGGGACACTTTTAAATCTTTAACTTTGATTTTTATATCCACATCTATTTTTCAAGGAAAAAACTAAATTACGGTCAGCTTTTCAAAACTTAATCACTTCCCAGTCATAATCGTCCGCAATAAACCACCCCATAAACGATCGGTAAAAATATTCTCTACTAGCACGCCAACTTGGGTTTTCCCAAACACGTACCCCGAGGAAAGGAAAGAAAAACCCCCAACATTTCCAAAGAAAGGCGATTGGTCAACAATTTCACCCCACCTTAGTTTCAGCCTCACCTTCGAATATACGCCCACATACAAAAGTTAATGAAAAGACAGACCCGCTAGTTTTAAGACAGAATTTTTGTAACAACCAGGCAACACACTGAATAAATCAAATCTTTAGTAGAAACGCAAAGTGAGCATTTGCTACATCATCTAAAATTCAGTACACCAGTACATACGATTTTAACAATGCAATACGCCATACCACAATCAACTAGTTATTGGCAGCAACGTTTACTGATGTATTTTTGATTTTGCGCCGCCTCCGAAAAAGTTGAAATATATTTAATATACTACCTAACGAGTAAATAGGTTTCATACATATATGTTAAGTAATTGTATGATTGAATGAAATAGAAATTACTTCATTAGGAAATAGAAATTATTTTACACTTTTTAGTGCATTTCGAAGTCGGTATATTTTTTTTCTTAAAATTATTTTATTCTGACAAGGGAACATCCCGAAGTGATAATTTCCGATTTTGATGAAACTTGGATATAATGTAGTTCTCGAAAAAATATTCGACACGTATTTTTTTTTAGCTGCCATCATTCATGTTTAGGGGGTGAAAATAGCCCTCAAAGTGGGGGTGAAAATCACGTTTTGTGGAATATCTCGGGAACCAGTAGAGCTAGAGGGATAGTTTAAATTGCACAATTGTGTATTTTTTAATGCGGAATCCAACTGTGCAAGTGGATTTTAAAAAATCGCATTTGTTTAAATAATATATTAAAAAATGATACTTTTTTGTTAATTTTTCTATTTAAAAGTTGTTGTATCTTCTCGCAATTTTTTATGTGAGAAGTATACTAGTAACTATAAAATACGGATAAAATGGAATTTTCATTTTTACATTGTAAATATAGTTAACGAAGTTGTACTTTTATCGTACCTTTGCAGGGCGCAGCCTCGAATGCATATAATCAAGTATGTAAAGAGCTTTTATGTCTTTACTAGTAACTGTATTATAGTCAACTTGACAAATTTTTTTCAATTGGGATCAGAATTACCGCCCCAAGTATAAAAGATAGCCGGCGGTAACCGTTAAGATTTTTCCTCGTGGGCACAAGGCTTTATTGAGGAGGCTGCTGCGTTCAAATTTTTTCAAGTTTTTGGCAACTGAAACCAAGCTGTTCCACATATATGAATACATGGGAGCTATGAAAAAAGCTGGTTTTAATATTAATTCCTGCAATTTTTTAAAATGCTGAACATCATGAAAGTATTAGTGCATTCAATATGTTGATTACAATAATGATATTCCACTAGAAAATGATTAAAACATAAATGCTCCTGACACCACGAACACTTTATACAAATAACACTACTACAACAATTACAAGTTGATGCGTTGGTGAAACAAAATTCTATGGGGTTTTCAAATTTTCCTGGCCTCTCGTCAATATGTGTAGCTGCACCGAAACCATGCCATATTAGAACAATTTTGTTTATCGAGGTGTTAATAACTGGTTGTGTGTGTGTGATTGAATTTTTATTATAGTATCACGGGCATGTAAATTTATATTAAAATTTAATGTTATGACCAAATCTAATAATTTTCATACGAAATTTTTCAAAGTGCGACAACTGAAAACATCTAACGGTTGAATTAAACCTGTAGTATTTTTTGGGATTTTTAAGATCTCCAAATTTATTCTTCCTGAGGCAATACTTTCAAGTTGACTATAATACAGTTACCAATAAAGACATAGAAGCCCTTTACGTACTTGATTATATACATTCTAGGCTGCGCCCCGCAAAGGTACGATCAAAATACAACTTCGTTAACTATATTTACAATGTAAAAATGAAAATTCCATTTTATCCGTATTTTATACTTACTAGTATACTTTTCACATAAAAAATTGCGAGAAGATACAACAACTTTTAAATAGAAAAATTAACAAAAAAGTGTCATTTTTTAATATATTATTTAAACAAATACGAGTTTTCAAAATCCACTTGCACAGTTGGATTCCGCATTGAAAAATACACAACTTTGCAATTTAAACCATCCCTCTAGCTCTACTGGTTCCCGAGATATTCCACAAAACGTGATTTTCACCCCCCACTTTGAGGGCTATTTTCACCCCCTAAACATGAATGATGGCAGCTAAAAAAAAATACGTGTCGAATATTTTTTCGAGAACTACATTATATCTAAGTTTCATCAAAATCGAAAATTATCACTTCGGGATGTTCCCTTGTGAGTTATTAACTCGCCGTCAGATTCTCGGAGTTCGCTCTGGGTAGTTTAGTAGCCAGCTAACGCAGGCTCCCCAATTAAGCGATCAGGTTTTGGGTGTCAATTTGTGCTCTGACAAAAAGGGCCATGATCTAATTAGTTTAGAGTCAACCAAGGAGTAACTGTTCTACGTCCAATACGAATTTTAGAGATAATTTAAATAACCAAATATTGTTCTGTCAGTTTTGTTAGGATCTAGATCCATTATAAAATTGCGTTGTACTTTTGCGTTGCGTATATCATTATAAAACCGCGTAATTGAAGTAGTTAGCTACCGTTCTCCGATTTGCGACAACTACAAGTTTATTATACTCTGTTCTTACGTCTAGAATTCAGTCATATACATATAGATTTTCATATTCACTAAAGAAATTGTTAATTATAACTCTCTTTCTCATAATTACTTGAATAAACCTAATTAATGAAAGGTGTTAACCTGTAGATTTCACTCTTTAACCACACGCCACCACGATCCCACATTCTTTAGTATTAGCTATGGTAAAATGAGTCGCTTAGTAGGCAAAAACCGCTCTTTGCTTCATAAGTGCTGTAAAATACCTGATTCTAGTATCAGGGATGTTACACAAGGGAAAAAGCCCGAAGGCATAAAAAACCCTTGAAGTTATTATTACAGTTGTATTCGTATGATTGAGAAATATGTGTGTGTGTCGCATTTGATGATAATATTTACGTTTACGTTTACGTTTACGTTGGGCGCCCGTCAGGGATGATTTCATCGCGTGACACCAGGCTTTTTGGGAAACTGTTCCCTTTGGCGATTTGGTATCGCGTTCGTGCGGAAACCAGGTTCCATTGGAGTTTCCAGCTTGGGGAGACGTCCCGACATCGACGAAAACGATGTCTATTGTGTGATTGTTACCGGTGGGGCTCCGAAAGTAGTAAGAACGCGAACCGCGGATTATCGTCGTCGCGAGAAAAGAAATAGACAAAATTTTATCACCCGATATACGTCGAAATTGCTCGACCGATCGCGACCGAAGACCGTTAGGGACTGTTTTTTTAACCGACTTCGAAAAAGGAGAAGGTTACTCAATTCGTACAGTATCTATTTTTTTTCTTTTTCTATGTATGCCTGCCGATTACACCTTGCTGGATGGACCGATCGGAATGAAACCTTTTGCATCTTGTAGGTTCTGATTCCCCATTGGTAACATTATAAAAAAAATTTCATTTTTTAATTGCAAAGTACATATTGTTATTACAAAAAAACCGGCAACTTTTGAAATAAACTTTTCTCAATTTTAGTGCGCTTTTATAATATCTTATCACGGACATGATTCTGAACAATTTTGTTCATATACAAATTTCACGAAAAGCTTTAGTTTACAAGATATTAGCGAAAAAATTGTTATCAACTTTTGAAATCAACTTTGGGCGATTTTAATGTCCTTTTAATATGTTATCAGGGACACAATTCTTAACACCTTATTCCTTATCCGCAATTAACGGGAACCTTTAGTTTTTGAGTTATTAGCGAAACACTATTGTTACTAATATATTGTCTTCTGCGTATGCCTACATGTCTCTGGTGGTGTATGAGTCAATACGCGGTCGCCGAAAATCAGCATACATGTATAATAACTATTATTACTACAAAATGCTATTCTTTGGTATTGTTATGTAAAAAATGCACCGATCGCGATGAAACTGTGGCGCCCTTGGCACCACATACGCCATTGCCTTTTCTGTTTTCTATATTCTTTCTACTTTCTAAATTCTGTTTCCTGTTTTCTATCTTCTCTAGCTTTTAGTTCTCTAATTGTTTTCGTTTTCTGTAGGGTCTCGCCGGGGCCTGGTCAGTGTCAGCGCTTAGGCCCTTGCGAATCTCTTTACTTTCTGTTTTATGATTCTCTTCCGCTGTACCTCTCCTTTTCCGAACTTTCAACGGTTTTTCTGGATTTTCCCACTTTCTATATTTTCTCTCTTTCTAAACTGTTTCTTTCTTCTTTTACTGATGACTTTTCGAGGAGAGGGTTTTACCAGCGACGACACAGTCCGTCAGAATCATTCTTAGAGTTTACATCGTGTCAATACTCGTACACTTTATAATAAACTTGTGTGGAACGCGACATAGACTACATTATTATTTAAACCCTTCAGCGTTTCCCACAAAACTTTTCGAATGTCGAAGATCTTTCCAAGATGATCTCATTTGTAACAGACATTTATGCTACTCGTTAATTGTTAATAACTGTTGTTATTGCAAAAGATCTATACTTAACCTGCAAGAAATATGGTGACCGTGATTTTTAAAAATTGTTCGTGTAAGTAGACTTCGTCAATCATCCCTGTAGCTCTACTGGTTCCCGAGATATTCCACAAAACGTGATTCTCACCCCCACTTTGAGGGCTATTTTCACCCCCTAAACATGAATGATGGCAGCTAAAAAAAAATACGTGTCGAATATTTTTTCGAGAACTACATTATATCTAAGTTTCGTCAAAATCGGAAATTATCACTTCGGGATGTTCCTTTGTTAGTTAGTGTTTTGGGACAGTGCATTGTAATTGCCCTGTCTTGTCTTTCCCAGGCATAGCACGGTGTGTTCCACTAATATTAATAACAATAGTTTTTCCTCAATACCACGAAAACTAAAGTTTTCCGACACTTATGCATAAGAGAAAACTCATTCAGAATCATACCACTAATAATGTATTAGAAGGAGATAAAAATCGTTCGAAATGGTTTAAAAAATTAACAACAATTTTCGCCAATATCTCGAAAACAAAAGCTTTCCGTCAATTATGCAAGAGGAAAAAGTTGACCAGAACCACGCCCCTGACAACATATTCGAAGGACATTACAATCACTCGAAGTTGATTTCAAAAGTTAACAACAATTTTCCGCTAAAATCTTGTAAACTGCAGCTTTTTGTGAAATTTGTATATGAACAAAATTGTTCAGAATCATGTTCGTGATAACATATTAAGAGCGCACTAAAATTGAAAAAAATTTATTTAAAAAGTTGCCGGTTTTTTCTGCAAAAAAAATATTTTGCAATTAAAAAATGAAAAATTTTTTAATAATGGTACCAATGGGGAGTCAGCCCCCACCAGATGGTTGGTTTCGTTCTCATCGATTCACCCAGTTAGGAGTAATCGGCGAACACACATAGAAAAAAAATATACAGGGTGTCTCACAACTCGTGTAGGACCCGGGAATGGGGAGTAGCTGACGCAATTCTAAGCAAGATTTCCCTTTGCAAAAATTGAATTTGAAGCGTCGTTTTTGAGTTATTAACGAAAAACACGGACCAATCAGAGCGCCGGGATTTGGCGCTCGGACATTAAACATTCACACCAGACATTAAACATTCTGGTATAGCACACGGTTTTCTGTTCACTGATCACATACCGTTCGTCAATACCTGGTCAGATAGCACGAAAGTACAAAGAAGACGGTACGAGAAATGGACTGTTTTACGGCTCCGAACGTTGTTTTGTAAAACGGCTGCCGGTACGTACTCTACCAGAATGTTTAATGTCTGGTAAAAAGGATCATCTAAAGTAATTAGCTTTTCGTTAGTTTGCCTTCGCACTATTTATTGCACGGTTAAGACCAAACGGGACAATGGGCAATCCAGATGAATTCGAGCGTCGCAGGTATCAGCTGTCGTGGGAATGATTGTTTGGGAAAAACCCGTGGCAACATTCAAAAATGGCAATTAGACTCATGGAAGTCGTTCAAACAATATGCATACTTTTGTTATAATGTCTAACCATGGGACGGGGAAAGGCAGAGTGTTTTTTGGAAACAAAGCGATGTTTGACCCGTGAGCAGTTTCGTGAGAGCCGTCGGACAGTAACCATCAAGATGTCTCTGCAAATGTCTAACACATAATTTTATAATATTTTGTATACTTACGTGGAATGCAAAAGTAACGCGAGGTACTCGAACAGTTTCATGAAGATGGAACGTTAAGCATACGAGACGTCGCTCGCCGCTTAGGGTAAGCAATGTTAATAATATTCAAACGTTAATATAAAAGTATCCTTATTCATTTATTAATATATTTCTGTATTTTATTCCAGTACGTATCGCTCCGCGGTACATCGAATTCTTCAAGAGAACCTGAGACACTCGTATAAGTTTATGCGGGCGCATAATTTAAATTCGGAGGACTTTTCACAGCGCCTGCAATTTTCAACATGGATTTTGGAGGATTATTATTAATCATGGGAGCAGCCCAGGACAACGTTAAAAAAATTGGCCCCTTTCGGACACCCTCGGAGGCATCGGAACGGAGAATACTTGTTACCTGAAATTTTTCAAAAAGTGAAAGTGAAAACAAAAGTGTTTTGAAGTGAAGACAGTGCAGTGACCTGTGAGTGCCACCAGGTGTGCTATACGGTGCCAATGTCTGCGACAGGTCAACATCAGCAGGTTAATGCAGTGGCAATTACTCCATCACTTTCACTGTCGGATTATTAACAAACAGGATTTTCAAAGAATGGGTGAGTCTTATTTTAATAAATTTCCTCTAAAATAGTAGAGACGTTAATACATTTGTTAGATCTCACATTGAAACTCTTTTTTTTACAAACAGAATAAGTATTTCTTATTAAAATACGTAAATTCGTTGGCCAATATTGCTGTCGGAAATAAAACAAAAAAATTTTGATATTTAATGTCACATTTCTTGTTGATAACGAATTGTAGTATTCAATAAATTCCATTTGCATACTTTATGTCAATTGCACATAACTAATTACGATCCTCCTTCATGAGGAATGAATAAATGAACATTAATTTTAATTATTCTGTTCGTTATTTAACTGAGTTTCGATGTAAAGACTTCTTAGTAAACGTTAAGAGAGTTCCGTGGAAAACTCAGTTGATCGCGCTCGAGCCCCGGCGACCGGCTCGAAGCTTTCGCTCTCGCTTCTCGGCGCGCCAAATCCCGGCGTTCTGATTGGTCCGTGTTTTTCGTTAATAACTCAAAAACGACGCTTCAAATCCAATTTTTGCAAAGGGAAATCTTGCTTAGAATTGCGTCAGGTACTCCCCATTTCCGGGTCCTACACGAGTTGTAAGACACCCTGTATATACATATGTAATATTCTTTTTTTACCTTACTCTTATATATCACTATAGTGATTGATATAAAATTTTTGTGGAGATAAAAACCAATTGGGTTTGCTCTGAAATAATGAGATTTATTGAATTTAAGTGGTAGGTTATTTACAATATTTACAAGTTTATACTCATTACCTGAAATAATGAGAAAACAGCAATTAAAGCTTTTACTTCGTTATGTTTCTTTTATCCCCTTTTTCTTACTCTAAATCTTTATTTCGATGTTGTCTTCATACCACGTATTTTCACTTCTCTCCTCTTCTTAACATTCTCCTCTCGTATGTTTTTCCCCGTTGATAATTCAGTACTCCGTTGGTAATGCCACATAATTTGAAACCTAATGAAAGAAATCCCGACACTTCCTAGGTGTGTCGTGTTTTGTCTTACATACAGTGGGTAACAAAAGTAAGTAAACACTTTGAGCTTGTAGCAAAAAATTATTTAGGTCAAAGCTAATATGTAACTTCAAAAGACAAATTGTATATCTAGTGAAACTACATGAAATAATCTATACAATTATGCTGATAAAATGTTCATTAGTGCTGGATTTCCTCGTAAAAAATAATAAAGATTCGCGGTATGCAACGAATACACGTTCCAAAAGTAAGTAAACACGACCGGCATTGCTCGATAACTTTTTAATACTTGTAATTTTGCAATTTATCTGTAAACAACTCTTATAGATTATTTCATGCTGAATCTGAATTCGCAAACCGTTCCTTTGTAGTGGTTATCGTTTTCGAGAAAATTTGATTTAAAGGAAAATTGTAAGTTTTCAACTTTGGAAATGTTTCACAGTCTTATAGTTGCTTCTATTCATTTTGTTTTTATACCAAACTATTCTGCAAATTATCCTGAATAAAATGATAGGAATTATGATAATATTATAATTATTTAATTATGTTTAAATGCCAATGAAAGTGAAGAAGAAACCCAAGACTCGCCGATGTCTGCTGATGTTTTTTAATTTATTTCAACGACTAAAAGTTTCAGAACAATTCTAATCAGATCAAACGAAACAGTAAATATTACAGTTGAAGAAGGTACTCAAGAAAGATAACAAATTGTGTTATGCTTTGAGTACATGTGTCAAACGTTTCGGAAAATTATTAGCACGAAATCCGAAAAACGCTCGTACAAAAAAAATGACCGTCTGTGATGAGTATCACTGCCGTTGCTATGTGAAGTTGTTACATGTTTATTTATTCTTGATAAATGAGTGCAAGCCTCGGCATTAAACGTGTAACAACTTCCGAAACGTTTGACACATGTACTCAAAGCATAACACAATTTGTTATCTTTCTTGAGTACCTTCTTCAACTGTAATATTTACTGTTTCGTTTGATCTGATTAGAATTGTTCTGAAACTTTTAGTCGTTGAAATAAATTAAAAAACATCAGCAGACATCGGCGAGTCTTGGGTTTCTTCTTCACTTTCATTGGCATTTAAACATAATTAAATAATTATAATATTATCATAATTCCTATCATTTTATTCAGGATAATTTGCAGAATAGTTTGGTATAAAAACAAAATGAATAGAAGCAACTATAAGACTGTGAAACATTTCCAAAGTTGAAAACTTACAATTTTCCTTTAAATCAAATTTTCTCGAAAACGATAACCACTACAAAGGAACGGTTTGCGAATTCAGATTCAGCATGAAATAATCTATAAGAGTTGTTTACAGATAAATTGCAAAATTACAAGTATTAAAAAGTTATCGAGCAATGCCGGTCGTGTTTACTTACTTTTGGAACGTGTATTCGTTGCATACCGCGAATCTTTATTATTTTTTACGAGGAAATCCAGCACTAATGAACATTTTATCAGCATAATTGTATAGATTATTTCATGTAGTTTCACTAGATATACAATTTGTCTTTTGAAGTTACATATTAGCTTTGACCTAAATAGTTTTTGCTACAAGCTCAAAGTGTTTACTTACTTTTGTTACCCACTGTATATACTGATCCAATTGAGTAACCTCCTCCTTTTTCGAAGTCGGTTAAAAAGAGTTTCACGACGCGGAGACTCACGGTACGCGTGAGAACTATAACAAGGAGAAAAAGATCTAAAGCGCAACGGGAGCACGCCCTCTTGGGGTCGTAGCCAAGAAGGGGGACGATAGTGATTCGTGGCCCGGGAACGCGGAAACGATACTGAAAAGCGGGAAGGAAATAATCCGCGAACACGGTCCCTAGAGTTCTCGACGCCGGGGCTGGTGGTCCTATCGACAGGGACCACCTACACGCACACACGCTCACACACACACGCAAATATCCTGTAGGAGGCAAAGGTTCTATCTTAATCAGTTGGGCTGCCGTTCCTACTCTGTGAATCTTGGTGTCGCTACACTCCCATATACTCATAGAAAAAAGAAAGCGAAAAGAAACGAAGAACACAAAAAACACTCAAAAGAAAAAAAAACGCGGGAACAAAAAGGAGCCAGGGCTATCGTATTCTCGCGTGATACGCTCGTCGCGGCTCGCTGACTTCTCCTCATCCGCAGTTCGGTTCCCCGATGTGCGAGATTCTCCCTCCTCGAGAATTTCGGTGCCAGGGAAGGTTATGGTGTTCGTCTTCCTGGTCAGTTCCTGGGATCCCCTTCGGGTGGTGGCTAAGGGGTGGTTTGTCCGCACACCTGGCAGCCCTAGACGTTGACTGCTGATGGCCCCCGCGGAGACTGACGGATGGCTCGGCGCCCGGTTCTGCTCAGGCTCTGCTCTTCTGTGGCTCCATCCCGCGCCTTCGTCGCTCGGGTTGAGGTTTTCCCGCAACCGGGAATCGCGGACTCCTTTTCTCCACGACGGTGGCCGCACGCAAAGAGGCTGAGGGGGAACAACGCGCAAAGGAAAAAGAAAAAAAAACACGCATCCTTCCATACACCTCGCGACGAGGGGCTTGGCAGGGCGAATACCAATTTCATTCACTCAACACTCTGACCAACCTCATTCATACAATAGTCTTACCAACTCGTTTTTCTTACGAAAACAACCTTACATATTTTACAATAGCAGAAAATTAAATATATCCTGGTAATGAAAAATAAATAACTGCAAATAAATATATCTTGCCAATAATTAACATATAGCAATTATTTAAGTCATTAAATTTCTTATTTCAAATTGTTTATCATTTTATTCGGGTGAAGTAACTGAAATAAAAAAATGATTTGCAAAATATTTCAAATATATTAAGCACAGAACAAAATTATCTTTGTTGCATCATTTATATAATAAAAATAACAGTGTATTTGAAATAATAAGTTATTTGGTGATGAATTATGTATTATTTGTCCATATGAACAGATTACAAAATTTTCAGATATGGCGCTTTTATCAAAACCCATCATCTTGAATAAAACTTGAAATACAAAAGTTAAATGTTATACATTAATTTCAGCATACTTTATAACAAATATTCACTTTCAATGTGACAATAAACATATTAACATAACATTTCAAAAATTTTACGCTATGCGGATAACGGGTAAAATTGTGTTATGTACTCATACTATTTACCACAAGTAGAATTTCAAAATGTTTCACAATAAGTATCTGTTATAGCTGTAACAGGAAACTTGTAATATAATGTTTTGACTCTTGAATTTCAATCATTTTACACTATGATACATTTCACACTGTGTGAAATTCTGACAGATACACCAATTTACACAATCAGAATTTAAATAGATGTCACAATAAATATCTGTTATTGTCGGAACAGTTAACCTGTTAAAATAACGCTTTGAACTTTTGACTTTCAAATCTTTTATATTATCAGAATGAAATGTGAAATCACAACAGATACTCATACTAATTAACACAATTAAAATTTCAACACATGTCACGACTAATACGTATTATCAACGTGTTAATATAACATTCCTCGCTCTCAAATTTCAATTCTTTTACACGATCAGGACGTTATGTGAAAATATAATGGATAAATTATTGAGTGTAATTGCAATTTCGATATATTTCACAATAGATACATACCACCTCTGTAGCCGTCAATAGGTAAACACGTTTCATTAGAATTTCATATTATTGACACCATAAAGCTTGCACACCCTTAAACACTGTTTTATATTAAAATGCAGAAGCTAAAACTGACGAACCATGTTCAACACCCCAGTGGATTGCAATGAAAAGGTAACAGCAACGCACAATGCGTGCTTTCCCTTTGAAGAACCGACGCCGACTGAGACTAGAAGGGAGGTAGCAACACTTGTATAAGCACCGTATCCAAGGGGTACGTGGACTCGGTTGCTACGGAGCTATAAGTTAAAGAGAGGGGGCGGCTACGACATGTGAAAAAATTGCGTAAAAATAATATTATTTTTCCGAGGGTGTTGAACTCGATGTACCTTCTACCGCCTTCGATTCTTTGCAGGGGCATTTGGTATAATTATCTACCCTATTCAACTTTTATATTTTTAGATTTTTATATCATGTAACTGTGCCTACTACTGGTTGAAGAAAACTACTAAAAATATATGTATATACGGATGTAGGGGATAACGCGATTTTGGGGTAAAAGAATATTGGTGTTTTAAAGTTAAAGGACTATAAATATGCAGAATTTAGTGATATTAGGCACCTAAGATTATAAGGACTAAAAGGATAGAGGGGATCTAGCGATTTGGAGTATAACAGTTTAGAAATTCAGGTGTATATAGGTGTATATAGATGGAACAGGGATTTAAAGAGATGGTAAGCTGGTTATCTAAAAGCCTATCTTCTCCGGGGAAAATGAGAGTTATAGAGGAAATGTTTCTACAACATACAATAGCTTCCATCGAGAACAAATACATGTAACTTAAATAAAATAATTTTAAGAAAAAAAATACACCGACTTCGAAATGTACTAAAAAGTATAAAATAATTTTTATTATTTCCTAATGAAGTAATTTCTATTTCATTCAATCATACAATTACGTAACAGATATGAATGAAACCTATTTACTCGTTAGGTAGTATATTAAATACATTTCAACCTCTTCAGAGGCGGCGCAAATTTGGTTCGCATGTGGGAGCTATGGATCTAAGAACCTATAAACGGAGCCCACGACGCGGGAATTACCAAATTTGCGCCGCCTCCGAAAAGGTTGAAATGTATTTAATATACTACCTAACGAGTAAATAGGTTTCATTCATATCTGTTACATAATTGTATGATTGAACGAGATAGAAATTACTTTATTAGGAAATAGAAGTTATTTTATACTTTTTAGTGCATTTCGAAGTCGGTGTATTTTTTTTCTAAAAATTATTTTATTTTATACTTTTTAGTACATTTCGAATTTGGTGTATTTTTTTTCTTAAAATTATTTTATGCATCAACTGAGGAATGCACGAATTTCATTGTATTAGGCAACGAGTCCCTTGTTTTCGGAAATCAGCTTCCGCCCTTGGAAACCAGTCACCTTTTCTTTCCGGTTTTAACCCTTTCGCGACGGCGCGCCTGTGCCACTCTTCGCAACAGAGTGACTGACTATACTTCGCCACGTTTCGCGACGGCGCGACTGACCATACTTTGTCACGAAAGCGAACGACAACAAAGTAGCAGTGAACCATACTTCGCTAACAATGTATTTATAGCTATATTTTGAATTCGCTATTGAAATAAAATAATAATATAATTATGGTTTTTAATATATACGGCGTCAGCCTCTGTGGACGAAAAAGTGGCTGCCGTATATATACGGCGTCAGCCTCTGTGGACCAAAAAGTGGCTGCCGTATATATACGGCGTCAGCCGCTGTGATGCATCAAGTGACTGCCGTATATATACGGCAACCGTCGCGAAAGGGTTAACACATCTGACCAACGGAGTGTATGTTGTGATCGTAAAAAATTATCATGGAAAGCAACCGTTTAATTTCTGTCGGCCAATGATAATAGCAGTCGACCCTCATATAAAATCGATCAATCTCTGTCCCGTTCACCAGCTGCGGGTAATCAACTATGGCTATCTCTCTATTTTCCACGACGCGAATTCCGACCGTATCGACTGTGAATCCGAGAAATGTTACCTTCAGAGCTTTGTCAAATTAATTACTATACTATATTCCGCAGAACGTTGAAAAAGTTAGTGAATGTTGCTTATGTGTTGTGCTTTAGAATGTGCGATTATAAACACATTATCCATATACACGTAAGCAAAATTTAAATCGTACTCCTCCTCACATATCAAACATTCTATGCTACGTTTCGTAGTGTGAATGTCATAACTGGAATTCAACAATTAATCGTGATTTTTTGTATGCCACTTTGCGCAACTGGAATCTGATGGTAAGCATACATCAAATTGATCTTGAAAGATACAAATTTACTGTATAAATTCAGCATTCGAGCGTTAAGTATTCCTAATGTTAATGGGTGATTCCCAAGCGCTCTTTGATGGATGAGCGATTCCTCGCTGAAGTGTACATACAAACTCCTATCTTGCTCCTTTGATCGTGTCTGTAGGTAGACCTCAGTATCAACGCAATGCAGAGTATTCAATAGTTTGTATATATCATTATCTGACACTGCCATCACGGTAGATTCAACTTTCCTTGTCGGTAACACTCTAGGTATTGAAAGCTCCGCGACTTTGAAGATAAGTCGACGGTTCTACATGTTAAATAGGAGTCCATATTTAATCGAGAAGTTCGCTCCTATTTTGAATATTAGCAGTAATGAATGTCCACAGAAATGTCCGGCATAACATTAAATCGATAAATTGATAAACGAACCGTCCGCTGTAGCAGGAATAAACGCTGACATTGTTCTACCGATATATTGCAATCAAAAATTGGACCTAAATAAAATCTTTCTTCACATTGTCAAACTACATCAACTATGAAATAACTGGTTTTCTCCATTTTTAAAAATTATAAAATACACAAAGGTAAATTCTGCTTGAATAGCTACACGAAAATATTATCTGTTAATATCTGTGACAGGAAGATAAGAACACTTTCGATTTGTGGCAGAATTTGAAAATCTTACATGCGGTAATATGGCGCTCTGTCACACTTTCCTCTTTACCGGCAGGACGTTGGTAGTTTCTACTTATCAAAAAGCCGATAGAGAGGATGAACGTCGCACACGCTAACCACTGATCAATACCTCGACATTCTGCTCTCTGTCCTTGAACGATGAGGAGTCAAGTCGCGTTTTGCGTTTTATTCTAATTCTATTTTCCATTAAACTTAAAATAAAATCGTCGAATTCGTCGAAAGACTGTAAGATAGTTCGACCGGCGAGTAATTTGCGGAAACACCAGCGATATGTTATCACTTTTCAACGAAGCTGTAAGTCAGTAAATTTGCATTTTAGCAGATTTAATCTATTCTTATTCTATTTCTATTCTTGTTTCCAATCTTTACCAGGAGTCACCAATTCACCCACCCTCCGAGTGAGTTTCGTATTCGTTTATCGATTTACTGCAAAATTGGCTGACGCACAATAAATTATTACTTGTTTCTTAATTTAAAATTATTTTCCATTAGAGCCACTGATCCAGACCGTGTGGAGTGGAACATATCGTTGATTGAATTAAATAAAACTTTTAGATTGCCTGAAATTCGACGTAAAAATAAAAGAATTCCGCCTAATATTGAAACTAGGAATGAAAGTTTAACAAAAAAAATCATAATAGAAAACAATAAAGTAACAAAGTGTAGGCATTTATTGGTTCTGTATTATTTGTATGATCCGTTAATGATTATAATTATTCCTTGAGATGTAAATGGAATGAATGAGGGTTGCAAGTGGTGTCGTGTGTTCGTTGAAAAACGCATCATTGCCGTGAATGTTCATTTGATTTTTAACTAGTCTTATGTTATCCTTGTACTGTTAAAAACGTGTGCAATTTCCTTGAAAAATTAATTAAAAGTTTAAAATATTGTTCCGTTAATAAATGTTCATTCAATTAAAAGTTACTACAAAAGTAATTGGGTTTTTCAATCACTATTATTTTCTCATTACTGTTAAAGATCTAAATACTGTATATACTGTAACGAGGCAAATTATGCCTTACCATAAAGGGCCATCAAGGCCAGAGAATCTCACCCCTCCACTCGGTTAAATTCTCGCCGCCTGGACCGAGAGTGAGGAGTGTGCATATGTGAGCAGTTTTCTTTCTTTTTGTTTTGTATGATGAGCGCTTCTTCTGTGCTTGAATTTAGTATCCGAGACGAGTTCCTGGAGACCACGTAGCACTTATCTTAAAAAGTACAATGCAGTTGTCCAATCTCAGAATGATCTGGATAACGGGTGTGTTTGGTGTGCAGACTTGTATGGTAGACGTACCCTGATGAGTGTCTTCGGCGGTTTCCCATCAAACGCAGTATAAGGAGTCTTACTAATATGGGATTGTACGAAGGGTAATTGCACGCCAGTCGTTTATGTGTTGGAATGATAAATTCAGTAATTCTAATATCCGAGATGAGACCTTGATACAGACAACATGACTTTTACCCTTAAAACTGTCGTTACGGAGCTACCCAATCGTAGACTTCTGCGCAACGGATACCATCGACAGTTATGTTATAGAGGAAACCCGGATTTCGGTGCCACACTCTCGATGATGATCTGTTAAACGTTGCTTAACACTTCATCGACCGGTCGTAGTTGAGGCTGCCAGTCAGTAAGTATCGGCTTAGTCGCGCACGCATTTACTCCCAGTACCGGCTAAATTTTCGCTTTTTATTGTGTTGTGCTTATTTCTTTTGTTTCAAAGGAACGTAATTTTATTGATATTTATACTTTATTTTGCGTTTATTTTATACAATAAAGGGCCTTATAAACTAACATTCATAAAATAAATTCAAGGTAATAGTAATTCAACTTTTCAATAAGCGTTGTCAATCGAAAAGCCGATAAATAGGCTAGCGGCCAATAATGTGTTAAGATTCATTATCGCTATCACAGGCACTAAGAGTGATATGGGAAAGCCCCGCCGAGAGGTAGCTCGGCACCATGCCTATTTGGAGATGGATTCTCAGGAGGGATGACCTTCGGGGTCTAGAAATAGGGTGTTAACGTTGCATATACCTGACCGGGTGAGAAGGGATGATCGCGTTCTGTTTATGGTGGGCCGGACACAGACTAAATCCAACCGCTGCGCTCAGATGACGTTGCCACGAGCCACCCTTCAGCCTCCATGGTGACGACCAGCAGCCAGTTTCAGCGAAAACCGGGCATGAGGAAAGCCACACCCAGCCACCACCAGAAAAGAGCCGCAAAACCCGGCCAACCAATCAACACATGGCGGCCCATCCTCGACGCGAAATTCCTCGCGGAGGAAAACACCGCATACTGTGACGGGGGAAGTAAGTAAGCCGCGGGCCGAGGACGACGCGCGTAGTCCGCAATTCTTTTTCTTGTTTTCTTTTTTGGCTTGTCACCTCTTTGAACTATTTTTTGTGTGTATAGTCGCCACTCCAATGCGACACCTAACTAATAAGACTCGAGTCGGACCTCAGCCGCGCATATGTATGTCCAGGTAGGATTTCGCTTTCTGGTGCATACTTTTTTAATGTGTGCGCGAGCGTGGAGTGCCGGTGTACCATCGGTCAACGACTGTGAGTTAACGCGTGACGGATGACCTCGATGACGAGGACTTTCAAAGCCCCACATCGTCATATATTTTTTTATCTTTAGTTGCATTCTTGATTTAGTTCATTATTATCTATCACTGTCACCTTTCATTATAACTCTGTCCCTGTCATTTTTCACCATATATTGGTCACTGTAAGCCCAATACATAAACAGCCTGTATGAAAATACTTGAACAAATATTCATGAATAATTTTAACTACTATCATAACATAATATCGAGTCCTCAATGCCGATTTCCTACAATGAGATAATAGAGTATCGTTAAACATATCCATGAAGAATCGTGCGCGAGTTATGTTACTGGATGGTTGAATGGTTTTTAAATAAATGCACAATACTTTAAAATAAACACGTTTCTTTTAATTTGTTCCGTTCGTACAGGCCACAGGCTTAATAATGAATGAATCAGTGCCTCGTCGCCGAAGCGATGGTACCACGGCTCTTATCTTTTGTTTCGTCTATGGCAGGGCCTCATCCCGCCGGTGGTGATAAGACCGGACTGCAGGTGGTCACATAACTCGCGCGTGATTGGTGGATCTGTTCGGTGGCACAAATATTTTTCATTGAAGCTGATGTTTTCATGGATCAACGGGTAAGTTCTGTTTAAGTTGTTTGTGCATTTTTAATATTAAACGTATGTAGGAATTGACTTATTTCGTTTCATTTAGTTATTCTGCTAGATATTCCATTTCAATTCCATTTCATTGTATAGAAAAGGTTCTATGCAACTCATTGCATTGAATTAGTTCTAAAACGTGCAATTGTTTATTTGCTTCGTTAGAATAATAGGTAAAATTAATTTTCCTGAATTTATTCTTTATTCCTTTTGGAAAGTACCAAATACATGTTATTTACTCCGTCCAGACAAACGGATAATTCGGGTTATTTCCTTTTAAGAATAATAAAGAAAATAATATTAATCTGAACTGTTTAATTCGTTATTCGATTTAATTTTCACTGAATAGCTACTTGTTATACTTACGCGGTATCGCTAGGATTGTTCTCGATTATGATTGGCTGTCATACACGTAGCTGTCGCTTGCCTACTCCATGCTCGCTCTCATTGGTTAGTGTTTTTTGCTAACAATTCGAATATGAAGGCTCAACCAATATTTTGGTAAATGAAAAAGTTGTTGAGACTCGTCCCTACCTACCACCCTTTTTCGTCTCTTGCACTAGTTGTGGAATACCCTGTATTCGTATGTTTCCTTTCGTTTACTTCTATTGTTTGGCAGTTATTTGAAGTGTGCAACATATGTTTATCTCAATACATAATTCATTATTGTAGTTCGAAGTGAATGGTTACATGTGTCCTTATTTATTTTCAGCTCTTTGTGAGAGCCACATTACCACATGTTCGTATGTAGGTTTCTAATGTTTAAAGCAAGCCAGGAAAATTCTTAGTAAAGCATTTACTGATTCATAATGCGTTCAGTATCCTGGAGTATCATGGTTAGTTCACGAGCTATAATACGACCACCATTAGTATATAAACTATATACAAAATTTTGCCATCGATTATTTCGAATATTGAAAAGATATGAAACTTACCATTGTGATGATGAGTAGAACTAAAATAATATTCTAATTAGGCATCTGTTTAATTTTACATGCTATGAAAATGAAGTACATATATTTGGTCCTATCTTCATACTAGTACTGTAAGTTTAATTTTCATTCGACCGATTGAAGCGAAGTTATTAATTTCCTTTAAAATTCGGTTACTTCTTTAACTGATTATTGTACTGAACAATATGTAGGTAATTATGACCTTAATTTCTACTCTTTGAATGCATTTATTTCTCTTTCAATAAATGAATAATAAGTGGATAATTATTTTGTAACATTCCGAAGGTACAGCCGCATTAATCAGGATTGAGAAAGTGTAAATAATTCCATTAAGGATAAAGAAGTATTACTTATTAATAGTATTAATTACCTCTGATTAATTCAACTCGCAAGGATCGAGATACACTAGAATTCGCATGTACGTTTATTCGATTTGATCTTCAGCTTAATATGTATTAGGAAGGACTATTCATGAGTTACTTTTCGCTATACTGTAATCGATACTCATTGTTCATTAAAAAATAAAACTTCAATGATACAGCTTAGTCTGAATCTGGCTACTTCATTAACTCAATCTATATTTTGTGATTTATGGTATTCACTCTTTGACATATTATAAAACATGGATTAGATTAGAAAAGAACTTAGTATATGCACAAAGCTTCAAATAATCAACCCTTATCCAATTCTTCGAATATTCCAAATATTCTGTTGTTAACAATTTTGTCAAACATGATCTGTTTTTTATATGTATAAATACAAGAATAAATAGACGATGTAAGAAATTAGTATTCTAAATGAAAATTTTAATTAGCATTTAAACGACTAATAGATTTTAGATGTGACACCAAAGGACTTTTTTCATTTGTTTTTAGTGTTATTAGTCATTTACAAGTTAAATCAAATATAAGATAAGAATGTGAAAAAAATGTATTATATGTAAAAGTCATTCTTTCGATTTCCTTATCCCTGTGGTTTATTTGTCTCCTGTTTCGCCAATGAATCCAAGGAATAGTATGATCATGATTGATGAATTTTAAAAGTCGTGCTTATGCATTATTCTCGATATAATATAATTTCCGATCGTGGAACATTCTCAACGAAGCAAGATTATTTTTAAGCAATAGGTAAGTCAGATTGGAATTGGCTTATCATAATTTGAAAGACCCTCGTTCATGATCACGCTCAGCCGTCAGGCTCGAAGCTGTCACTGTCGCATGTGGGTGCATGCAATTCTCGGGCTTTGATTTGTCCCTGTTTTTGATTAATAATTCGAGAAAGAAGCTTCATACCTCATTTTTGCAAAGGGAAAATTTGTTTAGAATGATGACCCCTATGATCCCTTTCCAGGACTCACATTAGTTTTAAGATACCTTACATATTCACAGTACTGCTGGCCAGCTAATTCCGGTGACAAAATAGTCGGCGCCTCACTCCAGATTTCATACATCCAGAGCTTGGATTCTGAATTAAAAGCTAACCTAAATCACCAAGTGACTGGTCTATTCCGACGACTTCCTTGTTCGACAAGCTCTATGAGACACGCACTGTCAGTCCGTACATGGTTATGTAGTTATATCAATATAAGTCAACTTGTCTTTTTAGGAACGTCTCGTTGCTGCTTAAAGGGGGCCTGCACTGGACAAACTTTGAACTGAGAATTTCTCCTGGACCCTAAACTCTACAATCACATACTGCTAAGGGGACCTCCCTCAAATCGCTCATCTTCAAAACTAAGGTGTACTTGTGTAGTGCTGAAAAGATTTTGGGATCTGAAAGGTTCTAATATAATATAATTCTTATATAATTCTTAGTTATAATATAACTTCTAATATAATTCTTTTTACTACACACGTGCGTGTTTCTCGTAGGGTGAGCATAGCGCTCTCTCTCTTAAGAGGTAACGTCACTCTAGAATTTTGAAAATCGATTTTTTTTTCGCTTAAATGACGCTTTATTATGTGTAGAATATGAGAAAAAAGTTTTAAGTGTGGGACAAGTCGGGAACACGAATTATTTTTAAGTGAACTGCAACCACTCGCAGTGCGTTGCTGGCATTCTTACTGTAACTTTTGAATACGAGCGTATCTAGGTAAAGGCAAAATGTCTGATTCGGTTAGGATAATAAACGACGACCTACAATTTGAAAAAATAGACAAAGGTTCTTGGTGGAAAAGGAAATTTGGCAGGTAGACTAATTGATGAATTGAGTATTTATTATGGTTTAGCCATCCGCCGACACTATGAATCCAATGGCAAAAATGTACTTGACATTGCCGCAAATATGGCTATTGCATATTCAACGATGGACTATCCACTATAATGAAACTAATGAAAGCCTTGCATAAGTCTGTCGGAGAAAATTGTTATAATTTTTGCCTGCAAGCCGACGCCCGACGCAAAGAATTTTCAGAATAATCTTTCAATGAAACTACAAAAATGACGAGATTGAATATTAGATTCAGCAAGAAGAAAAGGGCGTGAAGGATGTTAATATAGAAGGCCAAATGTATGGTGCAGGCATCTCTAGATACAGTTATACAACAAATTTCTTATGCTGAATAGTAATCAAAACTTTAAACGCGTTTTTCTCGAAATCACTTTTTTTGAAATGGCCGGACAAATAACTCGAAAAGTTTTCAATCAATCGACTTGAAATTTTGTGGAGAGGTGCAAAACAACATAACTCAGTGAACATCGTACGGGTTTTTCGATTAATTAATTGGTTAACTTTTGATTAACAATTTACTGCTGAATTCTTTGTCGTTTTTAGATACTTTTTGTTCATATCTACACCAAATTAACAATTATTAATATTTTTTAATTTCCGTACGATGTTCCATAGATTTTGGCATATAAAATGAGAAACTTTTTGAAAAATGAAAAATGAAAAAAGAGTCCGGCCATGCAGCCCTTTCAAAGTAATAGTGTTGTTGCTTGCCAGCACCTACAGCCGCCATTTTTAGTGCAAATTGTTTATAAAAATTTACAAACCATCTTCAAAACACACCTAATAAAGCCTCTTTTATTCTGACCTTAAAACTTGTATCATTATTACTTTAAAAATTTCCGAAAATTACCTTTTTTTCTGACTTCTAGAGTGGCGTTACCCCTTAATTCACGCGACGCTTCTCCTCCCACCACCTCGACAAGTGATGAAACAATAAAATGCAAATTTATTACATTAATAGGATCAACTCATGTCAAGATTCTGGAAACAGAAGAAAGTACGTGATGTCAATCTACTTTTGCTGATCAAGCAAAATACGATGACTGCTTCATTACAACATACAACCATACTTCAAAAGGTCTACCCGTTTTGGTTGTCACCCTCAATGTCGATGTGAAGAAGATGTCTAGGCAAGTATTTGATCATATGAAATATAATAACACAATAAAAATGTAAATGTAAAAATGATACATGTGATACTCCTCGTTCGTGTGAAATGTTATTGAATTCCATATACTGATTATATTTTAGAGTATATTTTACATAGAGTACATATTATATTTAGAGTCCTTTATGTTGCCACAAGCGCTACGATCTGTCGTAACAAACTATTATATAAGACAAGAAATAAATGGAGCAAGGGCGCACCATGTCACGTATACTGACGTCAATACAGTGCATCCACCGGCAGAAGTACGTGTAAAGAAGAGAAGTGTATCACATGGCGTTTTATCAATTCGATCCTCAAACTTCGTGTGATTTGATCCCAGAGACCAAATATTACCTAGAAAGCCTCTTAAGGAGCCACTCGACCGCAAGTACCTAAGCAACGTCACTGATGTTCAGGCTTGCTTAGGGAGCTGTTACGAGAGTACCCTGGCGGTCACTCAATAAACGTTGCGGGTACAGCCCCATTTACGTTTGTTGTACAGAAAAACATCAGGACTTAATACCTGATATACAAGTATAATCGAGAACGATTGACGGCAACCAATACAATCTGGAATGACCTTTTATTCGAGGTATACATCCTGGAGACTGCTAGGCCTAGTATCCAAAACGTTCCTGACAATGAATACAAACAACACGATACTTACTCTTAAAACTATTTTTATGGAGCAGCCCAATCCCTGATTTATGGGCAACGGATGCCGCTAACGGAAATGTATTGCAGAGGTTTGCACAAGTGACCTCGACGATGACCTCACTGAACGTTTTGTGAGTAGTCCTGATAAGCTATTATAGGAGTTGGAGGTGTGCTACTAATTATGTGCGTATAGCCGTTTAGACCTGGGCACATGTCTGCTTGTGGTTTCAGTTAGCCAAATATATAGTAACTGTCATCTTAGTGTCTTCATATGTTTACCCGTAATCCGATTTGCCAATTATTTCAAATTTAGAATAGTTCAGATTGTACCTTGCTAATTTAATATTAAATGTGTAGTCGTTTCATGCGTTTAATCTCTCTTATTTTGTAATGCTACTTATGTGTATGTCACTTCTCTCGCACAATTGTAACGTAATAATACGCTGGCTTAGAATTCGTTACGTGCGGCGAAAGCGAGCGGTTTCGCTCGCTTTTTACAAGATTTGTTGCACATAAATTGGTCAATTTGCCGCGATGGAGATGAATGACGAACAGACTTAAACGTCTAGCGACAATCTTATTTAGATCTTTCGCTACGAGACGCTGATTGTAGTAGTCTAACCCGCCTCCCCAGATCGTATCGTCACAATATTGGCGGTTAGAGCAACGAACTGTAAGCATGGTTTTTTCGTATCGGACCATGAAGGCTGTTGCATGTGTTCGTAATTTGCATGATTGCACCGTAAGACAGTGCTGGAAATCTAACTATTTCTGCAACAAATACAATATCCTAATGAAAAGTCAGGAAACACCGAACGCGACAGTTAGTGTTTACTTACCACGAGGCTTTTCTGTAATTACTTATTAGTGCTTCGTTTATAAGTACCACCTGCAGTCTTCATGATGGCAATTCTGATAATTCCATCATCACCTGGATGTAGATGTTTAATACATCCAAATGTCCATTTCATTGATGGTACGTTCTTTGTGCCAGCGAGTGTAAAAATGTTGTTTGCCTTTTTATGTGCATTGCCAAACAGACAATCTGTTGCTAGAAACTTGATAAAAATTAACCTTTGGCATGCTCATTAATGAATCGGGTATTAAAAGCTGTGCAGGAGTAAGGGCGATAGTGTCATTGCATGAAAGCACATGAATTTAATATAGCTTCAATTTCGATTACGTACATATTTAATTGTTTATACGTAAACAATAGATTGCCGATTGTTCGAACCAAATGGTGTTTAAAAGATTGAATTATCGCCTCGTATAGACCTCCAACATGTGATGATCGTGGAAGGGAAAAATGTCAGGAAATGCCTTCAGATGATAAATGACTCATAATTTTTGCGTTATCATTCGTTGAACCTAAAAATTTTTGAATTTCGTTTAATTCAATTTTTGTTCCGCCTAAATTAGTTGCATTATTAGAATAAATATGTTGAGATTTATCTCGATGACCAAAAAATTGTTTTGAACTTGCTATGAACGCTTCACAGACAGAGATTTGGAAACTAATAATGATTCTGAATTTCTTCACACGAATTGCAAGAGCAAACATAAATACATGCGCCATATTTTTTCTCACTGGCATCACAAAAAACATGGAATTGAATACCTTATGCATGATGAAAATTGATATTTCGCGGTACTTTAAATTATGTCAATAGAGGCAATTAAATTTGAAATTCATTCCATGTGAGCAAAATAGTCTGCGGTACTGACTCATCACACGTTATATGAGCCTTGCAAAGATCCTGGCATAACGATTTTGGCTATTGAAATGATGGAACCCAATAAACCTAGAGAGTCGAATAATTGTGCGATTTTAAATAAAATGAATCTTTTAGTAACGCCAAACTGTGTATTATTTGTGTTTACATTATAAGAATTCCAATAAATGTTTAATGTTTTCACTGCTGTATTTAGATCTAACGCATGCAATTTTTCGGAAGATTGATTTCACAAGTCCTTTATTAATTTAGGCGCATTTGAAGACCACTAACGTAAATGAAAATTGCCTGAATCGTAAGCGTAATTGATCACGAAGTTGAATCGTTTCGTCAAAGGTTTGTGCTCCTGTTGGAAGATCATCTACATAATACTTTCTTACATTGCGATTTAGAGTTAAACAAACAGTCTTCAACAATACATTCATCTTCTTCAAAATCAGTAGTAGTATCGTCAACGTCGAAATCATCAAAATTGACACTAATATTACTGTCTGCACTCGTGCCGTCCGAGGTTATATAATCATCTACAGTAATATCAATACCTGATTTTTAGGAAGAGTGTCGCGAGGTAGGTAGGGTAAATAAATATTACTCGCAACAGTATGTTTGCAAGAGGTGAGGTATTTAATAAGAACTATGGAAACTATATGTGATGCTATGAAAATACAATGTGACTGAAACGGAGGCTCGGCGGATAATCTATGTTTTTGCGCCTTTCCGCAGTATATATCAACTTCCTAGCGAAGGCGTAACTCCTTAGACATTAGAGGGTGGAGTTTATTTTTCTTGCAGAGTCCTCCCATTTTCGGCGGGGGAAAGAGTACTGTAAATTACAAATTCGTCAACCGAAAATGTCCTTCCGGCCCGTGTTGACCATGTGGCCTAATGAACCGTAACGGGACATGGCTGGCAGCGTTTATGGCAGGGTAGCCTATTGAGCTACGCACGTCTAAAAAACATAAAATAATTTCGCCAACTTACAGAGTTTAGGGTAGGCTTAACTGCCTACATCTAAACATCTGTAAACGGTCAATGCTAACTTTCTACCAACGCTGCGAACCATGTGCCGCTACAAAGAGTATCAGCCACGCAGAGTCTTACTTGATTCTGTATCACAAATTAATCCTGTCACAGAAGAATTCGCAATTCGATTGAATCTACACAAAACGAAAGTAGATATTTGATTATCTGGTGTTTACAATATATCAACCCATGTACATGCTGGCCAAAATTAACGCACCACTTTCTTTAACCGTTTCTTTCTTTATGTTCTATTGGAGGTAGGACTTTGAAATTTTGAGAATAAGTGGATCCATGGGTTATTTCAATGCTCCAGGAGGGCCATTGTTCCTTGCCACTTCGTTGCGGTATCAGCGACCCCTTAAATGCTAGGAGGTCGAAAAACCGACAAAAAAGGCTCTAACTTCGACAGAAAAAAAGAAACAATCCGAAATTTTTTTACAGAATGAGGTTCTTTAGGTTGCGGCCTTTCCGAAAATGCCCGGCTCAATCCCCTACGATACCCCCAACCCTCTCCCCAATTTTCCGCCCCTCCCTAAGGGATGCTTTTTCAATTTTGTTCAAACTTGTACCGAAGCTTCCTCTGGACCCCACTTATACCTGGTAAAAATTTGGTCGTGTTTGCGCCAACCCCTTGATCGCTACACGCTATCAAAAAGCCACCACTTGCTGTTTTCTCACTTTTTTCACAGTTAAAAGTTAACTTCGGACTTGTCGTCCACGGAAAAACTTGTTTGCGTGCCGACGGTGTCGCTTCTGATGATGGTTTGGGCCTGGTGTGAAACCAACCCCCACTGGGGGTTCCTACCCCCAACCCTCTCAATCCACTCCCGGAGGTAGGCGGGTAAATTGGGCGCATGTGATCGATTGAGGGATCATTAAAGCATTTCTGTACAAATTTTCAAGTCAATTACTCGAACCGTTCTCACGCGATATGGCAAAATGTGGACATTTTGAGATTTATAACCCCAAGCTCATCTAGCAACCACGACTTACTAGAGGCAGTTGGCATCCCGCGGATTGGCCTCTCACGAAGTTTGAACCCTCCTTTCTTCGATCTCAGAAGGTGCAATCGCTCACATGACCCGCACAGTCTCCAGCGGCGCCGCAAAGATACCTTATCTAAAAAAAAAAAACATATATAGCGTCGCGAATATTCTAGAAAAGCGAATGTTCTCAAAGAGTCGAACTGTATTGCGACACGATTGAGATTGTAGGCTGCTCCGCGGAGCAAGAAGCAAGGCGCGTCTCGCGAAGCACTGAATCGCCAACCGTGAACCTAACGACAAAATTGTTGATAACGCGGCCGCAGTATAGCAACCGGCGTATATAAAATAAGGGCTCGCGACAGGAGCCTCTATTAGCAGTCTAGGAGAGGGGACGAGGTGAGTACCATCGGTCGCTGTATGATCGAAATCTGTCTAACATGGAGAAATTTCGTGTTTCAAAAGAATGTATGAATTTGATTGAGGTAGAGGGTAAACAAATATTATATAGACGTAATTGAGTCTCAGAAATCATGATAGTTTGTTGGCTCGAATATGTATTTGATAACGATTATACGGTGAAAGTGTGTGTGTGGTCATGTATACGTTATGTATGTGATTGTATTGTTCGTTGATTGATCTGAGGAGAACAGGGTCTCGCTCAGTGTCGTTCGAATGGAGGAGAACAGTGTCTCGCTCACCGTGGTAAACCACGTTGCCTGAAGTTATTCACGATGATCTATTCGAATAGTGTTTAGTGTACGATTCAACCACCCTACCGTGGCCCATTCGAGGAGTGTAGGTCTTATCCGAACAGTGTGTAATGTGCGATCTACCACCCTACATGTGGCCCATTCAAGGAGTGCAGGATCTCGCTGAAATGGTATTTATGGATGATCTCCGAATCACCCTGTATTGGCTGTGCCATGTTAAGTTTCGCGGAACCTTATCACTCACGACTGAATTTTCGACCTTCGATCCAAACCGTTCAAGCTTCGACGCTCGACTCCCTCAAGCTCCGACGTTCAACTAACTATCTGTTTGTACGAAAAATCGCCTAAATACCCTCGCGTTCCGAAGGTAACGGTTAAGAGACACTCTATACTTTCGTTTGTTAAAACTGTTTAAAAAGAAAGGTATAGCTGTTAAAACACTGCACGTGTTTTTGGTAAGATTCGTTCGGACCGGAAGTAATAGACAAGAGGGTCTCCGGTGACCCATACTCCGAGGTAAAAAACTATCGACGGTGACTTACGCGCCGGGCCATTTGGGCCCTGCAATAAATCGGTTAGTCGCGGCAAAGGTTTCGGTTCGCGGTCGAACAGTCGCTCTTGGACTAGTTTAGGGACTCCAGTAGGAGAGTTCGGCAATAGAACCTGGACGTCTGCCCGGAGAGTAGAAAGAAAGGAAACTTCAACAGAAGAGTTTGGCGAACATTTCTGTTATGTCTTGGGAAACAATGAAAAACACAACCACGAAAATGAACCCCCAAAAAGAATAACCCTTCACCTTTATTATACTTTTACTACTATTCTCTCCGCTCAACTCGCTCAACGTGTACAGTGTAGCTCGCTATCTCACAGACTGACTCATCCGTGACGCTCACATCCGTTCCTATGAGGCGTCGGTATGTTAGTGCCCGACAATATCACACTCCCTATTTTCCAGAATACCCTATTTCTTGCGAATTCTGTCAATCCATCCTTCTATCAATAAATAATAGCTACAACATGTTTTTACTGTTAGTTTACCTTCATTTTCAACAAGCATTTGGAGTAGTTGGACTAAGGTATCATATTTTATAAAGATAAATTAAACTAAGGGAACTAGGGGGCTAAATTACCGTCTGTTTCTCTATTCTTTAGCAATTTTTTAACATCTTGCATGTATGTTCCTGTAACAATACAAAGCTAACATAAATTAAAATAATAAGAATGTTAAATATTAATATTACTTACATCGACTGTCAGATGTAAGTAATATTACTTACTTACAGCCACCTACTCGCACAGTTATCACAAATATCCTTCGGCGATGTTATTATACATAACTTTATGTGATCAACAGAAATCGCGATGTAATATATAACAGATTATAGACATTCGTACGAATAGAGGATTATCTAGCTAGAGGTAAAGAAAATATAATAATACGTGCGTGGAACAACAGTAGCATTAATAGCTCAGTTGCAGAAACATTAGATAGTGTGGGGGCGAGATAAGAATGTTTTGCGCGGTATGGCAATCGAATCGGGCGAGGTGCGAATGAAAAGTGTTTGGATCGTGCGAATGATGAATGTTTGGATCGGGTGACAATTCTTCGTAATAGGAATGCGTACATGAGTGGATTTGGGAGAGAAAGAGTGTTGTGAGATTAAAAGGAACAGGGCAGTCGAGTAAGAGAATCTAAAAAAAGAATTTCATTTTTTTTTTTATATTAAATATTTTTCTTAAAACGGGTCGTAGAGTCATTAAACCAGTCGCAAAGATCGCTACAATAGATTAATTGAAATTGGTGCACTACTTATTTGCTTGCCCTAATTTCGATGCCCTAATGACTACTCTATTCGTTAGTACTTTTAAGCTAATAATGTGCTTTGTATGCAGCTTCATTACATCACCACGAAATTGTGTGCACAGCATCAGAAAGATTTAAAAATTCTAACCTTTCAATTTGGATTTCTTACAGGAAAATATTTCATTTAAATTCTATTCGTTTTATTTTAAATTAATTAAAAACAAATTGTTAGTATTTATTTTCCAATTTATGTTTTTAACTTCTTATATTATGATAAAAAATTGCATAACGCAACTATATGATATGACGGAATTGGGCAGGTTGTAGAACCAATACCGTGCAATTAAATAAACACTATTATAAGGATATCAGCACTGTAAAGTAGGATAACGACGTTTCAAAAAGCTGAAATATGTAGTTTTCATTTAAAATATCATTTTAAGGGGCAAGTAATTTTTTAACGGAATTGATAATAACGTACCACCGAGAAGCCTCGCAATGATGCATTAAAGATATTATAAAATGTGAAAGTTAAACCTTTGTTGCTGCTTAGTATCACCATTTGTAGTAATTTCTGCGTGGCTACAGATGTTTCATACCAGCTGGTATCGTATCTGTAAATATTAAAAAATGCTTATGTAATCAATTAATTGTGCCAAATTAATTAAATCCCTAACGGATCAATTAAAAAATGAGGACTAATCAGAGCGCGAAGATTACGCGCGCCCAGAAGCGAGAGTAAAAAGGTTCGAGCCTAGCAGCTGAGCACGATCATGATCAAGTGCCTACGCGGCGGGGCAGTCTAAACGTTTACCAAGAAGCACTTACGTCAAATCTCTGTTAAATAATGAACAACACAGTTACACATAATGTTCATTTATTCGTTTATCACGAGTAAGGAACAGAATTAGTTATGTGTAATTAACAGAAGTCGAGTAAATTCAATTTCTGTAACTTTAGCTTTACATAAAACTTATAAACCACTAAAATAAGACTCACGAATTGTTTAAAAATAATTTTAACAAAAAAAAATACACCGACTTCGAAATGCACTGAAAAGTATAAAATAATTTTTATTATTTCCTAATGAAGTAATTTGTATTTCATTCAATCATACAATTACGTAACAGGTATGAATGAAACCTATTTATTCGTTAGGTAGTATATTAAATACATTTCAACCTTTTCGGAGACGGCGCAAATTTGGTTCGCATGTGGGAGCTATTGATTTAAGAACCTATAAACGGAGCCCACGACGCGGGAATTACCAAATTTGCGCCGCCTCCGAAAAGGTTGAAATGTATATAATATACTACGTAATGAGTGAATAGGTTCCATTCATATATATTACGTCATTGTAGGATTGAATGAAATAGAAATTACTTCATTAGAAAATAGAAACTATTTTATACTTTTTAGTGCATTTCGAAGTTGGTGTATTTTTTTCTTAAAATTATTTTATTTCACACTTTTTAGTGGACCGGGCAGAATTGTGTAGGATACTGTAAGACAATTCTTCAGGGCTTTTTTTGTCTGCATAAATGCCATGAGCATAATTAAGTATAATACACCAACGTCAACCTGAACTCATCTTGCTGCAGAACTCGGGTGTTAGAGTGGTGAAGCTTAGTTAGTGTTTTGGGTCAGTGCATTGTAATTGCCATTTCTTGGTTTTTCGGTGCATAGCACGGGGCGTTCAACTAATATTAATAATATTAGTTTTTCGCTAATATCACGAAAACTAAATTTGTATATGAACAAAATTGTTCAAAATCATGTCCGTGATAACATGTTAAAAGCGCACTAAAATCGGAGAAATTTTTTTTCAAAAGTTGCCGGTTTTTTTGCAAAAAAAACACTTTGCAATTAAAAAATGAAAAATTTTTTAACAATGGTACCAATGGGGAGTCAGACCCTACCAGATGCAAAAGGTTTCGTTCCGATTGGTCCACCCTGTTAGGAGTAATCGGCAAACATACATAGAAAAAAAGAAAAATGTATAGTGATCGAATTGAGTAACCTCCTCCTTTTTCGAAGTCGGTTAAAAAATCGTACTATGCTTTATTTGGCGGCGCCTTGCACACAATGTTGGTTAACAAAACTGCAGACGCAAAAGTGCAGTTTCTTTTTACTATACGTTTAGTATATGGGGTGCTCTTTACAAGAGGTGTTCCTTTTTTCTGTTATTCTGTTATTCTACTTTTAGCAAGCACTTGCAATTATTTGGTTCTGTAAATATAAAGTATTAAAAAAGTAAAATATTAAAAGTATAAGCACAAAAATAAATAAATATGTAAATACATTAAGTCTATTATAGTCTACCCGTAAAAATAAGCTTTTCGATTTTTCAATAAAAAAGTTATTTTTAACTACATGAAGTTTTTTTCATCTAACAAAACTGTGTTATAAAAGTATAGCTAATGTGAGCCACCGGTGGTACACGCCGCCAGATAAATCATTCGCGTGTGAGCCACCGGTGGTATACGCCGTCCTCAACGTATTAATAGCTCAAAATGAAGTTTCAAACCCTCTTTTTGCAAAAAAAAATTTTGTTTAGAATAACGTCTACTACCACCCCTTTCTGGGAGCAGCACTAGTTACGAGACACCCTGTAATATTCTACAAATTGTAAGTAATGAAAAGGTATTTCATGTGAAAGTATTTAATGATGAAGGGTGGGATGCATACGAAAATTTGATCCAGCACGGAATATGTTAAAAGGTCCTATACCATAAGTTCGTTCTAATATGCTGTTTTCTGTGAAAATATAACGTATCAATTAATTCAAATGAAATGAAGAGTAGCAGAGTCAGCATTGATAAAATTGATAATAGGAGTCGTGAAAACGATATAATTCCAATTATTTCCTACGGAATATCTAACAAGTTGTGGTGAAAAATTCTGTATACATATAACATCAAGACATGTACATGGTTGTAGAAATGTTAGCAGCACCATCTATCACGTACTGAATTGCAAGATTTAGCAAAAACATATATTGTATTACACCAATAACTAACAGTAAGTAGAATAGTGCTTCTCCGAAATTTGCTGAATGGATCACCGATTGCGAGAGCTGAAATAAAAAACAAAAAGAAGTAATCCAATAATTCTTATTTCGACAATACACTGGTTGCCAAAATTAACGCACCACTTTCTTTACACCGTCGTAATTTCCACTGTGTTGTAGATAGTACTTTGAAATTTTGAGAATAGGTGGGCCCATGGGTTATCTCAATACTCCAGGAGTGCCATTGCTATCTGCCACCCCCTTCCGGGATCGGCGACCCCTTGAATACTATAGAGTCAAGAAAGTGACAAAAAAGGTTCTAAATTCGACCGAAAAAAAGAAAAAATCCAAAATTTTTTTTAAGGATGAGGCTCTTTATGTTACAGCCTTTCCGAAAATGCCCAGCTCAACCCCCTCCAACACCCCCAACCCCCTCCATAATTTTCCACCCTTTCCAAAAGGGTGGTTATTTCGATTACGCTGAAACTTTTGCCGGAGCTTCGTCTCGAGCCCTGTTACATGTGGTAAAATTTTGGTCGCATTTACACCAACCCCTTGGACGCTACGCCCTGTCAAAGAACAACCCCTTACGGTTTTTTCATCTTTTCCACAGTTAAAAACCAATTTTGGACCTGCAATTCACGGAAAAATTTGTTTTCGTCACGACAGTATCGTGTTTGTTGATGGTTGGGTGATGGTTAATTGTTGGTGTGTGGAATGCTGTTATTTTTTTTTGAGTCTTTTTGGGTGGCTGGAAGTCCATATCGTTCGGAGCGCTTTTGGTTCATATACTCGCCGCTTGGAGGCCACGGTGATCGCCTTGGCCGACACGACGATGACAGGGTATGTTGGCGGCATCGCTGGAGGCTGTGCGGATCGTGTGAGCAATTCCATCTTCTGGGACCGAGAAGAGGAGGGCTCAAGCTTCATGAGAAGCCGATCCGCGGCACGCCAACCCCCTCCAATCAGTAGGGATTGTGAAGTGAACTTGGGGGCTGTAAATCGCAAAATTTCCACTTTTTTGTTTATCCTGCGAGAACGGTTCGAGCAATCGTCTTGAAAGTTTGTACAGAAATGCTTCAATGGTCCCTCAATCGATAGCATGCACTCAATTTACGCGCCAACCCCCGGGGGTGTATTGATAGGGTAGGGGGTAGCAACCTCCACAAGGGGGGTTGGTTTCACGCTAGGGCCCAACCATCAACAAACACGATACTGTCGTGACGAAAACAAATTTTTCCGTGAATTGCAGGTCCAAGATTGGTTTTTAACTGTGGAAAAGATGAAAAAACAGTAAGGGGTTGTTCTTTGACAGGGCGTAGCGTCCAAGGGGTTGGTGTAAATGCGACCAAAATTTTACCACATGTAACAGGGCTTGAGACGAAGCTCCGGCAAAAGTTTCAGCGTAATCGAAATAACCACCCTTTTGGAAAGGGTGGAAAATTATGGAGGGGGTTGGGGGTGTTGGAGGGGGTTGAGCTGGGCATTTTTGGAAAGGCTGTAACATAAAGAGCCTCATCCTTAAAAAAATTTTGGATTTTTTCTTTTTTTCGGTCGAATTTAGAACCTTTTTTGTCACTTTCTTGACCCTATAGTATTCAAGGGGTCGCCGATCCCGGAAGGGGGTGGCAGATAGCAATGGCACTCCTGGAGTATTGAGATAACCCATGGGCCCACCTATTCTCAAAATTTCAAAGTCCTATCTACTACACAGTGGAAATGACAACGGTGTAAAGAAAGTGGTGCGTTAATTTTGGCCATCAGTGTATTATATTGTTTATTTCAAGTAATGTTGGAAATATAAATAACTTACGAAAAACACATTTATGCTCAGAGAAGTCACCCCTAATATAATCATAGGGCTATACGTTATCTTAAAGTGACCACTACAGACACTGCAAAATCTAAAAACAATAGTATGAATTAAATACATATAGTACAATGGCAGGTTGGAAAAAATATGTGACTTACACTGTACATGTTCAAAATATATAAATTGCTCGGTGCAATTTGAAATGAAGATGTTTTCAATATTTAAAATTCAAATTCTTCAATTATATGTGTATAATTTACAACGAAATTACAAAATTTGCTAAGAATGTTAGAATTTGTTAACATAGGAGTGAAAAGATACTTACTGAATTGTTTCTTGGTGCATAATCATACTTTTAATTAGGTGACTCATATTCTTATTATTCGAACATTTGCGTGGAATACAAGTGTCAGTTACTTCGATGGAAACAGCTCTTTGGAAGTAATAACTGAAAATAACAGTACACAACTCGAATAATACTCGAATAATACTCAAATAATACTCAAATATACAGGGTCTTCAAAAAGTCCCGGACTGTTAAATAACTTGAAACGTAGGCGTTGTTCAAAACAATGGTTGAGACAAAGGTTGTAAGAAATTTCCCTGGCTATTCAACCGCGACCTCGTCCGTGACCTTGATCTTGACCTTCCAGATCATTTCAAAGTAAAGTCCATTTTTTAAATGGCAATCCCCTATTTTGACACCGGAAATGAAAAGGGCGGACAATTTTACGTCTAGATACGATCTTGATCATTTGAAAAATTTGACCTTCATTAGCTGGGTGTCACATCACCTTGCCTCAGTTGACTGCGACGAACGCAAATTTCAGTTCCTTTACGTTACCTTATCTCAATTGGTTGGTATGAATGCAAGTCTCATTTTATCGAATTCTTTAAAAAAATTATTCTTTAATATGACCTTACATATCAAGATATTACCATGAGACAGCCAGGGCAATTTCCTATAACGTTTTGCTAAAACATTTTCTTTAAGCGACGCCTACTTTTCAAGATCTCCAGTCGGTCACAGCTTGACCTTTACTTCATCTTCTGAGATCAAATTTTTCGAATGATCAAGATCGTATCTAAACGTAAAATTGTCCGCCAATTTCATTTTCAGTGCCAAAATTGGTGGTTACTATTTATCAAAAATGGACTTTACCTTAAAATGATCTTGAAAGTCAAGGTCAAGGTCATGGACGAAGTCGCGGTTGGGTAGTCAGAGAAATTTCCTACAACTTTTGTCTCAACTATTTTTTTGAGCAGCGTCTACGTCTCAAGTTATTTAACTGGTCCCGGACTTTTTGAAGACCCTATGTATATTCAATTACCAAGTATGTTAATCTGATTTATTTATTTCATAATATTACCTAGTAACTTCAAATAAGCTGGCGACATGTAAGCAAATCATAATCGTTAATGATTCTGTTCCAATATATATAGTTGCAAGTATTGCTATCCAGAAATAATATAGAATAGTTGTAGTAATAGCATGCTTCTCTTTATCGAAGAAAGTTTCCGCATCTATTGGTAACTGTATTGGACGAGATTCATTGAGAGGTGCAATTTTATCCAAAATAATAGGTGAAATATGGTATGTTGTCATTATGACTATCGCCGAGCAAACACAAGCTGTAAAACGTATCACATGTTCATTTTTGTACTTTTAATATTACGTACTTTAAAATTTGTATTTACACGTAAAAAATGTTGACAGCTGTTTTCCCAAATAGCTGTGTTTTTGCATAATTTGAAGTATCGCATCGTTATTCGTTTGCCAATCGAATTGAATTCGATCGATAAATCCTTTCACCTGTATTTTACACTAATGCTTATATTTGTAACTTACTATTCTATTTCGTAACTTACTGTATTAGCTTGATACCAAATTGTATAATATTTTACAAATGAACCCATGGATATAGTCAGAAGCGTCAGGTTCCTTAAGACACGATAAAACGTCATTTCCATAGTGACAAAGGCTAGAACCTTCAGAAATAATTTCATTATTCCGTCAATCGTTGCCTCCATTAAGTTAAAAACACAATATATACAGTTGATTTGCACTAAAGGTATGGTAACACAAAGGGTAGATACATAGATTTATCTGCTTGATAATAAGTAAATTCTAAATGATTCCTTTATTGGATACGTAACAAACCTGATTGCATAAAAGTAATCATTTGTTATTGACCTATACAGATTCTTAGAAAAGACGTTATGCACTAAATGTTGCTTGTTCTAACTTCTGGATTAAGTCAGATTTCTAAGATCACATTATATTTTTACTAATAAATTACTAATAGAAATTAAAGTTAAAGTCATGAGCACCTCTCTCAATAATTATAACAAATATTATACTATTAAACTGCTACCACTAATTATTATTATACCACTAAATATTTATCTTTGCAATTCTAATAAAAACACCATAAATTAAGGCATCTTTTCATGAAGCTTGATGGCATGTTTGATAGTTTGAGAAATAATTATTAAATAATTATTAACTCATAAAAATCTGTAATAGTTCTCAGCAATAGACGCTTTAGTAAAGGTACAGTTAAAATATTTGTAATTGTAATGGTGTAAGATGTTTTCTGTTCTTTTTAATTAAGATTCAGGAGAGAATGAAATAAAGAATTGGTTGCAAAACAACACATTTACCTGACTCTACTATGGCGGAAAAAGTTTATGGACGTGTAAATTAATAAATTATAAAAATCTGATATTTGATACCTGAACAAGTATGTAGAGCCAAACGTTAACGCCGATAAAAATATTTTTAAACAGTCGGAACCTTTTGCTTCCATACGGCCAAAGTCCTAACACTGACAAAAAAAAGACACAGAGTTTATTGCAATCAGTCAATTGAACCATCGCATGTATGGGCTCATACACAACTGATCTCCAAGTTACTTGTGTACCTTCTGTTTTCTTTTACTCTCCAAGAACACCACATTTTCAACGAATATTTTTATGAAATGTTGCAAGAAATTTCTTAGCAGAGCAAAATGATTGACAGATTCCACAATTCAAGAATTACTTATTCATGCTTAAGAAGGGTGCGAGAGAATCGATGGATACCTACAGCCTGAATTTGTATGGTGGGTCATTAAAAAAATTATGGGGTGCAAAAACTTGTAAGAGAAGAAACTTTTTCGAATAATATTTATGTTTTATATTTCTACAAAGTAAGTCTACGAAGGAGGATATTGTTCGATCGCCTTCAGTCGGCTTGCTTCCTCTGAAGAGAGTGGACGTGCCTAGCAGCAAACAAGTGCCAGTAGTGGAAAATTATAAAGTACGATAGACGTAATAGATATTGGTGAATTTATATTTCATTATAATGATGTATCCAATATCAAATTCGAAAGCTCTTATACGGATGTATGATATTGATAGAACAAGTTGTGAAGCACAGAAATACGGTAGAAAGCAAACTAGAAAATTATGATTATCATAAAGTGGAGGGTAATAGTAATTACTATTGTAACTATTGGCAGTAATTAAGCAGGATATACATTAACTCGTTAAAGGCAAGACTTATTAAGAAGATCAGAAATCTTTACAAGCAACAGAAATTTTACAAAATGACACAATTTTCTTTGTACATTTATACATATAGCCAGAAGGTTAAAAGTAGATAACGTGGAATTTATATGCACGCATTTACTGAAGTTGAATACAAAAAGAAAAAAAACTTTAACCGGATAATAATTGGAATACGAAAATATATTGTCGTCCACCACGCGAGGGTGGATCAATCTAGACTGTCAATTGATTGAAGGTTGATGCATCTACAGATGCATGTAGACGTCATGCATGGGTCGATGTATCGTTACTCCAGTACACATAAAATTTATTTTTTGACTACGTGATTTGTTTTAAATGGACGTCCAAGAGATGCTTTACCCTATCTCGATCGAAACACGTCCAGAAACTCTCCACATCGGAGGAGTATCCAGAAAAAAAAATTCCAATATTCTCCTCATATTTTGCAGGGAGGTAACCATGTATTTTTGTCATCTTCTTTCGCCATAAGCAAGCAAGTACTCTCTCGGCAAGGGTCCAAGTATTTTCGCTGAAGTCTCTTGTCGAAGTCTCTCAGGTGGTCCAAACGTGGCTGTTGGTTCTTATCTTGTTTTCACTTTCGGAACAGCGAATTGAAACTGGTTATTATCCTCGGTTGCCGTTATCAACAGGTTCGTTGTTAAGTTTGCTTCTAATATAATCGTGAAATGCTTCTTTGTTTCTTGTTTTGCAGCACAGTCTACAATCTCGCTTCGTCTACATTATAGATTATAACGAGGCATATTTTTGTGCCTTGTTACAATAGGATTATCAGCACCGGCGACGAGGACCTTAGGGGCCACAATGCGCGGATTCTTGCGTTTTCCGTTTTTTATTGTACCAATTTCCGCGTTCCCGGGCCGTGAATCCCGATATGAACTGCTTTATACTTCTTTTCTCTGTGTTTTGTATTTAGGGCCAGTGTCCCCCCTATTGACCACAACCCCCAAGAGGGCGTGCACTCTTTATGACGCTGCTATAAGTCCATCGTCAACATAAACTACTAGAAACATTTTTCCATCATCTTCACCATAGCTACAGAAACAGGAATCGGCTGAACTTTTACTAAATCCAAATTTTCTAATAAAAATACTAAAATGTTCAGCCCAGCATCTCAGAGATTGTTTCAGCCCATACAAACATTTTAATAATCTACAAACATTCGCTCTTCCATCACAGAACTCTTCGGGTTGTTTCATATATATATCCGCGTCCAAATTTTCATACAGAAACGCGGTCTTTATGTTAAACTGACCCAAAAACAAACCATTATTCGCAGCATTAGTTAACAAAAATCTTAAAGTATCATAACGAGCTACCGGACTAAATGTTTTTTTATAATAAACCCCTGATACTTATGAACACCCTTTTATGACTAATCGCGTCTTAGAACGTTCTGCATTATCGGGATTTTTTTCTTCGTGTAAACCCAACAGTTATTAATAACTTTACGATTTTCAGATTTTTCAACTAATAACCATGTTTGATTTTTACATCAGGCATTCATCTCTTCTTCCATAGCATTAACCCAATTACATTATTACATTCATTACAATTTATCGTTTCACTATAATCAGAAGGTAACTTTTCGGTATGAAAGGTAATTGGGCAACCGTAAAATTCCTACGTTTAATCGTCCGTGTATTATGGAGCTGTTTTACGCTATCATTATCGACTGACGATTGCAAATGTTATATTTGACCTCTACTGTTATTGATTTCGAGATTAATTTCAGTATTTTTAGAACTATCCGTACCTTCATCAATAACTAACTTTTTTCAATTTTATCGCCTGTTTGAAATGTATCTAATTCAATGTTTAATAACATTAACTGTTAGCCTCTCCGGTTTAAACAATACATCGCAACTCAAAACTATGTCCCGTAAACTCAGCGCATATACACGGTACCCTTCGCAATTTTCAATATATCCTATTAAATACACTTCTATAACTTTTTTGTCTAGCTTTTTTCTCTTTTCGTACGATACATGAATAAAACATTCTATTCCGAAAATTTTTAAATTAAGGTGAAGTAGGGTAAGTGCAGACTACTTTTTGTAATGTTGATATTTAAATGTAAGTATTTTCAGTCTGCTATGTAAATACTTAACGCTGTCGATATCGAACGCTTTGCACAATTACTACTATTTAGTTAATATTAACAAGGACCTTAAGTTTTCTTGTACATTTTGAGTTCGATAAGAAATTGTTTAAAATGTCAAGTACTCTGCACTTTCCCTGAAAATGGGGTAAGAGCGTAACTTGAAGTTAAATACTTTGAAACTTTATTTTATGTGCAATGTGGTAAGAGCAGAATTATTAATAAATCTGCTATATAAAATAATTTTAAGAAAAAAAATACACCGACTTCGAAATGTACTAATAAAATAATTTTCAGAAAAAAAATACACCGATTTCGAAATGCACTGAAAAGTATAAAATAATTTCTATTTCCTAATGAAGTAATTTCTATTTCATTCAATCATACAATTACGTAACATATATGTATGAAACCTATTTACTCGTTAGGTAGTATATTAAATATATTTCAACCTTTTCGGAGGCGGCGCAAAATCTAAAATACATCAGTAAACGTTGCTGCCAATAACTAGTTGATTGTGGTATGGCGTATTGCATATTAATAAATCCTGAGGAAGAATACGAACCATTATAGATATATCTGGTAATATACGCAAATGTAACGACTGAATCTTCATTTCACAACGTTTCTGATATAAATGAAGCTGAATGCTTAAGGGTCAAAAAAATTACTAGATTCAACTGTGTGAAGTTCGCCGAATGTTCTCTGTCTATTTCTGTGTTTCTGGTATTTACCGTCCTTGTCTAACTTAAAATGCTACGACAAAACATGCATTACAATAACCAAAACGACTCTGTAAAGAAGTAATATTTCGACATGATTTCTTTTGCATACTACTCTCAGAAGTTTAATCTAGGTCGGTCCGGGAGCCGATTTTGGAAAAATGAGACGTGAAAAATTTTCTTCTATAAGAAATGTTAGTTTTCAGTGCATAAAATTTTTTTGGACAAAATTGCAAAATCGGCTCCCGGACCGACCTAGATTAAACTTCTGAGAGTAGTATGCAAAAGAAATCATGTCGAAATATTACTTCTTTACAGAGTCGTTTTGGCGATTGTAATTCGGTACATCCGAACCGTTTGAAAAACAACATGGCCGCTGGGATATCGCGCTGCTTCGTGCTGACTGGGTTCAGGCCTGGCTATACGTGCATACATATGGTACCCCAGAGGATACCGGTACAAGGGCCTACCATCAAAAAACATTTTGCATCAGAACTAATAGATGACAGTAATTTCTTTATTTCCCTAAAATTACAACAAAAAATTACATGTGCATACGTCCGCATATAAAAAAATTTTAAAAATCGATACCGGGGGCGCCCGCCAGTCTTGCTACGGCACCATTGTTTCGCCGTAGCATACTAGAAAACGAATTTTCCCTCGTTTCGTGAAAAGAAAGATACGTTGGAGAGACAAGGATCTATCTGTCCTTCTCTTCATCTACAGCTTTCCCAGTTCGCCACTAGAGACCCTCGTTCTTGGAATTCTCAAAAATTATGACGTGACGCTTAACAAGAAGAACCTACAATGGGTCTTAACTAGATTTCCCGTATCGACTTCCCTGAGAGTTGTAGAAACTAAAGACACATTCTAGAATTCTGAAGACTATACAATTCGAAACTGCCATAATAAATTCCTAATATCTTTGAAGAGGTTTCCTTAAAATAAATTAATCGACTATAAATCAATACGACTTTAATTGTTGATGGTCATTTCGTTTTTAATACAAACGACTAAATCCGCCATTATTTATTACTCCACATTATACTACATATTCCGTGATACTGTAAAACAGTGCAATTACACAAGCACTGTTATAAGGATACTAGCATCGTAAAATAGGATAACGACGCTTGAAGAAGCTGAAATATGAAGACCTGATTTAAAATATCATTTTGAGAGGTAAATAATTCTTTAACAGAATATATAATAACGCACCACCGAAAAACCTCGCAGTGATGCATCAATGATATTGTAAAATGTGATAGAAATACTTCTATTGCTTCTTAGTATAACCATCTGTAGTAATTTCTGCGTGGCTACAGACGTTTTGTACCAGCTGGTGTTGTATCTATAAATATTAACAAATGCGTATGTAATCATTCGACTGTGATAAATTATTCATACTCTTAAGCAATTAAAAAGTATATTTCAATTCTATATATCATGTACCAACATATGACTATCAAATTAAACTAAAAATGGTAATTTATCAAATTCCGTTTAATTCATTCAGGATATTCATTATAAAACGTTGTAAATATTCAACCTCGCGTTTGTTGAAACAATAATTTGAAAATTAAATTTAATATATTGTTGACTTGTAGATCTCAAACTATTCAGCCGTTTCTTGATAATAATTAGTCATTTTACTATTGTATAAATTGCAAACCATGTACGTAAAGTAAAAGTACTTCATCATAAAGCGTTGGGGGTACATAATATTTCGATCCGGCACGGAATTTATTAAAAAGTTCTGCATTAAAAATTCGTTCTAATATACCCTATTTTTGTGAAAATAAAAAGTACAATTTAATTCAAAATAATAAGGGTAACAGCGTTAGCATTGGTACAATTGTTTAAAAAAATTGCAGGAACAACATAAATGGTTCCAATTATTATTTATGACCGAATTGTAATTACAATTATTTGTAATAAATTATGGTTAAATTTCGGTATACATAAAACGTCAAAACATATACATGGTTACAGAAATGTTATCAGCACCATCCACCGCATACTGAATTGCAAGATTTATCAAAAACATGTATTGTATTACAGCAATAACTAACAGTAAATAGAACAAATGTTCTCCAACATTTGCCGAATGCAGTATTGATTGAGACAGCTGAAATAAATAACAAAATTTAATAATCCTGTAATGTTTTTTTGCAACATTATATCGTTTGCTTCGGATAGCACTGGAAACATAAATAACTTACGAAAAACAAATTTATGCTCAGACAAATCACCCCCAATATAATCAAAGGAATGTACGTTAACTTAAACTGGGCACCATATTCACTGAAAAACCTTAAAAAATAATAGTATCGATTAAGTAAAGTGTAATTATAAAAATAAAAAAGAATAAAGTGAGTTAGCAGATTACAGTGTACACAAGTTATATAAATTACTTATGATAAAAATATTTTACATATACATAGTTGATATGTTTTCTGTTGCCTGTATATTACGGAATTTACTAAAATTGTTAAAATTTATTAGTATGCGTATAAAAATATACCCACTGAATGGTTTCTTTATGCATGATCACACTTTTAATATAGTAACTCATATTGTTATTACTCGTATGTTTGTGTGAAATACAAGAGTTAGTTATTTCGACAGAAATAGCTGTTTGGAAATAGTAACTGAAAATAATTATAAACATTTCGATTAGATAAACGGTGTAATAATAATCAGCAATTGTGGTAAACATAGCATAAATAACTTTAATGATCTGTAAAAATAAAAATTATTAACAGTGCACGAAAATTTTTAATCACGAATAGATCTCTACATATCTCTTGTAGGACATGGGCCAATGATCGTAGCACTCGAGACCCTTATAATCAATCAATCAATTGTAGGATGTCCCTGAAACAACGTCTCGCGTACGATCGGCGGCTCCGTCAAGTGAGTCTACAGCGATAGTGGGGGTACAATAAGCGGTTACTCAGGAATCGGCACGAAATGCGCAACTAATTACAAGCAGCAATTTAGCCAGTTACAGTTTATTATCGAAAGAAACCAGCCGAAATAAAATATATTGTGATATTTAATCGAAAATTCCGCTTTCTTACTTTTAAGGCAGTATAGTTAAAATGATTTATGAATATTCGTACATGTATTCTCATTCGATCTATTTACGTGTCGGTCTTGCAGTGGCTGACTAGTGAAAAGTGACAGGGAAAAGCAATAATGAAAGTTGATAATGGAAGTGACAGCGAAAGGTGATAGTGAAAGGTGGCAGTGAAAGAAATTGAGTTTTTGCATGGTCTTTTTTTCGAACGGTAAGAACTGAAGGCGGTGACAGAGATTTATTTTTATTACGACTATTTGTAGATCAATGGGAAAATTACATTTAAATTTGGTAATTATTCGATTTAATTCTTATTAGTTGAATGAAAAAATTATTTTATATTTCAAAAAAGAGAATTTGTTTTTTCATTGCAGTATTTAACGAGAACAATTTTCCATATTTCATCTTGTAGCATGTAGGAATAGTATAAGTTGTACCATGTAGATATAATGTAAGAAAGTACTAAGAAAGTACACGCGACCGATTCGACGTACGAAGCGTAGCGTAGGCCATATCATAAAACCTTTGCGCTCGGAGTTAGGCTACGCTGATTGGGCGGGCCTAGCCTACAGTTTTCATATAAAAGACCAGCATTTTTCCACAAGAAGGTCAGAAATACCCAGCCTTCCTAAGAGAGAAGACGACTCCACGTGCAGTTCAACACTCTCTTAGTTTAGGCATAATTTCCGAAAACCCAAGCAAGCGAGGAAGACGTGATTCACGGCACCTCAGTTCCTTGTTTCCCTCTAAAAAGAAGACGTCACCCACGGTGTACGGCACTTTGAAGAGAAAACCTTTTCCTTATAGTTTTCCCATCTTTAAAAAACTACCTTCGTCAGCCCAGTTGACACCACAAGAACTTGGATTGTACCGACTGGACTGTACCGAACATGGACTGTACGTGGAAACACGCGCACTCATTTCTGTACTCTATCTGATTATTAAATAAACACCTTATTTTAATCTAACCTTACAATCTATTATTTCTTCACGATATCGTATAAACGTATCAACTATATTCGGCTCGTCTTGATTACATGAACAAGGACTAATTTCTTTAATTCTTATTCATAAATGAATGAAAATTCAACAATAGTAAAGATTTTTTAATTGATTGTACTACGTAATTTTCATCTAACAACTTCCTATTACACCGACCACCATATCATTTTCTACCAATCGGCCGTCATACTTGAAGCTGTTGCGCGCCAAGTCCATGCGCGCTCTTATTGGTAACTGTTTTTTGCTGATACATAACTCTAAAATGAAACCTCACCCAAAAGTTGGGCAAAGAAAAAAGTTGCTCAGAATTTTTTCGCCTATCATACCTGTTCAGCTCTTACGCTCGTTGTGAAACACTCTATACATATACATATTTAATTGTGATTAATGTATATATGATTTATTTGCCCCATAATATTACCTAGTAACTTCAAATAAGCTGGCTGCATGTAGGTAGATCATAATCGTAAACGATTCTGTTCCAACATATACAGTTGACATTATCGCTACCGATAAATAGTAAATAATAGCAGTGGGAATAACATGTTTCTCTATGCCGAGAAAAGTTTTTGCATCCATAGGTAACTTTATTGAACGAGATTCATTGAGGGGTGCAATTTTATCCAAAATAATGGGTGAAATATGGCATAATATCATTATGGCCGCCGCCGAATAAACAAATGCTGTAAGACGTATGGCATGTTCATTTTTATACTTTCGAAGTTACAGACCTGACAATCTTTATTTACATGCAAAAAGTGCTGACAGCTGCTTCCCCAAAGAATTGTGTTTCTTTATAATTTGAAGTATCGCGCCATTATTCGTTTGCCAATCGACTTGAATTCGATCCATAAATCCCTTTACCTGCATTTTACAGTAATGTTTATATTTCTAACTTACTGCTGTATTTTGTAACTTACTGTATTAACATGATACCACATTCCATGATATTTTACAAGTGTCCCCATAATCACAGTCATAAGCGTCATGTTCTTTAACACACGATGTAACGTCATTTCCTCAGTGATAAGGGCTACAACCTAAATAATTTTATTATACCGTTAATTGTTACCTCAATTGAGCAAAAAAGCAACATATATATTTCATTAGCAATAAAACAGAAAAATCAGAATGATGTGACATCGTTACACAAAGTAATGATCCCATGTAAGAAACAAAATTCGTAGCTATTCTAATGAAAATACTACCTTGCCCGAATTTTGAATTATACATATAAAAGCATATGAATACGCTGGTCACATGTACAGATTTATCTACTTGATAGTAAGTAAGGTAAATAATTTCCTTACCCGGATATGTAACAAACTGAACACTTAAAAATAGAAACTTGTTATTAACGTATGCAGATTTCTCCATAATACAGTAATAACTAAATGTTAGTTCTACGTTTCCGAGTCACTTAGATTTCAAATAGCACATTTATAAAAATGAAATAATTCCCGTTATTATATTGTTAAGTACGGTTTGTTCAGTTAATATCAAAGAAATACTGTGAATTCTGTCGCATTTTCATGAAACTGATGGTCCAAGAAATATATGAGTAATTATGGACTCATAAAAATCTGTACTTGCTCTCTGCAATAGACACTTACAAGGGACATCACCCAATTGATACACGCCGATTTCGATGAAATTTTTATATGTTATAGAACCCGAAAAAATATTTGATACGTATTTTTTTTTATCGGCAAACATCCACTCTGAAGTGGTGATAAAATAATTTTCCGGAAAAAAATACACCGACTTCGAAATGCACTAAAAAGTATAAAATAATTTCTATTTCCTAATGAAGTAAATTCTATTTCATTCGATCATACAATTACGTAACGTATATGAATGAAACCTATTTACTCATTAGGTAGTATATTAAATATATTTCAACCTTTTCGGAGGCGGCGCAAAATTAAAAGGTTTTCTTCAACATGTCAATCTTTGTTAAATTCTTTTTTTAAATGAATTAGAATAACAAATATAACATAATACAATTGCCAGAATACTATGTATAGAAATCAGTCGTGAACCGTACGGAAGGTATGAAATGTACGTATAACTTCAACGACAGTAATACTTTTTCCACAAGCGAAATTAAAAATTCCAATTTATCCGTATTTTTTCTTTGGATCCATAGTTCATGTATGTGAAATTTGATTAAAATGGAACAACGTTTTATTAAAAAAATTTGCAAAATAATCAATTTTTAACATATTTTTTGAACAAATAAATTTTTCAAAAATCCACTTACGCCATATTATTGGTCTTTAAAAACAGAAAAATTTGCACTTTGAACTTTCTGTCCAGGCCTCATAGTTCCCGAGATATTTGCGAAAATAGTGTTTTCAACCCCAACTTTAAGGGTTATTTTCACCACTTCAGAGTGGATATTTGCGGATAAAAAAAAATACGTATCAAATATTTTTTCGAAAGCTATAACATATAAAAATTTCATCGAAATCGGCGTGTATGAATTGGGTGATGTCCCTTGTTAGTAAAAGTATTGGTAACGTAAATGTACTTGTAACCTGCGATAGTGTAAGATCTTTCGGCCATTTTAATTAGTAGTCATAAAAGAGTGAAATAAACAATTCATTAGAAAAGACTACATTTACCTTACTCCATTAGAGCACAATAATGTCATGAACGTAAGAATTAGTAAATTAAACAAAGGTTATATTGATACCTGAACTGATATAGAGAGGCCAATGTCAAAGGCGACAAAAATATTTTTAAACAGTCGGAACTTCTTTCTTTCGTACGGCCAAAGTCCGAGCACTAACAAAAGAAAAATACAGAGTTTATTGCATTCAGTCAATTGAACCATCGCGTCTGTGGGGTCTAAACACAACTGATCTACGAGTTACTTATGCACCCTCTAATTTTCTTACCTCCCCGAGAAATAAAATGTTACAAGGAATTTCTTACCGAAGTAAAATGATTGACAGATTCCACAATTATAGAATTATTTATTCATATTTAGGAAGGGTACGAGTAAATCGATCGATACCTACAGTCCCTCTCGGTATGGTGACTCATTAAAAAATTATTGGGTGCAGAAAGTGGTAAGTGAAGAAACTTTTTCGAATAATGTTTATGTTTTATATTTCTAGTAAATAAGTCTACGAGGGAGGATATTGTTCGATCGCCTTCAGTCGTTGTACTTCCTCTGAATGGAGCAGACGTATCGAGCAATAAACAAGTGCTGGTAGTGGAAAGCTATGAAGTCCGGTAAATGTGACAGAAATTGGCGAATTTAAATTCCATTTGAATTGTGTTTCTAATGTCAAATTTGAAAGTTCTGATATGGATATATGCTAATCATACAGTAAACTGTGGAATTAAGAAGACGCATATAGTTGGCACAAAAATGCGGTGAATAAGTAAACTACAATAGATAATAAATTCTTATTGTTATAAAATAGAATTTAATAACAATTTTTAGCGCAACTATGATGGCAATCAAGCAGGATATGAAACTGTTAAAGTCGTATCGTGAAATGGTTGTTTGTTTCCTGTTCTGTGGTATATGTAGCCTACTACCTCGCTTGGTGTATATTTTAAATACACTTCTGACCGTTTGCGAATTTTCGACGCTCGCATTATTTACAATTTTTGAATCGTTACGTAATATTTTCTTGTATCAGTACATTTATTTTATTTAATCTCCCAAGTAGTCTCATAGAATTTGTATTGTTTGTAACTACTTCACTGTTCGTAGTATGTACGTATGCGTTCGGTGTTGGGTAAATTGTTGATTGGATGGCATGCAGTATCAACACAAATTCGATTCTTTGATTAAACAGTTTATGTACACCGGATTGATGAAGATTGTGGATGATAATAAAAGTTGAATGTTCTTACTAAGCATTAAGCGTTAGTGAAAAGAACTTTTCTATAACGAACGTTTTAATTATTATTTTCAGTTCCTACAAGTACACTGGCTTAATATTGTTTTCTTCTACGACTTTAATCAAATTATGGTCAAAAATACTTTTGAACCAAATGAAACGCCCAATTCGTCAGTCGATAGCATATCAAAAAAAAACATCTCACACCAAATTTCAACCCTCTATTTTATCCGTGTTTGTAGTAAAAGAGAAAAATCGAAATTCTGGTTTTGGGCCTATTTTTCCTATTTCATTTGGTACAAAAATGTTGAAAGATTGAAATTTACACAGCGTATATTATAGTATACGGTATTTATTTCTGTCTAAAGAGACCAAAGCACCGTGTAGTGCAGTCTACTGGTGAGTACTGTAGTCGTAAAAACTTCATTTCTGCAATCTTCGAACGTCAAAGTCGAATCTACAAAATCGCCTCCTCTTCTTCACACATCGCATTAGTGTAACAGAATGCGGTAGCAAGAATGAACCAAAAGCAATGTTTAATAGGTCATCGTCGCGGACGTACCACCGAAATGCGGGTTTCTTCTACAACACATCATTTTCTGTCGGTGGCATCCGTTAAACCAGAGATTGAGTAGTTCTGTAACGACAGTTTTAGGGGTAAAAGTATTGTCTGGTCTCGTCTCGAATATTAGAATGACCGAGTCCATCATTCCGATACTTCAAGCGACGGCCGTGCAATTACCCTGCGCACAATCCTATGTTAGTAAGATTCCTCTTAGAGCGTTTGATGAGGAACCGACGAGGGCACTTATCGCGCACATCTACCATACAGGTCTGCACACCAAAGGCATCCGTTACCCAAATTTCTGGGATTGGGTAGTTCTATGGTGACTTTTTAAGGTAAGTGGTGCGTGGTCTCCAGGATCTCGTCTTGGATACTAGGTTCAAGCTCTGACACTTCGAGTGACGGCCCTGTCACGCACAAGGGTCGAGTCGAAATGGCACTCAATACGCTTTTCTCTCCTCTACCACACATACATACCAAAGGTGATACTGTGAAAATCTTTGAACCTACCGTTAATCAATTTCGTGGCCTTATAGTACTGTTCCTGAAACGGCTCCTACTCTGCCGCGATAGTCCGAATCTTCGTCCCTAACCTCTATCGCGGTCTGAATTTCCGAAAACATGTGGTGCATTTGCTCTAATTTTGGCTGTTGCGTCTCTAATGCCGTAATGGCAAATTCGGAATGCTCTTCTAAATAAGACAATATCCGATTAGCACTTACCGACACGAAGTTTTCGATAGTCCTGTAACTGCTAGGATGAATGTGCTTTAGCTTCCCTGGCTTGACGGTCGTTCATCGTAATCAATGATGTCCAAGACAAGGTCTTCGAAAATCCGCCTGGATGCTACTATCCTCTTGCGATCATCCTAGGCTCGTTGATCCTTGTAGCGCTACTCTCTGAACCAGCTTCCAGATTAGCGTCCACTAGGGATTTTCGGTAACTACTTTTCAAATGCAGCACGATGAATTCGTTTTTGTATGTGTCATAAAAATTGACACCCTAATTGTATTACAAGTCCGGGATCGCACCACAGATCCTCTATTCCTAATCAGTAACTCGAAGTCACGAAGTCAGAACAACTATCTGTATTGATGAATGTATCTTACAAAGCCGAAACCACGATCCAGCACGAAGGACCAAAATGTATATGCGTTGTCGTGTGAACATTAGTAGTGATGGTCAATGATGCTTGGAATTAGTCAAAATTCTCGATGGTTGGGATTAAGTAGACTGTATGTTTAAATCAGATGACTTCGAGTATAATTAAAACTGTACTTTATTTGCAATCAAATGGTTTAGCTACGCGACTGGTACTTGTACTTGTATGAATTTTTGTACAAATGCTGTATGAAACTTGTTTTTTAATGTTTGTCCGAAGCTTTTTCACGTTCCAGGAAAGCTCGGAGTAGGTGTACACACTTCCAAATTGAAACTTACTATTGGCTTGACAAATTTTTAGTGGAAATGGTAAAACAGTGACGTATGGAAGTCTGGGTTTTCTCCAAAATGACCATAATGAGTAATAAACCTATGGAGTACCTCGACATGAATGGAAACTGCAAATAAAAGACTCTATAACTAAGGCTAAGGGTTCTGACACCAGATGTGACTGACAATAAATCAAGAAAAAACTCGCTAGAATGTAATGACTCCTTGAGTCCTATTTCTGCTACGAGTAAAGAACCATCGAAAGTAAACTAAACCTATTTCTAAAGGAAAGCAAAAACCATTAACTACTGTATTGCCCAAAAACTTGGACTGAGGTCTAATCTTCTCGTTGCAGTATATGTATATTCTAAGACCTAAAAGATATAACGCCTTACATTATAACACCGCATAATTGGGCATATTACGGAATCAGCACCGTGCAATTATATGAACATTATTATAAGGATATCAGTACCGTAAAGTAAGATAATGACGCTTGAAAAAGCTGAAATATGTGAAGATTCGCTTTAAAATATCATTTTAATGAATGAGTAATTTTTTAATAGAATTAATAATAACATACCACCGAGAAACCTTGTAATGATGCATCAAAGATATTATACACCGTGAAATTAGCATCTTTGCTGCTTTTTAGTAGGACCCGTTACGCGTCGGGTCAAATATTAACTTTTTATAATTGTTGTCGAAGGTTGTAAATCTACGAAGACCCATGGCGTTTCCATAACTTGTTACGGTAGTGGAATTATATGTAAAATGATTATTATAAAGTAGAATTTATAGAGTGGTTCAGAGTCCTCCACACTGGTGTGCTCAAGTCAACGAAGGATGTAGATCATCATCCCACTAGTTGTAATAATTGTTGAATGTCATTATCGTTGTTAGACACTATCGTTTGTAAAAGTGAGTATCTTTCACCGAAGTTGGTTTTAGACTGACCGTCGCTTCTAAGCAGCCAGAAAAGAAAGCAAGGGAGGAAGTTCAAAATATGAAGGCGTCACCAAAAGGGACCAATCAGGACAGATTGTTATTTGTAAAATATAGTAATTGGTGAGATAGGTCAGCGAATGAAATTGTAGGACCTTTAGCATTCACTCCAAAGTTCTAAAACGCTTCGTTGTGATTTGGGTCCTTCAAAAGAACTAAGTAACGGGGATGCACAGTTTAGGACCATGGAAATAAACTTCTTTAAAGAAAGTTATATTGGCGTTATAAAAAATGTGCTTTTCTGGCCTGTTAGAAAGCTATTGTCAATAGCTAGGAACGTCAAGCTGTGGAGACGCTCATATTTTGACGTCCAAAATATCCGTTTAAAATTACAACAAAGGAACATTCTTGGGTTCGGCAGAACATTTATAAATATTACATTAATTGTACTCCGCGCAACTCGTAGCAGGACCATCTGTAATAATTTTTGCGTAGCTGTAGATGTTTCATACCAGTTGGTATTGTATCTGTGAACATCAACGAATACCTATGTAATCATTCCACTGTGACAAATTATTAGAAGTACCAAATAATCGTTTATAAAATAATTTTTAGAAAAAAAATACTCCGACTTCGAAATGCACTAAAAAGTATAAAATAATTTCTATTTTCTAATGAAGTAATTTCTATCTCATTCAATCATACAATTACGTAACAGATTTGAATGAAACCTATTTACTCATTAGGTAGTATATTAAATACATTTCAACCTTTTTGGACGCGGCGCAAATTTGGTAATTTCCGCGTCGTGGGCTCCGTTTATAGATTCTTATATACCACAATCAACTAGTTATTGGGAGCAACGTTTACTAAGGTATTTTTAATTTTGCGCCGCCTCCGAAAAGGTTGAAATGTATTTAATATACTACCTAATGAGTAAATGAGAGGGACGGTCGATAATATTTATGACATTGAAGTGGTTGCGTGGATTAATAATGCGGAAAGTCACTTAAACTATTTTATTAAAATGAAAACTTAACTAATATTTACAGGTACTAAACTAGGAACTATAAATTATAAATTATAAAATTGGATTATGAATGGCGCGTTGACAATTAGTCTCTTGATGTGTTCGGAGTGCGAGCTGGACGATGACTGATTGACCGATTTTTTTTTTTTTTTCCAAGATGGCGATGAGATGTCGAGGTGGGGCAGCCACGGAACCCGAGGTGGTAGTTCTCCCTAGTCACAGTAGGTGGCAGCCTCCTCAAGAGTCGTTCCTGTCAACCTCAGCTGACTTACCGACAGACATGAAAAAGATAAAGTGTCGTTAGCAACATGACGTTAGTGATAAAGAGCCTCAAATAGAATGTGGAAAATTTGCAAAAAACCACAAGACAGTGAAAGAAGGAGTATGCAGAAGGAGATGAACAGTCACGGCCAGGGGGAGGGGCCGGTTATGAACGTGCAACAGCAAGACAACAGCCCGTAAGAGAGGAGGCAAATTCAGAGGAAAAACGCTCCGGAAAAAGAGACAGTGAAAAAACCATTAGAAGAGGGCAATGAGAGTGAGTAGATCAAGCATGGTTGGCTAGATGATTGAATCTGTTGATGAGCGGGAATTTATATTTGATTCTATATGGGATGGTATGAATATTGAAATTTCTGAGGTCGCGGATGAGCAGATTCTCGGGAACCTCAGTGTTGAAACCCTCAGCGAGGCGCAGGACATATTCGTCTAAAGAGGGAGTGCGAGCCAATGCGCATAGGTCAAAAGTGTTGATTACAAACGGGAATTTAGGAATATTCAGAATAAATTTGATAATTTTGTTCTGCACCCGCTGAAACTGAAGCTTGCGCGTGTCAGAAACACAATCCCACCACACAACAGACCCGTACGTGAGCACGGGTCGGATGCACATGCGGTACATGGCCAACCTGATGTTGGAGTGCAGGTTTGAAGATCTCGCCAAGTGCGTCTTAAGGACTCCAAAAACCTTCCAGGTTTTGGTTATACGGTCGTCAATAGCCGGGATCCAGCTGAGTTTACTGTCAAGTATGACTCCAAGATACTTCACGGAGTCGGACCAGTCAATCGAGGTGCCCCCGACCTTAATGGTGGTGCGAGGGGGGTCGCGCTTCCTGGAAAAAACAATTGCTTCCGTTTTATCGGCATTAAGAGAGAGCTTCCACTTCCCGAAGAACTCAGTAATCACGTCCAGGTAGGATTGCACTCGAAGACAAGCCACATGCACCCTGGAGGAGGAAGTGAGCAAGGCCGTGTCGTCGGCGTATAGGGCGAGCAGGCAGTTAAAGAAGGACGGGATGTCATTGATGTAAATATTAAAGAGGATAGGGCCGATTACCGACCCCTGAGGTACGCCTGCAGGGACCGGGCGAGGAGAGGAACAGGACCCATCAACCTTAACGAAAAAAGATCTGTTAGAAAGGTAGTTGTAAATGATCATAGTGAGGTTGCGGTTGAATTGGAGCAAATGTAGTTTGTAAATTAGAGCATGATGCCAGACAGAGTCAAAGGCCTTTGCCAGGTCGAGTAAGACCATGACCGAGGACTTGTTAGTGTTAAACCCGTGAGTTATGCGTTGCGAAATTCTAGTGATCTGGTGTAGGGTGGAGTGCGATTTCCTGAAGCCAAATTGTTGGTCAATGAGAATTTTCCGCTCTGTTAAATGGCTATTGATTGTTCGGGAAATGATTATCTCCAGCGTCTTCCCAAGAATAGGGAGCAGGCTGATGGGTCTGTAGCTCGAGGCCCGACCGGCAGGCTTGCCCGGCTTATAGATGGGGACGACCTTCGCCTGTTTCCAGTCGACAGGGAAATAGGACGTGAGAAGACAGAACCTGAAGATGTAAAAGATCTGAACAATAAGTTTTTTAGAGGCGTGTTTGAGCATCGGAACCGAGACGCCGTCCTTCCCCGGGGCCTTGGAGTTTTTAAATCCCGCAATTATCTCGAATACCGCTCCCGGCGTCAGATCCGCCTAAGGAGTTGGGGAGGAGGGCTGATCACCGGAGAACTCAGTGATGAAATTGTCAACCGTCGACTGAAGGGGAGAGCTGGCGGCGCTAGCCTCCACGTAAACTTACTCAAACTGGTCCGCGAGAATCTCAGCTTTCTCAGGTGCTCCAGAAACAAGCTGACCACCCCTACTCAAGGGCGGGAGCAGAGTACTTTTTGATTTGCCGGCGAGGGTTCTATAGACAGGCCAGAAGGTAGGGTTAGGTTTATGGAAGGAGCCCAGTTTATTAATCCAGTCCTTATTATTGAGGTATGAAATTTGTCTTCTGATGGAAGCAGTGAGGTCACGAACAAACGGCTTTGTGAAGGAGGACCCAAAGCGCTGTGCATGCTTTCTAAGGTGCCTCCTTCTCCTAATGAGCGAGAGGAGAGAGGGATCGTTTTGCAAAAACGCGTGTCGCGTGCGCGATGTGTCAATTTTCAGGGTGGCAGCCCTTCTAGCAGAGTGCATCAAGGTGACAATGCTACGAACAACATCATTGATGTCAGGCGGACCAGCGAAGTCAGAACGCATAGCAAAGTTGGTCGTCAAAGATCGGTACTTCTCCCAATCGACTTCGACATCGATCCCACGTGAGGGGCTCCCCGAAGAGGGAGCAAGGACCACCGGACAGTGGTCAGAGGGACCAGGGTCACGGGTGTTACATGCGAATGAGTGGTCCGAGTCTACCAGAAAGATGTCAAGCACAGAGGGACTCGCTCCAGGGGCCGACCTGGTGAAATGATCCGGGAAAACCACGTCATAGCTGTTTCTCGAGAAGTGCTGGAACAATACCCTCCCACTGGGGTTTGCCCTGGGGTTGTTCCAGTGGCGGTGCTTGGCATTAAAGTCTCCGCCGATGACAAAGGGGGAACCAACACCGGTCATTATATCCAAACAGGAGGTAGAGAGAGTGGTGGTGGGGGGAACGTAAACCACCCCCACATAAAGTTTCGGCTGCCTCAGCTTGACAGCGCAGAACTCCAGCCCGTCAACAGCACTCACACCGATCGCGGAGAAGGCGAGATTTTTGTTAAGAAGGATAGCAACCCCGCCCCCAGAGCCAGACACTCTATCCTGTCTGACCATCGAGAACCCCGGGATGCCGACGACATCCGCGGGAGATAGAAAAGTTTCCGTAATCAGCACAATATCAGGCTGCTCCCTCGTAATGAGGAGGAGAAGCTCATTTCTGTTCTTCTTAAAAGACCTGATATTCCAGAGAAGAATATTAGGAAAGGAATCCATGAAAATAATTATTTAAGGCTACCAAGGACTGATGCAAAGACTTGAAACTTTTGGGCGTCCGTGTTGCAGTCTCGAAGGCGATTATTGAGGGTTTTAACGGTTGTAAGCATTAAATCAATATCGACTAGCGAGTGAAGGGTTTGGAATTCACTCATCAATTCTATGAGCTTCGCCCCCTCCTCGGGAGGGGCAGACTGAGTGCGGGGGAATGGCCCTGATCTGGCCGCCTCGGCATATGACAGCGAGTGAGGCGCTGGCTCCCTTGACAGAGGAGGACCCAGGGGGCGGGATGGCCTGGGGGGGGGGGCGGCTGGGAGGGGAAGACAATCCTCCCGAAAATTGCCGGTTTATGAGGCCCGGAAAGTCGGTCGCCAGCGACGGAGGGGGGGGGGGAGGGTTGGTTTTTTTAGAATCACGGCGACTAAGGTAGTCTAGGAGCGAGGGGCAACCGGAATAGTTTGCCGTGTGCTCACCTCCGCAGTTTGCACACCTCGCAGGGGTGTTGGGGGTCTTACTACAATCCGCGGTGTGGTGCTTTGCCCCACATTTAACGCACCTTGGGGGCATATTGCATTTGGACGTTGCATGCCCGAAGGCCTGACAGCGGAAGCACTGGGTATGGTTCTTGTTGGAGTAGTACTTGTCCCAATAAACCCTAGTAGAGAACAAGAAACCAACCTTGTTGACCTGAGAAAGACCAGTGCCCGCCGGGAAGTTAACTCTGAAAATAGGTTTAGACGTCGACTTTCCTATCTGGGATATCGAGGTTGGCGAAAGGCCGGAGTTTCTAATTTCGAAGAGGATTGCGTCAGTTGGAGTGTTGGGGAGGCCGCGAAGGACGACGCTGAGGAGCTTATCTGCGTTCCTCGTGAAGGTGAAGAAGTTTTTATCATTTTCCTTAAGGAAGCCAACCATCTTTTTGTGGGAGTCAATATTATCGAACTGAATGCGTATTCCCTCTTTGAGGAGTTTGAGCTTAAATGTCTTCCCGCAAAGGTCGATGAGTTGTTTTTCGAAGATCGGCGCCGAACAGGAAAAATGAGATACGTATATAGGAGGGACTTTTTCCGAAGCCCGGCGCACGCGGCCGCCAGGCTCCGCCACTTGGCCGTCCATGTCGGCAACACCGCGGCCACCGGTACCCGCATCGGCCGAGGACGCGGCAGGCACAGGGGCGCTGGTGTCTGCCTCCGAACAGTCGAACGCATCAGCGAGAAGGCTGAAGCGGTTGGTAGTTGGCACGAACGGAGCGGCGTCCATCTTGTTCAACGATTTAACCGGGGAGACGCGTCTGGGATTTACAAAATTAGATGACACGCCACATGCAGCGGCCAGAGTAGGAATTTTTCCGCGGTTCGCGATAAGAATCCGGGCTAGTTCCTCCTTGGAGGGAGTAACGCCCGCTTGAAGGTCAGCCGGCATATCGACGAGTTTAATCGTTTTGGCACGGGGCTGCGAGTCGGCAGAGCCGTCCGACGTGGACGAGCTCTGCATGGGTGGAATTTGTAGGGTCGGGGAAACTGATTCCCCAACCGTCGGACGAGTGAATCTGAAGGCACTATCGATAGAATGATTAAATGAAGGCGAATGACTTACCGCACTCTCAGTATCGGTAGGGATCACAAGACCCCCTTTGTCAGGAATGGTTTCCTCCTGATTAGCAGAAAAAGCCCTGGTTGAAAGCTCCCGCCGGGAAGCAGCCTCGGGAATGGCGGGTTCCGCGCTCGGGGCGGCCACGTGGACGTCGAGGTTAGGCGGCTTTGTCCTCACGGCGAAGGGTCTCTTTCGCCGACCACTCAGTAGTGGGATCCTGGAAGTCACTTTAGAATCGAGGACGCAGTACCACAATCCCTAAGACTGTAAATTGACCCGAAAAATCGCTTGGAAATTCGCTTGAGATCGCGCAGAGACACCAGAGATAGCGGACGATGTTCACACGTCGAGCGCCACGAAGCGAATGAGCTGGACGATGACTGATTAACCGTTTTTTTTTTTTTTTTTTTTTTTTTTTTTTCCAATATGGCGATGAGGTGTTGAGGTGGGGCAGCCACGAACCCGAGGTGGAAGTTCTCCCTAAGTGCAATAGGTGGCGGCCTCCTCTTGAGTCGTTCCTGCCAACCGCAGCTGACTTACCGACAGACATGAAAAAGATAAAGTGTCGTTAGCAACATGAAATTAGTGAGGAAGAACCTTAAATAAAGATGTGGAAAATTTGCAAAAAACCACAAAACCGTGACAGAGAGAGCATGCAGAAAGAGATGAATGTTCACGGCCAGGGGGAGGAGCCGGTTAAGAACGTGCAACAGCAAAACAACAGCCCGCAGAAAAGAAGGCAAAAATCAGAGGAAAGCACTCCGGAGGAGAGACAGTGAACGAAACCATCAGAAAATGGCAATGAGCGTGAGCAGATCAAGCACGGCTGGCCAGATGGTTAAATCTGTTGATGAGCGGGAATTTGTGTTTGATTTTGTATGGGATGGTATGGATATTGAAATTTCCGAGGTCGCGGATGAGTTGATTTTCAGGGACCTCAATGTTGAAGCCCTCAGCAAGGCGCAGGACATAATCGTTTAGAGAAGGGGTACTGGCCAAATCGCATAGATCAGAAGTGCTGATAACAAACGGAAATTTAGGGATGTTCAAAATAAACTTGATAATTTTGTTCTGCACCCGCTGAAACTGACGCCTGCGCGTGTCAGAAACACAGTCCCACCACACAACAGACCCGTACGTGAGTACGGGTCGGATGCATAGGCGGTACATGGCCAACCTGATGCTGGAATGCAAGTTCGAAGATTTCGCCAAGTGCGGCTTAAGGGCCCCGAAAACCTTCCAGGTTTTGGCTATTCGGTCGTCGATGGCCGGGATCCAGCTGAGCCTACGGTCAAGAATGACCCCAAGATACTTCACGGAGTCAGACCAGTCAGTCGAAGTGCACCCGACCCTGATGGTGGTGCGCGGGGAGTCACGCTTCCTAGAAAAAACAATAGCTTCCGTTTTATCAGCGTTAAGGGAGAGCTTCCATTTGCTGAAGAACTCAGTAATCACGTCCAGATAGGATTGAATACGGAGACAAGCCACATGCACCCTGGAGGAAGAAGTGAGCAGAGCCGTATCGTCGGCATACAGAGCGAGCAGGCAGTTTAAGAAGGGCGGGATGTCGTTGATGTAAATGTTGAAGAGGATAGGGCCGATTACCGACCCCTGGGGCACGCCCGCGGAGACCGGGCGAGGAGTGGAGCAGGACCCATCAACCCTGACGAAAAAAGATCTGTTGGACAGATAATTGTAAATGATTCTAATGAGGTTCCGGTTGAATTTAAGCAAATGTAGTTTGTAGATTAGGGCATGATGCCAGACGGAGTCAAAGGCCTTTGCCAGGTCAAGCAAGACCATGACCGAGGACTTATTAGTATTGAACCCGTGTATTATGTGTTGCGAGATTCTAGTAATCTGTTGGAGGGTGGAGTGCGCTTTCCTGAAGCCGAATTGTTGGTTAATAAGAATTTTTTGATCTATTAAATGGCTATTGATTGAGCGAGAAATGATAATCTCCAATGTTTTTCCAAGAATAGGGAGCAGGCTGATGGGTCTGTAACTCGAGGCCCGGTCCGCCGGCTTGCCCGGCTTATGAATAGGGACGACCTTCGCCTGCTTCCAGACGTCGGGAAAAAAGGACATAAGGAGACAAAACCTAAAGATATAGAATATCTGGACGATAAGCTTTCTAGATGCGTGTTTAAGCATCGGGACGGAGATACCGTCCCTCCCCGGGGCCTTGGAGTTTTTAAAACCAGAAATAATCTCGAACACATCTCCCGGCGACAGGTCCGCCCACGGAGATGGTGAGGAGGGGAGTTCCTCAGAAAAATCAGCGATGAAGTCGTCGACCGTCGACTGTAGAGGGGAGGTGGATGCGCCTGCCTCCACGTACACCGACTCAAATTGATCCGCCAGAATCTCAGCCTTTTCCGGAGCTCCCGAAACCAGCTGGCCACCCCTACTCAATGGCGGAAGTAAAGTACATTTTGTTTTACCGGCAATGGATCTGTAAACGGGCCAAAAAGTGGGACTAGGTTTGCGGAAAGATCCGAGTTTATTGATCCAATCCCTATTAGCGAGGTACGAAATTTGTTTCCTAATGGACGCGGTGAGGTCGCGTATATACGGTTTTGTGAAGGAGGAACCGAAGCGCTGCGCTTGTTTCCTTAAGTTCCTCCTTCTTCTAATGAGCGCGGTAAGAGAGGGATCATTTTGCAGAAATGCGTGTCGCGTGCACGAGGTATCAACTTTCAGGGTGGCAGCCCTTCTAGCAGAGTGCATCAGAGTAACGATGCTGCGGATAACATCATTGATATCCGGCGGACCAGTGAATTCGGAACGCATGGAGAAGCCGGCCGTGAGAGATTGGTACTTGTCCCAGTCGACCTCGACGTCTATCCCACGGGAGGTGCACCCCGAGGAGGGGGTAAGGACCACCGGACAATGGTCGGAAGGACCAGGGTCGCGGGTATCGCACACAAATGAGTGATCAGTGTCAACAAGAAAAATATCGAGGACAGAGGGAGTTGCTCCAGGGACAGACCTGGTAAAATGATCCGGGAATACGATATCGTATCTGTTATTCGAGAAATGCTGGAACAATACCCTGCCGCTGGGGTTTGCCCTGGGATTGTTCCAGTGGCGGTGCTTTGCATTAAAGTCACCGCCGATGACGAGGGGGGAGCCAACTCCAGTCATTACGTCCAAGCAGGCAGAGGTGAGGGTGGTGGCGGGAGGAACGTATGCCACCCCAACATAGAGTTTTGGATGCTTCAGTTTGACGGCGCAGAATTCCAAACCATCGACAGCGCTTACATCGATCGCCGAGAAGACAATGTTCTTGTTGAGAAGAATGGCAACGCCGCCACCAGCGCCAGACACTCTGTCCTGCCTGACCATAGAGAATCCCGGGATGCCCGCGACATCCGCGGGAGACAGGTAAGTCTCCGTGATGAGAACAATATCAGGCTGCTCCCTCGTGATGAGGAGGAGAAGCTCATTCCTATTTCTCTTGAAGGACCTGATATTCCATAGGAGGATGTTAGGGAAGGGATCCATAAAGAGTATTATTTAAGACTACCAAGAACTGATACGAAAACCTGAAATTTCTGGGCGTCTGTGTTACAGTCGCGAAGACGAGAATTTAGAGTTCTGACGGTAGTGAGCATTAAGTCAATGTTAACAAGTGAGTTAAGGGTTTGAAATTCATTAATTAATTCAATGAGCTTCTCCCCCTCCTCGGGGGGAGCAGACCGGGAATGGGGAAGTGGCGCCGATCTAGCCGCCTCGGCGTAAGAAAGCGTACGTGGCGCGGAAACCGTTGAAATGTGGGGGCCCAGGGGGCGGGGTGGCAAAGGGGGGCGGTTGGGAGGAGAAGAAGACAAACCTCCCGAGACTTTCCGGTTTAAGATACCTGGAAATTCGTTCGCCTGCGGCGGAGGGGGGAGAGGATTAGCTTTCTTAGAGTCGCGACGACCAAGATAATCGAGGAGTGATGGGCAGCCGGAATAATTTGCAGTGTGCTGGCCGCTACAGTTGGCACACTTGGCAGGAGTGTTCGGGGTCTTGCTGCAATCGGCGGTGTGATGACCCGCCCCACACTTCACGCACCTGGGGGGCATGTTGCACTTGGACGCTGCATGCCCGAAGGCTTGGCAGCGAAAACACTGTGTGTGGTTTTTGTTAGAGTAGTACCTATCCCAGTACACCCTGGTGGAAAAAAGGAATCCTACCTTATTGACACTGGAAAGGGCAGTGCCCGCCGGGAAATTAACACGAAAGATCGGTTTGGACGTCGACTTTCCTATCTGAGAAATTGACGTGGGCGCGAGACCGGAGCTCCTAATCTCATCGAGAATTGCATCAGTGGGGGTGTTGGGGAGGCCGCGAAGGACAACGCTGAGGATTTTATCCGCATTTCTCGAGAAAGTGAAAAAGTTTTTGCCGTTATCCTTGAGGAAGCCTATCATTTTATTGTGGGAGTCGATATTGTCAAACTGAATTCTAATTCCTTGCTTTAGGAGCTTCAACTTAAAAGATTTTCCGCACAGGTCAACGAGCTGCTTCTCGAACACCTGCGCCGAACAAGAGAACTGCGACACGTATATTGGGGGGACCTTCTCGGATGCCCGGCGCCCCTGGCCGCCAGGCTCCGCCATCTGTACCCTGGCGTCGGCACTAACACCCGCATCGGCCGAGGAAACTGCAGGCGCGGTGGCGCTGGCGTCTGCCTCCGAGGAGGCGAAAGCATCGGCAAGAAGGCCGAAGCGATTGGTTAACGGGACGCACGGAGTGGCGTCCATCTTGTTCAGCGATTTAACCGGGGAGACGCGCTTGGGGTTTACGAAATCGGATGAGACGCCACATGCGGCGGCCAGCGTAGGAATTTTACCGCGGTTCGCGATGAGAATTCGGGCTAGTTCCTCCTTGGAGGGAGTAACGCACGCTTGGAGATCAGCCGGCATATCAACGAGTTTAATCGTTTTGGCCCGGGGCTGCGAATCGGTAGAGCCGTCCGACGTGGACGAGCTCTGCATGGGAGAAAATTGAAAGGTTGGGGAACCCGATTCCCCAGCCGACGGACGAATGACTCTAAAGGCACTAGCGATGGAATGATTAAAAGGAGGCGAATGACTTACCGTACTCTCGGGGGTAGCAGGAGTCTCAAGACTCTCTTTGTCTGTGGTGAGTTCTCCCTGGTTTGCTGGAGAAGCCCTGGTTAACAGCTCCCGCCTGGAAGCAGCCTCAGAAATGGCGGGCTCCGCGCTTGGGGAAGCCACGTGGGCGTCGAGGTTAGGCGGCTTTGTCCTCACGGCGAAGGTCCTCTTTCGCCGACCACTCAGTAGCGGGATCCTCGAAGTCACTTTAGAATCGAAAAACGCAGTACCACAATCGCGAAGACTGTAAATTTACGATGAAATCGCTTGTAAATTGGCTTGAGATCGCACAGAGACACCAGAGATAGCGGACGATGTTCGCACGTCGAGCGCCACGGAGCGAATTGGGACGATGACTGATTAACCGATCGCGAATTGGCCGATTTATACGCTCAATTGTTTCTCGAAGGTTCGCGCTCGGGACGTTCTTGCACGCGCCTCGTCGCACGTGCCTCGCTGCGAATATTCCAGCGCGTGGGCTCGCGAATGTTCTATCGTGATCGCGCCGTAAGCGAGCGTTCGCGAACGTTCTTTGGTGCTCGAGCGTTCGTGCATTTTCGGCGGCGGCGGTCCGCCACAACATAATCAGAGCGCCCAGATCTAAATCCAACAAGCAAAGGGATTGCAAGGAGGACAAGGTAAGGAAAGAAATTAAGGGGGACAATAATGTTAGTGTTACGCCCTGATAAGGAATTCGTCACCAACAGCCCTCTTTACTCTTAGTCATCGCTGACTCCGAAGACATCACAAAGCCTTCTCCTCCAAACTGATTCACCATCGACCCTAGGACCCGATTAGGCCCCTCCACCAAAGACAATATGTATAAAAGACCCCGTACAGAATAAAGCAAGATCATTGTGTTTCGAAAAGTTACGACTATATCGAACCTCTGCCCGTTAATCCTATTTCTACGGAATTAAGGACCGTGTAAGTGGAGGAATCTTCGACCTTTTAAAGTTTTGTGTCTCGATCCCCGTGACATTAGCATAGAAAATACAAAGCATGTAGTATATTGCGTGGAGGAAATAGATAATAAAGACAAATTAGAAAATTTAAGGACAATGGGAACGGAGGGTGTTTCACAGTATATTTTTGAAATCGTGTTTTTCACAGTCTCTTTAAAAAGCTTAGATTTACGACTTTGTTTTTCACGAAGGCAGCTAGCAATTTGTACACGGGTCTAACATTTGGCCTGCACGTTGCTAGTGCGTTCATGGTATGCAAGTTCCAGAACTATTTTTGAGGAGTCTTTTTGTACTTTTAAATTTACGATTTTTGTGTCCAAGTTCTTTCGACGGTCTCAATAGTTAATTGCCAATGCCATAAACGTGAATTTCCTGAGGGTCAGAGGACAGGGCCTAGGAGACATAAACCAGGCCCCCTTGTTGACGACCCGACGGAAATTCTGTCTTACGTCCACTTTCTCTTCCACCTCCACAAGGCCCACCGTACTCCGCGCGGAGCGCGCTAAGGGCGCACGGGGTAGGGTGGTGTCCTTTTTTAAACGACATTATTGGCAAATAGGAGAGCCAATCAGGGAAACCTCCCCATTTTCTAGTTTTTCTTAGTCTTCCTTTCTCGAGAAAATTCCTGTAGATTCACTCTTGTAAAATTTACCGAACAGTAAAGAACTCGAAAATCTTCCGCACAGTGAAGATCCTGGATAATTGATCACACAGTCACAGATCAATTTCCGAATATTCCACAATCATACTTAAACATTTTTTTACATCTCACGGACTTAATATTTTTCTTAATTCACATTTTCACGTTCACAAATCCGGCAACACTGTACAACACAAACATCTATTGTTATTTAGTTTAAGTGTTTTTCTTTGAACATTAAATTGTTATTTAACAGTGAACAGTGGTTACGATTACTTAACAATCAACCAGCTCTATCGTTGTAATAAACCGTAGAGCCACGCGTCCGACAAACTTCGATAGGTTTCGATATTTTTTGATCGTGCGCGTAACAGAGGGAAAAGAAGGTAAAAGCTGATAAGTCCATTATTACAGGAGGAGGACAGTACGGAGAGACGAGCACAGGTGGATCAACAACAACAAATAAACTTTATTAGAGTGACTAAGGCCGCAGGGGATATTGGTGAGTTGAATAAGGAAATTGGCAAAATCGTCAGCTCAAGTGGAAATTTGAAAAGGAAGGCTGAACAGAAGGTGATGGAGACAATCAAAGAGACTATGCATTGCATAATCAAGGCAGAGATGGAAAAGGATATATATAAACTACAGCAAAGTTTGAGAAGCTGGATAAGCAATATAAATCGTGTGACTAATATTTTAATGGCGGCGGTAAGGTTTAGCAGTGTAAAGCTTAAAAATATAACAGAAATAATTAAAAGTGGTACTCTCTTGATCTCACAGGTGGAGAAGGGGGAGGAACTAGGTAACGCTTCAGAAGGAGGGAAAAAAGATACACAGGAGGAAACGATGGAGGAGGATTTCTGTCAAGTTGTAAGGAAGCGCAAGAGGAGTGGGAAAAATGAGCTGAGACTCACTGACAGTGACAGCTCGCCAAATGACCATGTAAAGCAATCGCATAAAAAATGAATAGCAAAGGAGAGGGAAGAAGGAGCTGGAGTTGTAAGTACTATATGTAGAGAAATAAAGAGAGAAAAGAGGTAGGTGACGGCCTCAGTAGATACAGCCAAAAGATGTACAGGCCGGCTTTATTAAAGTGAAGTGCAAGGAAGGGTTAGGGTTTCAAGAAACACTAAAGAACATTAAGAGTAGGATTACGATCGGAAACACAGCGATCAGCTGGATTAAGCAGACGAAAGGAGGGAAAGACATACTATTTTATGTTGAAAAGCTGACAGACCAGTATAATCTAAAAGGTAAGATTGTTGAAGCAGGTTACGAGATGGAAGCAATTGTAGGTAAGAGAAAGAAATTAATTACTACTGAAATAGATGTAGATATTTAGGTGGAAGACACGAAACTTATACTTAAGGACATTCACGAGATAAAAGATTTCAGGGTTATCTTTTACAGGAGATCGCTGAGGGGGAATAACAACGCCTGTCTGGAATTCCAAAGCGAAACGGCGGAGGTTAAACTGGACGTTTTGTAGAATAAGCGAATATGTTGACAATAGGATAATGTTTTAAATGCGGCGCAAGAACGCACATATCTTGGATATGCAAACTGGAAAAGGGAGTTTGCTACAGATGTGGAAGAGAAAATCACATAGGACGAGACTGTGTGTTGAGAACTTATTACGGGCCTATAAATAATAGCTTATTTATGGCAGGACCGTCAGCACATCGTTGGGCCAGGATTTGACTCGGGTCGAGTTCAGTGTTGTAAACCATGTGGCAGGCAGAGAAATTAGAAAACTGTGCAAAACATCACAGTTGTCTGTCACATGGTAAAGATAGGGAAAGTTCTCAATCCCATTATGAACGCCGAAAAACGTCTAATATCTCTGGAAGGGGAATCGTCAAGGGTTTACCTTATTCCTGATTTTTGTGCAAAGCATCAACAGCATCAATTTTCTCAACAGCCACAGCGGCTTGCTAATGTTCTGACCGTCGGACACTTGCACTTGTATTTGTATTTCCGAAGGGACAGTCCCTTGATAAGTCACGCATCCAAGTCAAGCATTAAAGTTTTTTATAACGTCCACTTTTCTATCGTGAACATCACCTTCCTACCTCACTCGTCATATTTAACCGAGCATTCGGGCGCAAACACTGTGAGAGATTTGGGAATCTGAATAAGCTGGAAAGAAGGGAGGTTATACCGATTACGGATATAGATAGCAGCAATGAGGAACAAGACATGAGCCCGGTGACGAGGGAAATTAAAAAAATGAAGAATTTATTGGAGAAACAACAGGACAGCATGGGGTTGCAACGGGTGATGGGGACGTCTAGTGGAGTAAGAAAAAAAATCCCTGGTCAGGGGCAGAGGTTGGAAAGGGGAAAAATGGTAGGTGGAGAGAATACACGGGCAAAGGAGGAAAGGAAACAAGGTCTATTGGCACGCAAACGGAAGAAACATATTTTTACTCCATGCCGAAATGGAGCGAGATAGTGAAGGGTAAAGGTAGAAGGTAGGATAAGATACTAATTGACAAAATTACAGGTAAGAGGACGTTTACAAGTGGCGATGGACATGGCGCCCAAAGGACAGAGGGACAGGATAGGGAAAAGGAGAGAGTGGGGGAAGTAAAATACATGAAAACGAAAAAGGCAGAAGGTAATGATCCTGAAATGAAGATTAAGAAACATAAAGGTAATGCAATACTTATTAAATATAACACGAGCGTGGATACACGAGGCTCAAGGATATTCAGAATTGTAAAAGAACGGTAGGATCACCCAAAGGGGTAAACATTAGAATGATGAGGCTAGCTAGGGAGAGGGGGGGGAGGGGTGGAATCCTAATAGAGATGGAAGGGGAAAATAGGGTTAACGAATGGACGTAGCATATTAGTAATAAACTAGGAGGTAAGGTGATTTTAAGTGAGTAACGTGATAGGGGTAAAGTGAGAAAACTGGAACCCAAGGAAGGAATCTGGGTGAGGAGGATTGACCCTTCGATCGAAAAGCATGAACTTAAGGAGGCCATATATTAAAGTTTAAAACCAAAACATCCGGACAATTCAGCATTAGAAAACATTGAAGTAGTAAAATTGATAAGGGAGGAAGGGTTTTTCCAGACTGCACTAGTTAAACTATCCACTAAAATGGCGGATACATTATTTGCAAGCAGAACTATTAAAGTTGGGTGGTCACAATGCAGCATTAACAGATACACTAAAATTTTAGCAAAGTGTTGGAGATGTGGAAGTCACGCAACAACGAATTGTAACAAACGTCTAAAATCACTTGGAGAAAAAAACACGAACAGAAACGAGGCGGATACGAACAACAAGGAAAGCACAACTCGAGAGACAACACAAAGTATGGAGGATCAACAGATGTTGCTAGGTAAGTGTACCTCTTTCGACCTAGAAATGAAGAGGGCTAAAAAAGCCCTCCAAGAAATTGACGAATTGACGAAAGTCACTGAAAAAGTTTATAGTTAGTTTAATCTTTTACTAAGGGACTTTTTTCTGACGAAAACAAACCTTTTTTTTATATATTCATGACTAAGGAACCTAAGATTATACAAATCAATCTTAATAGATCGCTCACTGCCCTGGACCTACTGATAAATAAAATGCATAGGGAAAATATTAATCTGGCAATCATTAGCGAGCCACCTAGCTCCATGGGGGATAACGTTGCTCATTGGAGCGCAGACAGGTATGCCATTATTTTGGGGTTAAATTTACAAAGGGAACTAAAATGCAGAGGAAATGGAAAGAGTTTCGTCGCCTGTTCGTTTGGCGACATAACACTGTTTCCTGTATACATCTCGCTAAAAAAGCCACTGAAGGAATTCGTGGAGAATTGGAAGGCGTTGGAGGTAGAGGTTAAAAGGATACTAAAGGGAAAAAAAGATGGGAAGATACTAATCACGGGAGATTTTAACGTCCGCTCAATTCGCTGGGGTAAACCCAAAAGAGACAGGATAGACCCGAGAGAGAAATACGTAGAGAGTTGGCTATTTGAAAACAATTTTATTTGTTTAACCCTTTCAGTGCCGGACGACGATATATCGTCGTGCGTGTAATAGCGCCTTATTTACAATATCCAGACAACTAAATAGCAATATTTATAATAATAAATAGTATACAAAATTATATATCATAGATATAATTATAATCATAACATATATTTGTGATAATAAAATTTTGTTTCAGCAATGTTGTAGTATACCTACACCAACTGCTTGTCTTGCGGCAGATAAAATCCGCTTATCGCCTGCACTATGCAATCGATCTCTTATCCTTTATTTTTCTTTGTGAAATGTCAATTTTTTTTTACAAAATAAATTGGAAATGCAAATTATATGTTGCGTACTAAGTGGTTTATATAATGTTATGATAAAACAATGCCTTTCTTATGTGTAAAAATGATTTGAAAGATAGAACTCAATTTTTATATTATTTATAATTGTATTGTTCGTATTATTTTCAATCGATATTGCAGAATCATTATCATTGCTTTATTCTCCATTTCGTCCCGAATACGTGGCATTTTTAAGCATGTAAGTATCATTTGTAGTTTGGTTTTTATAAGCGTTTTTCCAAATCGTTGCATATTTGTCAAATTCGATCGGTTATCTTCGCATAGGCACTCGTCTTTCGTCCGGCACTAAAAGGGTTAAATAAAAGTGAAACACTAATCTTTGAGGGGGGAAGGGGAATCTCCAGCGTAGATGTAACACTGGTCTCGGATAGTTTACGATACCCTGATCCTACTGTCTGGGAAAAAAGCCAAGGAAACTATAATGATTATCAATAATGCGCTTATTAAAATAATAGAAATAATAGAAGGAGTAGGATTGCAGATCTCGCCTACAAAAACTGAGGCGCTTATCTTTGGCGCGTTACTAACTAATAAGGAATGGCAACAGCAATCAATAATAGTAAAAAATGACAAAATACAACCTAAAAGAAGTATTAAGTACCTTGGTGTAATTACAGACACTTCGTTCAATTTCAGAGCCCATCTGGAAATGACGGGAACCAAAGCAGAGCTCACATTAAACAATTTCGCCAGGATCACACCGAATTTAAGGGGCCCGAGGGCCAAAAAAAGGGCAATGGTGGCATCAGTGGTCGTTTCTATAACCCGTTACGCAGCACCAGTCTGGGTGGACGCGCTTAAATTTAAAAGGAATACTAATATTATTAATCGTATTTATAGGAAGAGTGCGCATTTAATTTCTAGCACATATAGGTCCACGTCAGGGAACGCGGCGGGGGTAATAGCGGATCTCCTTCCCCTGGATCTAATAGCAAAAAATAGAAAGGACTTTTTCAATATTTGGCAAGAAACAATAAGAAGCAATGAATCGATTAAGAACGCATTGAACAAAAGAATGAAAAAGATACTAGAAAATAACATGTATAATAAATGGCAGGAAAGGTGGTTCGGCAGAGGCCCACAGGACAGTGGTGCATGGACCAGGAAGATCCTACGGGTATCATCGGATGAAAAAATAGGAAATACGGAGAGGTCGGAGAGCACCTAAGTCAGGTGCTATCCAGACATGGGGCGTTCAACTACTACCTAAAAAAGATTGGAAGAAGAAAGAGTGCGAAATGCAATTATTGCGGTTACGCAACAGATGATGCTGAGCACTCAATTTTCTATTGCAAGCACTGGGATGAGATAAGGGATAAATATGGGATTCTCCTGGGAGAAGATTTAATGAGAAATAATTTAGAAACCTACCTCTTGGAGAATAACAATCATTGGACGGCATTCTCTGCGTATGCTAGGGAAGTAATAGGAAAAAAGGAGCAGGTTGATAAGGAATTAGAATTTTAAACGAGTAGAAAAAGAAAAAAAGGAAAACAGAAACCATGTATACATTTATTCATTTGTAACAACCCTAGAACCTAACTTTAGTTAGTTACTAGCGCGAGGAAGGTAAAAAGCGGCTTTTACCCTCTAAACGACTCGATTTCTATTAAAGTTTGTGGGATTCGTGTGGTGTACGGTTAAGGAGTGAAATCCACAGGTCAAAATCTTTCAATAACTTAGATTTATACAAGAAACGAAAAGTAAAACTAACAAATAACAATAATAACAAAAATGATGAAAAGTAAATAGATTATAAATGCTTAATTAAAGAACTAAATAAATTCTGAGTATAGTAAAGAAAAATAATAGAATTTGACAATTGAACGATACGCAATATATAATTGAGAAATTAATAAATTATAATTCAAATAATAATTATCGTGAAAACTGAAAGATACTCGCTTATTTCTGAGCTGGCTAAATTTTATATTAAATATATACAGGGTGTCTCACAACTCGTGTAGGACCCGGAAATGGGGGGTAGCTGACGCAATTCTAAGCAAGATTTCCTTTTGCAAAAATTGGATTTGAAGCGTCGTTTTTGAGTTATTAACGAAAAACACGGACCAATCCGAGCGCCGAGAAGCGAGAGCGAAAGCTTCGAGCCGGTCGCCGGGGCTCGAGCGCGATCAACTGAGTTTTCCTCGGAACTCTCTTAACGTCTACTAAGAAGCCTTTACATCGAAACTCAGTTAAATAACGGACAGAATAATTAAAATTAATGTACATTTATTCATTCCTTATGAAGGAGGATCGAAATTAGTTATGTGTAATTGACATAAAGTCTTCACTTCAAAACACTTTTGTTTTCACTTTCACTTTCTGAAAAATCTCAGGTAAAAAGTATTGTCCGTTCCGATGCCTCCGAGGATGTCCGAAAGGGGCCGATTTTTTTAACGTTGTCCTGGGCTGCTCCTATGATTAATAATAATGCTCCAAGATCCGTATTGAAAATTGCAGGCGCTGTGAAAAGTCCTCCGAATTTAAATTATGCGCCCGTATAAACTTATTCGAGTGTATCTGGTTCTCTTGAAGAATTCAATGTACCGCGGAGCGATACGTACTGAAATAAAATACAGAAATGTATTGATAAATGAAGAAGGATACTTTAATATTAACGTTTGAATTTTATTAACATTGCTTACCCTAAGTGGCGAGCGACATCTCGTATGGTTAACGTTCCATCTTCATGAAACTGTTCGAGTACCTCGCGTTACTTTTGCATTCCACGTAAGTATACAAAATATTATAAAATTATGTGTTAGACATTTGTAGAGACATTTCGATGGTTACTGTCCGCTGCTCCTTACGGCGTTGATTATAACCGCGTCACGCTTATACCTACGACACTTACAATAATTATTCAGAAATCAATTAACGGCATATGTAGAGGTATAAAATGTCTAAAATATTGTAAATTATTGTACAAATAATGATATTTTTAATAAAAATGCTGATTACCTCTCTTCACAGGAGGTGATTTTAAATTATATATCTAATAAACATGGCAAAAAAAACAAATTCCAAAAACACATATCCCCTATTTTTGTCTATAGATTACGTAAACGATGTTGCAAAAAAAATAGATTAACATTTAGTGCAAAAATTTAAACAAAAATGATATATTTTTTAAATATTATTTAAACAAATAAAGTTTCTTGAAATTCTTTTTCGCACAAAAATTTCCTATCCAAAGACGAACAATTTACAAAAAAAGGAATTCAATTATCTTCTTTAGTTCCGGAGATATTCTCAAAAATATGGTTTCAACCCTCAACTTCGAGGGCTATTTTCACCCCTTCAATATGCACGATTGCCGATAAAAAAGAATACGTGTCAAATATTTTTTTGAGAACTATGTCTCACGTAAGTTTCATCAAAATCGGCGTGTGTCGGTTGGATATGTTCCCTTGTAAGCTAATATTTCTCACATGGCATCGATCGAATAGTGCTTGAACTAGTTACTGACGAAATTAATATGCATTACAAGATAGGAGAAGATCATTACTGATCACTACTTTAATTAATGATCTGCGACTAACCCTCCTTATTGGTCCACCGACAATGAGCTCACAAATTTAAAGATGTACCTACCACCAAATAAAAGAAGTGCCTTAAAAATATAAAATTTAAAGAAATAATACAGAACGTAAGTGTAACGACCAATACAGTAAAACCTCTTTTTGTGCGGCGGACAGGGACCGCATAAAAAAGTCGCGCTTAGAAAATACATTAATTATTTACGAAAAAGATGAGAAAATGCTTTCAAACAAATTAAATAATTAAATTAAACCTGAATTCATTTTTAAAACATTTAATTGTTTATTGTATACATGGAGAAGCTTTCAAAATGCATATTAAATAATTCACTGCTACTCGTCGTAATCCAAAACGCGCATCTCCTTGTGATGAATTGGTTGAAAATCGCTTTCGTCGCTTGAAAATACGATTTCAATTGATTTATTTTTTCGCACCATGAAGTCAGTGATCAGTTTTTGTGACGACAATCGATTGGTCAGTTGCTTGTAAATGTCACGATAGCGAGACATGCATGATCTTAGCTCTTTTTGGAATTTCAAGCTTCTTTCGGCATTAGTGTCTATTTTAAAAAAATGCGTTTCCAATTTTTTTAGAAATTTGGATCCCTGCATATATTTTATCTGCTGTCATGTATTTCGGTTGTTCTTGTTCGTCTTCACTATCTATCAAATTATTGATAATGCCACTATCATTGACAGTTTCGTCCTCAATCATTTCGTCTAGATTGTTTTCGCCGAAAGTATCAAACCTTCTCCGCTGATGTTGTGTGAATTTCTGATAATAATATACCGATTCATATACCGCATAAAAAAATCGCACAAAAAAAAAACGCACAAAAATAAAATTGCATAAAAAAGTATCGCACAAAAAGAGGTTTTACTGTATTTCCTCATGGTACTTCGGTCTTTTGCTTTGAAGAAGATCTTCTGTTTTTGCAAAGCTTCTGCTTTGTAAAAAGAGTATAACGTTGGTAGCCACAACAGATACGGAACGCAGTAAAATCCAAATTAAAGAAAATACTTTTTTTTTACATATGATAGACAATACAATACATTCACGTTATACGATATTCCCATCTTCACTAAAATTAAGCCGTCGGCAAAGCAGGAAATTACATGATAATAGTATAATATTTTATTTCGAGTCATCAAGGGCCAATGACCATAGCAGTCGAGGCCCAAACGACAAAATCAATCAATCAATCGAGTCGCCAAAAACCGTTTTCACAGATTCCATTCTTCTTTCTTTTCTTCATGTGAAACTTATTTGCAAAATTTGATATGATTTAAAGCATGACGGTATTCGGATGTTTCGCCTTCATTATAGCTGATATTCAAAAGCTCATTGCAGCAACGGACCTTTCGGCAAAACTTGAACTTCTATTTGAAGTGCTGAAACGTCGGTTTATGGTCGAAGACACGGACCTTTCAACATCTGGAACATTACCGACCGGGAGTGTGGAATTCGTTGCGGCGTAAATGATATATACAAACTAGTGAAATAGTACAAGCATAATACATCCATTGAAGATACTATTCCCCTGTAGGCAGTTTACATATGAACCGCCGGCAAAGCAGGAAATTACATGAAAATAGTATAATATTCTTTTTTAAATCTGCAGCGGGTATTATCAATTAATAATTACATTTACAATAATTTATGTTTTATAATTTAAATTGAATAAATTAACTTTTTAAACACACAAACATTTAACTTTAAATTCTAATTATAAATAAATTAATTATTACACTTTTATAACAAATTTTTTTTCACAATGATTCTTCGTTTCTAACTAATTACTTACAAGAAGAATATCATAATAAGAAAAGAATTTTTATATAAAATTATAAATTTAATTTCAAATGTACTTTATCTATAGATTTAAAACAGGAACTGACATTATCTACAAGTTAGCTACAGTTTCGAAACAATGCGCGTAAAAAAATGTCAATTGCAATATTCCTTTTTTAAATTAGACTTTCACGTATTTCTTCTCAATGGATGCTGTTATATGTTGTAGAAACATTTTCTCTTTAACTCTCATTTTCTCCAGGGAAGATAAGTTTTTATATTACCAGATCACCATTACTTTAAATCTCTGTTTCACCACTTTTAAGTGCCTCATATCACCAAAATTTCACACATTTATAGTCTTTTAACTTTAAAGCACCAATATTCGTTTACCTCATATCGCGATATCCCCTATATCCGTACACTTTCTATATCTTTATATTTTGTATGAATTATATACATATATATATTTTAACAGTTTTCTTCAAACAATAGTAGGCACAGTTGCATGATACAAAAATCGTTGAAATAGGGTAGATAATTATATCAAATGCCCCTGCAGAGAATCGAAGGCGGTAGAAGCTACATCGAGTTCAACACCCTCGAAAAAATAATATTTTCTTTACGCATTTTTTTCACATGTCTTAACCGTCCCCTCTCTTTAACTTATACCTCCGTAGCAACCAAGTCTACGTACCCCTTGGATACGGTGTTTATACGAGGGTTGCTACCCCCTTCTACTCTCAGTCGGCGTCGATTCTTCGAAGGGAAAGGACGTACTGTGCGTTGCTGTTCTTTTTCATTGCAATTCACTGGGGTGTTGAACATGGTTCATCAGTATTTTAATATAGAACAGTGTTTAAGGGTGTGCAAGCTTTATGGTGTCAATAATGTGAAACTCTAGTGAAACGTTGTGTTTACGTATTGACGGCTACGAGGGGCGGTATGTATCTATTATGAAATATACCGAAATTGCAACTACACTCAATAGTTTATCCATTATATTTTCACATAATGTACTGATCGGGTGAAAGAGTTATATTAACACGTGTAGTCGTGACATGTATTGGAATTTTAATTGCGTTAATTAGTACATGTATGAGTATCTGATATGATTTCACATTTCATTCTGATAATATAAAAGAGTTGAAAGTCAAAAAATCAGTGTTATTTTAACAGGTTAACTGTTTCGACAATAACAAACGTTTATTGTGACATCTATTGATCTGAAATGTGACACAGTGTAAAATACTTGAAATTCAAGAGTTACAATATGTGCCCATAACTATGAAAGTGGTCTAAGTCATATATTTCTTGTTTCGAGATATTTCATGAATCGCATTGGAATAAATTAAAAAATATTTTTACATTATGCGACATTTTAATTTATAATTTTATTAGTCTTGATTAATGGAAATTTATTATAGATATGAAATTTTGTGTGAATTTCATAGGAAAATGTTGTTTTTAAAGCTTGAATTGACTTAGACCATTTTCAAAATTAACTGAATGTCCTATAATTGACTTAAAGTAATAAAAAATTGTGATTTTTACTTGAAACAACAACTTTAACGAAATAATTCATAAACATTTATTAATCATTTTTAAAAAGTAATCCATTTTTATCATAATTTCGAGGTTTTAAGATTTTTAAAATGTTCCTGAAAAACTGGAGGGATGTCTGGTAGTAAACACATAAGATCTGTATGTTTTTCTTCCGTTACTGGTCTATTGGTGTTGTATAATGGAAGTAATTGAATATTTTCGTATTTTTTTTATTTTATCGATTTATTATGTAATTCAGAAACGCGACAAAGAAGGCCACGCGGTATTTTCAAGTTACGTTTATATATTAAATTGTTGACTTAGACTAACTTTCGTAATTAACACTAAATGAATTCCGTGTAACTTTGTAATTACAACTACTATCTAACGGTTCATTTTTGACGATATCGTAAAAATTACATTGAATAAATTTAGTTTAAAATCATGTCATGTAAAATAAGTGATAAATTCATTTTTTTTTTAAATTTTGACTTAGACCACTTTCATAATTATGGGCACATATTATGCTAACAAGTTTTCTGTTAAGCTATAACAGATATTTATTGTGAAACATTTTGAAATTCTAATTGTGGTAAATAGTATGAGTACCTAACAATTCTATACGTCATCCGTATAACGTCAAATTTTTGAAATGTTATGTTCATAAGTTCATTGTCACATTGAAAGTGAATATTTGTTGCAAAGTATGCTGAAATTAATAAATGACATTTAATTTTCAAGTTTTTAATTTTCAAGGTGATGAGTTTTTATAAGAGTGACATATATAAGAGTGCAAATTTTGTAATCTCTTCATACAGTCAGATCAGGAATATTTTATTTGAAATAAAATGACAAATAATAAATAATTCATCAGGAAATGACTTATTATTTCAAATACACTGTTATTTTTATTATATAAATGATGCAGTAAAAATAATTTTTTATTCTGTGTTTAATACAAGTACCATATTTCCAAATAATTTTTTTATTTCAATTATTTTACTCGAATAAAATGATAAACAATTTGACATAAGAAATTTAATGACTTAAATGATTGCTTTCTATTAATTATTTGCATGATATATTTATTTGCAATTATTTATTTTTCATTACTAAGATATATTTAATTTTCTGCTGCTGTGAAATATGTGAGGATGTTTTCACAATAAAAATGAGTTGGTAAGATTATTTTATGAATAAGGCTGGTAAGAGTGTTGGAGTGAGTGAAATTGGTATGATTGAAATATTTTTTCGGTTGGTATACAGTATGTCCGCGGCTAAGTGTGACAGCCTGATATCTCATGAACTATTGATGTCGCGAAAAAGTGCTTATATGGAAATTGCAGGGTAATAGAGGCCCGATGTTTTGGCCGAAGCGAAATTTTTTTATTGTTATTAATGTAAAAGATATGACGGTGAAGTTTCGATTTATACGTGGAATTTCAATTCTTTTTCCGATCAGGCGATAGTACTTTTCAAGACGAATTCATCAAGGTTTTATGTACCTAGCCGATTTTGAGTAGTTTTCGAGATATAACGCTTAGAAATTTACTGATTTTCAGCAGCCCTCGTATATGAGAATGTGGAGAAAGAAATGAATAATCACATTGTTTTCAGCAGGGTTTGAAAAACGGAGTTCACGTCTTATAAGGATTCAGAAACTCATAATTAAAAACGACATATCATTTAAAACGTACGATGTATTCATATACTAATATCAGTCACGTCATGTTTGAAATATTCTTTATTACTTTCGAAGATCTTGTTTCATTCTATGTAGTTTGTATGTGTATTTTACAAATAATACAAATAATAATTTATGTAAGACTTAGTTTTACCTAGCGACTTCGAATAAACCAGTGATATGCGAGACGCCCATAATCACTAGTGATTCCATCCCAACAAATATAGTTACGTTAATCATCACCAACAAATATAGCAAAAAAGTGTTGATAATTGGATGTTGTTTTTCGTCAATAAAGAATTCCACGTCTACTGGAAATTTTACTGGGCGAGATTTATTTAATGGTAAAATTTTGTTCAAAATAATAGGAAAAATGTGATATAGCATCATCATACACGCTAAGGGGTAAGCAAAGGCTGTAAAACGTATTATGAATTCACTAAATCGCTTTTGGAATTTCAAACTATTCATTATTTTTCTCACCCGTAAAAATTATTACTAGATGTTTTCCGTGAAAGGCGCGTATCCGCATGATTCGAAGTATCTCTTTGTAGGATTGGAATATGGTAAATGATCGAAATCACTGGTTAACACTATAATTGTAGTTTATTTCTATTCTTACGCTCTCTCTCTCTCTCTCTCTCTCTCTCTCTCTCTCTCTCTCTCTCTCTCTCTCTCTCTCTCTCTCTCTCTCTACCCTAACTTTCTCTACTCTGACTCTCTTTACTCTAACTCTCTTTTACTCTAATTCTTACAAAGGATCTCTTAAAAATCTACCCATCACCGCCACTTATCCTAATATATATATTGCCGAAGCTCCCTACTCCTACCTAATCCTAAACCGCGAGGTGGATGAACTTTCGCTCTTACTCTATCTACTTCTATTGTCGCACTCTTCTTAGGTCGTGCACCTCGTACTCCTGTTTACCTTTTGGGTGACAACCGTTTCGCGCACCGCATGTGTTGCTTACATTTACGGTCGTTCACCCAAAAGGTGTTTAGGCTTTTTCGGAGATTTTAACCGCTCCGGCTCGAAGCAAGAACTCTTGCTGTTTTTTGCCGTTGCGATCTAGTCTCCTACATCTTTATTATTCGTTTTCCAATGAAGTCTAACTCGATTTAGAAATCCCTTTACCTGCATTTCATAGTAATATTTAGATAAATATTCGGCCAACATAAATTTAGCTTCCATACTGAGCTTACATCATTCATTTGATACCAGGCTATGTGATATTTTGTAAGTGCGCCCATTGTTATTGTTATAAACGATATTGTCCGTAGTAGATGGAGCAGATTTCTCTCTACAGCCAAGAAAGCTAAAAACTAAAAATATTATTATTGCTATTAAGTGTTATTTGAAAAACATCAAAACATGCTATTGTATTATAAAACAATTTATGCCCGCCGTATCGTAACAAACCGTACGTCCGTTGTGTATTAACAAAATGAGACTTTTCAAAAAATGCGAAGTGAGAGCCTTGAGGTCCTCCTTCCTTTTGCAGTATAGTAACAATTTTATATTAGCAAATCTTTCGGGGCCTGAAGTTTTGCGTATATCGTGCAGGTCCTATATTGATTAACGTTTTATTTTATGTGAAGGAGACCGAACGTAACCAATAGTAACATATCGGTCGAACAATCTTAATGCAAGAATAAAGCTTTTCTTTTTTATTTTCTTTTTTATGAAACTTTGACTAACATATTGTTACGCTCCGAACAGGAACATTTTTCAAAATTTCCTTTGTAGTGTTACGAGCCGGAGGAGTCACAGCCGCGTGGCTGGGGGCTGTATTTTTGGTCAAGGTAGTGTTACTAGGCTAACTCAGGTTTGTTAATTAACCTGAGCGCCAAAGGAAAATAGACGCGGGGACGAACCGACGTATGGCTAACGCCGGGTGTCACAGGAATTGTTAGTATTTTGTGCTCATAACAAAGTATGCCAGTATACCTCGAGCGGCTAAGATATACCGACTGGTGGGTTTGTTAGGACTTTAGATTGCAATTGATTAAAGGCAAAGATTAAGTTTAAAAATAAGAGTTGACAATGTATTCTTTTTCCCAAAACCGGAATTACAAATGATTATGTGTATTTGTCGGTTAAGGTGATCGTTACAAGAAATGCTCTTGACTCGACTTTACTTGAGTTTAAAATGTTTCGACTCCGACAAAGCGAGAATCTAATCCTGCCTAGTTTTAACGAAAAACAAGCGAAACGGGGACCCGAAAGTTCTTTAGAAAAATGCCTAACAGTAAAACTATACGTACTGCACGGTAATCAAGAGTTGCTCGAAGGGGACTCTAACAAGATCTTGCTCTAACTGAACTCGGACAGAGGTTCCGTGTTAGTCGACGTTTAAAAATCTACTGGGTCCACGGACAGAGGTTCCGTGTTACTCGACGGTTAAAAGTTACCTGGGTCTACAGTGTCTTCTCCACAACCCCTTATATACCCAAAACATGGATAAAAACGGGTAGTGGCGGAGGCAGAGGGAATGAACCAGCGCGACGGTTTCGTCTAACGAATTTCGTCGCGTTGGTCCGAAGACGTTAGAAGAATCTCGAGCGAAGCCTAAAAAGGAAACCTCGGTAGCTGGGAAAACTAGGCAAAACTAAACTCTCGCTTCGCGGTGGTCTTTGACTATTCTCGAATATTCATCTCCAAGGAGCAAAAATCATCGGCGTACGTAACAGTAGTTCTCACCGACCGGATGTGTATCGATAATGCATATTGCATTCTGGGAACACCCTGATCGAACGCAGTAACGGTCTTTCATGTTATTAGATAGACTATCTTTTGGCGACTAAACTAAGATTGTTAATACGGGGGTGTCCCACTTGGACGTCGACCGATTGGACGCGTTCCGTTTGGACGGTCCCGATTCGACGCGTTCCAATTCGAAGCGGTGCCGATTCGACGCGTCCCAATTCGAAGAGGTTAGATTTGGTTAGGTTAGGTTCTATAAGCCCTGCTTAGAATTGGAACGCGTCCAATCGGCACCGCTTCGAAATGGAACGAGTCGAATCGGGACCGTCCAATCGGGACGCGTCCAAACGGTCGGCGTCCAAGTGGGCATCACTCGTTAATACAACACATTCCTTCCTTGAAATCAACGTGGTTCCACGGTCTAACTCTTACGAGGGAACATATCGAAACGCGACACACCGATTTTAATGAAACTTATGTGAAAGATAGTTCTCAAGAAAATATTTGACACGTATTTTTTTTTATCGGCCATCGTTCGCATTAGAGGGGTGAAAATAGCCCTCGAAGTTGGGGGTAGAAACCATATTTTTGGGAATATCTCCGGAATTAAAGAAGATAATTGAATTCTTTTTTTTTGTAAATTGTTCGTCTTTAAATAGGGAATTTTTGCGCGTAAAAAAATTTAAAGAAACTTTATTTGTTTAAATAATATTTAAAAAATTTATCATTTTTGTTTTTGCATTAAATGTTGATCTATTTTTTTTGCAACTTCGTGTACGTAAACTATAGACAAAAATAGGAGATACGTGTTTTTGGAATTTGTTGTTTTTCGCAATGTTTATTAGATATATAATTTAAAATCACCTTCTGTGAAGAGGAGTAATCAGCACTTTTATTAAAGATATTATTTTTACAATAATTTACAATATTTTAGACATTTTATACGTCTACATATGCCGTTAATTGATTTCTGAATACTTATTGTAAGTATTGCAGGTCAACACTTACAATACACTTACAACACTTACAAGTGTCGCTTCGCCTCGCCCAGACAAATATTTGAATGTGACTTACGATTGGTTAGGAACTATGAAGTGTCGTGTAAGTTTTCATTTTCCGCGGCAAAATTTCAAATTTTCTATATTTGAACCTACCTGGTATTGAATGTTGCACATTCATCGTCAAATGTTTTTGCATTCATGAGATGAATGAAAGAAATAACTTTTTCCTGTACTAATTTCGATTTATAGTACTAGTAGTATGATGTATTTTCACGAGATTCTAATATAAAGTCATGATAAAAATCAAATAAGCGATTAATTTTGAAAAAAAAAACTGTCTATTATTATTATAATTTTACATACCATGATAAAACCGAAACGAATTTAACGAATTTGTACGCACTAATAAACTGAAATAATTATGGTATTACTGTTGAGGCTTTCGAGTGTAAGCCGTGTCCTGAAGGAAGCGAGTTCCCAACGTTTCGCCAGCATTGCAGCTAGCTTCATCAGGGGATACACTGATACTGATACTAGTAAAACGTTGGGAACTCGCTTCCTTCAGGACACGGCTTACACCCGAAAGCCTCAACAGTAATACCTGTATGACGCCGGGCCGTGAAAGCCTCAAGTCTCTTTTGAAATAATTAAATTTCACTTTCCTAGCAGAATACAATGCTTTTGCTTGATATTATATTTAATCTAAGCAAGAACTAAATTTATTGTGAAAATATATACAATTTACTTGTTTAGTCGCTTGTAGCGATATTCCTCCATGTTTATCTTTTTGCTTTTAGGTGGAGATATGCGGTTCAAAATCGAAAGCGCTGATAGCAGTAATTGGATGATTTTTCGTTCCTTCAGTGGGAAAGTTTTGCTACAAATGAATACCATTTGTGTAGAATACTCTAGCCTGAAAACAAATGTGTGTTCTCATGTCTAGTAGCAAAGATAAGATCTTTCACTATTCTAGGTACGTACGGCGTATTCGAGTACTAGTGGGCATAACTTCAAGGAGTAGTAGTTGGGATGATGATGAACAACTTCTTCTTTTGCCAAACTAACTCTTACTGTTGCCTAACTGTTGCCTAAAGCTTAATTTTGGAATTTTCATAAAAACGGATCAATTAGACCGCGAGAATTATACACATCCGAACACGAAAGTTAGACGGCTGAGCGTGATCGTGTACAATCGCCTTTATGTCGGAACAGTATAAACGCTTTAATAAAAAACGCTCAAAACTCAACTAAATAATGAACCGAACAATTAAAAATAATATTCAATTATTACATTGTCTTCATCGATGTTGATCTTTCGTAAAATGGCATACACTGTATAATAAATGATGTCACAGCCTGGTCTGTGAATTCATTTCACTTCACTATCACTTTTAATTAGCTTTGTTGACTGTAATATTTTGTTGCTATTGTTTATTAGTTGCCTAATACGTGTATAATAACCACGGATAACAAACGCGAATGAATACGCATGAACAATTATTCATAAATAACTTCAAGGACTTTTTATTAACTACTGGAACATTGAAAATATTGAAAAAGTAGTTTATGCGAATACGATGTTTCTGTCTGTCTGTCTGTCCGTCCGTCCGTCATCACGATAACTCCTCGCCACATTGACGGATTCTTTTGAAACTTGGTACATAGGTTCTCTATAGATAGTAAAAGAACCCTATTGAATTTGGTGGTGATTGGTCCACCTGCACCATGGTGGGAGCAGGTGGGAACCCCCATGCTTACTTATAGGCAAAACAGTGTACAGAGTGACATGTTCCGGTAGTTATATTTATTGTGTTTACACATTCTAGTTTTTCTTTGCTGTTGCTATGTCGCGTTGCAACAGTTCCTTGTATCAAAAACGTTTGACACCTGGAAAATGTGACGTACCACATACCACAGCAAAGTTCTGGAGTATCAGCTGACCACTGCTACCTACGGATTGGCGTGTGTGGTGTCTCGTTCAAAGTCTTGGACGATCCTTAGGCAGACGACACTTCTGTAGACTATAAAACGTAAGATCCCAAGGCACTGGGTCAAGTGCAACCACAGGTAGCATGTATGTGAGATAGTCCAGAGAAGCGTGCCGCAGGACAGTTTTTTGATTTAACGTTTAACATTTGAGATGAGTCCGTAATAAGAAACACGATGCGATGTAGAGATTTGTTAAAGTGGCCTCCACAATGCGCCATTAAATATTTCAGAAATGATCCTGATATTATGGGTGCTGAGCGTTGTAGAGCAGCTCCGCCGGGTTTATAACAGCTCGGTGTCACAACACATTTAAAGACGGATTCTCACAAACTAGCAAGGGAATGGAGATGTGGTAGCAGCTATGTGCGTATGCCCGTTTAAACAAAAGAACATATCTCGGTCTGACTACCGCAGGAAAGATTTCCAATCAACCGGATTTCCGAAGTCGGAAGAAATTTAGCGGAAGAAGTAAAATATATGGAATGATTCTAGCTACTTTACCGGCATGTCTTCCAGAGTTAATGCATTAAAACGCATCATCTTTTCATAGCAAATATTGTTCCACTGTGTAGAGAGACTTCTGGGAATCCCTCGATGAATATCTTGCTGTGTGTATGCAGTATCTAAGAGAAATTTGAGTGTAAGATTTACAGGCGATAGCTGAATTTCATTAGTTGCGACGATTAATCCATTTGCAAACATTAAGACTAAACCTAAGGATGATGCAAGTGATACTTTCACTTGAAATTCTTAGAGTACTTTCAAGCTTGTATAGTGTTTTGAATGCAGTCTCGTTATACCACGATGAATTTGTGTACATTGTGTCAAAAATATTAACCAATTTTGACAGGAAAATAATTCATTTAATTCACATTCGATTTACTTTAGATTAATTGAAGAGCAGATTATTAGAAATTAATTTACTAATTTATGATTTGAAAGACATATTATGATGAAAAATCATATAACACTTTATTATATAATACGACGGAATTGGGCATGTTGCAGAATCATAACTATATATTTAGAAGATCATTATTGTACGGATACCAGCACCGTAAAGTAGGATAATGACGTTTGAAAAAGCTGAAATATGAAGATTTCGATTGATATATCATATTAAGGGTGTGAGTCATTTTTTAGTAGAATTGATAATAACGTATCACCGAGAATCGTCGCAGTGATGCATCGAACATATTATGAAATGTGAAAGTAGAACCTTCCTTGCTTCTTAGTATGTTCCATTTGTAGAAATTTTTACGTAGATACAGACATTTCATATCAGCTAGTGTTGTATCTGTAAATATTAACAAATGTTTATGTAATCATTCGACTGTGACAAATTAATAAATTCTTAACGGAACATAAAGTATAATTCACTGATGTACATTGTACATATCAATATAAGAATATCACATATACATATGTAAGAGGCGAAAAGTGAACAAATGCAAATTAGAAACGAAAAGAAGGTGCCAAAAACACCATGCGATTAACAGCTGATCGATTACAGCCGTTACCCACGTTTACGTTAGAGCGTGTAGACCCTGAGTAAGTACGTGCCTGTGTGAGGGTGTGATTGTGTTGAAATGGCAAGCGGAGCAAGTATTTCATAAAATAGTCGGTTTGACCGAATACCGAAAACGTGCGAGTCATTTCAAAATTAACGCAAACAGGATTACGATTACGAGTACAATTACTATTTGCAACGACATTCGCATATGGTTCATACTAAACTTTTCGTTCATGTCATTCAGAATTTTCATTGCAAAACGTTGTAAATTTTGAATCACGTGTTTGATAAGACAATTCCTAGAAAATTAAATTTATTACATTGTTGTCTTATAAATAAAATAGAATATTATGTAGACATAATGTTAGATTTTAGGACGTTTCATAATATTAAAGGTTTGACATAGCAGTAATAACAGACCAGGGAACCGTTGCTTATCCGTTTTAACATTTGGTAGACACATTGAGCCCAGGGTTGGCGTAGTTATATTTCTTTTTTCCGGTACATGTAATTTAAAAAGTCGAGGTGATCCTTGGGTTTATTACTGTTACGGTAATTTGTAAGTTGAGGGCCGCCTGGGTCACTGGTCAACGATTTTGGGCTGGATGACCGCTGCAGAGGAAAGTGGGAATTTCCAATGTCGGAAGACGTCACACTTTCCCCACCCCGTGTTTCCTCCCTTCTCGGGGTCCTGAGAAATTGATAAAATTGATAAAATTTCTCTACAATTTGAATTGTAGCCATTAAACCTCCTCCGTATTTTTGTTATTTAAAAATTGTTGTCGGCCATTGATTGATTTTTCCCACCTCTTAACCCGGAATAGTCTACAATTATACTTTTGTTATAAATAAAAGTATTTAATCATAAAGCGTAGAGCGTACATAAAAACTCGATCCGGCATGGAATGTATTAAAAGTGAAAATGTGATAATAAAATGAAAACATCATTTCAAAATATGAAGGGTAATAGAGTTTGTGTTGATAAAATTAATGACAATAGCTGCAAGAACAATGTGAATATTTCCAATTATTATTTGCTACCGGCTATATAGTAAGTTATAGTGCGAAATTTTGTACTCATATAACACCAAAATATGTGCATGGTCATAGAAATGTTGGCAGCACCGTCTATCGCATACTGAATCGCAAAATGGACCAAAAACATGTACTGTACTACAGCAGCGACTAATAGTAAGTATAATAGTACATCTCCGGCATTTACCGACCGGAAAACCGATTGAGACAGCTGAAATAAATAACGAAATTCAGTGATCCTATAATTCTCGTTTCTGCAACTGTTTACTTCAGACAATATTCGTGACATAAATTACTTATGAAAAATAAATTTATGATCAGAGAAGTTATGCTCAGTATTATTAGAGGAGTATGCGATAATTTTATACAGGGTGTTCGGCTACAGGTGGGAACCCTCTTAAGGGATGGTAGCTGGGGTGATTCTGAACAACTTTTTCCTTTACCAAAATGCTGGTTAAAGCTTAGTTTTTGAATTATTAATGAAAAACACTGACCAATCAGAGGGCGAGAATAGCGCGCGCTCGGATGCGAGAGCGACGGGTGCAAGCGTGACGATTGACACTGGTCGTGAACAAACAAATCGCGCGACATCGGTAACGTAGTTACCACCGTCGATAATGCGTCAGCCAGTAAGTAGTTACAAAATTTACTAAGTATACATTTATCAACGGAACTAAGTGTATCAATGAAACGAAAATGAAGATGAATATTCAGAGCAATTTTGTCGCGCGATTTGTTTGTTCATGACCAGTGTTAATCGTCACGCTTGCATTCGAGCGCACGGATGCGAGATTCCTTATAAACTAGTTCCACTAAATGGATTTCAAGAATTGCGATTTTCATTTTTTGACTTTTGTCCACGTATTCGCCGTTTTTCGCCACTGTGCGCCGCACTGCGACGGCTTTGTGACCTTCGCCGCGATCTCAGTTGCGGGTCCTCAATCTTGCGGGCCCGCTCCGAGGCCTCCTTCTGCAGCATGGTTTGCTCACAGAAGGAGGCTATGGCCTTCCAGGACCTTCCTCGCTCTCGCATAGCCCCAACTAATGCTGGCAGCGAGAGGTTGTAACCTACATCGAATATCAGGACACTGCGCAGTGCTGAAAACGTGGGGAAAATCTCCAGCATGTGCTGCGCCGTGTCCAACTTCTCTCCACACTGATGGTAGGCCGTCGTCGTTTCCTTCCCAATTCGACACAGGAACTCACCGAAACAACCGTGTCCGGTGAATACCTGCATCATACGGTAGGTGAGCCTACCATGCCGTGTCTCCCGCCACTCCTCCAACTGTGGCAGAAGACCCCGACAGCTGGCTTACTGGTGTATGTACGCAACTCAACGTGCCACTGCGTGGCTGTCAACTGCCTGGCCTGACGTTTGATTGCATCGACCGCCGCTGACTCCGGCGGGACACCGTCGAGCCGCTGGAGGGCATGGATGTTCGTATAAACGAGCGCATTCGCCGCTGACAGCAGGTCAAACGGGATCAGAGGCATCGCCACCAGTTGTTTGTTGCGCCAGCTGACCATCAGGGCAACGGGCCATACGGGCGCACCGTACATAATCATTGATCGCCCACCCCTACATAAAGGTGGCGAACCCTCCCTTCGGGTCCCCCGAGATTGGGCCTTAGAGGGCCTAGAGCGACCGCAGCTCGCTCAACTCGAGAGATCAGACAGCTGAAATGCATCTCAAAGTGCCAACAGCTATTGGGGTCGAGTCCCAAATACCTCAAACTGGACCCGACATCGACCCAGGCATCACCCACCCGGATCTACGGGGGGGGGGGGGGGGGGGCGAACACTTTGAACGAGACTTATCGTGAAAGAATGTAGCCTCAATCTTTTTCGGGTTAATCTTCAACCCCAACTCGTGGGTACTTGCAATGACGGCGGCCACAGCAACCTCCACCAGACGAATAGGCCTCTCAAAGGTCTTCCCGGCGGCAAGTATGAACGTGTTATCTGCATAGCAGATGACATTAGAACCGTCGTAGAGACGGACCTGCAGGAGTCGGTCGTACCTCACGTTCTATAGGTCCGGCACGGACTCCTGGGGCACGCCATATTTTACCTCCCTCCGTATATAACCGTCCCGGCCTATGTATTCTATTTGCTTGTCCTTCAGGTAGGACCCGATCACTGCCTGCAGATAGGAAGTGTGATATACATCCCGTGATATACAGCTGCCTCCCTGATGACGGCCCAGGGCAGAGTGTTGAATGCGTTGGTAATATCTAAAGAAACACCAACACATGCCCTACCCCGGAATACAGCCACTTCCGCGAGGAATTTAACACGCACAATCAATTGTCGATCATCCCTTACGGAAGCCAAACTGGCTGTCCGCCAGATCGGGTCCCACCGAGGACAGGTGCTTGTAGAGGGAAAAAAGCTATGATCCTCTCTAAAAGCTTTCCCGCCTCATCCTGCAGGCAAATGGGCCGGTACGCGGAGGGAGAGTCCGCGGGTCGACCCTCCATTTTTATGAAGACCATCCATCCGGACTTCTAGATATTCGGGAATATCCCGATTTGAAGGCACTTATAGACCCCCGAAAGGGGGAAGGGAGTTTCAGCCACGCAGGTGAGGAACTGGGGGTCCAACATTTCCGTCACAGGGGGATCTATGGTCATAATCGACCAAGCACTTTTTCTCTGTACAGCCCATATAGCTCTGTTACCCACGTCGGACTCTCACGACGTCGTCACGGCACGTGTGTACCGGCGGCGCGCCCGAATATAATCGCTGCATAACTCAGAGATTTCAGTCGTCCACCAAACTCTTCCTCCAAGATGGGCCCGCTCTGGAAGATTTACAACCTTCGTTGGCCTGAACAGACCAGTGTGAAGTTCCCTGAGCCACTGTAAATCCTTGACGAAATCTTTTTTATAACATCAAGCCTAAACAATTCAACATATAATCTCCATCACCGTAACAAGTTGTTGAGACTCAGCTGGTTGAAGATTTACAACTTTCGAGTAGTTGAACGACATGTTCGCTTGTCTAAACGGACATACGCGCATATCTTCTACCACATCTCTGTATCAGGTCCACTTCTGAAACATTCAATGGGACATTATTGAGGCCACCTTGACAAACCTCTTTATCACATCGCGTTTCTTATTACGGACTCGACTCGGATATTAAGCGTCGATATGACGAGTCGAGTCAAAGAATTGTCCTGCAGCATGTTTCTCTCGACCACCTCACGTACATGCTACCTGTGGTTGCACTTCACCCAGCTTCTTGAGATTTAACGTAAATTTATGGTCCACAGGAGTGTCGTCCGCCTGGGGGTCCAAACTTTTGGACTAGACAATGCATCGACCAATCCGTAGGCAGCTGGTACTCCCGAACTTTGCCGTGATACGTTGAACGTCACAGTATTCGCTGCAGGTCGCGATTCACCAGATGCACGAATGTTTGCGTAAACTTCTTGAACATATTAGCGGCGAGAACAGCAAAGTGGTATCTCCGTAAGCGAGACATATCAGCAAGATGTCGGCAAGCGAGGATAGCATATTGGGACCTGCGGGAAGGTAATTTTTTAAAGATTTAACTGAACAGTTTGGCATTGACCTATGAAGTATTTCCCGTAACTTCGACACCGTCTACAATAAGTAATGTAGTCTTGTAAGTAGTAGCCTTGTCAGAAAGAAATCATTTTTTCTTTCCAATCACAAACCTGGTAAAGACAAAGTAAGGAATGCGAAAACTCGACTACCTGTTGGCAAAGCTAGAAAATCCTTTATTGATTAAAATATTTGGTCGCTATACACCATGACACTGGAGGTAATAACCGGTCTGCTTCTACGTACTGTAAGCAATAATCATGTGTCCCGGAAGCCCATAGTCATTAAATCGCAATAGACGATTGCTAAGATTCGAGAGTGATAGATTTGGAAGAGCCCAGTATCAAGTTGAGCTTGGAGGGAACGTGCACAACGAATCGAAGTACGAATTTTGTAATTTCCAAGACAATCGTCCCCACACCCTTGTATCGCTAAAAAGAGTCAATGAGCATCAGACCCATCATCCGGTTTTTAAATCCTTTACACGAATTAATCCGAATTCTTTTCAGCGCTGCAAAAGTGCACCTTGAGGTCGAAGTGGAATGAGTTGGCAAAAATTTCCTCAGTTGCCATGCTTTCGGTAAATATCCAATTGAACTTATGTTTTGGACGATCGAGCGTTCAGGATCTCTTCGCTGAACTGCACCCAGCAGTGTACAGTTGTAGAGGTCCGTAATTACGCACACGCTGAAAGTAAATATCATTGGCAACAAAAATGGGAAAAACCCAAGCACAGGACGTCTGAAGTCTAAAGCGAGACTCCAATTTTTCTATCATCAATGTGTCCTCACTTCCAGGATTCACTATAGCAGAGACTGAGAGTAGCTAGTCAACATGACAGTGGATGTACCGAATGTCAGACGACTAGAGTAAATTCGTTCTCTACTAGGTTCTTACTAGTCTCTACTAGTGAAAATCACGTCCTCTACAATTCAGAAACGGGACAAGGTACAGCGGCATGTCATGGGACAGCGGCAGCATCGAGCCTTATAACGCAGCGCGATGAAAAAGCGCCATTGCACCCCGCAATAATGTAATTGTTTAATAAGAAACCCTTACGTAAAAACTGAGTTAAATATTCAATAGAACAGTTACAAATAATGTTCATATATTCATTTATCATGAGTACAAAATGGAATTAATTATAAGAAAAATAATGGAAACCAAACAAATTAAATTCCTGTAGTTTTAAATTTGCACAAAACTTAAAAACCATTGAAATAAGACTCACCCATTATTTGAAGATAATCCTGCTTAGTTGAAAATGGATCCTTGTAATTAGATCATTCCATCGATCATAGCTATTTGTGAAAATAATACGCAATTCATAATAGTTAGTGTCATAGCTGATTCACTTCACTATCATATTTTATTATCACTTTTCGCTGTAATATTTTGTTGCCACTTTTTATTATCAACAAAATAACGATGAATAAACAAGCGAAAACGTATGAACTATTATCCAAAAATAACTGGTATGATGTTTTTCACCCCCTTAACGTTACGCTTTGGACGTTTTGTCCTGAACCGCTGATCGTATTTTTAAAAGCTCTGATCATAAAGAAAGTTTAACTAAGAATATGAGTTACTTAATTAAAAGTTGCTGAATCTAAATTCTAGCGTTTCCATTATTTGACAAGCATCGCTTGCTGTCACCATGAGAGATGGTACTGCCTCACCGGCTGACCCACGAATGCAGGCATATAAACAAGAAACATTCTTTTCCCCAAAATTCCTCCTTTTTCCGTAGTCAAATCGGACGCGCGTTTAAACCTACGCCATTCTACCGTCCGAATACCGGTAGTTCGACTTCGATGCTAATCGGTTTAACAGTCGCGATAAATCCCCTGCTGCGGACCTACTTTCGATGACGCTAATCGTTCCAGCTAAGACGTCCGTTAGTTTTGAAATTTGAGAAATTTCGTTGGCCTGTGGGTTTGCAGCAGTATCTTCCGCTTCTTGGTGGTTGGCACGAGGTAAAATACACTGTCCTGCAAACTAAACTATTCATTAATATTCTAGTCGTAACGGCTATCGCATGCTCTCAGTCACTGCCCCAAACCTCCGTAGGTCGCTGGTTTCGATCCGGCTCGAAGGATCATTGGTTACATTCGACCCACGGGCACAGAGGGCAGGGATCAGGAGGGTAATGACAAAGCACATTTTATCGAATGTAATTAAGAAGTTTATTTATAACTTATATAAATTCTGTTTCCACCACCGGATTTTGAATTCGTATGAATGGGGTCACAGATATAACCGCCCCGAGTTGCACTCACACCAATGTAAAATAAAAACGGATATTGGTCCGGAAAAATGAACAGATACTGCGTTGTATAACCATAACTTTTACCATCGAATTTACTCATGTTCTCGACCTCACGGGACACCAGTTACGAGGTGCACCTCAATACTCCACTGCATGGCACTACATCAATCAGCCAGGAACCAGTGGTGACACAGCAGAATGGTGTACAAGAACCAAGTACCAAAATGTAAAAAACTCAAACATCCGTACAAGTCCAAGCAGCCAAGGATCGTCCATATTAACGTTGTAAATCAAATCAACACGAAATAAATGGAAGTAAACGCAAGCGACTCGGAGCGATCATGTCCGACCTTCCCATTCTACGATACCTGCTCTTCACCACGAGGAGTCTTTATCCAGACTGCCGTTCTCGACCTTTACCGTAGCGTACACACGTTCCCTCCTCCAGCCGGTACCACCGCCCGATTCAAAATCGTTCGAACAAAACGATTTTGATTGTTAAACAAAATTAATCCGTTAATTGCGTTGGCAACTATACCTGTGTCCTCATAAATATGACGACTCAAACAAGGGAATATAAAAATATACTTTATCGTCCCACCATAAACCAATACCGAAATTATCCGTCCTAATCCAAGTCCGCGGCCTGTTATAGACCCACAATAAAATTTCCGGAAAAACCCAAAAAACACCGTTTCCCTTGTCATTCCTACTACCAGATTTCTTTCTCCACTTCTTACTTCTACCCTTGCTAATTTCCAGGACTCCTAACCCAATTACAACTCAAAATTTCCCTCTCTTTTGCATAGTACCTTCCTACTTTTCCTATCATTCCACCATAGACACTTACTCTAAAAGTTTTCCATTTTTGAGAAACACCGAAGCACAGCGAGAACAAATCAAACCAACAACGTACATACAGTACCGCTCATAAGTATGTGGACACTTTTTCAATTTTTTTTAATTGCCGAAAACATTGTGATATCTTTGAGTTATTTGTTTATCGTGTATGTATTTCACTTCCTCCACTATAAGGGGATATTTTTTAATAATAATTTGATAAATATTTTACCAATAGTAATGAAATATATTTATATTTTCATTTCGCCAACGTGTCCACCGCGTGATGTAATTTTCACATTTTCGTGTCCTGGCATCCTAGTTACATAATAATGTTTACAAATGTTTATGTTACTCTTGAGAAGGCAACAGACCTCACTTAAGCAATGCTGTCATTGGATACTGCCACAGAAACACATATATTTATTACAGAAAGTTGAGTAACTAAATTTATAATTTAGTACTTTTATAATACACTACATTCACATTAATTGTAGAAATTATGAGCGATTTTGTTTAACAATAGAAGTATGTAATATGTATCCAAAATTCAAGAAATTATAAGTGTCCACATACTTTTGAGCGCTAGTATACCTGAATCGTTAGCGTCAATAGCTGGTTTAGAATAAATTAAGTGTTGAGTTTTTAAACATCATCAATTTTTACCACCATTCCATACTCATCCTCACAACATTAAGCTGCCGCCGAGCACAACGATCGAAAAATAGTAACTCGATTCATTTTTTATATCACCACGCGAGTTCGCGATCGTACATTCATATCGCATACATAATTCTAACGAAATATAAATTCACCAATTCTTGTTACGTCTATCGCACTTTATATTTTTTCACAATGAGTACTTGTTTGCTGTTGGATGCGTCTACTTCTTTCGAAGGAAGTAAGCCGACTGAAAGCGATCGAACAATATCGTCCCTTCTAGATTTACTTCGTAGAAATGTAAAATACAAACATTATTCGGAAAAGTTTCTCCTTTTAGGATTTCTTACACCCCATAATTTCCTTAATGGCCCATTATGTAGAGGCAGGCTATAGGTCTCGATACATTTACTCGCACCCTATCTAGGTATGAATAAATAATTCTAAAATTGTAGAACCTGTCAATCATTTTGCTCCGCTAAAAAACTTCTTGCAACATTTTATAAAAATGTTTCTTGAAAGTGTGATGTTCTCGGAGTTTTAAAGAAAACAGAGGGTGCATAAGTAATTCGGAAATTAGTTGTGTTTGAACCCATACATGCAATGGTTGAGTTGGGCAATTGTAATAAACTTTGCGTCTTTCTTTTGTCAGTAATAGGACTTTGGCCGTACGGAAACAAAAGGCTCCGATTGTTTAAAAATATTTTTATCGGCCTTAACATTTGGCTTCTTATTCTTAATCAGGTATCAATTATCAGATTTGTTCAATTTATCAATTCATATGTCCATGAAATTTTGTTGTTGTAGTGCAGTAATTTAATGTATTCATTAGTAACCAACTGTTTATTTTATTATTTTTTAATGTTAATTAAAATGATTGAGAAGATCCTTCCTTTACTAAGGTGTCTATTGTAGAGAGTAATTATAAATATTCATCAGTTAATAATTACTTATGTATTTCTCAAACCACGAGTTCCGGGAAAAAATGCCAGATTTCATAACATTTTTAGGAACATTAACAAACAATGTATTTAGCAGTATAATAGCAGGAAGTCATCAGTTCTTATTATAATTATAGAATAAAGAGAATATTAGTCCAGGTATAATATTTAATTAGAATTTATTGGTAAATATTCAATGTAGTGTTTGAAAACTAACTTTCACTAGAATTTTGCTAGAACAGGATTCTTTTTAAACAATAGGTGAATCTAATTTAAATTCGCTTGTCACTTATTCAAAATAAATAAATAAATAAATATTACTTTGAATTGTTTTATTCATTATTTAATTGAGTTTTGACATCAGGGCATCAATCAATAATAAACGCTTAGACTGTTTCGGCACGTAGACGCTTGTTTATGGTACGTGTTTTTTCTTAATAATACCATAACTAATACCGCCAAAACCACCCATTTTCCGGATTTACTCTAGTTGTAAGACCACCTGTTATGCCAATAACAAATGGCTATCCTTAAATAATCTGATTTATTATATATCCGGTAAGAAAATTATTTGCCTTATATACATGTATTATCAAGCAGATAAATCTATATATGTGTCCTTCAGGTTCTCATACTTTTATATAACTTCAAATTAATGATATCACATAGTACCGATTTCTCTATTTTATTGTAAGTCAATTGTATATATTATACTTTGGATTTAATTGTGGTAACAGTAACGACGGTACAACTAGGTGACAGTATAATGTATACAGGGTGTTTGGTGATTAGCTGTTGGTGGACATAATTTCAGGAGTGGTAACTGGGGTGATATTAAACAACTTTTTCTTTTACGAAAATCTTAACCGAAGACGTGCGCCTAGATGCGAGAGCGACAGCTTCGAGCCTGACACGAGAATTTAATTGTACACAAGCATGTTTTCACCATAACAGTATAATTTTAAACAGATGACCGCTATGTCGAAGTTAAATCAAATAATGAGTAAAGTAATCAAGACTAAGAACGGTTTATAAATTATTTACAGATAGGGGAAAAACCAATTATTTGGTATTAACTTAAACCCAGTGAATCGAACTTGTTCGATACTTATTCGAAAGGAATTAGGCGAGAGATCGGCGATAATACCTGGTCGCCTGCTGGAGAAAGAACTTAGCTGTTGGGGCCTCCGGCAAGAGAGTTCGGCGACCAATACCTGGACGCCTGCCCGGAGAGTAGACGTAGAGGAAGCTCAAGCAGGTGAGTCCGGCGAAACCCTCCTGAACGCCTGCCGGTTGAGTAGTAAATAAATAAAGAAATATTTGTACTCGGTTTACACTGTCAATGGGTTAACACCTGTGTACTTTAACTAACAAAACATGAAGATATAAATTAAATCAGACTTACTGTTTAAAAATAATCGTGTTTCGGTGAAAACGTGTCGTGGATGGGTTATAAAAAAATATACTCATACATACTCAAGTATATTCATCGCATATCCAGCTACCACGCCTGAATATTGTGCCCGCCAGTAGCGGAACTCCCTGTATAAGTTGTACAATCTATCCCTTTATTATAGAGTACACAAAGGACATAAATAATACAAGAGGCACATAAGGAGACAACTCGGCAATCAAAACAGTAAAACCGAAATTATAACCATGATCATAATCTTATCGTAGCCCCGCGCTCGTGACTCACGCGACGCCTAAACATTCTCAACGTCCTTTTTTAAACGTTTCTCGAATTTCCTATATTCAATAGTTGCCAACCGATTCTGGTCCTTTTGTTTGCTTTCGATCACTTCTATCGGAATTCAGCGAATCTGTTTTTGATATGGCACTTAACATTTAACTCCAACACACGTTTAGATTTTAGCCTTTACTACTATGGAGATGAGGCCACATCGTGTGATCAGGAACCTGGCAGGTATTACTGTGTCTGCGGGTTCATTTATAAAATATCACGGAGTTTGGTATCAAATAAATGCAGTAAGTTATAAAATATGACAGTAAGTTACAAATATAAACATCGCTGTAAAATGCAGATAAAAGGATTTACGGATCGCATTCAATTCCACTGGCAAACGAATAACAAGATGATACTTCAAATTATGAAAAAACATAATTATTTGGGAAAACAGCTGTCTACGTTTTTTACATGTAAATAAAGATTTTAATGTACGTAATTTCGAAAGTAAAAAAATGAACATGCCATATGTCTTACAGCATTTGTTTACGCGGCCGTGGGCGTAACGATATTATACCATCTGTCACCTATTATTTTGGATAAAATTGTACCCCTCAACGAATCTCGTCCAATAGAGTACCCTGTGGATATAAAATTTGTTTCCGACCAAGAGAAGCATCCTATTCTCGTTAGTATTATTTATTATTTCTGGGTAGGGATAATTGGAGCTATATATGCTGGAACAGAATCATTAACGATTATGACGTGCTTACATGCCGCAAGTTTATTTGAAGTTACTAGGTAATATTATCTGGTAAATAAATCAGACAAAAATTATTCACTATTGCATATGTGTACGGGGTGACACACCACATTTTGCCATCTAGATTTACGACAATATTATTATTCATAGCAAACAATATTTCAGATGAAGTTGAGTGGTTTTGAAAGGGGCATATGCTAGTGGTATATTTTGTTTGTAGGTGAACGTGTAAGGAACATATAACAGTCATTAATAGTTTTTTAAATGGAATCATATATTTTTATTGCATCAGCTGATACTCCTTCATATTCTTTACAAAAAAGTTTTAATATATTTTTGTGAAAAAATCATTAGTTTAGGATATATTTTAATTTTAACGTCTTTTTACAGAAAAAGTTCAATGTTGCGACCATTTGCATCAGAACACTTTCTGAATCAAGAAATTAATGACTTACTAACATTCCGTAGTGTATAATCTTTCTGCATGTGTGGTACTTTTCCCAGCTTCAAAATAAACTGATAACATGTGTATTTTGTTTTGTTTAGAATACTTCTGTAACGCGCACGATAAAAAATTATCTCTACGGCTTCTTACAACGATAGAGCTGATTGGTTGTTAAGTAATTGTAAATACTGTTCACTGTTAAATAACAATTTAATGTTAAAAAAAAAAACATTTAAATTAAATAACAAAAAATGTTTGTGTTGTACAGTGTTGCCGAATTTGTGAACGTGAAAATGTGAAACTAAGAAAATTGCTAAGTCCGTGAAATGTAAAAAAATGTTTAAGTATGACTGTAGAATATTTGGAAATTGATCTGTAACTGTGTGATCAATTATCCAGGATCTTCGCTGTGCGGAAGATTTTTGAGTTCTTTACTGTTCGTTAGGTTTTTCAAGAGTGAATCTACAGAATTTTTCTCGAGAAAGGAAAGCTAAGAAAAACCAGAAAATGGGGAGGTTTCCCTGATTGGCTCTTCTATTTGCCAATAATGTCATTTAAAAAAGGACACCACCCTACCCCGTGCGCCCGTAGCGCGATCCGTGCGGAGTACGGTGGGCCTTGTGGAGGTGGAAAGAGAAAGTGGACGTAAGACAGAATTTCCGTCGGGTCGTCAACAAGGGGGCCTGGTTTATGTCTCCTAGGCCCTGTCCTCTGACCCTCAGAAAATTCACGTTTATGGCATTGGCAATTAACTATTGAGACCGTCGAAAGAACTTGGACACAAAAATCGTAAATTTAAAAATACAAAAAGACTTCTCAAAAACAGTTCTGGAACTTGCATGCCATGAACGCGCTAGCAACGTGCAGACCAAATGTTAGACCCGTGTACAAATTGCTAGCTGCCTTCGTGAAAAACAAAGTCGTAAATCTGAGGTTTCTAAAGATACTGTGAAAAACGCGATTACGAAAATACACTGTGAAACAACTTCATTATGAAGTGATAATTCACCGTATCGTAGTATTCACCTTATTAGGTATGCAACAGAGACTAAATTTCATTGTTACCGCGTAACAAAAAAAGCAAAAACTCATAATTCGTTTGGTGACACGTGACTTCTCAAAGCATGTAGAAAAACGTGCCTTTTGTCTTTAGGGCCTAAGTGCCAGAAACAGCCACGCTAACGGGGGTGTCCTCAAGACGGAATCGTGTCTAGGAACACATTCTTGTATTGGCATTTGCCGCGAGACGTTATTAGTAAAGCATTCAGTATTCTATATAAAAAGGCCCACCGTTTTATTTAGTAAAACCCTCACATTTACCTTTATTTTTCCTACGTATCTTACACATTTTTTTAAAGAATATAAAAGAGTATCAGTTGATGCAATTAAAAATATATATGCAGGAAATTCAAAATTTCTCTGTCTTTATCGTAACGTCTCGAACATTTTAGACTCATGATGGGTAAACATGTGTTGTACAGTGTAAACATGGGCAAACATGATGGCGTGTATAAATGGGTAAACATCAGGCAACAGCAATTTAGTTTAAATCGAAACATCCTAGCGAATAAAACAAATAGCGAATGTGCCAAATAGATCTATTGTGTGTAGAATTTCCGTTACGTTTTTTATATCATTACATATATATTTTTAATAAACATATATATATATTTTTTGTGTAGGTAAAAACCTGCGTTTTTTCCCTCTGTAATCCCAACAATATATGATTCCATTTAAAAAAACATTAAAAATCTTTATATGTTCTTTACACGTCTAGCTACAAACAAATGTACACCGCCCGCATATGCCACTCTCAAAACCACTCAACTTCGTATAAAACATTGTTTTCTATTAGTAATAATAATGACGCAAATCTAGATGGCAAAATGCGGTGAAGCACCCTGTATATTAATCGTGTATGTAATATTCCATTTGAACTCATACAAACTCATAAATTTTTGAAATAGTTAAAAGCAATTATAAAAAAGAAAATAATTGTATAACAAAGAGACTCTGTTCATAACTGAATAGGTGGTATACCACCACTATCACGTATTGTACCGTTTGTCTAATCGAATTGTATACTATCATTTTCAGTTATTATTTCCAAACAGCTATTTCCATCGAAGTAACTGACTGTTCTATTGCACACACGCATACGAATAATAAATATATAAGTTATTTGATTAAAAGTGTGATGATGCATAGAGAAACCATTCAGTAGGTATATTTTCATATGATTTTGAATTTTTTAAATTTATCTGACAAGGATATTGCACTAACAAGGGAAGACACAGAAGTATTCCTCCGATTTTTGTGAAACTGCGCGCGTTTGTTAAGCGGGCAAAAATAAGAGACACGTATTAGTTGTATCGGTTGAGATGTAGGTTTAAAGCATGAAACGACCTCATAAAGTTCCGACTCGATTAGACGATCTCGAAAACCATGCGAGATACAATAAAATTTCTAATAGGAAAGTTGTATGATTGTTTGCATATAAAAACAGGATGTTAACAAAATTGGCAAAATACAATTTATTCACAACAAACCAATTTTTCATAGGCATATTGTCTCACAGTTAGTGCAGGTCCCTGAAATAGGGGGTAGTTGACGTCATTCTGAACAAGATTTTCCTTTCCAGCTGAGCGCGATCATAATCAAGTGCCTATGCGGCGGGACAGAGTAAATGTTTAATAAAAAAACCCTTACGTCAAATCTCAGTACAATAATGATCAGAATAGTTGCAAGTAATGTTCATCTATTCGTCTGCTGTTTTTTCGTAAATTCCTACGACCGGTTATTGAGGTAGAAAATATTTCGGGTTGTATTATGTAAGGGAAAAGAAATACGGAAGTTTGCGATTATGAGCAGGATAGCTATTTAATAATATGTAAAAAGATGAAATTGTATGAACTTCTAAGTTTTAAACGCGAGATTATAATGTTTCTCGGTTTGTAGAGGTTATGATGTTCCTCTTAGGAGTTTTTTAGTACAACTAACTAACTACGTGTATGTTTCCGTGCAGGAAAAGTACGTATTTCCACTTTTTTACCTAATCAATCATATTTTTAACCAATTGAATTTAGGCACCACTGACCTATCCCTACTTCCTTGCGTCCGAAACGCGATTCGTAAGAAGTGTCAGTGGAAGTGGAAAACGTAACTGTATATTTTTAACGAAATTTGATGGGGTTTCCGTAGGGTATGGGTGCCGATTACCTGACGGGATGACGGTCACCAGGGTCAGTTTGGCGACCCTTCGGAAACTCATGTGTATGACACGGGCAATTGGCCGCTGAGGACTTCAAAAAATCTAAAATATTCTAACTGTCGGATTAAGTAATTAACTGACTCTCAAAAACGGTCTTGTTGATTTGCGTGCAATAAACATGCTGGCAATTTATAATTTGGGTACTGTCCCTGGTACAAATTGCTAGCCATCTGGAGTTTGTAAAAATTGTAAAGTAAAATAAACTAAAGAATGACCTAAAGAATTACATTTCGTGCATATGCTACGAAACATTTGCCATGTGTACCGAACAGAATTAGTTATCCGTAATTAACAGAAGTCGATCAAATGCAATATCTGTAACATTAAATGTGCATAAAGTTTATAAACCATTAAAATGAGACTTACCAATTGTTTAAAAATAATCGTACTTGATTGAAAATGAATCCATGTAACTAGATCGTCTTATCGATCATAATTATTCGTAAAAACAATACACATACCACAATAGTTGATATCGCAGCCGATTCACTATCATTTTTTATTATCACTTTTCACTGTAATATTTTGTTGCCGCTTTTCACTAATTTTCTAACATAATAACAATGGATAAACCAGCGAAGATAAGTGAACGATTGTCAGAAAATAACTTCTGCGATTTTTCTGTGACTTCTATGACAACATCTTCGGCTGTCGAGTCAAAGAATTATAAAACAATTAAACGGCTCTGTTTTGCTGGTTGAACAGTCGCTGCATAGACATCATAGAAAATCGTTGTCCCATTTTCTTTCAAAAAGGCAAAAATGATTTTCGCTGTTTTCCAAAGAAACGTATGCTCGAACTTTCGTTCGTGAGTCAAACGTCTTTGTTACAAGCAGCTGTTGTCTAAATGTTCAGTCGAAGATGTTCATCGCGTTTTGTTCGGTAATTTAGGACAGATCGTTGGATATTCGACATCGAAGGAAGAATAAAAAGTCGATAAAATTATTTATGAATAATCGTTCACGTGTTTTCATTCGCGTTTTTTTATCTGTGGTTACTTCATTAGAAAATTAGTGAACAGTGGTTAGAAAATATTACAGTTAAAAATACCAATTAGAAGTAACAGTGAAGTGAAATGAATTTATTGACCAGTGTTACGTTCCGAACAATATTCCGAAGGAATATTTTTCAAAATTTCCTTTATAGTTCTCACTGACCGGATGTGTATCGATAATGCGTATTGCATTCTAGGAACACCCTGATCGAACGCAGTAACGATCTTTTATGTTATTAGATAGATTATTTTTTGGCGACTAAACTAAGATTGTTAATATAACACATTCCTTCCTTGAAATCAACGCGGTCCCACGGCCAAAATTTTAGATCGTTTTACTTCTACGAACTGCTAAACATAAACGAAAGTCACACTCGTGTGGTCCGATAAAGCCTAGCGTTCTGGAATGTTCCTCAAGGGCCCGCGACGCAATATAGAATTGTAATAGAAATTGTCTTTATAACATTATAATATTATATAAATTGTCCATAGAATTTCATTATACCGTCATTATAAATACGCATACGTCAATCAGTCCTACAATAGAAACTTGAGGCTTTCACGACCCGGCGTATCAGTGTATCCCCTGATGAAACTAGTTGCAATGCTGGCGAAACGTTGGGAACTCGCTTCCTTCAGGACACAGCTTACACCCGAAAGCCTCAACAGTAATACCTGTAGTCCTACAATAGTTACAGTACCGAGCGTAATTAACTTTAAACCTTTTAGGTACGGTCGAATTCTGCCTGTGGCTATTTCCCTAGACGGCAGGTTCTGACGCGAACGATGTATTATCGATATAACACTGCAAAGTGTGACGGGCAATCCCATTCTGTGTACTAGAACATTCAAATGAAGTATTTAAAGATTAAATCATAATTTTTTAAAAATATATATTGCACATACTTTAACTATAACAATTCACTTTGTGTGGTGTGTTCGAAGATCGCATCCGCGAAAGCTACTATAATGGCGCGTCGTTCTGAAAGATGATATCCGCAAAAGCCACTATAATGGCGCGTCGTACCTAAAAGGTTAATAATTGTAAAGTCGAAATAGATAACGTTTGATTCTAAATTTTCATAGTAAACGCGGATTAACATTTTATACTGTATTGATTATGCATGTAAAAATTCTTCAATAGCTAATTAACAATCCATAACTCAAGAGTAAAGGAAAGAACTATATAGAAACAGAGGAAGATAAGAGCTGGACAAGGGAGGAAGACACATGTATCCACCATTGTCTAATTACACGAATCACGGTCTCTTACGCGTTGGCCTTGCAGCCTAATTCGTTAGGCGCATATCAATGCAACATAAACAATTTCGGACTAGACCCACTCTGGTCTTCTCCGAGAAGTCCAAGATGCGACACTTTTCGGTGTATAATCACGAATTCAAGGGTGTCAAGGGTCCGTGAAGTGGTTTAGAGACGAATTTGTTCTTGAATTTGTGAAAGTGCAATATTCAGACAAAGACTCTATCTTCACATTAAAGTTTCGTAAAGCTTTCGCGATAACAATCACATTAAATTTTTAATTCAATATATTATTTTATTTTTTTTTGTTTTTCTTTTCAATTATATTCAATTTTATTCTTTTTAATTTTAAAGTACAATTTTATTTTTATAGTTTACTTGAATTTCACAATAGGTCAATTTAAAAATTCTCATTGGTGGTTGATTTATTCCAAATTCATACAAGTACAGATATTTCGGTGAGTTGTTTCCTTTACTCCTCCAGCTATTTTATGAATTTTTCGGTAAGTAAACCTAGTAGTTAATTATTTAACTTTGGGATTTCCCTAACTGGATTATATTTTTATTCTGTATCTGAGAAATTGCTTGTCCTTCAAATCTTTGAATTACGCGTCTCGGGTATTTACAATATTTCTGTTCTATTCAAAATTTGACTTTTTGTAATTCATTTTATATTATATACGCTACCATTCTAATTATTTCATATTCTATAAAATATAATCTTTTGAATATTTTAATTATTTTGAATTACATTTCTTTTATTGCCTCCGTCTTATCCTCTAAACATTGCGATCTTGTGAAAAAGTCCGTATGGGATTAGCGTGTCTCCGGATCCACAAACATTAAGTCCCGTTAACAATTAATTTTGTTAGGGTAAACAAATCTTCGAGGCTTTATATGCGCGCTTCTCGCATGTAACGCCAGGCTATGACATTAAATATTGTGCAGTGTATCTTTTTATGTAAGATTTGGATCAATGAAGTGATGAGAAGGCAATTTTTGGAAAGGGATTTGTTGGAGTACATCCTAATTTATGGCAGGGACTAAGGGTTTTGAGAGGTGACGAAAAATTGTTTTCTTGAGACCCTTAGTTTCGTTTTGGGTCGAACTTTTACCACTCTGGCTTTCGTCTTTCCCTTCCACAGGGAAGCGCGCTAAGGGCGCACTGGAAGGGAAGGTTACAAGGAAACGAATATTTTCCAGTTCAATTAGTTCTGTAAAAATCACCAACCAGATTAGTTGGTTAAAATCAGTCAGTTCAGCAAAAATAGTCAACCGGATTAGTCGATTAAAATTACTTAGTTCAGAAAACACAAACAGATTGTAGTTAATACTTCACATACACACAATTATACACCTATACACGACACCACACATTAAACACAAACAAATAGTTATCTAAGAATCAGTTTAGATTTCATTTGTTCCCAATTTAGCTATTGGGTGGTCCTTCGGGCTTTAGACGGCACTACTGTAGAAATATTTTAGGAGTGATTAGACCACTCCTTTTCAGGATTATCTTTAACCCTTTGCACTCCGAACGATTTTGGACGTTGGCTAGCAGCTACTCAGCGCCACTTTACGGCAGAAACGAACATTTATATACCCTCGCATTATTTCTTATAATTTTTTAACTAAGTAACGTATTATAATGATATTGGATTTATATGAATTGGTTGAGATCGGGGAATGTATATTTGCAAAAAAATCAATATTTTATTGTTTATAATATTGTACAGTGTGATATTTTCTGAAACACTCGCCAATATACATTGCAGGCTGATTACTGCATGTTTCACAATAATAATTTGTCTGACGTCTGCCACCAGGTGTATTCCTGTTAGAACACACAATACAATCTCGTTTACGTTGCCCCACATCGGGAATATGTAATTGTTTGTCCAATTTCTTGTCCGCGAAAGATGTGGATGGTCGCGTTCTCGATGCACGAAATATCAAATATAAATAAATACATGAGTTGAAAATTTCTAGTTGTTATTACTAGCTCACAATATGATATTTACCAAAATAGCTTTTACCAAATAATTTATTCAATAAGAAAAGTATCACTTTTCCGATTTTCTAACTCGTTCGATATATGTATACTGCTTAAAGCTTCAAACCAGACTGAGCTCAGCTTTGAAAATCTTTTCCTCCAGTTTTAAACTTGTTTATTTATATTTACAAATCTCACTATACGTTGCGAGATATGCTGGCATGCCGACCTTTCTTCTATAAACACTCTTTACCGCTCTTCTCAAGTGGCGCCGAGAAGAGCTCAGACCGTCGTGACCGCCTCTCACGTTCTCGTCTGAGACAAAACCCGCTGACATTTCTTGTATATACCTTTGTAATTTTACGATATTTTGATTTGATTTCTTGTGCTATTTCAAGAGAAAACATAGCGAAACATGCTTGTCTCAAAAAAGTTGCGTTGAAATAACTCAATTCCCCGTAATCACTAATAAACTCGAATGTCCCCTGAGAGGGGACATCCGAGTGGTATGCTAGAATTACGATATCCCCTGAGAGGGGACAGCGGAGTGCAAACAAACCGTATTTTATATTATTAAAATACGTATTGTATTTTAAATTATTATGTTCATTAGTTAACTGAATTTTGATGTAAACATTTTTCATTAGACTATTCCGAGGCAAAAGGCACATGATCACGTTCGCGCTCAGCCGCTAGGCTCGAAGCTGTCGCTCTCGCGTCTGGGCGCGCGTAATCCTCGCGTTGTGATTGATCCGTGTTCTTGCTTAATAATTCAAAATCGGAGCTTCAAACCCTACTTTTGCAAAGGGAAATCTTATTCAAAATCGCGTCAGCTACCCCCCACTTCAAGGACCTACACTAACTGTAAGACACCCTGCATATATGTAGATATCCGCGCCTTCCTTTGTAAGTAATTTACATATTTTGAACATGTACAATGTAATTCACTTTACTGTTTAAACTTGCGATTGTATTTTATTTCATATATGCCATTGTTTTTGAAGATTTTTCAGTGACTGTAGTGCTCATTCGTTCTTAACATACATAGCTTTTATTATACTAGGGGTAACATCTCTGAGCATAAATTTGTTTGTCGTAAGTAATTTATATTTCCAGCGTTACTCGAAATATTACTTGTAATTATTTTTGTTGTTTTTTTCAGCTGTCTCAATCGGTGCTGCATTTAGAAAATTTCAGAGAAGCAATACTGAACTTACTGTTAGTTATTGCTGTAATACAATATATGTTTTTGCTAAATCTTGCAATTCAGTATGTGCTGGATGCTGCTGCTAATATTTCTATAACCATGTACGTGTCTTGATGTTATATGTATACAGAATTATTCAGCTTAATTTGTTACAGATTCGGTAGTAAATAATTAGAACCATTCATGTTCTTCTTCCAACTTCTCAAATCAGTTACATTAATGCTAACTCTGTTACTCTTCTTATTTTGAATTAATTTATCCATTTTATTATTGCACATAAGAGTATACTAGAGCGAACATGTAATATAAAACTTGCTAACTATTCCGTGCTGGATCGAGTTTTCATGCTTTCTAATATTTATTAGAAAGGTATTAGAATTTAAGATGCGTAAGACAAAAAAGTAATAAACTTAATTTTGAAAGAATTATTTTAACAATTGCGTATTTATAACATTCTGTAATGAAAATTCTAAATGACATGAATGGAAAGTTTAGTGTGAAGCGCATATGGAATGCCATGGAGCGTGTTAATTTGTTTTTTATTCCTTCATTTAGCACGTAGCGATAATATTATGTATAACCTGATAAATTTTTACTTTTATTTTAATTTGAAATATTCGAGAAGGCATAGATTATATATGTATATGCATATGGTATTCATACGTTGATGTATATTATACATAAATATATTCTACTTTTAAAATATCAATAAGGGGTCTAATAATTTGTCACAGTCAAATAATTACATAGGTATTCCTTGATATTCACAGATACAATACACCCTGGTATGAAACATCTGTAGCTACGCAGAAATTACTACAGAAATTACTACTAAGAAGCAACAAAAGTACTACTTTCGCACTTTATAATATTTTTGATGCATCATTACGGGGTTTCTCGGTGGTATGTTACTATAAATTTTATTAAGAAATTACTCACCCCTTAACTCTTTGCACTCCTATATCGCGTATGACTCGACATCACATTTCTCTTCGATCTTATGAATAATTCAGATAAATAGATCGGTTAAATATATATTTTCATTTATTTGCTATTAATAATAAAAGAAACATTTGTCACATACCCCACTCTGTTTCAATACATTTAATTCAGAAACCCTTTCTTGATCTATTTTGTGAATGAGGGAGTTGATACGTCATACAAATTAAGGAGTGCAAAAGGTTAAAATGATATTTTAAACGATATCTTCATATTTCAGCTCTTTCAATCGTCGTTATCCTACTTTACGGTGTTAATATCCTTATAATAATGTTCAACTAACTGCACGGTGTTGATTCCGCAACATGTCCATTTCTGCAATGTTATAATGTAATGCGTTGTATGATTTTTCATTATAAAACAAGGTGTAAAAATCATAATTTAATAAATTATTATTTATTTCCAAAACAAAATGAATATGAAATAATATGAATTATTTTCCGCTAATGATAGATTTGAGCTTTATTATACATATATATAAAACAAATCTTGAAAGTCCTATAAACTATCATTATAATACTGTAGCAAATAAGGAATGTGTCTGTTTCACATGCATTACGTAATGCTTCTATAACTAAAATGTTAACGTTACTTATTGTTGTTACGCGTACGCATTACATTTTTGTATTTTCTCTGCCACCAGCCAGATAATCCTCTGTTCGTGCAAGTATCTATAATTTACACATGCACACATCCTGTATAATAACATCGCCGAAAGATATTTGTGACAATTGCACGAATATGTGGCATCTTACAGTGAATGTTAATAACATTAATATTTAACATTATTGTCATTTTAGTTCATACTAGGTTTGTATTGTTACAAGAATATGTGTGCGAGATGTTAAGAAATGGGTAAGAGATAGAGTGTACCGGATCACGCAACCACTTCAAGAGAAAGAAACGGTAATATAGCTTCCCTAACTTCCTTAGTTTAATTTATCATTATAAAATATGATTCTTCATTCTAAACCCACTCCAAATATTTATTGTGTGACGCAACGAGTGACAGATCGGGAAAAGGATTCTCTATAGTAAAAGACGACCAGGGAAAGTGCACCTCCTCGCACCGACGTGTAAAATCCACCGACAATTATTTTTGCGTGCAACACTGCTTCCGCATCTGTCCAGATAGTCGCCGTTCCGGTTACTCAGGATGGGAACGATACTGACGGCAGGACCAAGCAAAAAAAATAGCTAAGCCATGAACGAATCGAAACAAATAAAAAGCTTTAATAGAGGCCGAAATAAGCCATGCTATAAAGAAAACTCCGTGGCATAAAGTACGGTACGGGGATAAGGTCAAATGCGGCCAAGTACGGAAAAGAGTGCCAAATGCGAAAAGAGTTCGCAGTGCGGGGATTCGCTAACGATAACGAAAAGAGAAAAACGATAAGGGCATGGTCTCTCTAGGGGTCGTATACAAAAAGAGGACGCTGGCCCTAGAAACGAAATACAGAAAATAAAAACAGGATTTAAATTTCGTCACCGCGGTCCTACTGTCTGGTCGCTAAAAGAAAATGCTCGCTAGGCGGTAGAAGACTTACCTGACATGGATTTTGTCTTCGGCGCAAATGGATTGTTTCTGCCGTGTGTCGCTATATCATCTTTGGCATTTTCATAGAAAAAGAATCGCGAAGGATGATGGACCACCGCATCTGGATTAGTAAACCGAGTTCTGAGGCCCTTTTTAGGTAGTGGCTGAGGATGGCCTGTCCTCAGGCCCGACATCCATTGCAAATGGTCGTATCGGTCACTTCCGTGGAGGCTGACGGGCGGCTTGCAGCGACTGGTCAGCTGGGCGGTTGGATTTAGTAAATCCGGCCCTACCGAACAGGACTGCGGATATGCTTCCTCACCCAATCGAGTATATGCATAAATAACTTCTTATCATTTCCTGGTCCCTCAAAGTTACTGCCACTACGAGTCCAACTCCAAATTGTAGCGACTTTTGTTATACATGGTGTGTTCCGAAAGTAATGCAAATGATTTTTTTTAAAGGAATTTATTGAACCAACTCTTGCAAATACTCAAAATTCTTCAAAGTACTACCCTTGGGCTTCTACATATTTTTGGCAGTGACCCTGCCATGAATGGTACGTATCCTGGAATGCATTTTCTGGAACCTCTTTCAGGGGGTCGGTCGCGGCCGCATGGATCTTCTTCGTCTTCTATCAACGAGAAACGAGTTTCTTTCGGGTGTGTCTTGATCCGGGGGAACAAAAAAAAGTCTACCGGTGCCAGGTCGGGACTATTCGCGAGTTGGGACAGCGTTATCACTTCCTTTTGGGTGAAAAACTCACGTACTCGCAGCACGTTGTGGCAAGGCGCGTGGCCGTGATGCAGTATCCAGGTAGCGGAGATGTGTTTTCTCATGTTGACGACCCGTTTTCGCAGTCTTTCCAGCACATCTACATAGTATGCGGTGTTAACTGTCTGTCCATCAAGAAGAAATTCTTTAGGGACTGTTTGACGGACTGTTTTGCTGGTTGGTGGCCGCCCAGAGCGTTGATCGTCATGAACCTCTTCCTGCCTTTCCTTAAAGGTCTTTAACCACCTCGAAACTTGTGAATACGACAGAATAGAGTCCCTATAAGCCTCACGAATCATTTTATTTGTCTTCTCAAGAGATTTGTTTAGTTTAACACAAAAGTTTTATCGTGTATCATTGTTCCGATCGTCGACTCCACTTTTTCCGTGACACGGTCACCAAACAGGGGTTCACAAAAATTCACGCCCTGTCCCTTTCACAGCTCGGACAGCCCTGGGACTGGGTTCGTTGGAAAGCTTGTGCGGCCCCCCGCACCTAACCAATGTAGTCCCATCCCCCTCCGACCACGCGCCTATTCATGTGTTGACATCTGTACGTTGTTATTGGTGGTCACACTTATGTTCTATATTATATCTTCGATATATTACATTTTTATCGCTCTCTTTAATCTAGTGGTGAACACATCGTTACACGTGTTCATTGTCGCAGGTCTGCCAAAAATAGCTACTCGTGGATCATTATCATAATCGGATCAGTGTCTCGTAAGAAAGTAGTTCGTCGATCACTAATAAGTAATTACAAATAAAATAATTTTCAGAAAAAAAATACACCGACTTCGAAATGCACTAAAAAGTATAAAATAATTTCTATTTCCTAATGAAGTAATTTCTATCTCATTCAATCATACAATTACGTAACAGATAATATGAATGAAACGAGTGATGCCCACTTGGACGCCGACCGCTTGAACGCGTCCCGATTGGACGGTCCCGATTCGACTCGTTCCAATTCTAAGCAGGGCTTATAGAACCTAACCTAACCAAATCTAACCTCTTCGAATTGGGACGCGTCCAATCGGCACCGCTTCGAATTGGAACGCGTTGAATCGGGACCGTCCAAACGGAACGCGTCCAATCGGTCGACGTCCAAGTGGGACACCCCCAATGAAACCTATTTACTTGTTAGGTAGTATATTAAATACATTTCAATCTTTTCGGACGCGGCGCAAATTTGGTAATTCCCGCGTCGTGGGCTCCGTTTATAGGTTCTTAGATACCACAATCAACTGGTTATTGGGAGCAACGTTTACTAAGGTATTTTTAATTTTGCGCCGCCTCCGAAAAGGTTGAAATGTATTTAATATACTACCTAACGAATGAATAGGTTTCATTCATATATATTACGTAATTGTATGATTGAATGAAATAGAAATTACTTCATTAGGAAATAGAAATTATTTCATACTTTTTAGTACATCTCGAAGTCGGTGTATTTTTTTTCTAAAAATTATTTTATTTCACGCTTTTTAGTGGAATGCTGAGAATTGTGTAGGATATTGTGAGACAGTTCTTCCGTTTTTTTTTCTATTTTTTTTTTATTGTTTCGTTATTTTAATATATTAGTAACAACAGTGTTTCGCTAATAACTCGACAACTATTGCTTCCCGTTAATTGCGGATAAGGAAAAAGTTGTTCAGAACCATGCCCCTGATAACATATTTAAAGGACATTAAAATCGTTCCAAGTTTATTTCAAAAGTTAGTAACAATTTTTTCGTTAATATCTCGAAAACTTAAGCTTTCCGTCAATTATGCATAAGGCTAAGGTTGTCCAGAATTATGCCCCTGACAACATATTAAAAGGTCATTAAAATCGTCCAAAGTTGATTTTGAAAATTAATAACAATGTTTCGCTAATATATTGTAAACTAAAGCTTTTTCGTGAAATTTGTATGAGGCTAAGGTTGTCTTGAATCATGCCCCTAACAACATATTAAAAGGACATTAAAATCGTCCAAAGTTGATTTTGAAAGTTATTAATAATTTTTTAACGACTACTTATGGATAATAAACACGTTTTTTTTTCCGAGGGTACTTTGGAAACAGTCATGTACGGACTGAACGCTAATTTACGATCGCCAAATGTACCTAGAAGAAAAAATCGTAGCATTGCCGGACGCTCGGGGTCATCCCGTCACCTCACCGGGTTCCCCGCCCTTCCTAGATGAAGACGCTCTAAGAAAGCTATGAAGGGCGGGCCCAATCTTCAAGAGGCACGCTGATTGGAATTTTATAAAAAACGGAAAAGCCAATCAACGTACCTCTGACTCCATCGTCGACGTGGAAGTCAAGACGACAGCAAGTTGTCATATTCGCAATCAAACACTTGAAACAAACGTCTCACAAAATTTTAAGGCATCATCGTCATCGGATGCACTTTGTTCAAAAAATTCTTATTAGCTGTACGATCGTTGCGATTAAGACAGTCCCTCCAACGTTTGGGAGAAATTGAATAATTCTTCGTAAAGCAAAGTTTTGCAAGCGAATCACATTGCGGTTCATTATTTTTTTGCTCGTGACGCAGTAGCGACAACGTTTGACAAGTTGCATTCCCCCCAAAAAAGTGGTTTGAAGCTTCCTTTATCGAATTATTAAAAAAAATACGGACCAATTAGAGTGCGAGGATTACGCCCAGACGCGAGAGCGATAGCTTCGAGCCTAGCGGCTGAGCGCAAACATGATCAAGAGCCTACGCATCGGAGCAGTCAAAACGTTTAATAAGAAGCCCTTAATATTAAATCTCTGTTAAATAATGAACAAAAGAGTTGCAAATAATGTTCACTTACTGGTTTGCCATGTGTACCGAACAGAATTAGTTATTGATAATTAACAGAAGTCGATCAAATGAAATATCTGTAACATTAAATTTACATAAAGCTTATAAACCATTAAAATAAGACTTACCAATTTTTTAAAAACAATCCTGCTGATTGAAAATGGATCTTCGTACCTAGGTCGCTCACTCGATTATAACTATGTATTCGTACAAATACTACGAAACCGACAATAACTAATATCGCAACCGATTCACTTCGCTATCATTTTTTATTATTACTGTTTACTGTAATATTTTGTTGTCCTTGGTGTAATGTGCGGCTACCTATATGCAATGTCTAAAAGAATTTGGAGTGAAGAATTTACAAACGATTGCCAAATTTAACCAGTTGCAAATGAGCATGTGAGCATTCCGACCATTCAATAGTAAATTCTCCGCAAAATTCCAAGTGTATGTAAAAATAGAATTTCCTTTTACTGTATCCAAGTAAAAGAATACTTATTATCATTATTTTTAAATTATTTTGTAAAATCAATTTCAGAGAAATTAAATATATTTCTCTGCAATTTCCAAAAAGATTCGTTGTTACATTGACTGGCCATTTGAGGAACCTATAGTATGTGTGAGGCACCATGTATAACAGTTAATAGATACTTGTGCGAGTACAGGTTTGTCTGCTCAGTGGCAGAGGATATTCTAAAATACGTGCACTAGCTAGTGCACTTGAAATTGATACATTACTAATTGCTTGCAGTTTCGATTGTTTTACGACTAGTCCACTTGTTAATCTAGAGCACTTTTAAACTTGTAGTGTGTTTTACATGCTGTTTCGTTACAACATGATGAAATTGTGTACAGTAAGTCAGAAAGATTAACTAATTTTGAACTTATAATTTGACTTTTTTACAGTAAAATAATTCATTAAATTCACATTCGATTTACTTTAGGTAAATTAAAAAACAGTTTGCTAGATATTAGTTTACTAACTTACGATTTGAATATCTTATTTCATACTGAAAAATCGCATAAAACTTTACTATATAATATGACGGAATTGAACATGCTGCGAAATCATAACTTTGCAATTAGACGAGCACTGTTATAAAGATGCCAGCACCGTAAAGTACGACAACGACGTTTGAAAAAGCTGAAATGTAAAATAAGATATCATTTTCAGGGGTGAGTAATTTTTTCGTAGAATTTATAATTACGTACCACCGAGAAACCTCGTAGTGATGCATCAAAGATATTGTAAAATGTGACAGAAAAACCTCTGTTGCTTTTTAACATAACCATCTGTAGTATCTTCTGCGTGTCTATAGATGTTTCATACCAGTTGGTGTTGTATCTGTGAATATCAACAAAAACTTATACAATCATTCGACTATCAAATTATTCAAACTCGTCTGAGATATTATTTAAAAATACGTATATGATATATCAACATATGAATATCCTATACATATACAAGGGATCCTAGGTAGATGAGACGATTCTAAACAACTTTTCCCTTTCCCAAATATTAATTTTGGTTTCATTTTCGTGCTATTAGCAAAAAAAAAAACAATATTAAGTCCTTCATTATTCTTAAATAGAAGGTAATCCATTTAGTTGTTTATCTAGACCGAGTACACTGTATTTATTTTATGCTTTCCAAAACAACTAAAGAATAAATTAATGCAAATCAATTTTGACAACTATTCCAACGAAGCAAACGAATAAATTCACGTTTCAAATTGAATGAGTGTACGTTTAATTTTAAAAATGCACACATATCTTAAATAAAACTTTCCGGTTTATCCATAAAAGAAACTAGCTTCGGTGAAAAATGTTAGATCGCCTTGGAGCTTGCTACAGCTTCCACCCAATGCGTACAAAATTATGGTGAAAAATTCTATATACGTATAATATAGAGATATGTACATGTTTATAGAAATGTTAGCAGCACCATCCACCAAGTATTGAATTCCAAGATTTAACATAAACATATATTGTACTACAGTAATAACTATCAATAAGTAGAACATATTTTCTCCGATATTTGCTGAATGGAGCATTGTATGAGACAGCTGAAATAAATAAGAAAGTTTAATAATCCTATAATGTTATTTTCTAACAACACTATATCGTTTATTTCAGATAATACTGAGGACATAAATAACTTACGAAAAACAGATTTATGCTCAGAGATATCACGCCTAATATAATCATAGGCGTGTACATTAACGCAAACTGGGAACGATATTCACTGGAAAACCTTAAAAAATAATAGCATTGATTAAGTAAAGTGTAATCGTAAGAATACAGAAAATATAATAAGTTAGTAGTTCACAGTGTAAATGTTCGAAATGTATAAATTACTTGGTTTAGTTTAAAATGGAAATATTTTAAGTATTGAAAATTGTAATACTCTTTGTTGTCTGTAGATTATGTAATTTACTAAAACTGTTAGAATTTGCTATCGAAAGTATATAAATATACCCACTGAATGCTTTCTTTATGCATGATCACACTTTTAATTAAGTAACTCATATTCTTGTTATTCGCACATTTGCGTGGAATGTGAGAATCAGTTATTCCGATGGAAACAGCTGTTTGGAAATAGTAACTGAAAATAATTGTAAGCAACTCGATTAGATAAATGGTATAATACTCGACCGTGGTAATACATATACCACCTATTCAGTTATAAATAGAATCTTCTTGTTAGCTATAAATTGCATCCTTCTTGAGGGTATTCCTACAATTAACTGTTTTTTTTACAATATCTCACCTTTGTTCCAAAGACTCTGTTTGGATCAGTTTAAGTGAAGTATACATGAATAATATAAACATAATTAATTATGAACAATATTTATCTCATAATATTACCTCGTAACTTCAAACAAGCTGGTGGCATGTAAGCAGATCATAATCGTTAATGATTCTGTTCCACCAAATATAGCTGCAATTATTAATATCCAAAAAAAGTAAATAATAGTGGCGGGAATTGGATGACTCTTCTCGTCGAAAAAAATTACCACATCTACTGGAAACTTTATTGGTCGGGGTTCATTGAGAGGCACAATTATATCAAAAATAATAGGTGAAACGTGGTATAATATCGCTATGCTCGACAACAAGTAAATAGCTGCTGTAAGACGTATAGCATGTTCATTTTTATACTTTTTTCAAATCACCAACAGTAAACCGTTTGCTTACATGTAAAAAGTGTTGACATCTGTTTTCCCAAATAGTTGTATTTCTTCATAATTTGAAGTATCGCGTTGTTATTCGTTTGCCAATGTAATTGAATTCGATTAATACATTCTTTTACCTGCGTTTCACAATTATGGTTATATTTGTAACTCACTGTTATTTTTTATCACTTACTGTATTAGCTTGATACCAAGTGGCATGATATTTTACAACTGAACCTATACATATAGTCATAAGCGTCAGGTTTCTTAACACACGATACAACGTCATTTCGATACTCGTGAAGGCTAGAACCTAAATCATTTTATTGTATCATTAATTATTACCTCAAATGAGGTGAAAACGCAATATACGTATACAATTGATATGCACTAAAATGGACAAATCAGAATTGTATGACATCGTTACACGAAATAATGATATCATGTGGGAAATAAAATTCGTGAATACTTTAATGAAAATAATTGTACCTACCTTAATTTGGAATTATCTAAAGCTATGGGAACACGCAGGATATATCGAAATGTACATATCTGCTTGGTAATAAGTAAAGTAAATGATTTCCTTATCCGTATAAGTATGAAATTGATAATTGAAAAATAATTAATTGTTGCTGATATGTACAACTTGCTACATAACATAGTGATCACTAAATGTTACTTCTTCTAAGTTTCCGATTAAGCTAGTTATCAAACACCACATTAAATATTGACCAATAAATTAAACTTAATTTTAATTAATAAATTAACTACATTAATTAATAAATTAATTTTAATTTATCAATGACTTCCTACAATTGTATTACTTAATACCTTTTTCGCTGATGAGTATAATAAAAATATCATGAATTAATTTAATTAAACGTAGTAAATTCATAAATGTTTTCACGAAACTGATGGCCTGAGAAATACATACATTGTTGTCATAGATATCAATTAAAATATTTGTAACTGCTATAGTCGAACATTTTTCCGGTTTTTTAATTAACGTTCAGAAAAGAATGAAATAAATAATTAGCAAGGAAAGAATACATATATCTCCCTCTACTTCAGTAGAAAAATTTCATAAACGTATAAAATAATATATTAAGCAAGTCTGATATTCATACCTGAACAAGTATACAAATCCAAACGTTAACGCTGATAAAAATGTTTTTAAACAATCGCAACCTTTTGCTTCCGTACGGCCAAAGTCCTAGCACTGACAAAAGAAAGACGCAGTGTTTATTACAACCGTTCAATTCAACCATTGTATGTGTTGGTTCAAGTACAACTGATCTCCGAGTTACTTATGCACCCTCTGTTTTCCTTAACTCTCCAAGAACATCATATTTTCAAAGAATATTTTGATAAAATGTTGCAAGAAGTTTCTTAGAGAACCAAAATGATTGACAGATTCCACAATTTTATAATTACTTATTCATATTTAGGAAGGGTGCGAGTAAATCGATCGATACCTATAGCTCGACTTGGTATGGTGGGTCATTAAACAAATTATTAGGTGCAAGAAATCGTAAGAGAAGAAACTTTTTCGAATAATATTTATATTTTATATTTCCACGAAGTAAATCTACAAGGGAGGATATTGTTAGATCGCTTTCAGTCGGCTTACTTCCTCCGAAGAGAATAGACGTGTCCAGCAGCAAGTAAGTGTCAGTAATGTAAATTATAAAGTTCGGTAGATGTGGTAGAAATTGATGAATTTATTATAAATTTAAATGTCCTATTTTAAATTTGTTAATTATTTTTGTAGCCATGGCAATAAATATTTCACAGAATATGCAGATGTAAAAAATTGGATTTATTCAGATGACTGGAACGTTCGACAAGGAAATTAGGCTTTATGAAATTATATTATTTTGTTCGTGAATTTTGAAATCCCGTCAGATCATTAAACACAAAGAACGTATCTTATTTGGTCAATTATAATTATTATACTTTTCAATAAAATATTTTTTTTATCACTATAACGCGCGTAACTCTCAATTATTTTAATTTGTCAATTCTAACCTGCGGGGAGGTATAGCGTAACACCGACCAAGAGAGATCTCTACGCGCATGGTAAAATTTATATTTCAACATTTTTGGACTACATGACTCGTTTTAACCAGACACCCACAAGACTGTATATCCTTTCTCGGTCGACAGACATTCGTTGAACTCTCCACATCGAATAAGTTTCCAAGCACCTGGCACTTTCCTATTATATAGGATGTCTCGCAATTAGTATTACTCCCTGAAAGGGTTGGTAGAGAATGTCATTCTGAACAAGATTTTCCTTTGCAAAAATAAGATTTGAAACTTCGGTTTTGAATGATTAAGAAAAAACACGGACCAATTCGAGCGCGAGGATTACGCGCGTCCAGAAGCTGGAGCAATAGCTTCGAGCAGTGTAGCTGAGTGTGATTATGATCAAGTGCCTATGCACCGGAATAGGGTAAACGTCTAATAAGCAGTCCTTATACCAAATCTCAGTTAAATAATTAAGAGATCAGTTACAAAGAATGTTCACTTACTCATTTTTCGTGAATGCGTGCTAAGCAAATTGGAGTCAGACTCACTTCTTGTTTAAAAATAGTTCTCGTGACTTCATCCATCCCAATCTTTCGTAAAAAAAACACACTGCACAATATCTGATGTCACAGCTTGGTCAGTAAACTCATTTCATTTCAATTGTCATTTTTAACTGTAATATTCTGCTACTACTATGCACTAATTTCTGAATGAGATAGCTACACATAAAGAATGTGATTGAAAACGCGTAAATGATTATTCGTAAATAGTTCCAGCTACTTCTTATTCTCTCTTTGATGTTGAACAGCCGACGATCTCTCCTAAACTACCGATGGCAACGCGATGAACATTTTTGACGAAAAATTTAGACATAGGTCGACTTCCACGCCGTGTCAGAATTATCTCTAGCAACAAGGACATTTGACACTCGAACTGAAGTGTCAGTATGCTTTTTTTTAGAAAGAGACAAAAACCGTTTTTGCCTTTTAAAACGGGAAAGTTTCAACGGTTTTCTCGGATGCCTACGGAGGGACTGACCAGCGAGGAAAATGGAGCCGTTTAATTGTTTTATGATTCTTTGACGCGACGGACTTACTTGCCGAAAATGTTGTCCACAACTCTCGCTTTCTTTAGACTCGAAACATTTGGAGTCACAATCGGCGGTTTAGGACAGAATGTTCGAAGCGAAATATTCAGAAGAAAAGGTCACAGATTATTTTCGAATAATCGTTCATGCGTCTTAGCTTGTTTATCCATCGTTATTATGTTAAGCAATGAGTGAAAAGTTGCAAAAAAATATTGCAGTGAAAATGGATAATGAAAAATGATAGCGAATTGAAGAATTCTAAATCTTATTCAGAATCGCGTCTGCTGCCCCCCATTTCCAGGACCTACACTATTTGTGAGACAGTTTGTACAAGCACAGGAATAGATATCGGATGTAAAAAACTAGTATTATGAAAGAGAATTTTAATTAGCATTTAAACGTCTAATCGATATCAAATTTGATGCCATTGAATTTTTTTCCTTTGTTTTCAGAACTATTGTCATTGATGGTCCACAAGTGAAATCAAATATAAGGTAAGAATGTGAAAACAATTATTTTTTTTGAAACAATCATTCTTTCGGTTTCTTTATCTCTACGATTTCTTTGCCTTTTTTCGATAAGGACTCTATTTCGTGTCAATTTCACGGACTAATTTGAAAGCATAATTATTTTTAAGCAACAGATGAATCTAATTTAAGTTAGTTGATCACTTACTTCTGAGAAAGGAATAAGATAAATAGATATTGTAAAAACCTAGGAAAAAATGTATCTATTTCTATTAATAAAAATTGTTTCCATGTTAAAATTATGTTTACGTTGATAAAAATTGTGCTTATAAACCAAACGTTCACATCGAGAGTATAGTATATTCATTAACTTTTTGAAATATAACACTTATTTTTGCTTTATTTTTCATTTTTTCGGTAAGAAAATAATCCGGTGTGATTGAATGTAATAATAATACTTGTTTTAAATGCTGGAACAACGCGGAGCGGTCGCTACATTTTAGTTTCAAGTCTTGAAATAACGCTAAAATTGGCCGTGAACAGCTGATTCTCCGCTCTGACCCACTGTACGCTGGGCGTTTCTTTGACTAGACTCCTAGGATTTGTGCAACGGGACTGTTGCTTGAGATGTCGAGGCTTGATCCTCGTATCCTGGACGATGCAACGTCCTGGAGACCACGCATTGGGTACAGAATTGCATGGAAAAGGTGTCACAGTAAGTGCCCTCGACGGATATCCATAAATCGTAAGAGAAGTCTTGCTAACATGGGTAATTTGCGTTTAGGGTAAGCAAATTATCCTTTGAGATATCATGTAAATTGACCCAGTTATTCCTAATACCAGAGACGAATCCATAATGCAGACAACATGAGTTCTGCCCTCAAAACAGTCGCTACGGAGCTAAAATATAAGTTTTCTAACAAGGGACATCACCCAATTGATACAAATCGATTTCAATGAAATCTTTATTTGTTAATCAGTTAACTGTGTTTTATGCGACAAAATTTTGTAACAATTTGATATTTAAATTGTAATTTTGGCGAAAACTAAATTATATTCGTAAATTGTAATATGTTTAAAATGTTTAGAGATCAACACGAAATGAAATAAACAAATATAAAATGTAAATGATTTGAGATGGGTTCATAAATTCTTGAGAACTAATTCGTCATCGCATGATTATCGCGATACACACTGGTGCGCGCTTTACAAAAAGATCATCACAGTTAACTGGTTAAAGAACTCAAAAAATATTTGGCGCTTATTTTTTCTATCGGCAAATATCCACTTTGAAGTGGTGAAAATAACCCTTAAATTTGGCCTTGAAAAAGCTATTTTTCCAAATATCTCGGGAACTATTAAGTCTAGACAAAAAATTAAAAATGCCAATTTTTCTGTTTTGGAAGGCCAATAATATGGCGTAAGTGAATTTTTTGAAAAATTTATTTGTTTAAAATATGTTAAAAATTAACGTTATTTTACAAATTTTTTAAATAATACGTTGAACTATATTGATCAAATTTCGCATACGTAAACTATGGGTTCAGAGAAAAAATACGGATAAATTGGCATTTTTATTTCTCTCGCGTGTAGAAAATATTACTATGTTCGAGTTATGCGTACATTTTATAGCTTCTATTTGGTGCGCGACTGATTTCTGTATATAATATTCTGAAATCTTAATCGAATAACGAATACAAGTATAGAGCAAAATCAAATCACGCAGTTTAAGTTAATAACAAATAATTGGCATATCTTCTGTCTATAAATAATGCATAACCTGTTCCTATTCTTGATTGTTTTATTCATTATTTGATTTAACTCTGACGTTACTGTTTTCTGTTAGCAATTACAAGGTCACGGTGTAAACATGCTTGATCACAATTACGCTGAGGCTCGAAGCTGTCACTCTCACGTCTGTACGCGCGTAATACTCGTGCTTCGATTGGTCGGTAGTTTTCGTTTATAATTTAAAAACTAATCTTCAGCGGACATTTTGGTAAAGGAAAAAACTTGTTCAGTGTCAGCCCAGCTACCATTTCCTGAGATTATACCCAGCAGTAGCCGAACACTTTGTATACATAAGTAAAAGGTGGCTTACAACGGTACAACACACATTGTCTGAAAGTAACAAGAATCAGACACTAAAATGTTAGATCTATGGACAACAAACAGTACTCTCAGAATCCTTTGTACCTATTAACAAAGTCAATTGCATGTAGACGCTATTAATATTATTTCTATATCTTGTTGTTTTGGCAGAGCAAAGTTTAAAAATTTTATTTTGAAAGGAACTTTCCATGATGCTCCGCTTCACACGCTGACTTAACGGCGGGTAAATATTGAATTTAAAAAATGGACACTGATTTTAACAACTAATAACACTTATTTATTATATAACAGTGACAGTGAACTTTAACAATTTTTGTATAATTATGTTGAGTTTAAATGTTGTACTTAAATGATTCAATGTGTTTTAAATTTTGTAGCTAACTTTGATTTAATTCTGAATTCGTTGTGTTTGAGTGTTTGATTTGTTCTGATTGACTGTTTGATGTGTTCTAACGATTTTTAGCATATTTTGCTGTATTTGAAACCTCTGTTCTCCCTTCCTTTGCGCCCTTGGCGTAGTACATTTTTGGAAGGGGAACAGGGTTTTCTACATCGGGGAGGACGGCGGTACAGAAAATTCTGGGTTTTTCCCAAAATGTGTGACGTCTTTCTGAGGGACCTGGAACCGTTATTCTCCAGGCCCACGTTACCCTTCGACCTTTGGGTCCGCAAGGTTTATGGCACGGACTCTGCCGCTGAAGCCAAAGACACGACTAATGATGCATCAATAAATGAATTTACTCAAAACTAAATTGTCACGTACCATCCTAGTGCTGGTACACAGATGGTACGGATATTAACCCTTAACGGTCGTAAGTCACCTGACACGTGACAACAATACTTTGGCGCTGCGGTCGCACGTCACGTGGGAGGTGACAACGATCAAACCAATAAAAATTCGCGTTTTATGAAATGTGGGCACGATTGACTTGTGAGTTAAGTATCAGTAACAGAACAATTGACTTCTTCACTGACATATCACTGTCTTTTATACTTACTTTTTAATATATTGGGCCCAAAAATGAATAAAGAAAATTGTATGAATAAAGAATAAAGAAAAATGTGATGTTCAATCTAGTGATGAGTCTAGCAGTCTGATTTTATTGCATCATAAGAAAAGAAAAATTATGCCCTTAAAATATTCAAGTGACGAAGAACATGATGTAAAAATAGAAAATGTTTATAACTTAGACGATGATTGGATTGAAGTCGACAGTGATGATGATGATCTTCCTAGTAGGATTCCTTTTACAAATATCAATCGCCAAATTTTTGGAAATGTACAGCAGCCTATAGATTATTTCAAAAAATTTATTACTAACGAACTCCTAACGGACATTATAACGCAAACGAACTCATATGCGAACGAGCAAATTGCAAAGAAAGAATTATCCGCCAGATCAGTTTGGAAAAATTGGAATAACGTTTCACATGACGAAATGCTTGCATTTTTTGGTGTGATTTTGAATATGGGTACAGTCTATTTAAGTGATATAAAAGATTATTTTTCCAAACACTTCACGTGCAATATGCCATTTTTCTCTAAGATTTTTAAGAAGGAGCGTTTTTTTTTTTCAAATTTTCTCGACGCTCCATTTACATCAAGATCTGAACAATAATAGCTATCGAAAAACAAGATTTTCGAAAGTCATAAAATAATTTTCAGAAAAAGAATACACCGACTTCGAAATGCACTAAAAAGTATAAAATAATCTCTATTTCCTAATGAAGTAATTTCTAGTTCATTCAATCATACAATTACGTAACATATATGAATGAAACCTATTTACTCGTTAGGTAGTATATTAAATATATTTCAACCTTTTCGGAGGCGACGCAAAATTAAAATGTTTTCTTCAACATGCCAACCTTTGGACAGTCGAACATAGGCAAAACTTGAATAGCTATTTTTTTTCTATACAAATAACTCGGCAGCACGCCGCGAAGTAGGTGTTAGTGCGTATAGAATGTAACTATGGTCTATCTAGATTCATTCAGTATGGGACAGACAGAATCGATAGCCGCATATACTATAAAGATAGAGCCCATCTGTCGGAAATTTGGTAATTCCCGCGTCGTGGGCTCCGTTTGCAGATTCTTAGATCCATGGCTTCCACGTGCGAATGAAGTCGATTCAGTTTCATTTATATCAGAAACGTTGTGAAATGAAGATTCAGTCGTTACATTTGCGTATATTACCAGATATATCTATATTGGCTCGTATTCTTCCTCAGGATTTATTAATATGCAATGCGCCGTACTACAATCAACTGGTTATTGGCAGCAACGTTTACTGATGTATTTTTGATTTTGCGCCGCCTCCGAAAAGGTTGAAATATATTTAATATACTACCTAACGAGTAAATAGGTTTCATTCATATATGTTACGTAATTGTATGATTGAATGAACTAGAAATTACTTCATTAGGAAATAGAAATTATTTTATACCTTTTAGTGCATTTCGAAGTCGGTGTATTTTTTTTCTGAAAATTATTTTATTTCACGCTTTTTAGTGGAATGGGGAGAATTGTATAGGATAGTGTAAGACAATTCTTCAGGGCTTTTTTTGTCTGCGTAAGTGCCACGAGCATAATTAAGTATAACACACCAACGTCCACGTGAACTCATCTTGCTTCAGAAGTCGGGTGTTACAGTGGTAAAGCTTAGTTAGTGTTTTGGGACAGTGCATTGTGATTGCCTTTTCTTGGTTTTCCGGTGCATAGTACTTAGCGTTCCACTAATATTAATAATAATAGTTTTTCGCTAATATCAAGGAAACTAAAGTTTTCCGACAATTATACATAAGGAAAAACACGTTCAGAATCATGCCACTAATAACGTATTAGAAGGAAACAAAAATCGTTCGAAGTGTTTGCAAAAATTAATAAAAATTTCCGCTACTATCTCGAAAACTAAAGTTTTCCGTGAAATTTGTATAGGAACAAAGTTGTTCAGAATCATGTCCGTGATAACATATTAAAAGCGTATTAAAATCGGAGAAATTTTTTTTTAAAAGTTGCCAGTTTTTTTGCAAAAAAAAATACTTTGCAATTAAAAAAGGACAAATTTTTTGATACTGGTATCAATGGGGAGTCAGACCCTATCAGATGTAAAAGGTTCCGTTCCGATTGGTCCACCCAGTTAAGAGTAATCGGCGAACATACATAGAAAAAAAAGGAAGATTCAGTTGTTTAACTTACAACCCCAATAAGCCCACTAAGTGGGAAATACGAATGTATGTTTTGGCAGATTCAAATACGGGATATGTGTATTCGATATTGCCCTATTTTGGATCTGTTACATCGGAATCTTTAATTCATCCCGAACTTCCTGTCAGTGCCAGGATCGTTTTGCATTTGTACAACAATCTACTCGAATTAATCCCTAATTCCGAAGGATATCATCTTTATGTCTACAGATACTATACCAGTGTTCCACTGGCTGAAGAACTGCTTGAAATGAAATGCTATTTAACGGGTACAATAAGAAGTAATAGAAAATTTCTGCCAAGCCAAATAAGAAAACCGACTTCTAAAATTAGGACTGTTATCAGATTCCGTTCAAGAAAAAGTAAGCTGTTAGCTTTATCATGGCGAGACAAACGAATTATTACCGAACTTAGTTCATATGATACTGGATCAATGAAAACTGTATCAAGAATAACACGTGGTGGCAATCGCGGAGAGCTTAAGAAACCTAAAGTAATTTTGAATTATAACAAATTTATGGGCGGAGTGGATCGCGCAGACCAATTTGGATCTATGTATAGTTTTTTAAGCAAAACATTAAAATGGTGGCGGAAAGTTTTTTTCTGGGAAATTGAAGTATCCTCCTTAAATTCTTATATTCTGTATAAAGCTGATGGTAAACATAACAACAGTAAACCAATGTCTCATATAAAATTTATTCGAGTATTTATGTCCCTAATTGGAAATTTCCGTGAAGGTAAGACTTCGCGATATGGAAAGCCATCAACTATAGATAATGAGGATAGATTAGATGAAAAAGTACATATCTTACAATCTGATGCTAAAGGGAAACATAACGATTGTTTAGTATGTTCGAATCGTAAGTTGCCTGGAGGAAGAAGAACAACGGTATACTTCTATGAAACGTGCAAGAGAAAATTCTTTCATGTTGGAGATTGTTTCAAACAATATCACACGTTAAAAGCATAAAAATAATTATTTTAAATAAACCTTGAAATACCCCTAAAAATATTAAAAATGTTTTTAAATAAGTAATATTCATTGCTATATAATTAGAATGAAAAAAATTAATAATTGAAAAAAAAAAAAAGAAAAAAAATATATTAGTTCTGGCGGGATCGAACCTGCGTCAAGAAAAGTATGCTCTGCTGTTTACCAGTCAAGCACCTTAACCGCTGTGCTGCCCATCTCGTTGGAAGACCGTTAAACATTTAAGTATATAAAGAACATAGCATAAAACTAATTAATTATGTTAATTTCATTGTTGTAATTCATAAATCAATTGTGCGAACGTGAATCCTCTTAAAATTGCCTAATGCATCTTTTATGGGAAATTGACATAAAAATTCCAAGCAGAAGTTGGTTTTTCGCGCGAAAAAATCGGTTTTTGATTTTTTTAACTACGGCGCATCTCACCGCAAAATCTGAAAAAATTAAAGAATAATAGTTATACTAATACCTAACTACCATATTAATATAAAAGTAGTGCTCCGACATCTTCACTAAAAAATCGCATTTTTTCAGATTTTTTTTCGGTTTTTGATTTTTCACGACTACAATTTGCAATTAAAAAATCTCACAAAATTCTATAATATGCTCTATATGGTCCTCCATGTTTTAGAATTTTTTCAGAATTTTTGAACGGAATTAAATAGGCAAAAAGGGCCAAAAACCGGAATTTGATTTTTCCCCTTTTACTACCCCCACGAATGAGATAGGGAGTTGAAACTTGGAGTGAGATGTTTTTTTTGGATATGCTATCAACTGACGAATTGGGTTTCTAATTCCACTCAAGGGCACATTTGACTACCTTATCCGGCTATACCCTTTTTGTATTGTATGATTTATATTTGTTATTAAAGAGTCTTGCTAACTCAGTCGGTTTCCCAAGTATATGAAGTACTCTTATTAGCCTACCGTTCACTTGTCGGGGAACGGTATTGGGATTATGGAAGCAAAAAGGTGCTAAATGGAATAAAACACGTTGGTTAAATTTAACTTTTGGAAAATTGAATAGTGAACTCTACGACTGATGTTTTCTCTTTACGTACGCTTTTAAAACTAATCCTCGAACCGTTTTTCCTCGAGCTCGAGAGGTCCCATGCTTCATTGACACTTTTATATATCTCAGCATGCTTACACTAGAAGGACTGTCTTGGACCACGCAGTTCGCCCCGTTCCTAATTAGGTAGGATGTTTATCCTTTGCCTTCAAATAAACTAAAGTAGGAATATTGAGTGATTGATTTTTGTATATTCCAACAAATGGGCCCTGACGCACGCTGTTACGTTCGCGCAGAGATTCGTTTCACCCCGTTAGAGGGCGAGAGGGTATAATCATAAAATAATTTTAAGAAAAAAAATATACCGACTTCGAAATGCACTAAAAAGTGTAAAATAATTTCTATTTCCTAATGAAGTAATTTCTATTTCATTCAATCATACAATTACGTAACAGATATGAATGAAACCTATTTACTCGTTAGGTAGTATATTAAATATATTTCAACCTTTTCGGAGGCGGCGCAAAATTAAAAGGTTTTCTTGAACATATCAAACTTGGAACAGTCGAACAATTTGCGCCGCCTCCGAAAAGGTTGAAATATATTTAATATACTACCTAACGAGTAAATAGGTTTCATTCATATCTGTTACGTAATTGTATGATTGAATGAAATAGAAATTACTTCATTAGGAAATAGAAATTATTTTACACTTTTTAGTGCATTTCGAAGTCGGTATATTTTTTTTCTTAAAATTATTTTATTTCATGCTTTTTAGTGGAATGGGGAGAATTGTATAAGATACAATTATTTCGGTAATATCTCGAAAAGTAAAGCTTTCCGTCAATTATGCATAAGGAAAAAGTTGTCCAGAACAATGTCCCTGACAACATATTAAAAGGACATTAAAATCGTCCAAAGTTGATTTCGAAAGTTAATAACAATTTTTTTGCTAATATCTCGAAAAGTAAAGCTTTCCGTCAATTATGCATAAGGAAAAAGTTGTCCAGAACAGTGCCCCTGACAACATATTAAAAGGACATTAAAATCGTCCAAAGTTGATTTCGAAAGTTAATAACAAGTTTTTTGCTAATATCTCGAAAAGTAAAGCTTTCCGTCAATTATGCATAAGGAAAAAGTTGTCCAGAACAATGCCCCTGACAACATATTAAAAGGACATTAAAATCGTCCAAAGTTGATTTCGAAAGTTAATAACAAGTTTTCGCTATTATCTCGGAAAGTAAAGCTTTCCGCGAAATTTTTATAGGAACAAAATTGTTCAGAATCATGTCCGTGATAAGATATTAAAAGCGCACTAAAATCGAGAAAAGTTTTTTTCAAAAGTTGCCGGTTTTTTTGCAATAACAACACTTTGCAATTAAAAAATGAAAAATTTTTGGATAATGGTACCAATGGGGAGTCAGAACCTACCAGATGCAAAAGGTTTCGTTCCGATCGGTCCATCCAGCTAGGCGTAATAGGCGGGCACACATAGAAAATAAAAAAAAAAAAAAAAAAAAAAAAAAAAAAAATAAAAAAAAAAAAAAAAAAAAAATATACTGATCGAATTGAGTAACCTCCTCCTTTTTCGAAGTCGGTTAAAAAAATAGAGAATCGCTAAGAAGCAGTTACTATAGTGCAACTAGGAGCTAACTCAGGCGATCTGACCTTTAGCTACCGCGAATTGTATGTACATATACAGGGTGTCTCACAACTCGTGTAGGTCCCGGAAATGGAGGGTAGCTGACGTAATTCTAAGCAAGATTTCCCTTTGCAAAAATTAGGTTTGAAGCGTCGTTTTCGAGTTATTAACGAAAAACGCGGACCAATCAGAGCGCCGGGATTAGGCGCGCCGAGAAGCAAGAGCGAAAGCTTCGAGCCGGTCGCCGGAGCGCGAGCGCGATCAACTGAGTTTTCCTCGGAATTCTACTAAGTCTCGTATGCTTAACGTTCATAGGAGCAGTCCAGGATAAGATTAAAATAATCGGCCCCTTTCGGACACCCTTGGAGGCATCGGAAGGAACAATACCTTTTACCTGCGATTTTTCAGAAAATGAAAGTGAAAGCAAAATTTTTTTGAAGTGAAGACAGTGCAGTGACCTGTGAGTGCCACCAGCTGTGTTATACGGTGCCAATGTCTGCGACAGGTCAACATCGGCAGGACGACCCAGTAGCAATTACCCCATCACTTTCACTGACGGATAACTAACAAACAGGATTATTTTCAAAGAATGGGTGAGTCTTATTTTAATAAATTTCCTATAAAATAGTAAAGACGTTAATACATTTGTTAGATCTCACATTGAAACTCTTTTTTTACAAACAGAATATTTCTTATTAAAATACGTAAATTCGTTTCCTAATATTACTGTCCGAAATAAAAAAAAAATGTCCATATTTAATGTCACATTCCTTGTCGATAACGAATTGCAGTATTCAATAAATTCCATTTGCATACTTTATGTTAATTACACATAACTAATTTGGATCCTCCTTCATGAGGAATGTATATGAATATTAATTGTAATTATTCTGTTCGTTATTTAACTGAGTTTCGATGTAAAGACTTCTTAGTAGACGTTAAGAGAATTCCGAGGAAAACAGTTGATCGCGCTCGCGCTTCGGCGACCGGCTCGAAGCTTTCGCTCTCGCTTCTCGGCGCGCCTAATCCCGGCGCTCTGATTGGTCCGTGTTTTTCGTTAATAACTCGAAAACGACGCTTCAAACCTAATTTTTGCAAAAGGAAATCTTGCTTAGAATTACGTCAGCTACCCCCCTCCCCCCCCCCCCCCCCATTTCCGGGACCTACACGAGTTGTGAGACACCCTGTATAATCATTGCGGGCCAATTTCTGCTGGTAGCGCTAGAAATGCGTGTGATGTGCAACTTGCGGTGTTTCAAGCGTTACTGTCCAATCTCTGGATTATGAAGAACAAACTCACATAAAAAATTGTTTACTACGTTTTAACCTTTTGCATTTTTTCGTTCAAACGATCATTCTCATATCATTTACGTTTCCTGCTGTCATCAATAGGTTCTGTTTCGTTGCATTAATTAACTCTCAAAGTAGAAATATTGTTATTCTTTTATTTGTTTATTTATTTTCGATGTCAGAATTTGCTTCTCTTTTCCGATATAATAATTGTTTAATTTAATATCAAAGTAATCCAAAAACCGGGTAAATGATGAAGTATTTGTTATAATAATCATTCAAGGTGACATTATTTTTTTTTCTTACGTTAGTGGTGATGATTTTGTTGTCAATTATCTGGAGTATGAGAGCGCGGGAAATTGTATACCAAGAATCATGGCGTGACTATGAGAAAGTCAACCTTTTTACATTTTCATTGAATTCATTATACAATTTTGATTTACATGTGTGACGAAGCGGTGGGGGAAACCAGAAGAGGTGCCCTTAGGTGGGGGGCGGTCAGGGAAAACTGCCCTCCACGTACCGAAGCTCACTTCCACGGACGATTTAATTTTTTTAGGGCGCCAGTGCTAAAGCACGCGTCCGTAGCAATCGCCCTTCCGGCTGCTCAAGCGGGAGCGGAAATCAGGTGGGGGGGGGGGGGGCAAGAAAGGGAAAGAAAATGAGTAAAAGACCGGCGAGTTAGTATCCAACAAAGAAAAAGAACTTTTATTCGGGCCCCAAATAGGCCACATAAGCAGAACAGGCACAAGCAAAAGAACGAAAGAAGCTGTAGTGGGCCCCACGCGTTACGAGCAACGGACACAGGAGAAGGATCGACTCGCCAGTTGCGAGGGTCACTTTCGCGGCACGGGGGCATACGGTACGCGCAGAAATACAAAAGAAAAAGAACACCGAAGTATTTTTGTCCGCAGGGGAGCACGCCCTCTCAGGGGTCGTGGACACTAGGTCTTAAATACTCAAATTCAAAGCGAAAGAAAAGAAAATAGATTAAACGGTGGCGCCGAGACCATTCGCGGCCTCTAAGGTCCTCGTCACTGGGGCCAGGGGTTCTATCGCCCTCGCCCAAACGTAAAAGAATAACCAAAAAAAAAGAGAAGGGTAAGGAGAATGACGCCTACCTTTCTGGGCGCAGTGGTCCGACCTCGGTACCTGGGGTGGTGGCGGGCGGTCCTCGCACAGCACACACAATCGCGCACACAACAACGACGAACTTACACGGAACACTTTTTTATATGCACAGAAAAAACAACGCTTTCCGCAAGGCGCACGCGCAACACACACACGAAAGAACAGGAAAATAAAAAAAAAAGCAGAAAACTAATAAGTCGATAAGGCAAAAATCAAAAACTGGGGAGGGCTAGATTAATTGTCGTACGTATATCACGGCGGCTACTAGACTTCTCTTCCGCAGGTCTTCTTCATCTTCTTCCCCGGTTCGCGGTATTCCCCCACACCGAGGATTTCGGCGTCGAAGATGGGCCATCCAATGATGTCTTGCGGCCAGGTCCTGGGGCCCTCTCTAGGTGGCGGTTGGGGGTGGCTCGTCCCCAGGCCTGGCATCCCTCGGTGGCGGGCTGCCGGTCGCCCCCGCGGAAGATGACGGGGTGGCGCCGCGACCGGACAGCCGCCGGCTCCTCTTCGATGGGCCCATCCCACGGGACAGCGGCGATTCTCCCGTGACGACTGGAGGATAGAGGGTGGAAAGGGGAACATCAATTACGAAAGCAGAAAAAAATAAACAGAAGAAGGAACCGAAAAAAAAGAAATGTAACCGCGGAGAGAGAAAGAAAAAAAAACACACGCATTCTTGCCCCAGTGACGAGGGATCCGCTTGGGCGGAGGAGAGGGGGCCAGCAATTCGGGGGACTTCTCGTAACGAGGCATAGAAAAAAGCCAAACAAAGGAAAAGAAAAAATATGCCTCGTTACACATGTTATTAAATGTTTATAATAAAGATACAACATTTATATTATTTCACCACCAATGGTTCCTTTTTTGGATTTCAGAGTTCTTTAGTAAAATAATTTAACAGTGGGATCAATAATTAGAGTGAGAGCAATAGAAACGTTATCGAATTATCTTTTAGACCGTTTACATTAGCATGCGAATAATCATTTAAGATACTAGAATTAACACGAAAAAAGACAATGTGGAAAGTATTCCAGGCTAGCGCTGTGAGATCAAGCCAAATTACGAGGTATTCTATGTATAATAAATTACCGATACTTGGCGAATAGAGGATTATCTGGCTTGCCATAGAGAAAATACAAAGATATAATACGTGCGCATAACAACATTAAATAACGTTAACATTTCAGTTGTAGAAGCATTACATAATGCAAGTGAAACTGATACGTTCTTTATTTGCTTGCAATATTATAATGACAGTTTACAGTATCATCAAGGTTGTAGTACAACTTCGTGCCAGAAAGACTTACCAATTTTAACTCACTAGCTTAATGTTCCTACAGGAAAATAATTCATTTATTTCAGATTCGTTTTGTTTTGGAAGTAAATAATAATTGATCAAATTATGATTTTCACACGTTATTTTATAATGAAAAATCATATAACGCCTTACATTATAACATTGCAGAAATAGGCATTGGGCGAACAATATTATAAGGATTTCAACACCGTAAAGTAGGACAACGACGATTGAAAGAGCTGGAATAAGAAGATTTCGTTGAAAATATCATTTTAACCCTTTGCACTCCTTAATTTGTATGAACTATCAATTCCTTCATTCACAAAATAGACCAAGAAAGGGTTTTTGAATTAAGTGTATTGTAACAGAGCCGGGTATGTGACAAATATACTTTTCTTATATTATAAATAGTAAATAAATGAATATATATATTTAACTGATCTATTTATCTGAATTATTCATAAGATCGAAAAGAAATGTGACATCGGGTCACACGCGATATAGGAGTGCAAAGAGTTAAGGAGTGAGTAATTTCGTAATAAAATTTATAATAACATACCATCGAGAAACCTCGTAATGACGCATCAAAGATATTATACAGCGTGAAAGTACCTTTGCTGCTTCTTAGTAGGACCATCTGTAATAATTTTTGCGTAGCTGTAGATGCTTCATACCAGTTGGTATTATATCTGTGAATATCAACGAATACCTATGTAATTCTTCCACTGTGAAAAATTATTAAAAGTACCAAACGATCGTTTAAAAGTGTAATTCATTTATGTATATTATATATCAACATATGAATGTGATACACGTGTATATTAAACCTAAACCTTGTCGAACCTTTCAAATTAAGATAAAGATAATAATTTATCAGATAATATTATATTTAAGCCTTTCACGAAGGAATAAAAAACCGTTTAACACTATTGCGCATACGCTCCATGCTAAACTTTCCATTCATGTCATTTAGAATTTTTATTGCAGAACATTGTACATGTCTAACCGTGTGTTCGTTAAAATAATTCTTTGATAGTTTATTAAATTAAGTGTATTATATTGCTGCCATATGGATCTTAAACTCTTCAATCTTTGCTTGATAATTGTAGTCATTATACTACTGTATAAATTGTGAATTATGTATCTAAAATAATCACAGAATGTGGGATATAAATGTAAACCCGATCTAGCAAGAAATGTATTGAAAGGTTCTATATTACATGTTCGTTCTAATATGCTGTTATGTCTGAAAATAAAATGGATAGATTAATTCGAAATATGAAGAGTAACAGAGTCAGCATTGATAAAATTGATAATAAAAGTTGCGAGAACGATATAATTCCAATTATTTTCCACGGAATATCTAATAAGTTGCGATGAAAAATTCTGTATACATAATATGTCAAGATATGTACATGGTTACAGAAACGTTAGCAGCCCCATCTATCGCACACTGCATTACGAAATTGACCACGAACATGTATTGTATTTGGCCCGCGACTAACAGTAAATACAAAAGTATTTCTTCAATATGTGCCAAATGAAGTACCGATTGAGACAGCTGAAATATACAATGAAACTTATGACAGTAGTCCTATAATTCACGTTTCTATAACATTGTATCATTTATTTCAGATAATTTAAACATATATTACTTACAGCATATAAATTTATGCTGAGAGAAGTCACCCCCAGTATTACTAGAGGAGTATACGAAAACCTAAAGTAGGCATCAAATTTACTGCAAAATCTTCAAAAACAATAGTATCGATTAAATGAAGTGTGATCATGAGTGTAAGAAATGAAGTGAGATAGTAGTTCTCAAATACATAAAATATTTGTTGCAATTTGAAATTAAAATATTTTGAAATATTTAAAATTTAAATTCTTCAATTATATTGTATAATTCACAAAGCAAAAATAAAATTTACTAAAAATGTTAGAATTTGTTAACATAGATATGAAAAGATACCTACTGAATAGTCTCTTGGTGCATGATCACACTTTTAATTAAGTAACTCATATTCTTATCATTCGCACATTTGCGCGGAAAATGTGAATCGCTTATTTCGATGGCAACAGCTGTTCGGAAATAATAACTGAAAATGATAATAATAAAGAGTATAATATTTAACAGTGGTGGAGTACCAGCTATTCAATTATAAGTAGGGTCTTCTTATTAACTATGAGGTATTCTTACAATTACTCCTTTTTTGCAATTGCTTTTAACTGTTTAATGTGATCTGTTTAATGGGATCAATATGAATGGAATATTCTGTACATGAATAATAAGTACATATTTTATTATGAACAATGTTTACCTGACGTATTTATTCCATAATATTACCTGGTAACTTCAAATAAGCTGGCGAGATGTAGACAAATCATAATTGTTAACGATTCTGTTCCAATATATATAGTTGAAAGTATCGCTACCAATAAATAATAAATAATAGTAAAGGCAATAGGATGTCTCTCTTTATTGAAAAAAAGTTCCACGTCTACAGGATACTGCATTGGACGAGAATCATTGAGAGGTGTAATTTTATCCAAAATAATAGGTGAAAGATGGTATATTATTGATATGCCCGCCACCGAGTAAACAAATGCTGTAAGACCTATGACATATTCATTTTTATACTTTAAAAATGAAGAAACTTAAAATGTTTATTTACACGCAAAAAGTGTTGACAGCAGTTTTCCCAAATAGCTGTATTTCTGCATAATTTGAAGTGTCACATCGTTATTTGTTTTGAAATGGAATTTTATTCGATCAATAAATTCTCTCACCTGCATTTTACAGTGAAGTTTATACTTGTGACTTAGAGCTACATATTGTAACTTACTTTATTCGCTTGGTACCAAATTGCATGATATTTTACAAATGAACCCATGGACACAGTCATAAGCGCCAGGTTCCTTAATAGACGATGTAATGTCATTTCCGTGGTTGTCATGCCTAGAACCTAAATCATTTGATAGTACTGTCAATTCTTACCTCCTTTGAGTCAAAAATCGAATACACTCAGTCGATTTGCACTAAAATGAAAATTTGCACAAACCGATTTCTGCATGACACAGTGTTCACTAAATGCTATTTCTTCTATGTTCCCGATTTAGTCAGGTTTCTAACATCACGTTCCATTTTTACCAATAAATTATCAATAAAAATTAAAGTTAGCGTAAAGAGCTCTTTGTTTTATAATTATAAAAAAATTATACTGTTGAACTGTCACGAAAGATTATTATTATACTATAAAATAGTTCCTGTTTTAATTTGAGTAAAAATACATTAATTCAGGCATCATTTCATAAAAGTCTGTAATAACTGTTCGCAATAGTCACCTTACAAAAAGAGCAATTATTAAAATACTTGTCACTATGATGGTGTAAGATATTTTTAGTTATTTTAAGTAACATTTAGAAAAGAATAAAATAAACAATAGGTTACTAATGATGTCATTTACCTTACTCCACTACAGAAACAAAATTTCATAGGCATATAAATTAGTAAATTAAGCAAAGCTCATAATCAATACCTGAAATAATACACAGAAGCAAACATTAACGCAGATACAAATATTCTTAACCAATCGAAACTTTTTGCTTTCGTACGGCCAAAGTCCTAGCACTGACAAAAAAAGGACACAGAGTTTATTGCAACCGTTCAATTCAACCATTGCAAGTGTGGGTTCAAACACAACTAATCTCCGAGTTACTTATGCACCCTTTGTTTCTCTGTACACTCCAGGAACATCACATTTACAAAGAATATTTTGATAAAATGTTTTAAGAAGTTTCTTACCGGAGCAAATAGATTGGCAGATTCTACAATTTTAGAATTACTTATTCATACTTAAGAAGGGTGTAAGAGAATCGATCGATACCTATAGCCTGAATCTGTATGGCGGGTCATTAAAAAATTATTGGGTGCAAAAAATCGTAAGAGAAGAAACTTTTTCGAATAATGTTTATATTTTATATTTCTATGAAGTAAGTCCACGAGGGAGGATATTGTTCGATCGCCTTCAGTCGGCTTACTTCTTCCGAAGAGAGTAGACGTGCCTAGCATCAAGCAAGTGTCAGAAGTGAAACGCTATAAAGATCGGTAGATATGACATAAATTGCTGAATTTACATTTCATGAGTATTACATATAAAATATCAAATTTGAAAGTTGTTCCATCGCTAACGGAACATGAGGTGAGGATTTCCAAAGGGAGTTTATGACAGGGCCTCGATGAACAGCTGTTTTTGAGTTTGAATATTTTAGATTACCAGCAATAGTCGTTTACCTTTTTTCAGATAATAGAGTCCAAATTTTTAGTTCCGTTTTGTTCTCGACAGCTCGGCTCATGTCATAAACTCGGTCCTTCCCGAAGGGTAATTTCGCGAGCAAACGATGTAACGGTGTTCCTGGCCTTCGAGGGCCTACCTGGAGGGAAAAACCCCGGTGTCGCAGGACTTTGGGTCTTCTCACACACACGCGCATTTGCATCCCACCCTCTCTTAGCGACCTGGCTAAGACCGAAATAGAGGGTGGGACTTAGAATCTAACAACCACGCTGATTGGGAAATTAACAAATTTCGGAAAACCAATCAGCGTGGCTTTCCGAACGTCCGAACGTTTCGCGGACGACAGGACGACAGCGGATCGTCACTTAACTTTGATATCTCGAATCCGTATCGTCGAGTCTCTTGGGTCTCAATCGTTCGGAGACCCACGTCGAAAAAAGGTGTTGCCAATTGAAATTTTGACAACATCGGCCGCGAACACCGGCGAGCCTAAACGGTAAGAGGAACTTTACAAATTCCTCCGAGGAAGAAATCCGCGTAGGTGAACGCGCGCCGGCAACGATCAACGTCGAGTTGCCATCGTAACAAAAGTTCTAATGTGGATGTGTACAATTGATAGAATAAGTTGTGAAGTTAATGAGATGCACATACTTCACACTGAAATATGGTAACTAAATAAGCTAGAAAATTGTTATTATCATAAAATGAAAGGTAATAATAATTACTATTGTATCCATGGTAGAAATTACCCAGGGTTCGGAATTGTTGAAAAAAAAATTTATGGAAAAGATTAGAACGTTCAGCAAAGAAAATAGGTTCTTCAAAATTACGTATATAATTTCATTTGTACATATTGGTTATATTGTTGGCAAATACAGCAGATTTGTAGGGGCAGGTAAATTTTAAAGGAAAAACCAATAATTTCTATTTCCTAATGAAGTAATTTCTATTTCATTCAATCATACAATTACATAACAGATATGAATGAAACCTATTTACTCGTTAGGGAGTATATTAAATGCATTTCAACCTTTTCGGAGGCGCACAGTGGTCTGAATCGAGAAATTTAGTGACATTTTGATATAATTCCTATATTATTAAAGATATCGAATTGAAATTTGGAGTGAAGAATATTCATAAAAGATCGATTTTAACGATATATAATATAATATATTTTGTTTATTTAATAATGTTGTTTTTGTTAATTTTAAAATTTATTTACAAATTTAGTATGTTTTTTTGCAATTAAATACGTTTAATTTAGTTGATACTATTCTTTTATTGGATGATAGAGTTGATTTAAATTAAAACTCACTATATTTATAATGAAAAAAAATGTGGACCTGCGAACCACGTTTTATGGGAGAGCGAAGTCTCTTCCCTATCACAATTCGACACAGTCCAGCGTGCATACGTACGAAGTAGAAATAAAATATTGTTTTCGTTTGTTGTTACCGTTTACACAATTTTATTGTTTTCTATTTTCCTGTATTCGTTTCCTATTAAGAGAACAAGTCTAGAATTATGTAACGCATGAATACAGCGGTGCAAATAACTTTAAATAATAATAACTGGACAAGTAGGACAAAGTAGGAAGTAATTATTGCACAATTATATAGATGGAAGTATGCTGAATATATTCCACTTTTAAAAATTTTGTGACTACTTGAGACTCAAAAGATATTCCATAATAATTACTAATAACTTGAAGAATTTTCTGTATTGCATTCAGTGTAACATTTCTAATACATTTTGAACAGTAACTTTTAAGTACCACTACTAATTTACAGTTTAACGACATACCTTCCATTTAAAAAAAAATTGAAAGGAATCGTCAGGGTACCTTAAAGAAAACGGATAATTTTTTTCGCAAAAAATGCTATCTTCAAAACTTCCAACTTTAATTGTCTATTACGGATATAGTTTTTATTCAATTTTATTAATTTCTTCATTTCTGAGATTGGGGGAGACTTAACAAGCAATATACATTCAATATACATCTATACGAGAAAATTGATATTTTCGCAAAATGTCACTAAATTTCTCGATTCAGACCACTGTGAGGCGGCGCAAATTTGGTAATTCCCGCGTCGTGGGCTCCGTTTATAGGCTCTTAGATCCACGGCTTCGACATGCGAACGAAATCGATTTAATTTCATTTATATCAGAAACGTTGCGAAATGAAGATGCAGTCGTTACATTTACGTATATTACCAGATATATCTATAATGGTTTGTATTCTTTCTCAGGATTTATTAATATGCAATACGGCATACCACAATCAACTAGTTATTGGCAGCAACGTTTACTGATGTATTTTTGATTTTGCGCTGCCTCCGAAAATGTTGAAATATATTTAATATACTACCTGATGAGTAAATAGGTTTCATACATATATGTTACGTAATTGTATGATTGAATGAACTAGAAATTACTTCATTAGGAAATAGAAATTATTTTATACTTTTTAGTGCATTTCGAAGTCGATGTATTTTTTTCTGAAAATTATTTTATTTTACGCTTTTTAGTGGAATGGGGAGAATTGTATAGGATAGTGTAAGACAATTCTTCAGGGCTTTTCTTTGTCTGCGTAAGTGCCATGAGCATAATTAAGTATAACACACCAACGTCCACGTGAACTCATCTTGCTGCAGAAGTCAGGTGTTAGAGCGGTAAATCTTAGTTTGTGTTTTGGGACAGTGCATTGTGATTGCCCTTTCTTGGTTTTCCGGTGCATAGCACTTGGCGTTCCACTAATATTAATCATAATAGTTTTTCGCTAATATCTCGAAAACTAAAGTTTTCCGTGAAATTTGTATATGAACAAAATTGTTCAGAATCATGTCCGTGGCAAGATATTAAAAGCGCACTAAAATCGAGAAAAGTTTATTTCGAAAGTTGCAGGTTTTTCTGCAAAAAAATACTTTGCAACTAAAAAATGAAAAATTTTTTAATACTGGTACCAATAGGGAGTCAGACCCTACGAAATGCAGAAGGTTTCGTTCCGATCGGACCACCCGCCTAGGCGTAATCGGCGAACATACATAGAAAAAAAAAAAAAAAAAAAAAAAAAATATACAGGTCGAATTGAGTAACCTCCTCCTTTTTCGAAGTCGGTTAAAAATTTATCGAGATTTTACCAAATAATTATAGTTTTTTTCATGAGATGGCACATAAATCTCAATTCTACATCGTTGCCAAGACAACCAATATAATATTTATGATCGTTGCTAGGCTCATCAACCTGAAATAACAAAGTAAATGTAGTGCAAACTGTCCGCAGTAGATATAAGCGAAACCATTTGATCGAATTGATATTATTTGTGCTTCTCTCAGTGATTACGAAACTAAAAATAGTGCACATAATAGGTCTGGGTTCGTATATCAATAACATCCTATTTGTATGCATTTCAATTTTCGATTTGTTACTGTTTTTTTAATGATACAGTTTTGTAACTTTGAAGTCACAGTGGGCTATTATGGCAGATTTCGGTACATTTAAAATAAAGCTTGTGCTTTCTTCTGTTTTCAGATTTATACATTATATACCCAAAATATAGATACAAAATCACATAGAAATAACAGAGGAATTACAATTAGACGCATTAGCGGTAGTAAGTCCGATGATTCCTTATTAGATTCCGAGTCCGATGAGGATGTAATAGTATTTCCCCGACGACGAATAAATGTTATTGATAGTGATGAAGAATTTAGTACTTAATCCTCGTCAGATGAAGTAGATGCAGGACCACAAGAAATTGTTTGGCAACCACTATCCCAGGCGAATAATAATAGTTGTTATCGCCCTTGGAAAGGAGATTGCCCTAACGTCCCTGAAGCACCCCATTCTCCTCTGACCTATTTTCGACAACTGTTTGACAAGGATATTATAAGCAGTATAGTTGACTATACCAACATGTATGCACTGCAATGTGATCCAGCAAAACCCATTGCTGTTTCAGTGAATGGAATCGAACAATTCTTTGGCTGCTGTTTTTTTATGTCCACTTACGAATTACTGAGAACTGAAATGTATTGGAATTCAAAGACAAAAGTGTCTGCTGTTGCCGATACTATAAGTCGTACACGACGGAGAAAAATAAAATCAAAATTACATTTTAGTAGAAATTTACAGGCCAATGCAACAAACAATGCAGATGTGACCGATAGTTTACAAAAAATAAGAACCATTCCGGATAAATTAGTGAAAAGTTTTAATCGCATTCCGATGTCTGAATACGTATGTGTTGACGAACAGATTATACCGTTCAAAGGAAGACATAGACTGAAAAACTATATGCCCAAAAAACCTAAAAAATGGGGCTACAAAGCTTTTTTACTGTGCGACTCATCAGGACTCATTTATAATTTTGAAATTCACACCGACAAAGTGATACATGATCCCGAATTACCTAATGTCGGAAGTAGTGGTAATGTAGTATTACGTTTAGCAAAAATTATACCCAAAGAATTGTTTTACAAAATTTGTTTCGACAATTGGTTTTCAACGTTGCCTTCAGTAACTGAATTAGAAAAATTAGGAATCCAGACTGTGGCAACTGTGCGGTCAAACCGACTAAAAAACTGTGAGTTTTCGTCCGATAAAGTCATGAAAACGAAGGGCCGAGGAAGTTATGAGATACCTTCTACGTGTATTGACAGGGTCACCATAAATGCGGTAAAGTGGTACCACAATAACTGGTACAATAAGTGGTGATGAGCACGTTTTGCAAAGTTAAAACCAGTCTACCTAACCAGTAGACATAGTGAAAAGGTGGGACAAAAAAATAAATAAAATGATTGATGTACAACGACCAAATATAGTGAAAACATACAATCAACACATGGGTGGAGTAGATTTGGTTGATTCGTTGATAGCGTTGAATAAAAATTCGATCAAAGAAGTGGTATCACCGCATTATATTTCACCTCTTAAATTTGACGGTGGTCAATGCTTGGCTCTTATACATATAAGCGAGATTGCGCATCGCATTCTGTAAGCCCCGGCCGTCAGTATAGTTTATTGAAATTTAAAACTGACATTACATCTTGTTTATGTCAGGAACACAAATGAACCCAGAAGAAAAGGGGCGTCCTACTTCAAATGAGGTATATAAACAATTGCAAAATAAAAAAAAGAGACCAAATACAACGCTACCTGTAGAAGACGTGCGAAAAGATGAAGAGGCATATTGGCCAATTTTTACGGATAACAGAGGACGTTGCAAAAAGCTCGGATGTAAAGGAGTTCCGAAAATTAAATGTTCCAAATGTAATGTTCATTTATGTTTAACGCCAACTGCTAACTGTTTTGTGGAATTCCACGCTTAAGTTTTCAAACACAAAAGTGCGAACATTATAGGCCGTTGAGACCTGAAAGTCACATAGTGAATATATTGCAATACAATTATTTAAACGGAAATTTTTTTTTCATTTGCATATATAGGTTTATAATCGCTGATTTTTCGTTTCCCCAATTATTTTGGATTTCAAACAAAAATTCGGCCCATAGAGGGTTAAGGAAGTGGTGCGTTAATCTTTTTGGCCTAGTATAGGTTCTAAAGGCAATATTCGAGATAGTTTTCCGAGAATTTACAGACGACTTAGGAGTTTGGTTTCAAACAACTTTTTAATCGAGTTAGCTCTCTTGGAGGACATACTCAGGTATATGTACAACGGAAGAAAAAAGGCTAATATTTTTTCTTCACATGATTATTTATTATAAAAGTATTCTTTCTTAAAACTCCCTTTTAGCCAAAAAACCATTGGATAAAAGCAAGCCTAAGTATGCCACGTCTAAGGAGAACAAGTATCGCCCAGAGAATCGAAGCTAATAGACGATGGGTGCAAGCTCATCGGCATAGACAAGAAGAGTCTATATTTTATTTTCTTGATCTTCGAAACATTACAGGGTATAATGAAAGTATAGTTGAAGTAGCCCATGAGTTTGATGAAGAAATGTCAAGTATAAGGTTAATGACCTGCGAAAATTGCAAACGCTGCTATCCTGATATAATAAAGGCTGGATTCGACTTTTATACAATTTGTTCGGATCCAAATAAACAATCAAGATTTACATCAGCGAATTTTATGGATCCAGGAGAAGTACCTCAGGAGCTCGTAGAACTAACAGACATTGAGCAAATGCTCATCGCCCGAATACACCCTGTCATCTCGCTACACAAAATCAGAGGAGCTCAATATGCGTACACTGGAAATGTGATAAATTTTCGCCAGGACATATCACGTCTTGCAAAAGATTTGCCCCACTTCATTATTAAAGTCTTGCTGTCAGCCGCGCCCTCACTGATTTTTAAAAAAATGAATATTTTCTTGATAAACCGGGAGTAAGTTTGCAAAAACATTTATTCGGTCAGCGTCAGTTACGCTTCGCCTCGCTCAGACTCCACTGTGAGCACTACTCCTAGTTTAAGTACGTTAGTTTTGTTGCGTGTAGTATAGTCGCGTCGCGTCGCGTTACATTTAGTCAGGATAGTTGCGTCGCGTTACGTTTAATTAGAATAATCGCGTCGCGTTTCGTTAGTTTCTAGATTATATTTAGATAATTGCGTGCGTTTAGTTAATTGCGTTGCGTCGCGTACCGATCCGGGAATTGAGATTAAATCGACGACCATCTTTAGGCTTAGGAACTGGCAGTTGCCGTCGAGTTAAAATTCCGTATGTATCAAATATCGGTTTTCCGCCGAGAGTAAAACGATTGTTCCACCCTCAGTACTTTGGATCGTCTTTACGCAATAGATTAATTAATTCTTAAATTAACACCGTTGTTTTAACATATACCGCTGCGTCGAGTTCTCTCACGAGAAACCCCGAGTATCTCATCCCGTCCGCCTCCGCGTTGAGTTCTTTTACCCGGAGAGAATCCCGCCACATTTTGTCCGGTTACTGAACTACCAAGTCGTTCCGCCGCCGATTCGAGTCTCCGCGTTTTTCCGGGACAAATATTCGCAAATCTATTCGCTTCCCACCGTAGAATCCCGGTTCGCGAGTAAGTTCTTTATCGCGACGCTGAGAAGCGTCTGACGCCCAATCAACGGATAAATCAAAGCGATATCGAACATATTCAAATTGGGCGCCGAAGTGCTACCCGCTCGTGGATCCGCAGAGGCGCCGCGACAATTATTATCGTCGCGAGTAAGGTCGGGAAGGCCGATATGGTATCCTTGGGGGGACAGCGGGGTCGCGGGAGGAGATGAGCTAGCCGCGAAATCCCGCGTAGCAAGTTTCATGTCTTCCTCCTGTATATCTACATCTATTCCAGTAGTAATTAATTTCTTTCTTTTACCTACAATTGCCTCCACCTCGTAACCTGCTTCAACAATCTTACCTTTTAGATTATACAGGTCAGTCAACTTTTCAACATAAAATAGTATGTCTTTCCCTCCTCTCGTCTGCTTAATCCAGCTGATCGTTATGCTTCTGATTGTAATCCTACTCGTAATGTTCTTTAGTGTTTCTTGAAACTCTAACCCTTCCTTGCACTTCACTTTAATAAAGTCTGCCTGTATATCCTTTGGCTGTATCATCTGTGGATGCTCTCCTATATTGAGGCCGTCACCTCTCTCCCTCTACATAGTACTTACAACTCCAACTCCTTCTTCCCTCTTCTCTGCTATCCTTTTTTTATGCGGTTACTTTGCATTTGGCGAGCTGTTGCTGTCAGTGAGTCTCAGCGCATTTTTCCCACTCCTCTTGCTCTTATTTACAACCTGACAGAAATCCTCCTCCGTCTTCTCTTGCTCCTGTGTAGCTTTTTTCCTATTATCCTCCCCTCCTTCTGGAGCGTTACCTAGTTCCTCCTCCTTCTCCACCTGTGAGATCAAGAGAGTACCACTTTTAATTATCTCCGTTATATTTTTAAGCTTTACACTGCTAAACCTTAGCGCCGCCATTAAAATATTAGTCACACGATTTATATTGCTTATCCAGCTTCTCAAACTTTGCTGTAATTTATATATATCCTTTTCCATCTTCTCAAACTTTGCTGTAGTTTATATATATCCTTTTCCATCACTTCCTCCATTATGCAATGCATAGTCTCTTTGATTGTTTCCATCACCTTCTGTTTAATCTCTCTTTTCAAATTTCCACTTGAGCTGACGATTTTGTCAATTTTCTTATTCAACTCACCAATATCCCCTGCGGCCTTAGTCACTCTAATAAAGTTTAGTTGTTGTTGTTAATCCACCTGTGCTCGTCTCTCCATACTGCCCTCCTCCTGTACTAGTGGACTTATCAGTTTTTTACCTTCTTTTCTCTCCGTTCCCATTGTCCTTGGATTTTCTAATTTGTCTTTATTATCTACTTCCTCCACGCAATGTACTACATGCTTTGTATTTTCTATGCTAACATTATTGTCCCCCTTACCTGGTCCTCCTTGCACTACCTTTGCTTGTTGGATTTAGATCTGGATGCTCTGATTATGTCATAGATATTATCGACCATCCCTCTCTTTCCTTCTCTCGTTGATTTATTTAAAGTCCGGTCCTCCTCCCAGCTCTCTCCCGAACCTAGTGTAGGACTCGTTTTCTATTTTCCTGTTAGCACCATCATGTCCGTCCTCCTCCTCCATCTGCGTACTTCCACCTCTTCCTTCCAGGAACTTTGTGATTAGTTCCGCTTCCTTTGAGTGGACCTCTTCCTTTCTTACACTACATAGCAAGTAGTCTGGCTATGGGCCCATTTTTTGAGTTAGATATGGTAGATACGTAACTCTATAAATAAGATTGTCAACTGCTGCTTCCGAACTGTACCGTGATACAGTATTCGTTGCATATCGTGGTCCTGTGTATGGCCAAATATTTACCTAAACATCTTCTCCACATTGGCATCGAGGGTGGTGGTGCGGCGTCTCCATCTCACCAAGGTGGCAGCCACAGTGGGTAGACTTTTTACAGTAGTAAGTTGCAAAGGAATAGTCACCGCATTCTTGTTTGATCAGCATAGGTTGATTGGCGTCATGCAGTTCTTTGTGTTTGCAGAACCTTCACATGAATTCACCCAAAATCTCGTCAGCGGTACAGAAGTGTATCTTGAGTCTGAAGGTGGGCGATTTGTGGAAGATCCTCTTAGTAGTATGCGAATATAGAGTTTCGAGTCTAGCTCCATGATGAGACCTCTCTTTCAGAATCTACCAGAGCGTACATCAGGATTAACTAAGCATCAATACTGTGGACTCATAAGTGAGCAAGGCCATAATGTATCGTCATTAGCACTATTAGCTCGAGTGGGCACGTACCCCAATTCCTCCAAAGAACAAGGACTGTTGAGTCGTCGAAACTCAAACCTCTTGTCTGAGTTCCGTGGTTCATGGAAAAAAGTGACAGGTTTCGTTAAAATAAAAACAACAATAATTTTGGGTGTAGACCCCGAGGAAAAAGACTTGCGGTCAAAAAACCTCGTGAAAAATCATGTATTTAATTGATTCGTGTGTGATGTGAGAGGTGTGAGTGTAGCCAAGGGCGATTGGGCAGGGGCAAACCCTAAACGGGTCATTAGTATGACCGCGTACGTAGTCAGAGAGAGTACGATTGACGTACTCCTCTACGGGCCTTGCGGCCGCCTTTGAGTGGTTTAAGAGAGTACGATAGACGCACCCCTCTACGGGCCAGAAGTATGACCGCATGGTGTATGAATGTATCTAGGGCGATTGCGCAGGGGCAAACCCTAAACGGGTCATTAGTATGACCGCGTACGTATGTAGTTTGAAAGAGTACGATAAACGTACCCTCTTAGCGAGAATAGTTGGGCCCATGAGTTATCTTAATGCTCCTGGATGCCATTGTTGCCTGCCATCCCCTTGCGGTATCGGCGACCCCCTGAATGCTAGGGGGTGGAAAAACCGACAAAAAAGGCTCTAAATTCGACTGAAAAAAAGAAAAAATCCGCAATTTTTGTCCAAAATGAGGTTCGTTAAGTTGCGGTCTTTTCGGAAATGCCCGGCTCAAGCCCCTCCAGCACCCCAACCCCCTCCCTAATTCCTCGCCCCTCCTAAGGGGGTGGTTTTTTCGATTTTGCTCAAACTTTTACCAAAGCTTCTTCTCGACCCCAGTTATACCCGGTAAAAGTTTGACCGCGTTTGCACCAATTCCTTGGTCGCTACACGCTGTCAAAAAAACCACTCCTCACTGCTTTTTCACCTTTTTCACAGTTAAACATCAATTTTAGACCTGCAATTCACGGAAAAATTTGTTTCCGTGCCGGCATTATGATTCCTGTTGATGGTTTGGCACTGACGTGAAGCCAACCTCCGCTGAGAGGGTTGCTACCCTCAACCTCCTCAATTCACCCCGGGGGTGGACGGGTAAATTGAGTGCATGCGATCAATGGAGGGATCATTGAAGCATTTATGTACAAATTTTCAAGTCGATTACTCGAACCGTTCTTCCGCGATAAGCAAAAATGTTGGATTTTGAGAGTTGCAATCCCCAAGTTCACCCCGCAGCCCTTAGTGATTGGAGGTAGTTGGCATCCTGCGGATCAATTTCTTACAAAGTTTGGACTCTCCTTTCTTTCAGATCTCAGAAGGTGTAGTTGCTCACACTATCCGCACAACCTCTAGCGGCGCCGCGAAGATACCCTGTCACCGCCGGTGTTAGCCGAGGCGAGCGCCGGGGGCGCGCCCGGGTGGACAGCAAACCCTCGGGTACGTCTCCGAATGTCCGGGATGTCAACCGAAAGCGGTCGGAATGATATGAACTACCAAGCACTGGCGAGATTTGAATGGACGTCACTACGGTGGTGTTGTCATACGGAATGAATGAGAGCCGTGTCATTAATCTGGGAGTGTTGATTGTTGACATGTCCATGACACCAATGGTTCGGCGCACCTGTTTTGTGTCGGTATTCAGTTTCGCAACACGGTCTAACTGAAATCAAATTCGTATAGCATTCATTTTACGATCAGATCCACTAACAATAAGATCATTGAGCATAGCGATTTGAATGGACGAACTTCAGGTCGTGGAGGCTTTCACGCTGGTGAAGTAGGGCTTCAGTTTTCGTGCGGTGGGGTGCCGGAATGGCGTCGCCCACACGACGATTCGAAATGTCCGCTGACATCAGAAAGACTGTTTGCTGGGCCGTTAGCCGGGGCAAAGGCGGCCTCGGTGCACCGCGACGTGCGAGGACCGCCGGCATGGTGCGCATGGCAGTCGCCGATTCCCACCTAACGGCGCAGCAGATCATGCCGGGCACCATGAGGAGGCAACCCATCACCGGATCTCCAGGCGGACGATCAACCGGCGTCTTAGCACAGCAAGGCTGGGAGGTAAGGTCCAAAAAAAGCCCTGAGGCAGTCCGCAGAGGCTCGGAGGTCTCGCTTGGACTACGTCGGGCAGTACGACACCCGGGGCATCCAGCAGTAGCGGCACGTGATGTTTTCGGACAAGGTGCGGTAGGCGCTGCACAAGTCCGATGGAAGACTGTAGGTGTGGTATGGGCATGGCGAACACGATCAACACTTCGTGGACCGCGTCGCTTATAACGGTGGGTCGCTCATGTTCTGGAGAGGCATTATGTTCAATAAGAAGACAGCTCTCGTCGAGATTCCGCCGTCCAGCATGACGCCCGTCGCTACATCGACGAGGTATTGGTGCCGCACGCCGTTCCGGTCCGAGAAGAGTACGGCCCCGCCTTCGTTTTCCAGTAGGATAATGCATACACTAACAGGATCACGCGTGCTGCCCTGCTGGAAAATAACACCACTCTCTTCGAGCACCCTCTCTGCAGCCCCGACTGCAACTGCATCGAACACCTATGGGACGAGGGTGACCGCCGGGTGAGGGTTGGGCCGCGGACGCGCAACCGTGCGAAGCTTCGGGCCGCTGCACAGTGGCGGAAAACATGGACAAAAGTCAAAAAATGAAAATTGCAATTCTTGAAATCCATTTAGTGGAACTAGTTTATAAGGAATCTGTGCATAATGTTCTGGCACTTTAAATGATTTTATTATTACCATTTCGAAGATATAAGCCACCAAAATTGAACATTTTTTAAAATCAATTTTCTCCGGGTAAAGTTTAACTTAATGCTGTTCATCAGTTTTTAAATATTATGTTCATTCACTGTTATCAGCTTTTTATATGATACTTTAGTATTACAGTAATGCAAATTGCACAACAAAATGTTTATTTTTAACACTGATATGGAAAAAGATATAAACCATAAACATACTTAATGTTTATGTAAGGAAAAAGTTGCGATCTTCACTTCGGTTCACCTACCAAATAAGCTTAAATGAAAGCTGCAAGCTTCCCGAACAAGGATCTGTAATGATATCTTGCGGTAATTTGCGGTCTTCCGAGATATTTACATTTTTGTTCATTTGCGCGCCTTAGCATCATGTGCGACAACAGCGGTTCCAGATATTTTCAAAATATGTCGTTACTGACCTTTGCAGAAGGTCTTGTTTTGTAGGTAAGATTTCAATACTCTCATCCACATATATATTACATATTAGATATTTAAAGTTAATTCAACAATTTAAAAAATAAAAATTTATTTACAATTTCTGATATTAAAAAATGAATTTGTTAACGAACAAAATATTATTATGATAGTTCAAACATTCAAGATTAAAATGCAAAAAGATTTAATTAATTTCGATAAATAGTTTCTGAGATAAAAATTCATACGTACTAGTTAGCTAACCGTATTAGTTAACTAATAAATAAAAATTCGATTTTTAACACAAAAACTTAATTTATAGCACTAATATAATCATCTTATCGAAAAATATTTGAATAATTTTGCTCAGAATCAAGGATATTAGTTTTGTCCACATTTTCGCCGTTTTTCGCCACTGTGCGCTGTTCAGGCAGCATGGGATGCCATCCTCTTCGAGACTATCAACAAATTAGTCAGAAGCATGCCGTCCTGTTGCTGTGCCGTCCAGAGGGCCCGTGGAGGTCAAACTCTGTACAAATTTTGTTCGTTTGTTTGTTACTAAAGTATCAATTTTTTCTTATCTTTTTTGATTTCATTTTTTTCCTGTATTGAAAAGTGCCAAATTTTTGGTTGCAATTTTGCTTTTTGCTTTTGCTTTGAAAAAAAAAAACCAATAAGACCGCTGGAAATGTGAATCAAATGAGTTTGAAAAATTGTCTGTTATATGTTGGCACGTGGAATGCTGTGATTTTTCGGTGAGTCTTTTTGAGTCGCTGGTAGTCCATATCGTTCCAAGCGCTTCCGGTTGACATCCCCGCCGCTCGGAGACGTGCCCGAGGATTTATTAGTGTCGATCTCAAATTATTACACTGAAAAACTCGAAAATGCTAGAAAGGAATCATTTACCAGGTCTTTGGGTCATTAAGCACTTCGTTATTAAGTTGAGCGAAAATCATACCATCCTTCCTTACCTACGTAAATATTACCGTCTGCAACGAAACACAAACTATCCATGATATTGCTGAATATAAATAAATATGCGAATAATAATTTGGTTGAAAAGATGTAAATGGCGAAGTTGAAGCATAATGTACGATTCAACTCAGCCATTAGACAATTGATGAACACTGCGGGCACTGCATTCGATGAATTTCCGCAACTCCCAAATACCCTCCACCTTTACCTCTCATGTTACGAAGAGTATGTTAACACGCTCAAAAAATCAATATATTTTACTTCCCTTAGTTGAGAGAAAGAGAACAGTATAATATGGAAGGGTGTTATAGCATTAGACGAAAAGTAAGTTGACATATGCAGACTGTCTCACAACTAGTGTAGGTCCCGCAAGTAGATGATAGAAAACGTGATATTGAATAACAAACTCCTTTTGCAAAAATGGAATTTGAAGCTTCGTTTTTGAATTATTATAGAAAAACACGGATCAATCACTGTTAGGGTCTGGTCAAGCCCCGGTATTGCACAAGGTGTCGTCTAAGGTCTATGTAATCGGATCGAAGGACCACCTAATGTGTAACGTATTGGGACCGTGAAATGACACTCACAAAGGTATTAACAATATAGTATTTAATAAATATGAGTGTGTATGTGTGTGTGTGACTTATCATGTATGTTCCAAATACTAAATGTTCTAAGTACTAATTCTGTTTTAAGTACTAATTCTGTTCTGACTAAACTGTCTGATCTGTACTGTTTGCTATCTATTCTGTAGTCTATCTATACTGTTGGCTATCTGAACCAGCCAAGCGAAATCCGCTTAGGATGCAGAACAGTTTTCAAAGTCGAGCAAGTTAGATCTTCAGAGAAGTATAACCAAGAACAGTTTTCGTTGTTCAAAGCCAAAACGATTCTTAATTCTTGATTGGAAAGCGGATATACGCCATTTGGATACTTGATCGCTGGGTTGTTTTACCAGCTAGTGAACAGCAGGCTTCCCATTTAAGCGGCTTGGTTATGAAGCCCGTGTATTTTGGGTGACAGTTCAGTAGTTACGATTTATAATTGGAGTCACTTTTAATTTGCTACTCTGTTGGACTTATGCTGTTCATCTGATTCTGGTATCGTTGGGTCGTTCTAGTAGCCAGTTAACAACAGGCTCACCAATTAAGCGATCTAGTTTTGGGTGTCAGTGTATGCTCTAAACTCTAAAGGGACAATTGGTTGTCGAGTCAAATTAAAAGAGTAACTGTTCCGTACAAAAAAAGAAGAATATTCTTCTGCCACGAGTGTATCTTGTGTATCGTATCTTGCGTAGTCGACTACACAACTTTAAAAAACCAATTGAAAGTATTAGTCGTGTTAATTTTGTAAAAGCGTAGTTAGCTTTGAATGAGGATCACATTTGGGTAGGTTTCATCATAACACTAGGTTCCAAAGCTAACAAATTAACCAGCGAATTGCGTTTTGTTAGATTCATTTTACATTCACTGTGTTAGGGTTTGGTCGAGCCCTGATATTGCACTACGTACCGTCTATATACTATGCTTGTGAAGGACTACCCAATTTGACCCGATTGGGGCCGTTAAGAATTGATGCACGTGATTAAGTAACAAAAATAGTTTATTGAAGGTGTGTGAATTGCACTATATATGTTTGTGTGTGAATGAGTGTGTAAAGTTTGAATTTTCTAAGTACTAGTCTGATCACTAGCAAGTTTTAAGTAAAGTGTCACTCTAAACTGTGACTCTGCTATACTATCTGTTAACTATCCTGATTGCTATCTGTTCTGTTGGATATCTCTACTACTAGTTATCTGCTGATTTTGTGATTTTCTAGCTTCGTTAACACCTCTGTTCTCCCTTCCATTGCGCCCTTAGCGTGATACTTTTCTGGAAGGGGAACAGAAGTTCTTACGGGGGAGAATGGCGTTCCGGGGAGAGTTTGGGTTTTTCCCGAAACCGGTGACGTCAGTCCTGATCTGCGGGAACCATTACTTGAAGAGTCAGGTCGCCCCCTGACCTTCTAAGCTGCGAGGTTTGTGACATGGGATGTGTCACTGTAACCAAAAACTCTAAAGACTAGTGAAGTGTTATATCCCACCCGATGTAGGAGGTGGAAATACAACCGCGAAGGAAAAAGGTTGGGTCCTAGTCCCGATTACAAGAGGTGCAAAGGAAAATAACTTGAGTTGTGCAGATTTAATGAGTACAAAACGTATATTTGATGATCTGATAGCAGTGAAGTACTTTACGAGAGTGAGTCTCTTCGTTCGGTCTTCATCAGGGTTAGGAGTTTTGGCCTGAAGGGAAGGGAGATTCCTGGTAGGTAAGAAGGAAAGGACAGTTGGACTGTGGGACTAGGATTGTGCAGTTCTTGCATATTCTTATCATTAAGTTGTACTTATGCTACTTGGTTATAATGAAACGGTTACAGTAATAATAGTAGTACGCATAATAATAATAATAATAATAATAATGGCGATGATGATAGTAATAATAATAACAATGATAATGATTATAATAATAGCTAATAACGACCCCTTTAAAATGGAAGATATATACCCTAACGGGTGTGCATTTTCCTTCGATAGCTTGTATGGTGTTTGTTGCGTATTTTGATTTATACATCTGTTTGTCTGTTACGAATCTATACTTGTGTCTTTGTGTCAGTGTAGTGTTTCCGGGTGTGTGTGTGTGTACACGCGTTCTTTTTCTTCTGCTGGGCGATGACAATATAGTTCTTATTACTAGTTACAATGGTGTCGCATAGTACGCTCGATTTCGGTTTGTTGTCGCTACTGTTGGATGATTTTCTATGTTTGTAAGTAATATGATGTCGGGTTTAATATTACTAGATGATGGTATAATCGGATCTGACGATAAGTTTGTTGTAGTTGTCAGAGCAGAACGGTTTTTACCTCGCTTACAGGATAAAAAATGTTTTATTATTTTCGTAAAGATTGACAATTTATATAATATAGCCAAGATAATAAGTGAAATGATAATGAGACCCGTCAAGTGTAAGACGGAGTGTACGTTCGTTATAAGTTGTTCAGTTCTTTTGTGCTTAGCAATTTCTTTCGCTTGGTGAACAATGTCGCTTAACTTACTAGTAGTGCCTGTAGTAGCCTAGTCATTCGAATCGACGTACGGCTTTATATGCGGTATATTTAAATATACTTCCGAAAGATTTGTAGATGTATAACGATCGGTCTAAGTTAGTAATATTTAACTCAATTGGCGGTACATATGATTTTCGGATTTTAGATTCGAGAATTCGCGTGGTGGTTAGCGTGACAACCGTATCGGATCCTTGTTAGGACAAGTTATGTATGTGTAAGGGTTCTGCAATTGACGTTGAAAATATCTAGGTATTTGGTTCTGTTAGTTGAGTCCAAAATGAAGTGAGCATTTTTTTAAAATCAACGATTTTTTTAACCGACTTCGAAAAAGGAGGAGATTACTCAATTCGATCAGTATATTTTTTTTTTTTTTTTTTTTTTTCTATGTATGTCCGCCGATTACGCCTAGCTGGATGGACCGATCGGAACAAAACCTTTTGCATCTTGTAGGTTCTGACTTCCCATTGGTACCGTTATAAAAAAATTTCTCATATTTTAATTGCGAAAATTGTTGTTAATTTTTGAAAGCAACTTTTTCTATGTATGTTCACCGATTACGCCTAGGCGGGTGGTCCGAACTTAACGAAACCTTTTGCATCTCGTAGTGTCTGACTCCCCATTGGTAACATTATTAAAAAATTTTTCATTCTTTAATTGCACAGAATTGTTATTGCAAAAAAACTGGCAACTTTTGAAAAAAACTTTTCTCGATTTTAGTGCGCTTTTAATATCTTATCACGGACATGATTCTGAACAATTTTGTTCATATACAAATTTCACGAAAAGCTTTAGTTTACAAGATATTAGCGAAAAATTGTTATTAACTTTTGAAATCAACTTTGGGCGATTTTAATGTCCTTTTAATATGTTATCAGGGACACGATTCTTAACAACTTTTTCCTTATCCGCAATTAACGGGAAGCTTTAGTTTTTGAGTTATTAGCAAAACACTATTGTTACTAATATATTGAATTCTGCGTATGCCTACGTGTCTCTGATGGTGTATGAGTCAACACGCGGTCGCCGAAAATCAGCATACATGTATAATAACTATTATTACTACAAAATGCTATTCCTTGGTATTGTTATGTAAAAAATGCACCGATCGCGATGAAACTTTTCGAATATCGAAGATCTTTCCAAGATGATCTCATTTGTAACAGACATTTATGCTACTCGTTAATTGTTAATAACTGTTGTTATTGCAAAAGATCTATTCTTACCCTGCAAGAAATATGGCGACCGTGATTTTTAAAAATTGTTCGTGTAAGTAGACTTCGTAAATTTCTTTATCAATTGGCGGCAAATAAAAGAGAAAGAAAAAACACAGACTTGGCTGGTTTTCTTACGTGTCAGTCGCTGGAAGCTGATCTGCAGAGGGCGGAACAGGGGGAGCCCCCACCAACGTATTCAATTTTATAAATAAATAAAAAAAAAATTAGAAAAACGAATATCCATGTTGTCCTTTACTTAATTATGTCCATGGTATTTATACAAACAAAAAAAAAACCCGGAAGAAAAGTCTCACAGTATCTTATACAATTCTCCCCATTCCACTAAAAAGCGTGAAATAAAATAATTTTAAGAAAAAAAATACACCGACTTCGAAATGCACTAAAAAGTATAAAATAATTTCTATTTCCTAATGAAGTAATTTCTATTTCATTCAATCATACAATTACGTAACATATATGAATGAAACCTATTTACTCGTTAGGTAATATGTTAAATATATTTCAACCTTTTCGGAGGCGGCGCAAAATAAAAAATACATCAGTAAACGTTGCTGCTAATAACTAGTTGATTGTGGTATGGCGTATTGCATATTAATAAATTCTGAGGAAGAATACGAACCATTATAGATATATCTGGTAATATACGCAAATGTAACGACTGAATCTTTATTTAACAACGTTTCTGATATAAATGAAACTGAATCGAGTAAATAGGTTTCATTCATATATGTTACGTAATTGTAGGATTGAATGAACTAGAAATTACTTCATTAGGAAATAGAAATTATTTTATACTTTTTAGTGCATTTCGAAGTCGGTGTATTTTTTTTCTGAAAATTATTTTATTATGTAGACAATCTTCTTACGGGAGCACAAGCATTTGACGATACGATTCAACTTCGTGATCAATTAATTAAGCTTACGGGTTTAGGCAATTTTCATTTACGTCAGTGGTCTTCAAATGATCCTAAATTATTAGAGGATTTGTCAAATCAATCTTCCGAGAAATCGCATGCGTTAGATCCAAATACAGTGGTGAAAACGTTAGGAATTTATTGGAATTCTTGTAATGATACAATTACGTATAGCGTAAATACAACCAATACACAATCTCACGTTACTAAAAGATTCATTCTATCTAAAATTGCACAATTATTCGATCCTTTAGGTTTGTTGGGTCCTGTTATTTTAATGGCCAAAATTATTATGCAGGATCTTTGGAAGGCTCGTATAACGTGGGATGAGTCGGTGCCGCAGACTATTTTTCTTAAATAGAATGCATTCCAAAATCAATTGCCTCTGTTGACACAATTCAAAGTACCGCGAAATATAAATTCTTATAATGTCCAAGATATTCAGCTCCACGGGTTTTGTGATGCAAGTGAGAGAGCATATGGCGCTTGTATTTATGTTCGCTCTTCTAATCTGTATGGAGAAATTCAAACTCGTGTAGTTTCAAAATCGCGGGTCGTACCCGTAAAATCTGTATCAGTTCCACGGTTAGAACTGTGTACAGCTGTATTATTATCTAAATTGTACCACAAGGTTAAAGAGTCAATACGACTCAGTTTTACGAAAATTAGATTATAAACTGATTCAACAATCGCGTTATGTTGGATAAATACTTCACCTCATTTGCTTAAAACTTTCATTGCCAATCATGTATCTCTTATTCAGTCTTATTCGCAACCTCATGATTGGTTTCATGTGAATTCTTTAGAGAACCCTGCCGATGCCATATCACGAGGTCAAATGCCTTCCGAATTTTTGCAGAACCAATTATGGTTAAATGGACCGGTATGGCTTTCTCAAACTGAAACCATATGGCCTCTTGTAGAACATCATTCGATTGACACTCCCGAGTTACGCAAAGTTGTTGTTCTCAAAACTACATGTGATGATACCATATTTGAACGTTTTTCATCGTGGAACAGACTAATACGGATTGTAGCGTATTGTATTCGATTTTACAAAATTATTTCTAAGAGATGTCACCAAAAGAATTTTCTAACTACGATTGAATTAAATAACGCACACAATTCTATCATTAGCTGTATTCAAAATCAGCATTTCAATAAAGAATTAGAAAATTTAAATTCAAATAAACCTCTTGACAAAAGGAGCCGGGTTTTATGTTTAAATCCATTTATCGATTCTACCGGTCTTTTAAGAGTAGGTGGCAGATTGAAACACGCAAATTTAGATTTCAATCAAAAACATCCCATTCTTTTGCCCCGTGCTCATCATGTTATAAAGTTAATTATACAGTATTATCATATTCGAACGTTTCACAGCGGTGTTCAAAGTACATTAAACGCAATTAGACAAAATTATTGGCCTGTTGATGGTAAAAATACTACACGGAATCTAATCCGAAAATGCGTTACCTGCGTTCGAGCGCGCCCTTCAGGTATAAATTATATTATGGGTAATTTACCAAAAAATAGAGTCGTAGAATCTAGGCCATTCAAGATTGTCGGGATTGATTTTTGTGGACCTTTATTTATAAAGGAACGAAAATTTCGAAATCGTAACAAAGTAAAGGTATATGTTGCTGTATTTGTGTGTTTTGTTACAAAGGCTGCACACCTAGAACTTGTTAGTGATTTAACATCTGAAGCATTCATAGCAAGCTTCAAACGGTTTTTTGCACGTCGAGGTAAATCTCGACATATTTACTCGGATAATGCAACCAATTTCGCCGGAGCAAAAAACGAATTATACGAAATTCAAAATTTTTTTAAATTCAACGAATGAGAACAGAAAGATCATGAGTCACTTACAGTCTGAAGGCATTTCTTGGCATTTTTCCCCTCCACGATCACCACATTTTGGAGGTCTGTGGGAGGCTTTAGTTAAATCTTTTAAGCATCATTTGATTCGCACAGTCGGCAATCAGTTATTTACATATGAGTAACTAAACACGTACATAATTGAAATTGAGGCCATCCTAAATTCACGCCCTCTGACACCAATTTCCTCTGACCCCAATGATACCATCGCCCTTACTCCTGTACATCTTCTAATAGGCGATTCTTTAATGAGCGTGCCAGAGGTTGATTTTCAGTTAGTCCCTAGCAATAGATTATCTGTTTGGCAACACATTCAAAGGGTCAAGCAGCATTTTTGGACTCGCTGGCACAAAGAGTACATCAACCAATTGAATACACGCAGCAAATGGAGGGTACAAGGGGAACAACCAAAGGTTGGAGATCTAGTACTCATCAAGGAAGACAATGCAGCATCAATGAAATGGCCACTAGGACGAATTTTACATGTACATCCAGGTGACGACGGCATTGTTAGGGTTGTCACCGTGAAGACTGGAAGTGGTATTTATAAACGAAGCACCACACGTTTGTGTCCTCTGCCTGTGATGAACTAAAAACTGTTTTGTTTTCTTTATCAATATTTTTCAGATTGCAATCTTATTAATCAAATTATTATCTAAGACCAATTTTTAAATTGTTTTTATAAACGATGATAATTGTACGTGTATGAGTATGATATTTGTACCGATGTCAGTTTTCTTTGTTTCTTTTCATATTTGTTTATCACGCGAGAACTTTTATTTTCTTTTCTTGTTTCGCACTAGAATTAAGCAAATCTCATGTATTTTTTTTTTATATCTTGTCAGATTTTGAACATGTAATCAATGTATGTTTATTCTGCGCGTAACGTTATGTATAAGATCTTGCGTACATTTATATTATTTATCTCAATTCGATGTATACTTATGTAAGAGTATTTTTTAGTTTTTTTTGTTAAACGTGACCGTTCAAGGGGGGTGGCATGTTGGGATTCAATTTTAGTATTCTAATAGCGTTTTTATCTTTACTTAGAAAATTCTTGTAAACGACCGTTACCGTTGCAGTGGTTTACTGTGGGCCAATTTGTACCCTCGAAATTTTTATATGTCTTTATAGTTTTATTAAGGTACAATATATTTTATGTTTACAACTGCCCAACCGTTAGGTGACGAGCGACGGTGTAGTCGGCACTCTTCGGGTCGGAGTTGACCTAAGTTCCACATTTTCCTAGGGCGGTTCTTACCCCTTCTTGAAAGATTTTTTCGACCAATCTAATGGTTCATTTTGACAAATCGCTCGTCTACCCCCAAGTAACATGCCGATCCCACTCCGCATCTTTTAGTTTAGGTGGAATATTCATTTTGTCAAAATTGTTATTCACTCACCAGCTCTTGTACAGTTTACATCTTTTTAAAAGTCCGTTACCACGTCGTGTGGTTGTCTCTTAAGTATAAAAATAAAATTTATTCATACCCTCTACAATAGCTGTTTCTTTAGATATCGAAGCAACAGTCACCGACGCAATACTAAAACAGTTGCGTATGCATTAAGTTGACGCGCAACACAACACCCTACATCCGTATATATATTTTTAGTAGTTTTCTTCGATCAGTAGTAGGCACACTTACATGATATAAAAATCGTTGAAATAGGGTAGATAATTATACCAAAAGCCCCTGCAAAGAATTGAAGGCGATAGAAGGTACATCGAGTTCAACACCCTCGGAAAAATAATGTTTTCTTTACACACTTTTTTCATATGCTTAGCCGCCCCCTCTCTTTAACTTATAGCTCCGTAGCAACCAAGTCTACGCACCCCTTGGATACGGTGTATATACAAGTGTTGCTACCCCCTTCTAGTCTCAGTCGGCATCGGTTCTTCGAAGGGAAAGGACGTACTAGTGCGTTGCTGCTGCCTTTTCATTGCAATCCACTGGAGTGTTGAACATGGTTCGTCAGTTTTAGCTTTTGCATTTTAATATTGAACAGTGTTTAAGAGTGTGCAAGATTTTTGGTGTGAATAATATGAAATTCTAATGAAACGTTGTGTTTACGTATTGACGACTATAGAGGTGGTATGTATCTATTATGAAATATATCGAAATTGTAACTACACTCAATAGTTTATCCATTATATTTTCACATAATGTCCTGATCGTGTAAAAGATTTGAAATTTAAGAGCGAGGAATGTTATATTAACACGTTGATAATACGTATTAGTCGTGACATGTATTGGAATTTTAATTGTGTTAATTGGTATGAGTATCTGTTATGATTTCACATTTCATTCTGATAATATAAAAGATTTGAAAGTCAAAAGTTTAAAGTGTTATTTTAACAGATTAACTATTCCGACAATAACAGACATTTATTGTGACATCTATTTAAATTCTGATTGTGTAAATTGGTGTATCTTTCAGAATTTCACACAGTGTGAAATGTATCACAGCGTAAAATACTTGAAATTCAAGAGTCAAAACATTATATTACAAGTTTCCTGTTACAGCTATAACAGATACTTATTGTGAAACATTTTGAAATTCTACTTGTGGTAAATAGTATGAGTACCTAACAATTTTACCCGTTACCCGCATAGCGTAAAATTTTTGAAATGTTATGTTAATATGTTTATTGTCACATTGAAAGTGAATATTTGTTATAAAGTATGCTGAAATTAATGAATAACATTTAACTTTTGTATTTCAAGTTTTATTCAAGATGATGGGTTTTGATAAAAGCGCCATATCTGAAAATTTTGTAATCTGTTCATATAGACAAATGATACATAATTCATCACCAAATAATTTATTATTTCAAATACACTGTTATTTTTATTATATAATTGATGCAACAAAGATAATCTTGTTCTGTGCTTAATATATTTGAGATTTTTTGCAAATAATTTTTTTTATTTCAATTACTTCACTCGAATAAAATGATATACAATTTGACATAAGAAATTTAATGGCTTGAATGATTGCTATCTGTTAATTATTTGCAAGATATATTTATTTGCAGTTATTTAATTTTCATTACCAGGATACATTTAATTTTCTGCTACTGTAAAATATGTAAGGTTGTTTTCGCAAGAAAAATGAGTTGATTAGACTATTGTATGAATGGGGTTGGTAAGAGTGTTGCGTAAATGAAATTGGTATGATTGAAATATTTTTTTGGTTGGTATTGTGACGAGGCATATTTTTAACCGATTTCGAAAAAGGAGGAGGTTACTCAATTCGACCTGTATATATTTTTTTTTTTCTATGTATGTTCGCCGATTACTCCTAACTGGGTGGACCAATCGGAACGAAACTTTTTGCATTCGGTAGGGTCTGACTCCCCATTGGTACCATTCTTAAAAAATTTTTCATTTTTTAATTGCAAAGTATTTTTTTTTTGCAAAAAAATCGGCAACTTTTGAAAAAAAATTTCTCCAATTTTAATGCCCTTTTAATATGTTATCACGGACATGATTTTGAACAACTTTGATCATATATAAATTTCACGAAAAACTTTAGTTTTCGAGATATTAGGGAAAATTGTTGTTAATTTTTGAAATCGACTTTTTCTATGTATGTTCATCGATTACGCCTAGGCGGGTGGTCCGATCGGAACAAAACCTTTTCTTTAAGGTATATAATATAGGCAGAAATATATTTAATATACTACCTTACGAGTAAATAGGTTTCATTCATATATGTTACGTAATTGTATAATTGAATGAACTAGAAATTATTTTATACTTTTTAGTGCATTTCGAAGTCGGTATATTTTTTTTCTGAAAATTATTTTATCGTACCACGTTACGAATGGCTACCAGTGTCGCTGGCCTCACTCCTCCGCCCTGCCAAACCCCTCGCCACGAGTTGTATGGAAGGATGCGTGTTTTTTTTCTTTTTTTTCTTTTTTCTGTGCGCGTTGCTCCCCCTCAGCCCCTTTACGTGCGACCACCGCCGTGGAGAAGAGGAGTCCGCGATCCCCGGTTGCAGGAAAACCTCAACCTGAACGACGGAGGCGCGGGATGGAGCCACAGAAGAGCAGAACCTGAGCAGAACCGGTCGCCGAGCCACCCGTCAGTCTCCGTGGGGGCGATCGGCAGCCAACGTCGAGGGATGCCAGGTGTGGGGACAAACCATCCCTAGCCACCACCCGAAGGGGATCCCAGGAACTGGCCAGGAAGACAAACACCATGACCTTCCCTGGCACCGAAATTCTCGAGAAGGGAGTACCCCGCACACCGGGGAACCGAACCGCGGATAAGGAGAAGTCAGCGAGCCGCGACGAGCGTATCACGCGAGAATAGATAGTCCGGGCTCCCTTTTGTTCCTGCGTTTTTTTTCTTTTGAGTGTTCTTTGTGTTCTTCGTTTCTTTTCGCTTTCTTTTTTCTGTGAGTGTGTGGGAGTGTGGCGACACCAAGGTTCACAGAGTAGGAACGGCAGCCCAACTGATTTAACCCCTTCCGGTAAAATGACGAGTCTAGCTCGTCATTGGTTTTTCATGCCATATCGTACAATGACGTGCACCACTCGTCATGCATACTGTTGAATATGATAATTAATTTAGTTTAAAATTTCTAGTTTCTAGTTTTTTTAGTTTAATTTTTTTTTGCTCTGATTTTTTCTTAATTTTACCGTTTTCAATGTCATTTAACAATATGTAAAAATGAATATTAATTAAGAATATGTAAGAATTATAAAATGAAACAAGTTTTTTTAAATAAAAATGAAATGGTTATTTCATGCACACTTTTTCATTATTAAATCGTACCGGAAGGGGTTAAGATAGAACCTTTGTCTCTTTGGCGGTTCATCTAGCTATGGTAGGAAGGCTAGGAAAAGTAAAGGAGAGGGAGAACGTTTCGTCCGGGACCTGCTAGTGGACTCATCAGTAAAGGCGTTCTAGCAGGCCCTTGCCTTAGACGCGGGGATGTAAGGAAGGGATGAACAGGAACTATATATATGAATAGGAAGGCTCTTGGAGTACTAGCGAGAAAGTCAAGTCTCGATCCTATGCGCCTTCTAGTGGCGATGAGCGTGGGAGTGAAACCGCCACATCACCCCCCTTCCAGTGATAACGTTGAATTGAAGTTCCGAAGAATGATATGGTCCATCAAGTCCCCTGTTGACGTCTGTTGAGTTCTCGATGTTGGCATGGCGTCGTTGTCCTGAAGAATCTTTGTTGCAGAAGCAGAGTTCCATAATTCAGTGCAATTCGTCCCTTTCCTGCGTTTAATCCTTGTAGTGGCGAGGTATGATTCTTCTGTAGCCGTAATGCGGATGCACAGCAAAGTCCGAAATTTTGCGCACCGTCTCTTGTCGGTCCTAGGATGGGTGACGCTGAAAACGAGCACAACTGTAGCTCGGCGAGTAGTCAGTCCTCGATCGAGAGTGGACCCAGGATATCGATCAATCGTGGGGAGGGCAGCGCAGCAAACCGAGAGAGTTGTGGGTAGCGTTGTCGTCGAAACTGCCATCCTAGGAGCGAGAGAGAATATGGAGCATTGCCTCTAGTCTTCGTGCCATGTTGTAGAATGTTGTCGTCCTCTCTGCGTTGGTTGTTGTTGGTTGATGCGTGTTCTTCTCATCGTCGGCAGGTCACCAATCTGGCGTGAGCGTGTGTGCGGTTAGGTCATCCCCCATATCAGGGAACCTCTTCCCCGATCCTTCATCGATCCGTCACAGTATAAATGTAAACAAATAAGAGATGATCGGATATTGCGTGGCCAGAAGTGTACGCAGAGAGATAAGATATTTCCTCGACGCATAGTGTGACAAAAGTTCAGAATGGTAAAAATGTATCCATTCCTAGTTAATTACGATATTATGATATTAATAGTCAACAATATTTTCCACCACAAAATACACTGCCAAAAATTGACATACAATAAAATGTTATTAACCGACTTCGAAAAAGGAGCAGGTTACTCAATTCGATCAGTATTTTTTTTTTTTTTTTTTTCTATGTACGTTCATCGATTACTCCTAGCTAGGTGGATCGATCGGAACGAAACCTTCTGCATCTGGTAGAGTCTGACTCCCCATTGTTACCATTATTAAAAAATTTTTCATTTTTTAATTGCAAAATATTTTTTTGCAAAAAACCGGCAAAGTTTGAAATAAACTTTTTCCGATTTTAGTGCGCTTTTAATATGTTATCACGGATATGATTCTGAACAATTTTGTTCATATACAAAATTTACGAAAACCTTTAGTTTTCGAGATATTAGCGAAAAATTGTTGTTAACTTTTAAAATCAACTTCGAGCGATTGTAATGACCTTCGAATATGTTGTTAGGGGCGTGGTTCTGGTCAGCTTCTTCCTTTTGCATAATTCAGAAAGCTTTTGTTTTCGAGATATTAGCGAAATTAATTTTTGAAACCTTCTAATAAGTTATTAGTAGGCATGATTCTGAACGAGTTTTTTCTTATGCATAATTGTCGGAAAACTTTAGTTTTCGTGATATTAGCGAAAAAGTATTGTTATTAATATTAGTGGAACGCCCCGTGCTATGCCCGCGAAAGACAAGAAAGGGCAATTACAATGCACTGTCCCAAAACAGTTAAATACATTTCGACCTTTTGGGAGGCGGCGCAAATTTGGTAATTCCCGCGTCGCGTCGTGGGCTCCGTTTATAGGTTCCTAGATACCACAATCAACTGATTATTGAGAGCAACGTTTACTAAGGTATTTCTAATTTTGCGCCGCCTCCGAAAAGGTTGAAATGTATTTAATATACTACCTAACGAGTAAATAGGTTTCATTCATATCTGTTACGTAATTATATGATTGAATGAGATAGAAATTACTTCATTAGGAAATAGAAATTATTTTATACTTTTTAGTGCATTTCGAAGTCGGTGTATTTTTTTTCTAAAAATTATTTTATTTCACGCCTTTTAGTGGAATGCTGAGAATTGTGTAGGATATTGTGAGACAGTTCTTCCGGTTTTTTTTTCTTTTTTTTTTTTAATTGTTTCGTTATTTTAATACATTAGTAACAACAGTGTTTTGCTAATAACTCGACAACTATTGCTTCCCGTTAATTGCGGATAAGGAAAAAGTTGTTCAGAACCATGCCCCTGATAACATATTTAAATGTCAGGAAAATCAGGAATGACGCGAGCGGGATAGGTTTAAAGAATAAAATGTTATACGCAATGAATTTGTAAACTGCCCTGTTTATTACTGTGACGTGTTGTCACGGTCACAGTCTGCACAAGAATGCCTCCTCGGCAAAACTCTAGCCGTGAGGACACCAACGTCACCATGGCCCTTTAAAACTATACATTGTATACCCAGCTTATAAACTTTCCCTTGCGACCCGAACAGCTCTCTGACGAAGCGCACATGGCCTACCCTCGTCCGTCGCATCTACCTAAACTCTAAATTTCTAACATAAAGGACATTAAAATCGTTCCAAGTTTATTTCAAAAGTTAATAACAATTTTTTCGTTAATATCTCGAAAACTTAAGCTTTTCGTCAATTATGCATAAGGAAAAGGTTGTCCAGAACAATGCCCCTGACAACATATTAAAAGGACATTAAAATCGTCCAAAGTTGATTTCGAAAGTTAATAACAATTTTTCGCTAATATTTTGTAAACTAAAGCTTTACGTGAAATTTGTACATAAACAAAATTGTTCAGAATCATGTCCGTGACAAGATATTAAAAGTGCGCTAAAATCGAGAAAAGTTTTTTTCAAAAGTTGCCGGTCTTTTTGCAATAACAATACTTTGCAATTAAAATATGAGAAATTTTTTCATAACGGTACCAATGGGAAGTCAGAACCTATAAGATGCAAAAGGTCTCGTTCCGATCGTTCCATCCAGCTAGGCGTAATCGGCAGACATACAGAGAAAAAAAAAAAAAAAAAAAATACTGATCGAATTGAGTAACCTCCTCCTTTTTCGAAGTCGGTTAATGAAATATCTCGCGTTCTTGCAATCGACAATACACTCTACATAAGAAAAAACTTTATGTAATATTAAGTGTCCGAATATTTTTTCATCAATATCGGGTTTAATTTCGTTTCTAATTTATTATGTGGAAAACGATAACAAAAAGTATTTAATGTTACATATTTGTAAACTAGAATGTGCTTTACCTCATTGCGGATCAGGAAATTCGATAATCACATTGCAAATAAGAACATAAAGCTTTAATTTCACAAATACCATAGTGTTCGAATATTAAATCGGGTAACTGTACATATTGTATAATATACGTACACATTTAGAATAAAATTCTGTTGGTTTTTTGTCAGTGAGCAAATTTGAATAAATTATAAAATAAGGTTTTAAAAAATATGATTTCCATGCATAAATTGCATTTTTGCCCAATTTTTTAACATCCTGTTGGTATGCACAAAAAAACATACAACTTTCCTATTAGAAGTCTTAATGTATCGAGTTATTTATTAATTAAGTAGTTATTAAGTAGCTAATGATCTGTTCAACGCTGCTCAAGTTCTTTTCTCATAGGTACTGGGAGTGGTATGGAAGTCTCGCCGAAAAACGGCTCGGTGCCATATTTATATGGAGTGTTGTATCATATGTAGCATACTACGAATTACATTACACAATGATGACTAATTCTAGTAATTTTGGCACGCGCAATAGTAACTTCTGATATGTAATTGATCGTCTTTTTTTCCATCAATCTATACGCGTAACTCTTCGTGTCTGGCGAGAATTGACAATCGATCACTCTTTTCGATTATGTCGCCAGGTATGTGTGAAAATTGTCCAAGTTCAAGAAAACAGAGATTAAACTCTGTAACTTGTTTTTAAATTTGCTGTATATTATTATAATCGCTGTAACGAATAGAGATCGGTTAAATTCATTAACCAATGTTTTAGATATTGATTATTCACGTTTTCAATCTGTAATTTTTCATTTACTAATTTTTGCAATAGTTCCAGTTGATCATAGGGAAATTCTTAATGTCAATGCGACTGAGTTTTCGTCCCGGCTGATTGATGGTATACTTTTCCACGATTTATTTTCTATTTCATATTACTTTTGGAAATATATTTTCTTAGCATGTGCTATTAATGTAAAAAACTAACATTTGGTACATTGAGGTAGAAGAATTTTTTAAAGGAAGAAAATCTTCGAGTAAATCAACGACATCGATTATATTCCAACAAGTATTTTTTAAAATATTCGGGTGAGTATTTTCCCTTTTTATCTGAAGTAGCGATATTTTTGTTGTTTCATAACAGAACTGAATTTGGAATAGCAATGCATTCGAATCGACTGTTTTCGAATCTGAAAAATTCAGATCATAACATGAGGTTGTAAAGCAAATGAAATCAATTCGTGGCATAAATTAGTAGATAAATTTGATTTTCTAATCGACAAAAAGGTCAGCAATTAACTAAAACAAAAAAAAAAGTGTTGGACAATTTTTCCAATTGATTTATAACCATAAATTGATCTCAACCATATGTTTTAATCTTACTTGTTTAATTTTAATGTTTTAATCTTACTTGTTTAATTTTAATGTTTTATATATTTGCAGACAGATAATATTTTATACGCGTTGAAGAGAACAATGCTACGTTATAATAAGCTAACTATTTTAACTTTCGTGTGTTAAAAGAGTGCTGCTCTCAGACTTTTTACATCGTCGTAAAACCGAAACGAATTTAACGTATTTGTACTCATTGATCAACTAAAATTGTTAAACTGCACGTTGCCAGTAGAATAAAATCCTTTTTCTTGTTTTGGAATTTAATCTCAACGAGTAGTAAATTCAATGTGACAGTACATTCAATTAATTTATTTAATCACTTTTAACGACTTTCTGCCATATTTGCCTTCTTTTTTAGGTGGAGAAATGCCGTATAAAATTTCAAGCGTTGGAGGCAGTAGCTGAAAGACTTTTCAGTCATTCAATGGGAAAGATTTGCTGCAAATTGATACCATTTACGTGGGGTATTCTAGCCTAAAGACGAATGTGCTCTTATGGCTTGTAAGAATGATATGATCTTCCTCTATGCCAGGTATATGTATGTCTAAGGGAACTAATATTTGGTGTAATCTAAATACATATATATACAAATATATTTATTGTTATTATTCTTTACAAGTATCATTATAAGTACTAACTTTCGTAAGTCTTTGTACTTGTTTGGCATGTGTGCAATTTGTTCTCTTGTAGAATCCGACTGACAGTCTATTATTAACGTATTGCGAAGAAAGATTTTTTTGCGCTTATATTAAATGCGAATGTTACGTTTAACTTTTAAATAAATGATTTCGCAAATCGAAGAATTACATAGCTTATAAATTAACTGTACTCGAAATACCATTACACGTATACACTTCGAACTGGTCATATTTTACAATTATTTATGTTTTTGTAATATGACTGAATTTTAGTAACTACTTTTTGTAATTTAATTACTTGTATAGCATTCAGTCTTCAGATCTGCAAAATCATGATAAAAATTTAAAAAGTATTTGAAATATATAATTATATCAGTTTACAACTTTGCTATGGTCATTTATGTTTTGTTCCAGTTTATAATGATTGTGTTACTGCATGCCGGACAGGGAACTTGGATTCTCTTGCAGCTGCGCGAACGACAGCAATCTGAAGATCACAGTATTATTGAAGAAACGATGCACAGAATTTGATTTTTGAAGATATAATGTTACTGGTGGCGTTTTCTTAACGACTTACACAACCTGTGAAAAAAACGGCAAAAGCAAGATAACTCATGCTTAGCAAACTCTATGCTTGATAATTAAATGTTGTGGAAGATGTGCTCTTTTCATTCTAAACAGTAAAAATTTGCGACAATATTGATGAAGTCATTCAAAAATGTACATTATTATACATATATAGTTATTGATATATGGCACGATCCTTTTCACTGATTCTTACAAAATGACTTACACATTTGCAATCAACTCAATATTAGTCGATAGATTGATATTATTTCTGACCTACATTCATATGTGGGCCGTACGAAACCGTTCCATCTCGTTCAATCCAATATTCTTGAAACTTACAGTTCAACATTGTTATTCATGCAGAACGAGATCGTCTTCCCACAAAATTGTTAGATGTTCTCGCAAAAATGTAACATATTTTTGTTCCGTCATCGTCCCGATAATGAAATATAATTCGATTACTTTGTCGTTTAAACTCCCACACCGTACATTTATGCTCCATTGTATCTGGTGGTCAAATTCTCGAAGCCAATGAGGATTATCAACGGACGAATAATGACCATTTTGAAGATTAATTGATCCGTAAATACTGAATGTTATTTTGTCCGTAGACAAGGCATTCGGAAAAAATAAACGATTTTGTTACAATCTACATTAACAAACCTGATGTAAAGTTATGGGAAACGTATGTAATTTACGTCGAGTCAGAATTCGCATTACGCTACTTCAACTTATACCCGCATATCGGGCAGAGAGAGAGAAAAATTTCTCTCGCACTCATATGTGGATTGTCAACCACAGTTGATAAAATATTAATTTTATCGTCTTCATTAGTCATCGAATTTTTTCATTTACGCTTTCTTAAATTTACGGGAAATTTCTCGTACTTCCCTAAAAGAAGTTTTCCGCTCAGGGTACTTTTCTTCATAAAGCAATAATTGCTTTATTCGCAGGAAACTGTTATTATACTAGGAGTACTGCTCACAGTGGAGTCTGAGCGAGGCGAAGCGTAACTGACGCTGACCGAATAAATGTTTTTGTAAACTTATTCCCGGTTTATCAAGAAAATATTCATTTTTTAAACAATCAGTGAGGGCGCGGCTGACAGCAAGACTTTAATAATGAAGTGGGGCAAATCTTTTGCAAGACGTGATATGTCCTGGCGAAAATTTATCACATTTCCAGTGTACGCATATTGAGCTCCTCTGATTTTGTGTAGCGAGATGACAGGGTGTATTCGGGCGATGAGCATTTGCTCAATGTCTGTTAGTCCTACAAGATCCTGAGGTACTTCTCCTGGATCCATAAAATTCGCTGATGTAAATCTTGATTGTTTATTTGGATCCGCACAAATTGTATAAACGTCGAATCCAGCCTTTATTATATCAGGTTAGCAGCGTTTGCAATTTTCGCAGGTCATTAACCTTATACTTGACATTTCTTCATCAAACTCATGGGCTACTTCAACCATACTTTCATTATACCCTGTAATGTTTCGAAGATCAAGAAAATAAAATATAGACTCTTCTTGTCTATGCCGATGAGCTTGCACCCGTCGTCTATTAGCTTCGATTCTCTGGGCAATACTTGTTCTCCTTAGACGTGGCATACTTAGGCTTGCTTTTATCCAATGGTTTTTAGCTAAAAGGGAGTTTTAAGAAAGAATACTTTTATAATAAATAATCATGTGAAGAAAAAATATTAGCCTTTTTTCTTCCATTGTACATATACCTGAATATGTCCTCCAAGAGAGCTAACTCGATTAAAAAGTTGTTTGAAATCAAACTCCTAAGTCGTCCGTAAATTCTCGGAAAAGTATCTCGAATATTGCCTTTAGAACCTATGCTAGGCCAAAAAGATTAACGCACCACTTCCTTAACCCTCTATGGGCCGAATTTTTGTTTGAAATCCAAAATAATTAGGGAAACGAAAAATCAGCGATTATAAACCTATATATGCAAATGAAAAAAAAATTTCCGTTTATATAATTGTATTGCAATATATTCACTATGTGACTTTCAGGTCTCAACGGCCTATAATTTTCGCACTTTTGTGTTTGAAAACTTAAGCGTGCAATTCCACAAAACAGTTAGCAGTTGGCGTTAAACATAAATGAACATTACATTTGGAACATTTAATTTTCGGAACTCCTTTACATCCGAGCTTTTTGCAACGTCCTCTGTTATCCGTAAAAATTGGCCAATGTGCCTCTTCATCTTTTCACACGTCTTCTACAGGTAGCGTTGTGTTTGGTCTCTTTTTTTTTTATTTTGCAATTGTTTATATACCTCATTTGAAGTAGGACGCCCCTTTCCTTCTGGGTTCCTTTGTGTTCCTGACAATTTAAATTTCAATAAACTATACTGACGGCCGGGGCTTACAGAATGTGATTCGCAATCTCGCTTATATGTATAAGAGCCAAGCATTGACCACCGTCAAATTTAAGAGGTGAAATATAATGCGGTGAACCCACTTCTTTGATCGAATTTTTATTCAACGCTATCAACGAATCAACCAAATCTACTCCACCCATGTGTTGATTGTATGTTTTCACTATATTTGGTCGTTGTACATCAATCATTCTGTTTATTTTTTTGTCCCACCTTTTCACTATGTCTACTGGTTAGGTAGACTGGTTTTAACTTCGCAAAACGTGCTCATCAAATGAACGACCTTATTGTGGTACCACTTTACCGCATTTATGGTGACCCTGTCAATACACGTAGAAAGTATCTCATAACTTCCTCGGTCCTTCGTTTTCATGACTTTATCGGACGAAAACTCACAGTTTTTTAGTCGGTTTGACCGCACAGTTGCCACAGTCTGGATTCCTAATTTTTCTAATTCAGTTACTGAAGGCAACGTTGAAAACCAATTGTCGAAACAAATTTTGTAAAACAATTCTTTGGGTATAATTTTTGCTAAACGTAATACCACATTACCACTACTTCCAACATTAGGTAATTCGGGATTATGTATCACTTTGCCGGTGTAAATTTCAAAATTATAAATGAGTCCTGATGAATCGCACAGTAAAAAAGCTTTGTAGCCCTATTTTTTAGACTTTTGGGCATATAGTTTTTCAGTCTATGTCTTCCTTTGAACGGTATAATCTGTTCGTCAACACATACGTATTCAGACATCGGAATGCGATTAAAACTTTTCACCAATTTATCCAAAATGTGTCTTATTTTTTGTAAACTATCGGTCACTTCTGCATTGTTTGTTGCATTGGCCTGTGAATTTCTACTAAAATGTACTTTCCATTTTATTTTTCTCCGTCGCGTACGACTTATAGTATCCGCAACAACATACACTCTTGTCTTTGAATTCCGATACATTTCAGTTCTCAAAACTGTATCATAAAAAAAACAGTAACAAATCGAAAATTGAAATGCATACAAATAGGATGTTATTGATATACGAACCCAGACCTATTATGTGCACTATTTTTAGTTTCGTAATCACTGACAGAAGCACAAATAATATCAATTGGATGAAATGGTTTTGCTTATATTTACTGCGGACAGTTTGCACAACATTTACTTTGTTATTTCAGGTTGATGAACCTAGCAACGGTCATAAATATTATATTGGTTGTCTTGACAACGATATAGAATTAAGATTTATGCGCCATCTCATGAAAAAAGCTATAATTAGTTGGTAAAATCTCGATAAATTTTTAGTATCCCGGGATACTAAAGATATTCGCCTAACTAATTAAACTGGTCCTTTCGACTTTCTCAGAACCTCAAATAGTCTAATGAGACGTTTGTAACGTTCCTGGAGAAGTTTTTTTTTCTTCAACGCCACGACAATCTTATACCAACCGTTAGAATAGCTAATTACCGACAGTGATTGCCAAATTATCGACAACAGGCTATGTATCGACTATCGATCCTATTAAACTCGATATATTTTCAGTTATATTAAAATTAACTTGTGATTTGGAGTAGGTAATATTTTCTATAAAAATATTTGAATATTGAGTTAGAATAATTAAGACAAGATAATGTATTATTTTATTTTATTTTTCTAATAAACAGTTTGTATAAGAATTTCGGTTACTCTATGATGTGTTTACGCGCCGCGATACTCGCCCGAAATTCTTGAGACCAGCGTTGATCCTAGAAAAGGACAGAGATACTATTCTCTGTCTCTTACTTCTATCTACAGCGTTATCAGATATTGAATTAATTAAATTAACTAAATCAATTTATATGTATACGTAAAATTAATTAATACCGAACTATTAATAACCGAAACCAGAATTATTTCCCTCAATAAAAGAAACTGTAAATCGGAATTGATTTGACTCTCGTAGAACTCGTGCGCAACTGATTAGAAAAAGATAGAAAATATATTTTTCCATTACAAAATGCTGGTTAAAGCTTAGTTTTTGAATTATTAATGAAAAACACTGACCAATCAAAGGGCGAGAATAGCGCGCGCTCGGATGCGAGAGCGACGGGTGCAAGCGTGACGATTGACACTGGTCGTGAACAAACAAATCGCGCGACATCGGTAACGTAGTTACCACCGATAATGCGCCAGCCGGTAAGTAGTTACAAAATTTACTAAGTATACATTTATTAACGGAACTAAATCTATCGATGAAACGAAAATGAACATGAATATTCAGAGCAATTTTGTCGCGCGATTTGTTTGTTCATGACCAGTGTCAATCGTCACGCTTGCAGCCGTCGCTCTCGCATCCGAGCGCGCGCTATTCTCGCCCTCTGATTGGTCAGTGTTTTTCATTAATAATTCAAAAACTAAGCTTTAACCAGCATTTTGGTAAAGGAAAAAGTTGTTCAGAATCACCCCAGCTACCACCCCTTAAGAGGGTTCCCACCTGTAGCCGAACACCCTGTATATATATATGTAAAGTATGTCAAATTTAGTTAATATTACGAAAAGCGAAGTTAACTTTATCTGAGATCAGATTCAGATCCGGTCCAATATAGAGTATTAAGTATCGAGTTTCATGACGTCAAATTCACGTTTGTCTATTACATATTGTTCATTTATCAAATTCTATTACTTCTATTATTCTCATTATATTAAGATTTATTTAGTTCCTTATTATAATTAATTAATTATAATCTACATACTTTTCTTTATTTTGTTATTATTATTATTTGTTAATTTCATTTTTTATTGTTTATCGAATAAATTTAATTGTTGAAAGATATTGACCTTTGGATTTCACTCCTTAACCGCACACCACACGAATCCCATAATCTTAATTTGCAAAATCGAGTCGTTTAGAGGTAAAAGCCGCTCTTTACCTTTCAGCGCTTGTAACTACTTGAACTTAGGTACCAGGGTTGTTACACGTTCACCAAAGAGAAAAGACCAGATTTCTGCTATTTCTAGTGAAAAGACCTCGTTCTGGGCTAAAATTAAGTCTAACTCTTTTAATTTTTATCCGATTTCGCTCAATATTGAACTTAAAGTTGTTTTTATTTAGATCTTGAAATATGTGAAGTTTCAAGGCTCTATCTATGATGGTTCTCGAGAAAAGTGCATTACATGAGTCGAAGTATAGTCTTCGCTCGGCTTCGCGTCGCTCAGACAAAAACTCCGTACGTTATCCCACTTCTGATGTTAAAAATTAGATAGAAAATTTAATAAAGTGGTTTTGGTGCAAGCACCAAATGGTTAATTTTGGTTCCCTTACAAGAAGGCGCCGGATGTCTCGAACTATTTGTAATATCAATGCCCGAACTATTTCACGTCCCTTTTCTCTGGGAACCTCAACAACACACCATCGGCGTCATTCTTTTCTTTTCACGCTCGATTCATAGCAATTATACTAAACTTCATTCCCTCTTTCTACATCCTCGCCTTCCCCACTCCGTGGTCAGATCCAGAATGAACATCGTCCCCATTCATAAATCGTTCACAGACAAAATAGCAACAGCTGTTTGACTCCAACGATTCCCGGAAATACATTGACGCTAACATACGCGTAACAACGGTAAATAACATTAACATTTCAGTTGTAGAAGCATTACACAATACAAATAAAACTGGTACATTCCTTACTTGCTTACAGTATTATAATGATAATTTACAGTACTTTCAAGGTTGTAATTTGTTTTATATACAACTTTGTTACATCACGTTACTTGAAATGTATAGTGTGTCAGAAATATTTACCAGTTTTAACTCGCTAGTTCGCGCGGAAATAATTCATTTATTGCACATTCGTTTGGTTTTAAAATTGAAAAACAGATTGCGAAATATTAATTTATGAATTTATGATTTTCACACTTTATTTCATGATGAAAAATGATATAACACTTTACATTATAACATTGTAGAATTGGGCATGCTGTGGAATCATCTACACCGTGCAATCAGACGAACATTATTATAAGGATATCAGCACCGTAAAGTAAGATAACGAAGCTTGAAAAAGCTGAAATATGAAGATTCGTTTTAAAATATCATTTTAAATAGTAAGTAATTTCTTAATAGAATTGATAATAACATACCACCGAGAAACCTCGCAGCGATGCATCAAAGATATTATAAAGTGTGAAAGTAAAACTTTTGTTGCTTCTTAATAGGACCATCTGCAATAATTTCTGTGTAGCTACAGATGTTTCATACCAGTTGGTATTATATCTGTGAATATCAACGAATACCTATGTAATCATTCGACTGAAACAAATTGTTAGAAGTCCTTCCTTGTAATATAAATGTATATTACATTTATGTATTATGTAGGGTGTTACCCGTAACACTACCCACGATATTTCTCTCACTTGCAGCCACTTTACGAAAAAAAGTTTAGAACAATATTTGCTGGTTATGAAGTGCATAATAGACGTTAGTAAACCAAATTTTGAAAACAGTTTGTTCTCTTGGCAAAGTCAAGGTTACGTTGGGTTTTTTAAATGGGTACATACATTTTTTGTATTCATAGCTTTAGAGGATATTGCGACAAATTCAAAACACATATTACATGATATTGTTATTAACATATTACTCGATTTACAGAAATGTGAAATAAAAGACCGGAATATTGCGCGATGGAAGGCGGCACACATTTTGAACGTGCAATTAAATGAAGTGTAATTTACTTACATTGCAGTAGCGTATTTACATTCAGTAGTCTTTTCGACATCAGATAATGGTTACTGTACGATGGCACAGCATACCGTACAACATAGGGTCATTTTACCTGTGGCCTCATAAACATCACGACTCAAAAAAGACAATCTAAAAATATACTTTATCATCCCACCATAAACCAATACCGAAATCATTCGTCTTAATCAATGTTCGCGGCCCGTTACAGACCCACAATAAAATTTCCGAAAAAACCCCAAAAATACCTTTTCCCTTGTCATCCCTACTGCCAAATTGCTTCCTTCATTTCTTACTTCTTCCTTTGCTAATTCCCAGGACTCCTAATCCAATCACAACTCAAAATTTCCCTCTTTCTTGCATAGTACCTTCCTACTTTTCCTATCATCCCTCCATAGACACTTATTCTAAAAGTTTTCCTTTTTTGAGAAACACCGAAATACAGACAGAACAAATCAAACCACCAACGTACACACTTGTAATCGTTAGCGTTAAGAGCTAGTTTAAAATAAATTAAGTGTTGAGTTTTTAAACATCATCAATTCTTACCACCATTTCAAACTCGTCCTCATGACATTAAGCTGCCAAAATTTGCTTTACTAATATTTATTGTGCACTTCATACCCTGAAAATATTGTCCCAAACTTTGTTTCGTAAGGTGGTTGCAAGTAAGAGAAATATCGTGGGTAGTATTACGGGTAACACCCTGTATATTATATATATGTTACGGTGAAACACCGAAATCTGGTAAATGTCGACATTCACCGGTGAATGTCGACATTCACATAGTCGCTTGGTGTATGTCCGAAATATTTGCTCAATACCCTTATTTCGGACTTACACCGATGAATGTCGACATTCACCATGCGCTAATGGTGAATGTTGAACATGTCGTAGAATTAACCTAACCACTTCAGAAAGTATTTTAGAGTACTTTCTTTGAGAAAAATAAAAACAATTGTAATGGAATATACTAAATATTCAACAATTAAAATAAACACTTATAACTTTTAAACTCTTTATATTTGTAATTATAAAAGATGGGAAGAAATATCAGATCAACACGATACACGATAACAGAATGTAATATAGAAATTTCATGAAGAAAACAAACACATAAAGCAATATTACAATTATTTTATTTTAATATTTGAGAATCTAAAATTGAATCGAGTGGCATCGAGTTAATAGTCGATAATTTAATGTTCATATTTATCGACATCTAATTACCGACGTTTTATAAGTTATCGATTCAGATTTATTTTTGCCACTCAATTATGAAAATTCAACAATTAAATTAACCGCAATTAACGTATTTAATTTTTCAGGAAAAAGATCACGATTTATTGCAGTTTCCATTCAGTATTAGTTATGGTATCGGAAAAAAAATTAAGAAAACGTTACTCGCATCATCAAAGCTTGCATTAAACTGAAATCTAACTGAGTTCCAGCAGACCAAAGGATTTGGCGGGAGAGAGCCAGTTGTTTCTTTGTCGGCTCCTCTCGTTCAGACCTTCACCAGAGCATATCTGTGATTGTCGACATACACCGGTGAAGGTCCGAATGTACAAGAATGTAGTAAAATATTCGGTCTTTCACCGACGTATTTGGTGTATGTCGACATTCACCGGTGAACGTCGACATTCGCCAATTTCAGTCTTTCACCGTAACATATATAGTGTATAATATATGGAGTCTCACAACTGGAAACACAAAGAAATGGGTGTTAAGGAACATGATTCTGAACAACATTTTACTTTGCAATAATGGCGTTTGAAGCTTCGTTTTTGAATTATTAACCAAAAACATAGATTAATCCGATCATTTCACCTATCTTGACTTACTGTGCATATGTATACACATGTGCATATACGTACACATACATTTATAGAAAATGATATAAGGTTGGTAAACAAATTTCTTTTGAGTTCCCAAAAACCGTTCTCACACATGTTTTCTGTGAGAAAATATATATAATCTTTTAATATCATATAAAAATGTAATATGAAACGAATAAAATATAATGAAACAAAATCTTTTCACGCATAAAAGTTAATAAAAATGATAAATTTTAATATTTGTAATAATTTGTTAAATAAATAATTAAAAAATTAAAAACTTGAATCAAAATTGTTGTTATTACAAATGCAAGTGCGGCTGACGTAATTGCCCGGTATTAGTGGATTACATGATAGTTGATTGGTCCACGGATCACCTATCATTGAAAATTATAATTGAAGGTCGTAGGTGATCAGTATTGTTCAAAGTGTCTGGTATTGGTGCACTGATATGATGGTCCACGGTTTGCCTATCATTCGGAACTTGATAAGTGTCATAGGTGATCACCATTGTTTAAGCTACCGAAGTGTTCAGACCGACCGTGACACGTCCTACCGGTACGAGTCAAAGCGTTAATTAACCGATCTTGTGTTCATTCCTGTGTTTCCTAATGTATTAGCACAAATGTCTAGCGTGTTTTATGAAGTTTTTTAATGTACATATGGGGGTTTATTAACGTGTATTATGGTGTGGTTCTCCACGTACCTAAGTGCTTACTAGTGTCTTTTAATTTGTGATTGTGCATGTGTATACGAATACATTAGTGTGTTTTATGGTGTGGTTATTTAATTGTTTTACAACTGTTTTGCAGAAACTTTAGTAGGTTTTATAAGGTGACTACTTATGTGTTTTGGCATATTTTAGGGAATGTTTTAGTCAGTTTTATAATGCTACCTATGTATGTGTTTTTGCAAACATTTTTGAATTTTTACCTGGTTTTATGGTGTGATTATTCGCGTGTTGTTACATATTTTCCAATTTTGTATTGCGTTTTATATAATATTTGCCAATTATTTCATTACCCACACGTTTTAGTGGGTATTAATGTTTGAACGCGTATTAGTTTTGCATGCTTACATTTTTTTGCATGCTACCTATTTGCAAATATGATTGTTTATTATAATTTCAATTGAGAAATACAAATCGATAAAGAGTTCTACTCCTCATCATACGACAGTAGCCAACCTCCGAGCTGCACCCAACCGATCTTTATCGATATGATCCGATGCAGCCGATCGGTCTGATTGTGAGACGCGCTTTGAGCTAAGTGATGCGGGTCAGCGACTAGTGAGTGGTACGCTTTATGGTTCCTCTGGTTAGTGTCATGCTATAGAACGAATGGTCCATAGCGACGCAGAAATCGGTTGCATTTTTATTATTTGAATGAGCATAATGATCACAACTGTAGGATCGTGCGAAATTCGCATAAATTGTTTATTTTATTTATTAAATTAGGATAGGGTTTTCTTGTACTTACATCGCGTTTTAACTTCCTTACAAATTAAAATTAATACATAGAAGTCGGATGACCCTCCGATTTCGTAGTAGTTCAATTATTATTTCCAATTCTTTAAGTACGCGATCTCTTTTTAACACTAGATTGCCCAAGGAAGTCATTTTGACTGCTTTTTAATTTCAATTAGAAAAACAATTATGTATATAAAGACACAATTTCTTAGAAATTTGTGACTTTTTGTGCAACATATAAATGCGTTTATTAATAATTGTAGTTATCTCCCCCCTCCCTCATTTCCGGCATACAATATATGTATACAGGGTGTGGCGCCAAAATCCGGACAAATGAAAAGTTACTTTCAAATATAATTTTTATCGTGAAAACGGAAATATTTACAACTTTTTTTTTACCACATTGTTAACACTTTCACGACCGCATCTTTGCGCAGTGAAACGCCGCCATGAGCCGGCAATATTTTTGACACTACGTGGTAGTCAACGGTCAATAGCGTAGACCTATCCATGACACCACGTAAGTGTCACCGGCCAACAACGTTTGGCCTGCCTATGACACCACGTTGGTGTCACCGGTTGTGAAAGTGTTAATAAGGGTATAACGAACACTTTTATTCAATATATCCTCCCTCTGCTTGAATGACTGCTTCCAATTTTGGTATGAAGAGCTTGTAGGCCCGTTTTAGTTCCTCACGCTCCATATCGGCGAATGTAGCTGTTACACGCACGATCAAAAATTATCGAAAAATATCGATGATGCCGAACGCGTGGCTCTACGGCTTTTTACAACGATAGAGCTGATTAGTTGTTAAGTAATTGTAAATACTGTTCACTGTTAAATAACAATTTAATGTTCAAAAAAAAACTTAAACTAAATAACAAAAAAATGTTTGTGTTGTACAGTGTTGTCGGATTTGTGAACGTGCAAATGTGAAACTAAGAAAATTACTAAGTCCGTGAAATGTAGAAAAAAATGTTTAAGTATGGCTGTGGAATATTTGGAAATTGATCTGTAACTGTGTGATCAATTATTCGTTAGGTTTGACAAGAGTGTATCTACCGGATTTTTCTCGAGAAAAGAAAGCTAAGAAAAACCAGAAAATGGGGAGGTTTCCCTGATTGGCTCTTCTATTTGCCAATAATGTCGCTTAAAAAAGGACACCACCCTACCCCGTGCGCCCTTAGCGCGATCCGTGCGGAGTACGGTGGGCCTTGTGGAGGTGGAAAGAGAAAGTGGACGTAAGACAGAATTTCCGTCGGGTTGTCAACAATGGGACCTGGTTTATGTCTCCTAGGCCCTGTCCTCTGCCCCTCAGGAAATTCACGTTTATGGCATTGGCAATTAACTATTGAGACCGTCGAAAGAACTTGGACACAAAAATCATAAATTTAAAAATACAAAAAGACTTCTCAAAAACAGTTCTGGAACTTGCATGCCATGAACGCGCTAGCAACGTGCAGACCAAATGTTAGACCCGTGTACAGCTGCCTTCGTGAAAAACAAAGTCGTAAATCTAAGGTTTCTAAAGATACTGTGAAAAACGCGATTACGAAAATATACTGTGAAACAGTAGCGTTGATAATGGTTTTCAATGATTCTATGTTTGGATGTCTGGATTTGTTGGTGACACTATCACCAACGCTATATATGTATAGATTATTATGTAATAATCTAAAGGATTTAAATCTGGGCTATTAGAAGGCCAGAATTCTTGAGCACGTTGAACGATGTCAGGTGTTCTGACAATACGCTCCTTTGAGTAAGTCTTCCTGGATGGTGTTGCAACACCTTCGTTTCATTTTTCCGACTCATATTTCTTGATCACATCGTATACAGTCGATTTCAGGTACCCGAAGTAATGAATGATTACTGTTGCTGTGCGTTCAGCGCGAACGTTTTCGATAACTGCGGCTCTTCGGTTATATTCTGCGCTTGGTTTAGACATTGCGACTATTATGAGGGTTAGACTGTTTAATATATATTTCAAGTTATTTGGTTGCCAATCACGAACTTTGGAATAAGTGTATGACGGCGAAAAAATTAAATTAAATTTTATCCGGATTTTGGCGCCGCACCCTTTATGTGTTATACCTACATTGCCTACAAGCAGTCATTTTGACTGCTCGGGAAATTTTAAATAATCAAATGACTCTTATTATTGAATTAAGTAAATTTCTTATATAACGAGCTCGACTCTGCATTGAAATAACAGTTTTCATTTTTTTCGATTACCGTCACATGATAAATTGTCGATTTGGGCGTATACTTGATAAGTTACAGTTGCTCAATAAGCTAAAGTAGTACTTGTTATTCGAATCTTTATGCAGTGATACGTGTTCTAACAAGTTGTTCATTTTATTTTTTTTGCGCCCTAAATTCTTGAAAGAAATGTCGAATAGAAGTGTGTTATTGGAGAAGCTAACGAATGTAAGTGAAGAGTGCTCCGATATAGAGTCAGATGCAATAAATTCTGAACTATGATCTGAAGATGAAGCGGATTATATTCAAAGTGAAACATCTGGTACTGAAGATAGCGATGAAGAGGTGATCACCAATGATGAAAATGAAAGTGTCATGAATATACCCAGGAAAAGGTGTAGGGTGCTAAGTAGTTCAGACTCTGATGAAGAAACTAAAAACACCTTTCAGGAGACCGAAATAGCTACCGATGGTACTGTGTGGTCAAATGTTGGCGAAGGTGGTATTTCTGGAAGGTTACCATCTATTTGTATTTTGTATTGTTAACATTTATTACTAACTTGTTATATAACTGTAAATAACATAAAAAATATGAAAAATTAATTTTAAACAAATTTCTTTACACATTAGTTGTTCTTTCACAATGCAGTCATTTTGACTGCTTTTGGGCAATATAGGTATATACTAAATTTCAGTCTTTCTAGTGTTAAATAAATACATGTACAAGAAAATTTTGCGATAAACTGATTTTTATTTCAAAGTTAATTATAAATGTTTGAGTCATTTAGTAAATTTACTTTAACATTAAAAATTTGTTAATGATAGTCGGTAAACGATGATAGGATTGCGAAACGTTAGGCGCCGCTGCGAATCTCACGATACCGATCTATGTTCTTACGTGCGTAATTAGCCAGTCCTCGATGAGCACGCATTGCAATTAGATCTATTATTAATTCTTTAAAATGTATATATTCTTTTGTGTCTTGTTCATTTCATATCGCATTTATTATTCCAAAAGTTAAGAATGAAATCGATATGCGTAGATTTTTGCGAAAGTGTTCCTCCATTTTAATTTTCAAATATAGAGTTCATTTTTTGAAAAGAAACCTTCATTAGCATGTTATTAATCATGTTTTTTAGCTTAGGATTTTTAGCACACACGAAGAAAACTAGTGAGTCAACATATTATTAGCCGTTTCATTTTTATGCTCTAAACTCATAAGCGTACATAGATGCTACTCGCATGGGTTAGGGCAGGTGGACACGGTTTAGTTTTAAGATGTTTTAGCGATCGACAATTTCACAGTGAATACGACACAAGTTGCACGTATGTATGTGCGTTAATAAATTGAAAGTATATGTAATTTATATAAAGGCAAAGACTATCTGAATTACCATAAAATTTCGGAAGTGATTTTTGTGAGGCTATTTGCCGAAGTGCTCCGGTAAAATTTGCCAGAGAGGAGGAGAACTGGAAAATAATGGCTGTCCATCTAAGGATGGAGAATCACTTTGCTACTATTTTACACGTATTTTTTTTTACGGTACGAAAAATATCATCAAACGCATTTTGCTTTAGATTCGCCGAGCACACGGTCATAAAGTCACGAAGTAATATAAAAATTGCAAAACTCGAAATATTATCGCAAGTCTATTTTTTATGCGATTTCTCTTTTGTGATCATTTTGATCATTTCTTACGTTAACTATACTTTTCTGTTTCAGCAAATGATTTTAATTATGATTATTTATTTCATTGTTTATTGTCCTTAAATTCGTAATCTTCTTTGCCATTTCTATTCTTTAAGATTTTGTTTCAATGTAAAATTTCATCCCTCCTATAATTTCGTATGTCAATAATGTTTTGTATTTTTCAACTCTTGATTTTTGGCAAGTTATTACGTTGTTCATTTTTGTTGAGTGCGCAATTTTCATTGCGTTTCCTATGTTTCGAATATTCTGTGCCAAATAAAGTAAAATTTCACTCCTTTTATAAGTTCCTATGTTAATACTATTTTATATGTTTCAGGATTTGAGTTTTGGTAAGTTATGTTTATTGGATTAGTTTTACGTTAATTCCGAGCTTATGGGAGGGTGGGTGGGCTCGGGCGTAAGTTTTTCGTCACAATATGTGGCGAAAAGCTTGCGCAAATTGTAAGTGCCTCTTATTCTATCTTGCACTTGTCTTCACAATTGGTGAACTTTTTACGCGTTGGATTGTAGTATGCCAAGTTATTTTTCGTTAATTGGTCTGAACCCAAATGGGTCATTGGGGGTTGGATAATGCAGTGAACACGCGGCAGTTGTGAGCTGAAAATGCTTGTGTAGCGCCTGGGACACATCTTTGCGGAGCAGTATCCTTTCTACGGTCAGATTTCTCTACAACGGAAGCAGGGAAAAATGGGAAACACCCCACAGCGTGGGACCCCTCTCTACGGCAAGACTTCTGTACGATGGAAGCAAGAAGAAATGGAAAACACCTCACGTTGCGGCATGGGTATTCTCTCTACGGTAAGACTTCTGTACAACGAAGGCAGGGAGAGATTGGATGCCCTTCGCGGGTGTGTCACCCGTTCTTGCCAGTATTCTTGGTTCATCTCTGTCTCGTGGTTCACGCAAGTCACTATGCGACTACCCTTTGACCCAGAAGGACAAGGTTCACTTGGCGGAAAATGCTAATCCATTTTAGTAAAAAGTTCTTCTAACTTTCTTCTCTTTCCCTTTACTTTTTTGCTTCGTTATGTATCATACGAGTGCAATATTAGAATGAGAGCCACATGCGTGGGTTTTATGATAAGCTTGTTATGTATTAGTTCCCCTCTTCCTCTTTCACTTGCGTTTTATTTTAGTGTATATGTGGGATCCCATAAAATTAGTATTAACACGTTGAGCCCGGCGCCGGTCCTTGGGGACCGGTACTGGACTTTCCGTTTGGCCGGCGCCGGTCCCTGGGGACCGGCACTAGAATTTTCGTTTGGCTGGCGTCGGTCCGTGGGATCAACAGTATTAAAGTGAAAAAATAAATATAGTCTCAATGAAATGTGATTAGTTTTAATGAAAATTGAAACATTCTAAACAAAAATATGGCTTAACTTTACACATATTACAATACGTAATAACTTTTTTAGTAACATTTTTGGCTTTCTTGTGTCCAAATAGTTTTGAATTGCCAGCATAACATTTTGTACAATAACTTCGGACTTTATGTACGTCTCCTTCCTTTTTGTATGATTTGTGACTAATGTGTAGCCGACAAAACTCACCAACAGATAAGCTCTATTCTTATGCTTAAGCTCTATTCTAATGTAATACTTATCGTTATTACATTAGAAAATTAGTGAAAAGTGACAACAATAATGACAGTGAAAAGTGATGATGAAAAATAATAATGAAGTAAACGGACTGTAACATCAAGTGTTGAGGGACGTGTATTATTTTTACGAATAGGCCCATAGAACGATCTACTTACGAGAATCCATTCTTAGTGATACTATATTATTTTGAAACAATGGTGTATCTCATTTTAATAGTTTATAAATTTTGTGAGAACTTGAATATACGAAAGTTTCGTTTGCACGGTTTCGGTTAATTAGACATAAGTAATTCTGTTTGTCACTTATGAGAAATGAATAAGTGAACATTATTTCTACTTGATCTGTTCATTATTTAAGTGATATTTAACATAAGGGCTTATTATTATATGTTTCGACACACTCACTCGCCACGCTCGAAGCTGTCGCTCTCGCTGATGGGCACGCGCAATTTTCGCGCTCTGATTAGCCCGTATTTTTTCTTAATAATTAAAAAATGAAGCTTTAAACCTTATGTTTGTAAAGGCAAATGCTGTTTATAATTATGTCCAGGAGTTATACTAGTTGTGAAACACCCTTTATACAATTTTACTTTCTGAACCTTTCAACTTAAAATAAAAATAATAATTTATCAGATTACACATAATGTTATGTCTACGTGTTTAACAAAATAATGAAAAACCAATTAACACGTTTCGTGCTACCATGCCGTTTCCCGTATGCTTTACGTTAAAATTTCCGTTCATTTTATTCAGAATGCTCATTGTAAGACGTTGTAAATATTGAACCACGTGTTTGTTAAAACAATTCGTTGCAACTTAACTTTCACATTCTGGCTTATGGATCTTAAACTCTTCAACCTTCTCTTGGTAACTATAGTCACTGTGCAATCGTATAAATTGCAAATCCTGTATGTCAAGTAAAACTATTTAATAATACACCGTACATGAAAACTCGATGCGGCATGGAATGTGTTAAAAGGTCCTATGTTCTAAATTCATTTTGCTGTTTTCGTAAAAATAAAATTAATTATTAAAGTTGCAATAAAATAATTTTAAGAAAAAAATACGCCGACTTCGAAATGCACTAAAAAATATAAAATAATTTCTATTTCCTAATGAAGTAATTTCTATTGCATTCAATCATAAAATTACGTAACATAATGAATGAAACCTACTTACTCGTTAGGTAGTATATTAAATAGATTTCAACCTTTTCGGAGGCGGCGCAAAATTAAAAGGTTTTCTTGAACATGTCAACCCTTGGGCAGTCGAACATAGACAAAGCTTGTATAGCCATTTTTTTTCTATGCATATAACTTAATAGCACGCCACGAAGTAGGTGTTAGTACGTATCAAAAAATCTGAAAAAATTCTATAATATGCGCTATATGGACCTCAATGTTTTAGAATTTTTTCAGAATTTTTGTGGGCAATTAAATAGGCAAAAAGGGACAAAAACCGGAATTTCGTTTTTTCCCTTTTACTACCCCCACGGATGAGATAGGGAGTTGAAATTTGGTGTGAGATGTTTTTTTTTTGGATATACTACCGACTGACGAATTGGGTTTCTAATTCGACTCAAGGGCACATTTGACAACCTTATCCGGCTATACCCTTTAGTAATTCCCGCGTCGTGGGCTCTGTTTATAGGTTCTTAGATCCATGGCTTCCACATGCGAGCGAAGTCGATTCAATTTCATTTATATCAGAAACGTTGCGAAGTAAAGATTCAGTCGTTACATTTACGTATATTACCAGATATATCTATAATGTTTTGTATTCTTTCTCAGGATTTATTATTTTCCAATGCGCCGTACCACAATCAACTGGTTATTAGCAGCAACGCTTGCTGAGGTATTTTTAATTTTGCGCCGCCTCCGAAAGGGTTGAAATGTATTTAATGTACTACCTAACGAGTAAATAGGTTTCATTCATATATGTTACGGAATTGTATGATTGAATGAAATAGAAATTACTTCATTAGGAAATAGAAATTATTTTATACTTTTTAGTGCATTTCGAAGTCGGTGTATTTTTTTTTCTGAAAATTATTTTATTTCACGCTTTTTAGTGGAATGGGGAGAATTGTACAGGATAGTGTAAGACAATTCTTCAGGGCGTTTTTTTGTCTGCGTAAGTGCCATGAGCATAATTAAGTATAACACACCAACGTCCACGTGAACTCATCTTGCTGCAGAAGTCGGGTGTCAGAGCGGTAAAGCTTAGTTAGTGTTTTGGGACAGTGCATTGTAATTGCCCTTTCTTGTCTTTCCCATGCATAGCACGGGGCGTTCCACTAATATTAATAACAATACTTTTTTGCTAGAATCACGACAACTAAAGTTTTCCGACAATTATGCAAAAGGAAAAAGCTGATCAGAACCACGCCCCTAACAACATATTCGAAGGACATTATAATCGCCCGAAGTTGATTTTAAAAGTTAACAACAATTTTTTGCTAATATCTCGAAAACTAAAGCTTTCCGTGAATTTTGTATAGGAACAAAATTGTTCAGAATCATGTCCGTGATAACATATTAAAGGCGCACTAAAATCGGAAAAAGTTTATTTCAAACTTTGCCGGTTTTTTTGCAAAAAAAAATACTTTGCAATTAAAAAATGAAAAATTTGTTAATAATGGTAGCAATGGGGAGTCAGACCCTACCAGATGCAGAAGGTTTCGTTCCGATCGGTCCACCCAGCTAGGAGTAATCGGTGAACATACATAGAAAAAAAAAATATACTGATCGAATTGAGTAACCTCCTCCTTTTTCGAAGTCGGTTAAAAAGGACATGAACGATTCTACTTATTTATCACCGAACATATAACAAGTTATGATTAAAAATTCTGTATACATATAACATCAAGATATGTACATGGTTATAGGAATGTTAGCAGCACGATCCACCACGTACTGAACTGCAAGATTTGTCAAAAACATGTACTGCACTATAGCAATAACTAATATTAAGTGAAACATTGCTTCTCCAACACTTGTGGAATAGAGCACCGATTGACACAGCTGAAAAAAAAATAACAAAATTAAGTAATACCATAATTCTTGTTTCTACGACATATCGTTTTTTCCAAATAACGCTGGAAACATAACTTACTTACGAAAAACAAATTTATGCTCAAAGATGTCACTCCGAGTAATACAAGAGGTGTATACGATAACTTAAAATAGGCGCTACATTCACCAGAAAACCTTAAAAAAAATTGCATTGATTCAGTAGAGTACGATCATAAGAATAAAAAAACGGAGTGAGTTAGTAGTTCTCACTGTACATGTCCAAAATATATAAATTACTTTGTTCACTTTGAAATGAAAATATTTTAAATATACAAAATTTAAATATCTTCTGTTCTGAGTATATTATGTAATTTACTAAAACTGTTAAAATTTGTTAACATAGGTATGTAAAAATGCCTACTGAATTGTCTTCTGGTGTATAATCATACTTTTAATCAAATGACTCATGTTCTTATCATTCACACATTTGCGTAAAATATGTGAGTCAGTTATTTCGATAGAAACAGCTGTATGGAAATAGTAACTGCAAATAATTGTAAATAACGCTATTAGAAATACGATATAATATTTAACAATGGCGGTATACCACCTAATCAGTTATAAATAGGTTCTTCTGATTAGCTATAAATTGCATCTTCCTTGAAGGAATTCTTATAATTAATCCTTCTTGGATTTGCTTTTAATATTTTCAAAAGTCTATATTTTGATCAATTTAAATGGGATATTCTATACATGAATAATATATACACATTTAATTATGAATAATGTTTATCTGAGATAATTACCACATAATATTACCTAGTAACTGCGAATAAGCTAGCGGCATGTAAGCAGATCATAATCGTTAATGATTCTGTTCCAATATATATAGTACCTATTATCACTACCCATAAAAAGTAAACAACAGTAGCGGGAATAGGATGTCTCTCTTTGCTGAACAAACCTTCCGCTTCTATTTGAAACTTTATTGGACGAGATTCATTTAGGGGCGAAATTGTATCCAAAATAACAGGAGAAAGGTGATACAATATTACTATACCCTCCGCCAAGTAAATAAATACTGTAAGACATATGACATGTTCTCAATTTTATACTTTCCCAATTACAAACCTTAAAATCTTTATTTACACGCAAAAAGTGTTGACAGCTGTTTTCCTAAAGAGTTGTGTCTCTGCATAATTTGAAGTATCACATCGTTATTTGTTTTGAAATTGAATTTAATTCGATCCATAAGTCCTTTCACCTGCATTTTACAATGATATTTATATTTGTAACTTACTGTTATAATTTTTAAACTTACTGTATTAGCTTGATACCAAACTGCATGATATTTTACAAGTGAACCAATAGACACAGTAATAGCCATTACGTTCCTAATCACACCATCTAACGCCAATTCCATAGTGATAAGGGGTAGAATCTAAATATATTATACCGTCAATTATTACCGTAATTGAATCCGAAGTGTAATTGTATACAGTTGATTTACAATAAAAATTCGGAATTCTGTAATATCGTTACACAAAATAATGGTCCCACGTGAGAAACAGAATCCGTCCATTTTTTAAAAACAATAATTGCTTCCCTTAATTTAAAATTATCTAACACTGTGGGAACACTAAGAACGCACATAGAGATTTGTCTGCTTGATAATATAATAAGTAAGGTAAATTACTCCCTTATCGGATATACCGGAACATATATGTATATTTCCGCATAAGATAGCAATCACTGAGTGTTAATGATAATTGATTTTAAACACCACATCAAATATTTATCATTAAACTTCGCGAAAATGTTATACTTGGACTCTTGTTTATTCTATAATTATAATAAATATTAAACACTCCGTTTCTATTACTATATTGCTAAATATCCACTTTCTGTCAAGTTTAATAAAAATGTCATAAATTCAAGCATATTTTTAAGAAGATCGTGTCCTGAGAGAAATGTAAGTAATTATTGATTTATAAAGATTTGTAATTCTTCTTCACAGTAGATTCTTCAGTTAAAAGTACAATTCAAATACTTTTAATTGTAATGGTATAAGACATTTTCGGTTATTTTCATTAACACTCAGAAAAGAATGAACTAAACAATTGTTTACGAAAGAATACATTTACTTTACTCTACTACAGCAAACAAATTTCAGAGACATATGAATTAATAAACTAAACACAGTTGATAATTGATACCTGAATAAGTGTACAATACCAAATGTTAACGATAATAAAAATATTTTTAAAAATTCGGAACTTTTTACTTTCGTACGGCCAAAGTCCCAACACTGATAAAAGAAATACACAAGGTTTGTCGCATTCGGTCAATTCAACCATTGCATGTGTGGGCTCAAGCACAACTGATCTCCAAGTTATTTATGCACCCTCTGTTTTCCTTTATTCTTCAAGAACATCACATTTTCAAAGAATATTTTTATAAAATGTTGTAAGAGGTTTCTTACCGGAGCAAAATGATTGACAGATTCCACAATTGTAGAATTACTTATTCATATTTAGGAAGGGTACGCGTAAATCGATCGATACCTATAACCCGACTCGATATGGTGGGTCATTAAGAAAATTATGAGGTGCAAGAAATTGTAAGAGAAGAAACTTTTTCGAATAATATTTATACTTTATATTTCTACGAAATAAATCTAGGAGGGAGGATATTGTTCGATCGCCTTCAGTCGATTTACTTCCTTCGAAGAGAGTAGACGTGTCCGCCAACAAACAAGCGTCAGTAGTGAAAAACTATAAAGACCGATACAAGTGATAGAAATTGGTGAATTTATTTCATTGCACGCGATATTAAATTTGAAGATTCTGCTACAGATGCATGTTATTGACAGAATAAATTGCGGAATTAGTGAGTACGTACTTTGTACGGAAATAAGGTCAGTAAATAAGCTAGAAAATTGTTATTGTCGTGAAATGAGAAGCAATAATAATTACTGTTGTAACCATGCTAACAAATGTTGCACAGGATATGGAACTGTTAAAAATTGGATGTATTGAAATGATTAGAATGTTCGACAAGAAAGTTAGGCTTTACAAAATTCTATAAATCCGTTTTGCACATACTGAAATCGCGTGAGAGTAATGAACACGAAGAACTTGAATGTCTTTATTTGATTAATTATAATTATCATACATTTAAATTCTTATCTACTCCATAACTATAACATACACAATTCGTAATCACTCTCATTTTTTAACTCTAAATGGCGCAAATCTTAACACCGACCATGAAAAATCTCTATACGCATGGTAAACTTTATATTTCAACAGTACACAAAATATATTTTTTGTCTACTTGACTCGTTTTAACCAAGCGTCCAGGAGATGCTATTAGATGTTTTAGATGTAGATTAGTCAGATGAAGCTAACTATTATCCGTGACTACTTCGCCTCGTATTCCACGACATATAGGCTAGTACCTCGCTTTGCATACATTATACACACATTTCTGATTTTTCGCGAATTTTCGACAATCGCATTATCTACAGTTATCTGCCCAGTTACACAATTTTTGTATCTATTTTTAAGGTGCCAGTACAATTATATTATTAAATCTCATAGATTTATAATGTAAATAACGATAGATGAATTGAAAGTAGCGAATTAAGTTTGATTTTTAGATTTATGTAAAATTTTCTTTCTGCATACTATACTATCATATTACTGCTGTCGAGTCGAATTCCAAGAAAGGGGGGAATCGCGTAGCCCGAAATTGCGTCGCATAGACGTGCACGTGTTGTTGACCGAGAACACGTGCGCCTATAGTTAGAATCCAGTTTTTTCCAGATCATTCGAGAAACGACAGGTTCGAACCTGTTTGTCCGTTACGTCACGCGAATCGACAGGTTCGCCCAGGATCGTTTCGGTTCGGGGACCTTCGTGACCGTTAGGGCTACTCCGCGGAGGTGCGGGGTGGTCGAGCGGAAAGCGAAGCGGTTACGGCACGCGCCAGAAAAATTAGTTGCTAATAGGCAATCGAAACGTTCACGCTGCTTCTAATCGTCCGTCACGGATCATTCATATCAAGTGCGAATATCATCCAGTGTTCGGTGCGAGCTACGATCAGTAGATCAGCCGCATCTTTGCTCGCGTTAATCCATTTCTCACATCGTCAACGAAATTAAAGGTGTAGAGTCACGGGAAACGCGCGGAACTCCCGACGCGAAGTATTAAATTGTCTTCGTCTCTCTCGAACCTTCGAGAAGATCGCGTTCGGTTCTGTCAACAACACGCGGTCTTCGGCACGCGCATTAACTCTTTTTTCTAAGCACGCCCCGCGCGGCAGCTTCTATTACGGCCCTAGCGCCTATTTACAATTCCTAGTCCAGCACTAGCGAATTTATTACGGCCCCAGCGCCTATTTACATTTCCTAGTCTAGCACTAGCGAATTATAACATCGCGGTTGGATCCAACCCCCCCCCCCCCGCTCTCTCTCTTTCTCTCTCTCTTGATTAAATTGGGGTATTAACACACACACACACACACACATACGTTGTTCAATACAAATTGTTGTATCTTCTACGAGGAGGTTTTTTACTCGGCCTAGCCGGGTTTTTCCTCCTCTGGGGCAATAAATTCTTCTTATTGTCCCCAACATTGAGCTAATTTATTCTAAACCTTTCCCTGCCATCCCTTTTTAAAGAAAATATAATTTGAATTGCGGAATCTCGGCACATTGACGAGATTTCGACGAAACAACTGCCTTAATAGGCCACATTACTGTTTGTAGAAACTTCATTGTTCAAAGTACCTATATATACGTTTGTTATTAATTGAATTCCTGTTTGGACAGGATGCAGTACCGACGCAAATTCGGTTCTTTACTTAAGCAATTTACGTACACAGGATGGACGAAGATTATGCACTATAATAAAAATGAGACCAAACACGATGTAATTGAAGTCATATTTACTTGTAATGACTTATTGGATTGTAGTCTTCAACGTTAGCTTAGCTTTTAGAATTACAAATACATACATACCGAATTGCGTCATCTTCGGTCCATTTTAATCAAGAAATTGTCACAAATTTGTTGGTAAAAGTTTGACGAAAAGAAACTTTTAAAATGTCTTATTCTCGCATTAGGATTGTTCCACCAATACTATTTGTTTAAGTTCGGTTTTCTTCGCTCCTTTTCCTCTTCTACGTTCGGCAAAACATCCATCAATGTAAATCCTCTACGTTATAAACAGTAGTTCGGACCCGAAAAATTTGCTTATATCGAATAATTTCTGCAACAGTAACATCTTTAACTTTCAATCGATCGCAGCCGAATATCATTGTGTGTAAAGAATGCACCACAGTTTCATAGGACTTTTACAAGAATGTATCTTTTACCCATTGTAAGTCGTGAAAAGGTGTTAAATTTCAGCAAATTCTGAGCAACTTTTGTCTTTGCAGAATGAGATATGAAGCTCGGTTCTCCAATTATTAACGAAAAAGAACAACCAATTAGGATACGCGACTGGTGCCTACGTAACTGCGAGAGTGACAAGTGCTAGTATGAAGTGTAATCGTGTTATGAATAAGCGCCTTTGCTCTGGGATAGTGTAATTGTTTAATATGCAGCTGTTGTATCAAAATTCAGTTAAATAGTGAATACAATAATACAGAATAATGTTGCCGGATTATTCCACGCCAAAGAGATCTCTTTTTGATGTCGCCATTGATAATTTTGTTTTAATCAGAATATGTTGTAGTCCATGGCAAACTGGTGTGGAGGGGGGGGTTAGGTCATCATTTTGCCGGTTTGGGATTTGTTAGGAATTGTCTTTTGGCGAAAACGGATTTCACTTACGATTTTTTATCTCCGAAACCATTTATCTCTTCACATTTTGTCATTATGCAAATTTATATAAATTGTAAAATGAGGTTAGGAAAAATTTTTTTGTTGATTGATAAATTGCAGTTAGTTGGTATACACAAAAAACTATAGAATTATTAAAAGTTTCGATATATCTCGATGTGACTTTCGATTTAGCCTAAGCCGATCGAAACTTCGAGGGTCGTTTCATCCCTTAAACTCGCATTTCAGGCGATAAAAAAATACGCATCTCTTATTTTTACCTGCTTTACAAACATGCGAATTTTCACTAAACTCGAAGTGTGACAATTCCGTGCTTTCACTTGTAAATCGCATTACCACAAAACAATGTCAAGATTAATACTAATACTTTCTTAAACATATTATAAAAAGAAAGGAAAATATCTACACTAACGCAATTCGAGCTATATATTTCGCTCGCTTTCAGACGTTTGTTGACTGTGTTTGTTCTTCGGGGGAATTGAGGTGCGTGACTGCCCGAGCCAGTAGTTTTTACCGTCAAAAGTATTTGTAAGTCTTAAGTGTTCGTTTTCCTATTCTCATCAAATGAGTCTGTAGGCTTTTCGTAATCCAGTCAAACACCTGAGTCAGCCTAATACGCATAGATTATCTGCAGTAGTTTACTGCATCAGTTTCATACGCAAAAGAACTTCATTTTATCGTTCAAACAATGCCTCAATTGCATAGGTAAGCATTCTATTGAAAATTGTTCCTAAGCGTAGTCAACAGATATCCGAGAAATATGACACGGTGATCCAAGGTACCTTCATGATTTCAGCGTGTACTGAGGTATGATCCCTCGCCGCGCAGGGAGTTAGCGGGCGGTACGTTAGGGGCTTGCTTGCTTATGAATCCACAGTATTGATACCCAGTTCATCCCGATGCACGTTCTCGTGGATCCAGGAAGTGAGGTGTCACCATTGAGCTAGACTTGAAACTTTATATTCGCATATTGCTAAGAGGATCTTGGACCCAGTAGACCTAGTATCCGGGACAAGTGCCGGATAACACGCACCGCTTAACTCTAAAAAGACTGCGACAGGAGCTATCCTATCACAAAAATCTGGGTAATGGATGCCATCATAATTAAACCTTGCATGGTAGAGGAGTGCAAGAGACTTCCTCGGCGATTATCCGTTCAACACTTCAGGCGGAGGATTGATAACATGGGTGCAAGTGTTACACGCACGATACACAGTACAACACGAAGAATACAAGTACACTTACACAAGGCGTTTTACTCGCAGAACGTAACACTCAAGACGTTAGACAAGGAGACCAACGCTACTGGAACTATGGATAAATCCTATGACCCTGTGCCGGACGCAGTGACAACACGGGCTGTGCCCGTAGAACTATCGGTGGAGCTACCTAATCCCAGTCTCTAGGGAATGAATGTCGCTGATAGAATCGTGATATGTTGTAGAGGTTTACATTCCAGGATATCGGCTCGAATACTAGGATCAAGTCGTGACACTTTAAACGACGGCCTTGTCACCCAAGCCCTTAACACTTTCACGACCGCATCTTTGCGCAGTGAAACGTCGCCATGAGCCGACAATATTTTGGACACCACGTAAGTGTCACCGGTTAACAACGTTTGGCCTGCCTATGGCACCACATTGGTGTCATCGGTCGTGAAAGTGTTAATGTCCAGTCGCAGAAACGCATGCGGTACGCTTCTCTCTTCTACCACACATAAATACCACCCTTTTCCGGAATCGCGGATTTTACAGATCGCACATCATGCGCATTAGTTTTATGGCTCGTGGCAATATGGTTTGGCCATGGGCCCCATTTTTGAGTTAGACTTATTGTTAATCTGGCTCATCCAGGTAGGACACAGATTCGCTACCTCGCCTAATGAGCCAAACGCAAGATAAACTCCTTGCTTCCCTCCTAATTCCTTGAAGTTTAGTGACACTACAAATCTCTTTCCATATAGGCGTCGGCACCGGGCCGGTTAGAACCCGGTGTGACTTTCGCGGCAACCATTGCAAACATGTTATCAAGGCTTCCTTTGAAACATTGAATGGGTCAGCATTGGGAAACTGTTATATCATTTTATAATACGATACATCAATTCTAGTTTTTATAAATAACCATATCAGACCCCGAGGATAAATCTTAAATCCAGGGAGGCAATAAACCGAGAATTTCGGACCAACCCGTAACGGCAATAAGTTGAATCAGTTTATAGTAACCCAATAACCCAAGCTTTGGGACCATCAAGTTAATTTTCGATTCCGTTATTTTCAACCGTCGTAGTCAGGATCAGAGTACTTCTTAAGTTTATTACCTGTTACGGGCTTTTCCTAGACCACGCGGAATCCCTCGCCCGTCACCCCTTGGTCTCGGCTAAATCCAGGTGTGACCATTACTTGTACGAGGACAATAACTTACCCGAAAATGGTAACTAATCGACGACCTCATGCCCTTTCAAACCGTCATTTCGGAGGCGACGTTGATGGTCATCTTTGCGAGGAATAGACAGAACCAAATTATGTTACGAACGGCAACAATACAAATCATGAAGGAAACCAAAATTATATCACGAATAGAATCAATGTATAGACAAAACATTAAAATCACGGATCCTAGGTTCAAGTCCTGATGCCTCAAACGATGACCGCGTCACACTAACCCTTAGATCCAAGTTTGAAAGCTTTACCACACATAATTATTTCTACCGCTATTTCAACTTTGTCCAGAATCCTGGGATCGTACAAAAAAAAAACTAACAGTTTTATGGCCCCGAGAAGTATGGTCTGCCCCGAAGCCCCGAGTGTATCTGCATGTGCTAGGTCATTTAGATCGCCTTCGTTAATGACCGTCTTTGATGCTTATTGCATGTTTTCATGATTACATGTTTGCGAATGTACATATAACGTCACCTCTTATGATCGTGCCTCTTGTATTCGTGCCACTATACAAGGTGTTCGGCTACTGGTGGGAACAATTTTAGGGGGTGGTAGCTGGGGTGATTCTGAACTTTTTCCTTTACCAAAATACTGGTTAAAGCTTAGTTTTTGAATAATTAATGAAAAACACGGACCAATCAGAGTGCCGGGATTAGGCGCGCTGAGAAGCGAGAGCGAAAGCTTCGAGCCGGTCACCGGAGCGCGAGCGCGATCAACTGAGTTTTCTTAAACACTTTATGATTACATATTTTTATCGCAGATACATAGTCTACATTCTATGGAATGGTACAATGGCTACAATTATCAAGAGGAAGTTGCAAAGCTTAAGATTCATAAGACAACAATGTTATGAATTTAATTGTCAAGAAATTGTTTTAACAGACGCTTGGTTGAACATTTACAACGTTTTGCAAAGAAAATTTTAAATAACACCAATGGAAAGTTTAGCGTGGAGCGTATACATAATAGGGTGGCCCTTATTTCTCGATTTTCGATTATTTTTTTGGCCTCGTCCCCTAAAATTTTGTCTTTTGGTGAAAACGTAGTTTTGTCAAAGTTTCAGCACGATTGGATGACAGAAATCGATTTGAAATATATTTATTTAAATCAATTAATTCTGAGCACAAGAGTTGATTATATATCTTGTTTAAACGAATGACGCTACGACATGTGTGTCCGAAACGACTCACGCTTTATATTCTGAGTTGTATCCGAAACGAATGACTTCTAATTTTATTCTGAGTTGTTTCCGAAACGATCGACTTCTTGATAAATTCTGACGATACGTTCTCGTTAAGAGCCAGGTCAGCGATGGGTCGTGACAGTTAAAAAGGTCCGGGTTTTTCCTGTAGGGCCTTGTGCGGGGGATTCCCAATTCGCGGAATTCCCATTTCCTTTCTTATAGGTTTGACGTATTTTTTAAGCGTGCTAGCTGTCCTTTTCTAAAGGGACAGCTATATAACCTAGCGAAAAAGCGAAGGTAGAGAGACTTGCCTTAGAACCGTCACGCTGAGTACTTGTTCTGTGTGTACGCGAACCTTTGTTAAATAAAGAAACTCCCGTGAAAACAGTTCGGTGATTGATATCATTACCTCCTACCGTCATCCGCTAAAAAGCTCTGTCTCATGAACATTCGCGTCTTGCTGCACGTAGCAGCGCGGTATGGTGAAGTGTTCAATAAGCTGAAGGTCCTATAACCATCGCCTCCACTATAGGTATTTCGCAGGTTTCAGTTCTTCGTCCCGCGTAATAGTACTACGCCAACAATTCTGTAATAGAATCTTACTCCTAATGGTAAAGGGGCTAAAGAATCCGTACGGGTCGAATACAGACATAATTATACTTAACATTTGGCGTTTGGTTGGTTTCCGTTCACCGGTTAATATTTCTGTCGGGATTCGTTTCAAGCTCACGTCGAAAGATAGCCTATCCTCGCTAGGATTCCAAATAATACCTAGTAGTCTCTCTGTTGGATGTTCATCGAAAGAAAGGCTTACTTTGATATGTGATTGTTTTTCATTTGGTATCCTGCTCATTACCACCTCGTTATTACATGTCCAGTTTCGCATATCAAATCCACCATTACGATGAATTTCTGTCACTTCCTCAATAAGTTCAATGGCTTCCCCGACAGTATCAGCGCCATCGATGTAGTCGTCCATATAATGACATTTTATCATTTTCTCTGCTACTTCAGGATATTTTGATTGAAATTCTTGAGCATTAAGATTTTTGACATACTGAGCAGAGCAGGGAAAGGATGTCGCGCCAAATATCATGGATGTCATTACATATTCGTGTGGCTCAGTAATTCTGTGCATCTCGCGCCACAAAAAATGTTATGCGAACCGGTCTTCGGGACGTATTTTTATTTGGAGGAACATCTCTTTAAAGTCCACATTACATGCAGTACGTTTTTGTCGAAATCGAAGTAATGACCCAAGCAGAGAATTGAACACATCTGGACCCGTGAGGAGGGCATCGTTCAGACTCGTTTGTGATATATTGCAGCGGCCTCAAATACAACGCCTAATTTCATCGGTTTCTTTACATTTAGTACTCTTAATGGGGTAGATAATCGCGTATCATTAACTTCGGGGAAAGCTACCTTACTGGCATAGTCGTGATCTATGAAACGTTGTACTTGATTGCAATATTGCTCTGCGAATTTTAGATCCTTATCCACCTTACGTTCTAGACTTCCAAATCTACTTATCGCGTATTGTTTATTATTTGAAAACTCAATTGAGTCAGACTTTTTCACCGACTTCGAAAAAGGAGGAGGTTACTCAATTCGACCTGTATATTTTTTTGTATATTTTTTTTTCTTTTTTTTTTTTTTCTATGTATGTTCGCCGATTACTCCTAACTGGGTAGACCAATCGGAACGAAACCTTTTGCATCCGGTAGGGTCTGACTCCTCATTGGTACCATTCTTAAAAAATTTTTCATTTTTTAATTGCAAAGTATCTTTTTTGCAAAAAAACCGGCAACTTTTGAAAAAAAATTTCTCCGATTTTAATGCGCTTTTAATATGTTATCACGGACATGATTCTGAACAATTTTGTTCCTATACAAATTTCACGGAAAGCTTTAGTTTTCGAGATATTAGCGAAAAATTGTTAGTAACTTTTGAAATCAACTTCGAACGATTTTATTGTCCTTTTAATATGTTGTCAGGGGCACGATTCTGAACGACTTTTTCCTTATCCGCAATTAACGGGAAGTCTTAGTTTTCGAGTTATTAGCGAAACGCTATTGTTAGTAATGTATTGAATTCTACGTATGTATTGTCGGCCGAAGATCTGTATACATGTATACTAACTATTATTATTGCAAAATCCTATTCTTTGATATTGTTATGTAAGAAATGCACCGATCGCGATGAAACTTTTCAAATCTCGAAGATCTTTCCAAGATGATCTCATTTGTAACAGACATTTATGGGACTCGTTAATTTACTTAATTGTGTTCATGGCATTTACGCACACAAAAAAAAGCCCGGAAGAACCATCTCACAAGTATCCTATACAATTCTCCCCATTCCACTAAAAAGCGTGAAATAAAATAATTTTAAGAAAAAAATATGCCGACTTCGAAATGCACTAAAAAGTATAAAATAATTTCTATTTCCTAATGAAGTAATTTCTATTTCTTTCGATCATTCAATTACGTAACAGAGATGAATGAAACCTATTTACTCGTTAGGTAATATATTAAATATATTTCAATCTTTTCGGAGGCGGCGCAAAATTAAAAGGTTTTCTTGCACATGTCAACCTTTGGATGGTGGAATATAGGCAAAGCTTGAATAGCTATTCTGTTGTCTACACATATAACTCGACAGCACGCCGCGAAGTAGGTGTTAGTGCGTATAGAATGTAGCTATGGTCTATCTAGATTCATAGAGTATGTAACGGAAAGACTCGATCGCCGCATATACTACAAAGATAGAGCCCATCTGCCGCTAATTTGGAAATTCCCGCGTCATGGGCTCCGTTTATAGGTTCTTAGATCCATGGCTTCCACATGCGAACGAAGTCGATTCAATTTCATCTATATCAGAAACGTTGCGAAATGAAGATTCAGTCGTTACATTTACGTATATTACCAGGTATATCTATAATGGTTCGTATACTTTCTCAGGATTTATTAATATGCAATACGCCATACCACAGTCAACTAGTTATTGGCAGCAACGTTTACTGATGTATTTTTTAATTTGCGCCGCCTCCGAAAAAGTTGAAATATATTTAATATACTTCCTGACGTGTAAATAGGTTTCATACATATATGTTAAAAATATTAGAAAAATATTTTAATATAATAGTTCTGGAGTAAGCACCAAATGGTTATTTTTGGTTCTCTTACTAGAAGGCGTCGGATGTCTCGAACTATTCTTAGATATCAATCCCCGAACTATTACACGTCCCTTTTTCTCCGTAAAACTCAACAACACCATCGGCGTCATTCTTTTCTTTTTACGCTCGATTCGTAGCAATTATACCAAACTTCATTCACTCTTTCTACATCCTGGCCTTCCCCACTCCGTGGCCAGATCCATAATGAACATCGTTCCCATTCATTAATCGTTCAAAGTCAAAATAGCAACAGCTGATTAGCTCCAACGATTCCCGGAAATACATTGACGCTAACACGGCCAGCCTGACAGGCTTCACGCTCTCGGGAAGTGTCCATTCTTTGCTTGCATTACAACAACTTATTACACGTCTTACAACAGCTCAACGACCAAAACTCATAAAGCATCTCATATCAGCTCAAAGGCCAAAACTCTTGAAGTATCTCATAACAGCTCAAAGGCCAAAACACATAAAGTATCTCACAACAGCTCAAAGGCCAAGACACACAAAGTATCTCACAACAGCTCAAGGGCCAAGACACACAAAGTATCTCACAACAGCTCAAGGGCCAAGACACACAAAGTATCTCACAACAGCTCAAGGGCCAAGACACACAAAGTATCTCACAACTGTATTAAAACACGTTTTTTTTCTTTTCTCTTTTCTCTTTTCTTTTTATTTTATACAAAAATCACATCATTGTTGCACTTGCTGATTATTCATAATGTTAGTAAATATTAATAGAAAGAAACAAAACTCATTAATAAATTGCATTTTAACAAAAGAATAAAAACTTATTAATAAACTACGTTGCTAACAAGAAAACAAGAACTTATTAATGAACTACATCGCTAACAAGAAAACAAGAACTCATTAATAAACTACATTACTAACACAAAAACAAAAACTTTTAAACAAATTGTAACGCTAACACGGCTCATTCCATGACGCTTCCACTATCGCTTTGTGTTTCTCCATCGCCATCCCATTCACCCTTCCACAAACGTAACCTGTCTTTCGGCGCTATTTGTGGTCTGCCAGTCTTACCTACAATTTCATATCGATCATTATCTAAGATTCTCGTAATTACATAAGGACCAAGGTATTTGCGATCTAATTTAGCCCGACGCGTAACCGCCGGTTTTAAAAATACAGTATCATTCTCTTGAAAATTAACATTAATTCTTCGCTTCTTATTAAATAGCTCATTTTGTTGTTTAGCATTCTCCAATAAACGTTCATAAGCAATTTTCCTATCATGTGAAATATTTATGTCATCACTAGTTCCCGGCAGATCTAATTCAATTCGCGTTGCATCACCTGCACTACGTTCAACACCAAACAATAATCTAGTAGGTGAAAATCCAGTCGAAGCCTGTACAGTAGTATTTAATGACTCCTGAATCTTTAATAATTTGCTCGGCCATTCTGTATTTTTTAAAGTTTCAACAATTAACAAATTAGTTACAGTCGACACATACCGTTCGGCCTGACCATTAGCTCGCGGAGCACCCGTAGCGATAAAGTGTACCTGAACATTTTGCTTTCTTAGAAACTGTTGCAAGGGCTTATACGTAAAATTCGTACCTCTATCTAAAACAATTGTTCGAGGTCTACCAAATAATGATAAGCGTTCTTTAAACACTTGTAACGTTTCCTCTCCTGTCAAAGATGTTAATGGAACTAGCTGAACATACTTGGTAAAAGCATCGATTATTAATAAAATATACTCATAACCATTTTTGGTTTTAGTAAATGGACCAACACAATCACAATGAATAGTATCGAACGGTATGGGTTTTTTTCAATCGAATGTAACAAACCTTGTTTAGGACCCGTATGACGTTTCGCGACAGTGCAAGTGAGGCAATGCTCAACATATTTTTTTATAAATGCTCTCATTCTTGGAAACCAATATTTTCGAGAAATACGATCAAAAACTTTGTCTACTCCCACATAACAATTCTCATCATGGTACAAACGCAATAAACCGATACGATTTCCTTTCGGTACATAAAAACGAGTACATTCTTCACCATCGCTATTCCGCACTTTGCAACATAACAAATTATCTACTATTGCGAAATCGCTGCTGATACTATCATTAACACGAATTTTTTCCATTATTGATTTTGTTTCATCATCTTTTCTTTGTGCAATCTCTAACCATGATCCCTCACATATAACGTTTACGCTACAATTTTTATCTTTGCAAGGATTACGACTCAGGTAATCAGCATACTCTATACATTTTCCTTTACGATATTCAATAACAAAGTCAAAATCTTGCAAATAGACCCACCACCTTGCTATCCGCGGCAATAAATCACGTTTAGTATTTGTAGCTTTCAAAGCATTGCAATCCGTTACTAATTTAAACTTTATGCCCAAAAGATATACACGAAAATATTTCAAAGCATTTACCACTGCCAAAGTTTCAAGTTCATATGAATGATATCGTGATTCTTCTGCCGTAGTTCGCCGACTAAAATACGCGACTACTCGTTGTTCTCTACCATCCCTCTGAAATAAAATTGCTCCATACCCTATTGAGCTTGCATCAGTGTGTAACTCTGTTTCTTTATTTGGATCAAATACTACAAGCAACGGCTCAGAAGTAAGTTTATCAATTACGTATTGACGTGCTTCATCTTGTTCTGTTCCCCAAATCCATGGTACATTATTTTTTGTAAGTTTAGTTATACAAGCTGTTCGTACCGCAAATTCCGGTACAAATTTACGAAAATACCCAGCTAATCCCATAAATTGTCTTACTTCTCGAACGTTCGAAGGTACTGGTGATTCTACAAGTGCCCTAATTTTTTCTTTTCCCGGTTTGATTCCTTTACTCGACACTACTCTACCCAAATATTCAATTTCAGTCTGGAGAAATTTACATTTCTTTATATTTAATGAAAATCCAGCAATATGCAACGCACGTAACACTAGCTCTAATTTTTCTAATCCTTCCTCCCTTGTTACCGATGGAATCAAAATATCATCAATATAAACTAACGCTACTGTATTTTTTAAAGTCCCCAGCGCGGTATTAATAGCGCGCTGAAAAACAGCGGGCGCATTTGCTAAACCAAATGGCATACGAAGATATTCATAATGTCCATCTGGCGTAACAAAGGCGGTTTTTGAAATAGAATCTGCTGCCACGGGTATCTGATGGAACCCAGAAGCCATATCAAGTGTTATGAAATATTTGCTTTTACCTAACCGATCTAATTGATCATCAATCAAGGGTAACGGATATCGATCTTTTACTGTAATTCTATTCAAAGCACGATAATCAATACACATTCTATCTTGTCCGTTTTTCTTTTTCACAAGAATAACCGGGCTCGCAAAAGGCGATACGCTTTCACGAATAATACCGTTTTCTAATAAATCATTAACTATACAACGTACCCTTTCACGTTCCGATATCGAGAGTCGATATGGATGATAATTAATTATTTTTTCTTCCTTTAAAATGATTTTAAGTTCACCTGTGGTTACCTTTTTCCTGCTTACGCCATCGCTTACGATCATATCCTCGAATTGCTTCAACAATCCAGCCAGTTGTTGTTCCACTGCTCCCGTAGGATCCGAAAGAATGTAAGCAAATGGTCGTTGCACCCCAGTAGTTCCTGGTGATACTTTTGATGAACATCGAAGTAACTTGGAGGTTCCGTCTTCTTTTGTGATCATTTGAAGATCCCCTTGAGCCAAAATGTTCCTTCCAATGATGACATCATATGGAATATCTGAATCTCGTACAACAAGCAAGTCCATCTCAAGTGTTACGTCCTCAGTTTGCACCACAGTAGTAGTTACACCGATAGCAGCTAATTCAACAGCCCCAATGCCTTTTACTGTCATTGTCTTCGGTTCGATTTTACAATTTGCGCGCTTTGCAATATTTTCTTTTACTAAAGAACACGTTGCACCAGAATCTATTAAACACTCCCGCACAACAAGGTCCCGTAAAATAATTGACGTAGAACAGTGTGGTAAAGAATAACATGCATTGACCTCAGGTTTCTTTTTCTCAAACTTAGAATTTCCTTTCTGCACATGATTGATAGAGTTTTGATTTATGTTGTATCGCTGAGCTCGTTGTTTTATCCAACAGTCTGATTCGTTATGTCCCCGTTTTGCACAATAACTACAGGTACTTGGTCGACTGGTTGATGGTTGTGAGTTTGTTAGATTAATTTTACGTCGCTTAGGACAATCATTTTGTATATGGTCGCTGCTGTTGCAAGTGTAACACCGTTTTCCTTGTCGAGAGGGAACAGGTAGGCCTCGTAACGAATTTCGACGATAGTCCTCTTCTTTCTTTTCCTTGCACGGTTTGACATACGTAGCGATTCCTGCGATCAACTCAGCAGTATTTGTATATCGAGCATTTGTTAATGATTGACGAGTAGTGACATCTGTTACATCCGCAATAATTAAACGCACTAATTCTCCGGTTTTAAACGAAACCTTTGTTTGTTGTAAATACTTAAGTTTTGTACGAGCATACTCAGCATAACTAATTGCGTCATTACTTGTATATAAAACTGCTCGACGAAGCAACTGACCGATACGGTCATCAGCCGCATAAACAGAACATAAATCCTCCCGAAATGTCTCCCAGTTTCTTGGATTTCCCTTCCATGTTCGGTACCACTCTTTCGCAGAACCCGTGAGTGAATGAGTCGCGTAACACAAACGTTGTTGCATAGAAAGGTCCTTTGTAATATTTTCGACCATATCACACCATGATTCCGCACTTTCACCAAGTTCGTCACCACTAAATGATGGTATTGCTTCTACCAGTTGATTCATGGACCGATTACATGATCGTCCACTGTCCCTGATTTTGCAGTCATCTTCAATTCCGATGAAAACCTTTTTTTTTTACGCGAACGTTAGGTTAAACGAAGTATTAAAACTCCGTACGTTATCCCACTTCTGATGTTAAAAATATTAGAAAAATATTTTAATATAATAGTTCTGGAGTAAGCACCAAATGGTTATTTTTGGTTCTCTTACTAGAAGGCGTCGGATGTCTCGAACTATTCTTAGATATCAATCCCCGAACTATTACACGTCCCTTTTTCTCCGTAAAACTCAACAACACCATCGGCGTCATTCTTTTCTTTTTACGCTCGATTCGTAGCAATTATACCAAACTTGTTAGGTTTTAAGAATACTCGTTATAGAGGTTTAGACCTTAGGCCAAGTTTTGGGCACAATAGTTCGTAAATTTTAGATCTTTTAGAAAACAGTTCATTTATTTCAATAGCCCTTGAGTCGTAGCAGAAATAGGACCCAAGGAGTCATTACATACTAGCGAGTTTTTTCTTAATTTATTGCCAGTACATCTGGGGCCAGAACCCTTAGCCGTAGTCGTAGAGTCTTTTGTTTGCATTTTCTATTCATGTCGAGGCACTCCTTAGGTTTATTACTCGCTACGGTCATTTTTGGGGAAAATCCGAACTTTCTACACGTCACTTTTTGCCATTTCCACTCCATAGTTTTTAGCCAATAGGAATATTATTTTGTTTCATCCCTTCCAACTTTGAGGAAGAGCGACGCCCATTCCGAGCTTTCCTGGATTGTGGGAAAGCGTCGGACAGTTAGACATTTGAAAATCTTGGAAATCATTAGACACTAGTAAACCTTTGACACTAGCAAGCATTCGTTACGCATTCAGTTTCAGCACTTATACATTTATACATTTATACATTTATACATTAACTTATACTCAAACCACTACCGTTACAATAAATTCAGTTTTTGTTCATATTCGAAGTCAATCCATTCATACAGTCCACTCATATCGAAGTTTGAGAATCGTCATAGATTCTACCGCGTCCGAGACCGTCGCTAAATATTGTCGACACGACGACGCACATACATTTTTTGGTCCTTCGAGCCGGATAGTGGTTCCGGTTTTGGAAGAACATTCAAAGCAGATAATTGTTCTGTCTTTATTCGTGACTTCGAGACTGATTTCGAGTAGCGGATCAGTGGTGATTTGGACTCAAAGACATTTGTGTGGTCAATTTGTGACACATACTTCAAGAAAGCATCGTGCTCCGTCGGGAAGCAGCGCTACGAGCATTGGAAGAAGATTGTTGCAGCCAGGCGAATTTTTGAAGACTTCGGACCGACGGTGATAGGCCATCCATCCAGGGAAGCAGAGATCCGTTCAGCTCAGCAGCTTCAGGAAGGTGTTGCAGAAACGGCAGCATCAACCAGAGACATCAGTATCGAGACTTCGTGTCGGTGAGTGCTAACGAATCATTTTCCTTTCATTCATTTCCTTGTAAGTTTCAATCTCAACAATTATGGCCACTTCCGCGGAATCTACTGATTTAAAATTATTGAAAAGACAGCGAGCTAACGCCAAAGCTCAGATAACGCGTATAGTCTCATATTTACATGAACACACAGAATTTGCCATTGCCGCATTAGAAACGCGACAATTAAAACTAGAGCAACTGCATACTACATTTTCGGAAGTTCAAACCGCGATAGAAATTAAAGAAGAAGATGCGAACCACGCGGCGGAGTGGAAATCTTTTGAGGATCAATATTACAATGCCGCGGAATTGATTACGGATAAGCTAAAGAATTTGCGTAGTGTAGGTAGACCGGCATCTACAAATAGAGTATTAGAATCGCCAACGACTGTTAAGACCACGAGTTCATTACTTTCCAAAATTGAGATCAAGCCATTTGACGGCAACCCAATTGAATGGCACAGTTTCCATGATACTTTTAAATCGTTAGTACATGAAAACGAGGAGTTAATTGGGGTTCAAAAATTCCACTTGTTAAAAAATGCACTCCGTGGGGAGGCGTCCACAGTAATAGAGTCTTTAAACGCGACGGAAGGAAACTACTTAGTAGCTTGGGATTTGTTACGAAAGCGATGCAACAAGCCCAGAAAGATCATTAATGCTCACTTAAAGATTTTGTTCGATTTGCCAGAAATCACTCGCGATACGCCTGCAAGCCTTCGACAATTAGCGGAACAGGCTCAGGTACACGTTAACGCGTTGCAAGCGGTCGATCAACCCATCGAACATTGGGACACTATTTTAATACATATCGTTTCAAACAAGCTAGATAGAAACACTCGTCGCGCTTGGGAGCGTACTTTAGAGGACGAGGAGATTCCTAAATTTAGACAGCTATTAGAATTTATCAATAAACATGCACGTGGGGATGATTTAGCGTTAGACAATTTAAATTCGTCAAGGCCACATGGAATTCAAGATAGGTTACGTTCAAAAGCACAAGTTAGAAATCAGTCATACATTGCAACGGATGAACGTAAACAGTTTTGTGTTCTTTGTAAGGGAGAGCATCAAATTTACGTATGCAACAAATTTTTACAATTACCGGTTAAAGAACGCTTGAATATAGTTAGGAAAACTAGATTATGTTTAAATTGTTTACGTCCAAGCCATACAGTGGCCAATTGCCGATTAGGAAGTTGCCGCAAATGCGACAAAAAACACCATACTTTACTTCATTTTCCGACAGAAACACAAGACGTGACGAACAAAACGCCACTTACACCGACACCTTCGACATCCGCGGATATAGTTAAGACAACACTAACAGTTTCAGGTGAATCAGAAATATTACTAGGTACAGCGCGAATAACAATTTTAGACAAATACAATAAGGAACATACGTGCCGCGTGTTGTTGGACAGCGGTTCACAAACTCATTTTATCACTCACAAATTTGCGAATTTATTGCAGTTAGAAAAACATAAGATCGATTTATCGTTTTCTGGGTTAGGGCAGCTTAATGTTAATGCTGACTATATAGTGGAAGCAAATATTAAGTCAAGAATTGGGCCATACACAACGCAGGTATCGTTTATTGCACTACCATCAATAACAGGTAGACTACCTTTAAGACAGATTGATATTAGGAAGTTAGACTTACCCAGGCATATACAATTAGCAGACCCAGAATTTCACATACCGGGAGAAATAGATGCACTTATTGGGAATGCGTTATTTTATCAATTATTAGAAACCGGTCAAATCAAAATAGGTAATTCGGTGATACTGCAAAATACACAACTGGGTTGGATTGTAACTGGGGAAGTACATAGTAAAACACATGCTAAACAAAGTTCAACTAGAGTTTGTCATCTGGCAACGTCGTTAGATGCACAACTTTCGCGATTTTGGGCAATAGAAGAAATTCCAGAACAGAAATTTTTGTCAGTAGAAGAGAAAATTTGTGAAAATCATTTTATACAGACAGTATCACGCAATGATGAGGGACGTTATATTGTACGGCTGCCTTTTAATGATAGCCGCGAGTCACTTGGAGATTCAAAAACAATGGCGTTAAGGAGGTTTTATAGTTTAGAACGCAAATTACAGTTAAACTTAGATTTAAAGATACAGTATACAGCCTTTTTGAAAGAGTATTTAGATTTAGGTCATATGACTGAAATACAAAATGATAGTAACGTAGGTTATTATTTACCGCACCATGCGGTTGTGAAGGATTCAAGTGCGACCACGAAAGTTAGGGTGGTATTTGACGCGTCGGCGAAAAGTACTTCCGGATGATCGTTAAATAATACATTGTTAGTTGGACCCACAATACAAGATACGTTATTCTCTATTTTAATACGCTTTCGTCTACACGCTATTGTTATAATAGCGGATGTAGAAAAAATGTTTAGACAGATTTTAGTTCACCCTGAAGACAGGGAATATCAAAAGATTTTATGGCGGGACAGTATTGATGAGGCTATTAGGTGCTTCAAATTAAACACCGTCACGTATGGTACCGCGCCTGCTCCATTCTTGGCGACGCGGTCACTAAGACAATTAGCGTTAGATGAAATATCAACTTTTCCAGTAGCATCACAGATATTCTTGAAAGACTTTTATATGGATGATCTTTTAACCGGTGCAGACAATTTTGAAGCTGCGTTAGAAGTTAAAAGACAGTGTGTTGGATTAGCCAAGGCAGGAGGATTTAATTTACGGCAATGGGCTTCGAATGACATCAGATTACTCGCTGAGTTGGATTCAGATACTCAACGAGAGTCATTTTGCCTAGATTCTACAATTGAAAGCAGAAAAACGCTAGGAATTCATTGGAATCCCTCAAGTGATACAGTTAGTTATATGTTTAAAGAATTGCCTACAGAGCATTCACAGCTTACTAAAAGAATTTTGTTATCGCAAATCGCACAGCTATTTGACCCCCTTGGTTTGCTTGGGCCGATAATTATCAGGGCAAAAATTATAATGCAGGAGTTGTGGAAACTAACGATTGATTGGGATGATTTGGTTCCGCAATCAGTCAAAGACGCGTGGCTAGAGATAAGAGATGAGTTGCATCTTTTGCATAGTTTTGTTGTGCCACGTCGGATTTCCATAAAAAATACAATAGATTTAGAGTTACATGGATTCAGTGACGCCAGCGAGAAGGCATATGGGGCATGCCTATATGTTCGATCCACCAACGAGTTGGGACAACACGCGGTAGTTTTGTTATGTGCTAAGTCGAGGGTAGCTCCGCTGAAATTTGTAACGTTGCCGCGTCTTGAGCTTTGCGCGGCTAGGCTTCTTGTACGATTGTACAAAGAAGTTAGAAATGCATTGTCACAAGTACACTTCAAAATGATTAGATTTTGGTCTGATTCAAGCATCGTTTTACACTGGATCAGAACTTCACCTCACTTATTAAAAACGTTTGTGGCTAATAGAGTCAGCGAAATACAATCCGAAGTACATGCGGATAATTGGTCTCATGTTAATTCGATAGATAATCCCGCAGATTTTGTGTCGCGAGGACAACTTCCTAGACAATTATTAGATAATAGGTTGTGGAAATTTGGTCCACATTGGTTATGTTTAGATCAAGCATTTTGGCCAGTTAGTGATGTTAAACTAACCGAAATTCCGGAGATTAAACGAACCGTAGCCTTAACCTCGCATACGAATACAGATTTATTGAAAAAGTACTCCTCAATCAATCATTTGAATAGAATTGTAGCCTACATTTTTCGGTTTTATTATAACTTGCAGTCTGAGAATAAGAAATGTTCAGGTCCATTGACAATTTCCGAAATTCAGAAATCCAGGATGCACACATCCGTATTATTAAATTAGTCCAATTAGAGATTTTTGCAAAGGAATTAAAGAGTTTAGAAAGTGGCAAAGGTGTACATAGCAAAAGTAAATTAGTTAGTTTAAATCCGTTTCTTGATGACAAAGGTCTTATTAGGGTCGGTAGCAGGTTAAAATACTCCCAACTTAGGTATAATTTGAAGTACCCCATAGTTCTACCGCATAAACACTATATAACCGAGTTAATAATCAGACAAATCCATTTAAATCAATTCCATTCTGGCGTGCAAGCCACTTTAAACACTGTGAGACACAGATATTGGCCGTTAGCTGGCAAAAGCATTGTAAAACAGGTTATTCACCAGTGCATTCGTTGCTGCAGGTATAATCCCAAGACTCCGCAATATGTAATGGGCAATTTACCCAAAGATAGAGTTATACAGATGCGTCCTTTTGAAACAGTAGGTATCGACTACTGTGGACCCTTTCTCATCAAGGAGAAAAAGTTTAGAAATCAGAAAAAGTTAAAATGTTACGTTGTGGTCTTTGTTTGTTTTGCGGTAAAGGCTACGCATTTAGAATTAGTTACTGATTTAACGACAGAGTCATGTATAGGAGCGCTCAAAAGATTTCTAGCTAGAAGGGGCAAACCGCGTCACATTTATTCGGACAATGGCACTAATTTTGTAGGCGCCAGTAGAGAAATTGCGGAAACTCAAGCGTTTTTACGTTCCATTGATTATACAGATAAATTTCGGCAGTTCCTGACACAAGAAGGCATAGAATGGCACTTTTCTCCTCCCCGTTCTCCACACTTTGGTGGGCTCTGGGAGGCTGCGGTGAAATCGTTCAAAAGACATTTATATAAAACCATAGGCGATGCTATATTTACATACGAACAATTTTACACTTTAATTGTTGAGATTGAGGCCATCCTTAATTCACGCCCCTTGACACCCATATCCTCTGATCCTAATGACTTCTTAGCCCTATCACCTAGTCACTTCCTTATAGGTGATTCGTTGGTATCTTTACCCGAACATGATTTAGTTGATATTGCGTCAAATAAGCTGTCCCTCTGGCAACATATACAAAAAATTAAACAACATTTTTGGAAGAGGTGGCACACAGAATATTTGCAGGAGCTGCACACTAGGAGCAAATGGCATGATGGCAAGCACACAGACATCAAGGAGGGCATTTTGGTGACAATAAAAGATGTCAATTCTCCTCCACTCCAATGGCAACTTGGACGGATTGTTGCTGTTCATCCAGGAGAAGATGGTGTAATCCGGGTGGTTACAGTCAAGACTCCGCAGGGCACTTATAAACGGGCACTGAAGAATTTAGTTCCGTTGCCTATTGATATAGACTAATTGCATATAGAACTTTGATTATTGATTTTAAAAACAGACGCAAACAGATACACTTACATTCATACACTTGTATATAACACACATGACCTATTGTATAGTTACATATTATGGCGTATATTTATTCATATTTTTAGATTATAATGCGTCATACTTGATTTTGCGTTTATACAGTTACACATATTTTAGTCATTAGCGTGCAACAATGTATCTCGTTTAGTTCTTTGTTTATTTTGAACATAGTCGTTCAAGGCGGGCGGCATGTTAGGTTTTAAGAATACTCGTTATAGAGGTTTAGACCTTAGGCCAAGTTTTGGGCACAATAGTTCGTAAATTTTAGATCTTTTAGAAAACAGTTCATTTATTTCAATAGCCCTTGAGTCGTAGCAGAAATAGGACCCAAGGAGTCATTACATACTAGCGAGTTTTTTCTTAATTTATTGCCAGTACATCTGGGGCCAGAACCCTTAGCCGTAGTCGTAGAGTCTTTTGTTTGCATTTTCTATTCATGTCGAGGCACTCCTTAGGTTTATTACTCGCTACGGTCATTTTTGGGGAAAATCCGAACTTTCTACACGTCACTTTTTGCCATTTCCACTCCATAGTTTTTAGCCAATAGGAATATTATTTTGTTTCATCCCTTCCAACTTTGAGGAAGAGCGACGCCCATTCCGAGCTTTCCTGGATTGTGGGAAAGCGTCGGACAGTTAGACATTTGAAAATCTTGGAAATCATTAGACACTAGTAAACCTTTGACACTAGCAAGCATTCGTTACGCATTCAGTTTCAGCACTTATACATTTATACATTTATACATTTATACATTAACTTATACTCAAACCACTACCGTTACAATAAATTCAGTTTTTGTTCATATTCGAAGTCAATCCATTCATACAGTCCACTCATATCGAAGTTTGAGAATCGTCATAGATTCTACCGCGTCCGAGACCGTCGCTAAATATTGTCGACACGACGACGCACATACAAAACTTCATTCACTCTTTCTACATCCTCGCCTTCCCCACTCCGTGGCCAGATCCATAATGAACATCGTTCCCATTCATTAATCGTTCAAAGTCAAAATAGCAACAGCTGATTAGCTCCAACGATTCCCGGAAATACATTGACGCTAACATATATGTTACGTAATTGTATGATTAAATGAAATAGAAATTACTTCATTAGGAAATAGAAATTATTTTATACTTTTTAGTGCATTTCGAAGTCGGTGTATTTTTTTTCTGAAAATTATTTTATTTTACGCTTTTTAGTGGAATGGGGAGAATTGTATAGGGTAGTGTAACACAATTCTTCAGGGCTTTTTTTTGTCTGCGTAAGTGCCATGAACATAATTAAGTATAATACACCAACGTCCACGAGAACTCATCTTGCTGCAGAAGTCGGGTGTTAGAGCGGTAAATCTTAGTTAGTGTTTTGGGACAGTGCATTGTGATTGCCCTTTCTTGGTTTTTCGGTGCATAGCACTTGGCGTTCCACTAATATTAATAATAATAGTTTTTCGCTCATATCTCGAAAACTAAAGTTTTCCGTGAAATTTGTATATGAACAAAATTGTTCAGAATTATGTCCGTGATAACGTACTAAAAGCGCACTAAAATCGGAGAAATTTTTTTTCAAGAGTTGCTGGTTTTTTTGCAAAAAAATACTTTGCAATTAAAAAATGAAAAATTTTTTAAGAATGGTACCAATGGGGAGTCAGACGCTAGGAGGTGCAAAAGGTTTCGTTCCGATTGGTCCACCCTGTTAGAAGTAATCGGCAAACATACATAGAAAAAAAAAAAAAAAATGTACAGGTCGAATTGAGTAACCTCCTCCTTTTTCGAAGTCGGTTAAAAAATATCTACACTAGCACAATTCGAACTACATATTTCGTTCGCTTTCAGACGTTTGCCGACTGTCCTTGTTCTTTGGCGGAATTGGAGTACGTGCCCGCTCGAGCTAATAGTTCCTACCGTCGAAAGTATTTGTAAGTCTTAAGTGTTCCTTTTCCTATTCTGTTCATCTGGGACTGTAGGACTTCTATAGTCAAGTCAAACACCTGGGTCAGCCTATTACGCGTAGATTATCCACCGTATTTTACTGCATATGTTTCATACGCAAAAGAATTCTACCTTATCGTTAAAACAATACCTCAGTTGCATGCGTAAGCATTCCATTAAAAATTGTTCCTTTCCTAAGCGTAGTCAACAGATATCCGAGAAACATGACACGGTGATCGAAGATACCTTCATCATTTCATCGTGTAGTGTCCAGAGTACGAAAGAAAACTAGCGGGACGGGAACGGGGCAAAGAGGATAGTTCGCTAGGACCAATAGATATTGCTATTATATATTTAAAAACTCTATCTTTGTCCTCTTACGCGATGCGTAAAACTTTTGGGCAATACGACAATAGAGTGCCGCTCAACGTATAGCTTGTTCTATCTCGCTTGTTCTACATATATCTGACCCACTGTCCGCGTCATGCGACCGATTAGTGAATGTGTCCGCCTCAACAAATAGCATGTTACTGTGGAAAATGCCTGTGAGAATAGCCGGCAACATTACAATCTGACGACTGAGATGCTCTTTTTGTCTTTCTAGTCCCGTTCCCGCTAGTTTTCTTTCGTGCTCTGGACAGTACTGAAGTGTGACACGCCTCCCCTCGCAGGGGATCGTAGCGGGCGATACGTTATGGCCTTGCTCGCTTATGAATCCACAGTATTGACAGCCAGTTAATACCGATGTACGCTCAGGTGGATCCTGAAGGTGAGATCTTACCATGGAGCTAGACTCGAAACACTATATTCGCATACTGCTTATAGGATCTTCCCCAAATTGCTCACCTTCAGACTCAAGATACACTTCTGTAACGCGGACGAGATTTTGGATGTACCTACTCATGTGAAGGTTCTGAAAATACGAAGAAATGTGTGATGCCAATCTACCTATTTTGATCAAACAAGAATGCAGTGACTATTCCTTTGCAACGTACCACTGTACTTCAAAAAGTCTACCCACTGTGGCTGCCACCTTGGTGAGATGGAGATGCCACATCACCTCCGTCGATGCCGTTGTGGAGAACATGTTTACGCAAATATTTGACCATATAAAGGATCGCGACATGCAGCGGGTACTGTGGTGATCAACGTATCACACGGTACAGTTCGGGAGCAGCAGTTGACAATCGTCATCTATGGATTTACGTATGTACTATATCTGACTAAAAAACGGGCCCATGGCCAGACCACACTGCTATGGGCCATAAAACCATTGTGCACGGTGTTGCGTGATCCCAGGAACCTGGGCAAAGCACAACCGCCTTTGGTGTGTATGTGTGGTAGAGTTGAAAGGAGTGCAATGGGCACCATCTCGACTCGACCCCAAGGGTTTGTGTGATAGGGCCGTCGTTTGAACCTAGTATCCGAGACGAGATCCTGAAGACCACGCACCGCTAAAAAGCCGCGTCAGGAGCTGCCTAATCCTGGATCTCCAAGTAACGAATACCATCGTGTGCAGAGCTAGGTGGTAGAAGTGCTGCGAAACTGACCCTCGGCGGTTGCGACCCATGTGCGCGACGGGAATAGTCCCGTCTCATGGGTAGATAAAGCGAAAGTTTACCAGGGACCTAAAAATCATGGGATTGAAACCCCACGTCGGATGCAGTGAAGATGACACGGTCGGTACCCGTAAAATTTTCGATGAATCTACCCATTCCCAGTCACTGGGCAACGGATGCCGCTGATAGAATTTTTATCTGTTGCAGAGGTGTTATCGGAGTTACATCGACAGAAACTCATCAAACGTTACAGGGAGAATCTTGTTAACATGGATACGTTTGCGGAAAAGGGGGGTAAATGCATGGCCGTCGTTTGAAGTGCCGGGCCGGTCTTTCCAACCGAGTCTAGTATCCAAGATGAGTCTGTGATCGCGAAAAACACAATTCTTACTCTTGAAACTGTCGCGTGGTGCTACCCAATCTCAGGACTCTGAGCAATGGATGCCACTGACAATAACCATGTGCTGTAGGGGTTCGCTAAAGGTTCCCCCTTGGCGATCCATCCAATATTTCAATGGAAGCCTTGGGTAGTATGGACGGCGCGGAAGCCACACCGGGTTCTCGCTGGTTCGGTACCGACGCAAATACGGATTTCTAGTGGCAGTAACCTTCGAGGAATTAAGAAGGAAGCAGATAGTTTATTTTGCATTTGCCTCATTAGACGAGGTAACTAATTTGCGTCCCACTTGAATAGGCCAGATTAACAATAAATCTGACTCAAAAATGGGGCCCATAGCCAGACCATATTGCTATGAGCCATAAAACGAACACGCATGATGTTGTGCGATTTCTAGAATCCGCGATTCCTGGAAAGGGTGGTTTGTACGTGTGGTAGAAGAAAAAAGCGTGGCACAGGGTATTTCTGCAAGGAACGCGGTTGCTCGCTTCACCAAATGCGTTTGCACGAGGTTTTTGCTGAAGAGTTTACCTTTAACTTTATGCACTGCGCCCGCTTATGTTGCTCTGGCCAGTGTTAGTTTGTATTCGATAGTTTTTATTCCAGGTCAATAGTTTTCCTTGCCACCGCTCATTTAGAAACTCGCTTAGAAGTTCACTGTTATAAACTCCTTCCGGACAGATTATTGAACCTCGAGCACTTCTCGACACGGGGCCGGATGCCTCGCTAATTGTCATGGTGGGTGGTTTAGATTTCTATTTCTGGCGTGCAAAGTCAAGAAAGTGAAGTCGTTAAGAGCGAGATGGATGTGGTGGCTTCGATATACTTGAACCTTCTGTTAATAGTCAGTCAGAGCTTTAGTCTTAAAGAAGCTCATGCCAACTCACCAGGTGCCATCTTCGGCACCGCCGAGGCGGACATCCGATGTGCGATCTCACTCCGCTAAGTACGCGCTACAAATAATCCATTGTCTATCGTTTCTAGTTCCTTCGAAGTTTTCTGTGAAGTTCCCTCCGCAGAATGAGGCGATACATCAGTTCTAGTTTTTATAAATACCCATATAAGACCCCGAAAGCAAATCTTAAGTCCAGGAAGGCAATAAACCGAGAATTTCGAACCGACGCGTAACGCCAATAAGTTGAACCAATTTACAGTAAAACAATAACTCAAGCTTTGGCACCACCATGTTAATTCTCGATTCCGCTATTTTCAACCGTCGTAGTCAAGGTCAGAGTACTTCTTCAGCTTATTACCTGCTACTGTGGCAATGCCTATAACGTCACCTCTTATGGTCGTGTTACGTGTTTTCGTGCCTTTATACATTTACGCCTCGTTTTGCGCTGCGTCTTAATTGGTGCTCTGTCTGCATATGTCCTCTTGTTCTTTATCCTCATTTTCGTGTACTGTGTTTCTGTTTATGTACACTCGTACCTATGTTATCAGACTTACGCCTGAAGCGTTAGTAATCGCCAAGGAGGACTCTCACACTCCACAACCACGCAAGCTCTGCACGTGCTAACATCTGTTGCTCAAATATCTGGGATTGGGTACATAGGTCTAACCTCAAACAATGGTCCGTCGCGCTTACCTTGGGGAGCTAATCGACACTCTACTATACGTTCCTTCCTGCGTGAATGTGGCAGACTATGGCAGTGTGGTCTGGCTATGAGGTAGCCGACTTTAGGGTAGTCTGTAGCCGGCCCACCGGAGCAGGACGTGGATGTGCTACCCCACGCGGCCGGGTATATGCTACAAAACACTCCATTTCTAGACCGCGATCACTATCTCTATGAGTCCATCCCCAAATATACATGGCACCGGCCCGCCTCCCGGTTAGGCTTTCTCATGCCACCCTTAGTATCTGTGATAGTGAGAATGAACCTCAAGCAACGTTGGACAGGTCACCTGGCATATCCCCGAAGGGCGGGTTTCCACTACAGCACATCAATTTCTGTCGGTGGCATCCGTTACTCAGAAACCTGAGTTTGGGTAACTCCGTAACGATAGTTTTAAGGGTGAAAAGCGTGCTGTCTGCATCACGGACTCGTCTCAGATACTAGAGTGACTGGGCCCATCATTCCGACACCTCGGCGACGGCCGTGCAATCACCCTACGCACAATCGCAAAAAAATAGGATTCCTCCTACGTCGTTTGATGGGGAACCGCTGAGGGCACTCATCGCGACACCTCTTCCACGCAAGTCTGCACACCAAAGGCATCCGTTACCCAGAGTTCTGCGATTGGGCAGCACTGAGGTGGTTTTTTAGGGTAAGCGGTGCGTGGACTCCAGAATCTCGTCTCGCATACTAGGTATGTAGCAAGCCCCGACACCTCAAACGACGGCCCTGTCACGCAAACCCTTGGGGTCGAGTCGCAACTCTACCACACATATATAACAAGGGCGGTTGTGCTTTGCCCAGGTTCTTGGGATCACGCAACACCATGCGCGATGGTTTTATAGCCCACAGCAGTGTGGTCTGGCCATGGACTCGCGCGACTTTGGGGTAACCGCTTAGGTCGATCTCATCCTTACAGCCGACATTTATGAAACTCTTTTCCAGAGTGCATCACGAACGAATTTCTAATTCGCCAGCGGCGAAATTGACTCCGCTCGGCTGAATAGTGATGGGAGCGGCTGATTCCAAATCTCCCATTTCAGAATGCATTGTCCGTTTGCACAACCGCCAGGTAGAAGACTATACAAATCGAATGCTGCAGCGCTTCTAGAAACTGGAGGAACTTTCTAAGAAGGCACCCCACTCTCCTCACGAAGGATAAGCGGTAAGGCATTTTCAAGAAACCCGCGAGGGAGATCATACTGAGCGATATATATTATGCATTTACCTTTTCGGTGAAATCCCGTCACCGCTTTTGATCACTTTAAATGGTTGGTTTTAACGTCCTTCCTCCATTGCGAACACCGGCTCATTTCGAATACTTCTCTGAAAGAAAATTACACCACATTCATGTCCGAATATCTTTCATTACAGTATATAGAAACCGTACCCAAAGAAGCGGACTACGGTCATGCCTACTACGTCCCACGTCGTGCGGTGGTCAAACATTATAATTCCAGAGCGAAGTTGCAGACGGTTTTCAATACATAGTCTCCGCCCTCTTCCGGGATCACGCTCTACGAGTGTGTTTTTGTAGGACCCGAACTGCAATCAAGCTTGTAGACACAATACTCTTCTGTGCATACTCACGAACTGCATGAATTCTGTAACGCTCCTGAGCGTACTTAAACAACTGCCGTGTATCTCACAGTGACCGAATGTCAAATTGGCAAAAGCATGCTTCATGTTGTTAACGCCAAGATGACCCCCATTAAGACGATCAGCATTTCACAACTGTAATTACGTGGAGCTGCGCTTTTCGCTAAGCTGTTGGTACTAATCAAGGAGGAAGTCAACTTACCTGTCACGGTAACAATGTGGACTCCAGCATCATCTGGACCTGGGTCCATAGGTACACTTCTCAGTGTAAACTTTTTATAGCTCACCGGGTATCTGCCTTTCAGATTAACGTTTTTGCGGAACGCTAGTGATACATAAACTCCGCTGGGAATCCAGTAAATCTTGCTACCAGAGGCATCATCCTAATCATTTTTGAAGCGCTCGGGTCTTTAGCAACACAGACCATCGCATCGTGACTTCAAAACTCTCACGAACTCCGGCTGTCCATGTATCGTCGAAATCTTTCCAACATGAAGAGATTTCGTATTTCAAAAGAATGGATGAATTCGATTGAGGAAAAGGGTAAATAATAATTGTTTAGACGTAATTGAGCCTCAAAAATCATGATAGTTTATTGGCCCGAATGATTCGAATTAGGGGAAAAAGCCTCGCGGCATAAAAAAACCCTTACAAAAATGTATTCGTTAATGGTTGTACGGTGAAAGTGTGTATGAGTATGTATACGTTGTGTATGTGATTGAGTTGTTTGTTGATTGATTTGAGGCGAATAAAGTCTCGCTCAATGTGATTGATTCGTGGAGAACAGTGTCTCGCTCAATGTTGTTCAATATGAGAATAACAGGTTCTCGTTCAGTGTGATTTGATTTGAGGAGAACAGTGTCTTGCTCAGTGTTGTTGATCTGAGGAGAACAGGGTCTCGCTCAGTCTTGTTTGATTTGTGTGGTAATCCACGTTACCTGAGATTATCCACGATGATCTACTCAAGGAGTGTAGGACTCACTCGAATAGTGTTGCAATGTATGATCTTACCACCCTAGCGTGGCCTGTTCGAGGAGTGTAGGACTCACCCGAACTGTGTGTAATGTGTAATTTTACCACCCTACCGTGGCCCATTCGACAAGCGCAGGGTCCTGCTCGAATGGTATTATGATTGACTTCCGAACCACCCTGCAATGGTTATGCTATGTTAAGTTACGCGGAACTTTCTCATTCACGATTGACTTTTCGACTTTAGATCCGATTCGCTCAAGCTTCAATGTTCGACTGCCTATGTCTCTTTTTACGAAAAAATCGCCTGAACACTCTCGCGTCCCCGAAGGTAACGGTTAAGAGACACTCAATGCTTTCGTTTGTTAAAATTGTTTAAAAAGAGAGGTACAGCTGTTAGCTGATTTATGGCGAGCACATGTTTAAGGTAAGATTCGTTCGGACCAAATGTAATAGACTAAAGGGTCCTCGGTGACCCGTATTCCAAGGTAAAAACTATTAACGGTGGTCTACGCGCCGAACCACTTGAACCCTGCAATAAATCGTTTAGTTGTGGCAGAGGTCTCGGTTCGCGGCCGAAAAGTTCAAGTTACCGCAACCCGCTGAAGAAGCCGAGGTAAAAAGACAACAAACATTTAACATCGTAATCTAGACTCCAAATTATTTGTTATCGAGACTTTCTTTTCTGTCACGATTCGTGTCACTTATCGCATACTGTTTCAAATTTGCAATACTTACATTTGCTATGTATTCGATCGTGTTACGTCATATTTATTAGATTTATATTTTAAATTGCATACCACTTTTAGCTTTTACACATTCTAACTATTTAATCAGAATGTATGTACAGTAATCTGTAGGAACAATTCTATTGAACAAATTCTATATGAACATATAGGAAATAGGTGGTGAAATAGAGTAATAACAATTTATACGTTTTATCAAAGAAACTTTAATTTAACTTTCGAGGCTCAGAAAGGCACGTCTTTACTAGTCAACGAAAACCATAAGAAAAAGAAAACTTCTCGTAGGAAAAATCCGTTACGAGTCTATAGGCCCTATGGGTCCTAAAGTAAAAACAAACATCTGCAACCTCTCAAGTCGAACCTCCAGCGTTAGTGAAAGTTTACGACCCGATGATTTTTGCAGACGAAACATTTATTCTGTTGAATAAATCCAACAGAACAAATCTTTAGGGTCTACAGTTTTTGCACATATCGTACAGATTCTACGTAGACTAATGGTTTGTCGAATGTAGAGAAGGGCAGAAAAGAAAATAACACGATCGCTGTTTGCATATGTATGTATATCATAAAGGCACTACATTTCGAGCAAATAAAACCGAACATAAACAGACAGTAACATACTGGTGGGACAATCCTAATGCAAGAATAAAACTTTGTTTTTTTTTTTTTTTTTTTTTATGAAACTTTTACCAACATATTTGTGACATTTTCCTGAATAAATGAAACCAAACTCGATGTAATTCGGGACATGTTTATTTATAATTTTAAATGTTACGTGTACATCGATGACTTTACTTCAATAAGATATTGTAAATAAATATAACTCGAATTACGTTGTGTTTGGTGTCATTTTAATCAGGAAAATGTCATAAATATGATAGAGAAAGTTGTATAAAAAATGGATGCAAAATAAAAAAATTAGCAACTCATTCACATTGTAACCAATTGAACAGACTTTCAATCTTTGTCGAATGCCACGATTGTAGCGTTTCTTTCTTTGTCACTCGCTATGCTCCTCTGCGTAAAAAATTTTTATCGTCAATTAAACAAATAAATATAGTCCAGATTATATCGTGTTTGGTCTCATTTTAATCGGAAAGTGCAAAAAATCTATTAGTAAAAGTTTGATAACGAAAAAGTAAGAAATGGAAGTAAAGGACATTCTTGATTCTATAGAATGATTACTATATTTACTTACAGTTACAGATACAGCACTTTAACACTTTCACGACCGGTGACACGAACGTGGTGCCATAGGTAGGCCAATCGTTGTTGGCCGGTGACACTTACGTGGTGTCATGAATAGACCTACGCTATTCGCCGTTGACTACCACATGGTGTCAAAAATATTGTCGGCTCATGGCGACGTTTCACTGCGCAAAGATGCGGTCGTGAAAGTGTTAATGAAACCCTTGCATTTATGGCATATACCGCTGGCATTAGAGGTTGCTGGACGGATTTTGCACATCATATGGCTCCGAAAAAAGCCATTTTTTGTGTGTGTTTGTGTGCAAGTATCTGTTTGTGCGTATGTTGAATTCTAATAACGCGTGTTTCCTTCACGTTGTTTTAAACGATTTGATACTTACTGTTTCGAAAGGACGTATTTGGGTGACTCTATCTTTGGGTAAATTTCCTATTACATATTGCGGTGTCTTGGGATTATACCTACTACAAAACAATGTATCTTGTATCGTAGGTCCAACTAACAATGTAGGGTAAGACTTAAACATCCCCCCCACGCCCGATCTTGATGAAACTTCACAGATCAGTAGTGGGGGGAGTATTGGATATGATGATGCAATACCAATCTGCGGAAACGCACCAGAGCGAAGATATTGAAGAACCCATTTCTATGCTTTGGCCTGTCTTTTGATGGGGAAAGGGCACATTGGGCCCCGAGTTGAGGGGAATTTTTCAAGAAAAGTAGTTTCTTTTGTTCGGAATAGCCTTGCAGCTCGATCAGCGAGATGATCTTCCAGGAATCGCAAAAAGAGACTGATGAAATCATTTAACATTGAAGAACTTAACCTAACCTAACCTGACCTAACCTTCAGGCGTACCCTTGTCGCTTTGGGATGCTGCTCCTTCTCAGTTCAAACAGTTGGCACCAAGTGAATTCGAGTCTCGAATGACTCTACATTCTGGTGATAGGATTGATGGAGATTGAGTTATTGTATGATGAAGAGTAAACGGAATGAATACTAGTAGGTGAATGATGAGGCTATGAGAAAGTGAGTGAACGAGTGAGTGAACGAGTGAGTGAGCAAGTGAGTGAGCAAGCGAGTGAGCGAGTGAAGAGCAATTGTCTAAACAAGTGACGGCGTTACGAGCCAGGGACAGCATGAAACCGATATTCACCTTCAGATGTTAGCGATTTGAGGGCTAACGAAGATTCTCGATGTGAGGAATATTTGATCGTGATGGGGACAGTATTGATACAGTACTATATCGGCATTGCGTGAGACCGGCAATGGCAGTTTTCGATTTTTCATATCTCCGCTAGGGGGCGTTTCCGCAGATTGGTATTGCATTATCATATTCAACACCCATCCCCCGATTAATGTGTCAAGTTTGTTCAAGATCGGACGTGGGGGGGATGTTTAAGAATAGCCCAATGTAGTATTTAAAAATAACCGGGAACTTGTTTTCGCCGATGCGTCAAACACCACTCTAACCTTCGTGGTCACACTTGAATCTTTAACAACCGCGTGGTGTGGAAGATAATAGCCTACGTTATTATCGTCTTATATCTGTGTTATATGACCTAAATCTAAATATTCCTTCAAAAAGGCTGTATATTGTGTATTAATTGTAGCTTATGCTCTAAACTATAAAATCCCCTTAATGCCATTGCTCTTAAGTCTCCGAGTAACTCGCGTCTATCATTGAAAGATAATCGTACAACATAACGTCCCTCTTCATTACGTGTTAGGTTCTAAAAAGTAATTCTCACAATTCCTTTCTTCAGTAGACAAAAATCTCTGCTCTGAAATTTCTTCCATTGCCCAAAAACGCGAAATTTGCGCATCTAACGACATTGGTAGATGACAAAACCTAGTTGTTCTTTGTTTATTGTGTGCTTTGCTACCTACTTCCCCGGTTACAGTCCACCCTAATTGTGGAGCATCTATTTCTCCCAGTATATGAAATTCTGAATCTGCTAAGTGAATAAGCCTGAGTATATCTAACTTTCTAATATCAATCTGTTTCGATGGTAATCTACCCGTTATTGATGGTAAAGCAATAAACGTTACCTACGCTTTGTATGGACTAGTTTTAGACTTAAGCGGTTAGGTGGGTTTGAAAATTTAAAAAAATCGTTTTTTTATTATCTTATTTAATACTATAATGTGTCTAGAATATTCTCCCAAAATTTTAAATCGATTAGAGTAAAATTGTAAAAGATAGACGCGGATAAACCTGGCGCGTCGCAGGTTTATTGTATTTTTGTCCTTCTTTTTTATCCTCGGGTTTATTACTGTTACGGTAATTTATAGGAGGTAGAATGCCGACTTTCCAATTTGAGGAAAGTCACCCCCTTTCGAGAAAAAAGCCGACGCTGGGACTCGAGAAGCTAGGATCCGTCATAGGCAAGAGCAAAAGGATGCCCTAAATATTGCCACTGCAGCAGGTCCCTTACTTTATGGTGCCGGAATCGATGATTCTATGTAAGTTTTAAAAAAAAAATTTCTGCATGTTATTTCAACTTAAAACTTCAATCGCGTTTTTCTCGAAACTATGTTTTTGAAGTCGGTGGACATGATTTCTCAAAAAGTTATGAACCGATCTTGTTCAAATTTTGCACACTTCTTCAAAATAACATTATCTACTTCTTGAACGAAGAATTTTTTATTTTTTTTATTACAACTTATTTTACGAGAAAATATGTGGTGAAAATATGACAAAAAAATGACACTTTTTGTTCACAACTTCGTCAAAACTTCTAATTTTAATATTTTTTTTTTCCTTCGTTCAAGTACGAGTTTTGTACACCAACTAACAAAAAATACTTGGTTTTTTATTTTAAGATGAACCAGTCATTAGTTATCGTGTCCACGCCAAGACACTTTTCTTTTTAGGGATCAAAGGAAATGAGGTCCCAATGGCTTAATATTCAAAATTTTTAAACAAAAATTTCACAAAGTATTCATTAATTATGTATCTTTCACTTTACTACATTTTTTGAAATAAATATTTCATTTGACATATTAAAAAAAATTAGTAAAAATGCGCTAGTTTTATGCGGTCGAAACCCACCTAACCCCTTAATATTTGTTTCTACTACATAATTTACATTGATATTAAGCTGTCCTAAACCAGAGAATGATAAGTCAATATTACATTTGTCTAATTGCAATAATTCCGGGATGCGTTTACCAACCGCTATCAAGTAATACGCGGCACGTATGTTCCCTATTGTATTTGTCTAAAATCGTTATTCGAGCTGTCCCAAGTAATATTTCCGATTCACATGATACTTTTAATGTTGTTTTAACTTTTTTTTTTATTATTTTTTTTTTAGGACCGAAATTGGAGCAATCGCCTCTCGGTATCCTTTCCACCCCCCGGTATTGGACGGCCAACCCGTTGGGGACAACAGGTTAGTTATCCTAAGCGTAAGCTTAGGCCCCTCTATCTTTGTCAACCGTGCCTGGGACCGATTATGGCGGTAGCCTCCTGGTCAGTACTCCCCTCTCTGTGGGAACGCAAGGTAGCCGCCGTCCAGAGGGTGTTAGGTAAGGTTAGCAGTAAATCTACCGTGTTCTTAGATAAAACCCTAAAATAAAATAAATAAATAATACCTAACTATGCTCACCACGTACTCTAGCGCGCACACACACATCATCCATCCATACTCATCCACGTCAACACACCACACCTATGGCATACTAAAAACTAGACATACAGAAAACTTACAAAAACTAAAAGCACTTATCCCAGAACTAACTCTCCCCTTCTCGGAGCCTGCTGTCCACAATGTTGTTTTAAATATTTCTGCGGACGTCGAAGGTGTCAGTGTAAGTGGCGTCTTGTTCGTCACGTCTTGTGTTTCTGTCGAAAAATGTAGGAAAGTGTGATGTTTTTTATCACATTTGCGGCAATTTTCTAAACGGCAATTGGGTACTGTATGGCTTGGACGTAAACAATTTAAACATAATTTTGTCCTCCTAACTGTATTCAAACGCTCTCTAATGGGTAATTGTAAAAATCTAGTGCACAAATAAATCGGATGTTCTCCTTTACAAAGAACACAAAGTTGTTTCTGACCATCCGTCGTTATGTATGATTGGTTTCGAATTTGTGTTTTCGGACGTAGTCTATCTTGAATTCCATGTGATTTTGATGAATTTAAATTGTCTAAAGCTAAAGCATCCCCACGTGCATGTTTATTAATGAACTCTACCAATTGTTTAAATTTAGGGATTTCCTCGTCCTCTAAAGTACGAGGAAAAAAGTACGCTCAATAAAAAACTTTTATCTCAATCTTCGAGAAAAGTGAACTGGTTGCTTTTACCGTGGTCGGCGATTCTAATAACCTACTTGTAGAAGCAGGTTTGCTTACACCACTTAAATTTTTTAATTTATCACTAATCAATTCCGCGGCTTTGTAATATTGCTCTTCAAAAGACTCCCATTCCGCCGCGTGGTTCAGTAAACGTATTATGCATTTGTTCCAGTTTCGATTGTCGTGTCTCTTATGCAATGATGGCTAATTCTGTATGTTCTTGTAAATATGACACTATTCGCGTAACCTGAGCTTTGGCGTTAGCTCGCTGTCTTGTCAACAATTTTTAACCGACTTCGAAAAAGGAGGAGGTTACTCAATTCGATCAGTATTTTTTTATTCTTTTTTTTCCCCTATGTATGTTCGCCGATTACTCCTAGCTGGGTGGACCGATCGGAAAGAAACCTTTTGCATCTGATAGAGTCTGACTCCCCATTGATACCATTGTTAAAAGATTTTTCATTTTTTAGTTGCAAAATATTTTTTTTTGCAAAAGAAACCGGCAACTTTTGAAATAAACTTTTTCCGATTTTAGTGCGCCTTTAATATCTTATCACGGACATGATTCTGAACAATTTTGTTCATATAAATATTTTGCGGAAGATTTTAGTTTTCGAGATATTAGCAAAAAATTGTTATTAACTTTTGAAATCAACTTGGAACGATTTTAATGTCCTTCGAATATGTTGTTAGGGGCGTGGTTCTGGACAACTTTTTCCTCTTGCATAATTGACTCTTGTCTATTACATCCGGTCCGAACGAATCTTACCGAAAACACGTACGTACCATAAATCGATTAACAGCTGCACGTCTCGTTTGGAACATTTTTGGTCAAACAGAAGCATAGAATTTTTCTTAACCGTTACCTTCGAAAATGCGAGGGTGTTCAGGCGATTTCTTTTATATAAAATAGGCAGTTGAACGTCGGAGCTGGAGTGAGTCGAACGTCGAAGCTTGAACGGGTCGGATCGAAAATCGAAAAGTCAATCGTGAGTAATAGAGTTCCGCGAACCTTCACACGGCATAACCAATGCAGGGTGGTTCGGAGATCATCCATAAATACCATTCGAGCGGGACCCTGCACTCCTCGAATGGGCCGTATGTAGGGTCGTAGATCGTACATTACACACTGTTCGGGTGAGACTTACATTCCTCGAATGGGCCACGGTAGGGTGGTTGATTCGCACACTAAACACTATTCGAGTGAATCCTACCCCCGCGAATAGGCCACGGTAGGGTGGTTGATTCGTACACTAAACGCTATTCGAGTGAGTCCTACCCCCAAGCATAGATCATCGTGAATAACTTCACGCAACGTGGTTTACCACGGCGAGCCAGAATCAATCAACGAACAATACAATCACATACATAACGTATACACACTCACATACACACTTTCACGGCATAATCGTTAACAAATACATATTTTGTAAGGGGTTTTTTATGCCGCAAGGCTTTTTCCGCTAATTCGAATCATTCGAGCCAATAAACTGTCACTCTTTTTGAGGCTCAATTACGTCTAAATAATTTGTATTTACCCTTTACCTCAATCAAATTCATCCATTCTTTTGAAACACGAAATTTCTCCATGTTGGACAGATTTCGACGATACAATTCGCGATCGCGAGACATACGTCGTGAACGGTTGCCATTCAACGATGATTTGTTGAACGACTGCGGCGTCGATCGACAGTCATCGTTTATTGTCGAAAAAAACGTGTCGAAATAAAATGTATCGTTGTTTTTAATCGAAAAATCTGTTTTCTTCCTTTCAAGATAGTACAGTTTAAATTATTTATGAATATTCGTTCGCGTGTTTTCATTCATCCTATGTACGTGTCGGACTCACGGTGAAAATTAGTGGAAATTCGTGAAAAATGACAGAAAAAGTGATAATGAAAACTAATAATAAAAGATGACAGTGATAGGTGACAGTGAGGTTTCTTGAGAGTTTTTTGAAAGTTTCTGTATGGTGATTTATTTATAATATCAGTAAGGATTGGTGGATCGACCCGGTGACAGAGATGCATTTTCATCGTGATTATTTACGGTTCAATCGGTGAGTTGTATTGAAATTTGATAATTATTCAAATTCAAATTTTTATTTGTTGAATGGAAAGGTTATTTAATTTTTTACAAGTGAGAATTTGTTCTTTTTCATTATCACAATATCTAACGAAAATAATTTTCCATATTTGATCTATCATTTCTTTGCAATAACGAATAAACGTATTAGATTTATCCTGATTACGTGAATAGGGACTAATTTTGTTATTTCTTATTCATGAATGAATGATAATTCAACAATAATCCAGATTTTTTTATTCATTATTCGATGTAACTTGCACCTAATAGCTTCCTGTTATACCGACGATATACCGACGATATACCGACGTTATACCGACGTTTTACCAACGGTATTGATACGTTTGTTCACTACGACGATCGGCCTCATATTCGAAGCCTTCGCTCACGCTGTCGCGCACCCAGTCTATGCGCGCTCTTATTGGTCAGTGTTTTTCATTAATAATTTAAAAACTAAGCTTTAATCAGCATTTTGGTAAAAGAAAAATTTGTTCAGAATCACCCCAGCTACCACCCCCTAAAATTATTCCCACCAGTAGCCGAACACCCTGTATATTTTTAGCAATTTTCTTCGACCAGTAGTAGCACAGTTTCATGGTATAAAAGTCGTTGAAATAGGGTAGATAATTATACCAAGTGCCTCTACAGAGAATCGAAGGCGGTAGAAGGTACATCGATTTCAACACCCTCGGAAAATAATATTTTCTTTACGCATTTTTTTCACATGCTTTAGCCGCCCCCTCTCTTTAACTTATACCTCCATAGCAACCAAGTCTACACACCCCTTGGATACGGTGTATATACAATGGTGTTGCTACCCCCTTCTAGTCTCAGTTGGCGTCGGATCTTCGAAGGGAAAGGACGTACTGTGCATTGCTGCTGTCTTTTCATTGTAATCCACTGGGGTGTTGAACATGGTTCATCAGTGTTAGCATACGTATTTTAATATAGAAGAGTGTTTAAGGGCGTGCAAGCTGTATGGTGTTAACAATGTGAAACTCTAGTGAAACGTTGTGTTTAACTATTGACGGCTACGGGGGTGGTATGTATCTATTATGAAATATATCGAAATTGTAATTACACTCAATAGTACATCCATTATATTTTCACATAATATCCTGATCATGCGGAAGATTTGAAATTGGAGAGCAAATAATGTTATATTAATACGTTGATAATACGCATTTGTCGTGACATGTATTTAAATTTTAATTGTGTTAATTAATGAGTATCTGATTTGATTTCACGTTTCATTCTGATAATGTAAAAGATTTGAAAGTCAAGAAATCAAAGTGTTATTTTAACAAGTTAACTGTTTCGACAATAACAAACGTTTATTGTGACATCTATTTCAATTCTTATTGTTAGTGTATCTGTCAGAATTTCATACAGTGTAAAATACTTGAAATTCAAGAGTTACAACATTATGTTAACAAGTTTTCTGTTAAGCTATAACAGATATTTATTGTGAAACATTTTGAAATTCTAATTGTTGTAAATACTATGAATACCTAACAGTTTTACAGCAGTTTTACACAGGATCAAATTTTTCAAATGTTATGTTCATAAGTTCATTGTCACATTGAAAGTGAATATTTGTTGCAAAGTATGCCGAAACTAATAAATGACATTTAATTTTCATATTTCAAGTTTTATTCAAGTTTTTATAACTTTTGTAATCTCTTCATACAGTCAGGCCAGGAGTATTTTATTTCAAATAAAATGACAAATAATAAATAATTCATCAACAAATAACATAGTATTTCAAATACACTGTTATTTTTATTATATAAATGATGCAACAAAGACAATATTTTATTTCGTTTTTAAATACCAGTAAAATATTTCCAAATAATTTTTTTATTTCAATTATTCCACTCGAATAAAGTGATATACAATTTGACATAAGAAATTTAATGACTTTAATGATTGCTTTACTTTAATTATTTGTATGATATATTTATTTACAATTATTTATTTTTCATTATCAGGATATATTTAATGTTCTGCTACTGTAAAATTTGTGCGGTTGTTTTCACAATAAAAAAGAGTGGGCAAGGGTATTGTATGAATGAGGTTGGTGAGAGTGTTGAGTAAATGAAGTTGGTATGATTGAAATATTTTTTCGGTTGGTGTAAATGGAAAAAAACAAGAGACGCTCGGAGATTGCCTGGCGAGAAGTGTATGCAGAGAGATAAGATATTTTTTCAACGCGTAGCGTGACAAAAGTTCAGAATGGTAAAAATGTATCCATTCCTTACTAATTACGTATTAAATATTATGATATTAATAGTGTACAATATTTTCCCCCACAAAATACGCTGCCAAAAATTGCCATATAATAAAATGTTATTTCTACAGTAATTAGAATGAAACGCATTTGCAATATTATTAGCGAAAACATTCATATGCATCTTTTGACTAGCATATAACTTGAATACAAGTTAAAAATTTATAACCAATTAATTTGATTTCCTTAAAGGCTAATGAGCACTATAATCTACATTTGTTCTATTTCAAGCTCAGTAAAAATCAGTTATTAGATATTAACTTGTTTCAAGCATCAGATAAGAATGCAAATATCTTAACATCTTATCTTATAATATATGTTTCGAAATCATCAATATGCAGTTAGAAGAGGATTATTCTAAAATCAATATCACCGCGCAGAGTATCAACGTTTGCAAAAATTGAAATTGTAATTTTATAATAAAAGAAGTAGTTCGACGATTCTTGTCACTTATACACAAATAGATGAAAGAGAATTGTTTTAAGGAGATGGATAATTTTGTTTCTTTGAATTCATATGTTTAAAATAAATTTCCATGGACGCAACATTTCGTTGCAGTCTCATTTATTGATGCAATCAATAGTTCAACAACACAAGTGATAACTTTGTTTCAACATATGCTCGTGGGTACACGTGGGCTGTTACAGAGGATGCTGGCTGCACATTATGAACGAAAAACACCACCCTGCCGTAACAGCTACGGATTCGAGTGTGTCAGTTTATTATAGTCACGAACAAGTACCGTGACAATGTAATTGTGTCAAAGTTGAATGAAATAATGAACAAAACAATTAATAATAATATGCAGTTGTTGGCGAATAAGGAATACACTAATTATTTCTCGTAAACTTAACTCCTTAACCTACAATTTCTGAACAGTTGCTCCATTCGCAACCAAGTAATTACCCTTACAACGTGAAGACAACTGAAGAATATTAAAATATTAGGTACCTTGTACGTTCAGGGATCCTTGATTACGCAGACTATAATCGGAATTGAGCAGAAAACTAAATTACAATGATAATTCGAGGCTAGTTTATCACATTCAAACTGTAGTGTGCGTCACGAGTGTGACACGTTGTTGTAGAACGAGAGGTTAAGCCGAGGAAATCGAATTCTTTTGAATTGTATCTGTACATAGGCTTTCACACCCGGGTAGTAAAGCTAAAACTGGTAAAGAAACTCATCATGTGACCGTCAACGGAGAAGGTTTATCACAAATGGTCAAGAAATGTTCGAAGTTGTTTAAAATGGCACAGCGCGAAAATAAGTAGACATTGCATAAGCCGCGTCACATACACATACATACATATTGCTTTACTGGATACGTTAACGTCGTCGTGACATTTTAAATATTGTCTCACTTGTGTAGATCAATTTACTTGTTGGCCAGAAGTATTCGCGATTGAAACAAAAACTATGGTGAGAGCACGTTCTGGCTATTCAGTCAATTAAGTTCTTTCATTCTTTCAACGCATTTGAAAACAACTGCGTATTATCCAGCAGCAAACGGTATGATCAGACGTTTTCAAAAACAACTGAAAACAGTCATAAAATGGCACGGCGATTAACGCTCGACTGATATATTACCAATTTTGTTGTTAGCAATTCGTTCAGTTTTTCGAACAGACTTGAAAGCATCCGTTGCAAAATTAGTTTATACTGAGACACACCCTGCGTTTATTGACAAAACGCAGAACTTCTTAGAAATTCGGACAAAAGTAGCGCAGAACCACTGAAAATTAGTCGGTCAACTCCGCGGGCATTTTCAAAAGTTATGGGGTCCGTTACGGATTCGCGACATGCAGGAAAAAAAATATTTGTACTCAAAACTTAACTAATGTATCTCACGTTTTTATTCGTGTCGACGTAACGAAAAGATTTCTGGAACATCCGTACGAAAGACCATTTCCTGTAACTATAAAGAATGTGTAATGTTGTTGGCATTTAATTGTTTTTAAACTTTGAAGCTTCACATTAAGTTCGTCGAAATGTCGTAAAAAATATATTGTCAGTTGCTATGATGATCTTTGAACATATAGTTGTGGCATCCCTGCCACGTTTAGGCTAAGTTAAAGAATGCGGGTGTAGCGGCATATAGTTCGCAGCGTTGGTAGAAAGTTAGCATTGACCGTTTACAGATGTTTAGGTGTAGGCAGTTAAGCCTACCCTAAAGTCTGTAAGTCGGCAAAATTATTTTATGTTTTTTTTTCGACGTGCGTAGCTCAATAGGCTACCCTGCCATAAACGCTGCCAGCCATGTCCCGTTACGGTTCATTAGGCCACATGGTCTGCGCAAGCCGGAAGGACATTTTCGTCACTCAAGTTCTAATTTATAACACTCTTTCTCCCGCCGAAAATGGGAGGACTCTGCGAGAAAAATAACTCCACTGCGGAAAGGCGCTAAAACATAGATAATCCGTCGAGCCTCCGAATCTGTAATTTCGCATGTTTGAAATAGTATTACAATTCTTAATAGAACCTCCACCTCTTGCAAACATACTGTTACGAGCACTTATTCATTTCACACTAACCTACCTCGCGACAGCCGGTAAGAATGAACCGAATAAATGAGTTGACAGCGTGAAATCATCCGAGTGAATGCTGCGTAGTGTTTGCAGGACAGGATGTTTGGATGATCGGTTCGAGTGTCACGTCGGATGGTAAAGTTTGAAGAACGCCTGAGAAATACGCGTGTATCGTCGAATGATTCGTTTTTAACCGACTTCGAAGAAGGAGGAGGTTACTCAATTCGATCAGTATATTTTTATTTTTTATGTTTGCCCGCCGATTACGCCTAGCTGGATGGACCGATCGGAACGAAACCTTTTGCATTTGGTAGGTTCTAACTCCCCATTGGTACCACTATAAAAAAAATTTTCTTTTTTTAATTGCAAAGTATTGTTATTGCAAAAAACCGGCAACTTTTGAAATAAACTTTTCTCGATTTTAGTGCGCTTTTAATATCTTGTCACGACCATGATTCTGAACAATTTTGTTCATATACAAATTTCACGGAAAACTTTAGTTTTCGAGATATTAGCGAAAATTGTTGTTAATTTTTGCAACCACTTCGAACGATTTTTGTCTCCTTCTAATACGTTATCAGTGGCATGATTCTGAACGTGTTTTTCCTTATATGTAATTGTCGGGCAACTTTAGTTTTCGTGATATTAGCGAAAAACTATTATTATTAATATTAGTGGAACGTCCAGTGCTATGCACCGGAAAACCAAGAAAGGGCAATTACAATGCACTGTCCCAAAACACTAACTAAGCTTTACCGCTCTAACACCCGACTTCTGCAGCAAGATGAGTTCACGTTGACGTTGGTGTATTATACTTAATTATGCTCATGGCATTTACGCAGACCAAAAAAAAGCCCTGAAGAATTGTCTTACAGTATCCTATACAATTCTCCCTGTTCCACTAAAAAGCGTGAAATAAAATAGTTTTAAGAAAAAAATACACCGACTTCGAAATGCACTAGAAAGTATAAAATAATTTCTATTTCCTAATGAAGTAATTTCTATTTCATTTAATCATACAATTACGTAACATATATGTATGAAACCTATTTACTCGTTAGGTAGTATATTAAATATATTTCAACCTTTTCGGAGACGGCGCAAAATTAAAAATACCTCAGTAAACATTGCTCCCAATAACCAATTGATTGTGGTATGGCGTATTGGAAATTAATAAATCCTGAGAAAGAATACGAACCATTATAGATATATCTGGTAATATACGTAAATGTAACGACTGAATCTTCATTTCGCAACGTTTCTGATATAAATGAAATTGAATCGACTTCGTTCGCATATGGAAGCCATGGATCTAAGAACCTATAAGCGGAGCCCATGACGCGGGAATTACCAAATTAGCGGCAGATGGGCTCTATCTTTATAGTTTATGCGGCGATCGAATCTTTCCGTCACATACTCTATGAATCTAGATAGACCATAGCTACATTCTATACGCACTAACACCTACTTCGCGGCGTGCTGTCGAGTTATATGTGTAGACAACAGAATAGCTATACAAGCTTTGCCTATGTTCGGCTGTCCAAAGGTTGACATGTTCAAGAAAAACTTTTAATTTTGCGCCGCCTCCGAAAAGATTGAAATATATTTAATATACTACCTAACGAATGAATAGGTTTCATTCATATATATTACGTAATTGTATGATTGAATGAAATAGAAATTACTTCATTAGGAAATAGAAATTATTTTATACTTTTTAGTGCATTTCGAAGTCGGTGTATTTTTTTCTTAAAATTATTTTATCTCTACAGTGAAGAAGACTAAAAACTAAGAATGTTATTACTGCTATCAAATGTAGTATCAAAAATGTTAAAGCATACAAAAAACTTTCATGAATGTATCAATTATTACTTGAAGCGGACTTGATTAGCCACACCTGAGCAGTTATAAATAAGCATGTAACATGGCTGCTTATCATTTTGCAAAGGTCAAAGTTGCTCGCTTGTGTATGGCCACGTCCTTTAAAAATAGGAAAAACGTACACCACTTGCAATATTTATTTATTGTTGCCATCGTATGCAGTCGCGAAAATACTTCTGATCTTCAAGACACCAATGCACGCTCCATTACGCTTCCCCCTTTGCAAATATTACCTCTTCGAGAATATTCAAACAAAACATGACAAAAATTCTTTCGACGCAACAGAGTGATTGACTGGTTGCACGACTGTGAAACAATTATATGAAGACTGTAAGTAAAGATGTATCGTCGAAATCGTTCCAACATGGAGAGATTTCGTGTTTCAAAAGAATGGATGAATTTGATTGAGGTAAAGGGTAAATACAAATTATTTAGACGTAATTGAGCCTCAAAAAGAATGACAATTTATTGGTTCGAATGATTCGAATTAGGGAAAAAAGCCTTGCGGCATAAAAAACCCCTTACAAAATTATGTATTCGTTAATAATTATACAGTGAAAGTGTGTGTGTAAGTGTGTATACGTTATGTATATGATTGCGTTGTTTGCTGTTTGATTTGAGGAGAACAGGGTCTTGCTCAATATAATTCGATTGGAGGAGAACAGGGTCTCGCTCAGTGTAGTTCGATTAGAGGAGAACAGAGTCTCGCTCAGTGTAGTTCGATTGGAGGAAAACAGAGTCTCGCTCGCCGTGGTAAACCACGTTCCGTGAAGTTATTCACGATGATCTATTCGAGGGGGTAGGACTCGCTCGAATAATGTGTTATGTGCGAATCAACCACCCTACCGTGGCCTATTCGAGGGGGTAAGACTCGCTCGAATAGTGTGTAGTATGCGAATCAACCGCCTTACCGTGGGCCATTCGAGGAGTGCAGGGTCTCACTCGAATGGTATTTGTGTATGATTCCCGAGCCACTCTGCATTGGCTATGCCGTGTTATAATTTGCGAAACTCTAACACTCACTATTGACTTTTCGAAATTGATCTGACTCGTTCAAGACTCAACGTTCGACTAACTCAAGCTTCGACGTCCGACCGACTTCCGCTACGATGTTCAACTAACTATTTTATATAAAAGAAATTACCTAAATACCTTCGCGTTTCTGAAAGTAACGATTAAGCAAAATTCTAAGTCTTTGTTTGACCAAAAATGTTCCAGACAATAGGTACAGTTGTTAATCGGTTAATCGGTGTTTTCACTGCGAAATGTTCGAACCAGATGTAATAGACAAGAGAGCCCCGGTGACCCGTACTCCCAGTTTATTGTCAAGTTGAGCTTTCTTGGCCTTACGCCGCTCGCCGTACCCAAGCTTTCGCTTATATGACGGTCGGTGTTAAATCATAGACCCACCACTGCACAAGAGTCGGAGCCCGGTCCAACCAACGAGGAGAAGACCACACCTAACTCCGATTGCCTGCTGTAAGGAATTTTAATCTTGGTTCCTGTACTGCTACTGGGCTAGTTAGCGCCCAGAAGACCGGAGAGAACCGGTACCCGTACTTCCAGGTAAAAAACTATTGACGATGACTTACGCGCCGAGCCATTTGGGTCCAGCAATAAAACGGTTAGTCGCGGTAAAGGTCTCGGCTCGCGGCTGAACAAAAGAATTACTATGTATTTCAAAGAATCGAAACGGCAGTTTCATAGTAACGACCTCTGTAAGTTGCATATGCAAGAAAGTGAGTTGGCCATATTGGTAAAGGAGAATTAACTCTGCATTAAATCGGCAATTATTCAGTTACGCAGTAATTAAAGAAATTGATAGCCGGTAAATTTACGCGGAGATGCGTACATCGGAATTATTTATTTCCGTTAAAAATATATTTAAGAGTAATTTTGTAATAAAAGAAGTGTTTCATTTATTGTTTCTGCTATTCTGATAAGAAGATAACACAGAATTATTCACTTTTTAGTGTTTTTTTCAGAAGGGTTACTTTAATGACAGCAACATAGTAAAGTAGTATTTCGACGTATTTATAAACTGAAAATTCAAAATATAATACAAAATAATTTTTTGCGAGTTGTGCTAATTGATATTGAAATTCCAAAGCAAAATTTTCATCAGATTGAGAAAGGACGGATAAGAAGATGAATGTGAAAACTGTATTGTTTCTCAGGTTTATCATTTCCAATACTTTCTATGTTGCTATAAATGTTTCAGATTTTAGTTATGTTCACGTTTAGTTAATGAGTTGACTGAGTCACTCGGACCTTTATACTTATACATAGTTTTTTCATATTTCTACTAAGTTAGTAAATATTCGGAAGCAAAACTCTGTAATTATTCGACACAAATACATAATAGCTACAAATAGCAGATGAGAGTATTATCAGAAATACAGAAAATATAATACATACAGGATAATCAAAATATTAAATCAGTTTACTTAGGCATACGTAAACCTATTCAAAGCAATCTATCTACCTTACAGTATTACCTACAATAGACAATGTTTTCAAGACAAGGTTTATTCTTCTAAATGAAACAGCTTTCATGGTCACATTGGCATATGAAGAGTCCTGTCCCACACAAAGTGTATCTAACATTAACAAGTGCCGATTAGAAAAAGACGTAAAATATATTATTCAAATACTTAAGCAATTTAATCTTTAATAATATGTAATGTTTCACTATGCGGTCCAAAACGGGGAATTAGTTTAATATTGCTTTATACATTTTATTCAACATTTTATCAACAATTAATTTTTAATAGTTATACATTGAACATCGTAACATTAGGAAATTTATAATTTCTTTTACTTTACCAAAGAAGTAAAAGGTTCACTGTAAAGACAGCATAACAGTAAAGTAGGATACCGACGCCTTTAGAAGCTGCAAAATGAGGATTCCATATAGAATACTGCTTTTGAGGATCGTACTAGGATATTAAACATACCACAGCAAAACCTTCAACTGACGGATCGTAGATGCCCAGAAAGTTTAAAGTTAGTCCACTATTGCTTTTCAATATGATCAGCTGTAGTAATTTCTGCGTTGCTGTAGATGTTTCGTACCAATTGGTGTTATACCTGTAATTATAGACAATTATACACTATTAAGTTGGACGAGAAGCAGTACGACTTGGAAAGTATTATTTGACAGAAATTTCTTTCAATGTTTCCTTAACATTGCAAATAAAATCCCTGGATAAATGACTAGAAGATTGCGATTCTAACATAACATGAAAAATAACAACGCAAATTTTTGAATATTGAAATTTTAGAGCACATTAAAGACTGTGATAATAATGGTAAAAATGAATAAAAACAATATTTGCGGAGCTATTAAGAATGTATAATGTTATGAACATTTAATTCTTTCTAAACTTAGAGAGTTCACGTTAAGTTCGTTGAAATGCCGTCAAAATTATACCGTATTATACCGTATTTTTGACAAATATGTTCGATTACTCTGATCTTTGGGTACTTTTACTATTGGAAACGTAAAGACGTTCAATATTCAACACATGGATACTTCACAATCAACACGGTAAAAGCACACAAAAATTTGTGCAAGTAATACTGTAATACATTTACGTTGTATGGGAGATGCTGCCAGCGGTTTGGATCATGTATTCGGTTAGAAGGTTCATCCAAAACATGTATCCCAATATACATGTAATCAGTAACACGGATACGATTGTCTCACTGATATCTTCTGTTCGAAACACCGTTTGAGATAGCTATAACAAACAATTTCTAAATCCTTACTATGAACTTCTTTAAAAAAAAGTTATGTCCATACTATCTAGTATAATGTGATATAATTTGAATTACTCACGTAAAATAAATGAGTGCTTAAGGCGATCACACCATACATAATGGCAAGAATGTAGGATATCTTGCAGCGGTTGTGTATGTCACGTGCAAATCTTCAAAGGTATACGTAATAAGTTAAGTAAAATATTACTTCCTTACAAAACTCATGATAAGGCTCCCTATGCGTTAAACATAATCTACCTCGGGTCGATAAAATTGTAAGGTGGATCTATAATTATGCAGTCGATTTCAATATTTGAATATTCACCACGAGTAGATTGGCATAACCAAATTGCCATTTGTTACAGGTACAATTTATTAATAAAATTGTTAAATAATTGTGTATTCATGTAGAGCTATGCCATATAGTAAGTACAAAATTATAAAGTAAATTTTATAAAAGTGATCGATTAAGTTTATTGTCGACATGGTGGTGACCGTAGCTGCCTTCGGCAGCTCCATTAACAACCCACGCTAAAAACAAAAGTTGGCCTCTCAGGATGGTAACGGACTTATGTGGAACCTAGTCATACTGACCCTAGTACTATGCAATAATGTGATATTGGATTCTCTCCAAGAAGTAGAGATTCCCATAAAAAGAATCAGAAAAATACGGAGACCGATATTACTATTTTTATTTTCATTCGGTAGCAAAGAAGGAAATAGCAAAAAAGATAGTAACAAACATATTTAGAAAATTTAAACTTTTCTATGTCTTTCTTTATATCTTTACAATATAAGTGAAAAAGACAACAATTAACAACCATTAATATTTCTTTTAAATACATGTATTTTGTACAAAATAAGTGTATTGAAAGCAGTAAGTCGCAGGAACAAAATGAAACACAACTAAAATTATACGAAGTGTGAAAAAGTAATGAACCACGCGAAAATTTTATACACATTCATTACTTAATCGTTATTTTTAGGTTAGTTATAGTTTATTATTCGTATTATGATTATACTGCGCACTGTACATTATAGAAGAAAATGTTATGGTGTCAATATAAGAAAACCGCTGTTTACAAAAGCATTAACATGAAGAAAAGGCTGAGAATTTCTGGTTAAAAATTTAAAATTATTGCAGGTCGGAATTGATTAGTACATATATAAAAGAAAAATACTCACTGAAGTGCCGTTCGATGTACAATAACACCATTAACTATATAACTCATACTTTCGTTATTTGCAGAATCTTGTCCAAGATGCGACACAGAGGATTCCAAAAGAATGGCTTTTTGGAAATAATAACTAAGAACGATAAATTAAAGAACTATTAGAAACACGAAACACAGTATTCTCTTCATAAGTATGAAAATTTCAAGTTTGAAGTTTTACATTTATAAAATAGGTACTACATTCCTTGTAGTGAGCCAAATGTAGAAAAGGATAGCGGTACAAACACAAAGAGGGACTAACGTTCGGCAAACAGTTTCATTTACGAAAAATCAAAAATAAAGAATTTCGATTTTTGAATTTAAAAGACAGAACATGTACGATTGCTGACCGCTTCAACATTTTACCTTTCTTTTCTTTCGTCATCCTTTTTCACGTTAAAAACTTTAATCACCCGTTACACAAGTAATTATGATCCTAATTGTATCGTATTTGGCAGAGACCTTTTTCACACTTACGGAGAGAATACTGTAGATAATTCAGGATAATGAGAATATAAGATTAATTTATTTAAACATATTAAGACTTAGCCAAATCGATTTATCTGTCTTGTATTCTTTGCTGTGTCATACAACCTAGAAAACCAAATTCTACTGTTGCTTTTAAAAAATTGTTTACAGGTTATATTTCATTTCACACTACTGAAAATTGCATACATATTCCGTGTTTGCAAATTGCGTTAAAGATATGCGTTCAAATTTAATTCTATAAATTTGCTTATTTTGTGCATGTTCATAGTGCGTATATAGACCCTTCTATCGTGTCAGGTTAAGTTATGCTCTGTCATTTTAATTAAATAATTGCATATGAGAATGTGGAGAAGGAAATGAATAATCACAACGTTTTCAGTAGGGTTTGAAAAACGGAGTTCACGTCTCATAAGAATTAAGAAACTCATAATTAAAAACGACATATCATTTAAAACGTACGATATATTCATATACTAATATCAGTCACGTCACGTTTGAAATATTCTTTACTATTTTCGAAGATCTTGTTTCATTCTATGTAGATTGTACGTGCATTTCACAAATAATACAAATAATTATTTTACAAATAATAATTTATGTAAGATTCGGTTTTACCTAGCAACTTCGAATAAACCAGTGATATGCGAGATGATCATAATCATTAGTGATTCCGTCCCAAAAACTATGGTTATGTTAATCGTCAACAACAAATACATCAAAAACCTGTTCATAATTGGATGTTGTTTTTCGTTAATAAAGACTTCCGCATCTAGTGGAAGCTTTGCTGGGCGAGATTCATTTAATGGTAAAATTTTGTCCAAAATAATAGGAAAAATGTAATACAGCATCACCATACACGTTAAGGGGTAAACAAAGGCTGTAAAACGTATTATGAATTCACTAAATCACTTTCAGAATTTCAAACTATTAAATATTTTCCTCACCCGTAGAAATTATTACTAGATGTTTTCCGCGAAAGGCGTGTATCCGCATGATTCGAAGTATCTCTTTATTATTTGTTTTCCAATGAAGCTTGACTCGATTTAGAAATTCCTTCACCTGCATTTTATAGTAATATTTAATTAAATATTCCGCCAACATGAATTCAACTTCCATACCGAGCTTACATCGTTCATTTGATACCAAGCTATGTGATATTTTGTAAGTGTAACCATTGCTATTGATATAAATGACGTTATCCGTAGTAGACGAAGCAGATTTTTCTCTACAGCGAAGAAAGCTAAAGCCTAAAAATATTATTATTGCTGTCAAGTGTTATTTGAAAAACATCAGAACATATTATTGTATTATAAAACAATTTACGTCCGTTGTATCGTAACAAACCGTTCGTCCGTTGTATATTAATAAAATATGACCGTTTTCGAAAATGTGAAGCGAGAGCTTTGATATCCTCCTTCCTATTGTAGTACAGTAACCATTTTATATTAACAAATCTTTCGGGGTCTGAAGTTTTGCATATATCGTACAGGTCTGTAACATCCCTGAAGAATTTTTTTTGCTTTTCGTTCGTACCACCATGACAATTTCATTTTTGATATTTTGATTTCTAATTATCAACAGTACTTTTTCTTTACCGATCGCGACATTGTTATCATAAGAATTTAGTTTAACAGTCCGTAATAAATGAACATTTTTTAATTTACGAATATTATATTATTACATGATTTACAAGTTAATCAATTAAATGTTAAGTTGAATTATTGATCACGAGATTTATGTATTATTTTAGTTAGCTGAATAAATAGTAAAATGTATATGTTTTGTATGGAATATTCCGAAATGCTGCGTGCTACGTGTTACGACGCCAGTCCCGAACTTCCCAGAATTAGCGCACAATCTTTAGAAAAGGATAGAAAATATATTTTTCATTTACAATATTATTAGACATTAGAATTATTAACCATATTACTAACTAGATCAATCAGTATATATAAAGCTTGCTAATATTATGTTAACTAGAATTATCAATAATCAAAGTCAGGTATTATTTTATTGAACTAAATATATTGTAAATTGTGTAGACATAATGTTAGATTTTAAGACGGTGTATAACATTGAAGATTTGCCATAGCAGCAATAAAAGACCAAGGAACCATTACTTGTCCGTTTTAACAGTTGGTAGACACATTGAGCCCAGGATTCGCGTAGTTGTCTTTCTTTTTTTCGGTACATGTAATTTGAAAAGTTGAGGTGATCCTTGGGTTTATTACTGTTACGGTAATTAGTAAGAAGAGGGCTGGATGGATCACCGGTCTACGGTTTTGGGCCGGATGATCGCAGTAGAGGAAAGTGGAATTTCCGATTTCGGGAGACGTCATCACTTTTCCCACCCCGTGTTTTCTCCCTTCCCAGCGTCTGTATACAAGAAGGTGCGAAAGACAGTCTATCGTAAGAATTTGTAATTGAAACATTAAAACACCTTCCGTATCCGTTATTTGTTAAATTGTTGTCGGCCTCTGAATCATTTTTCCCACCTTTACCCCGGAATAGTCTACAATTGCAAAATTTTACAGAATATTCTAGAAGCACCGCATGCTTCTACGTTTAGACCAAGTTCTTGAAAAATTCATGCGCCATATATAGAAAAGGACAGCAAATGTATTTTTCGTTTAAAATGCCATTAAACTATTATTTTCGTATTAAAAACGTTTACTATTAATCAGAACACGACATTGCCGATGTAATAGAATCATTTGCATCAGTAATTAATGTCTAATTAAGAATTATATATAAAATCATATGTAAAATTATACGCAAAATTATATATGTTAAAAAGAGGTCGATTTTAAAACTAGGAGTACTGCTCACACTGGAGTATGAGCGAGGCAAAGCGTAACTGACGCTGACCGAATAAATGTTTTTGCAAACTTACTCCTGGTTAGGTCAAGAAAATATCCATTTTTTAAACAATTGGTGAGGGCGCTGCTGACAGCAAGACTTTAATAATAAATTAAATTCACTCAAAGCCGACATACAGTCGCTTCGATTCATCAGTCTAATTAAGAAAAACAATACTGAATTTACTTATCTAGATAAATTCTATTAACTAACACTTTTTTTAATTATCAACTTTGTTCTTCCTTAGAGGACCATTTTGATTGGATAAGCTCAATTCTCTCTTTAAATTCTCTTTGCCTTATAGCCTTCTATTCGAAATTCGTTAATTGGCTCACTTTCTGTACTTGGATACGTCATGTGGATCTCACGGTTTAAAACAGCTTCCTAGTCTAACTGATGAAGTAGTGGTACATAGCTGTCGTCGATATTGATTTCTTCATTATCATCATTTTGTTTTGTACTATCGACCGTAAGTTGAGCTAACTGGCCACTTATGTCGCCATTTTCAGGAATCGCTGACAAATTTTCTTCACTGATGATGATGTTTGCGCAAAATAGATTGTTGGCTTTTAACCGAATAAGAGTTGTGCGTAATTTACTTGCTGATGCCAGAAATTCTACGAAACATCTTAGTGTGTCATGGTTAAAAACAATCGTTGATGGAAGATCTGAAGGCCGTGGAGCAAATCTTTTGCAAGACGTGATATGTCCTGGCGAAAATTTATCACATTTTCAGTGTACGCATATTGAGCTCTTCTGATTTTGTATAGCGAAACGGCTAGGTGTATTCGGGCGATGAGCATTTACTGAATGTATGTTAGTTTTACAAGATCCTGAGGTACTTCTCCTGGATCCATAAAATTCGCTGATATAAATCTTCACTGTTTATTTGGATACAAACAAATTGTACAAAAGTCCAATCCAGTCTTTATTATATCAGGATAGCAGTGTTTGCAATTTTCGCAGGTCATTAATCTTATACTTGACATTTCTTCATCAAACTCATGGGTTACTTCAACCATACTTTCATTATACCCGGTAATGTTTCAAAGATCAAGAGAAAAAAATATAGACTCTTCCTGTCTTTGCCGATGAGCTTGCACCCGTCGTCTATTAGCTTTGATTCTGTGGACGATACTTGTTCTCCTCAGACGTGGCGTAATTAGGCTTGCTTTTATGAAATGGTTTTTGACTAAAAGAGAGTTTTAAGAAAGAATACTTTTATAATAAATAATCATGTGAAGGAATAATATTAGCCCCTTTTCTTCCATTATATATGTATATACCTGTGTATGTCTTCCAAGAGAGCTAACCCGATTAAAAAGTTGTTTGAAACCAGACTCCTAAGTTCTCTCTAAATTCTCGGAAAAGTATCTCGAATATTGCCTTTAGAACCTATGCTAGGCCAAAAAGATTAACGCGCCGCTTCCTTAATTCCTTTCAAGAACAAGCCGAGATACTAAAGATATTCACCTAACTAATTAAACTGGTCCTTTCGACCTTTTTAGAACCTCAAATAGTCTAATGAGACTTTCGCCAAGAAAAAAAGACCAGATTTCTGCTATTTCTAGTGAAAAAACCTTGTTCGGGGCTAAAATTAAGTCTAACTCCTTTAATTTTTATTCGATTTCGCTCAATATTGAACTTAAAGTTGTTTTTATTTAGATCTCGAAATATGTGAAGTTTCAAGGCTCTATCTATGATGGTTCTCGAGAAAAGTGCAGTCCTGCGACATCTGATGACCACTCGACTCCAAGTCAATAGTCATCATCTGTCGCCTCATTTGGACTCTCATAAATAAATAACCTTTCGCTTAGACCTCACGCAGTCTATCCCTATCATAAATCGTTCAAAGGCCAAATAGCACAGGCTAATTGCCCTCCGACAACTCTCCAAAATACGTTGATGCTAACACGGCCAACCTGATCTGCTGCACGCTCTCGGGAAGCATTCACATAAAAAATTCAAACACAATACAGCAATAACAATCATGAATTACCAAAATCCCTCTAAGTCAGCGTCTCCAGGTTACATAGCCCTTGGCTCCGCACCTCTCACGTGTCCTGCCCTCACTAAGACCAAACGCTTCCATACCAAGTGTTTCCCGGCGTCGTAACCTCCACAGCTCTATACTTTACCTGTACCCTGCTGCAGTTACTGCCACACTTTACCAACGTAGGCTCTATTCCGCGTAATTTGTGTACCTTTCAAATGCCGTCCTTCGACCACTTTGTTAAGGTCATGACCACATGTCATCCCTAACAAAGTCTAATTTCGAACACCTAGCATTACTCTATTCCGTACACAACATTGCCGTCTTTTCTACATTCCACTCGTACCTTCGTACACTCACATAAAACTCTTGACCCAATCAGTCAACCTTTCATCTCAACCTGGCACTCTACTAGCACCATATTAGGTTCATCAAAGCTCACGTTGAATTGTAACAATCAATTAACCTTTCTCATAATCACTCATTCAATACCTAGCCTTTTTATCTATCTATAATCTAAATGTTTAGGTTACTAATCAAATAAGGAAATGCAAAATTAAAAAAAATCTATTCTTTTAATATAACTATTATACCGAAATTCCAAAACACTAACAAATATTAACTAATACAAGAAAATAATGAAAAATAAACTAAAGATTACATAAATTAATACAAAAACAAGAAGAATATACAAATACACTATATGTTTTCTTTTTTCCCCCTTTTTTTTCTAATTTTTATTCAAAATGTAATTATCCTAACACTAACATATTATTTTTAAATTAATCCGCTAACACAGTTCATCGTCCGCAACCAAATCATTGTCACCCGACCATTCGCCTTTCCACAACTGCAACCGGTCTTTCGGCACTACCTGCGATTTACCACTTTTCCCGACAATCTCAAATCTGTCCTTTTCTAATACCCGAACTATTTTATAAGGTCCTATAAATTTCACGTCCAACTTAGCCCGACGAGTATCCGCAGGACGCACAAACACCGTATCACTCTCTTTATAATCAATATTGTCATTACGATGTTTATTAAAACGCCTATCCTGCAATTGGGCATTCTTAATTAATCGTTCCGCCGCAAGAGCCCTATCTGCGACGACGTCGATCCGCTCTCCCGTTTCTGGAAGTTCTCTTTCTGCCGCTGCCGCACTATCTGCGCTGCGCTCAATCCCTAACAATAACCGCATCGGTGAAAACCCGGTCGAACTCTGTACAGTTGTGTTTAAAGACAACTGAATTTTCGGAATTTTGTTCGGCCATTCTGTCGAATTTGCTACTTCGACCGTAAGCAAATTCGTAACCGTAGCGATATACCGTTCCGCCCGTCCATTCGCTCGCGGTGCCCCGATAGCAATTAAATGTAATTCTACCCCGTGTCTACGAAATAACTGTTCAAGCGGCCTATAAGTAAAATTTGTCGCGCGATCAAGGACCACCCGTCGCGGAGTACCAAAGAGTGTCAGCCGATCACGGAAAACTTGCAATGCTTCCGGGCCATCCAAAGACTTTAACACGATCAGTTGAACATACTTCGTAAAAGCGTCAACAATTAACAATATATGTTTATAACCATCTCGCGATTCGGGAAATGGTCTTACACAATCACCTTGAATGGTGTCAAACGGAATCGCCGATTTGGGTATCGAATACAATAACCCTTGCTTCAGCCCACTATGCTTCTTAGCAACAATGATAATGCAAGAATAAAGCTTTCTTCTTTTTGATTTTTTTTTATCAACATATTTATGAAATTTTTCCTGATTAAAATGACACGCGACGAAATTCGGGACATATTTCTTTGTAATTTCAAATATTACGCGTACAGCGATGATCTCACCCCAATAAGATACTGCAAGTAAATATAACTTGAACTACGTCGTGTTTAGTCTGATTTTAATCATGAAAATGTAACAAATATAATGGAGTAAATTGCGTATGAAATACACAAAGTTAGCAACGCATTAGCATTGCAAATAACTGAACAAATTTTCCATTTTTGCCGACTGCCACGATCACAGCGTCTGTTTCCTTTCCACTCGCTATCTTTCTCTGCGTTGAAAACTTTTATCGTCAATTAAACTAATAAATATAATCCAAATTATATCATATTTAATCTCATTTTAATCAGAAAAAATAATTTTTAGAAAAAAAATACACCGACTTCGAAATGCACTAAAAAGTATAAAATAATTTCTATTTCCTAATGAAGTAATTTCAATCTCATTCAATCATACAATTACGTAACAGATACGAATGAAACCTATTTACTCATTAGGTAGTATATTAAATACATTTCAACCTTTTCGGAGGCGGCGCAAAATTAAAAATACCATAGTAAACGTTGTTCCCAATAGCTAGTTGATTGTGGTATCTAAGAACCTATAAACGGAGCCCACGACGAGGGAATTACCAAATTTGCGCCGCCTCCGAAAAGGTTGAAATGTATTTAATATACTACCTAATGAGTAAATAGGTTTCATTCGTATCTGTTACGTAATTGTATGATTGAATGAGATTGAAATTACTTCATTAGGAAATAGAAATTATTTTATACTTTTTAGTGCATTTCGAAGTCGGTGTATTTTTTTTCTAAAAATTATTTTATTTCACGCTTTTTAGTGGAATGCTGAGAATTGTGTAGGATATTGTGAGACAGTTCTTCGGTTTTTTTTTCTATTTTTTTTTTTTTATTGTTTCGTTATTTTAATATATTAGTAACAACAGTGTTTCGCTAATAACTCGACAACTATTGCTTCCCGTTAATTGCGGATAAGGAAAGAGTTGTTCAGAACCATTCCCCTGATAACATATTTAAAGGACATTAAAATCGTCCAAAGGTGCTCTTTAAAGTTAATAACAATTTTTTCGCTAATATCTCGAGAAGTAAAGCTTTCCGTCAATTATGCATGAGAAAAAGGTTGTCCAGAACAATGTCCCTGACAACATATTAAAAGGACATTAAAATCGTCCAAACTTGATTTCGAAAGTTAATAACAATTTTTCGCTAATATCTTGTAAACTAAAACTTTTCGTGAAATTTGTATATGAACAAAATTGTTCAGAATCATGTCCGTGATAAGATATTAAAAGCGCACTAAAATCGAGAAAAGTTTATTTCAAAAGTTGCCGGTTTTTTTGCAATAACAATACTTTGCAATTGAAAAATGAAAAATTTTTTGATAATGGTACCAATGGGGCGGCAGAACCCACCAGGTGCAAAAGGTTTCATTCCGATTAGTCCATCCAGCTAGGCGTAATCGGCGGTCACACATAGAAAAAAAAAAAAAAAAAAAAATATACTGATCGAATTGAGTAACCTCCTCCTTTTTCGAAGTCGGTTAAAAAAGGGCAATCACAATGCACTGTCCCAAAACACTAAATAATTTAGTGTTTAGATTTAACGCTCTAACCCCGACTTCTGCATCAAGATGAGTTTCCGCGGACGTTGGTGTATTATACTTAATTATGCTCATGGCACTTACGCAGACAAAAAAAGCCCTGAACAATTGTCTTACACTACCCTATACAATTCTGCCCATTCCACTAAAAAGCGTGAAATAAAATAATTTTCAGAAAAAAAATACACCGACTTCGAAATGCACTAAAAAGTATAAAATAATTTCTATTTTCTAATGAAGTAATTTCTATTTCATTCAATCATACAATTACGTAACATACATGAATGAAACCTATTTACTCGTTAGGTAGTATATTAAATATATTTCAACTTTTTCGGAGGCGGCGCAAAATTAAAAGGTTTTCTTGCACATGTCAATCTTTTTAATGGTGGAATATAGGCAAAGTTTGTATAGCTGTTTCTTTCTATATGTATAACTCGACGGCACGCCGCGAAAAACGTGAATGCTCGTTTTTCGTTTTTCGTTATAAGGATTAAATTCTTGTTCTGTTGAAATCAAAACTAATTAAATTCTGCTTAAAGTATTATTTAAACTCTTGTAAATTATCTCCCGGACAAAAATATAGCACATGTGTGCTATATTTAATTTCTTGAAAGCTACTTAGAATTTTTTAATATAATACATACCGTTCTAATTGTTACATTGCAGAGAGAAGGAACTTCTTAGTAAATATGGTTGACCTTGCTAGCTTCCTGAGCAAGCAGAAGAAATATACAAATACTGGCGGCGAAATGATAGCACATTCACAAAATTTATACATATATTTTCACAAAAAAGAATGTTACATTGCAATTAATACAAAGTTAACAATGATATGATAATAATAATAATCCGCCTTTATTTTCTATTACTTCGAGTACCCGCTTTGTTAAGGATTTGTATAACTTTTTAATTGTATTTTGTGGCAAATTATCCCAATCTATCTTAATAGATTCTTTTAATTGTTTAATATTATCATACTGTTTTCCATTCTTATATATAACACCTGCTAGTTCTCCTCAATAATTTTCAATAATATTCAGGTCCAGGGAGCGTGCAGGCAACGGTAAAACCGATACGTTCTCTCTTTGAAAAAATTGCTCTTCGACTCTAATTCGGAGAATTGCAGCATTGCGATGTTGAAAAATAAATTTATCTTTGGTAATTTGTAGTGCATCTTCATTAATTTGTTTTAAGATTAAATTTATATACTTTTCGAAATTCAGTTTTCCTATAAGAAACCGTACATTTGTTTTGCCTTTGTATCGTTTCCATTTAAATTCCAGTACGGATCATCACACCACCTCCACCCATTTGTCTTTGAAGATATGAAAACAAATTTTTTTTTATTGACATTTTCATTTTACTACCATGATTTGAAAAAAGAAAGATTAGTAAAAAAGCAAAGACAAATGGGTGGGGGTGGTATAGTGATCCGGACTGAAATTTAAACGGAATGAGTACAAAGGCAAAACAAATGTACGGTTTCTTATAGGAAAACTGAATTTCGAAAAGTATATAAATTTAATCTTAAAACAAATTAATGAAGATGCACTACAAATTACCAAAGATAAATTTATTTTTCAACATCGCAATGCTGCAATTCTCCGAATTAGAGTCGAAGAGCAATTTTTTCAAAGAGAGAACGTATCGGTTTTACCGTTGCCTGCACGCTCCCTGGACCTGAATATTATTGAAAATTATTGAGGAGAACTAGCAGGTGTTATATATAAGAATGGAAAACAGTATGATAATATTAAACAATTAAAAGAATCTATTAAGATAGATTGGGATAATTTGCCACAAAATACAATTAAAAAGTTATACAAATCCTTAACAAAGCGGGTACTCGAAGTAATAGAAAATAAAGGCGGATTATTATTATTATCATATCATTGTTAACTTTGTATTAATTGCAATGTAACATTCTTTTTTGTGAAAATATATGTATAAATTTTGTGAATGTGCTATCATTTCGCCGCCAGTATTTGTATATTTCTTCTGCTTGCTCAGGAAGCTAGCAAGGTCAACCATATTTACTAAGAAGTTCCTTCTCTCTGCAATGTAACAATTAGAACGGTATGTATTATATTAAAAAATTCTAAGTAGCTTTCAAGAAATTAAATATAGCACACATGTGCTATATTTTTGTCCGGGAGTGTAGATTTAACCTTTAATCGACGATTACACTTGGCACTTGTAAAACCCGGTTTTTAGAGAATATATTCAATTGTTCATTTCATATTTTTATTTTTCCTCGTTTAATTATAATTACTGTCCAAAAACCCACTTCAGAAACACCTAATCCTCTTGGTGTTCGATAGCTACGCTCACGGATCTGCCCGCGCACGTGAAGATTTACTGACATGAGAGAATAAATGCACTACTGCACTCGAAAACCTCTCCAATTTGCAACCGGTAAACTGAATGTGTTTAGTTGATATCTAATGTTCTAGGTCTTCCTTATAAAACTTTATTTCTATATGTAAAATGCAACAAACTATCGTGAACATAGCAATTAGTACGTGAAATAAACTTAATAACCCATACCTGTGAAATTAGGGATACCCAAGTACTGAGGCTGATGATGCTATTTTGCAAGATTCGAAGTTTTCTACTTGTATATGGCCAAAGTCCTATCGCCAACAGAAAGAACATACACCACCTGTAATAGCTATTTATTTCTTCCATCGCGTGCAATGGCTCAAATACTTCTGACCTTCGAGACACCAATGCACCCTCCATTACACTTCGCTCTTTGCAAATATTACCTCTTCGAAAGATTTTCAAGTGAAATTATACGAAGTGAATGATATCAAATGAAATAAAAATTCTTTCGATACAGTAGAGTGATTGGCAGGTTGTACGACTGTGGAGTTACTTATTCATACGAAGGTAGGGTGCGAGTAACGCGATGCGTAGTTGTATCGTGGTGGTATAATAGTGTCATTATGAAAATGATAGGGTAAAAGAAAAGGCGAAAGAAGAAAATTTTTCTGCGCAAAGTTAAATCATTATATTTTTATGCAATACAAGTTTACAAGGAAGGATACTGTTCGATTGTTCTCAGACGGTTTGTGTCCGCAGAATGATATGAGTTTGTTACACTTCTACGAAATGTGAGTCCATGGGAGAAAATAATTATTAATAGCCTGCAGTCGATTTGGTTTCTCCGGAAGGAGAGCACATGTTGAGAAACAGAACGATATCAATAGTGGTGTATCAGTGTATATTGCCTTCAGTATCAGATATGGCAGATTTGTTGCGTGTATATACAATGTGATACATTAAACTGTGACATTATAAACACAGTGATATTAGTTGCCACTGTCATATCACTTATTCTCATATTTAGGAATTTAGAGATATAAAAATCAAGTGATTTGGAAGTTGGAGATCTAGAGTTCTGAAATGACATTATCCCAAATGATCTATTCTATCATCAAGATCGAAAACTGTAATCATAAGCCAGCACGAAACATGGTATATCACATTATTTCATCGTAATCTCATTTGGCAAATAAGTCAAATATCCCTGGCCAATAAAAATATACCTGGCAAATAAGAACGCCATTAACTGTTCGGTACATTAAATAATATTGTTTCTTTTCCTATAACAAAATCAGTACAATGTCGCGGCCGAGGAAAACATGCAATGATATCCTTGCGTGTTTTTTCGCATAATAGGGCTGCACTTATGTTCAAATATCTTGCAAAACAGATGGTCTTTTAGGAGCCGTTTACAATATGCTATTAACTCCTGCTAATAGAATTACCAGTACGTAGTCGAATTTTTATGTCCTTTACTTTGCCTTACTTCACCATAAAACCATTTTTTGTTTTCAACGATAGACAAGACATAGATAAACGAAAAAATGTAAAAATTCGACTACTACTTAATGTTACTAGCACGAGTTATTGGCATGGCATAGATGACTCCTTACAGCCTTGTGGAAATTGAATGTTGTTCAACTTTCCCTCCGTGTCTGACTGTTGTATGACTCGGTTCCCTCTATTGCTGTATTTTGTTCGCTGATTGTAGTCCCATTTCGCGCAACAAGTTGTTGCTGTCTCAACTTGAGACGAAGCCGCTTCATATATATGTATGACATTTCGCTGGAAACCACACGCTCTAGGCATGTGAGAGATAATTAACGCAAGAGTATTCGCGATTGTGAACAATCTTTCATAGAGAACTGTTTGTATACGGTGACGAACTCGCGCGGTGAGATAAAAGTTAATCAAGTTACTAATTAACCGCAGTGCTTGACGGCAACTTAATGTCGTGAGGACGAATTTGGAGTGGTGTGAAAGAAATGGTGAGTTGTTAAAGCTTAACACGTAGTTTACTTAAACTTAATTCTTAATGATGAATTTTAAAGATGTGTTTAAGTTGGTGTTTGAATTTCTTGTGCCGTTACTTCGTTTTTTCCCAAAAAGGAAAGTTTTTTGGAATAACAGTCGACAGTGGATTGATAGGAAAAGTAGGAAGGGAAATTTTGAGTTGTAATTGGGTTAGGAGTCTTAGAAATTAGCGAAGGTGGAGGAACGAAATGGAGGAAGGAAACTGGCAGTAGAGATAACGAGGAAAGCGTTATGTTTAGGGTTTTTCCAGAAATTTTATTATGGGTCTGTAATGGATTGCGGACTTGGATTAAGAGTGACGGTTTTAATCTTGGTTTATAGTGGATACTAAAGTACGGTTTATTATCTTATTATTTTTTTCAAATCTCAACATTTATGAGTTAATAGGTACCGTGAACTTATGGTGTGCTGTGTCATCGTACAGTTTGAATGTGTCGAAACTGAGGATGTGAGTGTGTGTGGATGAAGAAAGTCAGTTTGCTTAACAAATATATTTTAATTGTTACGCGGGAAAGAGCTCCGTTTGGATTTAAAAAAAATACTTTTATTTTATTTCTTAAACACTACACGATTATTACAATAATACGTATTCGTGTTGTGACTTATCCGAAACCTTAACTCCGAATGAATAATGTCTTATGTCTGTATACCTTATAATGTCTGATATTATACTGTCTCTCGCGCGGCGGCCTGTTCCGTCTTATATACTTTCGTTATAGCTTAACTGCGTTACGCTTTTTGACTTATCTTGTTTATAACCCTTGAATCGTGCCTTATCTTGTTTATATGATTAATTCTTGGACCATGCCTTATCTTATTTACATCATTTGACCGGTGAGATAATAAATAATGAGGATTAACTAACAACAAGGTAACAGGAGTGTCAGTGAATTTTGCGGATGTAAACATGACGGTGCCGAAATAACAAATGTCTCGAGCGGTGCGATAACCAGGGTTTGTATGTCCTTTTTGCGTAGAGATGGAAATAGGAGAAGAAAAGGAAAAGTACAGAGTGTAAAGTTGAGGGGGTGAAAGAGAAAATCAACGGAAAACGGAAGATTGCGGAAAAGGCAGGAAGTGCTTAGAAATGTATTTAGATAAAAGAGATAGTTAAAAAAGCTTGAAAGAAACAATAAACTAACGATGAAATAGTGGCGTACAGTGCCACAAAATAGTTGTAACAAATTCGTGTTCTGTCACTGACGTTGATAATGCGGATTCCTTAAACACAGGGAATCAGCATATTAGGAACATATACAGGGCGTCGCACAACCCTTGTAACTCCTGGAAAGGGGTGGTAGAGGACGTAATTCTGAATAAGATTTCCCTTTGCCAAAATAGGATTTGAAGCTTCGTTTTTGAATTATTAAGCAAAAACACGGACCAATCAGAGCATGGAGATTACGCGCGCTGAGAAGCGGGAGTGATAGCTTCGAGTGTAGCAGCCAAGCACGGTCATGATCAAATGCCTATGCGCCGGGACAGTGTAAACGTTTAATAACAAGCCCTTACGTCAAATCTCAGTTAAACAATGAACAGCACAGTTGCAAATAATGCTAAAGCTTAAACTATAAATTGAGATTCACCCTGTAATTGCAATTGGAGTAGGGATAGTGACTTAATACTTAGCAAAACTGACTTCTACTAATGGATATGTTCGCCGATTAATGTGGTTTAATGGCACTTTTGACCCCCTTATCTAGGTACCCCTTATCTTTTGTTGTAAACTTGCACCTTGATGAAGTGGGAAATTTGAATATAGGGTAATATAGAAATTTAAACCTCAAAATTAGAAAATTTTATACTCATAATATTTGTAGACTCCAAATATGAGAATTTAAAAGTTTGGAACTAATAGATTATGGACAGAAACTATCATATCCCTTGTGCAAATATACAAGGGAATGTTTTACGAGAAAGGTCCGCTTGAAACAGAATAACCAACACAAAGCAATAGCTCCACACAGAAAACAGTGCTTTGATGTGCATTTTCGAAAAAGGATAATTTAAGGGATAATTTAAAGGATAATAATTTTGTATACCATCATAAAACAAAAACAAATTTAACGAATTTGTACGCACTGGTAAACTGAAATAATTAAATTTCACGTTCCTAACAGAATAAAATTCTTTTCCTTCATGTTGTATTTAATCTAAGTAAGAACTAAATTCATTGTGGGATCAATATATAATTTACTAGTTTAGTCGCTTGTAATGATATTCCTCCATATCTACTTTTTTGTTTTTAGGTGGAGATATGCCGTTCAAAATTGCAAGTGCTGGTAGCAGTAATTGGATGATTTTCCACTCCTTCAATGGGAAAGTTTTGCCACGGATGAATAACATTTGTATGGAATACTCTAGAATGAAACCAAATGTGTGTTCTCATATCTGGTAACAAAGTTAAGATCTTTCACTATTCTAGGTATGTACGGTGTGTTCAAGTACTAGTGGGCATAATTTCAAAAGGTAATAGCTGGGGTGATAATGAACAACTTTTTCCTTTGTCAAATTGTTGACTAAAGCTTAATATTTTAATTTTTAACGAAAAACACGGATCAATCAGAGCGCAAGAATTACGCACATCCGAATGCGAAAGGGACAGCTTTAAGTCAGACGGCTAAGCGTGATCAGGTGCAAGCGTCTTTATGTCGGAACAGTATAAACGTTTAATAAAAAGCCCTCAAAATTCAGCTAAATAATGAACTAAACAATTAAAAGTAATGTTCAATTATTTCATCGATTTCATCGATCTTGATCTTTCATAAAATGATATACACTGCATAATAACTGATGTCACAGCCTGGTCAGTGAACTCATTTCACTTTACTATCACTTTTAATTAGCTTTTTTGACTGTAATATTTTGTTGCTATTGTTCACTAGTTGCCTAATATAATAACCAGGGATAAGTTAATTTAATTTAATTTAACACGTTCGTGACGGGGCCTGTATGTAGTGATCCCGCCTTGATGCGGTGCAGTTGTTTGCACTTTCTCCCACCTGGCGGCGCTGATTTGAAATAAATCATATGCTACGTGTTTCAACATTGTTGCTCTTTTGACATAAAACGATCAAAAGTTTTTTTTTCTGTCGGAACTACACCCCATTGTTAGTAATTCAAAAAGTATAATAAAATTAACATTTTGCTATAATAACTTATATAATGTTTTTGCTCTAGGGCACCGTTCTATATGTATCACAATATTTAGTTGGAATACTTTTGAAGTAATACAACGTCTGTGTATGTATTGTAACCTTAATTCCAAATCAAATTTCAGTCAAAAATATTACCCATAGGATGTCATGAAGGAAATTTGTTGATTCATCAGATGAATCTGATATACAATGTACCACTGGTGGCTCATCCCACCCGATGGGACAATTCTGTACGCATGTACCACCCCGTCGCTAACGTGTTAATATCCGAGACGAGTGCGTAATAGGAAACGCGACGCTATGTAAAGGTTTGTCAAAGTGGACTCCACAATGCCCTATTAAATGTTTCAGAAATGATCCTGATATTATGGGCCCTCAGAGTAGTAAAGCAACTCCACCGGGTTCATAATGGTTCACTGTCACAACCCATTTGGACGACTCTCACAAACTAGCAAGGGAATGAAGGTGCAGTAGCAGCTATGTGCGTATGCCCATTTAAACAAAAGAACATATCTTTATCTAACTTCCGCAGGAAAAATTTCCAATTGGCCCGAAGTCGAAAGAAATTCAGCAGAAGAAGTAAAACATATCAAATGATTGGGCAACTTTACCGGTGTATCTTCCAGAGTTAATGCATTAAAACGCAACATCTTTTCTTAGCAAATATTGTTCCACTGTGTAGAGAGACTGCCGAAAATCCCTCGACGAATATTTTACTGTGTGTATGCAGTATCTAAGAGAAATTTGAGTGTAAGATTTACAGGCGATAGCTGAATTTCATCAGTTGCGATGATTAATCCATTTGCAAACATTACGCCTAAACCTAAGATGATGCAAGTGATACTTTCACTTGAAAGGGTCTCGGCGCATAAGATACACTTTTTGGCCCCAGAAAAAAAATTTTAAAAAAACCATATGGGTCGTGTAGCCCGCTTCGAGTAGACCACGCGTACCCATGTTTGACCTTCCAAATCGCCGTCGTCGCTCCAGAAGAAGAGGAAATGTCTCCCGACCGGTCGAAGTACATCGGACATACAGCGACTTGAAATGATCATATCTCACCCGCGTTTAGGGCTACAGAGCTAATCGAGGGTTCTTTGGAAAGCCGGAGAAACGTACTTTCTGATGCGCATATCAAGTGTTGAAAAAGCAGCGATGAAGATGCTGCCGAGTGGGGGAACTGAAATGCATTGATTGCACATAAATGCATTCGACAGACCACTTTAGCTATACACTCAATTTGTGTCCCCCTTGAAGGCGAACAAAATGCGATATTCCTATCCAAAATCCATTGGTGGCTCGATACTTTAATTTCGAAAAAACCGTAGTTGGTCGCACCCGATTTTACATATTTCGCACACCTACCTCAATATAAGCATGAGAAAGCCGCTCTGGAAGCACTTAAGCCTCGCTGTCACTTCTTTCTGCTTCCGTTTCTGCTAATGTACTGGATGTTTTCCACACTGGAACTGGTATTATGCAGCTGAGACGTACTGCTTTCTGCTAATTCCATCGTAATAGCTGTGTTAACGGCTGTATCAAAAGTCAAATTTTGCGTTTCCAGGAGCCTAGCCTGGATGATTGGATTGCGAAGTCCTGCTATCAGTTGAGTGCGTAACGCCGTTATCAAATATGACCCGAAATTGCATTTAGCGCTTAATTTGTGTAAATCGTTAACAAATTCCTGTATCGATTCATCCTCTCGTTGTTTTCGTTGTTGAAATGCGAAGATCTCTGCAGCTTCCAAGGGTTCTGGTTCCAAGATTGTTTTCAGACACTCTTTTATTGTATTAAGCGGAGTAATGTAAGGATTGGCGCCATCCATAGCGTTCCCCAGTTTCGTGTACGTATCAATACCTCTGTATTGTAGTAAGTAGGATCTTTGCTTCGTTTCCGTTGTAATTTCAAACGCAGCAAAAGCGCCTTCCAATCTTTGTAGCCACGTGCTCCATTTATGTTTCGCCATATCGTACGTCTCAATTTTGAACGAGCCTGGAATTTCTGCCATTCTTTGAGCTGCTAATGCCGTAGTACTTTGTAAATTTCTAACCGCTGTTGTACTCTCCGCCAACTTCAATTCCGGGTTCTTCGCGTCTTCTTCCGTCGTGATCTTTTCTTTATCCCACGGGTTTCCCGCATTCATTAGTGTCAAGTGTCAAAATTCAAGGGGGAACCCCCTAAGTGGTGGGGATAGTAACGTTGCAGTTATCCAGTCTTTACTGTACTTCGTATTTAGAACCAGCGTCCCCCCATGGTCCACGACCCCCAAAAGGCCATGCTCCCGTCTATGTTACCGATCTTTTTTCTTTTTAACCGACTTCGAAGAAGGAGGAGGTTACTCAATTCGATCAGTATATATATATTTTTTTTTTTTTTTTTTTTTTCTATGTATGCCCGCCGATTACGCCTAGCTGGATGGACCGATCGGAATGAAACCTTTTGCATCTTGTAGGTTCTGACTCCCCATTGGTACCATTATAAAAAAAATTTAATATTTCAATTGCAAAGTATTGTTATTGCAAAAAAACCGGCAACTTTTGAAAAAAACTTTTCTCGATTTTAGTGCGCTTTAAATATCATATCACGGACATGATTCTGAACAATTTTGTTCATATACAAATTTCACAAAAAAATTTAGTTTACAAGATATTAGCAAAAAATTGTTAATAACTTTCAAAATCAACATTGGACGATTTTAATGTCCTTTTAATATGTTGTCAGAGGCATGATTCAAGACAACCTTAGCCTCATACAAATTTCACGAAAAAGCTTTAGTTTACAATATATTAGCGAAACATTGTTATTAACTTTCACAATCAACTTTGAACGATTTTAATGTCCTTTAAATATGTTATCGGGGGCATGTTTCTGAACAACCTTTTCCTTATCCGCAATTAACGCGAAGCAATAGTTGTCGAGTTATTAGCGAAACACTGTTGTTACTAATATATTAAAATAACGAAACAATAAAAAAAATAGAAAAAAAACCCGGAAGAATTGTCTCACAATATCCTACACAATTCTCAGCATTCCACTAAAAAGCGTGAAATAAAATAATTTTTAGAAAAAAAATACACCAACTTCGAAATGCACTAAAAAGTATAAAATAATTTCTATTTCCTAATGAAGTAATTTCTACTTCATTCAATCATACGATTCATCAATCTACTTCATTCATCATGCCAGCATCCACAGGGTACTTGTCGCATAAATGTGCAACTTCACACCAAAAGTTTATATACTTATGGAAAGAATACTGTATGTACATATATTTAATTCGACAACCGCCACATGTCCTTTGGTTTTTCCTTCAATATTTATTTGTCCCCCGTAAGTTTGCTATATCCGTTAACATTATAACTAACACCTACAAACAAAATTATGTAATTTTGTAACGCCTATTTGCCTTGCCGAGCATTCTAACATTTTTAGTAAATATTGTTTTTAACAACTCCGTACTTTGAATAATTCGTACCATGGTTACAAAAGTAATTATTACTACCGTCCATTTTGTGATAATAACAATTTCCTAGTTTATCAATCCTATTAATGACGTACATAGGTAAGAGAACATTTAAATTTGACATCGGAGACGTAATTATAATAGAATGTGAACTCACCACTTGCAGTCACGTCTACCGGACCTTATAGCATTCTACTGCTAACACCTGATTGCTGCTGGACACGTCTACTCTCTTCAAAGGAAATAAACTGACTAAAAGTGATCGAACAATATCCTTCCTCGTGGACTTATTTCGTAGAAGCATAAATTTTCAATATTATTCGAGAAAGTTTCTTCTCTTACGATTTCTTGCACCACATAATTTTTTTAATGACCCACCATACAGAGTCGGGCTATAGGTATCCATCGATTTATTCGCACCCTTCCTAAATATGAATAAGTAATTCTAAAATCGTAGAATCTGTCAATCATTTTACTCCGGCAAAAAATTTCTTACAACATTTTATGAAAATATTCTTTGAAAATGTGATGTTCTTAGAGAGCTATGGAAAACAGAGGGTGCATAAGTAACTCGGAAATCAGTTGTGTTTAAGCCGACACTTGCGATGGTCGAACTGAGTGACTGCAATAAATTCTGTGTCTTTTTTCTGTCAGTGTTAGGACTTTGGCCGTACGAAAACAAAAAGTTTCGATTATTTAAAAATATTTTTTTCAGCATTTGCATTTGGCTTTCTATACTTGCACAGGTATCGATTATTAGCTTGTTAATTTATTAAATCATACATCCATGAAGTTTTTCTACTGTAATGGAGTAAGGGAAATGTATTTATTAGTAACCCATCGCTTATTTTATTCTTTTTTAAATGTTGATTAAAATAATTGAAAATGTTTTACATCGTCACACTTACAAGAATTTTAAAGCTGGTTCCCTTACTATACTGTGTTTTACGGAGAGTAATTACAGATTTTTGTATCGTAAAATGTATTTAGCAGTATAATACCAGGAACTCGTTAATTTTAATTATAATGATAAAATAAAGAGGATATTAGTTCAAATGTACTTCTCACTTATAATTTACTGATAAATATCAATGTATTGTTTGAAACCTAATCTGATCGGAAATCTAGAGAAATCAACACTTAGTGATTACTATTTTATGCAGAAATCTGTATGTGTAAGTAACAAACGACGATTTTTAAACAATCAGATTTGTTATGCATCCGATAAGAGAATCGTTCAACCTAATTGTTATCAAGCAGACAAAATTTGTATGTGTGCCTTTTAAAAACTTGAATTCTCATACATTTATATGATCTTAAATTATATATCGGTTTTATTTCTCACATGAGATCATTATTTTGTATAACGATTTCACATAATACTGAGTTTTCCCTTTTATTTTAAATGAACTATATATATTTTGTGTTTCTGACTCAATTAAGGTAAGAATTGACGGTATAATCAAATGATTCAGATTCTCGCCTTTACCACCATGGAACTGACGTTATATCGTGTGTTAAGGAACCTGGCACTTATAACTGTGAGCATGGGATCACTTGTGAAATATCATACAGCCTGGTATCGCGTTAGTACAGTAAGTCACGAAACATAATAGTAAGTTATAAATATAAACATCACTGTGAAATGCAGGTAAAAGGATTTATAGACCGAATTAAATACCATTGGCAAACGAATAACGACGTGATACTTCAAATTATGCAAAAATACAATTATTTAGGAAAACAGCTATCAACACTTTTTGCGTGTAAGTAAAGACTCAGGCTCGTAACCTCGAAAACAAAAATAATAAGTCACACGTATTACACGTATTACAGCATTTATTTACTCGGCCGTCGGTATAATATTCTTATGCCATCTGTCACCTATTATTTTGGATAAGATTGCGCCACTTAATGAAACTCGTCCGATAAAATATCCACTTGATGCAGAAATTTTTTTCAACAAAGAAAAATATCCTATCCCCGCTACTTTTATGTTGTATTTATCAGCAGTGATACTTACAACTGTGTATGTTGGAACAGAATCACTAACAATTATGATCTTCCTACATGCCGCCAGTTTATTTGAAGTTACTAGGTAATATTGTGTGATAAATTAATCACATAAACATAATTCCCAATTAAGTATGTATATATTGTTTATGTGTGGGATATTCCATTTAAGCTGATGCAAACATAGATTACTAAATTGTTGAAAGGTACTGTAAAGAACTGATTAATTGTAAGAATTCCTTCAAGCAGGAAGCACTTCATATCTAACAAGACGAGTCTGTTTATATCTGAATAGGTGATACTACCATTGCCGAATAGTATGCCGTTCATCTAATCGGCTTATTTGCCATTATTTTCAGTTATTATTTCCGAACAGCTGTTTCCATCGAAGTAACTGACACTTGTATCCCATGCAAACATACGAGTGATAAGACTATGAGTTACTTCATTAAAAGTGTGATTATGCACGAAGAAACAATTCAGTGGGTATATTTACATACCTATGTTATCAAATTCTAATATTTTTAGTAAGTTACATAATTAACAAAAAATTTAATTTACACAGAATAAGCAGAATGTAAATTTTAAATAGTCACAATATTTTTATTTCGAATTGCATCATATAATTTATATATTTTTTACAAGATCAATGTAAACTATTAATTTAGTTCATTTCTTGAAATTGTGATCGTACTTTATTTAATTGATACTATCGATTTTAAAGGTTTTGCAGTGAATATAATGACTATATTAAGTTAGCGTACAGTCCTCTAATACTACTGGGAGTAACTTCTCTGAGCGTAAACTTGTTTTTCGTAAGTAATTTATGCCGCCAATGTTATCTGAAGTAAACAATATAAAGTTGTAGGGACGAGAATTACAGGATTACTAAATTTTGTTATTTATTTCAGCTCTCTCAGTCAGTACTTCATTCGGCAAATGTCGGAGAAGCACTGTTTTTCTTACTATTAGTCGTTGCTGTAGTGCAATACATGTTTTTGGTTAATTTTGCAGTTCAGTATGCGATAGACGGCGCTGCCAACATTTCTATAACCATGTACGTGTCTTGATGTTATATGTATACAGAATTTCGCAACAGAACTTACTATATATTTGGTAGCAAATAATAAGTAAAAAGATTCATATTGTAAATATAAAAACTTTTATTTACACAGTATATCGAAAAAGTAACGCAACTTTTTAAATTTAAAGAAAACTACTAGGGCCATCTATTAAAACAATATTCTATCTGAAAACAGTATACCTCCCCTACAAAACAAAACAGTCATTACTAAAATTGAGCAACGAATTGTAAACTTATAGCGTTTAATGCAACAGAATCTTTCATTACCGTGTCATAAAATCACGGGCAAGCACAACAAATTGCTCCCGTTGAATATTGCGAGGATCTTATCAAAACAGCCAGACGATACTGTACATTCCTGGAATCAATTGTAACTGACGATGAGACTTAGTGCTTCAGACAAAACGCCGAAGTAGACATCTCCAGGATCTTTAAAATAAAAAAAATTGCAATTCCGGAAGTCTTGAGGGAAGACAATGTTAATTTGCTTTTATGATTCTAAGGAAATCATAGTTTGGGAATTCGTTCTATGATGACAAAATGTTAATGGCTAATATTACCTAGGTGTTATGGAACATTTGTAAAAGAGAATCATCCGTGTGAGGCTCGAATATTAAGCGCCGGGAAATTAGTTTCTGTTGCATGATAATGCATGGGCCCATGGCCAGACCACACTGCTATGAGCCATAAAACTATTGCGCATGGTGTTGCGTGATCCCAAGAATGTGCACAAAGTGCAACCACCTTTGGTATGTATGTATGGCAGAGAAGAGAGGAGCATATTGGGCGCCATCTCGACTCGACCTCAAGGGTTTGGGTGACGGGGCCGTCACTTGAGGTATCGAGACTTGAACCTAGTATCCGAGACGAGATTCTGGTGACCATGAACCGCTTACCCTTGGTGGTGTTCAATCCCAGAAGGGGTGTCGCGATGGATGTCCCCGACGGTTCCTCATCAAACGCCGCACAAGAAGTCCTACTTAGATGGGATTGTGTGTTGGGTGAATGCACGGCCGTCGCTGAGGTGTTGGAATGATGGACCCAGTCATTCTAATATCCAAGACGAGTCTGTGAGGCAGACAGCACGACTTTCACACATAAAACTGTCGTTACGGAGCTACCCACTCCCAGGTTTCTGAGCAACGGTTGCCAGCGACAGAAATTGATACGCCATAGAGGAAACCCCCTCTTGAGGGCCACGCCCTCGACGGTGACCTGTCTGCCGTTGCTTGAGGTTCATTCCCGGTATCACAGATACTAAGGGTGGCATGGGAAAGCCCCATCGGAAGGCGGACTGGTGCCATGTCTATTTAGAGATGGACTGTCAGGGGTAGTGTACTCGGGATCTAGAAAAGGGGTGAACGTAGCATATATCCAATCGGGTGTAGTCCTGCTTCGGTGGGTCGGATACAGACTAAAACTGTTGCATGATAATGCTCCATGTCACAGAACTGTCGCTGTTCGTACATATTTGGCAAAAAGACAAGTCTGTCTGCTCCAACATCCTTCATATTCGCCCGATTTATCACCATGCGATTACTCCTTTTTTCCAAAAGTGAAATTAGCTACAAAAGAAACGTTTTATGACATTGCTACACAAGTCCAAGCAGCTGTGACAAGGGTAATTGAAACGATGCCGCAAAACAACATAAAAAAATCTATGTTAACATTGCTTGAGCGTGTCCAGCAGTGCATTAATGCGGAAGGGATGTATTTTGAATAAAAAGAAATAAAATTTCACAAAATAACTAATTCTTTTCTTTTTATTTAAAAAATTCCGTTATTTTTCCGACATACTGTGTATAACAAATGTATAATACAATAATTTTACTTATAAAATTTTTATTTACATGACTACGATATATTAAATTTAATTTTCAAAGAATTCTCTTATCAAACACGTGGTTGAAAATCTACAATGGGCTACAATGAAAATTTTGAATTATATGAGTTTAGCGTGAAGCGGATGCGAAACTCTATAGTGGCATGAAACGTGTTGATTAGTTTTTCATTTTTTGTTTAAACACGAACATCTAACATTGTGTGCAATCTGCTAAATTATTATTTTTATTTTAATTTGAAAAGTTGCACAAGATGTAGATTTGATACATAGTATGTGATTCTTGTATAATATATTGATGTGCAATATACGCAAATGAATTATGTTTTGAAATAATTTTATTAATTTATTAATTTGTCACACTTGATTGATTACATAAGTATTTGTTAATATTTACAGATACAATACTAACTGGCATGAAACATCTATATCTACGCAGAAATTACTACAGTTGGTCATACTAAAAAGCAATCAAGGGTTTACTTTCACATTTTATAATATCTTTGATGCATCACTGCGAGGTTTTTCGGTGGTACGTTATTGTGAATTTTACTAAAGATCTTAAAGTTCCTTAAAATGATATTTTGAACGAAATCTTCATATTTCAGCTTTTTCAAACGTCATTATCCTACTTTACGGTGCTGGTATCCTTACAATTGTAATCGTCTCATTGTATAGTTATGATTCTGCCGTGTGCCCAATTCCATCGTGTTATGTAGTACTGCATTATATGATTTGTCATCATAAAATAGCATGTTAAAATCATAAATTAGTAAATTAATATCGAACAATCTGCTTTTCAATTAACCTAAAGTTAATTGAATGTAAAAGTACTCTAAAGTATTGTTCCGCGGCGGCACAAAATATAAAAGTTGGAACAACAAATAATATCCACTCATTTACATTCCATTGATTTTTCTCAAAGTAACTTCTGTAATCGTTGTCTTTGTTCACTATATATCTATAGGAATCCGACTTACGTCTAATTTATTTTCACAATTCTGAACTGGCTTGCACCGTCTCTGAATCTTTGTCCCGTGCCTTTAACAAACGTCCTGTGGTGCTTTCCACGAAGTCAGAGATGAGATCTATCGAGGGGTCCTCTCATTAAACATACTTCAAGGATGTGGGTTCCTAACGTATCACGCTTGAACCATATACCAGTTACCACGTGCACCACAGCAGCAGGATTTATGGCGGGCATACAAGGGAAATGTCTACGGCATTAGTTTATCACATTTTTTCAAGGGTGAAACAACCACATTGATTGGTTACATTTGATGATATTTATGCTAGACCAACTTCCGGAAGTTCATTCGCTAATCAGATTGGACAGGACAGAGGAGTGAATAGGTCTGCAAGAAACCGAAAAGAAAACAAGTTCAGTTCAGACAATCTTAAAAATTAAGTTTGTCTTAATCACTGCAGAAAGTAAACAATATCACTTCAGTCAAATAGACTTCAGTCTATAACGAACAGTTCAGCGTTAAAACCGTCAAGTAGACTATCACTTGTATGTTCAATTTGCGTACGTAACGGAGCAAGAGTCACGTATAATCTCGTCCATAATATTTCGCATTATCAATCATATTTAATTCAAAGGGGCACTTGTGACATATCTAACTATCCTTATTGCTGTAAAAGGAATAAGGAAGCACGGTAGTGGGGGCGTTAATCAAAAAGGTTAACATGCAAATTCGCGTTAAAAAACAAGTATCACTCGTATCATCTCAGGTTTAGGCTTAATGTTTGCAAACGGACTAGTCGTCATAACATCGAAACTGATCGTAAAAAAGTAATATATCAGTTTTATCAGTTTTATCTGCCACTATTCAGGTAATCTTCTACTCAAGCGAGTATCAGTTTGAAGGCTAATGGTAATTTAACTATTAAGGATTGAATATCAGAAGGTATGTATTAAAGCACGAATAATTTTTTGGAAATAGTGAAGCATGTAATATATTTAATTTCTATCAGGCTGACTTTGCAAAATAAATAAGAAATTAGTGGAACACACATTCGGAATTTTATAGAGGAAACTCTTATTAGGAAATTCCAAATTATCCTCCCCAATAAAGGAGGAACGACCACGACTGAAACTCGGCGCTGTGATGACCGGGCTACAAAACAACTCCGAGACTTCAAGTTTAGCAGGGTACTAGGAAACCTAGAACGAGAAGACGATATTCTAGAAAGAGCATCGGAAGATATGACTTTCCACTCGGGATCGCGTTTCTGTAGAATACATATTGTATTTCCAAAAACGGGCTTAGTAAACGTGTCGATCATTTTCACCTGTATCTTACACTCTCTACACAGTGGAATAATATTTGTTATATTTAGTTTATATTTGTTTTAATGCATTAATTCTGGAAGATACACCAGCAAAGTCGCCAGAGTCATCCGACATGTTTCACTGCTTCCACTCAATTTCTTTCGATTTCTGGCCTGTTCCGAATTGCACCATTCTTGTGACTCACAATAGTATTACCTTAATATTTGTGGTACATTCACGAAATTTTAAATGGATACTTATGTCCACGTGAACGTCTCCACATCTCGTCGTTCTAAGCTACTATTAACAGCCTGATTAACAGGCCAAAGAGCAAGCCATTCATCTAGTGCCAATATATCTTTTCTTAACACGTTCCATGCCATGTGTACCATTTATGGTACACGTTAAACTTGACCATCAGGCCACGTGTACCATAAATGGTACACGCTGACATATTCATTTAAAGTGCTGAAAGCATACATTTTACGACAAATTTGATTCTATAAAATATATTTCCATTAAGAAGATGAGGCATTACAAAAATGTAATATAGAACAAAGCACATAAATTTGTTTAATCATTATGTATACAATAATTAATAATTACATATAATGTTTGACTTTTTTAGAGCAAGAGCTGCATAGAAACGGTTTGCTTGGGCAATCATTGCAGAATGTCACTACTCTTTTAGTTTTCTGTCGCGCAACTTTAGTGCCGAATATTTTAACATTTTCTTTATGACAAGAAGTGCAGCGTTTTCTTAGTCTCCGCTTTGCCTGCTTTCTTCTGAATTTCATGTCTTTTTCCAGACCTTGTGACAAGTTTAGGAGTCAAATTGTTGTTGTCTTCTTCAGAATAACATAAATAATTAACTAATTTTTTTTCTAAATTCTAGTATTGATATAGATTCATAATACCGAATATTATATAAAATCCAAACGTTTACAACTGATGTATTTAAGAAAAACTCAAATGCTACTTTTTTGTACCATTTCAAGGTTTTACGTAATGGACTATAATACGCTGTCATTTGGTCAGAAATATCGACAGAACTCTTAGCATCATTATAATCTATTACAAGTTTTGGTTTAACCCTATCAGATCCATTTTTCCTAACAATAACCGTCTCTACAGAGTGTTATTCTATTTTTAATTTCTTTTACAAAAACTTCTCCTTGTTGTAATTTCTTTTGAACCACTTCTTTGGAGATTTTACGACTTACCAGCTGATGATGTAATGAAATATTATGTGATAATATACCAAACTTTAGTCTAAACATCAAATTGCCTGTACGGAAAGTTGGGCAAAAACTGCTTGGCAGGGAACGTGTTAAAGAAGTTTATTTCCTTCATCCTAAATTGTGCACTCCTACAGTGTACAATGTCTATGAAGTCCTTGTCTACCCGGCGGGCCAGTGCACTCGAGCTTGATCATTCAGCAGTCTCGTAGTTTGCCCCATTGTCGAGATCCATTAAAGGACCCAAATAACTGAAGTGTTTGGGTCACCTATATCAACTATCAATATTTACATCTTTAGATGAGGACTAAAGGTCTTGCGATCCTATTCACTGAGTCGCGTACTCAATGTTGTGGTACTATGCATCACGCCGTTCAATTATTTCGTTACTCCAAAACAATAGGCAGGGCGACTGCCGCGCCGTGCCAACATTGAGTACCACTAACAGCGGCGCGTGTTTTGCTGAACTATTTTTTTTTAGAAGGAAAGCAAAAGTGATTTTGTAACTTCGCTTGATGCTTTCTTCTGCAGAAATGTCTACTCTATCATGTGGGATGGTTAGATTTTCGCCTAGACCCATAGTTTTTTAAATAAATTGAAAAATGTCAGGAAAAATTGGTGCGTTTTTGGTGTCTTTCTTACTTTGATCATCATTTAAACATATTTAAATATTTACAATGTAATAACAATTCATATAGTTTTATTCAGGAAAATTCACAGATTCTCCTCGTGTAAAAAGCCACTGAATATCTGCTACGGTAAAAGCACACAAAATTTCCAAAGTTGAAAATTTGCAATTTTTTTTTAAATTAATTTCCTCAAAAACTGTACGTCCTAGAGAAAAACGGATTTCAGATTCGTATTCAGCTCGCACAAATCTATAAGAATTTCATAATAGCTGTTACGAAATCAGTTAGCTGTTGTACAGTGTAATAGGACTTTGGCCGTACGGAAGCAAAAATATTCGACTTTTTAAAAATATTGTTATCAGCCTTAATGTTTGGATTTGTATACTTGTACAGGTACCGTTTATTTATTTAATTAAGCTTTACTTAATTTATTAATTACTACATTCACATTATTTTTCTGTTGGAATGGTGTAAGGCAAATATATTCATTAGCATCCAATTGTTCATTTCATTCTGTTTTGAATGCTAACTACAATAACTGAAGTGTAACAACTATTTTAAAGATAACAATTAATTAACAATTTTTATACGATAAGTCAAAACTTACTTATGTATTTCTTAGACCATTAATATCATGAAGTGGTACCTGAATTTACAATAGTTTTATGAAAATTAACAGAAAAAAAGGTATTTAACAGTATAATAACAGGAAATAATTAATTTTTATTATGATTATAGAATAAAGAGGTCACTAGTCCAAGTTTAATTTTTTTTTTAACAATTTAGTCATAAATGCGTAAGGTGGCGTTTGAAGTAATTTACTCAGAAATTTAGGAGAACCAGTATTTAGTAATCACTATATTTTGCAGAAATACTTACATGTCAGTAACAAATGACTATTTTTAAACAATCAAATTTGTTATGTATGCGGAATCATTTGCCTTACTTATCATTACACAGATAAATCTGTATGTATGATTTGCGTGTATCCATACTTTTAGATAATTCGAAATTAAGGTAAACATTCATTTCAATCGCAGTATCTGCGAGTTTTGTTTGTCAAATGAGATCTATACTTCGCGTAAATATGTCACGCAATTCTGTTTTTGCCGTTTTATTGCAAATGAACTATATACATATATTGAATTTTTGACTCACAACCAGTTGAATTAACAATTGACAATACAATCGAATTATATAGGTTCTAGCCCTTTTCACTATGAAAATGACGTTATCTCGTGCGTTAAGAAACCTGACGCACATGACTGTGTCTATGTGTTCACTTGTTAAATATCACACAATTTGGTATCAAGCTAAAAAAATAAGTTACAAAATGTAGCAGATATTTATAGATATAACAATCACTGTAAAATGCAGTTAAAAGGACTTATAGATCGAATTAAATTCCATTTCGATACAAATAACAATGAGATACTTCAAATTATGCAGAAACACAACTATTTGGGAAAGCAGCTGTCAACAGTTTTTGCTTGTAAATATAAATTTGCAAGGTTCGTAACTTTGAAAGTACACAAATGATCGTGCCGTACATCTTACAGCATCTATTTACTCATAATGATATTATGTCATTCAGATGATATTATGTCATTTTTCACCTATTATTTTGGATAACATTGCACCCCTCAATGAATTTCGTCGAACAAAATATCCAATAGACGCGAAAACTTTTTTTGATCAAGACAGATATCCTATTCTTGGTACTATCATTTACTTTTTATGGATATCAATACTTAGAGCTATATATGTCGGTACAAAATCACTAACGATTATGATCTGTTTTCATGCTGCAAGCTTGTTTGAAGTTACTAGGTAATGTTATGTGTTCAACTTATCAGTTAAACGTAATTCGCAATTAAATGTGTGTATATATATTATTTATGTAGGCAATATTCCATTCAAACTGACACATACATTTTTGAAATAATTGGAAGTTATTATAAAGAAATGATTAATTACAAGAATTCCTTCAACGAGAATCTACTTCCTAGTATCAAATAAAAAAACTTTGTTCATTATCTGAATTGGTGGTCTACCCATATTGTCGACTATTATACTATTTATCTAATCGAGTTGTTTACTATCATTTTCAGTTATTATTTCCGAACAGCTGTTTCCATCGAAGTAACTGACACTTGTACTCCACTCAACATACGAGTAATAAGAATATGAGTTATTTAATTAAAAGTGTGATCATGCATAACGAAACTATTCAGTGAGTATATTTTCATATCTACGTTAACAAATTCTAACATTTTCATTACGTTCCATAATTTAGAGAAAATTTAATTTACATGGAATAAGCAGAGGTTTAATTTTATATATTCAAAGTATTTTCATTTCAAATTGCACCTTGTAATTTATGCAGTTTTTATATGAACAGCGTGCACTACTATCTTAGTTCATTCCTTAAACTTGTAATCGTACTTGATTTATTTCATGCCATTGGTTTTAAAGGTTTTGCAGCAAATTTAATGCCTATTTTAAGTTATCGTATACTCCTCTGGTAATAGTCGGGGTGACTTCTCTTAGCATAAATTTATATATGTACTGTAAGTAAGATTTATGTTTATTATTTTATAACATAATTTTATAGAAACGTGAATCATAAAATTACTAAGTTTTATTGTTCATTTCAGCTGTCTCAATCGTTGATCCATTCCGCAAATATCGGAGAAATACTGTTCTACTTACTGTTAGTCCTAGGCGAAATACAATACATGTTTGTGGTCAATTTCGTAATTCAGTATGTGGTGAACAGTGCTGCTAATATTTCTATAATCATGTACATCTCTAGACGTTTTATATATAAAGAATCTTTCATTGCAACTTATTAGATATTCAGTAAAAAATAATTGGAACTATATCGTTCTTGCGTCCTTTATCACCACCTTTATCAATGCTAACTTGTAATGTAGGACCTTTCAATGCATTCTGTGCCGAAACAGGTTTTCGTGTACGCCCCACATAGATCACACTCTATGAAATGACACAATGGCTACAATTGTCCAGAGAAGGTTGCAGAGTTTAATATCCCTAAGACAACAATGTTATGAATTTAATTGCCAAGAAATTATTTTTGCAATCGTCTATTTAGACATTTACAACGTTCTGCAAAGTATAAATGATAGGGTGGCCCTCATTTCCAATTTTGTTTTGGTCTCATCCCCTGAAATTTTGTCGGTTGGTGAAAACATGGTAATGTCAAAGTTTCAGCATGATTGGATGACAGAAATTAGAGAAATATATTTATATGTATATGTAGGGTATTTGGCTACTGGTGGGAATAATTTTAGGGGGTGGTAGCTGGGGTGATTCTGAACAACTTTTTTCTTTACCAAAATGCTGGTTAAAGCTTAGTTTTTGAATTAGTAATGAAATACACTGACCAATGAGAGCGCGCATAGACCGGCCTCGCGACAGCGTGAGCGACAGCTTCGAATATGACGACCGATCGTCGTCGTGAACAAATGTATTGATACCGTCGGTAAAACGTCGGTATATCGTCGGTATAACAGGAAGCTATTAAGTGAAAGTTACATCGAATATTGAATTAAGAAGTTAAGAATAATATTAAGTTCTTTGTAATTTGTGAATGGGAGATAAATCAATTAGTGGTTGTTTACCCAGATCAAGTACATTGTATTTATTTTACGCCTTCAAAAAGGAAAAAGAATAGATTCACGAAAATTAATTCTGTCGATTATTCTAATGAAGCAAAAGAATACATTCACGTTTCAAAACGAATGAGTACCTTGCCTATGAAATGGAATAAAATTTCTAATGCAATGCCTCATTGAAGTGAAATAAATCAATTGATGCGTACGTTTAATTTTTAAACTATAGAAATAACTTAAATAAAATTTACCCATTGGTTCATGAAGCAACTAGCTTCGACAAAAAATATTTGTGTCACCGGATAGATCCACCGATCAGAGCATCAACAACTGATGTCCTGGCAGGGTCAATGAACTCTCAATTTATTTCACTGTCTCTTTCTAATAATTGCACAACATACGCACGACCGGTAAATGTATTGAATGAAAACACGTGAGCGATTATTCATAGATATGTATGTTTAACGATACGCTATATTCTCATTATAAGGTATCCAAATTGAGAAATCGATATTATATTGTATTTTTAACCGACTTCGAAAAAGGAGGAGGTTACTCAATTCGATCAGTATATTTTTTTTTTTTTTTTTTTTTTTTTCTATGTGTGACCGCCGATTACGCCTAGCTGGATGGACTAATCGGAATGAAACCTTTTGCACCTGGTGGGTTCTGACTCCCCATTGGTACCATTATCAAAAAATTTTTCATTTTTCAATTGCAAAGTATTGTTATTGCAAAAAAACCGGCAACTTTTGAAATAAACTTTTCTCGATTTTAGTGCGCTTTAAATATCATATCACGGACATGATTCTGAACAATTTTGTTCATATACAAATTTCACAAAAAACTTTAGTTTACAAGATATTAGCGAAACATTGTTATTAACTTTCAAAATCAACTTTGAACGATTTTAATGTCCTTTTAATATGTTGTCAGGGGCATTGCACTGAACAACCATTTCCTTATGCATAATTGACGGAAAGCATTAGTTTTCGAGATATTAACAAAAAAAAATTGTTAATAACTTTCAAAATCAACTTTGCACGATTTTAATGTCCTTTTAATATGTTGTCAGGGGCATTGCACTGAACAACCTTTTCCTTATGCATAATTGACGGAAAGCTTAAGTTTTCGAGATATTAACGAAAAAATTGTTATTAACTTTTGAAATAAACTTGGAACGACTTTAATGTCCTTTAAATATGTTATCAAGGGAATGGTTCTGAACAACTCTTTCCTTATCCGCAATTAACGGGAAGCAATAGTTGTCGAGTTATTAGCGAAACACTGTTGTTACTAATATACAAAATTAAAAATACCATAGTAAACGTTGCTCCCAATAGCTAGTTGATTGTGGTATCTAAGAACCTATAAACGGAGCCCACGACAAGGGAATTACCAAATTTGCGCCGCCTCCGAAAAGGTTGAAATGTATTTAATATACTACCTAATGAGTAAATAGGTTTCATTCGTATCTGTTACGTAATTGTATGATTGAATGAGATTGAAATTACTTCATTAGGAAATAGAAATTATTTTATACTTTTTAGTGCATTTCGAAGTCGGTGTATTTTTTTTCTAAAAATTATTTTATATTAGAAGACATTGTTAGACTGGCCACGGATCGCGGTTTCGTTCTCGATCGCGAGGCATACGTCACGAACGGTTGCCATGTAACGATGATCTGTTGAACGACTGCGGCCTCGATCGGCAGTCATCGTTTATTATCGAAAGAAACGTGTCGAAATAAAATGTATCGTTGTGTTTAATCGAAAAATCTGTTTTCTTGCTTTGAAGATAATACAGTTTAAATTATTTATGAATATTCGTTCACGTGTTTTCATTCGTCCTATGTACGTGTCGGACTCATTGTCAGTGAAAATTAGTGGAAATTAATGAAAAATGACAGAGAAAAGTGATGAAGACTAATAATAAAAGAAGACAGTGATAGGTGACAGTGAGATTTTTTGAGAGTTTTCTGAGAGTTTCTGTATGATGATTTATTTATACTATCAGTAAGGATTGGTGGATCGACCCGGCGACAGAGATGCATTTTCATCGTGATTATTTACAGTTCAATCGGTGAGTTGTATTGAAATTTGTTAATTATTCAAATTTAAATTTTTATTTGTTGAATGGAAAGGTTATTTAATTTTTTACAAGTGAGAATTTCTTTTTCTTTTTCATCATCACAATATCTAACGAAACTAATTTTTCATATTTGATCTATCTTTTATTTGCGATAACGAATAAACGTATTCGATTTATTCTGATTACGTGAATAGGGACTAATTTTGTTATTTCTTATTTAGGAATGAATGATAATTCAACAATAATCCAGATTTTTTTATTCATTATTCGATGTAACTTTCACCTAATAGCTTTCTATTATACCGACGATATATCGACGTTTTACCGATACATTTGTTCGCGACGGCGATCGGTCGTCATATTCGAAGCTGTCGCTCACGCTGTCGTGCGGCCGGTCTATGCGCGCTCTCGTTGGTCAGTGTTTTTCATTAATAATTCAAAAACTAAGTTTTAACCACTATTTCGACACGTAAAACAATATGTTTTATGTCACATTTAATGAGTTTTAATACACTGACACACGATGGTGCGTGGAAAAGGAATTGAATTTTTTAAGTAGAAAGAATTTGTTGTTGGAGTCAATTTCTCTGAGGAAGATACGATTGTGAATTGTTCCAGCACCTTTTAGACTCGGTCGAAAAATCGGGGGAGTTGTTTTAGTAGAGATACGCACGAAGTCAAATACACGTTGAAACACCTATGAGTTTGTCGAGAAAATCGTATAGAGGCTCAAGGCTTCCGGACGGCAGATTTCCGGTAGCGGAAATCTGATCGTATTGTTAAATCAGACAAATAGTACAGAAATACTTGGACCGACCTTGTCAAGTAATTTGAAAAAAGTTAGGCGGTGCCTGTACTACAAAGTTCATAAACCTATTGAGAACAACCAGAAGATGACAACATGTACAATGTATGGGCTGAGCGACACTTCAGTTACCCAATATGATGATGAACTATGCTTGCACAATTTTACTACCAAATAGGGGGACAACAGTAGTATACGATCGTGTCCACCTTCTTACAAAGACATTTGAGTACAACTAAGGAGCAGCGGCAGGGCAGTTTCCTCACTTGAGCGATACCCTGATTGCTGAAAGGAGTCTAATGTAAGAGCTGTGTCCCGATCAAATATGGTAGAAATCAGCCAATTCCATACGCGCGAGATTACCTCTCACAAGGGCACACAGGTACAATTAGAAGATACGGCGGGACATTTTATGTTGGGCGAGCGACACTTCAATTGTTTGTATAAAATTGTACCACACCAGAATGTATAAATAAACAATCTCAGTCGTTACCCACAACTGTGTGATTATCTCGAATTATACTATTGAGAATTGACTCGCAGGCAACATTACTTACCGTATTCTTCTATTCAGCAAAATTATTCTTTTAAACGACTTTAATCAATTATTTTGCTACAATCAAAATTTCGTGTTTAACAACTGCGCTATACACGTCCACAAAAAAGAATTCTATAATCTTATTCTAGCAGTGCCACAGTTCGGTTTGAACTTGTGACTCCCCGGTTTGAGGCACGTATGTGTCGAGGGTAAATAGCCGATTTGTTTATGTTACCAGACGGGTTGATTTCCCTAGGTTGAAGGATCTCCCAGTTACGAGAGATCCTCTTTGGTTCGCTTCCAGACGTAGAGTGCCGAAATTGAATCTGGCATCAACCTCCTACGATGGGTATCGAGAGGAGATCGATGCGCACGTATAATTGTCTTTAAGGGCAAATACTTCGAGTATTAACCGTCACGTCACTAATATGGATGAATACTGATATACCAATGACGTAACCAGCACGGTTGCGAGATATAACTTAAATTTCGATAAAGAATATTTTGTTTATAAATATTTTTAAAATATTCATTTATAAGTGCTAATGTTACGGTGAAAGACCGAATATTTTATTACATTCTTGTACATTCGGATCATCACCGGTGTATGTCGACAATCACAGATATGCTCTGATAAAGGTCCGAAAGAAAGGAGCCGACAAAGAAGCGACTGGCTCTCTCCCGCCAAATCCTTTGGTCTACTGGGACTCAGTTAGATTTGTCAGTTTAATGCAAGCTTTGATGATGCGAGTAACGTTTTCTTATTTTTTTTTTCCGATACCGTAACTAATACTGAATGGACACTGCAATAAATCGTGATCTTTTTCTTAAAAAATTAAATGCATTAATTGTGGGTAAACGAGAAGACAATTGTTTTTATTTTTCTCAAAAAAAGTACTGTAAAATACTTTCTGAAGTGGTTAGGTTAAATCTACGACATGTTCAACATTCACCGTTAGTGCATGGTGAATGTCGACATTCACCGGTGTAAGTCCGAAATAAGGGTATTGAGCAAATATTTCGGACATACACCAAGCGACTATATTTCGGTCTTTCACCGTAACACTAATACAATCAAGCATATAAGAAAATTCACCAACTTTGGAACAAATTTTATACAGCTCACTACACGATTAGTTGCCCAACAGTCATATTCTCCAGTAGATCAAACGCAACGTTACATATCAAGTTTGACGCTAAAATTAAAAAATGTTGTGTATACTGTAAAAAACCGAATACAGACTCTAGTATTACACGTGCAAAAAATTATATTATAATACCATATATTCACTGATATTTTGAGAATAAAATGCCACGGACGTATTTGTCGGTAACCTGAAATCGTACAAATTTGAAACCTTTAACTCGATTTTTGGGTTCCTGTCATCCAATCATGCTGAAATTTTGACATTATCATATTTTTACGAAACGTAAAAATGTTATGGAATGTGACCATGAAAAAGTCGAAAAGAAAGTTAAGCTCTATACTTAAGAGCCATCCTAGTACATAATGACATATTGGCACGAAAAGTGTTAAATAGATTTTCACTAATTCGTTTAAACATAATATTATAAGTAATCTGATATATTATTATTTTTATTTTAATTTGAAAGGTTTGACAATGTTTAGATATTATTTGAAATAATCCGTTTGGAATTTTAATTTGTCATAGTCGAATGATTACATAGCAATTCGTCGATATTCACAGATCAATAGCAGCTGGAATGAAACATCTATAGCCTCCCAGAAATTACTACAGATGGTCATACTAAAAAGCAACCAAGATTTTACTTTCACATATTATAATATTGCTGGAGCATCAATGCAAGGTTTTTCGGTGGTACGTTATCAGTTCTATTAAAAAAATGACTTACCCATTAAAATGATATTTTAATTGAAATCTTTATATTTCAGCTTTTTCGAACGTCGATGTCCTTCTTTATGATGTTGGTGTCTTTGTCATAGTGCTCGCCTAATTGCACAGCTATGATTCTGCAAACAAATTAATTAAATTAAGTTAATTATGTAAATTAATGTCTAATAATATGCTTTCCCATTGGTCTTACATAAACAAATGTTAAGGATTGAATATCACAATTAGTATATTTAAGAATGAATCTTTTTTTTTTAAATAGTAAAGTATTAATATATTTAATTTCGGTTAGGCTGATTTTACAGTATAATTAAGAAATTAGTGAAAATAACTTTTATTTGGATGCAACAAAGGGAAAATGTATTTATACGCACAATCGAAATTTTGTGCAGAGTTTACTATTACGTATTCGAAGTGCGCTTACGCCCAATAACAACTGATTAAATTTAGCTAACGTAAATCCTAAACTCAAATTTCATTTAGGTATTGCATACATGCAGTCAGATATTCATTAGGGGAATAGATGAGATAATATGTGTTAAAAATATATGTTGCTATAACAACAAATTCCCCTGAAAGAAATTAATTCTCAGCACAAGAGTTGATGATATATCATGTCTAAACGTTGATATGACAATATACTTTGAATGAATTGATTTAAAGAATATGCGTCCGAAAACGAATGACTTCTTATTTTATTCTGAGTTGTTTCCGAAACGATTGACTTCTTGGTAAATTCTGAGCATACGTTCTCGTTTTGACTTCCGCGAAACGTCGGAAATTTAAAGAAACATGCTGATTGGTTTTTATTAGCAACGTTGATTTTCCAATTAATATACCCCTTGACGTTGTACCCATTCTTCCTTTCGTCCTTAACATGGTTTTTTGGTAAGAGGGTGGGAAAAATACGGTTGAGTACCTTAGGATCTCGACGGTCTGTAATGCAGGGATTGTTCCCTCCAGGCGATGCACACGTTGCCCAAAAAATACCGCTATTTTTTTAAACAAACCTCGTTTATGATGGAAATACGTATTAAAGACGAAATGAAAATTAGAAATTCTAAAAGCTTTGTTCGAAAAAAGGTAAAACTATATTGCCGGTAGTGGCTAAATTCTGTCCTCCAAAAATAACTATTTGACCTGAGCTCATCGTAAACTACCTACAGAATCTCCGTGTATTGTCGCACGTTCGGAACACAGGTATTATGACAAGGCCCGACATTTTAAGCGACGGCACCGTCACGCAGTCCTCGAAATCTTTCTTCTATCACACGTACATGCTGTCGATGGTTGCACTTACTCCAGGTACCTAAAATCGTAGATAGTGTTATGGATTACAGGAGTGTAGTCTACCTGAAGGTTTAAGTTTTTCAGCTAGACACAGTGCACACGCAGGTAATGGTGGTTAATTGGTACTCCCAAATTTCGTCACAGTATCGACTGCAGATTGCGATCCATGGGATACACAAAAGTTTGCCGAAACATCTTATTCACATCAACGGTAAGGACGACAGAGTGACGTCTCATTCTCAGAAAAATTTCGGCCAGAACGGGTAGCAGATTGGGGCTTGTGTAAAGGTAATAATTTAAGTACTTAACTAAACTGTTTGATATCGACATACTGAAAAACTCGCGAAACATTGGTCTACATTATACCAGTAAGTGCTACTAGCAGCGCTGCCACCAGATAGTCAAATTTTCGCATTTCTTACTTTGCCTATGCCGAGTCTGTCGTTGGAGAAAGAAATTATTTTTTCCTTGCTAATCACAAGTCTGATGCAAGTAAAGAAAGAAACGCGAAATTTCGACAGTCCCTCAATGATTAAGCTTGAACACAAAACGCCACGCTGGGAAGGTTGCAACCGGTCCGCTTTGGCGTACTGTGATCTATGATCATGTGCCCCAAAAGCTTATATTCCACCATAAAATTGCAGGAGACTCTCTGCAGTTCCAGAATCCTCTCAAATAGTCGCTTCGTAATTTCCAAGGGACGGAAGATCTGCAAACCTCTAGTGTGGGGTTAGCCTTGCAAAGAAGATGATCAGCTAATCAAAGTATGAACTTCTAAAGTACGGTGGTAATCTGAAAGGAAATAGTCTTAGCACTCTTGTTTGACCGAGGAAAGTCGATCGACATGAGGTATCTTCTCCAGTTCAGAAACTTTACACGAATTGATCTAAATTCTCCTTAGCAGAAGTGCATATTGGGAATGAAGTCGGATGAATTGGTGGAGATCCCCTGAGTTGACACGGTTTCGGTGCGTATCCAGCTAAGCTTAGGTTTTGGACGATCGGAAACTCCGGATCTCTTCGGTAAACTCTATCCAGCAGTATGCAATTGTGAAAATCCGTAACCGTGTATATGTTACAGTGAAACACCGAAATCTGGAAAATGTCGACTTTCACCGGTGAATGTCAACATTTACATAGTTGCTTGGTGTACATCCGAAATATTTTCTAAATATCCTTATTTCTGACTTACACCGGTAAATGTCGACATACGCCTAACCTAATCTAACTGTGATTGTTGACATGCACCGGTAAGGGTCCGAATGTACAAGAACTTAATCAAATATTCGATCTTTCACCGGCGTTTTTGGTATGTGTTGACATTCCCCGGTGAAAGTCGACATTCTCCAGTTTCGGTGTTTCACTGTAACATATATACTGAAAGTAAATCACACAGACCGTGAAGGGAGGAAACCATCAATCTGACCCATCCCCTAATGTTCCAGGTTGGGGTACTGACGATAAAATTCGGAGAAACCTGAGCTCGGAATATCTGAAGTTTCAATCCAGACATAAATTCTTCTGTCATTAACGAGATTTGTCTTGTACAAATCTCCGAAGCACGTACTGGAATTAGCTGAATGACAAGCTGCAGACATATGAGCGAGCAAGGCTCGAATGTACACCTGCCATAACTTCCTGCAAGAGAGGCCGCTTTGCACCATAGCATACGAGATGTGACCCTAAGGTGGCCCCTATTTTTCGACTTCCGATTTTTTTTGGTCTCACCCCCTAAAATTTTGACACTTGATGAAAAAATAATAATGTCGAAGTTTCAGCATAATTGAATAACAGGAACCCGTGCCGCAATTGAGTTGAGGTTTTGAAATCTGCACGATTTCAGGTTATCGTCGAATATGTTAGTGATCTTTTATTTTAAAAGTATCAGTGAATATTTTATAATGAAAATATAATTTTTTACACGTGTAATACCAGCATTTACATATAATTACAACACATACATATTTACATACAATACATTTACACACAAATGTAACGTACCTTTTAAGTTACCGGAGAATATAACGATTGGGCAATTGGGAGCTGTACAGTAAAACCTCTTTTTGTGCGGTGGATAGGAACCGTATAAAAGAAATCGTACAAAAAAATATTCTGAAATTTTATTAATACTTACATATAATAAACAACTTTGTACGATATACCACCCAAAATTTTTTTTATGCGGCGGACAGGGACCGCATAAAAAAAGTCGCGCTTAGAAAATACATTAATTATTTACGAAAAAGATGAGAAAATGCTTTCAAACAAATTAAATAATTAAATTAAACCTGAAAATATTTTTAAAACATTTAATTGTTTATTGTATACATGGAGAAGCTTTTGTGATGAATTGGTTGAAAATTGCTTTCGTCGCTTGAAAATACGATTTCAATTGATTTATTTTTTTGGCACCATGAAGTCAGTGATCAGTTTTTGTGACGACGGTCGATTGGTCAGTTGCTTGTAAATGTCACGATAGCGAGACATGCATGATCTTAGCTCTTTTTGGAATTTCAAGCTTCTTTCGGCATTAGTGTCTATTTTAAAAAAATGCGTTTCCAATTTTTTAGAAATTTGGATCCCTGCATATATTTTATCTGCTGTCATGTATTTTGGTTGTTCTTGTTCGTCTTCATAATCTATCAAATTATTATTGATAATGTCACTATCATTGAAAGTTTCGTCCTCAATCATTTCGTCTAGATTGTTTTCGCCGAAAGTATCAAACCTTCTCCGCTGATGTTGTGTGAATTTCTGATAATAATATACCGATTCATATACCGCATAAAAAAAAATCGCACGAAAAAGAACGCACAAAAATAAAATCGCACAAAACAAATCGCACAAAAATAAAATCGCATAAAAAAGTATCGCACAAAAAGAGGTTTTACTGTATATTATTTGTACAAAAGTTGATAAATTTTCCAATAATCTCGATTGTATTAATACTTATAAACAAATTTTGGTTAAATACTTAGAAGCAAAATATTCTTTAATGGAATTTTAGTTATGTCTTATAAATTAGCCTATTATTAAATTGTACGTAGCGTTTAATATACATTCTGTGTTAATGTAGATTTGCTTACATTAGGATAAAAGCTTTTATAATTCTCAATTGCTTGTAAAATGTATTGTTTTTCTTCTTCATTTTTGGTCAACAGATTATTATGTTCAGATATACATAAGTTTAACACCACGTTCAACGGTATGATTTACAACTTTTAAATTCCTTGCGATTTCCAAACCTTTTTGATATGAAATATCATTTTTCCACAAGGAAGAGTCTTTTCTGAGAAATCTGTAGGTATATTGTAACTGTTAAGTCATTTTTTGGATTCAGTGAAAATGAAGCTATCAATATTCATATTTACATAATTGAGGGAACGCGACATGGATGAACATGCAAGTGAGAGAGAGAGAGAGTACGGGCGAATGCGAGTGGGTACGTGTGCGTGTGCAAAGAACGCGTGAAAAATGACAAAAGATGTATGCATGGCCAAAAGGCAAGTTTAGACATGTTTGGACGCGCTCCTGTATAGACACATAAGGAAAATCCTTCATTATTCATTGTTCTTTATTCATTATATTAAATATATCAGGTTAGTATTTATTAGTTGAGCCATTTTAGTTAGACATCCCTCTGATCCATTCCTACATGATTATGTACGTTTTCCAGAAGTACAGTGGACATTCGTTATAGGCGAAAATGTCCTTTACGATATAAGCAAAAATATGTTGGGTTCTGGTACGCAACACTTTATTATGAAGACTGAACGTACAACTAGAATGCGGTTCGCTCGGTACCAAACTATTTCTAATTCTAACTTATTCTATAACTTGTCAGTTTTTAAATACAAACTTGAGGATAGGTAGTGGTAGGGATGATGGTCAAGGGACAGCGTGATTCAGGATGGTTGCGAGGTCTAGGATGAGTAAGGCTTAGGAATCGTGATTAGTATGTTTGTATAGGGATGAATCTGTGGAGTGATTTGTATGGGGATGAATCGGTACTGTTTGTAAAAATGAATCTTATAGTTAGTCATACAACAATATCAGGTTAGTATTTGTTAGTTGAGCCATTTTAATTAGACATCCCTCTGATCCATTCCTACATAATTATGTACGTTTTCCAGAAGTACAGTGGTCATTCGTTATAGGCGAAAATGTCCTTTACGATATAAGCAAAAATATTATCTCCACCACTGGGGGGAGGACCCCTCGAGATGCCAGAGGTTCGCTCGCTGGGAAATGTAACGTGATCCGGGCCTTAGTATATCCGTGAGACAATACCAATGCAAATATAAAACTTTTTTATTTTTGGCTTTTTCCTTGTCAAACTTTTACCAATTGATTCTTGACATTTTTCCGATTAAAATGAGACCAAACACGATATAATTTCGACTACATTTACTGGCTTAATTGACGCTAAAAGTTTCTAACGCAGAGAAGGATAGCGAGTGAAGAAGAAAGAGACGCTACGATCGTGGCAGTCGACAAAGATCAAAAGTGTGCTCGATTGTTTGCAATAGTTGGGCATTGCTAATTTTTTTATTTTTCATCCATTTTTTTATATAACTTTCTTCATCATATTCGTGACATTTTCCTGACTAAAATGAGACTAAACACGACGTAATTTGAGTTATATTCACTTGCAATATCTTATTAGAGTAAAGTCGTCGATGTACGCGTAACATGGATTTAACATGGATTTTGTCGTCTTTTGTTTATGCTGTTTCCATAGAGCCAAATGTGGCGTGAGGGGATTACATGTATAAACAACAAATAACCTGTACAAAGAAATTCTCCATTATTCCATATCAGTGTGTCACAATGAATCCAAAAAATATTATACGGCTTTTGCAAGAAGTGTTTGATCAACCATAGTATAATTTTGAATCTGTTGTAACCGCAGTAAAAGAACTTTCAGAAATCCTGATAAAAGATGCAATTAATGATGTGTTATTTGTAGAAACGCATGAAACTTTCATTTTTGAAGATCAAAACGATATTGAAAATTGTGTATTAAACATAGATAATGACATTTCTGATTTTGAGGGCGAATCATATTTCGACATAGACTTGGACCCTTCCGAAATTGAAGAAATCGATGATGAATATAAACAAACAGTCATCGAATTATGGAAATCAGGAAAAAAAAAGAAAATTTAAATTTGAAAACATGCAACACAAATTTAGGCGATTAAAATCAAAGCATCAGTTATATCGTTGAGAAAAACAACTAGAAAAATGTAGAACTAGAAGGAAATTTCTGAACATACTATATCCAAATTTCGAGAAGCATTCAATAGTCAATAATAATTCACGATGTTGACATTCGGAGATGGGCTTTACAAGCTCGTGACGATTTTTCGGTTTCCCCTGATACCTTCACAGCTTCGTCAAAATGGCTACACACTTTCAAAAAAAAATACAAGATTGTGTCAACAAAAATTAATAAATATAATAATCCAAAAGTCTGTGCTTGATAAAGCTAAACTTGAAGAATAGGCTACCGAGTTCCTTGAAGATATAAATAAAATTATCGCAGAAATAGGGGACTGTAATGCATACAATACCGATCAATCAGGATTCAATTTAGAAATGCGCACCGAATGAACCCTATCTTTTAAAGGAGAATCAAAAATTGAAGCCTTAGCCCAATCATTATATTCCTTGACACATAGCTACGCAATCCAACCACTGGTTTCTTCAACTGGCTCTTTATTATCTCCCCTATTAATTGTGTTGTAAGAGAAAGATGAGATATTGGGCCCGCGAGTAAAAAACAATTTATTCAATCCTGAAAATAATTACGTACTGGCCTCTAAATCAGGAAAACTTATTATACTATACTTCGACTCATGTAATGCACTTTTCTCGAGAACCATCATAGATAGAGCCTTGAAACTTCACATATTTCAAGATCTAAATCAAAACAACTTTAAGGTCAATATTGAGCGAAATCGGATAAAAATTAAAGGAGTTAGACTTAATTTAAGCTCAGAACGAGGTTTTTTCACTAGAAATGGCAGAAATCTGGTCTTTTCTTCTTGGTGAACGTCTCATTACACTATTTGAGGTTCTGAAAAGGTCGAAAGGACCAGTTTAATTAGTTAGGTGAATACCTTTAATATCTTTAGTATAGAGGAATTAAGGAAGCGGCGCGTTAATTTTTTTGGCCTAGTATAGGTTCTAAAGGCAATATTCGAGACATTTTTCCGAGAATTTAGAGACGACTTAGGAGTCTGGTTTCAAACAACTTTTTAATCGGGTTAGCTCTCTTGGAAGACATAGACATATATATATACAATGGAAGAAAAGGAGCTAATATTTTTTCTCCACATGATTATGTATTATAAAAGTATTCTTTCTTAACACTCTCTTTTAGCCAAAACCATTGCATAAAAGCAAGCCTATATGCCACGTCTGAGGAGAACAAGTGTCGCCGAGAGAATCAAAGCTAATAAACGACGGGTGCAAGCTCATCGGCAAAGGCAGGAAGAGTCTATATTTTATTTTCTTGATCTTCGAAACATTACAGGGTATAATGAAAGTATGGTTGAAGTAGCCCATGAGTTTGATGAAGAAATGTCAAGTAGAAGGTTAATGACCTGCGAAAATTGCGAACACTGTTATCCTGATATAATAAAGGCTAAATTCGACTTTTGTAAAATTTGTTTGTATCCAAATAAACAATCAAGATTTACATCAGCGAATTTTATGGATCCAGGAGAAGTACCTCAGGGTCTCGTAGGACTAACATACATTCAGCAAATGCTCATCGCTCGAATACACCCTGTCGTCTCGCTATACAAAATCAAAAGAGCTCCATATGCGTACACTGGAAATGTGATAAATTTTCGCCATGATATATCATGTCTTGCAAAAGATTTGTCCCACAGACCTTCAGATCTTCCATCAACGATTATTTTTAACCGTGATACACCAAGAGGTTTCGTTGAATTGCGGGCATCTGCAAGTAAATTACGCATAGCTCTTATTCGGTTAAAAGCCAACAATCCGTTTTACGCAGACATCACCATCAGTGAAGAAAATTTGTCAGTGATTCCTGAAAATAGCAACATAAGTGGCCAATTAGCTCAATGTACGGTCGATAGTACAGAACAAAATTATGATAATGAAGAAATCAATATCGACGACAGTTATGTACCACTACTTCATCATTTAGACCAGGAAGCTGTTTTAAACCGTGAGATCCACATGAGGTATCCAAGTACAGAAAGTGAGCCAATTAACGAATTTCGAACAGAAGGCTATAAGGCAAAGAGAATTTAAAGAGAGAATTGAGTTGATCAAATCAAAATGGAGTTCTGAAGAAGAACAAAGGGGATAATAAAAAATTGTTAGTTAATAGAAAAATTTATCTAGACAAGTAAATTCAATATTGTTTGTCTTAATTAGATTGATGAATCGAAGCGACTGTATGTCGGCTTTGAGTGAATTTAATTTATTATTAAGGTCTTGCTATCAACAGCGCCCTCACAGATTGTTTAAAAAATTGAATATTTTCTTGATTAATTTATTGTATTTAGTCTAGGCTTTATGATTTTAGGTGTGAATGAGATGTGTTATCGAATTGTTTGCCTGAGTCTGAGTGGATGCTGCGTAGGGTGTCGCGTTGGGTGTCCGAGTTCGAGGAATGTCTGAGAAATACGCGTGTATAGTTCAATGATTGGTTTAGAGTGAGAGCGATTCGGTTTGGAAGAGGAAAGAATGATTCCGAGTGAGAATACATCAGGGTGTGTGGGGGTGAGTGTCTTAAGAAATTTAGTTCATCACTGCGAGTCGTGAATTTCGATCGTGGACCACTCTGGAAATAAACGAAAAGTAAAGGCGAAAAATAAGGTCATTATTTTTCCTGTGAGTCCTCATCCCATACATGATTGCGAGGCTTTTCAGTGGTACGTTACTATCAATTCCATTAAAAAATTACTCGTCCCTTAAAATGATAGTTTAAATAAGATCTTCATATTTCAGCTTTTTGAAACGTCGTTATCCTACTTTACAATGCTGATATCCGTATAAAAGTGATTGTCTTATTGCACGGTATTAGTTCTACAACATGCCCAATTCCGTCGTATCATATAACTAACCTATTAATGCTACGATTGTTCCGCGCACGTATTATTATATTTTCTTTAACTCTAGACAAATAATCCTTCATTAATATGAATACCTATAATCTATTTGTTCCGTGGAGTTAGAAATGTATAGTGTTAGACAAAACGGAAAGGAAAAGAAAAGAAAACGAAGAAAGTAAAGAAACTGAAACTTGTAGCGTACATATATTTGAATAAAGAAACTGTTTCACAGTATATATTCAAAGTCACGTTTTTTGCAGTATCTTTAGAAACTTTAGATTTACGACTTTGTTTTTCACGAAGGCAACTAGCAATTTGTACACGGGACTAATAGTTGTACTTAGAAACATTTTGCATTCACGAACTTTACAATTTTTAATAGTTTTCTTTACATTCACGAATCCGGTACACATTACAACACAAACATTTCTTGTTCTTTAGTTTAAGTGTTTTTAAAATATTAAATTGTTATTTAAAAGTTAACAGTACTCTCATTATTTAAACAACCAACCAACTGTATCGCTGTAAAAAGCCGTAGAGTCACGCGTTCGATAATTTTCGGAATTTTTGATCGTGCGCGTACAGAAACTAAAGAAATCTATCGCTTGCGTCGCGCTCTGTTAACGATCTAATTCGATATGAATCTCCTAATTTTCCTACCGTCTCGCACCATTGTTTCTCTCTCTCACTCTCTCTCACTCTTTCTCTCGCTCTTTCTCTCGTACTCATCGTTCATTCGTTAGCCCATTCGCTCTTACCATTCACGCGCTTTTACAAAACCTATAACAATAGTCATAAAAGAAATACAGTCCACTCATTTATTCAAATAATCTCTGTAATTGTTGTCTTGTTCGGTGTATATGGAAATTGATTCTCAAAATTTTGAACTGGCTTGCACCATCTCTGAATCTCTGTCCCGTGCCTTCACCATACTTCCTGTGGTGCTTTCTGCAAAGTCAGAGATGAGACCTATCAAGAGATCCACTCATTAAGTATACTTCAAGGACGTGGGTTCCCAATGTATCGGGCTTGAACCATATACCAGTTACCACGTGTGCCACAGCAACAGGATTTATGGCGGGCATACAATGGAACTGTCTACAGTTGTTCGAACTAACCTGTCACATCTTTTCAAAGATCAAACAACCATTTGATTGGTTACCTTTGATAACATTCATGATAGACCAACTTCAGGAAGCTCAATCGCTAATCAGATTGGACAGGACAGAGAGATGAATCGGTTCACAAGAAATCGATAAGAGAACAAATTCAGTTTAAACAATTGTAAAATATTATTTTAATCTATAGCGAACAGACATATTCAGAGTTAAAAAGTTTCGAATTGACGATCACGTTTTGGTAGATTAGCTTTCGTTACGAAACTGTGTTATCACACAACCAGATTCTAACAACATTTGCTTTACAAAGTAATATTTAGTTTCAAAAAGAGTATTGTTAACAAATTAAATCATCCTTAGTTCTGTAAAAGGAATAAGGAAACGCGAAGAGTGAATCCAAAAGATTAACGAATATATTCGCGTTCTTGTACACTTACTTACATACTTACAAATTGTTAGAGTTTCGCATAGATGAGGTTTACGACATGACGAGGGTAAGCGGTCACTTTTGAACCCTATAATTTAGTATCTGTACCATCTGCGTGCCAGCACTACGATGGTACGTGACAATTTGTAGTTTTTAGCAGATTTATTTATTGCTGCACTAGTCTTTAGAGTTTTTGGCTTCAGTGACACAGGCCATGTCATAAATCTCTCGCAGCTTAGGAGGTCAGAGGGCGAGCTGGTCCTTAGAAGTAACGGATCCCGCGGACCGGGACTGACGTCAGGAGATTTGGGAAAAACCCAAATTCTCCCCGGAATGCCGTCCTCCTCCGTAGGAGCTTCTGTTCTCCTTTCAGAAAACTACCACGCTAAAGGTGCAATGGAAGAGAGGACAGAGGTGTTAACGAAGGTAGAAAATATCAAAATAGACAGATAACTAATAGTAGAGACAGCCAACAGTTTAGAAAGCAGTATAGATCGCAGCATAGTTAGAAACAGAATAGTCTAGAACAGAGTTAATACTTAGAACGTTTAGTACGTAGAACACACATTATCTAACACACACACACACATATACACCCTGTATATACACACATGCACCCACCCACATATATATATATATTAAAACCATAGTTTAATATAAATACAGTGAGTGTCCTTTCGCAAAAAGTGTCCTTGCCTCAATCCGCAAAACATTGAGTGGTCCTTCGATCCCACATTAGACTTCAGACGGCACTTCCTGCAATATGAGGGTTTATTCGAACCCTAACACAAATTTTTTTCTCAAACACTACTCAACCGATTTAGCTCATTTTGTGTTTGTTTTGTTCATAAAGGATTGTGTTATTTTTAAATATTTTTTTAAATTCCGTCCATTACTTATAAAATGTTGCAAATTCTATTTTGCGAGTTTTTCAATAAGGGTCGCAACGTGTTTAAATTAAAAACTATGTAATCATGTTGTTTGAAGCTTCTCCCTTAAAATGATCCCTTCAGAACGGTGGAGCCTCGAAAACTTATGCAGCTAAGAACTGGAGAAGATGCGAGGTACTTCCGTTTTACATAGGCGAGACGCCGCTCAGATATTATGATCCGTTGTTTTATACCACGGGACACAAATCAGTACAAGAAGACCTCGCATCCGACTTAATGATTGTGTTTATATCCTGAAAAGTATATTAATAATCACTTTTGGTCAAAATATTATCCGCACCATTGCCGTAAAAGATGTTTGAGGTGCTGAGAATATCCCCCATCGAAAAATGTAACCTGATACTAATGCAATCCAAACATTTTATTTTTCATTTATTTGTTATCGAATTTTCCTAATTAAAGTAAGACCAAACGTATTTGTTTGCCTGGGTCATATTTTGGATCATACACTAGTCAAAACAATTAAGGAAACAAAAAGATTCCTTAAATTTTTAGGTCTTATTCAAATTGCTCTGCTTCCGTTGAAATTCATCACAGAAGACATCCAGAATAGTTATTTTGAAGCTTCAGATCTCTAGTTTTCGACCCTTTATGTAAAAAATTTTTTAGGCCTTTTATAACTAATGACACATACAAAAAATCATGATGAAAAAATTTTAGAATTTTTTTCCTTTTTTTAAGGTTTTTACAGTCTTAGGAAAATTTTTTTGATTAATACCACTTCTAGTCTGCTGTTCCCTGTTTCTTCCCCTATAATTTGCACGTCCATGAACAAAAATTGTAAGGACGGTTCCAGAAAGCCAAGAACGTACTCTTTAAAATGGGTATATCAGTTTTTGATTAAATGTTTTTTTTTATACATAATATTGATGTAAAAAAACGTCAAGAAACTGTGTGTTTTCCTCAAATTACAAAAGTTACGGTATTTTTGCAAATCGGTATCGCAATGATTATGCTTAGGTTTTTCTTTTAAGCTTATAGTGTCCACAAAACCATGCGTTCAAACTTTGAAATTTGTACGAAAAGAGTTAAGAACACGTCATTACTGTTCTGATTTACGACTAATCCGTTTGTTAACTAATAAAGTTTGTCTCTCTACATTTGCTAGTAAATTTTTAACACGCTTGCAAGATGTAATTGACAACCGTAGCGATAATACTCGATATTAAATTTTACAAGTTCTCGAATTTTCTATTGAAAGAACAAAATTACACTCAGCAGCGCACATACCTGCGCGCGCTCACGCTCACATAACTGCATATACACGACACATATACATTCAAACTCACACACACCAGAAAAAACATAAATTTGACCTTCGAAAACCCAAGCATTCTTTAAAAATTCAGCAATAGTACCGGCAAATGTGGAGGCACAAACTTTTACCCAACAAACCGATTAATCGCGGATAGAAACTGTTATGACGCTTTCTTAACTCTTTTCGTACAAATTTCAAAATTTGAACCATCGGAACAAAAAACCGGAGCCATTTGAAACTTCGGATACTTTTTGTGGACACTATGAGCTTAAAAACTACTAAGTTTTTAAAACTACTAAAAAAAGTAAGACCTGCACAGCTTAAGACCATGGAAACAACTTCTTTAAAGAAAGATATATTGGCGTTATAAAAAATGTGCTTTTCTGGCCTGTTAGAAAGCTATTGTCAATAGCTAGGAACGTCAAGTTGTGGAGACGTTCATGTGGTCTGAAATATCCGTTTGAAATTGCAAGAATGAAACGTTTTTAGGCTTGACAGAATACCCATAAATATTACTTTAATTATACTCCGAGCATCTCGTAACAATTGCGATACCTATTTGCAAAGATACCGTAACTTTTGTAATTTGAGGAAGACACACAATTTTTTGACATTTCTTTACATCAATATTACGCATCAAAAAAAAAAAGACGTTTAATTAAAAACTTATATACCCGTTTTGAAGAGTACATTCTTCGCTTTCTGGAGGCATCCTTATAATTTTTGTTCGATGATGTGTTCATGAGATAATGACTATCAAAGGAAAAAGCGTCATTTCGGATGTGGTAGCTCGTATCTTTGCGACCGATCATGGAAACGAACTTCATGGACGTGCAAACTATAGGGGAAGGAACAGGGAACAGCAGACTAAAAGTGGCATTAATCAAAAAAATTTTCCTAAGACTGTAGAAACCCACCCAAAAAAAAGAAAAAAAATTCTAAAATTTTTTCATCGCGAATTTTTGTATGTTTCATTAGTGATAAAAGGCCTAAAAAATTTTTGAGATAAAGGGTTGAAAATTAGAGACCTGAAACTTCAAAATAACTATTCTGGATGTCTTCTGTGATGAATTTCAACGGAGGCAGAGCAGTTTGAATATGACCTAAAAATTTAAGGAATTTTATTATTCCCTGAATTTTTTTGACTAGTGTATTTACTTGTAATGACTTGTTGGAGTATAGTCCTCAAACTAAGTGTACCCATTTGGAATTGCAAAAAATGTACCGAATTACATCTTTTCTTTCATTTTAATCAGGAACGTGTCACAAAGAAATGAAAAGTAAAAGAGTTTTATTTTTACAATATTATTGCCGCGTTGTCCTTTTCTACATTCGACCAAACATTAAACATTGTAGAACATCTACATTACAAGCAAAAGTTCAGTCCTGAAAAACTTATTTTTATTGAATAATTAATGTAATAGTCATATCTTTAACTTTCAATAGGCTGCAAATCAACATCATTATATGTAACGAATTAGAAGTCACAGTTTCAAATGAGTTTTCCAAGAAATTTTCTTTGGCTCACACAATATACCAGAAATCTGTATACAGTATATCGTAGTGATAGTGTAACTCCCGCAAAGGTGTTGTTGTTAAGATGATTTTGAACAACTTTTTCTCTGCGAAAACAAAGTTTGAAACTTAGTTTTTCAATAATTAACAAAAAACTTCGACCAAGTGTCTTTCTTCTGGCACAGTGTAATTATTTAATAGGAATCCCTTGTATTAATCTTCAATTGAATAACGACTAAAATAATTCAAAATAATGTTGCATGATCATTCTGGGGCCAAATGAACTGGGACCTTTCATAGTGCAGTCCGATACCTGGAGCAATCTACTACACGCTAACTGGTAGATTGCCTCCAGTACTTTACTGCGATCCGTTTGCCAAAAAGTCTCCTACGAAAATAAAGTTCCATCTTGTCGTTCAAACAGTGCCTGAGTTGCATAGATATGCATTTCATTGAAAATCGTTTCTCACCTAAGCATTATCGACAGTGTTTCAAGAAGCATCATACAATGATCCATGATACCTTCACGAACACAGCATGTGCTACGTTGCAAAGCGCCATCCCTCGCAGAAAGTCACGATGGGCGGTACATTCGGGCCTTGTTCCTTCAAATGTCCACAGCTTGCCGTTCAGCTAATTCCAGTGTGTGCTGTGGTGAACTCTGGAAGACAGATCTCCTTAATGATGGAATTGGTGTCTGGTTTAATACTTTAGAGATTCCGTGCTCAGGTTTTTCCGAACTTTATCGTCAGTACACTAACCTGGAACATTACGGGACGGGTCAGATTGATGGTTTCCTCCCTCCACGGTCTGCATACACAACTGCATACTGCTGGATAGAGTTTACCGAAGCGATCCTGGATTCCCCATCGTCCAAAGCCTAAGTTTAGCTGAATACGCACTGAAACCATGTGAATTGAGGAAATCTCCGTCAACTCATCCAACTTCTATCACAATATGCATTTCTTCTAAGGAGAATTTGGATCAAATCGTGTAAAATTTCTGAACCGGAAAAGATACCTGATATCAACAGACTTTCCTCGGTCGGTGACACTATTTCTTTCCAGCTTACCACTGTACTTTAGAAGTTCATACTGTAATTAATTGAGCATTTCCCTTTCTACACTAGAGTTTTCCAGATCTTGCGTCCCTCAGACCTTAGAAATTACAAACTGATGATTAGAAAGAATTCTAGAGCTGCACAGAGCCTCCTGGAATTTTGAGACAAAATATAAGCTTCTGGGGCACATGATCACAGGTTACAATACGCCAAAGCGGATTAGTTGCGACCTTCCACAACCTGGCGTCTTGCGTTTAAGTGTAATTACTAAGGTACTGCAGAAACGTCGAATTTCTTTGTTTACCTGCACCAAATCTATAATTGGAAAGAAAAAATGATTTGTTTCTTCAATAATAGACTCCTCACAAACAAAGCAAGAAATGCGAAAATTCGATTATCTGCTGCCAAGGCTGCTAGTACCACTTACTGGTATAGTGTAGACGGTCCTTGAATTTCGTGAGTTTTTTAGTAAGTCGATGTCAAACAGTTCAATTAAGTACTTCAATTGTTACCCTTACACAAGTCACAATCGGCTACCCGTTCTGGCCGACATCTTGCTGATATTCAGACGACAGTCTGCCGTTCTCACCGTTGTGTGGATAAGATCCGGCAAAGATTTGTGTATCCCATGGATCGTAATCCGCAGTCGATATTCTGACGAAATTTGGGAGTACCAACTGACCACCGTTACCTATGGATCTGCGTGTGTATTATGTCGAGCTTAAAAATGTGGACCCTCAGGAAGACCACACTTCTGTGATCCATAACACTATTTTACAGATACGTGTGGTAGAAGAAAGATTTCGAGAATTTGCATGACAGTGCCGTTGCTTGAGATGTTGGGCCTTGCCCTAATATCTGTGTTCCGAACGTGCGACGAAACACAATACACGGAGATTTTGTAGGTAGTTTACGATGGGGCCAGGTCGTACAATTACTTTTGAAGGACAAAATTTAGCCATTGCCGGTAATATAGTTTTACCTTTTTCGAACAAAGCTTTTAGAATTTCTAATTTTGTTTCCTTTAATACGCATTTCCATCATAAACGAGGTTTTTCCCGAAGGGTCTTCAGTCCCTACATAGCGGTATTTTTTCGACAACGTGTATGTTTTTTAGTTGTAAAAACCAGGGTATATTTTATTACAACCAAAAATTCGCTCTATTTGGTTTTCTATTTGCCAGGTGAAACTTGACTGACCACAATGGTTTTGTAATATGTAAGAATCCAGAATATATTTTAATACAATGAAAGTCGCCTTTGATTCGCTCTTTTTACAATCTGCACAATTTTTCTCGCTCTGATACAATTAACAAAAGGGGGTGATTTCGGTTCTCGCGACTCGCCTTTTAACTAGAATCTAATGGCCACCGATGAACTGTCGAAATACGTAAACAAGCGACAGGTGAATGACCGAGAGAGAGAGTGAAAGAGAGTGCGAATGATAATAAAAGCGAGAAAGATATATTGAGTGCGATAACTTGAGAATCTGTGTATGTGAGAATGTGAGTGAACGAGGAGTATATTTGCGAAGAATGCATGAGCACAAAGTCAGTACATAGCGAGAATAGAGAGAAAAAGTAATTTTGGCGAGACGTGTGGAACTGTAAAATAGCGAGATTGCCGTGAAATAACGAGATGGACTGTAGCATATTAGAATTATTTAAAAAAAAAAAAACATTTGTTCGATTCAATTTCAATCCCACATTAGTTTAATAGTTTACAATTTTAACATCATATTTTATGATAAAAAATCATATAACGCTCTAGTGTACAACATGAAGGAATTGGGTACATTATAGAATAATAACTGTGCAATTAGACAAGCACTATTGCAAAGACATCAACACTGTAAAGTAGGACATCGACGTTTGAAAAAGCTGAAATATAAAGATTTCAATTAAAATATTACTTTAATAGAACTGATTATTTTTTAAATAGAATTGATAACGCACCACCGAAAAACCTTGCAGTGATGCTTCAGCAATATTAGAAAATGTAAAAGTAAAACCTTGGTTGCTTTGTAGCATAACCATCTGTAGTAATTTCTGCGAGGCTATAGATGTTTCATACCAGGTGGTATTGTATCTGTGAATATCAATGAATACATATGTAATTATTCGACTGTAACAAATTAAAATTCCAAACGGATCATTTCAAATGATATCTAAACCTTGTCGAACCTTTCAAATTAAAATAAAAATAATAATTTATTAGATTATTTATAATATTATGTTTAAACGAATTAAGTGAAAATCCATTTAACACTTTTCGTGCCAATATCGTTATGCATTAGGATGGCTCTTAAGTATAGAGCTCAATTTTTTTTCGACTTTCTCATGGTCCCATTTCCTAAAATTCTCATGTTTGGTAAAAAAATTGTCAAAGTTTTAGCATGACTGTATCACAAGAACCCGAAAATTGAGTATATTTGTTCAAAAGTTGATGAATTTTCTTATATATTTGATTGTATTAGCACCTATAAATGAAATTTATAATTATAGTGTAGACATAATATTCGATTTTAGGATGTTTTATAATATTAAAGGTTTGACATAGCAGTAATAAAAGACCAAGGAACCGTTGCTTGTTCGTTTTAACATTTGGTAGACACATTGAGCCCAGAGTTGGCGTAGTTGTATTTCTTTTTTTTCCGGTACATGTAATTTGAAAAGTCGAGGTGATCCTTGGGTTTATTACTGTTACGGTAATTTGTAAGTTGAGGGCCGCATGGGTCACCGGTCAACGTTATGGGCCGGATGACCGCTGCAGGGGAAAGTGGGAATTTCCAATTTCGGAAGACATCACACTTTCCCCACCCCGTGTTTCCTCCCTTCTCGAGGTCCTGAGAAATTGATAAAATACGCTGTACAAGGGGATGCGAGAGAGTCTCCGTTTAGAATTTGAATTGTAAACATTAAACCTCCTCTGTATTTTCGTTATTTAAAATTGTCGGCCATTGATTGATTTTTTTCACATCTCTTAACTCGGAATAGTCTACAATAGGTATATCAGTATTCATCTATATCAGCGACAAGGACTGTCCCTCCTCCGATACAAAACGCGAACCTTGTCACGAGGGTTACTAAATATTTAAAGTATTTACCTTTAAAGATAATTGTGTGTGCATCGATCTCCTTCCGATACCCATCGAAAGTGGTCGATGTAAGAATTAATTTCGGCACTTTACGTCTGAAAGCAAACCAAAGAGGAGGATCTCTTTCAACTATTCGGCGGAAACAGTACGCAATATGGAGGCCAAACCGATCTGGTAACATAGATAAACCAGATATTTATGCTGGACTCATATGCACCTCAAACCGAGGAGTCACAAGTTCAAACCGAACTATGGCATTGCTAGAATAAGATTACAGAATTCTCTTTTGTGGACGTATACAACGTAGTCGTGAAACAAGAAATTTTGATTGTAGTAAAATAATTGATTAAAGTAGTTGGAAGGAATAATTCGCTGAAAGCAAGGTGACGGTAGGTAAATGTTGCTTGAGGGTCAATTCTCAATAGTAATAATCAAAATAATCTCACAGTTGTGGATAACGACTGAGATTTTTGAATTGTGCATTTTAGCGCGGTACAACTCTCAGGTTCATACAAGCAATTGAAATATCGCTCGGCCAACATAAAGTGTCCTGTCGTATCTTCTAATTGTATCTGCGTACCCTGGTGGGGGGTAGTGTCGCTGGTGTGGAATTGGATGATTTTTGCTACAGCTATCCGACTCGTTTGAACAGAGTATCGCTCAACTTAGAAAAGTGCCCTACTGCTGCTCTTTGATTGTACTCAAATGCCTTTATGAGGAGGTGGATACTATCCATGTGGTACTGCTATCTTGCTGTGTGGTAGTAAAATTGTACAAGCATAGTTCATCACCATATTGGGTAACTGAAGTTTGGCTCAGCCGGTACATTGTGGCTACTGTCATCTTGTGATTGTTTTGATAGATTACTCGATAAGGTCAATTTGAGTGTTTCTGTACTATCCGCGTTGCGAATAATACGAACGGATTTACACTGTTAAAATCAGGCGACCAGCACGGGTGAAAGTCTTAAGCCCCTATACATATAATCCTCTCGATAAACTCTTAGGTGTCTTAACCTGGTTTTGATTCTGTACATGTCTCCAATAGAAAAACTCCCCCGATTTATCGAGTGTAAAAAGTGCTGCGACGGTCCGCAATTATACTTTCCTCAGAGAAATTGACTCCAATAGAAAATTCTTTCTACTTAGAAAATTCAATTTCTTTTCCACGCACCATTGTGTGGCATTATATTAAAACTCATTAAATGTGATCCAAACCACATTTTCGTACGTATCGAAATAAGTATTTGGGTAAGGATTTCTTGAGAAATTAGCGTATTACATTTATTTCTTCAATAGCGCGACCGGTATTTTACGAGTAAAATAGGAGAATTTGCTACATTATCTCGAAGTCTGAATAACTGTAAAGATTTGACGAAATATATCTGTTAGTATTTCTCATTGCTTCAATCGTTTCCAACTACCTTCAATGATCAAACAGACTACTTCGCTATTCAGTACCTGGAGGCACGAATCGTTCCGAATAAAGTCCTGAGTAGAATTTAAGTTATATTAGCCTGACTTTCATTTATACATACATCAATTTGGGCACAAAATTTGTCAAAATATACGAAAAGTATATGTATAGTAAATACGACGTTTAGAGTCCTATATACTAAATAAAAATATTTCAATTCGATTTTTGTCATTCCATTATGCTGAAACTTTGATATTACCACGTTTTCACCGAACGACAAAATTTCAGGGGATGAGACCGAAAAAAATTGGAAATCGCGAAATAAGGGCCACTCTATTATTTATACGCTCCACGCTATATTTTCCATTGGTGTAATTTACAATTTTTTTTGCAGAACGTCGTAAATGTTCAACCAAGCGTTTGGTTCTTGATACTTAAATTTCTAACAAATTGTTAAATTGTTTTTAAATTGTTTTTAAATTGTTAAAAACAATTTCTTGATACTTAAATTTATAAAATTGTTATCTTATGGATTTTAAACTCTGCAACTTTCTCTTGATAATCATTGTACCGTTCCATTAAATGTGAATTATGTATCTGCAATAAAAGTATATAAGGGCGTGCATGAAAACATGTTCCGGCACGGAATGTATTAAAAGGTCCTACATTACAAGTTAGCATTGATAAAATGGATGACAAAGGGTGCAAGAACGATATAGATACAATTATTTTCTACCGAATATCTAATAAATTGCAGTGAAAAATTCTATATATGTATATAAAACGTCTAGAGACGTACATGATCATAGAAATACTAGTAGCACCGTCCACCACATACTGACTTACGAAATTGACCATAAACATGTATTGTATTTCGCCTACAACTAGCAATACGTACAATAGTATTTCATCGATATTTACGCAATGGATCAACGACTGAGACAGCTGAAATGAATAATGAAAATTAGTAATTTTATAATTCATATTTCTACAACATTACGTTATAACGCACACAAATATTACTTACAGCATATAAATTTATGCTAATAGAAGTCACCCCTAGCATTACCAGAGGAGTATACGATAACTGAAAGTAGGCATCAAATTGACTGCAAAACCTTCAAAACCAATAGTGTCGAATAAATAAATCACAATTACAAGTTTAAGAAATGAACTGAGATAGTAGTACACGCTGTTCATGTAAAAACTATATAAATTACAAAGTGTAATTTGAAATGAAAATATTTTGAATATATGAAATTAAAACTCTGCTTATTCCATATAAATTAAGTTTTCTGTAAATTATGAAATTTAATAAAAATGTTAGAATTCGTTAATATAGGTATGAAAATATGCTCACTGAATGGTTTCGTTATGCATGATTACACTTTTAATGAAGTAACTCATATGCTTATCGCTCGTATGCTTGAGTGGAGTACAAGTGTCAGTTACTTCGATGGAAATAGCTGTTCGGAAATAATAACTGAAAATGATAATAAACAACTCGATTAGATAAATAGTATACTACCCGGCAATGGTGGTACACAACCAATTCAGATATGAACAAAGTCTTCTTATTCGATACTATGAAGTACATCCTCGTTGAAGGAATTCTTACAATTAATTAGTTTGTTAGAATAACTTTCAACTATTTCAAAAATCTATGTTTCAGTTGAAATGGAATATTGCATACATAAATAATATACACATACTTAATCCGAATTACGTTTAAGTGATTAATTGATCACATAACATTACCTGGTAACTTCAAACAAGCTTGCGGCATGCAAGCACATCATAATCATTAGCGATTCTGTAGCAACATATATAGCTTCAAGTATTGCTATCCATAAAAAGTAAATGATAGTAGCGGGAATAAGATGTTTCTCTTGATCGAAACACATTTTCAGATCCATTGGATACTTTATTCGGCGAGATTCATTGAGGGGTGCAATGGTATCCAAAATAATAGGTGAAAAATGATATAATATCAGCATGACCCCCACCGAGTAAATAGATGCTGTAAGATGCACGGCACGATCATTTGTGTAGTTTCAAAGTTACGAACTTTGCAAATTTTATTTACAAGCAAAAAAGGTTGACAGCTGCTTTCCCAAATAGTTGTATTTCTGCATAATTCGAAGTATCTCATCGTTATTCGTTTGAAAATGGAATTTAATTCGATTTATAAGTCCTTTTACCTGCATTTTACAATGATTGTTATATCTGTAAATAACTGCAACATTTTGTAACTTACTCTATTAGCCTGATACCAAACTGTGTAATATTTAACAAATGAACCCATAGACACAGTCATGAGCGCCAAGTTCCTTAACACACGAGACAATGTCATTTTCATAGTGGTAAACCCTAGAACCTATATAATTCGATTATATTCTCAATTGTTACTTCAACTGAATAAAAAATTCAAGAATATAGTTGATTTGCAAAAAAAAGAAACAGAAAAATTGGAATTACGTGACATCGCCGCACGAAGTAATTCCGGTGTCATATGGGAAACAAAAATCGTAGGTACAGTGATGAAAATGATTGCTTACCTCAATTTCGAATTATCTAAAAATATGGATATTCGAAGGATATACATGCAGGTTTATCTGCTTAATGGTAAGTAAGATAAGTAATTCCGTTAATGTATAAATAACAAATTTGATTGTTTAAAAATGGTCATTTGTTACTGACATGTAAATATTTCTGCGTTATACTAAACTTTAGTGATCACTAAATACTGGTTCTTCTAAATTTTTGTGTAAGCTATTTTAAACGCCATTTTATCTATGTACCGCTACATTGCCAAAAAAGCAATTAAACTTCGACTAATGATCTCTTTATTCTATAATTATAATAAAAATGAATCATTTCCTGTTATCATACTCTTGTATATTTGTTTTTGTTACTTTTCATAAACCTAGTATAAATTCAGGCAGCGCTTCATGATATTAATGATCTGAGAAACACATAAGTTTTGATTTATCTTATGAAAATTCTTAATTGTTGTCTTTAAAATAGTTGTAACACTTCAGTTATTTTAGTTAACATTCAAAAAAGAATGAAATAAACATTTGGATACTAATGAATATATTTGCCTTACTCCATTTCAGCAGAAAAATTGTATGAATGTATTAGTTAATAAATTAAATGAAGCTGATAAACGATACCTGTGTAAGTATACAAAGCCAAACATTAACGCCAATAACAATATTTTTAAGGAGTCGAATATTTTTGTTTCCGTACGGCCAAAGTCCTAACACCGATAAAAGAAGGATACAAAGTTTGTTACAACTTTTCAATTCAACCATCGCGTGTGTGAACTCAAACGTAACTGATCTCCGAGTTACTTATGCACCCTCTGTTTTCCTTAACTCTCCAAGAATATCATATTTTCAAATAATATTTTGATAAAATGCTGCAAGAAGTTTCTTGGCGGAACAAAATGATTGACAGATTCTACAATTGTAGAATTACTTATTCATACTTAAGTGGGATGCGCGTAAGTCGATCGATACTTACAGCTCGACTCTGCATGATAGGCCATTAAGAAAATTATGGGGTGCAAGAAATTGTTAGAGAAGAAACTTTTCCAAATAATGTTTCAATTTTATATTTCTACAAAATAAGTCCATGTGGAAGGATATGTTTCGATTGCCTTCAGTCGGCTTACATGGTCCAAAGAGACTAAACGTGTTTGGCAGCAAACAAGTGTCAGTGTCCAGCAGAAAACAATTTCAGAAGTACGAGCTGCCTACGAATTGCCGTTTGGACCCTTAGGCAGTCAACACTTCTGTGAATCATAAATTTACGTAACACTAAATAAATTTACGACACTGGTCTGTTCAGGTCAACGAAGGTTGTAAATCTTCGTCCCACGTAAGGTGACAGGTATCCTCAATGTCGTGGAAGAAGTTTAATTTGAATTCGTAGTGCCTCAAGGACCTTCACAAAGATAATAAGTAGACACTTCCCTTGTCTCATCCCTGACTTCGCGGAAAACACCTCAGGAGGTTTGTTGAAGACACGGGACAGAGCTTCAGAAACGGTGCAAGCTAGTTCAGAATTGTGAAAATAAATTAGATGTAAGTCAGATTTCTATATATATATATATAATGAACAAAGACAACGATTACAGAAGTTACTTTGAAAAAAATGAATGGACTGTAAATGAGTGGACATTCTTTGCTGTTCTAACTTACATATAAACTCTGGAACCTAGGTTCCAGAGTTCAGATGTTAACAGCGCTCGTGAGGTGAAGTCCAGCTTTTACCTACTGAACGACTCGTTTTTACAAATAACTGAATCTAAAGAATGTGGGATTCGTGTGGTGTGCCGTTAAGGAGTGAAATACACAGGTAATACACAGGTGAAATACACAATATCTTTCAACAATTAGGTTTATTCAATAATGAAAATGATGAATTTAATAGATAACAAGTAACAAATAATAACAAAATATGAAAAGTACATTAATTTGATCAAAAGAAACTAAATAGACTTTGATTGTTTAGTAATAAGGAACTCAACAAATTAAGTACTACATAATAGATTCTAACAAAAGGAAATTAGCTAGTTAATACTTTATATTAAATCTTACTTATCTTACTTTATCTTGGATAAAGCTAACTGCGCTTTTATAAAATTAACTAAATTTCATATTCTACATTATTTGATTTTCGGTTTCGAAGCTATTGCAATGACAAAATTTAACTTGATTAATACGTTTGTAATTTATAATAAATCCTACCTAAGTGTGATTTTGTTTCAGAGTTGATATAAATGTTCTTTTACGAAATTAATAATATTAACGCATTATAGTCTACCGCAGCGAGAAATCCGATCTAAGATTAATGATTTCGTCTATTATCTAACGCGGTGTAGTCAACAAAAAAAAAAAACGAGACTAGTCAAATAAATCATTGTATCTTTAGAATCAGTTCTCTGTGATATTATCACCTTCAAAGTAGTCCCTTTCAGCATTCATACACTTCTGCATTCGGCGCTGCCATTGCTGGTAATAGTTCTGGAACGAAGTTTTTGGAAATCCCTTCAGGAGATTCTCCGTTTCTGCCTGAACCTCTTCAACTGAGGTAAAATGCCCTTTAACCCATTCACTACGAAAGACGTAAATATACGTCCTGAGAAATCTATCGATATACACGAAAGACATATATATGTTACAGTGAAACTCCGAAATCTGGAAAATGTCGACTTTCACCGGTGAATGTCAACATTTACATAGTTGCTTGGTGTACATCCGAAATATTTTCTAAATATCCTTATTTCTGACTTACACCGGTAAATGTCGACATACGCCTAACCTAATCTAACTGTGATTGTTGACATGCACCGGTAAGGGTCCGAATGTACAAGAACTTAATCAAATATTCGATCTTTCACCGGCGTTTTTGGTATGTGTTGACATTCCCCGGTGAAAGTCGACATTCTCCAGTTTCGGTGTTTCACTGTAACATATACACGTCTTCAGAAGTCCATCGATATACACGAAAGACGTAAATATACGTCCCTATATGTTTATCGATATCAAGGTGTTCAAGTGTCGCTTGTCGTTCAAGCAATTTATTCCATCCAAACGGAGTCGATTTGGCATAAAATCCTCCGTTGCTTGCGATTGTAAAACTAGCTATATTTTAGATATGTTAGTATGTTCCGGATTGGAAACAGAAATTTCTCTATTTCATGAAAATTTAGGAAAATCCGGCAATATTGTTGTGACTCTGATGAAAGGTTATCTGGGAAGAGGTGGGGATGCTACTCTATCATGTGGGATGGTTAGATTTTCGCCTAGACCCATAGTTTTTTAAATAAATTGAAAAATGTCAGGAAAAATTGGTGCGTTTTTGGAGTCTTTCTTACTTTGATCATCATTTAAACATATTTAAATATTTACAATGCAATAACAATTCATATAGTTTTATTCAGGAAAATTCACAGATTCTCCTCGTGTAAAAAGCCACTGAATAGCTGCTACGGTAAAAGCACAAAAAATTTCCAAAGTTGAAAATTTGCAATTTTTTTTTTAAATTAATTTCCTCAAAAACTGTACGTCCTAGAGAAAAACGGATATCAGATTCGTATTCAGCTCGCAAAAATCTATAAGAATTTCATAGTAGCCGTTATAAAATGATTCGGTGTGTCACCTTACCAGTATGGATATGGCGTTGCATCGTGTGTTAAGGAACCTGTCACTTATGACTGTATCTATGTGTAACGTCCCTGGAGCCTAAGTTCAGATATAAGCGCTAGGAAGGTGAAGAGCGGCTTTTACCCACTGAATGACTCGTTTACTAATAAAGATTGTGGGATTCGTGTGGTGTGCGGTTAAGGAGTGAAATCTACAGGTCAAAATCTTTCAACAATTAGATTTATTCAATAAAACGATAAAAATAAGGCTAACTAATAACAATAATAGTAAAATAAAGAAAAGTATATATGTATTGTAAATAATTAATTAAACTAAAGAACCAAGTGGATTTTTTGTATAATAACAATAAATATGTTTCTTGACCACGGTATCTAACGAGTTTTTCTCAAGTCGGTCTAGTGATCAGTGGATCGCTAGTTCTTTCCTAGCGAGGAGACGGAGCACAAGCGGGTTTAGGACAAAGTCACGAAGATTGGTAAAATAAAGAAACACTCAGTTGAAACGTTCACACAGTTATTTAACACGTTAAACGCCCAGCCCGATTTGCTTACCGTTCTGTTCAGTCCCAAACGCGGCTGTCAAAGATGACAAAAATTTAACTCAGAAAATCAGCACCTTCTGCAATGAATGTAAAAACAAACCACACCTCTGTTTACCCTGTTTCAATAAACTATATTAATTTCATTTTAAATATTATATTCTTTTTTTTAAGCCTTGACTGCTGACCGGTCCTGAATGAAAATTCTAACTCCGGTCCCTAGGGACCGGCGTGATGTTTAACGAAAATTCTAATTCTGGTCCCTAGGGACCGGCGCGGCGTGGCGTTTAACATGTTAATACACGATTGACACTCACGACGGACACTGGACGACGATAACGATAATAATAAGTTTGGTTGACAAAACGCGATTTGAGTCGGTTGAAAAGTCTAGATGAAAATGGCTAACGCTGTGACTATGCAAGGTTCACACGAATAATAAATTTTTAAAGTCAAACGGTAATAAGAATTGAACCTGTATCCGGTCGATGGCGTGGCGGTAGGACTAATCGCGTGCGGGAGGGATTAACGCGTGTACGCAGCGACGTAACAAGTCTTGAGAGTGCCTAGGTTTAATATTTTTATTCCGGAACAAAATAGAATAATAGAACTTGACAAGCTAAACAGCACGTAATAAGTAATTGTGAATTTAACAAATATAAGTCGCTAGTTAATGATAATTATAAATTTACGAAATGAAACTTGCAGGTATCTAAACCTTATCTCGGATAAAGCTAACTAAATTTGATATTTTGGATATGTATATATATATTCGATTCCCGTATTCGAAGTTATCGCAATGACAAAATTTGTGCAATTGATTTATATAAATGCTTTGTGGCGGAAGTAGTTAATATTAGCGCTTTATAGTCTACCGCAGCGAGGAATCCGACCTAAGTGTGATTCTCTAAGAGTACCTAAATACGCTTTCGCAAAATCTATCGCGGTGTAGTCGACTACGGAATTTGTGCTGGAGTCAGAACAGTATTCTTTTATTAGTTAAAACTGTTGTATGATTAAATACACCACAGTCCCTTTACTACTAATATTTATTAATATATATATATATATATATTATATATTTATATATCAAGAAAATATTCATTTTTTAAACAATCAGTGACGGCGCTACTGACAGCAAGACTTTAATAATGAAATGGGAAAAATCTTTTGCAAGACGTGATGTGTCCTGGCGAAAATTTATCACATTTCCAGTGTACGCATATTGAGCTCCGCTGATTTTGTATAGCGAGACGACAGGGTGTATTGGGGCGATGAACATTTGCTCAATGTATGTTAGTCCTACGAGCTCCTAAGGTACTTCTCCTGGATCTATAAAATTCGCTGATGTAAATCTTGATTGTTTATTTGGATCCGAACAAATTGTACAAAAGTCGAATCCAGCCTTTATTATATCAGGATAACAGCGTTTGCAATTTTTGTAGGTCATTAACCTTATACTTGACATTTCTTCATCAAACACATAGGCTACTTCAACCATACTTTCATTATACCCTGTAATGTTTCGAAGATCAAGAGAATAAAATTTTGTTGATGAGCTTGCACCCGTCGTTTATTTCGACGCCGTCAAGCTTCGATTCTCTGGGCAATACTTGTTCTCCTCAGACGTGGCATACTTAGGCTTGCTTTTATGAAATGGTTTTTGGCTGAAAGGGAGCTTTAAGAAAGAATACTTTTATAATAAATAATCATGTGAAGAAAAAATATTAGCCCCTTTTCTTCCATTATATATGTATATACCTGTGTATGTCTTCCAAGAGAGCTAACCCGATTAAAAAGTTTGAAACCAGACTCCTATGTCGTCTGTAAATTCTCGGAAAAGTACCTCGAATATTACCTTTAGAACCTATGCTAGGCCAAAAAGATTAACGCACAGCTTCCTTAACACCTCTCAAGAACAAGCTGAGACACTAAAGATATTCATCCAACTAATTAAACTCGTTCTTTCGACCTTTTCAGAATCTCAAATAGTCTAATGAGACGTTCGGCAAGAAGAAAAGACCAGATTTCTGCTATCTCTAGTGAAAAGACCTCGTTCTGGACTAAAATTAAGTATAACTCCTTCAATTTCTATCCGATTTCGCTCAATATTGAACTTAAAGGTGTTTTTATTTAGATCTCGAAATATGTGAAGTTTCAAGGCCCTATCTATCATGGTTTTCGAGAAAAGTGTATTACATGAGTCGAATGAGTTCGCTCGGCTTCGCCTCGCTTAGACAATTACAGTGGTCATTCGTTATAGGCAAAAATGTCCTTTACGATATAAGCAAAAATGTTATCCCCACCACTGGGGGAAAGACCCTTCGAGACGCCCGAGGTTCGCTCGCCGAGAAGTGTAACGTGATCCGGGGCTTAGTATATCCGTCAGACAATACCGATGCAAATATAAAACTTTTTTATTTTTGACTTTTTCGTTATCAAACTTTTACCAATTGATTCTTAACAATTTTCCAATTAAAATGAAACAAAACACGATATAATTTGGACTATATTTACTGGTTCAATTGACGATAACAGTTTCTAAACGCAGAGGAGAATAGCGAGTGTAGTAGAAAAAGACACTGCGGTCGTGGCAGTCGACAAAGATCAAAAGTCTGTTCGATTGTTTGCAATACTTGGGCATTGCTAATTTTTGTATTTTTCATCCATTTTGTTATATAACTTTCTCCATCATATTCGCGACATTTTCCTGATTAAAATGAGACCAAACATGACGGAATTTGAGTTATATTTACTTACAATATCTTATTAGAGTAAAGTCATCGATGTACGCGTAACATTTGAAATTACAAGTAAATATGTCCCGAAGTATATCGTGTTTGGTCTCATTTTAATGAGAAAAATGTTACAAATATGATGGAAAAAATTTCAAAAAAAAATTAAAAATAAAAAAGTTTTATTCTTGCATTAGGAGTGTCCTTCTGGTAGGTCACTGTTTGTTTACTTTCGGTCTCCTTCGCTCGAAATGTAGTACCTTTTACGATATACGCAAACGGCGGCCGTGTTATTTTTCTCTTCTGTCCTTTTCTACGTTCGGCAAGACATCAATCAATGTCGGATCAATGTACGTTATACGCCAAACCTCAGACCCGAAAGATTTGCTTATAACGAATGGCCACTGTATTATTTTTGGAGACCGAAAATGAAGACGAGGTAGTGTCGACCCATCCCTATCGACACCTCCATCTAACCTACAATTATCCAGTCCCTCTGTTCGTTAGGACCCATTGTTTCCCTTCAGGCCCTTTTTCCCAATCTTTACCCGTCCGATTTCCTCTTTTCAAGATTTATGCATCCGGACCTTTTCCCATCTCACATCCCATCTACTTGACCTATCTTTAGTTTTTCGTTCAGCAAAACCTTAGCGATAGAATCTCCGTGCAGCATTCCATTTTCCTACCTAACGAGTCAACCCGCAACCCCAAAGTCCAAATACCTCCCACCCTCCAAAAACCCCAGTATAAGAAGGGGACTAGTAGGCCCCGAAAAGTTAGTCTAAGTTAAAACTTGAACGACGTCCAATCTCTGTCAAAAAAGTGTAAAGAAATAAATACCAGAATACAACTATAATAAAAGTTATTGAAAACCATACAACACGGACTTCTTGAGTACCTCGACGACAGTAGGAACCAACAGCCGCGTTTAAACTATCTGAGGGGCTCCGACAGGAAACTTCAACGAAAATACATAAACCTTCGCCTACAGAATACTTGGTTGCTTAAACTACGATAGAAGAGGATGATGAAATTACATGGTCATGTCCCTGCAAAATATGAGAAGAATATTGGAATTTGTTCCTGTATGATCGTTCGATGCGGAGAGTTTCTGAACGTGTGTCGGTCGGGAAAGGGCAGAGCATCTCTTGGATGTTTACTTGAAACAAATGATGTAGTCAAAAAACAAAATTTTATGTATATGGGAGTAATGATACATCTATCCATGCACGACATCTACATACATCAGCAGATGCACCAATTTTCCATCAATTGACAGTGTAGATCGATCTATCCTCGCGTACAACGTATTTTTGTATTCTAACTATTATCCGATTAAAATCTTTTCTCTTTTTGTAATTAACTTCCATAAACACGTGTATATAAATTCCAGATTATCTGCTCTCAACACTCTGGTTATAATAATGTACAAAGAAAATTGTGTCATTTTGTAACATCTTTGTTGCTTGTGAAGATTTCTAATTTTCTTAATAAATTTTGTTTTTAACGGGTCAATGTATATCCTGCTTAACTGATACAAATAACTACAATAGTAATTACTATTATCTATCGTTTTATGATAATCATAAATTCCTTGCTTACTTCCCTAACGAATTTCTACGCTTCATAATTTATTCTATTATTATCATGTATTCATACCAGAACTTTCAAATTTGATATTGGATACATAATTGTAATGAAATAAAAATTCGCCAATTTCTCTTACGTCTATTGTGCTGTACAACTTTTCACTGTTGACACTTGTTTGATGCTAGGCACGTCTACTCTCTTCGGAAGAAGTAAGCCGACTGAAGGCGATCGAACAATATCCTCCCTCGTAGACTTACTTCGTAGAAATATAAAATATAAACATTGTTCGAAAATGTTTCTTTTCTTATGATTTTTTGCACCCAATAATTTTTTTAATGACCTAGCATACCGAGTCGGGCTATAGGTATCGATCGATTTACTCGTACCCTTCCTAAATATGAATAAGTAATTCTAGAATTGTTGGAAACTTGTCAATCATTTTGCCCCGGTAAGAAACTTCTTGCAACATTTTATCAAAATATTCTTTGAAAATATGATGTTCTTAGGGAGCTAAGGAAAACAGAGGGTGCATATGTAACTCGGAGGTCAGTTGTGTTTGAATCCACACACGCGATGGTTCAATTGACTGATTGCAATAAACTCTGTGTCTTTCTTTTGTCGGTGCTAGGACTTTGGCCGTATGAAAGCAAAAAACTCCGACTGTTTAAAAATATTTTTGTCATCTTAAACATCGGTCTCTGTATATCAATTCAGGTATCGAGTATAAGCTTTGTTTAGTTTATTAATTCATACGTCCACAACATTTTTTTCCTGTAGTGGTGGAAAGAAAATGTAGTCTTTCGTAACGAATTGTTTATTTCGTTGTTTCATCTTACACCATCGCAGGTTATAAGTACATTTAGGTTACAAGTATTTTGACTGAAGTGTCTATTTCGAAGAGTAAGTACAGACTTTTATGAGTCAATAAGTACTGATATATTCTTCAGACCATTAGTTTCATGAAAATACGACAGAATTTATAGTACTTTTATTAAAATTAACGGTACTTAACAGTGTAATACCAGGAAGTATTTAATTTTTATTAAAATGATTTATTGGTAAATATTCAATGTGCAGTTTGGAAAATAACTGACTCGGAAACTTAGAACCAACAAGCAGTTATTACTATATCATGGGGAAATCTGTATATGTCAATAATAACTTATTATTTTTAAATGATCAGTTTGTTACATATCCGCGTAAGGAAGTCATTTACCTTGCTTATTATCAAGTACAAAAATCTGTACATGTGACCAGTGTATTCGTATACTTTTAAATAATTCAAAACTCTCTTAATTAGAATATCCACGAATTTTATTTCTTAGGTGGGATCATTATTTTTTGTAACGATGTCACATCATTCTGATTTTTCTATTTTATTGCTAATCAACTATACAGGGTGTTCGGCTACAGGTGGGAACCCTCTTAAGGGATGGTAGCTGGGGTGATTCTGAACAACTTTTTCCTTTACCAAAATGCTGGTTAAAGCTTAGTTTTTGAATTATTAATGAAAAACACTGACCAATCAGAGGGCGAGAATAGCGCGCGCTCGGATGCGAGAGCGACGGGTGCAAGCGTGACGATTGACACTGGTCATGAACAAACAAATCGCGCGACAAAATTGCTCTGAATATTCATCTTCATTTTCATTTCATTGATACACTTAGTTCCGTTAATAAATGTATACTTAGTAAATTTTGTAACTACTTACCGACTGACGCATTATCGACGGTGGTAACTACGTTACCGATGTCGCACGATTTGTTTGTTCACGACCAGTGTTAATCGTCACGCTTGCACCCGTCGCTCTCACATCCGAGCGCGCGCTATTCTCGCCCTCTGATTGGTCAGGGTTTTTCATTAATAATTCAAAAACTAAGCTTTAACCAGCATTTTGGTAAAGGAAAAAGTTGTTCAGAATCACCCCAGCTACCACCCCTTAAGAGGGTTCCCACCTGTAGCCGAACACCCTGTATATGTAGCAATGGATCAGAGGGATGTCTAATTGAAAAAATGGCTCAAACTAACAAATACTAAACTTAATACAGTGGCCATTCGTTATAAGCAAATCTTTCGGGTCTGAGGTTTCGCGTATATCGTACAGGTCCTACATTGATTGATGTCTTGCCGAACGTAGAAAAGGACAGAAGAGAAAAATGACACGGTCGCTGTTTGCGTATATCGTAAATGTACTACATTTCGAGCAAAGGAGACCGAACGCAAATAAACAGTGACCTAGCAGAAGGACACTCCTAATACAAGAACAAAACTTTTTTATTTTTGATTTTTTTTTTTTGAAAATTTTTCCATCTTCTTTGTAGCATTTTTCTCATTAAAATGAGACCAAGCCCGATATACTTCGGGACATATTTACTTGTAATTTCAAATGTTACGCGTACATCGATGACTTTACTCTAATAAGATATTGTAAGTAAATATAACTCAAATTCCGTCGTGTTTGGTCTCATTTTAATCAGGAAAATGTCGCGAATATGATGGAGAAAGTTATATAACAAAATGGATGAAAAATACAAAAATTAGCAATGCCCAAGTATTGCAAACAATCGAACAGACTTTTGATCTTTGTCGACTGACACGACCGCAGTGTCTTTTTCTACTACACTCGCTATTCTCCTCTGCGTTTAGAAACTTTTATCGTCAATTAAACCAGTAAATATAGTCCAAATTATATCGTCTTTGGTCTCATTTTAATTGGAAAATTGTCAAGAATCAATTGGTAAAAGCTTGATAACGAAAAAGTTAAAAATAAAAAAGTTTGAAATTTGCATTGGTATTGTCTCACGGATATACTAAACCCCGGATCACGTTACACTTCTCGGCGGGCGAACCTCTTGCGTCTCGCGGGGTCATCCCCGCAGTGGTGGGGACAACATTTTTGGTTATATCGTAAAGAATATTTTTACCTATAAGGAATGACCACTGTATATTTAATACAATGAATAATGAATAATAAAGGAATTTGCTTATACGCCTGTACAGTAACGCATCCGAAACACATCTAAACTTGTCGTTGATTGTCTTTTGGCCATGCATACTTCTTTTGTCATTTTACACGCGTTCTTTTGCACACGCACACGTACCCACTCGCATTCGCTCGTACTCTCTCTCTCTCACATACTTCCGCGTATAGTCTCTTGCACTCTCTCACTCGCACGTTTATTCTCGTCGCGTTCCCTCATATATGTATGTTACTTTTTCACTCGATCGAGGTAACAACTGAAGGTATAACAAAATTATTTAGGTTCTAGGCATTACCACTGTGAAAATGACGTTGTATCATGTGTTAAAGAACATGACACTTATGACTGTGACTATGGGGTCACTTGCAAAATATCATGCAGTTTGGTATCATGTTAATACAGTAAGTTACAAAATATAATAGTAAGTTACAGATGTAAACATCGTTCTAAAATGCAGATAAAAGAATTAGTGGATATAATTAAATTCCATTTCCAAACGAAAAACGACGTGATTCTCCAAATTATGCAGAAGTACAACTCTTTGGGAAAACAGCTGTCAACACATTTTGCATGTAAATCAAGATTTTAAGGCTTGTAAACTTCGAAAGTATAAAAATAAACATATTATATGTTTTACAGCATTTGTTTACTCGGCGGCGGCCATAATGATATTATGACATATTTCACCTATTATATTGGATAAAATTGCACCCCTCAACGAGTCTCGTCCAATAAAGTTACCAATGGATGTAAAAATTTTTTTTGACAAAGAAGAACATGTTATCCCCGTTACTATTATTTACTATTTATGGATAATGTTAGTTTCAACGATATTTGTTGGAACAGAATCATTAATGATTATGATTTACCTACATGCCGCCAGCTTATTTGAAGTTACTAGGTAATATTATGAGATAAATCAATTAAATAAACATTATTCATAGTTCAATACGTGTGCAAAGTGTTTCATGACGAGTGTCAAAACCTAAAGAGTGTGTTAGGCGCAACGATTCTGAATAACTTTCTCCTTTGCCAAAATATTGGTGAAAGCTTCATTTTCAAGTTCCAGCAAAAAACACTCACTAATAAATGTAATAGGAAGATGGTATAGTGGTTGGTGCAATCGGAAGAATTAAAGAAATCAGTCCTTGGTCATGTAATCAGGATAAACGTTTCAGTCTTACAATTTTGAACGGATAATGAAGACCATATGAACGTTTCCACAACTGCAAGCTCAATACGTAAATAGGACGAGTGAAAACTCATGAAACATTTGTAAATAATTTTAATTATATTCTCTTAAAAGCAACAAACCGGAATTTTCAATCAAAAATTACGATATATTTTATTTCAAATGGTATGAGATCCTCTAGATTTTAGATCGCCGCCGCAGTCGTTTAACTGATCACCGTTGAATGGCAAGCGTTTAAAAATGTTTCATTTCTCGTAATACAATATAATATCGATTCTTCAATGCGAATTTCTTACAATGAGGTAATACAATATTGTTAAACATATTAATGAATGATGGTTTACTCGTTTTCATTCGGTCCATTTATCAGTCGTGCTTATGTGGTGCATGTTAGCGTCAACGTGTTTTGGAAGGTCATTGGAAGCAATTAGCTTGTGCTATTTTGCCGTTGAACGATTTATGACAGGGATAGCCTGCGTGAGGACTGGGCGAAAGGTCGTTCATGAGAGGCTAAGTGTGGCGATAGATGATGGCTATTGACTTGGAGTCGTATGGTCATCGGATGTCGTAGGACTGTGTGCTTTGTTAGTTTCTGGGATTTTGGAAAGGGATAGATAGTTTGTTATTGCAATACTGAGTCGAATAAGGACGCTGTTCCTTGAGAATCTGGCCACGGAGTGGGGAGGCCGGGATGCCTTTGGTAAGAGGACTGAGTTTGACCTCTCGGCACTTACCCCAGCACCTTAATTGGGAACGGCTCATTTTTGACAACAGTATCTAACATGCAATTATTAGAATTTGAGAGTTCATTGATCCCACCATGATTGATGGATCTACCCACGTGAGAATATTTTTCATTGAATCTTTTTTTTATATGGATTAATAAGTAAGTTTTGTTTAAGTTGTTTATGAACCTTCAAAATTAAACGGTCGCAGGAATGGATATATTTTGCTTCAGTTAGTTACTGCATTAGGTATTCCATTTCAGTTCCATCTCATTACATAGACAAAATACTCATTTGTTTTGAAATGAAAATTTATTGGTTTGCTTCATTAGAAAAGATGTCGAAATTAATTTTTCTATTATTCCTTATACCTTTTGGAGGGCGTAAAATAAATACACATTACCCGGTGTGCATGAACAACAACAACAATTACTTTATCTCCTATTTAAGAATAATGAAGAACATAATATTATTCTTGACTTTTTAATTTGTTATTCGTTTTAAGTTTCATTGAATAGCTTCTGGTTATACCGACGCGGTATCGATACGCTTATTTGCGATTACGATTGGTCGTCACTCTTGAAGCTGTCGTTGTCGCCGTCACGTGCCTGGTCCACGCGAGCTATGTTGAAAATAACAAAATATTTTATGTTGCACCCGGTGGCACTGGTGGCGTTTAAACGTACTATTGGTGTTGATTAATGTTACCCTTAGTGTGGTGCGCATGTTTTTATTTTTATTGTTCGAGTGCGACTGTCTGTTTGTGTTTTTTTCAACTCGGATAAAAAATCTGTAGCGACGATTTAGTGGTCGCCACGTCCCTGCCTAAGTTATTGTATTTAGTCTAGGCTTAAAGAGTTTAGGTGTGAATGAGATGTGTAACGAATTGTTTGCCTGAGTCCGAGTGGATGCTGCGTAGCGTTTACGAGAGGATGTTTGGATCATTAGTTCGAGTGTCGCGTTGGGTATCCGAGTTCGAGGAATGCTTGAGATATACGTGTGTATCGTTAAATGATTGGTTTAGAGCGAAAGCGATTCGGTTTAAAAGAGGAAAGAATGATTCCGAATGAGAATGTATCAGGGTGTGTGGGGGTGACTGTTTTAGGAAAAAGTTAGTTCATCACTGTAAATTGAAGAGCACGGTCGCGGACTTGCTTGTGAAATAAACGGAAAGCTAAGGGTGAAACGTCAAGTTATTATTTTTCCCTGCGAGTCCTTATAAATTCTTTTGCAAAATTAAGATCACTAATGGAGAAACCAAACATATAACAAATTTTAACAAGCTCTCATAGGTTAATGTTTCCTGTTAATAACTCTAAAATGAAACCTCAACCAATATTTTGGCAAAAGAAAATGTTGTTCGGTATAGTCCCGCCTAGCACCCCTTTTTGGCTCTTACACTAGTTGTGGGACTCCTGCATATTATTTGTGTACACATCTCACTTAATTTTACTCAAACATAGATTTTTGAAACAATTATAAGATATTGCAAAAAAATGTATCATTCCACGTTAAATCGGTCAATTTTTGGCCTCACTATTAGCAATATCATATTAGAACGCTGAAACATATCTGTGAGTTACGCTGAGACGTTGTACGCATACTCGAAAACAAGACAGAAAAATATTATGTGTACTCTTACAATGATACATGTAGTACAGTAAAACCCTTATTAAGGAACACTTTTTAAGGGATACATAAAAACTAATTACGTCATCATTGTGGATGTTTTGACTACTTTTTTTTTTTATTACTTTATTTATAAAAAATTTACTACGCATGTCTATTTCTTACGACTTACGGAAAGGCACGCAACTGTCCCCCTCCGATTTTGATGAAACTTCGTAGGTTTGTTAAGCAGGCAAAAATAAGGGAAACGTATTTTTTAACCGACTTCGAAAAAGGAGGAGGTTACTCAATTCGATCAGTATATTTTTTTTTTTTTTTCTATGCATGTTCACCGATTACTCCTAACTGGGTGGACCAATCGGAACGAAACCTTTTGCATCTGGTAGGGTCTGACTTCCCATTGGTACCATTGTTAAAAAATGTTTCATTTTTTAATTGCAAAGTATTTTTTTTGCAAAAAAACCGGCAACTTTTAAAAAAAAATTTCTCCGATTTCAGTGCGCTTTTAATATCTTATCACGGACATGATTCTGAACAATTTTGTTCATATACAAATTTCACGGAAAACTTTAGTTTTCGAGATATTAGCGAAAATTGTTGTTAATTTTTGCAAACACTTCGAACGATTTGTGTGTCCTTCTAATACGTTATTAGTGGCATGATTCTGAACGTGTTTTTTCTTATGTATAATTGTCGGAAAACTTTAGTTTTCTTGATATTAGCGAAAAACTATTATTATTAATATTAGTGGAACGCCAAGTGCTATGCACCGGAAAACCAAGAAAGGGCAATCACAATGCACTGTCTCAAAACACTAACTAAGTTTTACCGCTCTAACACCCGACGTCTGCAGCAAGATGAGTTCACGTGGACATTGGTGTATTATACTGAATTATGCCCATGGCACTTACTCAGACAAAAAAAAGCCCTGAAGAATTGTGTTACACTATCCCATACAATTCTCCCCATTCCACTAAAAAGCGTGAAATAAAATAATTTTCAGAAAAAAAATACACCGACTTCGAAATGCACTAAATAGTATAAAATAATTTCTATTTCCTAATAAAGTTATTTCTATTTCATTCAATCATACAATTACGTAACATATATGAATGAAACCTATTTACTCGTTAGGTAGTATATTAAATATATTTCAACCTTTTCGGAGGCGGCGCAAAATCAAAAATACATCAGTAAACGTTGCTGCCAATAACTAGTTGATTGTGGTATGGCGTATTGCATATTAATAAATCCTGAGGGACCATTATAGATATATCTGGTAATATACGCAAATGTAACGACTGAATCTTCATTTCGCAACGTTTCTGATATAAATGAAACTGAATCGACTTCGTTCGCATGTGGAAGCCATGGATCTTAGAACCTACAAACGGGGCCCACGACGCGGGAATTACCAAATTTCCGGCAGATAGGCTCTATCTTTATAGTATATGCGGCTATCGATTCTGTCTGCCCCATACTCCATGAATCTAGATAGACCATAGTTACATTCTATACGCACTAACACCTACTTCGCGGTGTGCTGCCGAGTTATTTGTATAGAAAAAAAAATAGCTATTCAAGCTTTGCCTGTGTTCGACTGTCCAAAGGTTGACATGTTGAAGAAAGCCTTTTAATTTTGCGCCGCCTCCGAAAAGGTTGAAATATATTTAATATACTACCTAACGAGTAAATAGGTTTCATTCATATATGTTACGTAATTGTATGATTGAATGAAATAGAAATTACTTTATTGGGAAATAGAAATTATTTTATACTTTTTAGTGCATTTCGAAGTCGGTGTATTTTTTTTCTGAAAATTATTTTATTTTTATCGGCTGAGACGCAGGTTTAAGGGGTGAAACGAGCCCTTAAAGTTTCGACCCCTTTTGGCTATCTCGAAAACCATACGAGATACATTAAAACGTCTAATAGGAAAGTTGTATGGTTTTTCGCGTACAATAACAGGATGTTAACGAATTTTGCAAAACACAATTTTTTTATAACAAAAAAATTATTCATAACCTTATTTTACAATTTATTCAAATTTGTGTAATGACAAAAAGTGTAGAGAATTTTATTACAAATCCATTGGTATATGTATGTACGATATTGCCTCCTACAATTCCTCTAATTTTTATCATAAAAGTTACGCGCGCGTGCCCACTGACGCTCACACTATACTAAATTGGATGAAGTCGGACGATATTACATTACCAGTCAATGTCATTTTTAAGCATAAGTAAAAAATAATTATATTTGCGTTATACATAACTGTTAATTTTATTAAATTTGTATTACAAAACATTTATTTTTAAAGTACACGTTTAACAAAAACAAAAATACTTAATGTAAAAAAACAACAAAATACAATTCACGCTCAATTTTTCCTTTCCATCTCTCTCGCCCAACTGCTAAATTCATTCTAACTTTACAATACACTTCCTCCACCAAATTCAATCGTACAGGAATTCTTGTTAGGACGAACTGCCATTAGAACTGTCACTCAAACACTCTTCATTCGCATCTCGCTCGATCTATATCCCACAAACATTCTTATTTCGCACCCCACACTATTTCATTTTCTAACAGTCTTTGTAAGCTAGTGCCCATTGCAAGTCAATTAACGCTTCCCTTTATATTGTCACATGGAGCGCACGACTCGCCCATTTAAATCGGAGGTACACTGCGTCTTGTTCTAGTTGAGTGTGACCTCAATTTTCGAGGCGCCATCTTTCTGAAAACTCATTTTATGAGTTTTTTTTTATTTAAATTCTTTACGCCCCACATTGAAAAATATAAACTTCATTGTTAGACATAAAAATATTATTTTGTAATAGTCCAATGCTTAAATAAAACAAAAAAAACGTAACTAACTCGGCTAATAGTTAATGAGAAAAAAATTCCTAAGTGAAGTCTGCTTTCGCTTACGCAGCAAAAAATTGCAAACTTTGAAGGTTACGTAAGGTAATCAGGAACGTTATTGGTAATGGGTGAGGGTCACCAAATAAACTAGTGAACAATTTTAAAAAATATACTACAATGCTTTACTGTGACTTTTTACGGCGAATGCCTGTATAAGAGTGTCGTCCTAGACACGATCTCGACTTGAGGACATCCCCGTTAGCATCGCTGTTTAGGGCACTTAGGCCCAGCGAAGTTCCCCGAGGAAGAGGAAATGCAATGAGAAAAGGCACATGGCCCGTGTCGACCGTTTGTGGATTTCTATTTACTAACAGTTATTTCTTAAAAAATTGTAAAAGAAATCATCTAAATTTTTTATGCAAAATTCATTTTAATGGAAATGGTGACTTAAACACCGCTTAGTTTCACGTAAATTATAACATATTTTGACTAAAACAAAAGTGCAGATGGTGATGTAAAGAAGTGATGGATTTAGCGTGGAATGACGTAACTGATTTATTGTAAGAATATCTTCAAGGAAGATACAATTCATAGCTAATAAGAAGACACTTTTTATAACTGAATAGATGGAGTACGACAATTGCTGATTATTACACCGTTTCTCTAATCGAAATTTTTACAATTATTTTCAGTTACTTTTTCCAAACAGCTATTTCTCTTGAAGTAACTGATTCTTGTATTTCCTGCAAACATACGAGTAATAAGAATATGACTTACTACATTAAAAGTGTGATCATGCATAAAGAATCCATTCAGTGGGTATATTTTTATACGCATGCTAACAAATTCTAACAATTTTAGTAAATTACATAATATACAGATAACAGAGAACATATCAATTTTGTATATGTAAAATATTTTTAGTATGAGTAATTTATATACTTCGAAAATGTACACTGTACTCTGCTAACTTACTTAATTTTTTTTATTCTTAAAATTAGACTTTACTTAATTGATACGATCGTCTTTTAAGGTTTTTTAGTGAATGTGAAGCCCAGTTTAAGATAACATATATTCCTTTAATTATATTAGGCGTGGTTTCTCTGAGCATAAATTTGTTTTTCGTAAGTTATTTATGTTCCCAATGTTATACAAAGTAAACGATATAGTACTGCAAAAAGCAACATTACAGGATTATTAAATTTTGTTATTTATTTCAGTTGTCAGAGTCAATACTCTATTCAGCAAATGTTGGAGAAAATATATTCTACTTACTATTAGTTACTGCTGTAATACAATATATGTTTTTGCTAAATCTTGCAGTCCAGTATGTGAAGGATAGTGCTGATAACATTTCTATAACCATGTATATGTATTGACGTTTTATGTATACAAAATTTTGCACCATAAGCAATATGTTACAAATAATAGTAATTGCAATTCGGTGGCAAATAACACTGTCCAACAAATTCTACCTTTTTTTCGACGTTTGTACTTTCGTTCAATGATTCTTATAGCCCTTTTCACACTGATCACGAATCTGCAACCCACATTTCTCTAGCACATACAGTTTTTGAGAAATTTGAGTTTGAAAAAAAAACACATTTTTAAAATTTGAATCAATTTTGTGAGGTAACTATAAAGCATACTAAGATTTTGTTTGCATCAAGAGATTCTATAGACTTTCCCGAATTGTACAACGATATCTGCGTTTTACGCATTCTAAGTTTAGAAATTAAAAACGCCAATTAGCTATTGGACAGTGTAATTGGAACCATTTATGTTGTTCCTGCAACTTTTTTGTGAAATCTTAAACAATTGTATCAATGCTAACGCCGTGACTCATCATATTTTGAATTAAATTGTATTTTTTATTTTCACAAAAAAAAGGTATATTGGTACGAATTTGTAATGTAGAACTTTTTAATAAATTCCGTGCCGCATCGTCATTTTATCTACGCTGAATGCTTTATGATTAAGTACTTTTACTTCACAAACATGGTTTGCAATTTATATAATAGTACAATGACTCTAATTATCAAGAAACGGCTGAATAAATTAAGATCCACAAGTCAATAATGTATTAAATTTAATTTGCAAATAATTGTTTCAACAAACACGGGGTTGAATATTTACAACCTTCTATAATGAATATCCTGAATGAAATGAACGAAAAATTTGGCGTGGGACGTTGCGCAATGGCACGGTAGCACGAAACGTGTTAATTTATTTCTCGTTCTTTCACTTAGCACGTAACAATAATATTATATGCAATTTGATAAATTACCATTTTTAGTTTAATTTGAATGGCTGAATATGGTATAAATTTCATGTATGTATATATGATATTCATATGCTAGTATATGATATGCATAAATGAAATATACTTTTTAATTAGTTAGGAGTGTGAATAATTTCTCTCAGCCTGCATTAATGACTACATGAGCATTTGTTGATATTTACAGATACAATGCCAAGTGGTATGAAACGACTATACCCACGCAGAGATTACTACAAATGGTTATACTAAGAAGCAACAGAGGTGTGACGGTCACATTTTACAATATCTTTGATGCATCACTGCGAGGTTTTTCAGTGGTACGTTATTATAGATTCTGTTAAGCTATTACTCACTTCTCAAAATGACATTTTAAATCCAGTCTTCATATTGCAGCTTTTTCAAGCGTCGTTATCCTACTTTACGGTGCTGATGTCGTTATAACAATGTTTTTCTAATTGCACTCTCTCGCGGTATCGCGAAGTATGTAGTATAATGAGGTGCAATAAATAATGTTGGATTTAATCGTTTGTAGTAGAACCAAAATGACCGTCAACAATTAAAATCATATTGATTTATAGTCTACTAATTTATCTTAGAGAAGTCTCTTCAAGGATATTGGGAATGGAAACCGACTTACGTATAATCTATTATCGCACTTTCGAATGGTATATTCTTTAGAAATCCAGAACGTGAATTTGGCTTCTACAACTCTCAATAACTTTTTTGGTTTTTATGGGTTTTTTTACATTAAAACTTGTTATCAAATGTTCCAAACTTTGTATTTTCAATGTTCAAAAATCTTAAAATAGTCAATTTATGATTTTCGGATACTTTCGTCTTTCCATTTAGTCTTGGGAAAACTCAAAAGTACATCACAGAACTGTCTTGCCCCATCTGTGACTCTCTGTCTCGTGCCGTACCAGCGTTCGTCTGGTCAAGCGTACTTCACGAACGCTGCATCCAACTGTGTTGGGCTTAAATCATATACCAGTTATTACGTACACCACAGCACCATGATCTATAGCGGACATAGATTGAAAGTCTACGGGGTCTGATTTGCTACTCAAGCTAGCTTACTACATTTTATCAAGGTTAAAAATTACACTGACTCGTTACCTTCATGACAACCATGCTAAACTAACTCCTTGAGATTCTTTCGCTGGCTAGGTGGTAAGCCGACAGAGAAGTGAACAAGTTTACAGGAAACCGAAAAGTGTCAAGTCCAACTTCGACAGTCGTACAAATTTCACCTCAAATTTAGTACAACTGTCGATTAAATTTGTAGCACACTCATGTATTGATTAAGTGTATGTGTGAGAGAGAGGGAGATTTCGGAAAGACGAATGGGTAATTAACTGTTTGGTACGGAGCGAATGATAGCCTGGGTGAGGAATGAATAAGAAGGAATGAGTGAAAGAGCGAGGGGAAAGCGTGCGAACCGTTGGCTACGAATGGCGAAGTGTGGAGCAGATGATTAGCGGACATAGAGAGAGTGATTGGTGTAATAAAAGTTTAATAAAATATAACAAACTACAACACTCATTTAAAATAAAAGGACACTGATTACATTTACAAAATACATTTCAATATCTTTATTGCTGTAAGCAAGCGCGGTAGTCAGGTATTAATTCATAATTCTTCTGCATGTCTAATTCAATCATGTTATTCAGGATGCCTCGTATCTAGTGTAACTCCCGGAAAAGGGTGATAGAGGATATTATTTTGAACAAGGTTTCCCCTTGCAAAAATGAAGTTTGAAGCTTCGACTTTTAATTATTTAGAAAAATTACGGACCATTCAGACCATATGAGGATTACGCGCGCTCAGAGACGAGAGTGATAACTTCGAGCCTAACGGCTGCATGCAAATATAATTAAGCAGCTTTGCTTGGAAACAGTCTAAACATCTAGTGAGAACTGTTCACATCGACACTCAGTTAAATAACGAACAAAATAATTAAAAGTAATCTTCATCTATTTTGTTCCTCCTGAAGCAGGAAAGGAATTAGTTATGTGTAATTATTTGAAATTCGCAAATGACATAGACTGCGAAATTAAATATCGCAAATTTTTTTTTTTTTCTGACAATAGTATTAACCACCGAATTAACCCGTTTTAACAGAAAATAGTTATTCTGCTTATAAAAAAGGGTTTCAATGTAATATGTAATAAATGTATTAACCTGTCTACTGTGTATTTACAGGAACCTTCGTGAAATAGGATTCACCCATTGTTTGAAAATAATCTAAGGTCAGACACATTTATTTTATGCGACAAAAGTCAGAAGCAGTAAATAAATTACAAATATTTTGCAATGAAGTTAAAAATTTATTCGGGGAAAATGTAAAGGAAATCTATAGTGATGGCGGGAAAGAATTTAAAAATAAGGATGTCGAGCGCTATTTATGTAGTACAGGAGTAAAACATACTTTAAATGTTCCAGGCATACCTGAACAGAATGGTGTCGCAGAGCGGAAAAACCGAATCATTTTATATTCAAAGTTGGAATTACCTTTATCCTTATGGGCTAAAGCAACAAATACAGCTGCGTATGTTATTAACAGGTCGGGACCGTCAAAACTGCCAGGTCAAACCCCTTATAAATTATGGTATAATAAAAAGGCCAATATAGAATGCTTTGTTCATGTACCGTACGAAAAGAAGAAAATACTAGTCAGAAAAGCTATAAAAGTTTATTTACAGGGTTTGTCCAATAAGTATTGAGACTGATTTGTTTTTACTAGTTTGGAAGGTCCGGGAGCAATCTCTATTGACTAGATCAATGCGGGAAATTTTGAATTTTGAAACCACCCTACAGTCCAGATATGGCTCCCCCTGATTTTTTCTGTTCCCTCGCATTAAAAAAAGCCTTAAGGACATCGTTTCGGGACGATTGAGGTGGTTCAAGCGGTTTCGACGGAGTGCCTGAAGAGTCTTACGCTTACCGACTTTCAGGGAGCGTGTGAACAATGGAAAACCCGCTGACAAAGGTGTATTGATGCAGGAAGGGCATACTTTGAAGATTATTAACTCAATGTACATATATCTTCAACGAATTTCATTTTAGGACATCAATCACGATACTTATTGGACAAACCCTGTAGTAGCATATATTGAAAATTACGTCGTAATGTATTATTTAAACCGGAGAGGCCAACAGCTAATAACTTTGAATTAGATACACTTCAAGAAGACAATGAAATTGAAAAACGTAATTACTGACGAAGGTACGAATAATTCTGAAAATACTGAAATTAATCTCGAAATCAATAACAGTAGAGATCAAATACAACCTTTGCAATTTTCAGTCGGCAATGGTAGCGTAAAACAGCTCCGTCATAGACAGACGATTAAACGTATGGAATTTTACGATTGTCCAATTATCTTTCATACCGAAAAATTACCTGCTGATTATAATGAAGCGATTAATTATAATGAGAAAGAATTTTGGATTAATGCTATGGAAGAAGAGATGAATGCTTTACGTGAAAATCAAACATGGTTATTAGTTGAAAAACCTGAAAATCGTAAAGTTATTAATAACTGCTGGGTTTATACGAAAAAAAATCCTGACACAGAACGTTTTAAAACGCAGTTAATCATAAAAGATTGTTCACAAGTACCAGGGGTTGATTATAAAGAAACGTTTAGTCCAGTAGCTCGTTATGATACTGTAAGATTTTTGTTAAGTATTGCTGCGAATAATGGTTTGTTTTTGAGTCAGTTTGACATAAAGTCCGCGTTTCTGGAACCCGAAGAGTTCCGTCATGAGACAACGAATGTTTGTAAATTATTCAAAAGTTTTTATGGGCTGAAACAAGCTGAGAGATGCTGGACCGAATATTTTAGTGCTTTTAATAGAAAATTTCGATTTAGTAAAAGTTCAGCCGATTCCTGTTCCTATAGCTACGATGAAGATGATGGAAAAATGTTTCTAGTAGTTTATGTTAATGATGAGCTTATAGCAGCGTCGATTTAATAGATACATTTTTTCTTGAATTAGGTAAGAATTTTAAAATAAAATAATTTTAAGTAAAAAAATACACCGACTTCGAAATGCACTAAAAAGTATAAAATAATTTCTATTTCCTAATAAAGTAATTTCTATTTCATTCAATTATACAATTACGTAACATATATGAATGAGACCTATTTACTCGTTAGGTAGTATATTAAGTACATTTCAACCTTTTCGGAGGCAGCGCAAAATCAAAAATACGTCAGTAAACGTTGCTGCCAATAACTAGTTGATTGTGGTACGGCGTATTGCATATTAATAAATCCTGAGGAAGAATACGAACCATTATAGATATATCTGGTAATATACGCAAATGTAACGACTGAATCTTCATTTCACAACGTTTCTGATATAAATGAAACTGAATCGACTTCGTTCGCATGTGGAAGCCATGGATCTAAGAAACTAGAAACGGGGCCCACGACGCGGGAATTACCAAATTTCCGGCAGATGGGCTCTATCTTTATAGTATATGCGGCTATCGATTCTGTCTGCCCCATACTCCATGAATCTAGATAGACCATAGTTACATTCTATACGCACTAACACCTACTTCGCGGCGTGCTGCCAAGTTATTTGTATAGAAAAAATATAGCTATTCAAGCTTTGCCTATGTTCGACTGTCCAAAGGTTGACATGTTGAAGAAAACCTTTTAATTTTGCGTCACCTCCGAAACGGTTGAAATTTATTTAATATACTACCTAACGAGTAAATAGATTTCATTCATATATGTTACGTAATTGTATGATTGAATGAAATAGAAATTACTTTATTAGGAAATAGAAATTATTTTATACTTTTTAGTGCATTTCGAAGTCGGTGTATTTTTTTTCTGAAAATTATTTTATTTCACACTTTTTAGTGGAACGGGAAGAATTGTATAGGATACTGTAAGACAATTCTTCAGGGCTTTTTTTTGTCTGCGTAAGTGCCATGAGCATAATTAAGTATAATACACCAACGTCCACGGGAACTCATCTTGATGCAGAAGTCGGGTGCTAGAGCGGTAAATCTTATTTAGTGTTTTGGGACAGTGCATTGTGATTGCCCTTTTTGGTTTTTCGGTGCATAGCACTTGGCGTTCCACTAATATTAATCATAATAGTTTTTCGCTAATATCTCGAAAACTAAAGTTTTCCGTGAAATTTGTAGATGAAGAAAGTTGTTCAGAATCATGTCCGTAATAACATATTAAAAGCGCATTAAAATCGGAGAAATTTTTTTTCAAAAGGTGCCGGTTTTTTTGCAAAAAAAATACTTTGCAATTAAAAAATGAAAAATTTGTTAAGAATGGTACCAATGGGGAGTCAGACCCTACCGGATGCAAAAGGTTTCGTTCCGATTGGTCCACCCAGTTAGGAGTAATCGGTGAACATGCATAGAAAAAAAAAAAAAATATATACAGGTCGAATTGAGTAACCTCCTCCTTTTTCGAAGTCGGTTAAAAATGACAGGGAAGAGTTATAATGAAAGGTGACAGTGATAGATAGCAGTGAACTAAATCAAGAATTTCTGGTGATTTATTTTTTCGTACGGTAAGGATCGGTGGATTGGAGGTTTCAAGTATAGCAAAAAATGCTAAAAACTCGGAACAAATTCAGAACACAGAACAGTACAAAGTTAGGATAACTATAAACCAAGTCCAAGTAGTGAAAAGTATCAGAAACTTAGTACAATATTCAAGAATAAGCATAATTTAGAACATTATATTGATAGACAGTTACAACATACACATGCCTACATTCACAAACTCTCTGTATCAATAAACAGTAACTAAATGTTACTGTTGTTTATAACTACATGCATAACAGTCTCACTTCTTTCATATTAGTGGTTCTGCATCAGTACTTAGACGGCGCGGCGTGTAGTTGCAATACGAGAGCTCAAGCGCGCCTTAACCGTACGGCAACAAAATACGTGCCTACCAAACGCATAGAAGAATTCGCGGTGCAAAGGTTCACGTTACAAATATTTGGACGTAACGCGATGCAAAAGACGCAGTACATAAAAAATAATAAATCTGTAGTTAGCATGCACTCTCGAGAGAGAGACTATCCAAGAAGGAGACAATGGCCTTAGAATCTAAATAGAGAAAATATATGACGTTAGTGGGGAAGCACAATACCTCACCCGAGCGCAGCGGTTGGATTTGGCCTGTGTCCAGTCCACCGTAAGCAGATCGCGGTCATCCCTTCTCACCCGGTCAGGAATATACAACGTTAACACCCCATTTCTAGACCCCGAAGGTTATTACTCCTGAGAGTCCATCTCCAAATAGACATGGCGCCGAACTACCTCTCGAAGGGGTTTACCCATATCACCCTCAGTACCTGTGGCAGCGAAAATGAATCTTAAGCAACGTTTAACAAATCATCGTCGAGAGTGTGGCACCGAAGTGCGGGTTTCCTCTATAATACAACATAACTGTTGGTGGTATCCGTTGCACAGAAGTCTAGGATTGTGTAGCTCCCTAACGACAGTTGTAAGGATGTTGTCCGTGTCAAGGACTAATCTCGGATACTAGAATTACTGGATTCATCATTCCAACACATAAACCACTGCAGTGCAATTGTAGCGTACCAATGCTTCGCCTCTTGGAATTTTCCAGAACCGTTACTAATAACCGTTATACGACGGAGTGGAATTTACCCAAAAACGGTTACAAGGGGGTGATAGGTTTTTGTTTTATGCGGGGTACGCGTGGCCACGAGCGCGGGCCTCGTGGCATTATGTACGAAGACTCGCGACTGAACGCACGCGCGGAAAGCTAACTACAAATTTAATAAACTGTTATTTCGTTTTTGTTAACATTCACAACTATTTCATTTAATTCACCCAATAACCTAAACAATTATCCTTCGTACAAGCCTATGTTAGTAAGACTCCTTATACTGCGTTTGATGGGAAACCGCCGAGGGCACTCATCGCGGCACGTATACCACGCAAGTCTGCACACCAAAGACATCCGTTATCCAGATCGTTCTGAAATTGGACAACTCCATTGTGCTTTTTAGGGTAAGTGCTACGTGGTCTCCAGGAACTCGTCTCTGATACTAAATTCAGGTACAGAAGAAGCGCTCATCATACAAAACAAAAAGAAAGAAAACTGCTCACACATTCACATTCCTCACTCTCGGTTCGGGCGGTGAGGACTCAACCGAGTGGAGGGGTGAGATTCCCTGGCCTTGATGGTCCTTTACGGTAAGGCATAATTTGCTTCATTACAGTGTACACAGTATTTAGATCTTTGATAGTAATGAGAAAATAATGGAGATTGAAAACCCAATTACTTTTGTAGTAACTTTTAACTGAATGAACATTTATTAATGGAACAATATTTTAAACGAGAGACTTGAGGCTTTCACGGCCCGGCGTCATACAGGTATTACTGTTGAGGCTTTCGGGTGTAAGCCGTGCCCTGAAGGAAGCGAGTTCCCAACGTTTCGCCAGCATTGCAGCTAGCTTCATCAGGGGATACACTGATACTGGTGCGACTGGTGTTATGTCGCTCCTTATATCGTGTTGCGATGCTCACGTTCCGGATCGTTGGTCGTTCCGGTTGATTGCTTGCGCCCAATCAGAAAGTGGAACTTTTTGATTGTACGCACAATTAAAAAAACTGGGTAGAGCGTGTGCCAGATCGGGTTGAGATTAGATCCTGTGTCCCGGTTGATGTTGTTCGGGTGTTTCCGTATTTCTATAGCTTCCCTGTGTTTCCTAGGAAGGTAGGCTGATGTTTTAGCCAAAACTTCTGTTTTATCAAACAGGATTTTGTGCCCAGTGGTGATCTGGTGTTCCGCCACGGCTGATTGTACGTAGCCCAACCTGGCGCAACGCTCATGTTCCTTGAGCCTGGTGTTCATGCTTCTCCCAATTAAGCCGATGTACACTTAGCCGCATGAGCATGGGATTTTGTACACCCCTGGTGTAGACAGCTGCGGCTGCGAGTCCTTGGGGGAGGTGAGGAGTTGTCCTAATTTGGTGTGGGTTGTGAAAACTGTCTTGATGTTATGTTTCCTGAGTATCCTGCCAATGCGGTCGGTCGTACCTTGTATGTATGGAAGGAATTTAATTGTGCGCACAATCAAAAAGTTCCACTTTCTGATTGGGCGCAAGCAATCAACCGGAGCGACCAACGATCTGGAACGTGAGCATCGTAACACGATATAAGGAACGACATAACACCAGTCGCACCAGTATCAGTGTATCCCCTGATGAAGCTAGCTGCAATGCTGGCGAAACGTTGGGAACTCGCTTCCTTCAGGACACAGCTTACACCCAAAAGCCTCAACAGTAATACCAATATTTTAAACATTTAATTAATTTTTCATGGAAATTACACACGTCTTTAAAGGTTCAAGGATAAGACTAGTTAAAAATTAAATGAACATTCACGACAATGATGCATTGTTCAACGAATACACGACACCCCTTGCAACACCCATTCATTCCATTTTCACTTCAAGAAATAATTATAATCATTAACGGGTCATACAAATAATACAGAACCAATAAATGCCTACACTTTATTACTTTATTGTTTTCTATTATGATTTTTTTTGTTAAACTTTCATTCCTAGTTTCAATATTAGGCAGAATTCTTTAATTTTTACAACGAATTTCAGGAAATCTAAAAGTTTTATTTAATTCAATCAACGAAAGGTTCCACTCGACACGGTCTGGATTAGTGGATCTAGTGGAAAATAATTTTAAATTAAGAAACAAGCAATAATTTATTGTGCGTCAGCCATTTTTTCAGTAAATCAATAAACGAATACGAAACTCACCCGGAGAGTGTGTGAATTGGTGACCCCTGGTGAAGATAGGAAACAAGAATAGAAATAGAATAAAAAATAGATTAAATCTGCTAAAATGCAAATTTACTGACTTACAGCTTCGTTGAAAAGTGGTAACATATCGCTGGTGTTTCTGTAAATTACTCGTCGGTCGAACCATCTTACAGTCTTTCGACGAATTCGACGATTTTATTTTAACACGTTAAGGACCGCAAAGAAATCTGTAAGACATACGCCTGGGACCGCACGTTTTTGGGAAAACTTTTACGTTCTAAAATCATCATAACTTTGTTATTTATGAAGCAACTTTTTTGAAATTTTCAGAAATTATATAATAAGATGCATTCTAGGTATTATTGAAAAAAAATTATGTTTTTTAATGCTTATAATAACTTTTACTTAAAACATTAATTGGTACGAAATTTTTAGAAATTGTAAAATGGGATGCACTTTAGGTATTAAAGTTTAATACATTGTCTATTCATGTAAATACATAAATACACAAAGTAGATATAATTGTCTGAGCGAGGCGAAACCGAGCGAAGACTATACTTCCACTCATGTAATGCACTTTTCTCGAGAACCATCATAGATAGAGCCTTGAAACTTCACATATTTCAAGATCTAAATAAAAACAACTTTAAGTTCAATATTGAGCGAAATCGGATAAAAATTAAAGGAGTTAGACTTAATTTTAGCCCAGAACGAAGTCTTTTCACTAGAAATAGCAGAGATCTGGTCTTTTCTTCTTGGTGAACGTCTCATTAGACTATTTGAGGTTCTGAGAAGGTCGCAAGGACCAGATTTATTAGTTAGGTGAATATCTTTAGTATCCCGGCTTTTTCTTGAAAGGAATTGAGGAAGTAGCGCATTAATCTTTTTGGCCTAGCATAGGTTCTAAAGGCAATATTCGAGATACTTTTCCGTGAATTTAGAGACGACTTAGGAGTCTGATTTCAAACAACTTTTTAATCGGGCTAACTCTCTTGGATGACATACTCAGGTATACAGGGTGTTACCTGTAACGCTACTCACGATTTTTCTCCTACCTGCAGCCACCTTACGAAAAAAAGTTCGATGTATTACTTATGTTAAGTCATGTAGGAAATGAAGAATATAACTGAAACATTCGTTGCAGAAATATGTTTTCTTACTAACACTTAATGTCAGTAAGAACAATCAATCGTATTATTACCCACTGTAGCGGCACATGGCTCGTAGCGTCGGTAGAAATTATTTAGTAATTGGTATAAATGTTTAGGTATAGGGAACTAAGCCTACCCTGCAGTTTGTAAGTTAGCGAAATTATTTTGTACTCTTTAGAGGTGTGCAACTGAATAGGCTACCCTACTACAAATGCTGCAAGCCATGTTTCGTTACGGCTCATTAGACCATATGGTCAGCGCGGGCCGGAAGAATACTTTCGGCTAGCAAAATTATAATTTACGACTTTCTTCCCGTGCCGAGTAAGGAAATGACTTCACCTTCTAAGCTTCAAGAGGTAACACCTATTCCGAAAACAAAGTATGTACCGCTGAAAGGCGTCAAACAAAAGATTCTCAGTCGGGCCTTGGATATATTAACTACTGCATCTATTCAGAACATATACTCTTGCAAATCTAGCTGTCGTGAGAACTTTATAACCTATCTCGTGACATCTACAATCTTCGTTCACCCAGCGTGTGTAAATTGTTCAATCAAAGAACTAAAGCTGTGCTAATACTGTATTCTATCAAAATAACAATTGAATCGACAACGTATGTATACGGATGCTTTGAATAATGAAGTATTTATAGACGGCTTCTTACGCCAATAATATAATATTATAGCATGTGGACAAAAATTGTACCAAAATTCATAAAACGAATCAGTCCTATTAAATTATAACACTATGAGATTAAATTAAATAATTGTTCTAACTTCTTAAGAAGAGAAGAAAATATCGTATGACGATATGAAAAATTCTAAATAATGCGAGCGTCGAAAATTCGCGCAATGTATCTATACAGGTAACCCTCCTATAACACGGTAGTTAGGTTCCTAGAAAATGCCGTGTTGTGTGAAACCGTGTTGCATGAGACCCAGAGCTAGTACAAAAAGGGGGGTTAGGTTCCAAAAACTTATTAAGAACAAATATTTTTTTTAATTCGACATAAACAACTTAATTTTTATTAAAAATATAAATGTATGTACAACACAAAGTAAAAAAAAATATTTTAATCTAACGCAACCATAATTTAATGAATTTATTCGTCCTCACTGCTCAGTATAATCAACCGAGAACGTTGTATCTTTAAGACAGCAAGCCTCGCCGCGGCTGTATAAGTACATACAGTGTTGTATGTACAAAGGATTTGCAGTTTTCTCATCACGTTATAGCGAAACCGTGTTATAGGATGCCGTGTTGTAGGAGGGTTCCCGCAATTTACGAATCGTGTTATAGCAAAACCGTGTTATAAGATACCGTGTTAGAGGAGGGTTACCTGTACTGTACGTAAGGCGAAACCATAGACTACGCGTAAGAGTAATTATTATTACCTTTCATTTTACAATAATAACAATCTATTATCTAGTTTATCTATTTACCATATTTTTATGCCAAGTATATGTGTCTTCTTAATTTCTCATTATAATGAATATTATACATCCGTACTGGAACATTCAAATTGGATATTGGATACATAATTGTAATGAAATACAAAATCATCAATTCCTGTCACGTCTATCGGACTTTATAACTTTCCACTAATAACACTCGTTTACTACTGAATACGTCTACTCTCCTGAGAGGAAGTAAATCAACTGAAGGCGATCGAACAATATCCTCCCTCGTAGACTTACTTCGTAGAAATATAAAATATAAACACTATTCGAAAAAGTTTCTTCTTTTTCGATTTCTTGCACCTAATAATTTATTTAATGACCCCCCATGTCGAGACGGACTGTAGATATTGATCGATTTACTCGTACCCTTCCTAAATATGAATAAGTAATTATAGAATTGTGGGATCTGTCAATCATTTTGCTCTGGTAAGAAACTTCTTGCAACATTTTATCAAAATATTCTTTGAAAATGTGATGTTCTTGGAGAGTAAAAGAAAACAGAGGGTGCATATGTAACTCGGAGATCAGTTGTGTTTGAATCCACACACGCGATGGTTCAATTTACTGATTGCAATAAACTCTGTGTCCTTCTTTTGTCGGTGCTAGGACTTTGGCCGTATGAAAGCAAAAAGCTCCGACTGTTTAAAAATATTTTTGTCTGCTTAAACATCGATCTCTTTATATCAATTCAGGTATTGAGTATAAGCTTTGTTCAATTTATTAATTCATACGTCCACGACATTTTTTTGCTGTAGTGGTGGAAAGGAAATGTAGTCTTTCGTAACGAATTGTTTATTTTGTTCTTTCATCTTACACCATCGCAGTATATAAGTATTTTGACTGAAGTGTCTATTACAAAGAGTAAGTACAGAGTTGTATGAGTCAATAAGTACTCATATATTCCTCAGACCATTAGTTTCATGAAAATACGACAGAATTTACGGCATTTTTATTAAAATTAACGGCATTTAACAGTGTAATAGCAGGAAGTATTTCATTTTTATTAAAATGATTTATTGGTAAATATTCAATGCGCAGTTTGGAAACTAACTGACTCGGAAACTTAGAACCAACATTTAGTAATTACTATATTATGGGGAAATCTGTAAATGTCAATAATAAATTATTATTTTTAAATGATCAGTTTGTTATATATCCGCGTAAGGAAGTCATTTACCTTGCTTATTATCAAGTACAAAAATCTGTACATGTGACCAGCGTATTCGTATATTTTTAAATAATTCAAAACTCTCTAGGAAGTATTTTAATTAGAATATCCACGAATTTTGTTTCTTACATGGGATCATTATTTTTTATAACGATGTCACATTATTCTGATTTTTTTATTTTATTGCTAATCAACTATACATATAGGGGAAGGTAGCCTAATTTGGACCAATTTTATATTATTCACTATATAAAAACACGAAAGAAGTGTCAATAAAAATTAAGTAATAGAAAAGAAACTCACTAAGTGTATCTTCAAAATAAAATCATTTATTAAATTTTAAATACCATTGATAATAGTAAAAAATAAATTCAAAAAAATCTTGTCATCGGTCCAATTTAGGAAACCGGTTTCCTTATTTGGACTGCTAGCTCCTTAAATTGGACCATTAGTTTTCTTAACGACAATTACAACAATAGAACTTTTTAATTGCAGCACTAACTCCAGCACACCGAGTATGAATCCAAGTGCGACATTTCATCCATTGTATCATGTCTTCTTCCTTGATTTCGTCGCACAATGCACAAAACCATGAACCACTATTTTCTTTTTTACGTTTCGACATTTTGACAAAATTTGATGAACTTATTTTTTTTTTGAGTTTTTTAAGTTTATTCGATCTAACTGCGATTTGTAAGGACTGCTTGTTATTTCCACTGCTTTCTGGGCTATTGGCGCACTGAAAGAAGACGAAGGACCATCTGGATTTTGATGTTTCTTTGCTCGCGGTGATATTTCTTCAAGAATTCTCCTAAATCGTTTATTTTCGTTGTCGGTTCCATCTTCTTCATCATCACTGCTAGAAATTGTGACAGAGGTTGTAGGTTGCAAAACATCAGCTGGTGCAAATTGGTCATCTGTAAATACGTGCCTATTCACTGGCCAAATTCCGCAAGCACGGAAGGCAATTCTCACAGTGGCCGCTCTGCCATATGCCTCATTCAATAATTCTGACATTTGCGTTTGATATATTTTATCCCCTTTATATAAGCGAAGAAACGTTTCCTGAGCTGATTCCATTTTTTCTAGCAAACTCACAAACTTGCTAATTTTTGCTGTGTGTTGTATGACCATCAAGCAGTAGGAGAACTTTATTATTTACATTGCAATTGATATGCTTTTGGAAATGCATCAGCCATTCAACAAAGAGATCTGAGTTAATGTATCCTGTGTCCGAAATTGTAACAATACTGGCCGGAGGTCCTCCAATTTTAAGGCTAGGGTGAAATTTTTTCCTTTTAAAAATTATCATTGGTGGAATATAAACACCAGCAGCACTAATTGCACATACTATTGTTGTATTGACGCCACGTTCACCGCTTGTTAAACTTCCTACCTGGTGTTTCCCTTTACGAGCAACTATTTTCGGGAGACTTTTTTGTACAGTGGTAAAACCAGATTCGTCCACATTAAATATAGTTTTGGCTGTAAATTTATGCTTATCGACAATTTGTTCTAAAAGATCGAAAAAATGATTGACATTTTCTTTATTAAAGCCTCTGGCTCTCGTCTTTGAGGTTGCTTCGGGTTTCCGGAGCGCAAGATGGGGATTTCGTTTCAAAAATGAGTAAAACTATTTTTTACCAGCAATTTTTTTATCTGTATTGAAATAATGTGGTAAGGCATATTTTTCTACAACATCAAAAGCTAATTTTCTGACATCCTTAATTGTTAAACCAAAATAGCATTCTTCAAGGTGAAGGGTGTGCTCAGAAATAATTCTTTCCATATCTGTAGAAAATGCCGGTGGTCTACCAAATGCTTTAACATTATTGCGAACGGAGTTTTTTTTCATCAGCATGTCTCTTGATAGTTGCCTTTGGAACTTCATACACACGACTGCATTCATTCAAACCGTAATCACCATTTTCGTACGCGGCAACAGCATGCAATAAATCATTTTCAGACCACAATCCATAACATCCTCTTTTTGACATTGTAACACTGAAAATATTTTTTCTTATATTGAAAATGATATATATATTTATTTATATAAAATCTAATAATAAAAGTTGAATTAATTTAGTAAACGTACAGCGATTTGATACACAAAATCTTCTACGTAATTATTTGCAATTCGCACGACACGCTCGATATTTTGACACAGTTCTTTGTTCACTCCGAAAAAACTCACGAGCCCTCTTCTCCTCTCCAACTACACTCCCCCAAAGACATCAAAGTATCGATGCATTGTCCGCATTTTATAATTTTATATTGAGCATCATAACATTACGATACTACACTATTTGTTATTTATTTTTTCTATAAAAGAAATTTGGTTTTTGAAATTGGACCGGTTCAATTTTGGCAACTGTTTTCGGTCCAACTTGGGCAACTTGAATATTTTATACTTAATATTATACAAAAACATCAGACTAATATAATCTCATAAAATTTGAACAGGGAATTATAGATAGATAAGTAAGCTTTGTGATGATATAATAAGATCTGTAATTACTTACATTTGGACCAATTAACGGCTTTCACTCTTACATCAAAATAACAAATTTTCTTCGTAGTCAAACAAATAACACCTCTCTCAAAGTAACCATGAGACGTTTCTTCACAAACACAATTACATTAACCTCGTCTATATCTACGTATAACAAGTTGCCTATCTAAAATTGCACCGATTTAATCAATCTTTGGATATCACAGCGGTCCAAATTAGGCTACCTTCCCCTATGTACGAGTGGATCAGAGGGATGTCTAATTGAAAAAATTGCTCAAACTAACAAATACTAAACTTAATATATTCAATGCAATGAATAATGAATAATAAACGAATTTGCTTATACGTCCGTACAGTAACGCATCCGAAACACGTCTAAACTTGTCGTTGATTGTCTTTTGGCCATGCATACGTCTTTTGTCATTTTTCACGCGTTCTTTTGCACACGTACACTCGATCGAGGTAACAACTGACGGTATAACCAAATTATTTAGGTTCTAGGCATTACCACTGTGAAAATGACGTTGTATCGTGTGTTAAAGAACATGACACTTATGACTGTGACTATGGGGTCACTTGCAAAATATCATGCAGTTTGGTATCATATTAATACAGTAAGTTACAAAATATAATAGTAAGTTACAGATGTAAACATCGTTCTAAAATGCAGATAAAAAAATTAGTGGATATAATTAAATTCCATTTCCAAACGAAAAACGACGTTTTTCTCCAAATTATGCAAAAGTACAACTCTTTGGGAAAACAGCTGTCAACACATTTTGCATGTAAATAAAGATTTTAAGTCCTGTAAACTTCGAAACTATAAAAATAAACATATTATATGTTTTACAGCATTTGTTTACTCGGCGGCGGCCATAATGATGTTATGCCATATTTCACCTATTATATTGGATAAAATTGCACCCCTCAATGAGTCTCGTCCAATAAAGTTACCAATGGATGTAAAAATTTTTTTCGACAAAGAAGAACATGTTATCCCCGTTACTATTATTTACTATTTATGGATAATGTTAGTTTCAACAATATTTGTTGGAACAGAATCATTAATGATTATGATTTACCTACATGCCGCCAGCTTATTTGAAGTTACTAGGTAATATTATGAGATAAATCAATTAAATAAACATTATTCATAGTTAAATACGTGTGCAAAGTGTTTCATGACGAATGTCAAAACCTAAAGGGTGTGTTAGGCGCAACGATTCTGAATAACTTTCTCCTTTGCCAAAATATTGGTGGAAGCTTCATTTTCAAGTTACCAGCAAAAAACACTGATTAATAAATGTAATAGGAAGATGATATAGTGGTTGGTGCAATCGGAAGAATTAAAGAAATCAGTCCTTGGTCATGTAATCAGGATAAACGTTTCAGTCTTACAATTTTGAACGGATAATGAAGACCATATGAACGTTTCCACAACTGCAAGCTCAATACGTAAATAGGACGAGTGAAAACTCATGAAATTTGTAAATTTGTAAGTGAAACTCATTTGTAAATAATTTTGATTATATTCTCTTAAAAGCAAAAAACCGGAATTTTCAATCAAAAAGTACGATATATTTTATTTCAAATGGTATGAGATCCTCTAGATTTTAGATCGCCGCCACAATCGTTCAACTGATCACCGTTGAACGAATTAATTTCGTTGAATTAATATCGATTCTTCAATGCGGATTTCTTACAATGAGATAATACAATATTGTTAAACATATCAATGAATGATGGTTTACTCGTTTTCATTCGGTCCATTTATCAGTCGTGCTTATGTGGTGCATGTTAGCGTCAACGTGTTTTGGAAGGTCATTGGAGGCAATTAGCTTGTGCTATTTTGCCGTTGAACGATTTATGACAGGGATAGCCTGCGTGAGGACTGGGTGAAAGGTCGTTCATGAGAGCCTAAGTGTGGCGATAGATGATGGCTATTGACTTGGAGTCGTATGGTCATCGGATGTCGTAGGACTGTGTGCTTTGTTAGTTTCTGGGATTTTGGAAAAGGATAGATAGTTTGTTATTGCAATACTGAGTCGAATAAGGACGCTGTTCCTTGAGAATCTGGCCACGGAGTGGGGAGGCAGGGATGCATTTGGTAAGAGGACTGAGTTTGACCTCTCGGCACTTACCCCAGCACCTTAATTGGGAACGGCTCATTTTTGACAACAGTATCTAACATGCAATTATTAGAGTTTGAGAGTTCATTGATCCCACCATGATTGATGGATCTACCCACGTGAAAATATTTTTCATTGAATCTTTTTTTTATGTGGATTACTAAGTAAGTTTTGTTTAAGTTGTTTATGAACCTTCAAAATTAAACGGTCGCAGGAATGGATATATTTTGCTTCAGTTAGTTACTGCATTAGGTATTCCATTTCAGTTCCATCTCATTACATAAACAAAATACTCATTTGTTTTGAAATGAAAATTTATTGGTTTGCTTCATTAGAACAGATGTCGAAATTAATTTTTCTATTATTCCTTATACCTTTTGGAGGGCGTAAAATAAATACACATTACCCGGTCTGCATGAACAACAACAACAACTATTTAAGAATAATGATGAACATAATATTATTGTTGACTTTTTAATTTGTTATTCGATTTAAGTTTCATTGAATAGCTTCTGGTTATACCGACGCGGTATCGATACGCTTATTTGCGATTACGATTGGTCGTCACTCTTGAAGCTGTCGTTGTCGCCGTCACGTGCCTCGTCCACGCGAACTATGTAGGAAATAACAAAATATTTTATGTTGCACCTGGTGGCACTGGTGGCGTTTAGACGTACCATTGGTGTTGATTAATGTTACCCTTAGTGTGGTGCGTATGTTTTTATTTTTATTGTTCGAGTGCGAGTGTCTGTTTGTGTGTTTTTTTCAAAACGGATAAAAAATCTGTGGCGACGATTTAGCGGTCGCCACGTCCCTGCCTAAGTTATTGTATTTAGTCTAGGCTTAAAGAGTTCAGGTGTGAATGAGATGTATAACGAATTGTTTGCCTGAGTTCGAGTGGATGCTGCGTAGCGTTTGCGAGATGTTTGGATCATTAGTTCGAGTGTCACGTTGGATATCCGAGTTCGAGGAATGCCTGAGAAATACGCATGTATCGTTGAATGATTGGTTTAGAGCGAGAGCGATTCGGTTTAAAAAAGGAAAGAATAATTCCGAGTGAGAATGTATCAGGGTGTGTGGGAGTGAATGTTTTAGGAAAAAGTTAGTTCATCACTGTAAGTTGAAGAGCACGGTCGCGGACTTGCTTGTGAAATAAACGGAAGCTAAGGGTGAAACGTCAAGTTATTATTTTTCCCTGCGAGTCCTTATAAATTCTTTTGCAAAATTAAGATCACTAAGGGAGAAACCAAACATATAACAAATTTCAACAAGCTCTCATAGGTTAATGTTTCCTGTTAATAAGTCTAAAATGAAACCTCAACCAATATTTTGGCAAAAGAAAATGTTGTTCGGTATAGTCCTGCCTAGCACTCCTTTTTGGCTCTTACACTAGTTGTGGGGCTCCTGCATATTATTTGTGTACACATCTCACTTAATTTTATTCAAACATAGATTTTTGAAACAATTATAAGATATTGCAAAAAAATGTATCATTCCACGTTAAATCGATCAATTTTTGGCCTCACTATTAGCAATATCATATTATAACGCAGAAACATATCTGTAAGTTACGCTGAGACGTTGTACGCATACTCGAAAACAAGACAGAAAAATATTATGTGTACTCTTACAATGATACATGTAGTACAGTAAAACCCTTATTAAGGAACACTTTTTAAGGGATACATAAAAACTAATTACGTCATCATTGTGAATGTTTTGACAACTTTTTTTTTTTATTACTTTATTTATAAAAAATTTATACGCATGTCTATTTCTTACGACTTACGGAAAGGCACGCAACTGTCCCCCTCCGATTTTGATGAAATTTCGTATGTCTGTTAAGCAGGCAAAAATAAGGGAAACGTATTTTTTAACCGACTTCGAAAAAGGAGGAGTAAATAGGTTTCATTCATATATGTTTCGTAATTGTATGATGTAGGTTGAGATGTAGGTTTAAAGCATGAAACGACCTCATAAAGTTTCGACCCCTTTTGGCTATCTCGAAAACCATACGAGATACATTAAAACGTCTAATAGGAAAGTTGTATGGTTTTTCGCGTACAATAACAGGATGTTAACGAATTTTGCAAAACACAATTTTTTTATAACAAAAAAATTATTCATAACCTTATTTTACAATTTATTCAAATTTGCGTAATGACAAAAAGTGTAGAGAATTTTATTACAAATACATTGGTATATGTACATACGATATTGCCTCCTACAATTCCTCAGATTTTTATTATAAATATTACGCGTGTGCGCCCGCGACGCGACGCATGATACTAAACTGGATCATGCCGGACGATATTACATTACCAGTCAATGTCATTTTTAAACATAAGTAAAAAATAATTATATTTGCGTTATACATAACTGTTAATTTTATTAAATTTGTATTACAAAACATTTATTGTTAAAGTACACGTTTAACAAAAACAAAAATACTTAATGTAAAAAAACAACAAAATACAATTCACGCTCAATTTTTCCTTTCCATCTCTCTCGCCCAACTGCTAAATTCATTCTAACTTTACAATACACTTCCTCCACCAAATTCAATCGTACAGGAATTCTTGTTACGACGAACTGCCATTAGAACTGTCACTCAAACACTCTTCATTCGCATCTCGCTCGATCTATATCCCACAAACATTCTTATTTCGCACCCCACACTATTTCATTTTCCAGCAGTCTTTGTAAGCTAGTGCCCATTGCAAGTCAATTAACGCTTCCCTTTATATTATCACATGGAGCGCACGACTCGCCCATCTAAATCGAAGGTACACCGTGTCTTGTTCTAGTTGAGTGTGACCTCAATTTTCGAGGCACCATCTTTCTGAAAACTCATTTTATGAGTTTTTTTTATGGTATTTTTTTATTTAAATTCTTTACGCCTCACACTGAAAAATATAAACTTCATTGTTAGACATAAAAATATTATTTTGTAATAGTCCAATGCTTAAGTAAAACAAAAAAAAAACGTAACTAACTCGGCTAATAGTTAATGAGAAAAAAATTCCTAAGTGAAGTCTGTTTTCGCTTACGCAGCAAAAAATTGCAAACTTTGAAGGTTTGTTATGTAAGGTAATCAGGAACGTTATTGGTAATGGGTGAGGGTCACCAAATAAACTAGTGAGCAATTTTAAAAAATATACTGCAATGCTTTACTGTGACTTTTTACGGCGAATGCCTGTATAAGAGTGTCGTCCTAGACACGATCTCGACTTCAGGACATCCCCGTTAGCATCGCTGTTTAGGGCACTTAGGCCCAGCGAAGTTCCCTGAGAAAGAGGAAATGCAATGAGAAAAAGCACATGGCTCGTGTCGACCGTTTGTCGATTTCTATTTACTAACAGTTATTTCTTAAAAAATTGGAAAAGAAATCATCTAAATTTTTTATGCAAAATTCATTTTCATGGAAATGGTGACTTAAACACCGCTTAGTTTCACGTAAATTATAACGTATTTTGACTAAAACAAAAGTGCAGATGGTGATGTAAAGAAGTGATGGATTTAGCGTGGAATGACGTAACTGATTTATTGTAAGAATATCTTCAAGGAAGATACAATTCATAGCTAATAAGAAGACACTTTTTATAACTGAATACATGGAGAACGACAATTGCTGACTATTACACCGTTTCTCTAATCGAAATGTTTACAATTATTTTCAGTTACTTTTTCCAAACAGCTATTTCTCTCGAAGTAACTGATTCTTGTATTTCCTGCAAACATACGAGTAATAAGAATATGACTTACTACATTAAAAGTGTGATCATGCATAAAGAATCCATTCAGTGGGTATATTTTTATACGCATGCTAACAAATTCTAACAATTCTAGTAAATTACATAATATACAGATAACAGAGAACATATCAATTTTGTATATGTAAAATATTTTTAGTATGAGTAATTTATATACTTCGAAAATGTACACTGTACTCTGCTAACTTACTTTATTTTTTTTATTCTTAAAATTAAACTTTACTTAATCGATACGATCATTTTTTAAGGTTTTTCAGTGAATGTGAAGCCCAGTTTAAGATAACATATATTCCTTTAATTATATTAGGCGTGGTTTCTCTGAGCATAAATTTGTTTTTCGTAAGTTATTTATGTTCCCAATGTTATACAAAGTAAACGATATAGTACTGCAAAAATCAACATTACAGGATTATTAAATTTTATTATTTATTTCAGTTGTCAGAGTCAATACTCTATTCAGCAAATGTTGGAGAAAATATATTTTACTTACTATTAGTTACTGCTGTAATACAATATATGTTTTTGCTAAATCTTGCAGTCCAGTATGTGAAGGATAGTGCTGATAACATTTCTATAACCATGTATATGTTTTGACGTTTTATGTATACAAAATTTTGCACCATAAGCAATATGTTACAAATAATAGTAATTGCAATTCGGTGGCAAATAACACTGTCCAACAAATTCTACCTTTTTTTCGACGTTTCTACTTTCGTTCAATGATTCTTATAGCCCTTTTCACACTGATCACGAATCTGCAACCCACATTGCTCTAGCACGTACAGCTTTTGAGAAATTTGAGTTTGAAAAAAAAACATATTTTTAAAATTTGAATCAGTTTTGTGAGGTAACTATAAAGCATACTCAGATTCTGTTTGCATCAAGAGATTCTATAGACTTTCCCGAATTGTACAACGATATCTGCGTTTTATGCATTCTAAATTTAGAAATTGAAAACGCCAATTAGCTATTGGACAGTGTAATTGGAACGATTTATGTTGTTCCTGCAACTTTTTTGTGAAATCTTAAACAATTGTATCAATGCTAACGCCGTGACTCATCATATTTTGAATTAAATTGTATTTTTTATTTTCACAAAAAAAAAGGTATATTGGTACGAATTTGTAATGTAGAACTTTTTAATAAATTCCGTGCCGGATCGTCATTTTATGTACGCTGAATGCTTTATGATTAAGTACTTTTACTTCAAAAACATGGTTTGCAATTTATATAATAGTACAATGACTCTAATTATCAAGAAACGGCTGAATAAATTAAGATCCACAAGTCAACAATGTATTAAATTTAATTTGCAAATAATTGTTTCAACAAACACGGGGTTGAATATTTACAACCTTCTATAATGAATATCCTGAATGAAATGAACGAAAAATTTGGCGTGGGACGTTTGCGCAATGGCACGGTAGCACGAAACGTGTTAATTTATTTCTCATTCTTTCACTTAGCACGTAACAATAATATTATATGCAATTTGATAAATTACCATTTTTAGTTTAATTTGAATGGCTGAATATGGTATAAATTTCATGTATGTATATATGATATTCATATGCTGGTATATGATATGCATAAATGAAATATACTTTTTAATTAGTTAGGAGTGTGAATAATTTCTCTCAGCCTGCATTAATGACTACATGAGCATTTGTTGATATTTACAGATACAATGCCAAGTGGTATGAAACGACTATACCCACGCAGAGATTACTACAAATGGTTATACTAAGGAGCAACAGAGGTGTGTCGTTCACATTTTACAATATCTTTGATGCATCACTGCGAGGTTTTTCGGTGGTACGTTATTATAGATTCTGTTAAGATATTACTCACTTCTCAAAATGACATTTTAAATCCAGTCTTCATATTGCAGCTTTTTCAAGCGTCGTTATCCTACTTTACGGTGCTGATGTCGTTATAACAATGTTTTTCTAATTGCACTCTCTCGCGGTATCGCGAAGTATGTAGTATAATGAGGTGCAATAAATAATGTCGGATTTAATATTTTGTAATAGAACCGAAATGACCGTCAACAATTAAAATCATATTGATTTACAGTCTACTAATTTATCTTAGAGAAGTCTCTTCAAGGATACTGGGAGTGGAAACCGTGTTACGTATAATCTATTATCGCACTTTCGAATGGTATATTCTTTAGAAATCCAGAACGTGAATTTGGCTTCTACTACTCTCAATAACTTTTTTGGTTTTTATGGGTTTTTTTACATTAAAACTTGTTATCAAATGTTCCAAACTTTGTATTTTCAATGTTCAAAAATCTTAAAATAGTCAATTTATGATTTTCGGATACTTTCGTCTTTCCATTTAGTCTTGGGAAAACTCAAAAGTACATCACAGAACTGTCTTGCCCCATCTGTGACTCTCTGTCTCGTGCCGTACCAGCGTTCGTCTGGTCAAGCGTACTTCACGAGCGCTGCATCCAACTGTGTTGGGCTTAAATCATATACCAGTTATTACGTACACCACAGCACCATGATCTATAGCGGACATAGAATGAAAGTCTACGGGGTCTGATTTGCTACTCAAGCTAGCTTACTATATTTTATCAAGGTTAAAAATTACACTGACTCATTACCTTCATGACAACCATGCTAAACTAACTCCTTGAGATTCTTTCGCTGGCTAGGTGGTAAGCCGACAGAGAGGTGAACAAGTTTACAGGAAACCGAAAAGTGTCAAGTCCAACTTCGACAGTCGTACAAAGTTCACCTCAAATTTAGTACAACAGTCGATTAAATTTGCACCACACTCATGTATTGAGTAAGTGTATGTGTGAGAGACAGGGAGATTTCGGAAAGACGAATGGGTAATTACTGTTTGGTACGGAGCGAATGATAGCCTGGATTATGAAAGAATAAGAAGGAATGAGTGAAAGAGCGAGAGGAAAGCGTGCGAACCGTTGACCACGAATAGCGAAGTGTGGATCAGATGATGAGTGGATATAGAGAGAGTGACCGGTGTAATAAAAACGTAATAAAATATAACAAACTACAACACTCATTTAAAATCGATGTTGACCTGCCGCAGATACGTTTACAACCTATAACACAACTGATGGTACTCACAGGTCTTTGCACTGTCTTCAGTTCAAAACACGGTCACTTTTTTTCTCATTTTCCGGCAAATCCCTGAAGGACGGTATCGTTCTTTTCGATGGCTCCGAAAGGCTTTGCAAGAAGCCAATTTTTTTAATCTATTGTCGACTGCTCCTTCAATTAATAATGAATAGCCACGAAAGGGACGGATTTTGTTATTTTGTTTTTACTAAGTTCCGAAAGGGGCCAATTGTGTTATTTCGATAGTGCTAGACTCCGAAAAGGGCCGATTGTTTAATGTTTTATCGTTCACCATGTTCATTTCTGTGATGCAATAATACGCAATGATATGTTATAACAATATCATGAGAAACGAAGATACGCGAAACGGATGCCAGGATCGAATTATTAAACGAAATATTATTGTAACCGTTCCGTTCAGAAGAAAACACAGGTCTGAGAAACGGCCGCGTGTTGTGTTGCACGTGGTGCACCAACGATGAAGTACTGTAAAGTGTTCACTACAGTTCGTTAGAAGAAACGGACTGTTCTATGGCTCTTTTCTGATTGCCTTGAATGTTCGTACTATGGGGCTATTGGGCCTTATAGGGCCGTACTGGCGAAAGTCATGTGACCAGTGGACAAGAACGATATGAATTGAAGACGGAAGAAGCTAGTAGCGTTACAAGAAAACCGTGTGCTATACCAGAATGTTTAGTATTTGCTAAAAAGAGTCATCGAAAGCAATTAGCTTTTCTTTACTTTGCCTTTGTAGATTTGATGGCACGATCATGCCTAAACTAGTCCCCGGAGACCAAATTATGCCAGGTTTCGAGGAGTAGGAACAGGGGGAACGAAAAACTGTCTCATTATCTACCGAAGATCCGAAATGTGGCCAGTGACGAAATTAGCTAGGTAGTTTTGCGATCTTTATTTCTGGAGCAGCTCCTTGAAAATGTTCGAAGCATCCACGTCATCAGCGAGAGGCGGGATTTGGCTATTTTGACGTTCCAAGTGGACAAGATCTTGGAGATGCATTCCTGTTATGTTACAGCAACATCCCAGGACACATAGAGGAAATTTTTGCTATTCGTATTGCAGGTTTTGCGGAGAGATTTTTCCGGCGCTACCAACTGTATTCCCGGACCAGGTCAACTTTTAGTAACAACAATTCCAGCAACATGTCAACAAATGTTCAGAAAAACTAGTCACGTAGTCTCGAATATAAATGGCATCGGATGATTACGCTAAGAATTGCCGATTAGTGATTAAGGGGTAAATTCACTCTAGGATTTTCAAAAAGTCGATTTTTTTTGCTAAAACAATCCTTTAAGAACAAAATACCGTCTGATTTATAGTAGAAAACAAATTTTAAATGGTTGAAATATCGATTTTGCTGTAGCTCATCAGAGCGCGCATTGAGTACTTGTGCGGTATGCTGCAATTCATCACTTTCGTATTATTGTTACCATTTAAAATAATAAGTTTACTTGTTATCTACAAAACAAACAGAAGCATCCAGAAGGCTAGCGGAGACGGCGAACACTGATCTGGATAGCCAAATGCATTGTACAGGCATTGCAGACTAGTGGTGAACAGAGAATTTAAGGATTCTTCATATTTGGAGGACGGATTTCTCGGTGACTATTGTATGGATTGAATTGAAATTTTTACAGTAGCTTCACAACAAGTCTTTGGAAGTACGTAGCAAACTTTTTTTTTTAAACAATTCAGTGCTCAATTTTCCTGCAAAAAGTCGATTCATTTTTTAAAAAACGCATAAATTCTACAAAAATTGATTAATCAAAAAACCCCTACGAATTTCCAAAACCAATTGCATATAGATTATAAATTCTTTTGATTTTCCGTCCTCTCGTGGGAGTGTTTTTACAAAAACTCTGTTTTGTACTCTGTTTTGTACTCTGCCGCCTTCATTTTGTACGAAAATGTCAATTAAAAAAGTATTTTGTCGCAGTTCAATATGTATTAAATAAATAAACCCTCTGAAAAGAAATTCTTTTCCGTTTGTCGTTCGTCCAAAATAAATTGCCAAATTTAGGCCCTTCTTTCGGGCTCAACGTCTTTGACAACGCCTATATACTATTTAATTTCTTGGTTGCAATAACTGTTGTTACCTTTCATTTTATAATAATTATAATTTATTATCCAGTTTATGTATTTACCATATTCGCGTACCAAGTATGTAGGTATTCTTAATTTCACATTATAATGAATAATATACGTCCGTACTAGAAATTTCAAATTTGATACTGAACACATAATTCAAATGAAACGAAATTTCACCAATTTCTATTACCTCTACCGGTCTTTATAACCTTCCACTGCTGACACTTGTTTGCTACTGGATACGTCGATTTCCTTGAGAGGAAGTAAACCGACTAATATCGGTTTAGGCGATCGAATAATATCCTCCCTCCTAGACTTACTTTGTAGAAATATAAAATATAAATATTATTCGAAAAAGTTTCTTTTCTTACGATTTTTTGCACCCAATAATTTTATTAATGACCTAGCATACCGAGTCGGGCTATAGGTATCGATCGATTTACTCGTACCCTTCCTAAATATGAATAAGTAATTCTAAAATTGTAGAATCTGTCAATCGTTTTACTCCGGCAAGAAATTCCTTACAACATTTTGTCGAAATATTCTTTGAAAATATGATATTTTTCAAATACAGTGGATATTCTATATAAGAAAATGTTTCGGGCCTGAGGTTTCGCGTATATCGTACAGGTCCTACATTGATTGATGTCTGGCCGAACGTAGAAAAGGACAGAAGAGAAAAATAACACGGTCGTCGTTTGCGTATATCGTAAAGGTATTATATTTCGAGCGAAGGAGACCGAACGTAAACAAACAGTGACCTACCAGAAGGACACTCCTAATGCAAGAATAAAACTTTTTTATTTTTGATTTTTTTTTTTAAATTTTTCCATCATATTTGTAACATTTTTCTCATTAAAATGAGACCAAACACGACATAATTCGGGACATACATGTATTTACTTGTAATTTCAAATGTTACGCATACATCGATGACTTTATTCCAAAAAGATATTGCAAGTAAATGTAACTCAAATTACGTCGTGTTTGGTCTCATTTTAGTCAGGGAAATGTTACGAGTATGATGGAAAAAGTTGTATAAAAAAATGGATGAAAAATAAAAAAATTAGCAATGCCCAAGTATTGCAAACAATCGAACAGACTTTCGATCTTTGCCGACTGCCACGATCGCAGTGTCTCTTCTTCACTCGCTATCCTGCTCTGCGTTTAGAAACTTTTATCGTCAATTAAACCAGTAAATATAGTCCAAATTATATCGTGTTTGGTCTCATTTTAATCGGAAAAATGTCAAGAATTAATTTGTAAACGTTTGATAACGAAAAAGTCAAAAATAAAAAAGTTTTATATTTCCATTAGTCTGTCTCACGGATACACTAACCCGGATCACGTTACATTTCCGGCAAGCGAACCTCGGGCGTCTCGAGGGGTCTTCCCACCAGTGGTGGGAATAACATTTTTGCTTATATCGTAAAGGACATTTTTGCGTATATAGAATGAATACTGTATTGATTTTTAAAACAGTTAAAAAGAAATCCAAAAAAGGATGAATTGTAAGAACACCTTTCAGAAAAATGCAATTCATAATAATTTTACCATTAACCTGATGGAGTTGTGTACTGTCGTTTTCAGTTGTTATTTCCAAAGAGCTGTTTCCATTGAAGTAACTGACACTTGTGTTCCATGCAAATATACGAATAACAAGAATATGAGTCACTTAATTAAAAGTATGATTATGCGCCAGAAAACAATTCAGTAAGTATTTTTTCACACTAAATTTTGTAATTTCTTTGTAAATTATACATATATAATTGAAGAATTTGAATTTTAAATATTAAAAATATCTTCATTTCAAATTGCTCCAACTAATTTCTACATGCATGTATTTTGTACATGTACAGTATAACTCACTTCATTTTTTCAACTTGCCATTGCACATTATTTAATTCATGTTATTCTTTTTAAAGATTGTACAGCGTCTGTAGTGCCTACTTTAAGATAACATATAGCCCTATGATTATATTGGGGGTGACTTCTCTGAGCATAAATATGTTTTTTGTAAATTATTTATGTTTTCAGTGCTTATATTTCTAGCATTACTTGAAATAAACAATATGATATTGTCGAATCGAAGTTTATTTCAACTCTCGCAATCGGTTCTCCATTCCGCAAATTTCGGAGAAGCAATATTTTACTTACTGTTAATTATTGCTGTAATACAATATATGCTTTTGATAAATCTTGCAATTCAGTATGTGATGGATAATGCTGTTAACATTTCTACAACCATGTGTAAATTTTGATGTGATATGTATACAGAATATTTCACCACAACTCAGATATTCCGTAGAAAATAATTGGAATTATATCATTCTTACAACTCTTATCATCAATTTTATTAATGATGACTCTGTTACTTCTCATTTCATTTTGAATTAATTTATACATAATATTTCTACGGAAAACAGCATACTAGAACGAATTTATGGTATAGGATCTTTTAACATATTCCGTGCTGCATTGAAATCACATATATGTCCCACCCTTCATTATTAAATACTTTCACATGAAACACTTTTTCATGACTTACAATTTATAGAATATTACAGGGTGCTTCGTAACTAGTGTCTGCCTGAAAGGTGTGGTAGAGGACGTTATTCTGGACAAAATTTTCCTTTGCAAAAATGGGATTTTAAGCTTCGTGTCTTAGATTTCCCGTTACTGTTGACCAGTAATTTAACGTTTTTTTTAATATGCACATCCCGGGATTAAGATAACCCTAACCGCGGTGACCTGTATTAGACCAAAACGCACGGAAAAAGGGGGAATTTAGGCCGGAAAGGCAAAGCCGAAAGGAATTTGGGGAAAAACGAAAGTGAACGCTCTTAAGCTGATTATCGCAAGTCGCGAGATACGTTGGAACAGCCGCCTATTGTCAAGGGACAATAAGACCTCGCTTCCCCGCGCCCCCAGGCGACAAGCTACTCGTGACAACCTAACCGCGATACCTGAGGAGCACGGGGAAGGGGGCGACGACAGCCCAACGGTACCGCTCGTCTGTTTATTTTCGAAATTTGACAATTATATGATTCGTCTCGAACACTTCGTTTTTGAGTTATTACGGAAAAACACTGACCAATCAGCGCGACAATAGCGTGCACCCAGACACCAGAACGATAGTTTCGAATAGGGGTGTCCCACTTGGATATCGACCGATTCGACGGTCCCGATTCGACGTGTTCTAATTGGAAGAGATACCGATTGCACGGTCAAGACCAAACGGGACAATGGGCAATCAAGGTGAATTCCAATTGCCAAAAATGGCAATTAGACTCCATGGAGGTCGTTCAAACAATATGCACAAGTAACGCGAGGTACTTGAACAGTTTCATGAAGATGGAGCATTAAGCATACGAGACGTCGCCCGCCGCTTAGGGTAAGTAATGTTAATAATATTCAAACGTTAATATTAATTATCCTTCTTCATTTATTAATACATTTCTGTATTTTATTTCAGTATGCATCGCTCCGCGATACATCGAATTCTTCAAGAGAACCAGATGAATTCGTATAAGTTTATACGGGCGCATAATTTAAATTTTGAGGACTTTTCACAGCGCCTGCAATTTTCAACATGGATCTTGGAGGATTATTATTAATCACAGGAGCAATCCAGGCTAACGTTAAAATAATCGGCCCCTTTCGGACATTCTCGGAGGCATCGGAAGGGACAATACCTTTTACCTGAGATTTTTCAGAAAGTGAAAGTGAAAACAAAAGTGTTTTGAAGTGAAGGCAGTGCAGTGACCTGTGGGTACCACCAGCTGTGCTATACGGTGCCAATCTCTGCGACAGGTCAACATCGACAGGACGATCCAGTGGCAATTACCTCATCACTTTCACTGTCGGATTATGAATAAACAGGATTATTTTCAAAGAATGGGTGAGACATATTTTAATAAATTTCCTATAAAATAGTAGAGACGTTAATACATTCGTTACATCTTACATTGAAACTCTTTTTTTTTTACAAACAGGATAAGTATTTCCTATTAAAATACGTAAATTCGTTGGCCAATATTGATGTCGGAAATAAAACAAAAAAATTTCGATATTTAGTGCCACATTCCTTGTCGATAACGGATTGCAGTATTCAATAAATTCCATTTGCATACTTTATGTTAATTACACATAACTAATTACGATCCTCCTTCATGAGGAATGAATAAATGAACATTAATTTTAATTATTCTGTTCGTTATTTAACTGAGTTTCGATGTAAAGACTTTTTAGTAGACGTTAAGAGAGTTCCGAGGAACACTCAGTTGATCGCGCTCGTGCTTCGGCGACCGGCTCGAAGCTTTCGCTCTCGCTTCTCGGCGCGCCTAATCCCGGCGCACTGATTGGTCCGTGTTTTTCGCTAATAACTCGAAAACGACGCTTCAAACCCAATTTTTGCAAAAGGGAAATCTTGCTTCGAATTACGTCAGCTACCACCCATTTCCGAAACCTACACGAGTTGTGAGACACCCTGCATGTATTTAATATAGATAGTATATTAAAATACATTTCAACCTTTTCGGAGGCGGCGCAAAATTAAATGATTTTCTTGAACATGTCAACCTTTGGACAGCCGAACATAGGCAAAGCTTGTATAGCTATTTTTTTTCTATACATATAACTCGACACACGCCGCGAAGTAGGTATTAGTGCGTATAGAATGTAGCTATGGTCTATTTAGATTCATAGAGTATGGGGCAGAAAGATTCGATCGCCGCATATACTGTAAAGATAGAGCCCATCTGCCGGAAATTTGGTAATTCTTGCGTCGGGGGCTCCGTTTATAGGTTCTTAGATTCATGGCTTCCACATGCGAACGAAATCGATTCAATTTCATTTATGTCGGATTAATAATTATGTTTGGGTTATGAGAGTTAGGAAGAGTGAGAGAGAGTGAGACAGAGAGTATGAGAGAATGTGAGAAAGAATGAGAAAGAAAGTAAGAGAGAGAGAGTGAGATAGAGTTAGAAAGAAAGTATGAGAGAGAGTGAAAGAGAGCTTATAAGTCACGTGATAAGCGGTTACAATTACAGTAAGACCCCGCTTAACGCGGGGGATACGTTCCAATAAGTTCCAGCGCTAAACGAAACAGCGTTAAACGAGGCAGCTTAACACGTACATATGTAAATACATATGTAATGGGGATCAGTGAAAAAGAATAGAGAGTAAGAAAATTTATCAGTTCAGTTTGGTGCATGGCCGTTTCATTTGCACACATATACAACAAGTATCAATACAGTGTGCGATTTAGGAAAATCCCAATACTACCGCGTAATACTGAAACAGCGTTAAGCGGAGCAGCGTTAAGCGGGGTCTTACTGTACGTGCGAATATTCGTTACGATTAGAGTCTTGATTGAACCGGCGTAAGAGGGAAACCTTGTGACGAATAATAAATTGTATACTCCGTATCATTATATTTGGATTGCTGCTCATTATACGATCCCACATTTATATCAGAAACGTTGTGAAGTGAAGATTCAGTCGTTACATTTACGTATATTACCAGATATATTTATAATTGTTAGAGTTTCGCATAGATGAGGTTTACGACATGACGAGGGAAAGCGGTCACTTTTGAACCCTATAATTTAGTATCCGTACCATCTGCGTGCCAGCACTACGATGGTACGTGACAATTTGTAGTTTTTAGCAGATTTATTTATTGCTGCACTAGTCTTTGGCGGTTCAACTTGCTATGTTAGGGAGGCTAGGAAAAGTAAAGGAGAGGGAGAACGTTTCTCGTTCGGGACCTGCTAGTGGACTCATCAGTAAGGCGTTCTAGCAGGCCCTTGCCTTAGACGCGGTGATGTAAGGAAGGGATGGACAGGAACTATATATATGAATAGGAAGGCTCTTGGAGTACTTGCGAGAAAGTCAGGTCTCGATATCCTATGCGCCGTCTAGTGGCGATGAGCGTGGGCGTGAAACCGCCACAAGTCTTTAGAGTTTTTGACTTCAGTGACACAGGCCATGTCATAAACCTCTCGCAGCTTAGGAGGTCAGAGGGCGAGCTGGCCCTTAGAAGTAACGGGTCCCGCGGATCGGGACTGACGTCACGGAATTTGGGAAAAACCCAGAGTCTCCCCGGAACGCCATCCTCCCCCGTAAGAGCTTCTGTTCCCCTTCCAGAAAACTACAACGCTAAGGGCGCAATGGAAGGGAGGGCAGAGGTGTTAACGAAGGTAGAAAATAGCAAAATAGACAGATAACTAATAGTAGAGACAGCCAACAGTTTAGAAAACAGTACAGATCATAGCATAGTTAGAAACAGAATAGTCTACGACAAAATTAACACTTAGAACATTTAGTACGTAGAACACACACACACACACGCACACGCACACGCACACACACACACACACACTTCGTGCAATAGGAGGGTTTATTCGAATCCTAACAATAATGGTTCGTATTCTTTCTCAGGATTTATTAATTTCCAATGCGCCATACCACAATCAACTGGTTATTGGCAACTGGTTATTTATAATTTTGCGCCGCCTCCGAAAAGGTTGAAATGTATTTAATATACTACCTAACGAGTGAATAGGTTTCATTCATATATGTTACGTAATTGTATGATTGAATGAAATAGAAATGACTTCATTAGGAATTAGATATTATTTTATACTTTTTAGTGCATTTCGAAGTCGGTGTATTTTTTTTCTTAAAGTTATTTTATTTCACACTTTTTAGTCGAACGGGAGAATTGTATAGAATACTGTGAGACAGTTCTTCCGGGCTTTTTTTTTGTCTGCGTAAATGCAGTGAACATAATTAAGTATAATACACCAACGTCAACGTGAACTCATCTTGCTCCATAAGTCGCGTGTCAGTGCGGTAAAGTTTAGTTAGTGTTTTGGTACAGTGCATTGTAATTGCCCTTTCTTGTCTTTCCCGTGCATAGCACGGGGCGTTCCACTAATATTAATAACAACACTTTTTCGCGAAAATCACGAAAACTAAAGCTTTCCGTGAATTTTGTATATTAACAAAATTGTTCAGTATCATGTTCGTGATAACATATTAAAAGCGCACTAAAATCGAGGAAAGTTTATTTCAAAAGTTGCCGTTTTTTTGCAATAACAACACTTTGCAGTTAAAAAATGAAAAATTTTTTTATAATGGTACCAATGGGGAGCCAGAACCTACCAGATGCAAAAGGTTTCATTCCGATCAGACCACCCGCCTAGGCGTAATCAGCGGGCATACATAGAAAAAATATATATATATACTAATTGAATTGAGTAACCTCCCGCTTTTTCGAAGTCGGTTAAAAAAATATACCGCCACGAAAGGACCGAGGCTCGAAGTCGGTGATCTTTCGGAAAGACCCCGTTTATGATGGAGTAATTATTGGAGACAAAATGAGAGTTAGAAATTCTAAAGGCATTGTTCGAAAAAATGTAAACTAAATTGCCGGCGATGGCTAAAAGTCTTTCAAAAATAACTGTTAGTCCCGAGCTCTTCATAAAGTTGCTACGGAAACCTCGCGTATTGTGTTCCGTCGCACGTTCGGAACAGTAAGTGTAATGTTTAATGTGCAGCTATGTATGATTAAATATATTTGATATTGTTCTTTTTTTTCTATATTTCAAGTGTATTTCAAGTATTATTTTGTCCTTCACTGTAATTTGGTGGTAAGTAGTTGAAAATATTTATGTTCTTTCGCAATTTTTATAATCAACTTTATTAATGCTAACGCTGTTACTCTTCATATTTTGAATTAAATTGCTCTTTTTATTTTCACAAAAAACAGTATATTCGAAAGAATTTTAATGTGAACATTTTTAATACATGTCATGCTAAATTGAGATTTCATGTACGTTCAACGCTGTACGATTGAATACCTTTACTACACATACATGGTTTACAATTTATACAATAGCACAATGAGTCTAATTATTAAGGAGTTATAGAATTCAAGATCCATAAGACAATAATGTAGTAAATTAAACTTTCAAAGAATTGTTTTAGCAATTATGTACAAGGTTTAATATTTACAAAGTCCTAGAATGTTCATTCTGATTAAAATGATCGAATACTTTTGCGTGAAGCGTTTGCACAATGACATGGTGACGCGAAATATGTTAATCGATTTGTCATTCTTTCATTTAGAACGTAGCCATGTTACGTGATCCACAAAGTATATAATATAGATAAATGTAGTATAGTTTGAAATGATCCGTTAAGAATTTTATTAATTTATCACAGTCGACTGGTCACATAAATATTCGTTGATATTTACAGATACAATACCAACTGGTATGAAACGTCTATAGCCACGCAGAAATTACTACAAATGGTTATACTAAAAACCAACAGAGGTTTTCCTATCACTTTTTATGACATCTTTGATGCATCACTGCGAGGTTTTTCAGTGGTACTAAAAAATTACTCGTACCTCAAAATGATATTTTAAATGAAATGTTCATATTTCAGCTTTTTCAAACGTCGTTATCCTATTTTACGGTGCTGATATCCTTATAATAGTGCTCATCTAATTACGACGTTACCATTCTGTAACATGCCTAATACCGTCAGGTTATATAATAAAGCTCTATGCGATTTTTCCTCATAAAATAAGATAAATTAGTAAATTGATATAGATAAATTAGTAAATTAATATCTAACAACTTGCTTTTCAATTCATCTAAAGTAAAGTTTAAAGGGATAAAATTGGAAAATCTTTCTGACACACTGTATACAATTTCATCGTGATGTAACAGACTTGCACATAAAACACAGTACAAGCTTGAAAGTGCTGGAAATTATCCGCTGCATCATATTAGGTTTAGATGTAATGTTTGGACATTTTTGTAATACTTTTAACTATTTTAAACATTTAGTGGCTAAACAACTTTTAAACATTTAATTAATCCTTCAAGGAAATTACACGCACGTCTTTAACAGTTCGAGGATAACATAAAATTGGTTATAAATCAAATAAATATTCACGCCATTGATGCGTATTTCAACGAACACACATCACCACTTGCAACCCCCATTCTTTCCACTCACACTTCAAGGGATAATTATAAACTTTAATGGGTCATACAAGTAACATAGAACCAATAATGCAACAGTTCGAACTGGAGGTATTTATTTCAAATTTAAAAATTAAAAATTTCGGAGTACAATTTCAAAGTGTTAACCATCGTTGGTCTCACACTGAGAATTCTTTTCCGCAATCGTTCGAGCACTTCCACATAAAATTATGCGTTCATAGTTTTTTCAGGTGTTATTTTCAGCTAGAGTTTACCACCGATCGCCTATTAGAATATAAAACATAGGAGAAAATAATTGGATTTTGCAGCCGGTCGCCAACTAATGGAGAGAGTACGGAAATTCTATCCTGACCGCCTTGGGAATGAAAAGAACGGCTGAATTATTAGTATAGCTTCAATTAATAAATTGTAAAGGTTCAACGCCTGAAAGCAATGTTCCATATTCTGCAAAGTTTTATAAATGTGTAACGTATATCTTTGAAATTTATAAATTGGATAGATTGGGATTTATATTTTGATTTTGCGAAAGCTGCATTGATATAAATAAATTCATTATTTGTTTTGTCCAGAAGTTCCTCCTGTGTTATTCCTGTGCGAAAATCTTTCAAGAAAAAAATTTATCCTGCACTATGAAATAAATAATAATTTTTGAACTTTAACGGAATAATTTACATTTTCGTAATCTTTATTAATGCTACTGTACTTTCAGAATATTAAAAAGTGATCTATTCAAGCGGGTTAACAGCTTCCAATATATACTTATATGTATATGTAAAGAAAAAGTATTTTCTTTAATTTGGACTTTACCGCACTCCGTGTCGCTCAAGCGGTAATTGTTTTACACGTTAAAGATTTTTTAAGATTAGAAGAAGCCAAGCGTGAAAAGAAAGAAAATGTAAGAGTTGGTTATAAAAGAAGAGAAAATAGTAAAAAGGAAGTGATTGTAGACTATACCGGGTTAAAGGTGGGAAAATAGGAAAATCAAATTAGAGGTCGAACAACAATTTAACAAATCACAGGAGTATGGAGTGTGTTTAATGTTCAATTCAAATTCTCCAGATAGTTGCTGTACAGAGTATATATAACTGTACAGAATATATGTATGTGTCCACATGATACATTGAAAAATAAACGTTGATTGTTTTTCCTATATATTTAAGTAAGAAGTGATTGTAATTAGAAATTTTATTTATTCTAATAAAAATAAACTTATATTTTTAGAGCAGCACAGGAGTTTATTTTACTGTCAATTCCTTCTAAAGATAAAATATCTTTTATATATATGTTTAATATCTTTAATATCTTTAATAAAACAATAACAAAATATAAGATACAACAATTAATTGTCTTAACCATAACGTGAAAAAAACTGCGATTATAAAAGACGCAATGTGTATTTTATGAGAGTCAGTTGCATTCTGCCGGATTTTCCAAACACCTTCTGTGTATTGAAAACTCACATATGGCATAGAAATTGATCCCAAGAGGCAATACAAGGGCCTACGCGCAAAACACAATAACACGCCTGGGCCCCCAAGGACCTCAAAAAGTTTCCAATACAATTTATGGTATAACCCATACATTACATTTGTGTATTTTGTAATTTTCCAAAATGAGAGAAGTTAATTATTTTACAATAGATGTAGTTTAGCAGTACAGTGGATATTTTTTATAAGCAAATCTTTCGGGTCTGAGGTTTGGCGTATATCGTACAGATCCTACATTGATTGATGTCTTGCCGAACGTAGAAAAGAACAGAAGAGAAAAATAACACGGTAGCCGTTTGCGTATATCGTAAAGGTACTACATTTCGAGCGAAGGAGACCGAACGTAAACAAATAGTCTCCTACTAGAAGGACACTCCTAATGCAAGAATAAAACTTTTTTATTTTTAATTTTTTTTTTTGAAATTTTTTTCATCACGATTTACGGTTATTGTGTTCTTGTGTTCTTGTTTATTTCTTATTGTGCACTTTTAGATTAATAAAGAATAGTTCTACAAATCTATTCCTACAAATTGGGGGCTCGTCCGGGATTAAACTGCAATCTAGGAGTGCGCAAGAATTACACGGTTACACGAAAAGAAATGGAAGGCAAATTATTACAGGATTTTACAACGTCACGTTTGAAGGAACTTTTGCGTGAAAGAGGTCTTGTGACAAGCGGTTCCAAAAACGAGTTAGTCGCAAGATTACTTGATTACGGTGGCGAAATTGAAGTTGATGGAGGAGAACTACAACGAAACGACATAACGGAGCAGGCCCAACAACGGAGTGACATAAGAATGGAACAGGCTCAGTCAACAGCTCAAATGTCTGAAATGGAGCTGATAAAACTTCGTCTAGAGCTTCTGGAAAGGGAAAAAAACGTGGCTGTTCGGGAAGCTGAGCTCGCTAAGCGGGAATTGGAAAGAATGCAAACGAGTCAAGTGCATCAAGTGCAGCAACAACCTTTAAGATCTGAAGTAACTCTAGAGTCTCGCGCAAATTTAGCGGGGATCTCTGATTTGTTAAATTATTTTGACGGTTCCGAAGGATTTGAAGTTTGGTCCAAGCAGTTTCAGCTTCTACGAAATGCCCATGGATTGCGAGATGACACTAGTCGCAGTCTAATAGTTTCGAGACTGCGAGGAAACGCTTGGAGTTGGTTTCATTCTCGGCCAGAACACATGGAGTTATCTATTGAAAATTTGTTGAAAGAGATGGAATGTAGGAATAGATTTGTAGAACTATTCTTTATTAATCTAAAAGTGCACAATAAGAAATAAACAAGAACACAAGAACACAATAACCGTAAATCGTAAAACGTAAAATCAGTTCGTAATTCGCGGCGTTTATAATACGTCTTGACCGTTTCGTTTCCGTTTCTAAACTAACTATAACAACACTTTTTCCTAAACGCTAGCAACTACTTCCGCTCAGCATTTCACACTGTTCCTTTCATAAATCGTCATTCACACTTGCAGTCATACATACAATTTAACAACTAATAACAAACTATACAAACATTTAACAACTAAACAAACATAAAATACACTACAATACACTCACTCCCACATTTGTAACATTTTTCTCATTAAAATGAGACCAAACACGATATACTTCGGGACATATTTACTTGTAATTTCAAGTGTTACGCGTACATCGATGACTTTACTCTAATAAGATATTGCAAGTAAATATAACTCAAATTATGTCGTGTTTGGTCTCATTTTAATCGAAAAAATGTCAAGAATCAATTGGTAATGTGCAAGAAAACCTAATTTTGCGCCGCCTCCGAAAAGGTTGAAATATATTTAATATACTACCTAACGAGTAAATGGGTTTCATTCATATATGTTACGTGATTGTATGATTGAATGAAATAGAAATTACTTCATTAGGAAATAGAAATTATTTTATACTTTTTAGTGCATTTCGAAGTCGGTGTATTTTTTTTCTGAAAATTATTTTATTTCACGCTTTTTAGTGGAATGGGGAGAATTGTATAGGATAGTGTAAGACAATTCTTCAGGGTGTTTTTTTGTCTGCGTAAGTGCCATGAGCATAATTAAGTATAATACACCAACGTTCACGTGAACTCATCTTGCTGCAGAAGTCGGATGTTAGAGCGGTAAAGCTTAGTTAGCGTTTTGGGACAGTGCATTGTGATTGCCCTTTCTTGGTTTTCCGGTGCATAGCACTTAGCCTTCCACTAATATTAATAGTAATAGTTTTTCGCTAATATCTCGAAAACTAAAGTTTTTCGTGAAATTTGTATATGAACAAAATTGTTCAGAATCATGTCCATGACAAGATATTAAAAGCGCACTAAAATCGAGAAAAGTATATTTCGAAAGCTGCTGGTTTTTCTGCAAAAAAATACTTTGCAATTAAAAAATGAAAAATTTTTTAAGAATGGCACCAATGGGGAGTCAGACACTACGAGATGCAAAAGGTTTCGTTCCGATCGGACCACCCGCCTAGGCGTAATCGGTGAATATACATAGAAAAAAAAAAAAAATATATACAGGTCGAATTGAGTAACCTCCTCCGTTTTCGAAGTCGGTTAAAAACGAAGTTAGTTTTGTCTGCAATCAAATTTAGTTAAAAATCAGATCGTCTATTACATATTGTTTAATTTACCGAGTTATATTATTTCTATTATTATATCAAGATCCATTTAGTTTCTTTTTATCAAGCTAATATACTTTTCATATTTTGTTATTATTTATTATTTGTTAAATTCATTAGTTTTAGTATTTATTTGAATAAACCTTATTGTTGAAAGATATTGACCTGTGGATTTCACTCCTTAACCGCACACGACACAAATCCCACAATATTTAGATTTAGTTATTTTCCAAAACGAGTCGTTCAGCGCTGTGAACATCTGAACTTAGGTTCCAGAGTCGTTACACATTTGTTTATTTGATAATGGCGAAAAGCTTTGAAAACTTCTATTGCCTGTTCTTCATAATGCCGTTAAAAAGTGGGTTTGTAAATAATCAGCCTGTTTAATATATTCACTTTGTGTGACATAATTAAATGCTATGTTTGATAAAGATGATTGCACCCATTCAAATAAAACTTTAGGGTTAAGAATTTGATTTTCTAACGGTCTTTGTAAGTTATTGTGCATTGCAAGTCTTTTAATGCTATCCTCCAATACTACCCTTTACTAAGAGTTGTTGCAAAACATTGCTATTCTGCAGAAATATCGAATTAATATAATTTCTTTTGCTCTTATATTTCGCAGCTGTCCTGTTAGTCATGTTATCTAGAACTTAATAACTTTAATAATTTTAACATTTTCAAACTGATGACCGAACAAACGGATCACAATCATATTACTTCAGAATTAAGCTTAACATATTAATAATACAACTTTTCAAGGTATCAACAGAGTCATTTAATCGTGTACGAAGTCTTTTTGTATAGTTTTGGGGCCAGTGATATAAAACAAACGATCATAATATCTGAATGCGCGATTTGCTTACCTGAAATGGGGGTACTCCGCGTCCTCTCCCGCTTGTAGAGACGTCAATTTTCGAGGCTCCATCGTTCTGAAGGGCTCATTTTAACACGTTGAGCCTGCGCCGAATTTGCTGTCCTTTCCGTTCAGCCGGCAGTGAGCGATCAAGCGGTGCAATGTTGCAGGGTACTGCGACTTTATGCACTGACAATGAGTAGAGCTTATCTGTTGGTGAGCTTTGCTACACATTATTCACAAATTATACAAAAAGGAAGAAGACGTACATAAAGTCTGAAGTTATTGTACAAAATGTTACACTGATAATTCAAAACTATTTGGACGCCAGAAAGCCACAAATGTTACTAAAAAAGTTATTACGTATTGTAATATGTGTAAAGCTAAGCCGTATTTTTGTTTAGAATGTTTCAATAAATTTCATCAAAACTAATCACATTTCATTGAGACTATATTTATTTTTTCACTTTAATACTATCGGTTCCACAGACTGACGCCAGCCAAACGAAAATTCTAGTGCCGGTCCCCAGGGACCGACGCCGGGCTCAACGTGTTAAAGGAGAAGCTTCAAAGAATATGACCATATTTTAAAAGAATTAGTTTAAATAATTAGTTAAAATTTTCGAATGTTTTATAACAAATTGACAAAGTCGAACCAAAATATTTTAAAATGGCCCAATCTTTCGTGAATAAAACAAAAAAAATGTTAGCTAAGTAGTTTTTGAGGAAACAATTCCTAAATGGACCCCATTTTCGCCAAAATGGCCAAAAATTGCAAAATTTGAAGGCTTGTCATTCATTAACAAATTCAAAACTGGCAACATGATGACTTAAACACCCCCTAATTTCACATGGACTACAACATATGTTGATTAAAACAAAATCGCAGATAATGACTTCCAAAAGTAATCGATTCTGCGTGGAATGACCCTGCCGCGATTCGATCCATATTGACCTCACAGGACTACGTGCATTTTGATAAGATGACGTCCCTAAGTGATGGGATGAATGAAGATTCATCATTAGCATCATGTTACCATGGTATAGATTGCAAGCATTGTCTCTGAGAGGCTGAGTACCGGATTATAATATACCGAGAAAACAATTATACGATATTCACTAAAAATTACCACAAACCTACTCAAATTATTTGACTATTTCCATGTACGTAGTTTACGCTTAAACCATCAGCAAAGTAGGGAATTACATGATAAGAGTATAATATTCTTTTTCGAGTTGCCAAAAACCGTTTTCACAGATTCATTTCTTCTTTCTTCTCTTAACGAGAAATTTATTTGCAAAATTTGATGATTTAAGGCATAACGGTATTCCGACGTTTCGCCTTCATTATAGCTGATATCCAAAAGTTCATTAAAGCTTTTGGCAAAATATGAACTTCTACTTGAAGAGCTCAAATATTGTTTTATGGTCAAAGATACCGATCTTTTGACATCTGGAACATTACCGACCGGGAGTGTGGAATTTTTTACGGCGTAAAAGTTAGACGTATTTCTCCTTAATGAATACTATTGTGTGCTGTAGAAATGTTTCCTCTTTAACTCTCATTTTCCCCAGGAAAGATAGGTTTCTATATTACCAAATCACCATTAGTTTAAATCTCTATTCTTTTAGTCCTTAGACTCTTAGGTGCCTCATATCACTAAATTCCATATACATATTTATAGTCTTTTAGCTTTTAACCACTAATACTCTTATATTTCTTTAGGAGTGGGTTGCGTGTATGAATAAAATGACAAGTACGTTTGCGTTTTCCTGTTAACTTTATTAAAGGAGCGTATATCTTATTTCTCCGAAAATTGCAAAACTACTTGCACAGAACTTTTTACACTGAACTATGATTGTGAACTATCTATCTTTGCGCTAATGTCTTCTGTTTTTAAAACCTTCGCTTTTTGCTAGGCCAACCCCCGACAAGGTGGAGTTAACCAATTAAAGAAACCTAAGTCCCGCCAAATCGTACGACCTCCCTCTTATGCCCGAAGCATGCTTCCTTGAAGCGGGGGTACGATTTGACGAGTGTGCGTTTGCTGGTAAAGGTGGCAACGCACCGGAATTTCTCCGGGCCCTAGGTCAGCTACGCGGCCAGCTGATGGCCGCATGACCTCTCGATAAAGGTCCACGGGGAAACCCAGAGTTTATGACACTTAAGCGTTTTACTGTTGAGACCTTTGGCAAAATTAAAGTACGGTCATGCTTTCACTAAAAATTCTAAAACGGTTTTCTCAAAAACAGTTCCGCTGTCGTCCATGTTATAAACCGTGCTAGCCGTTTACACGTTAAAAAGCTATTTACAAAATTTACAGATTTACAGCTAGCCGCTACATTTCCCATATCGTTATATCCCCTGTATCCGTATACCTTCCATATCTCTATATTTTGTATAAATTATATACAACATATATATATGTAGGAAAGGAGTATTTGAAATTCAATGTTGATTCAAAGAATAAACTTTATCTAACACTATAAACTGATATTTAACGCTTAACACTTTTACTGCTTTTCAAAATTACGTCCTTTACCCGTTGCGGTCACTAATCAACAACCTTTATTTTTTCCGTTTTACTTTTATCACAAAACATAAAACAAACCGCTCACTCTTTCATGCCATGGAATATCGGTAACTTCAATTACAATTACATTTGTTACCAACAGTAAATTATTAAATTAAACACCATTACCGACACTCGATCACTCACTCAAACCTTCACTCTAATCCATTTCCCATTACCACACTCAATTTGGGGGCTCGTCCGGGATAAAAAGAAAATTAGTGAAAATATTGTTTGTGCGAGCGACTGAATAAAGTGAGATATTAGGAAGTCAAGGCTGATGAGTGAAGTGAATTTTAATAAATTAAAAGTTCCTGAGTTAAAAGAATATCTTCGGAAGTTGAATTTACCACATATATTTAGCAGCGTTCTTCGACCAGTAGTAGGCACAATTACATGATATAAAAATCGTTGAAATACGGTAGATAATTATACCAAATGCCTCGGCAGAGAATCGAAGGCGGTAGAAGGCACATCGAGTTCAACAACCTCGGAAAAATAATACTTTCTTTACGTATTTTTTTCACATGTCTTAGCCATCCCCTCTCTTTAACTTATACCTCCGTAGCAACCAAGTCTACGCACCCCTTGGATACGGTGTATATAGAATGGTGTTGCTACCCCCTTCTAGTCTCAGTTGGCGTCGGATCTTCGAAGGGAAAGGACGTACTGTGCATTGCTGCTGTCTTTTCATTGTAATCCACTGGGGTGTTGAACATGGTTCGTTAGTGTTAGCATACGTATTTTAATATAGAAGAGTGTTTAAGGGTGTGCAAGCTATATGGTGTTAACAATGTGAAACTCTAGTGAAACGTTGTGTTTAACTATTGACGGCTACGGGGGTGGTATGTAGCTATTATGAAATATATCGAAATTGTAATTACACTCAATAGTACATCCATTATATTTTCACATAATAGCCTGATCATGTGAAAGATTTGAAATTGGAGAGCAAATAATGTTATATTAACACGTTGGTAATATGCATTTGTCGTGACATGTATTTAAATTTTAATTGTGTTAATTAATATGAGTATCTGATATGATTTCACATTTCATTCTGATAATGTAATAGATTTGAAAGTCAAAAAATCAAAGTGTTATTTTAACAGGTTAACTGTTCCGACAATAACAAACGTTTATTGTGACATCTATTTAAATTCTTATTGTTAGTGTACCTGTCAGAATTTCATACAATGTGAAATGTGACACAGTGTAAAATACTTGAAATTCAAGAGTCAAAACATTACGTTAACAAGTTTTCTGTTACGCTATAACAGATATTTATTGTGAAACATTTTGAAATTCTAATTGTGGTAAATAATATGAGTACCTAACAATTCTACATGTCACCCGTATTGGGTCAAATTTTTCAAATGTTATGTTCATAAGTTCATTGTCACATTGAAAGTGAATATTTGTTGCAAAGTGTGCTGAAATTAATAAATGATATTTGATTTTTGTATTTCAAGTTTTATTCAAAGTAATGGGTTTTTATAAGAGCGACATATCTGAAAATTGTTGAATCTCTTTATACAGTCAAATCAGGAATATTTTATTTCAAATAAAATGACAAATAATAAATAATTCGTCAACAAATAACTTAGTATATCAAATACACTGTTATTTTTTTATTATATAAATGATACAACAAAAATAATTTTTTATTTTGTTTTTAATACCAGTAAAATATTTCCAAATAATTTTTTTATTTTAGTTATTTCACTCAAATAAAATGCTAAACAATTTGACATAAGAAATTTAACAATTTAAATGATTGCTTTATGTTAATTACTTGCATGATACATTTATTTGCAATTATTTATTTTTCGTTGCCAGGATATATTTAACCTTTTGTTACTGTGAAATGTATGAGGTTATTTTCACAATAAAAATGAGTTGGTAAGAGTATTGAGCGAGTGAAGTTGGTATGATTGAAATATTTGTTCGATTGGTATGAATATGAAAAAAAAAAAATATACTGATCGAATTGAGTAACCTCCTCCTTTTTCGAAGTCGGTTAAAAACAAGACACGATTCGAAGATTGCCTGACAAGAAGTGTACACAGAGGGATAAGATTCGTTGCGTAGTGTGAGAAAAGTTTAAAATGGTAAAAATATATCCATTCTTTATTAACTACGTACTAAATATTATGATATTTATATCATAATAGTAGTCTGCAATATTTTCCCCCACAAAATACACTGCCAAAAATGGCCATATAATAAAATATTATTTTTACAATAATTAAAATGAAACGCATTTGCGATATTATTATTGGAAATATTTATATGGATTTTTTGACCAGAGTATAACTTGAATACAAGTTTAAAATTTATAACCTACCATTTGACTTCCTTAGAGGCTAATGAGCAGTATAATTTACGTTTGTTCTATTTCACGCTTAGTAGAAATCAGATTTTAGATATTAACTTGTTTCAAGCATCGTATAAGAATGCAAATATCTTAACATCTTATCTTATAATATATGTTACGAAATCATCAATGTGCATTTAGAAAAAGATTATTTTACAGTCAACATCACCGCAAAGGATATTATCATTTGCAATAATTGAAATCCGAAAATTTAACGCAAAATATAGCTTCATGGGGAGTGTAATTTTGTAATAAAATTTTATAATAAAAAAAGTAATTCTACGATTCGTCTCAATTGTACACAAACGAGTGAAAAAGAATTGTTTCTAGGAGATTGATGATCTTGTTTCTTCAAATTCATATATTTAAAATAAATTTTCGTGAATGTAAAATTACGTTTCATTGTCTCATTTACTGACGCGATCAATAGTTCAAGAAACGTTGACATAAGTGATAAATTCGTTTTAACATGTACGCATAGATGGGAATAATTACAGAAGATGCTGATTGAACATTACGAACGAAATACTACCCTGCCATGACAGCTATGGTTTCGAGCGTGTCAATTTATTGTGGTCGCGAACAAATACCGTGACAGTATGAATACGTCAAAGTTGCATGAAATAATGAATTAAACAATTAATAATAATATGCAGCTATTCGTGAATAAGAGATAAACTAATTATTTCACATTATCTGAACTGCTTAACCTACAATTTCTGGGCAGTTGCGTCATTTGTAATCAACTAATTACCCTTACAACGTGCAAACAACTGAAGAATATTAAAATGTTAGGTACCTTACGCGTTTAGGGATTCTTGATTACGCAGACTTCAATCAGAACTGAACAAAAAACTCAATTGCAACGAAAATTTGAGGTTAGTTTATCGCATTCAAACTGTAGTGTGCGTCACCAGTGTAACACGTTGTTGTAGGGGTTAAACCGAGCAAAATTTCTTTGAATTGCACCTGTGCATAGGTTCTCACATCCAAGTGTTAAAGCCACAGTAAAACTTATAAAGAAACGCTTCGCGTGACCGTCAACGGAGAAGATTTGTCACAAATGGTCAAAAAATGTTCGAAGTTGTTCAGAATGGCAGACCGCGAAAATAAGTAGACATTACATAAGCCCCGACGCGACGGTAAGTTCGCACTGTCGTCCGTTGGATTCGAACACATACATGTTGATATAATGGGCCCGTTAACATCACCATGCTGTTTTAAATAATGTCTCACTTGCGTGGATCAATTTACTCGTTGGCCAGAAGTGTTCCCGATTGAGAACATTGAAACAGAAACTATCACGAGAACTTTGTTAAGCGAATAGATTGCAACGTTTTGGTACACCTCTACGAATTATACTGATCAGAGTAGACAATTTGAATCCAAATTATTTAATCAATAAAGTTCTTTTGTGGGTTCAATGCATTTGAAAACAACTGCGTATCATCCAGCAGCGAACAGTATGGTTGAACGTCTTCAAAGACAACTGAAAACAGTCATAAAATGGCACGGTGATAAACGTTAGACTGATATATTACCAATTATGTTGTTAGGAAATCGTTCAACTTTTCGAACAGACTTAAAAGCATTCGTCGCAAAATTAGTTTATACCAAGACAGACCCTGCGTTTACTGACAAAACTTCTTATAAATTCACATAAAAATAGTGTAGAATCAATAGAATTAGTCGGTCAACTCCGCGGATATTTTCAAAAGTTATGGTCCGTTACAGGTTCGCGACATGCAGGAAAAAAAATATTTGTACTCAAAAACTTAACTAATGTATCTCGCGTTTTTATTCGTGTCGACGTAACGAAAAGGTTTCTGCAACATCCGTGGGAAAGACCATTTCCTGTAACTATAAAGAATGTGTAATGTTGTTAGCAATTAATTGTTTCTAAACTTTGAAGCTTCGCGTTAAGTTCGTTGAAATATCGTAAAAAATATATTGTCAGTTGCTGTGATGATCTTTGAACATATAGTTGTGGCATCTCTGCCACGTTTAGGCTAAGTTAAAGAATGCGGGTAAGAATGAAAAGAATAAAAAAAAAAAAAAAAAAAAAAAAAAATATACTGATCGAATTGAGTAACCTCCTCCTTTTTCGAAGTCGGTTAATGAGTTGACAGCGTGAAATCATCCGAGTGAATGCTGCGTAGTGTTTGCAGGACAGGATGTTTGGATGATCGGTCCGAGTGTCACGTCGGATGGTAAAGTTTCAAGAACGCCAGAGAAATACGCGTGTATTGTCGAATGATTCGTTTTGAATGCAAGCGATTTGATTTAGACAAAGGAAGAACGATTCCGAGTTAGACTGCGTGGAGGTGCGTGTGGGTGAGAATTTTTTGAATGCGTCAGTTCAGTTGGTATCGGCGAGTCGAAACGAACGGTCGAAAATCATTGTCACGCAGAAGTAAAGTCTGAAAAAATCAGAAGTGAAACCGAGATTTTTTCTTTCTCTTCACGCGTTTCATATCCCACATGGGTAGTTGACGATCAACGCTTTAAAACTTAAAAGAAAAGATTTTGTGCATATAACGTGCCAATACAATTACACTGTTAGAGGGATGCTGCCAGCGCTGTGGATTACGTATTCGATTGTAAGGTTCATCCAAAACTTGTACCTGCTGTCCGAAATATCGTTTAAGACAGCTATAACAAACAAAACAATTTATAAATCCTTACTTGGACGTCTCAAGAAAAAAATTATATTCATACCGTCTAGTATAATGTAGTATAATGTGCATTACTCGCGCAAAAAAATTAATGCTTAAGGCAATCGCACCAAACATAATGGCAAGAATGTATGATATTTTCAGTGGTTGTTTAGTAAACCAAAAGTCATATTGGGACTCCTCTATGTGTTAGAAATGATCTCCCTAGAGATTGATCAAATTATAAGGGGGATTTACATATGTATAATTGTGCAGTCGATTAGATCTCGATACTTAAATATCTTCCATAAATAGGTTGGCATAATTAAAATCCCTCTGATTAACAAATTTATTTATAAAATTAATAATTAATTGTTTGTTCATGCAGGAGTGTGTCCTATAATAAATATGACATCCTAAAATAAATATAAGAGGAAAAATGCACTAATGTTATTACAAAAATTTTTTTTAATAATTAAAAATAATTTTTCTAGTAACGTTTCTACCAACTACAATCAATAATATTTCTTTCAAATACATGTATTTTGTATACAATAAGTACAATGTAAAGAGTAAATTGTAGAAATGAGGTTTGAAGCTTTGTTTTTGAATTATTAAAGAAACGGCTTCAAAAGGAAAGCATGAACCAGTCAGATGAACATGTAAAAAAAGATATAATTCAGTTTAATGTTCAAAGATATCTCTTTTAAATAGTTTGATACTTAACTTTTTCAAATTATTAGAAGCTCCAATCCACGAGCAGGGCTATTCCTCAAGAGAAATGCACGAACCTGTCAGATGAGCCTTGTTAATGATTGCCATCCTTCATTTATGACGTTTCATTTTCTAAAATGTTTCTTATCGTGCCTCCCATTATTATTAACGTTGCCGAATTATCATTTGCGTATTTTCTTAGAATAATTTGTAATAAGTTTAAATTTTTCTTTTTTTCTCCCACTGCATTATAATCTTCGCTTTCTGTCCCTGCCGCTTAATCTTCTATTTCTTTTTGATTCCTGTCCATTTGTATTGCATTCTATTCTTCGTTCTCATCCTCTTTTTCTGCTTCTTCCTGTTCTTGCTCCTGTTCTTCTTCCTCTTTTTCCTCCTCTTTTCCCACTCTTCTTTCTCATCTTGTGTAACAACTTACTCCATATTACTTTTATTAATAATTTCATCATTGTCCAAGGCTTCTAATATTTTCTCACACTCTTCGTAGCTCGTACTTTACCCACTTATCGTTTGTATCGCATCATTTATAGCACAATGGATTGAAATATTTAATTTATTTGCGTTTTCTTCGTTCTCGTCCCCGCCATCGCTTGCAAGAATTTTATGTTGACTATTTTTAATATTTACAGGAATCACATTCATTCGTGCAAAAGATTGATACATTCTTTAATATTAAATAATTTATAGAAGTCATTTATACGTCTCTCACATTGTAAAATACGGCAAAGTACTTTATGCCAATGTAGCGTTTGAAATTTTACACCTTGATCCATCGGCTGAATGAGAAATGTAGTGTTTGGTGACAATTATACAATTACCAAATTTTCTTCATTTACGATGCTTCTATGGATGGAACAATTATCTATGTTGAAATAATTCAGTAGAAAAATTCATGTCCAAAAATGATAAGGTCCTGACCGTTACTGGGGTTATAAATTGTTTCCGGATAAACCCAGGGTCAAGACTCGGTTTTACCTAACAACATGGAATCATTCAGCAATATGCAAACTGATCATAATCATTAGCGATTCAAATACTGTTACGTCGATTTTCGACACATACATATATATGTAGGAATAAAACTTGTTACGATCTACCCTTTATTACAGTAACGCGACGAGAACAGAAATTGTACAAAAATGAGATACGCGTAAGTAATATCAAACACGCACAACGGAAATGGCTAATGTTCCGAACCGTAAATCGTTAAATCGCAAATCGTAATCGTGATCGTGGTCGTGGTCGTAATCATAATCGTAATCGTGTTTATCGGTAATATCGCGTTTGTAAATGCTACGTAGCTTTCATTACAATGCCCCACCGAGCCGCGATAGCGTCCTTTTATCGTTGCGTCCGTCGAATGTTCTTGGTGCTTTCTTCGAATACTTCTGGACTTTTCGGTGATCGTTAGCAACCATTTCCTACTTATTTCACATTTGACATACACGTTCCTTTCATTTTGTCAACAGTCATACATGCACTCATAGATACTCACTCGGGATCGATGCGTTCGGGAAGTGAGCACAGGTAACCGATGAGCTGTTAAACGCACTTTTTGTCGTACTTGTTTCTTTCGCCTCCATCGCGGTGCTTCTGGCATGTTCTAGATGTTGTTCTTCATCCACAAAAAACTCCGCATCTACTGGAAACTTTGGGAGAGGTTCATTCACAAGTGAAATTTTGTCCAAAATAATGGAAGAAATGTGGTATACCATCATCATGCACGCTGAGGGTTAAACAAAAGCTGTAAAACATATTATATATTTACTGAATGACTTTCGGAATTTCCAACTATTAAAGATTTTACTTACCCGTAAAAATGATTGCTAAACATCTTCCGTAAGATGCGTGTATCTGCATGATTTAAAGTATCTCTTCATTATTCGTCTTCCAATCAAGCCTAATTTGATCTAGAAATCCTTTTACCTTTATTTCGCAATAATATTTAGATGAATGTTCCGCTATCATGAATTCAGTTTCAGTACGGATTTTACATCATTAATCTGACACTGGGTTATGTGGTATCTTGTACATGCAATCATTTATAACGGTATAAACAACGCTAACCGCAGCAGACTAAACAGAGTTTTCTCTACAGTAAAGAAGACTAAAAACTAAGAATGTTATTACTGCTATCGAATGTTGTTTCAAAAATGTTATAGCATGCAAAAAACTTTTATGAATGTATCAACTAGTACTTGAAAAGAACTTGATTAGCCACACCTGAGCGGTTATATATAAGCAAGTAACAAGGCTGCCTACCATTTTGCAAAAGTCGAAGTTTCTTGTTTGTGTATGACCAACGCCCTATTAAAAACAGAAAAAACGTACACCACTGGTAATATCTCATTATTTTTGCCATCGCGTGCAGTCGCGAAAATTCTTCTGATCTCTAAAACACCGATGCACCCTCCATTACACTTCACCCTTTGCAAATATTACCTCTTTGAAAAATTTTCAAGCAAAATATGACAAAAATTCTTTCGACGCAATAATGTAATTGATAGGTTGCATGAGTGTGAAACAATTATATGAAGATTGCGAGTGAAGAACTGCTATGTATTTCAAGAGATCGAAACGACAGCTTCATGGTAATGACCTCCATAAGTTACATAAGTCAGAAAGAGAGTTGGTTATAGTGGTCAAAGAGAATTAGCTCTATATTAAATTGGTAATTACTTTGTTACACAGTAATTGAAACAATTGATAGTCAGTGAAAGTACGTTGAGATATGCACACCGTAATTATTTATTTCTATTAAAAATATATTTAAAAGTAATTTTACAATAAAAGAAGTGTTTCGTTTATTGTTTCTATTATCCTGATAAGAAGACACATGATTATTTACTTCCTAGTGTTTTTTATTTTTCCATACAACTAGAAGGGTTACTTTAATGACAGCAACATCGTAAAGTAGGACTTCAATATGTTTATAAACTGAAAATTCAAAATATAATACAAAATAATATTTTGCAAGTTGTGCTAATTCTGTAACGTCCCGCGGACCCGTTTTTTGTACACTACGACACCTCGGATCTATTATCAACAGTATTAGGCAATTAACGACGGCACATTACGAATCTATTACCATATCTATCAAATTCGACAGTCGGTAATCAGTGCATACATATATACATATATTCATTTATAATGATTATCTTACAATTCTGATTTAGAATAGGTAATATTTTTCATAAAGTGTTTGAATATTAAATTAGATTAATTAAAGAAAGATTATGTATTGTTCTTATTTTAATTCTGATAAATAATTTGTACGAAATTTCCGTTGCGCTACAATAAGACTGCCAGTCACGACGCTCACCGAAACTCTTGAGATAACGATAATTATAGAAAAGGATAGAGATGCTATCTCTATTTACGGCACCTTTAGATATTAAAATTAATTAATTAATTAAATCAATTCATATACGAGAATTTATCGTTGTTAAAATATTCATAATCTTGATCAAAATTATTTTCATTAACTAAAGGAAAAGCTGTAAATCGAAATAGATTCGATTCGTGTAGAAATTGTATACCGTTGATTAGAAAAGGACAGAAAATGTATCTTTCGCTAAAACACCGCTACGATAATAATCTAATGCCAAAACGTTAACCATAAATTAAAGAGCGATATTTAAAACGCGACTGAACTATCCGATTTTCTAACTAATATGTATTAACGAATTTATACGGAAATTTAGAAACTCTGACGTCACGAATCCGTTGAATTTTCGGGTATAAAAGGGCGAGCGAAACCCGTCTCGGATAGCAGAACAGTTTCGGGAGTCGAACGAGGTAGAAGTCATTATTAATAAATCAGCTGTTACATATCGAATTGAATCTTAGTACTTAATTGGTCAAGCGGGTATATGCCATTTAGACACTTGGTCGTGGGTCTCTCAAGTAGCTAGCAAAAGCCAAGCTCCCCAATTCAAACGATCTTGCATTCTGAAACTCCTTAGGGAGAGAGCAATACTTTGCACCAAAATAGTATAAGATATCGAAGCGATCGTTCTCAGCTCTTAAATTTTCTGTTAGAGATTGTTAGCGAGCTGTCGGATTCTCAAGCTCGTTTTTGTTAAAGTCAATTGATTTGTTGCACCGTCGCACACTGGTCCCAAATCGTAAAAACGTGGCCAAAACCTCGAAAATGAATTTTTCGTTGGGGCTATTTTAACAACTGAGTTGTATACTCTAATACCGTATCTATGGGAAAACAGAGGAGTAAAGGTTTTATTACTTATATGTGCAAAACGGTGAGTGTTCACCGCGTGGTGAGTGCTTACCGCGTTCATTCGTCACACAGTTTTTGTGCAGTGAAGTTCAGTGTGCAAGAGCAAAGTGTAAAGTGAATAATTTTAAACAGACTATATTAATTTCAATTCTGCAAAATGGATGCTGTTCCTGGAAGTAAGTAGAATGTTTTTCAGTACTATTATGTTTAAAATTGTTGATGGTAACGGTCTATGATAGGGATATTCAATATAAATAAGAAAAGGTGAAACTTCATGCGCGAATGTTAAAAATGTAGACTAAAAGTTGTATATTCCACAATATCCCGCTAAAATTTTTGTTCAGGCTTGTAACTGATACTATTAGCTTGCAATATTTGCAAAAATTAGCTGCCACTAAGTGCCACCAGGATCGCATGGCCATTTTTTATAATGTGACGTAGGCGCGATGTAATGAATTTCCTTTAAACTGAAGCATAAATTAAATAGTTTTACTCGGAATTGTATATTTGTAAGATATGATCTATATATTTTTTAACGAAACAGTTGATTTAATGCATTGTTGACTATGAAAATTCGTTAAACTAATTAGAGAAACAAATTATTTATTTCGAAGATAATCAATAAAACTTGAGAATATTTTATTAAAATATTTTTTCGCATTTCTTATATAAAAGAACTAAAAATCATAAAATATTACGAAGACTCTGCTGCAGCCTGTAAAATATGCCTTATACCTATCTTGTATTTTAATAGACCCTTAACATTTATTTACAGGATCTTCAGATAGTGAAATACGATTTACCAATCGGACAAATGTCGGAAGAAGCACAAGAGCATACGCATAAATATATAAAAAACTTTCGGAGGGACTTTTCACGAAAATGTTCTCGAGAAAAAACCATGGAGGATATTTTTTTGCGGCTCTTAGTGCCATCGGACCCATATATTTCAAATTTGAAAGGAGAACCAAAGAGAAAAATAAAAAAGTTAACGCCAGAAGCTTTAAAACTAGTAATTTTACCCGCCTCGACCGATGAAAGTACTGATGATGATTCTGACAGTTCGGATAATTCGATGTAATATTTCATTTGATGTTAATATTCTTTATTTATTACTGTATATTTATTACTGTATATTACTGTAATTTAATAAATGTAATACAATTTGTGACTTAAGTATACTCATTTACAAATGCCTCAAAATTCCATTACGAGTTACTATTTGGATCGACTATTTAAAAACAATAATTTCATCATTTTAGTTCTTTAGAATTCTATAATTTTAGTTTTTATTTAGAATATTTGGAGCTTTAATACCGATTTAGCAATTCAAAAACATCATTATCCTCATTCTCGAAAAGTACAAACAATTTTTCGGTATACACAACATTCATATCGAATTCGCCATTTTGTTTTTTTTTAACATTGACTCCTGCTTTGTAATCAATATCATTAAATACTCCTATACATCAAACTTCAATCAATTTTAACGCCTTTTTCGTACATATACTTACTACGTCAAATCCGCTATTTTGTTTTTTGTAATTTTGACTTTTGATTTGTAATCAGTGACCTCGAAAACCCCTAGATACGAAGTTTCATTAAAATTGAAGTACGTCTTCATATTTTGGCCAGCTTTTTGCGATTTGGGACCACTGTGCATCGCACTTAGAATTTTGCACGATTCTAGTATCGTTGAGTCAATACAGCAGTCGGTGAACCACTGGCTCCCCAGTTACACGATCTGGTTTCGATTATTATTAACCTTCATTCTAACAAAGGGTCCAAACCCATTAGTTGTTGAGTCAAATAATAAAAGAGTAATTCTTTCTAACCTCTATAATTCTACTAGCTTCGAATAAATTCAAGTAAAGTTAGAGTTTCATCTAATAAAAAATACTGTTCTGACTCCAATACGAACTCCGTAATCGGTTACTCCGCGATAGATTTTGCGAAAGCGTATTTACATGGTGTGTTCCGAAAGTAATGCAAACGAAATTCCTGCCCCGCTCCTATTGGTCGGAGGGAAATGGGACTACATGGGTTAGGTGCAGAGGACCCAAAGCTTTCCAACGAACCCGGTCCTAGGGCTCTCTGAGCTGTGAAAGGGCCAGGGCGTGAATTTTTGTGAACCCCTGTTTGGTGACCGTGTCACGGAAAAAGTGGAGTCGACGATCGGAACAACGATACGCGATAAAACTTTTGTGCTAAACTAAACAAATCTCTTGAGGAGACAAATAAAATAATTCGTGAGGCTTATGGGGACTCTGTTCTGTCGCATTCACAAGTTTCAAGGTGGTTAAAGGTCTTTAAGGAAGGGTGGGAAGAGGTTCACGGCGATCAACGCTCTGGGCGGCCACCAACCAACAAAACAATCCGTCAAACAGTCCATAAAGAATTTCTTCTTGATGGGCAGACAGTTAATACTGCCTACTATGTGGATGTGCTGGAAAGACTGCGAAAACGGGTCGTCAACATGAGAAAACACATCTCCGCTACCTGGATACTGCATCACGGCCACGCGCCTTGCCACAACGCGCTGCGAGTACCAGAGTTTTTGACCCAAAACCAAGTGTTGACGCTGCCCCAACCCCCCTATAGTCCTGACCTGGTCCCGACAGACTTTTTTTGTTCCCCCGGATCAAGACACCCTTGAAATTAACTCGTTTCTCGTCGATACAACACATCCAAGCGGCCGCGACCAATGTTTTCAAGACAAGTTTATTCTTCTTAATGAAGTAACCTTCCTGGTCACATTGGCGTATAAAGAGTCCTGTTCCACACAAAATGTATCTAACATTAATAAGGGCCGATTAGAAAAAGATATAAAATATATCATTCAAATCTTTAAGTAATTTAATCTTTAATAATATGTAATTTTTTATTACACAGTCGATAACGGGGAATTAGTTTGACATTGCTTTATACATTTTATTTAATATTTTATCAGCAATTAATTTTTAATAGTTACATATTGAGTATCATAACGCTAGGGCGGAAATAAGGAATAATAATGCACGACTAAATAAAAAATTTCTTTTGCTTTACCCAAAAAGTAGAAAGTTCACTGTAAAGACAGCAGAACAGTGAAGTAGGATACCGCCATTTTTAAAAGCTGAAAAATGAGGATTCAATACAGAATATTGTTTTTCGAGGATCGTACTAGGATATTAAACATACCACGGCAAAGCATTGGACTGACGGAACATAGACGCCCAGAAAGTTTAAAGTGAATCCACTGTAGCTTCTTAATATGATCAGCTGTAGTAATTTCTGCGTTGCTACAGATGTTTCGTACCAATTGGTGTTATATCTGTAATTATAGACAACTATACACTACTAAGTTAAGCGAAAAGAAGTACGTCTTGAAAAGTTTTATTTGAAAGAAATTTCTTTAATAATTTCTTAACATTGCAAACAAAATCCTTGGACAATGACTAAAAGACTGCGATTCTAACATAGCGTGACAAATAACGACGCAAGTTTTTGAATATTGAAATGTTAGAGTATATTAAAGACTATAATAACGATAAAAATCAATAAAAACAATATTCGCGAAGCTATTAAGAATGTATAATGTTATGAACATTTGATTTCTTCTAAACTTTGAGAGTTCGCGTTAGGTTTGTTGAAATACCGTCAAAATTATGTACCCTATTTACGACAAACATACATATTAGTTTACTCTGACCTTTGGGAACTTTTACCATTGCAAACTTAAAGATGTTCATATTCAACACATGGGTTGAATATGAGCGATCAACACGGTGAAAGTCAGCACACAAAAATTTGTGCAAGTAACACTGTAATACATTTACGTTGCATGGGAGACGCTGCCACCGCTTTGGATCATGTATTCGACTAGAAGGTTCATCAAAAACATGTATCCCAATATAGAAGCGATTAGTAACATGGATAAAATTGTGTCTTTAATATCTGCTGTTCGAAACACCGTTTGAGATAGCTATAACAAACAAAACGATTCCTAAATCCTTGCTATGCACTTCTTTAATAAAACAATTATGCCTATACTATCTGGTATAATGTGATACAATTTGAATTACTCACGCAAAACAAATGAATGCTTACGGCAATCACACCAAACATATTGATAAAAACGTATACTATCTTGCAGTAGTTGTTTACATCACGTACAAATCTTAAAAGATAGACGTAATAAGTTAAGTAAAATATTACTTCCTTACAAAAGTCATGATAGGGCCCCCTACGCGTTAAGCATGACCTACCTCGGGTCGACAAAATTATAAGGTGGATTTATAATTATACAGTCCATTGATCATCGATATTTAAACATTCACCACGAGTAGATTGGCATAAGCAAGTACTATTGATTACAGGTACAATTTATTAATAAAATTGCTAAATAATTATGTGTTCGTGTAAGGCTGTATCAAATAGTAAGTGTTAAATTATGAAGTAAATTTTATAAAAGTGAGTGATTGAGTTAATTATCGACATGGCGGTAACCGCAGCTGCCTTCGGTTAACAACCCACGTTAAAAATGAAAGTTGGCCTCCCACGATCAGGATGGTATCGGGCCTATATGGAACCTGGTCAATACCGACCCTCGCACTACGCAACAATGTGACATGGGATTCTCTCCTCATAAAGAAAATTAGAAAAACACGGGGACCGACAATACTATTTTTGTTTTTATTCGGTAGCGAAGAAGGAAATCAGCCGATAGTGATACACGTATTTAGAAAATTTAAACGTTTGTTTGTCTTTCTTTATATCTTTATAATATAAGAGAAAAGACACTAATGAACAACCATTAATATTTTTTTCAAATATATGTATTTTGTACAAAATAGGTGCACTGAAAGCAGTAAGTCGCAGTAACAAAATGAAACACAACTAAAATTATACGAAGAGTGAAAAAGTAATGAATCACGCGAAAATTTTATGCACATTCATTACTTCATCGTTATTTTTAGGTTAATTATAGTCTATTATTTGTATTATGATTATATTGCATACTGTACATTACAGAAGAAAATGTTATGGTGTCAATAAAGAAAACCGCCGTTTACAAAAGCATTAACATGAAGAAAAGACTGAGAATCTCTGGTTAAAAATTTAAAATTAATGCAGGCCGGGAGAAAAATACTCACCGAAGTGCCGCTTGATGAACAATAACACCATTAACTATATAACTGATACTTTCGTTATTTGCAGAATCTTGTCCAAGATGCGACACAGAGGATTCCGAAAGAACGGCTTTTTGGAAATGATAACTAAGAACGATGAATTAAAGAATTATTAGAAACACGAAATACTGCATTCTCTTCATAAGTGTGAAAACTTCAGGTTTGAAGTTTCACATTTATAAAATAGGTATTACATTCTTTGTAGTAAGCCAAACCTAGATAGCGGCACAAAAACAAAGAGGGACTGACGTTTGGCAAATACTTTCATATACGAAAAATCAAAAATAAAGAATTTTGATTTTTGAATTTAAAAGAAAGAACACGCACGAGTCTTTCATGTCTGCCGACCGCTTTAACATTCTACCTTTCTTTCTTTTTATTCGCCGTCCTCTTAGACGTTAAAAACATTAATCACCTACTATATAAGTAATTATGATCCTGCTAATTTCATGAAAATATAAGAAATACAAAAATTAAATTAATATGAATTTCACCGATATCTGATCGACGTTTGACTAATTCTGAGAAGGATTCTCTGAATAGTGAAGATAAAATTTTTACTCTGACGGTAGAGACCTTTTCACACTTACGGAGAGAATACTGTAGATAGTTCAGGATAATAAAAGTATAAGATTAATTTATTTAAATATTTTAAGACCTAGCCAAAACTATTTATCTGTCTTGTGCTGTTTGCTGCGCGATTTAACCCAGAAAACAAAATTCTACTGTTTCTTTTAAAAAACTGTTTACTGGTTATATTTCATTTCACACTATGTACTGAAAATTGCACATTCCGTGTTTGCAAACTGCGTTAAAGATATGCGTTCGATCTTAAATTTATAAATCTGCTTATTTTGTGTATATTCAAAGTTCGTAATTAGACCATTCTACATATCATGTTAGGTGAAGTTATGCTGTAACATTTCAATTGAATATTTGTATATGAGAATGTGGAGAAGGAAATGAATAATCACATTGCTTTCAGTAGGGTTTGAAAAACGGAGTTCACGTCTTATAAGGGTTAAGACGTGCGATGTATTCATGTACTAATATCAGCCACGTCACGTTTGAAATATTCTTTACTATTTTCGAAGATCTTGTTTCATTCTATGAAGATTGTACGTGCATTTTACAAATAATACAAATAATTATTGTACTAATAATAATTTATATAAGACTCGGTTTTACCTAGCAACTTCGAATAAACCAGTGATATGCGAGATGATCATAATCAGTAGTGATTCCGTCCCAACAAATATGGTTACGTTAATCACCACCCACAAATATATCAAAACAATGGTGATATTTGGATGTTGTTTTTCGTCAATAAAGAATTCCATATCTACTGGAACTTTTACTGGGCGAGATTCATTTAATAGTAAAATTTTGTCCAAAATAATAGGAAAAATGGGATATAGCATCACCATACACGCTGAGGGGTAAACAAAAGCTGTAAAACGTATTATGAATTCACTAAATCACTTTCGGAGTTTCAAACTATTCAATATTTTGCTCACCCGTAAAAATTATTACTAGATGCTTTCCGTGAAAGGCATGTATTCGCATGATTCGAAGCACCTCTTTATTATTCGTTTTCCAATGAAGCCTGACTCGATTTAGAAATTCCTGTATCTGCATTTTATAGTTATATTTAGATAAATATTCTGCTAACATGAATCCAACTTCCATACCGAGCTTACATTATTCATTTGATACCAGGTTATGTGGTATTTTATAAGTGCGCTCGTTGTTATTGCTATAAACGATGTTATCCGAAGTAGATGAAACAGATTTCTCTCTGCAGCGAAGAAAGCTAAAGACTAAAAATATTATTATTGCTGTCAAGTGTTATTTGAAAAACATCAGAACATACTATTTATTATAAAACAGTGTATATCCATTGTATCGTGACAAACCGTACGTCCGTTGTGTATTAACACTAGAATTACCCACATTAAATGCTCATTTATCGAAGAATGAAAACTAAAATGAAAAGGAAAACAAATAAATACTAAAGCATGAAGTAACGTATAGAACTAGTTTTTACCTCAAAAAAATATGACAGACGATTCCATAAAATCATGACAATAAAATTTTGTAATGTAAAATGAGAAGTCTGAAACCAGTCATTTCGACTGGTTGGTAGTTCTAGTGTTAATAATATGTTGTAACTTTTCGAAAATGCGAAGCGAGAGCCTTGAAGTACTCCTTCCTTTTTTAGCACAGTAACCGTTTTATATTAGCAAGTTTTGCGTACATCGTGCAGGTCTGTAACATCCCTGAAGAATTTTTGTTGTATTTCGTTCGTATCACCATGACAATATAATTTTTATTTTTCCCAATTGATATTTTAGTTTCTAATTATCAACAGTATTTTTCTTTTACCTACCGCGACATTGTTATCATAAGCATTTAGTTTAACTGTCGGTAGTAAATAAATATTTCTTAATTTACGAATATTATACTATTACAGAACACGTATATTATTTTCTCACTCTATCACATAGCGATATAAAAAACAAACGCAAGCCGAATAGCATACTACCTTCGAAATAAGCAACTAGCCGGTCCCAAGCGTGTTGTTTATTTTGAGACAATGTATATGATTTACAAGTTAATCAATTAAATGTTAAGTTGAATTATTGATCACGAGATTTATGTGTTATTTTATTTAGTTGAATAAATAGTAGAATGTACATGTTTTGTATGAATTATTCCGAAACGCTGCGTGTTACGTGCTCCAACGCCAGCCCCGAACTTCCTAGAATTCGCGCGCAATTTTTATAAAAGGGTAGAATATATATTTTTCATTTACAATGTTATTAGATATTCGAATTATTAACTAACTAAATCAATGAGTATATATAAAGCTTGCTAATATTATGTTAACTAGAGTTATCAATAATCAAAATCAGGTATTATTTTATTGAATTAAATATATTTTAAATTGCAAAATTATTCTATGAAATATTCTAGAAGCACTGCATGCTTCTACGTTTAGACCAGGTCCTTGACAAATTCGGACGCAATATATAGAAAAGTATAGCAAATGTATTTTTTGTTTAAAATGTCATTAAACTATTATTTTCGTATTAAAAACGTTTACTATTTATGAGAACACGCTATTGGCTATGTGATAGTCATCCGATTCAGTAATTAGTGTCTGATTAAGAATTATATATAAAATTACATGTAAAATTATATGGAAAATTATATACGTTCAGCATAGGGGTAGTTTTCTAGAACCTTGAAAAGAGAAGGGATCGCGAGTATAAAAGGCCGAGCGAAATTCGCCTAGAACAGTTTTCAAAGCCGAGCAAGCTAGAAGTCTTCAGATAAGTATAACCGGAACAGTTTTCCGATTCTCAGAAAAACGATTCTCAGTTCTCGATTGGAAAGCGGGTATACGCCATTTGGATACCTGATCGCTGGGACGTTTTAGTAGCCAGTGAACAACAGGCTCCCCATTCGTGTGGTCTTGTATCTGAAACTCCGTTTGGAGAGTGCTATGCTCAGCTCCAAGAAAGGCTAAGGCATCAAAACGAGAGCTCTCAGCTACTTATATTTGATTTTTGGTCGGATTGCTAACGCGCCATCAGATTCCCTGAGTTGCTCTGGGTAGTTCAGTAACCAGTCAATAGCAGGCTCCCCATTTGAGCGGCTTGGTTTCTGAAGCCCGTGTCTTTTGAGTGGCAATTCAGTAATAACGATTTATAATTAGAGCCAATTTTAATTTGCTACCCTGTTAGACCTATACTGTTCATCTAACTCTGCTATCGTTGGGACGTTCTAGTAGCCAGTGAACAATAGGCTCCCCAATTAAGCGATCTGGTTTTGGGTGTCTGTGTATGCTCTGACTAAAAAAGCCATGGACAATTAGTTGTCGAGTCAAATTAGAGTAACTGTTCCGTACAAAATTCATTAACTTCATATAAATTTGAGAATTTTGAATAAAGAATATTGTTCTGCCACGACCGTACGTAGGATTTATTGTAACGGTACATTATAAACGTATTAATCTTGTTAATTTTCATCGCTGCGTTATTCTTGAAAGAGTATCAAACCATAGGCATTTGGAATATCGAATCTTGTTAATTTTGTAAAAGCGTAGTGAGGATTGAAAGAGAATCAAACTTAGGTAGGATTCACTGTAACGCTAACTTCCAAAGACGTGAACCAGCGAATTACATTTTTGTTAGATTCATTTTACATTCACCGATTACGTACTACAGTATTCACTCTGTAAATGTTAAAATTCTATCACCACTACTGGGGGGATCCCCCTCAAAATCAGTCAAGAATAAAACACGATCAGTCGCCGAAACGACGAGGATCGAATATCGGTGAGACACATACTAATGCAAGCAAAGGAAAACATTGCAACCTTCTTATTTCTTACTATTTTGTCATGAAACTTTTACTGTCGTATTCGTCCAATTTTCCTGATTGAAATGACACCAAACATGATATAGTTATGGTGACAATTTCGTATGTAACGAGTGATTAATGTTTTTAACATAAAAGAGGATGGCGAATGGAAAAGAAAGAGGGGCAGAAGGTCGAAGCGTTCGGCAAACATGAACTACGTCGTGTTTGGTCCGATTTTAATCATGAAAATGTAATAAATATAATGGGGCAAATTCATATGAAATAAATTATAAAATGGAAAAGTTAGCAACGCATTAGTATTGTAAATAACTGAACAGATTTTTTATTTTTGCCGACTGCTGCCATCACAGCGTCTCTTTCTTTTTCACTCGCTATCCTTCTTTGCGTTGAAAACTTTTATCACCAATTAAACTAATAAATATAATCCAAATTATATCGTGTTTGGTCTTACTTTAACCAGAAACACGCGAAAAATCTTTTCGTAAAAGTATGGTAATGAAAAAATAAGAAATAAAAAAGTTTCAAATTTGCATTGGTATTGTCTTACGGATATTATTACATTTCTAAGCAAGTGTATTTCGGGAGTCTCGACAGGTCTCCTCCCCCCCCCCCCCCCCCCCCCCCCCAGTAGTAGGTATAATATTTTTGCTTATATCATAAAGGACATTTTTGTGTATATACAGGGTGTTCGGCTACAGGTGGGAACTCTCTGAAGGGGTGGTAGCTGGGGTGATTCTGAACAACTTTTTCCTTTACCAAAATGCTGGTTAAAGCTTATTGTTAGTAAATTTTGTAACTACTTACCGGCTGACGCATTATCGACCGTGGTAACTACGTTACCGATGTCGCGCGATTTGTTTGTTCACGACCAGTGTCAATCGTCACGCTTGCACCCGTCGCTCTCGCATCCGAGCGCGCGCTATTCTCGCCCTCTGATTGGTCAGTGTTTTTCATTAATAATTCAAAAACTAAGCTTTAACCAGCATTTTGGTAAAGGAAAAAGTTGTTCAGAATCACCCCAGCTACCATCCCTTCAGAGGGTTCCCACCTGTAGCCGAACACCCTGTAGAATGATTACTGTATTCATATTCCCGCCACGTTTCCTGCTAATTCTGCCGATTTCTCGAGAAATCGGCCGCGTGCCTTTCAGCGACACTTGCTATGTCGCCTTCTCTCTGCAGCCGAACCGCCGCATGTGTCGCGTGCTGACACAAGAAGCTCGCTGACAATCTGCCAATATCCGCCACTAAACGATGCGACTCGCATTTTTGATCGCTACACTTTCAGAAACATAAAAATCAGGAGATCTCGCAGAGGAATATCGATCCTTGTTTTTGACCCATATTCGCTTTCAAACGGTACGCCATCGGCAGAATCAATATGTATTACTGTGCCATATACACTTTACTTGGAACTCCAGAGTATAAAATACAATGTACAAAATATTGTCTTGTCAGTAATTATGTACCGCTTACGAGTGCTAACAATCATGCAGATAGCCGTGAGACGATCTAGCTCGTCCCCGTCTTGTTTTACGGTAATATTACGGTGATATTGTCCTTGTCGGTGTTATGTATGCTGAAAGTTTTTCTATTTTGAATCTAGGCATAGTCCGAGAGCAAGGCGAAGCAAGAAGTTAGTCTAGCCTAGCTTTTCCACAGATTGGAGTCTGACAACTTAAGCAACGCGAAGGTGATTCGTCTTTCAAAAAATTTGCGTTGATCTGTTTGCACCGTTTCCATCGCCACTCTTTTTCTACCCATTTTCGGGTACAAGAAGGGTTTTAAAGAAGGCATGTCGGTCGCAGTAAATTCTTGGACGTTGAGTCACACGGAACCTCTGTACTAGGACTTACAAGGGAACATATCCAACCCATACACGCCGATTTTAATGAAACTTATGTGAGATATAGTTCTCAAAAAAATATTTGATACGTATTTTTTTTATCGGCAATCGTGCATATTGAAGGGGTGAAAATAGCCCCCAAAGTTAAGGGCTGAAACCATATTTTTGGGAATATCTCCGGAATTAAAGGAGATAATTGGATGCTTTCTTTTGTAAAATCTCGGTCTTCAAATAGGGAATTTTTTTGCGTAAAAAAATGTCTATAAACTTTGTTTGTTTAAATAATATTTTGAAAATTTATAATTTTTGTTTAAATTTTTGCACTAAATGTTAATTTATTTTTTTGCAACTTCGTGTACGTAAAGTATGGACAAAAATAGGGGATACGTGTTTTTGGAATTTGTTGTTTGTAGCAATGTTTATTAGATATATAATTTATAGTCACCTCCTGTGAAGAGAGGCAATCAGCACTTTTATTAAAAATAATTTTCAGAAAAAAAATACACCGACTTCGAAATGCACTAAACTATAAAATAATTTCTATTTCCTAATGAAGTAATTTTTATTTCATTCAATCATACAATTACGTAACATATATGAATGAAACCTATTTACTCGTTAGGTAGTATATTAAATAGATTTCAACCTCTTCATATGCAGTTAATTCAGTTCGCAATGATTAGTGTGACCGTCGCAGGTATGAGCGTGACGCGGTTATAATCACCACCGCAAGGAACATAGGGTTTTATGGCCAATATTGTTAAAAAATATTTTAATTTCTTTCTATTTTCTTAGTTTCTTAAAACATCCCAATGTTTCCAAAAGTGCTAAATATTTGATTTACTTTGAAGACGTTACGCCTGGAAAAGTATAACAGCACTATTCACCATAAAAGCCTATGTTCCTTGCGGCAGTGATTATAACTCCGTCACGCTCATACCTGCGACGGTCACACTAATCATTGCGAACTGAATTAACTGCATATGAAGAGGCATAAAATCTCTAAAATATTGTAAGAGTTTATCAAAATAATGATGTTTTCAATAAAAATGCTGATTGCCCCTCTTCACAGGATGTGACTATAAATTATATATCCAATAAACATTGCTACAAACAACAAATTCCAAAAACACATATCCCCTATTTTTGTCCATACTTTACGTACACGAAGTTGCAAAAAAATAAATTAACATTTAGTGCAAAAATTTAAACAAAAATTATAAATTTTCAAAATATTATTTAAACAAACAAAGTTTATTGACATTGTTTTACGCACAAAAATTCCCTATTTGAAGACCAACATTTTACAAAAGAAAGCATCCAATTATCTCCTTTAATTGCAGAGGTATTCCCAAAAATATGGTTTCGGCCCTTAACTTTGGAGGCTATTTTCACCCCTTCAATATGCACGATTGCCGATAAAAAAAAATACGTGTCAAATATTTTTTTGAGAACTACATCTCACATAAGTTTCATCAAAATCGACGTGTCTGGGATGGATATGTTCCCTTGTTAGTTAATCTTTGAATGCATAGTTAAACGGAACCTGTGTAGGATTTCTAATCGAGTCACTAACGTCAAATTTAGAGAAATCTTTGAACGTGGTCGTGTTAGAGTTTCTGTCTAGTCTCACTTCGGGCCTCGTATGCTCGTTTTTCATTAAAACCCATAAGGATTAAATTCTTGTTTCGTCGAAATTACAATCAATTTGCAACCGATAAACTGAATGTGTTTAGTTGATATCTAATGTTCTAGGTCTTCCTTATAAAACTTTATTTCTACGTGTAAAATGCAACAAACTGTCGTGAACATAGCAATTAGTACGTGAAATAAACTTAATGACTCATACCTGTGAAATTAGGAATACCCAAGTACTGAGGCTGATGATGCTATTTTGCAAGATTCGAAGTTTTCTACTTGTATATGGCCAAAGTCCTATCGCCAACAGAAAGAACATACACCACTTGTAATAGCTATTTATTTCTTCCATCGCGTGCAATGGCTCAAATACTTCTGATCTTCGAGACACCAATGCACCCTCCATTACACTTCGCTCTTTGCAAATATTACCTCTTCGAAAGATTTTCAAGTGAAATTATACGAAGTGAATGATATCAAGTGAAATAAAAATTCCCTCGATACAATAGAGTGATTGACAGGTAGTACGACTGTGGAGTTACTTATTCATACGAAGGTAGGGTGTGAGTAACGCGATGCGTAGTTGTATTGTGGTGGCATAATAGTGTCATTTTGAAAATGATAGGGTAAAAGAAAAAGCGAGAGAAGAAAAGTTTCTGAATAAAGTTGAATCATTATATTTTTATGCAATACAAGTTTACGAAGAAGGAAAATGTTCGATTGTTCTCAGACGGTTTGTGTTCGCAAAATGATATTAGTTTTTTACGAAATGTGAGTCCACGGGAGAAAATAATTATTAATAGCCTGCAGTCGATTTGTTTTCTTCGGAAGGAAAACACGTGTTGAGAAGCAGAACGATATCAATAGTGATATATCAGTGTATATTGCCTTCAGTATCAGATGTGGTAGATTTGTTGCGTGTGTATACAATGTGATACATTAAACTCTGACATTATATACACAATGATATTAATTGCCACTGTCATATCACTGATTCTCATATTTAAGAATTTGGGGATATAAAAATGAAGTGATTTGGAAGTTAGGAATCTAGAGTTCTGAAATAGTACTATCCCAAATGATCTATTCTACCATGAAGATCAAAAACTGTAGTCGTAAACCACAACGAGATATCATATATCACATTATCACATCATCTCATTTGGCTTATTACTAGATCCTACAGTAGTACTATACATGTATGTTATACCTAGTACGCTATTAACTGATCGATGCAGAAAATAATATTGTTTTTTTTTTTTGCAACAACACTTGTGTGTTTTTTCGCATAATAGGGCTGCACTTATGTTCAAGTGCATTATGTGTATGATATTTCGCTGGAAACCACATGCTCTAGGCATGTGATAGATAATTAACGCAAGAGTATTCGCGATTGTGAACAATATTTCATAGAGAACTGTTTGTGTACGGTGACGAACTCGCGTGGTGAGATAAAAGTTAATCGAGTTACTAATTGACCGCAGTGCTCGACGGCAACTTAATGTCGTGAGGACGAATTTGGAGTGGTGTGAAAGAAATGGTGAGTTGTTAAAGCTTAACACGTAGTTTATTTTAACCTAATTCTTAATGATGAATTTTAAAGATGTATTTAAGTTGGTGTTTGAATTTCTTCTGCGATTGCTTCGTTTTTTCTCAAAAAGGAAAGCTTTTTGGAATAAGAGTCGATAGTGGAATGGTAGGAAAAGTAGGAAGGAACTATGCAAAAGAAAGAAATTTTGAGTTGTAACTGGGTTAAGAGTCTTAGAAATTAGTATAGGTGGAGGAACGAAGTGGAGGAAGGCAACTGGCAGCAGGGATAACAAGGAAAGCGTTATGTTTAGGGTTTTTCCACAAATTTTATTATGGGTCTGTAATTGATCACGGACTTGGATTAAGAGTGATGGTTTTGATCTTGGTTTATGGTGAATACTAAAGTACGGTTTATTATCTTATTACCTTTTTTAAATCTCAACATTTATGAGTTAACAGGTATCGTGACCTTATGGTGTACGATGTGCTGTATCATCGTACAGTTTGAATGTGCCGAAACTGAAGATGTGGATGTGTGTGGATGAAGAAAGTCAGTTTGCTTAACAAATATATTTTAATAAATAATGAGGATTAACTAACAACAGGGTAACAGGAGTGTCAGTGAATTTTGCGGATGTAAACATGACGGTTCCAAAATAACAAATGTCTCGAGCGCCGCGATAACCAGGGTTTTTACGTCCTTTTTGCGTAGAAATGGAAATAGAAGAAGAAAAGGAAAAGTACACAGTCGAAAGTTGAAGAGGAGAAGAGAAAGTCAACGGAAAACGGAAAAACATAGGCCTGCACAAGTTTGGCTGCCAAATGCCTAATCTGACATTAACCAAACTTGCACGAGACTCTGAGAAAACTGAAGATTGTAGAAAAAGCAGAAAGTGCATAGAAATATCCGTTTGGTTAGGAGCTATGAAGTGTCGTGTATGTTTTGGCTTTCCGCAGCAAATTTTCAAATTCTCTATATCTTCTTTATTAAACGCCTTATCGTGTCAATAGTTTATTTCTCGAGAACCACAAGTCGTAAAAAAAAACGGATCACAGATTTGAAATCAGAGTGATCGAATTAGTCTAAAATCAATTTTTTGTCAACCTGTAAAAAATTTTTTTTTAAGTGACAAAAATTTTTTTTTTAAATTTAAAATTTTACTTTTTTAAGACTTTATTATTAAATTTTATTAATCTATCATTAATATGTCGAATGTTTCGACAGGCTTATCTAGTTTAAACCTAACTAGTATTATATGTTGTACATTCATCAGAAAATATTTTTGCATTTATGAGATGAATGCAGTAAACAACTTTTCCCTGTATTAATTTCGGTTTGTAGCACTAGTAGTATGATGTATTCTCACGAGATTAAAAATACATCACACTACTAATATTTTCCTACGAGTAACGTCATTCTGAACGAAAAATCAGAAAATATTGATCTGCAATTTTGGTATGTATGATACGTGCTATAAGGAATTTGGAAAATTCTTTAACAGGCTATAAAACTATCAAACTATCAAGATGGTTATGAAAGATTAAGATAATATATTATTACCAGATATCAGATATTTAAATTTTGCATCTTATTTCAAAAATTGCCGGTTTTTTTCGCAAAAAAAATACTTTGCAATTAAAAAATGAAAAATTTGTTAGTAATGGTACCAATGGGGAGCCAGACCCTATCAGATGCAAAAGGTTTCGTTCCGATCGGTCCACCCAGTAATCGGCGAACATACATAGAAAACAATACTGATCGAATTGAGTAACCTCCTCCTTTTTCGAAGTCGGTTAAAAACGCATTTTTAACGGCGATGCGAATAATATTTAGAAACAATGTGCGCATGAAACATGCACTGACAATGAGAGAAACGAATACACGAATTTGGTAAAGTGACAGTTACTACGAAAAATAGTTATGAAAAATGTATTTAATTTGAATACTACGAACAGAAATGAAAATGATTTGTTCAAACGTCAAATACAAATATGCACATTTATTATTCGAATCGCAAAATTCAAATTTCTGAATTTCTAAATTTTTGAAAACCTATATTTGAGGTTCCTTAGTTGACAAATTCCATAATAGCGAATTCCTACATTTCCAAATTCCGAGTTCCCAAATTATTAAAATGATTAAAAGTTCTTCAATTTCTAAATCCCCAAATTCTCCAGCTTTAATATTTAAAAATTTAGAAATTCTTAGGTACTCAATCCCGATATCTCTAAATTTTCTAATTAACAATTTCTACGTTTTCGAATTCTAAAAGTTTCAAATGTTTAAATCCTACATTCTCTCATCTCCCAAAACTCAGATTCTTAAATTCACATCTGGTGTATTGTGTATGGTTAGCTATCGAGTTAGATCTTCGCTGCCAATACAAAACCACACTGCCAGAATAAGTGTTAGCACACGGTGTGTATGGGTACATCCAAATGTACTCGTGAATTATTTACTTGGCATGACTGTCGTTACTTTCTCGAAGAATCAGAATAATCATATGATTATTCAATGCAATCGGTTTAAAAACCTGGTTAACTTGAATTTATTGAGACTTAATATAAATTGTACTTAACTAACTGTGATCAAGGGAGTCCTAATTCCTCTCTGACCGATAGGTAACTTAATGTTTAAAGGCTGGCTAACTGTTTGGAAACGTAAAGTTAACTAACATTTTTCTTTCCCTAACCACCCTTATAATTTCGTATTTACACTTATCCCTGCCCTGAAGCATGTTGGACGGTGAGAGAGCGTTTCTTAAATTTACGAAGCTAACTAATCAACCAAGTATGTCTCATCCCTTCCAGTAGACTAGTAGCGTATTGAATTGAAACTTAGAAGAAATCTTTAATAAATTTTCTTAAGATCTTTTACCGCCGTTGAGCTTGAGATTAAACTCGTTGACTAACCTTTGAGATATCGATTATTCACATTTTCAATCTGTAATTTTCTACTCACTAATTTCTACAAAAGTTTCAGTTGATCAAATGGCTATTTTTTACGTCAGATTTTTGTCCTAATCGATTAATGATCATCTCTACATTTCAACGATTTATTAATTTACTTTCTATTTCATATTTTATTTTGTAGAATAATTCCGACTCATTTTCTTTTTCGTGTGTATATTTTGTTGGTATTTACTATTAATGTAAGAAACTAATGACAGCATGTGTGTTGAAGGAATGCTCTTATTTAAAGAAGAACACATTCGAGTAAATCGACGGCATCGACTGCACTGTAACAAGAATTTTTCGAAGTATATGAGTGAGTATTTTCTCTTTTAATCTGAAAGGCCGGCATTTTTATGTTTCAAAAAAAGAAGCTCAAGAAAATTCTAGGTCGAGAGATTATGGACTTACCTTATAACAGAATTGAATTTTCGACAGCTATTAAATCGAAACAACTATACATTTTTAACATTAAGCATTCAACAAATTAAGATTCTAATATAAAGTCATAACAAATCAAATCAGCGATTAACTTTGAAAAAAGAACTTTTTATTATTATTATAATTTTGTATACCATCATAAAACCGCAACGAAGTTAACAAATTTGTACGCACTGATAAACTGAAATGATTAAATTTCACGTTCCTAACAGAATAAAATTCTTTGCCTTAATATTGTATTCAATCTAAGCAAGAACTAAATTCATTATGAAAATATATACAATTTACTTATTTAGTCGCTTGTAACGATATTGCTCCATATTTACCTTTCTGTTTTTAGGCGGAGATATGCCGTTCAGCATTGCAAGTGCTGGTAGCAGTAATCGGACGACTTTTCACTTCTTCAATGTGAAAGTTTTACCATGCATGAATATCACTTGCGTGGAATACTGTAACCTAAAAACAAATGTATGTTCTGATGTCTAGTAGCAAATATAAGGTCTTTGACTATTCTAGGTATGTACGGTGTGTTCATGTACTAATGGGCATAATTTCAAGGGGTACTAGCTAGGGTGCTAATGTACAACTATTTTCTTTGCCAGATTATTAACTAAAGCTTACTTTTTTAATTTTTAACGAAAAACACGAATCAATCAGAGAGCGAGAATTACGCACATCTGAACGGGAAAGTGACAGCTTTGAGTCAGATGGCTGAGCGTGATCATATACAAGTGTCTTTATTTCGGTACAGTGTAAACGTTTAATAAAAAGCCCTCAAAAGTCAGCTAAATATTGAATCGAACAATTAAAAATAATGTTCAGTTATGTCATCGACTTCGTCGATCATGATCTTTCGTAAAATAACATATACTGCATAATAATTGATGTCACAGTCTGGACAGTGAATTCATTTCACATTACTATCACTTTTAATTAGCTTCTTTGACTGTAATATTTTGTTGCTATTGTTCACCAGTTGCCTAATATAATAACCACAGGTAAAAATTGCGAATGGATGCGCGTGAACAATTATTCATAAATAACTTTGAGGACTTTTTATTTTCTCTTTGCTGTTGAAAACGCAGTGGTCTGCTTTAAACTGCCGATTGTAACACAAAGAATATGTTTAACGGAAATTTAGACATGTGTTGACTTCTACGCGGCGTCGCAACAGTTCCTTGTAACAAGAACGTTGGACACCTGGTGGATGTGACGTATCACGTACCATGACAAAGTTCGGGAGAACCAGCTGACCACCGCTAACTACGGATTGGCGTATGTGTTGTCCGATTTAAACTCTTGGACCCTCAGGCAGACGACACTTCTGTGGACCATAAATCTATGGAAGATCCCAGGAAGCTGGGTCAAGTTCAACCACAGGTAACACATGTGTGAGGTAGTCGAGAGAAGCGTGCCGCAAGATAGTTTTTTGATTTGATGTTTAGTATCCAAGACGAGTCCGTAATAGGAAACACGATATGATTTAGAAGTTTGTCAAAATGGCCTTCACAATGCTTCATTAAATGTTTCAGAAGTGATCCTGGTATTATGTATGCTGAGAGGTGTAGAGCAGCTCCACCGGATTCGTAACGGCTCGGTGTCTCAACCCATTTGGAGAAGGAATCTCACAAACCAGCAAGTGAATGGAAGTGTGGTAGCATCTATGTGCATATACCCATTTAGACAAAAGAACATAAAGAACTTTCGCAGGAAAGAATTCCAATCGGTCCGAAGTCAGGGGAAATTCAGGTATACCTTCCAGAGTTAATGCATTGAAATGCAAAATTTTTTCTTAGCAAATATTATTCTACTGTGTAGAGAAACTTCCGGGAATCCCTTACTGAATGCCTAACTGTGTGTATGTAGTATTTAAGAGAAACTAGAGTGTAGGATTTACAGACGATAGCTAAATTTAATCAGTTGCGATGACTATTTGCAAACATTAAGCCTAAACCTGAGATGATGCAAGTAATACTTTCATTTGAAATTTTTAGAGTTCTTTCTAGCTTGTACTATGTTTTCAATGCAGCCTCGTTATATCACGATGTATTTGTGTACATTGTGTCAAAAATATTAACCAATTTTAACCTTACAATGTATTTCTTTTTACAGGAAAATAATTTATATTCTACTTACTTTAGATTAACTGAAAAGCAGATTATTAGAAATTAATTTACTAATTTATGATTTGAAAATCATATTATGATGAAAAATCATATAACGCTTAATTATATAATATGACACAATTGGGTATATTGCGGAATCACAACTATACATCTAGATAATCATTATTGTAAGGATACCAGCACTGTAAAGTAGGATAACGACGTTTGAAAAAGCTGAAATATGAAGATTTAGATTAAAATAAAATTGAGGGGTGAGTCATTTTTTAAAAGAATTGATAATAACGTACCACCGAGAAACCTCGCAGTGATGCATCGAATATATTAAAAAATCTGAAAATAGAACCTTTATTGCTCCTTAACATGACCATCTGTAGTAATTTCTTCGTGGCTACAGACGTTTCATACCAGCTGGTGTTGTATCTGTAAATATTAACAAATAGTTATGTAATCATTCGACTGTGACAAATTAATAAATTCCTAGCAGACCATTGCAAAGTATAATTCATTTATGTACATTATATATTAACACTTTAACGACCGCTCACACAACATGTGTGTGATGCTACCGCCGAAGGTTGTTGGCCAGTACTACACTCTTTGTGTGATAATTTATGAATGTAAGTGTGAATATTGCTATTGGCTTCGTATTTCATCGCCACGTCTTTGATTTTACGTAATAATTGCTTATTTTCGATGTTTTCTTTTTAAGTTCTTTAAAATTAATTCTTCAAAAATACTGCCGGTCGCTGGTGATTTGAGTGCGTAGACGTGCGGTCGTTAAAGTGTTAACATAAGAATATCACATACATGTAAAAGGCGAAAAGCGAAGAATTGCGAATTAGGAACAAAAAAAAAATGCCAAAAACACCACGCGGTTAACAGTTGATCGATTACAGCCGCTATCCTCGGTTATGTTAGAGCGTGTACACCCTGAATGAGTGCGTGCGTGTATGAGGGAATGATTGTTGTTGAAACGGCAAGCGAAGCGAGTATTTCATAAAACGGTCGTAGTTTGAACGAATACCGACAACGTGCAAATCATTTAAAAATTAAGATCGGAAAAGATCGGTCGCTGTGCAAATAAAAGCACATGACCACGGCGCGGCGAATCAGAGTTCAATGAGTCATACGTGAAGAGAATTAACTAGTACAATTACCGTTTGCGACGGCAAACGTATATGGTTCACACTAAACTTTCCGTTCATGTTATTGAGAATTTTCATTGTAGAACGTTGTAAATTTTCAACCGCGTGTTTGATAAGACAATTCCTAACAAATTAAATTTATTACACTATTGTCTTATAAATAAAATTAGAATATTATACTTTTGTTATAAATAAAAATATTTAATAATAAAGCGTACGGCGTACTGAAAAACTCAATCCGGCATGGAATGAATTAAAAGTGAAAATGTGATAATAAAATGAAAAACAAATTCAGAATATGAAGAGTAATAGAGTTTGCGTTGATAAAATTGATGACAATAGTTGCAAGAACAATATGGAGCTTTCCAATTATTATTTGCTACCAAACATACAGTATGTGTCACAGTTAGTGTAGGTCCCTGAATTAGGGGGTAGCCGACGTGATTTTGAATAAGATTTCCCTTTGCAAAAGTAGGGTTTCGAACTTCGTTTTTGAATTATTAAGCAAAATCACGGACCTATCAGAGCGCAAGGTTTTCGCACGCCCAGAAGCGAAAGCAAAAGATTCGGGCCTAGCAGCTGACCGCGATCATGATGAAATGCCTATGCGCCGAGACAGTGTAGATGTTTATTAAGAAGCCCTTACGTCAAATCTCAGTCAAATAATGAACAATACAGTTACAAATAATGTTCACTTATTTGTTTGGCATGAGTAAGAAATAGAATTAGTTAGGTGTAATTAATAGAAGTCGAATAAATTAAATTTTTGTAACTCTAGACCTACCTGAAACTTATATACCATTAAAAAAAGGCTAATCAATTGTTTAAAAATAACCCTGCTTGTTTGAAAATGGATCCACGTAACTAAATTGTTTTATCGATCGTAATTATTCGTAAAAATAATAAGCAAATTCACTTCACTATCATTTTTTATTATCACTTTTCATTGTAATATGTTTTTGCCACTTCTTACTAATTTCCTAACACTATAACGATGGATAAACAAGCAAAGACGCGTGAACGATTATCGGCAAATAACTGCTGTGACTTTTTTTCCTTTCATGCTTTGCTTCAAACGTTCTGTCCTAAATTACTCATTGCGACGCCAAATGTTTCGACCCTAGAGAAAGCGAGAGTTCTGAGCAACGTCGTCGATCATTCGAATCATTGAGTCAAAGAATCATAAAACAATTAAACGGCTCCGTTTTGCTTGTTAGACGGTCGCTCGCAGGTATCCGAGAAAACCGTTGTCCCTTTCTCTTTCTAGAAGACAAAAACAATTTCCGCCTTTTTCTAAAGAAAGGCATACTCCCACTTTCATTCGAGTGTCAAACGTCCTCGTTACAAGAGGCTGTTGTCTAAATTTTCCGTCGAAGATGTTCATTGCGTTTCGTTCGACTGTTTAGGACAGATTGTCGGGTGTTCAACAACAAAAAGAAAATAAAAAGTCACTGAAATTATTTATAAATAATTGTTCTAACGTTTTTCTTCGAGTTGTTTACCTGTTACATTAGAAAATTAGTGAACAGCGGCAGCAGAATACTACGGTTAAAAATGACAATTAGAAGTGATTGTGAAATAAAATGAATTTACTGGCCAAGCTGTGACATCGGATATTGTGCAGTGTGTGTTTTTATGAAAGATCGAGATCAATGAAGTCACGAAAACACAATTTAATTGAAATGGGATTATTTTTAAACAATAAGGTAAGTTGCCCAATAGCTGACAGTTTAAGAGAAAGAATTCAAACAATTTAAATAAAAAAATATTTAAAATCAATAAAAACAGTCGCTAATATTTTATCAAAATTGATCGATCCTTTATCTTTAAATTGACGTAACCAAAAGCTATTTAAATTTTGTTAATGTCAAGAAAATTAAATAAACAAGGTTATGGTAATTACACCAATAACTGACATGGCCGAAATGTAGTATATCCAATATCTGACATCTAGATACTCCAATAGCTGACACTTTAATAAATGTAAACAGAAATTATTCATTTAAATAACAAAATTTATTTCCACAATAAAATAATAAAATAATAATATATAACGTTAATTTATTCAAAATACATTGAAATTTGAACTTAAAGTTCCTCTGATGATGTAGAAGTATCACTTTCTATAATAAGTCGTTTGTATTTCTTTGCAGTTTTCTTTTTCTTATTCGGTTTTTCTGCTGCCTTCATTTAAAAAAAAAACAGGAATACCATTTATTTGCAGGCCGATTATTAATACAATTGTTAGGTCTATTTAAATTTTTCATCGACATTTCTACAGAGTCCAAAAGTTGACTCCAAAAGTTGTTGGTTGACCTTTTCAACCAATATCTGGCACGGATGTCAGATATTGGTCGGCAGGCTTATGTTCGTATCTTAAAAACTGACACCCCTGACATCCATCAAATTAGACGGTTTATTTAAAATCTTCAAAGAAAAAACAACACTACAATCTTTAATTAGAATAGGGAAATATAAGGTTGCTCTCAAAATAATTTAATAAAATAAATACAAAGCAAAATATCATGACGTGTTTCTAACCTTAAGTGATAGAAGAATCGAGCCGCTAATGAAAATTACGTGCCGACTTGTAAACAATAATTGCAAAATTTGGATAAGTTCACGCATAACGATTCTCATAAATCAGAGATGGCGTTGTATAATACACACTTCATTATACACACAATGAGAAACAGATATTATTTATAGAGTCTTTATTAATTAATTACAAAGTTAAAAGTGTCAGTTATTGGTGGAGTGTCAGATATTGGGCAACTTACCTTAGGTGAGTCTGATTCAAATTTGTTTCTCATGTATTTACGAAAAATGAATAAATGAACACTATTTTTAATTATTCTGTTCGTTGTTTACATGAATTTTGATATAAAGACTTCTTAGTATAAGTTTTGACTGTTGCGGGGCAACGACGCTTGATCACGTTCGCGTTCAGCTGCTAGACTCTTATTAGAGCTATCGCTCCCATTTCTCGGCGCGAGTTATGTTACTGGATGGTCGAACGGTTTTTTAAAATAAATGCACAATACTTTAAAATAAACACGTTTCTTTTAATTTGTTCCGTTCGTACAGGCCACAGGCTTAATAATGAATGAATCAGTGCCTCGTCGCCGAGGCGATGGTACCACGGCTCTTATCTTTTGTTTTGTCTATGGCGGGGCCTCATCCCGCCGGTGGTGATAAGACCGGACTGCAGGTGGTCACATAACTCGCGCGTTATCCTCGCCCTTTGATTGGTCCATATTTTTGCTGAATAATTCAAAAACGAAGCTTCAAATCCTATTTTTGCAAAGGGAAATCTTATTCAGCATCGCGTAAAATACCGCCTAATTCGGGGACCTACACTAATTGTGAGACATTCTGTATAGTAAGTTATGGTGTGAAATTACATTATATATGTATACATATAACTTCAAAACATGTACATAGTTATAGAAATGTTGGCAGCACCGTCTATAGCACATTGAACCGCAAAATTGAGCAAAAACATGTATTGTACTACTGTAGCGACTATTAGTAAGTAGAACAGTATATCTTCGAAATTTGACGAATAGAGTACCGATTGAGACAGCTGAAATAAATATCAAAATTCAGTGATCCTATAATTCTCGTTCCTGCAATATTATGCTATTTACTTCAGATAATATTCATGACATAAATTACTTACGAAAAACAAATTTGTGCTCAAAGAAATTACACCCAGTATTATTAGAGGAGTATACGATAATTTCAAGTAGTTATTAAAGTCACTGCAAAACCTTCAAAACCGAGAGTATCGTTTAAAAAAAGTATGATCACAATTTAAGAAATTAACTGAATTAGTAGTTTACGCTGATCTTGTAAAAAATATATAAATTACTTGAAGCAATTCGAAATGAAAATATGTTGACTATGTAAAATTTAAGTTCTGACTATTCTGTATAAATTAAATTTTCTGTAAATTATGTAATTTACTGAAAATATTAGAATTTGCTAAAATAAGCGTGACAAAGTACACACTGGATTATTTCTTCGTGCATAATCACACTTTTAATTAAGTAACTCATATTCCTATTATTCGTATGTTCGCGTTGAATACAAGTGTCAGTTACTTCGATGGAAATAGCTGCTTGGAAATGGTAACTGAAAATAATGATAAATAACTCGATTAGATGAGCGGTATAATAATCAGCAATGGTGGTATACCACCTATTCAGATACAGAGTCTACTTATTATATATGAAGTGTTCCTGCTTGATCGAATTCTTACAATTAATCAATTCCTTATAATACCTTTCAACTATTTAATAATCTATGTTTGTATCAATTTAAATAGAATATTCCATACGAATATTAAATAGAATATTTCATAAACAATATATACATATTTAATTGTCAATTATGTGAGTTTGATTAATCTATCACACAATATTACCTAGTAACTTTAAATAAGCCGGCGGCATGTAAGCAGATCATAATCGATAATGATTCTGTTCCTATATATGTAGCTCCAAATAAAGCTGTCCATAAATAGCAAATAATAATAGCGAGAATAGGATGTCTGTCTTTGTCGAAAAAGAATTCGATATCTATTAGATACTTTATTGGACGAGATTCATTGAGGGGCGCAATTTTATCCAAAATAATAGGCGAGAGGTGGTATAATATCATTAGAACACCCATTGAGTAAATAAATGCTGCAAAATATATATCATGTTCATTTTTGTCAAAATACATATCACGTTTCATTTTACTTTCGAAGTTATGAACGTTAAAATCATTATTTACATGCAAAAAGTGTTGACAGCTGTTTTCCTAAATAGCTGTCTTTCTGCATAATTTGAAGTATCGCGTTGTTATTCGTTTGCCAATGGAATTTAATTCGATCTATAAATCCTTTTACCTGCATTTTACGGCGATGTATTTTTATTTGTAACTTACAGCTATATTTAGTGACTTACTGTATTCATTTGATACCAAATTGCATGATATTTTACAAATGATCCTATGGACACGGTCATAAGCGTCAGGTTCCTTAACAGACGATATAAAGTCATTTCCATTGTGATAAGTGCTAAAAGCTAAATCATTTAATTATACCGTCAATTGTTACCGCAGTTGAGTTAAAAACACAACATATACAGTTAATTTGCAATGAAACGGAAAAATCAGTATTATATAAAATCGTTATACGAAATAATGGTCTCATGTGGGAAACAAACGCTGTGTATAATTCAAAATTATATAAATTTATGAGAATTTAAGGGGCACATATACAAATTTTGTCTGCTTAATAATAATTAAGTTATATTCTCTTATTGGATCCATAACAAATCTGAGTTTTAAAATCGTCATTTGTTACTGACACATACAGGTTTCTGCATAAAATAGCAATCACTAAACATTGGTTCTTCTAAGTTGCCGATTAAGGAAGGGAATACATTTATAGCCGCGAAATTTACGGAATATTCAAGAATTTTTCTAAACAGAAAGTGGTAATGGTATATTTTTGAAACTTAGATACATATTAACATGCATATTAAAGAACGAAAATATATTATTTTTAAGCTTGAATTTTTTAAAATGGCTGTCTTGTAGATGTATTAGGGTAGCAAATCTGAGCGGAAGTGAACAATTGGTATAACGCGTAGCACCTGTTATATCTTTCCGAAACACGGGAAATTGAATTAATTTATTATTCGTGTCTATAGTGTTTAATTGAACCTAAATGCAAATAAAAAGTTTGAAAATTTGGATATTTACATTCCTTTGAAGATAAAGTTCACTTTTTACAAGTTTTTTTTTAGTGCATTTTTTTTATATCTTTTGCAATAAAAAAGTACTTGTGAAAGAAATACTTGGGAAAGTACTATGTGAAAGAAACTGTACAAGAATAAAATATTGAAGTAGTGCATGTATCTAATACTGTAATGAGTATTAATTGTTTTACAAAACGTGTAAGTTGAGCAAATTTGTTAAAGAATGTTGAAAATTTTATCCGAGTTGTAGAATTGTAAAAACAAAGGGGGAAAGCGTGAGATTAGTTTGTGCAATTAAATGATGTTGGCGAGACTGTTGTATATGCGAAGTTAGTTAGAGTGCTGAGTGAGTGAAGTTGGTATGATTCAGTTAATGTTTAGGTTGGTACATGTATGAATGAAAAAACAAGTAAGAATCAGGGAATGCCATGGGAAAGCGTGTGAGTGAGCGAGAAAATGTCCGTACGTTGCGTAAAAACGAAACAGTATGCCCATTAAAAAAATATATATATACATATATATGGATCTATATACATATACATATATGTATACATACGAGGTTTGTCCGGAGAATACGTATAAAAGTGGAATAATAATTTTATTTTACAATTATTCAGGTATTTCAATATGGTCCCCTCCAAAGTATTCCCCCTGAGACAAAATACACTTCTGCCAACGCCGTTTCCATTGTTGATAGAATCGCTGAAAGTCTTCAGTTGTGAGGCTCTTCAGTGGCTGCCTTGGTTTTTCCAATGTGAAAACAATGATAATTGTTTTTTTTTTTTGATTCTCGGGGCATTGTTCACCAAGAATTTGTTCCTCCTGGCCAGACAGTGAAGTTCGAAAGGATTTTGCACAAGGGGACTGGTGGATCCTTCATCACGACAATGCGCCCGCTCATACGTCGCTCGTTGTGCGTGAGTTTTTGACCAAAAGTTCAATCACCGTGACAGAACACCCGCCTTATTCACCCAACTTAGCCCCTTGCGACTTCTTTCTGTTCCCGAAATGCAAAATGGTGTTTCGGGGGCGGCACTTGAGAGTATGTGGAAGCCATCAAGGCAGCCACGACACAGCAACTGAAGAGCCTCACAACTGAAGACTTTCAGCGATTCTATCAACAATGGAAACGGCGTTGGCAGAAGTGTATTTTGTCTCAGGGGAGTACTTTGAAGGGGACCATATTGAAATACCTGAATAATTGTAAAATAAAATTATTATTCCACTTTTATACATATTTTCCGGACAAACCTCGTATGTATATATTATGACAAAAAGGATCAACAATATTTTCCATCACAAAAAATTATAAGGTTCATCGACAAGATAATAGTATTATGAACTTATGGTACAAATTTCTTAAAGATAGATTGAATGATTCTTGAGTTGCTCTCCACACCAGTTTCAGAAATCATTTTTCGAGAAAAACATGATTATAATTTTGTTACATGCATGATACTTGCATATAACTCGACTCCAGGATCGTATAACGATTTTTCAGCTTCCCCAACAATTTTTTACTGAGTTTATGTTGACTCAAAAATAAACGTTCATCCTGCACTCATCATGAACTACCTAGGTAAGTTGCTATCTCTTCTCGACGACGCTCAAAAGGCAAGAGGCGTTCAAAGGCTATAGTTTCAAAACTACTTCGAATTTCTTTTTGAAATTTTGGGACTTTATTCGATAGATATTAAACTAACACATTTGCACAACAAATTTTGCATTTTTTAAATATGTCTCCTCCATGAAATTAGGTTTCAATTTCACATTATACATTTACCAGTCAATTATAAGTGAACTTTACACTTCAACTAATATCTTCTTTATTCTATAATTATGATTAGAATTAATGATTTCCTGCTATTACACTGCTAAATACAGTTTCTGTAAATGTTCACCAAAATGTTACAAAATTTTGGCATCTTTTCTCGAAACTGGCGATCTGAGAAATACGCAGGTAATTATTGATTCACAAAAATCTGTAATTACTGTCCGCAATAGACAGTATAGTACGGGAACCATCTTTCAAATTCTTGTAACTGCGACGATGTAAAATCTTTTCAATTATTTTAATCAACATTTAGAAAAGAAAAAAATAAGCGATTGATTACTAATGAATAAATTTCCCGTACTCCATTACAGTAGAAGATTTTCATGGATGTATGACTTCATAAATTAACAAGCTGATAATTGATACCTGTGCAAGTATACAAAGCCAAATGTTAAGGCTAATAAAAATATTTTTAAATAATCGAAATTTTCTGCTTCCATACGGCCAAAGTCCTATCACTGACAGAAGAAAGACACAGAGTTTATTACAGTCACTCAATTCGACCATCGCAGGTATTGGCTTAAACACAACTGACCTCCGAGTTACTTATGCACCCTCTGTTTTCCTTAGCTCTCCCAGAACACCACATTTTCAAAGAATATTTTGCTAAAATGTTGCAAGAAATTTCTTGCCGGTGTAAAATGATTGACAGGTTCTACAATTTTAGAATTACTTATTCATATTCAGGAAGGATGCGAATCAATTGATTGATACCTATAGCCCGACACTGTATGGTGGGTCATTAAAAAAATTATCGGGTACAAGAAATCATAAGAGAAGGAACTTTTTCAAATAATGTTAATAATTTATATTCCTATGAAGTAAGTCCACGAGGGAGGATATTGTTCGATCGCCTTCAGTTAGTTTACTTCCTCCGAAGAGAACAGACGTGTATAGCAGCAAACAAGTGTCAGCACTGAAATGCCATTAGGTCCGCTAGACATGACAGAAAGTGGTGACTTATAGTCATGTTCCCGATGTTAAATTTGAATATTTGTTACGTATGTATATCATTAATAGAAAAGTTATGACACTAGTGAGACGCACATATTTCGCAGATAATGCGCATAAATATATCAACTTGCGTTATTAGTTTAGGTAGAATCACGTACAAAACAGTTCATTGTTCAATATTTACGTCACGAAGGATTTCACACTTCCGGTCGGTAATGTTCCAGGTGTGAAAAGGACCGCGTCTTCGATGGTAACCCGATATTCCAGCACTTCAAGTAGAATTCCATATTTTGCCAAAAAGTCCGCAGCTATAATGAGCTTTTCTGTCTATTTAAATGCAGGGTGTCTCACAACTCGTGTAGGACCCGGAAATGGGGGGTAGCTGACGCAATTCTAAGCAAGATTTCCCTTTGCAAAAATTGGATTTGAAGCGTCGTTTTTGAGTTATTAACGAAAAACACGGACCAATCAGAACGCCGGGATTTGGCGCGCCGAGAAGTGAGAGCGAAAGCTTCGAGCCGGTCGCCAGGGCTCGAGCGCGATCAAGTGAGTTTTCCTCGGAACTCTCTTAACGTCTACTAAGAAGTCTTTACATCGAAACTCAGTTAAATAACGGACAGAATAATTAAAATTAATGTTCCTTTATTCATTCCTCATGAAGGAGGATCGTAATTACTTATGTGTAATAGACATAAAGTATGCAAATGGAATTTATTGAATACTACAATTCGTTATCAACAAGGAATGTGGCATTAAATATCGAAATTTTTTTGTTTTATTTCCGACAGCAATATTGGCCAACGAATTTACATTTTTTAATAAGAAATACTTATTCTGTTTGGAAAAAATAGAGTTTCAATGTGAGATCTAACAAATGTATTAACGTCTCTACTATTTTATAGGAAATTTATTAAAATAAGACTCACCCATTCTTTGAAAATAATCCTGTTTATTCATAATCCGATAGTGAAAGTGATGAGGTAATTGCCGCTGGATCGTCCTGTCGATGTTGACCTGTCGCAGACATTGGCACCGTATAGCACAGCTGATGGCACTCACAGGTCACTGCACTGTCTTCACTTCAAAACACTTTTGTTTTCACTTTCACTTTCTGAAAAATCTCAGGTAAAAAGTATTGTCCGTAGCGATGCCTCCGAGGATGTCCGAAAGGGGCCTATTTTTTTAACGTTGTCCTGGGCTGCTCCTATGATTAATAATAATCCTCCAAGATCCATGTTGAAAATTACAGGCGCTATGAAAAGTCCTCCGAATTTAAATTATGCGCCCGTATAAACTTATATGAGTGTATCTGGTTCTCTTGAAGAATTCGGTGTACCGCGGAGCGATACGTGTTGAAATAAAATACAGAAATGTATTAATAAATGAAGAAGGATACTTTAATATTAATGTTTGAATATTATTAACATTGCTTACCCTAAGCGGCGAGCGACGTCTCGTATGCTTAACGTTCCATCTTCATGAAACTGTTCGAGTATCTCGCGTTACTTTTGCATTCCACGCAAGTATACAAAATATTATAAAATTATGTGTTAGACATTTGCAGAGACATTTCGATGGTTACTGTCCGACGGCTCTCACGAAACTGCTCACGAGTCAAACATAGCTTTGCTTCCAAAAAACACTCTGCCCTTCCCCGTCCCATGGCTAGATATTATAACAAAAGTATGCATATTGTTTGAACGACTTCCATGAGTCTAATTGCCATTTTTGAATGTCGCCACGGGTTTTTCCCAAACAATCATTCCCACGACAGCTGATACCTGCGACACTCGAATTCATCTGGATTGCCCATTGTCCCGTTTAGTCTTGCAATAAATTGTGCGAAGGCAAACTAACGAAAAGCTAATTACCTTAGATGATCCTTTTTAACAGACATTTAACGTTCTGGTATAGTACGTACCGGCAGCCGTTGAGTCTTTATCGGACGACGAAATTATTCACATATCATCCACGATAAGGCGGCGGCGAATTCAATTGGATACCGAAGATGAAACAGATCTCGAAAATGAAGATGAGTATAATATAGATGATCACGAATGGTCACGTAATATAACACGAACGGCAGGAAATAGAATTCCATTTGTGAAATCCACAACTGCTGTTCATGTCGAGGGAAATATGACACATGACTTTTACTTTGCTTTTGTTACGGAAGAAATTCTACAATTAATTGTTGATGAGACCAATAGATACGCCGAACAATATATGCAAAATAGGAGATTCTCTCGTTTAGATAAATGGACTCCAACCGATAAGAATGAAATAAAACGCTTTTTCGGGCTACTGATATGGATGGGCCTGGTGAAATTACCGAAATATGACGCATATTGGTGTACCAGTCAAACCTACTGTCAATCATTTCCGAGAACAGTTATGTCGAGAAATAGGTTTGAGTTGCTGCTACGATTCCTTCGTTTTACCGACAATCAAACAGCAAACATAGAAGACAGGCTGTATAAAATAAGACAACTTGTTAACATTCTAAATGAAAATTTTTGTAAATACTATGATTTAGATGAAGAGGTATGTATCGATGAGTCTTTGGTACCTTTCCGGGGACGTATAAAATTTAGGCAATTTATGAAACAAAAACGACATAAATACGGCATTAAAGTTTTCAAAATATGTTCCGGCCGAGGATATACATACCAATTTCAAATATATTTGGGAAAAAACCCAAATGAACCATGCGTAACTCCCACAAGTGTTGTTATGAATCTATGCAACAATATTCTACATAGGGGCCACACGATTTACACGGATAACTGGTACAGTAGTATCAATTTGGCCGAAAAATTAATCGATTGCAATACTTATTTAGTTGGAACCCTAAGGAAAGATAGAAAGGGCCTATAACCTATCGACGTTAAATTTAAAAAATGAAAACGCGGTGAACTTATCGCAATGCAAAATAAGAAGGGGATTATGGTACTCAAGTGGAAGAATAAGCGTGACATTTTTATGATCTCGACGAAACATTCAGCTGAGATGGTACAGGTCCGTAAAGGAAATTATGTTTCTGAAAAACCAGCAGTAGTTGCAGATTATAACAAAGGAAAAGGTATTGTAGATTTATCAGATTAAATGAGTGCGTATTCCACACCCCACAGAAGAACCCTGAAATGGTATTTAAAATTAGCTTTGGACTTATTATTGAATTCTACCTAACTCGTTAGGTAGTATATTAAATACATTTCAACCTTTTCGGAGGCGGCGCAAAATTAAAAATACCTTAGTAAACGTTGCTCCCAATAACCAGTTGATTGTGGTATCTAAGAACCTATAAACGGAGCCCACGACGCGGGAATTACCAAATTTGCACCGCCTCCGAAAAGGTTGAACTGTATTTAATATACTACCTAACGAGTAAATAGGTTTCATTCATACATGTTACGTAATTATATGATTGAATGAAATAGAAATTACTTCATTAGGAAATAGAAGTTATTTTATACTTTTTAGTGCTTTTCGAAGTCGGTGTATTTTTTTTCTGAAAATTATTTTATACATATTATGAAAGTCAAGTATTGTGTATGGCTGTATTTGCAAATTCTATAAATGAAATTTTTAAGTTGTTGATTTCTAGTTATTAATACCACCTTAATTCCTATTTTTTGAATGTATTTATTTCTCTTTCAACAAATTAATAATAAGCGGACAGTTGTTTTGAAAGCGAAGTAGTTAAATGTAAAGTGCAATAAAATATTACAATCATTTTGTAATATTTCGAATGTGCAGACTCATCAACGAAAATTAAGGAACTGTAAATTATCCTATTCAAGTGCAAAAATTATTATTTATTTAATAGCTTTTTAACTACCTCTGTGATTTTAATTAGAGCAGAGTGTGTTAACTGTCTGAAGCACCGTATTACAAGTGCTTAAATTGTGATTAATGACTGATTAATGTATTTAGTCGTTCATTTCAATTATTAATTAACTGTTTTAAGCAAGTTAGTTAAATAATGTCATGTATAAATGATATTTTATTGTTAAGTGTTCAGTGTATTGCTAAGTGTATCTTATTGTTAAGTGTGAAGTGTATTGGTAAGTATATCTTATTGTTAAGTGTAGCGCTTATTTTTAATACATATTTACTAACTGCTAAACTTTGAATAATTCCTGGCTACAATAGTAATTATTACTACCCTCCATTTTGTGATAATAACAATTTCCTAATTTATTTATACATAATTATAATGGAATGTAAACTCACTAATTTCTGTCACGTCTACCGGACCTTATAGCATTTTACTACTGACACCATTTGCTGCTGGATACATCTACTCTCTTCGAAAGAAATAAACTGAAATGTAAATTATCAACATTATTCGAAAAAGTTTCTCCTCTTACGATTTCTTGCACCCCACAATTCTTTAAATGACTCACCATACACAGTTGGATTATAGGTATTAATCGATTTATTCGCACCCTTCCTAAATATGAATAAGTAATTCTAAAATTGTAGAATCTGTCAATCATTTTACTCCGGCAAGAAATTCCTTACAACATTTTGTCGAAATATTCTTTGAAAATATGATATTCTTGGAGAGGTACAAAAACCAGAGGGTGCATAAGTAACTCGAAAATCAGTTGGGTTTAAGCCGACACATGCGATGGGTGAACTCAGCGACTGCAATAAACTCTGTGTCTGTCTTCTGTCAGAGCTAGAACTATGGCCGTACGGAAACAGAAAATTCCGATTATTTAAAAATATTTTTATTGGTATGCGCTGTGTCTTTCTATACTTGCACAGGTATCGATTACCAGCTTATTAATTTATTAATTCATAAATCCATGAACTTTTTCTGCTGTAATGGAGTAAGGGAAATGTATTCATTAGTAACCAATCGCTTGTTTTATTCTTTTCCAAATGTTGATTAAAATAATTGAAAAAAGTTCACAAAAAGTTTAAAGGTGGTTCCCTTACTATGCTGTCTAATGCTGACAGTAGTGACAGATGTTTGTATCTGAAAATGTATTTATAATAACAGGAACACATTTATAATTATAGAATAAAGAGGATATTAGTATTGTTTGAAATCTAATTTGATTACTATTTTAAATAGAAATCTGTATGTATGAGTAACAAATGACCATTTTTAAACAATCAGATTTGTTATGCATCTGATAAGAGATTCATTAATTTTAATTATTATCAAGCAAATAAAATTTGTATGCGTGTCTTTCAAGTTCTCATACATTTATATAATTTTAAATTATGTACAGGTTTTGTTTCCTACACGAGATCATTATTTCTTGTGACGATTTTACACAATACTGATTTTTCCCTTTTACTGTAAATTAACTACATACAATTGTGTTTCTGACTCAATTAAGGTAACTATTAACAATACAATTGAATGATTTGGATTCTAGCCTTTATCGCTATGGAATTGATGTTACATCGTGTATTAAGGAACATCGCACTTATGACCGTGTCCATGGGATCACTTGTAAAATATCATACAGTCTGGTATCAAGCTAATACAGTAAGTTATATAATATAACAGTAAGTTGCAAATATAAACATCACCGTAAAATGCAGGTAAAAGAATTAATAGATCGAATTAAATTCCATTGGCAAACGAATAATTATGCGATACTTCAAATTATGCAAAAATACTACTATTTAGCAAAACAGCTGTCAACACTTTTTGCGTGTAAATAAAGATACTAAGGTTCGTAACCTCGAAAATACAGAAATGATAAATCACGCGTCTTACAGCAATTGTTTACTCGGCCACAGACATAATAATATTATGCCATCTATCACCTATTATTTTAGATAAAATTGCGCCCCTCAATGAATCTCGCCCATTGAAGTATCCACATGATGCGGATGTTCTTTTTAACAAAGAGATATATTCTCGCTACTGTTACTTACTATTCATCGGCAGCAGTACTTACAACTGTATATGTTAGAACAGAATCATTAACGATTATGATTTGCCTACATGCTGCCAGCTTATTTGAAGGTACTAGATAATATTGTGTGATATATTAATCAGATACACATAATTCACAATTATGTATATACTGTTTATGTATGGAATATTCTTTTTAAACTGATACAAATGTATATTATTAAATTGTTAAAAGGTGTTGCAAAGAATTGATTAATTTTAAAAATTCCGTCAAGCAGGAACACTTCATGTCTAATAAGAAGATTCTGTTTATATCTGAGTAGGTGGTATACCACCATTACCGAGTATTATACCGTCCATCTAATCGAGTTATTTATCATTATTTTCAGTTATCGTTTCCAAGCGGCTATTTTCAACGTAGTAACCAACACTTGTATTCCACGCAAATATGCGAGTAATAAGAATATAAGTTATTTAATTAAAAGTGTGATTATGCACAAAGAAACAATTCAGTGGGTATATTTACATGCCTATATTGCTGCTGAGACTTTTGGGTGTAAGCCGATATCAGTGTATCCCCTGATAAAGCTAGTTACAATGCTGCCGTAATATGGGGAACTCCCTTTCTTGAGGATACGGATTACATCCGAAAGCCGCAACAGCCAATACCTGAAAACTTCAAGGTTCTCACTTTACATACCTATGTTATCAAATTTTAACATTTTTAAATAGTCAACATATTTTCATTTCGAATTGCATAAAGTAATTTATATATTTTTTACAAGATCAGCGTAAACTACTAACTCAGTTTATTTCTTAAATTGTGATCGTAATTTATTTAATCGATACTATCGGTTTTAAAGGTTTTGCAGTAAATATAATGACTATATTAAGTTATCGTGTAGCCTTCTAATACTACTGGGAGTAACTTCTCTGAACATAAATCTGTTTTTTGTAAGTAATTTATGTCACGAATATTATCTGAGGAAAATATTTAATATAATATTGCAGGAACGAGAATTATAGGATTACTGAATTTTGTTATTGACTTTAGCTATCTCAATCGGTACTCCATTCGGCAAATGTCGAAGATGCACTCTTCTACTTAATATTAGTTGTTGCTGTAGTACAATACATGTTTTTGATCAATTTTGCGATTCAGTATGCGATAGAAGGTGCTGCCAACATTTCTATAAGCATGTAATATGCCTTGATATTATATATATACAGAATTTCGAACCATATTTTACTATATACTCGGTAGCAAATAATAATTGGGAAGATTCACATTGTTCTTGCAACTATTATCATTAATTTTATCGACGCAAACTCTATTATCCTTCATATCTTGGATTTATATTTGCATTTCATTATCACATTTTCACTTTTGATATATTCGATGTCGGATCAAGTTTTCATATACACGCAACGTTTAATGATTAAAAACTTTTATTTACATCATATGTCGGAAAGGTAACGGAACATTTTAAATTTAAGGAAAACTACTGGAGCTATCTATAAAAACAACATGTCATCCGAAAACAGTATACCTCACCTACAAAACAAAACAATCATTATTGGAATCGAATAACAAATTGTAAACTTATAGCGTTTAATGCGACAGGATTCTTCATCACCGTGTTACAAAATCACGGACAAGAACAACAAATTGTTCGCGTTGAATATTGCGAGGATCCTATCAAAACAGCCAGACGAAACTGTACATTCCTGGAATCAATTGTAACTGGTGATAAGACTTGATAATTCAAACAAATCACCAAAATGGTACGTAAAAATCTCCACTCTCTCTAAAATAAGAAAAGTGCAATTCCAGAAGTCCCGATAGAAGACATTGTCAATTTGCTTCTACAATTCTGAAAGAATTATACTCCGGGAATTCGTTCCACAATGACAAAATGTTAATAGCGAATACTGTCTGAGTGTTATGGAATGTTTGTGGAAGAGAATCATTTGTGTGAGGCCCGAATATTGAGTGCTGGGAAATTGGTTTCTGTTGCATAATAATGCACCATGTCACAAAACTGTCGCTGTTCGTAAAGTTTTGGCTAAGAAACAAGTCTGTACGCTCCAACATCCTCCATATTCGCCCAACCTCTCCCCCTGCGATTACTCCTCTTTCCCAAAACTAAAATTACCTAAGAAAGAGACGTTTTATGACATTGTTACACAAGTCCAAGCAGCTGTGACAAGGGTGATCGAAGCGATTCCGCAAAACGACATAAAAAAATCTATGTTAGCATTGCTTGAACGTGTTCAGCACTGTATTAATGCAGAAGGTATGTATTTTGAGTAAGCAAATTAAATTTGGCAAAATAGCTAATTCTTTTCTTTTTATTTAAAAAGTTCCCTTGTTTTTCCGACATACTGTGTATAACAAATGTATAACAAAATAATCTTACTTATAAGACTTTTATTTGCAAAACTGCAATATATTAAACTTAATTTTCGAAGAATTCTTTTATCAAAATCGTGGTTGAAACGATTTACAGTGTTGTACAATGTAAATTCTGAATTATATCAACAGAAAGTTTAGTGTGAAGCATATGTACAACCCTATGGTGGATGAAACGTGTTAATTGGTTTTTCATTTTTCGGCTAAACACGTATACATAACATTATGTGTAATCTTTTAAATTATTATATTTATTTTAGTTTGAAAGGTTCCGCAAGGTGTAGATTTCATAGATATGTATGTGATATTTACATGTTGATGTATAATAAGTGTAAATGAATTATATTTTGAAAGATTTTATTAATTTATTAATTTCTCACAGTTAAATGATCATATAAGTATTTGTTATTATTTACAAATATAATACAAACTGGCATGAAACATCTATAGCTACGCAAAAATTACTACAGCTGGTCATACCAAAAAGCAATCAGGGGGCTCCTTTCACATTTTATAATATCTTTGATGCGTCACTGCAAGGTTTTTCGGTGGTACGTTTTGTCAATTTTATTAAAGATTATTTGTTCCCTAAAATGATATTTTCAACGAAATCTTCATATTTCAGCTTTTTCAAACGTCATTATCCTATTTAACGACGCTGGTATCCTTACAATAGTGATCATCTAATTGCATTGTTATGATTCTGCAGCACACCCAATTCCGTCACGTTATGCAGTAAAGCATTATATGATATGTCATCATAAAATAGGATGTTAAAATCATAAATTAGTAAATTAATATCTAACAATCTGCTCTAAAGTTAATTGAATGTGAAAGTACTCTGAAGTATCACTCGCATCATCTCAGGTTTAGGCTTAATGTTTGCAAATAAACTTGTCATGGAGCCGTCATAACATTGGAACTGATCGTAAATAAGTAATGTATCAGTTTTATGTAACGCTTTTGCAATTGAACTGTTAATGTTACTTGCTGTTGTTACGCGCACATATTTTAGCATTTTATCTGCCACTATCCAGGTAATTTTCTATTTAAGCGAGTATCAGTTTGAAGGCTAATGGTAATTTAAATACTCAGGATTGAATATCAGAAGATATGTATTAAAAAACGAATAATTTTTTGGAAATAGTAAAGCATGTAATGTATTTAATTTCGATCTGGTTGACTTTACGAAATAAATAATAAATTAGTAGAAATAAGCCTTCCCTTATTTAGATGTAACAAAAAGAAAATCGACTATTACACACATACGGAATTTTATAGAGGATTTACTATTATGTTGTATGTTTAGAATGTTCTTATGCTTAATCGCGACTGATTAAATTTAATCGTTTATAAATCCTACACTCTAATTTCTCTTAGATACTACATATCGGTAGTCAGATAATGTCCAGTAAGGGAGACCCGGAAGTCTCTTGTTAGGGAATTCAAAATTGTGTTTCCCAATAAGGCAGGAACGAAGAGCACATGACCATCCGACCATAACCACTACGGTGACGAGGCTCGAAGCTGTGACATCCCGGCTATAAAACAACTCCGAGACTCCAAGTTTTGCAGGGGACTAGGAAACTTCGCAGGATGGGAAAAGAACATTCTGGAAAGAGCATTGGAGGACGTGTCTTCGCACTCGGAATCGCGTTTTTATAAAATATATTCTATTTCCTAAAACAGGCTTAGTGAATGTCATTTTCACCTGTTTTACACTCTCTACACAATGGAATAATATTTGTTATATTTAGTTTATATTTGTTTTAATGCATTAATCTGGAAGATACACCAGCAAAGTCGCCAGAGTCATGCGATATGTTTTACTGCTTCCACTCAATTTCTTTCGATTTCTGACCTGTTCCGAATTGCACCATTCTTGTGACTCGAAATAGCATTAACTTAATATTTATGGGTATCCAGTCGAACCTAAAACGTGTCTGCATTGCATTCACCTAATTTTAAATGTATACTTATGTTCGCGTGAACGTCTCCATATCTCGACGTTCTAGACTACTATTAATAGCCTTATTAACAGGCCACAAAGCACGCCATTCATATAGTGCCAATATATCTTTTCTTAAAGAAGTTTATTTCCTTCATCCTAAAGTGTGCACTCCTACAATGTACAATATTACGAAGTCCTTGTTTACTCGGCGGGCCAATGCACTCGAGCTTGATCATTCAGCAGTCTCGCAGTGTGCCCCATTGTCGAGATCCGTTAAAGGACCAAAATCACTCAAGTGTTTAAGTCACCTATATCAGTCATCAATATTTACAACTTTAGAATATCGACTGCAGGTCTTGTGATCCCAATGGCTGAGTTGTGTCACTAATCGATGTTTTTCCAAAATTACAAACTGACCTGATTAGTCCTTTATAGTAAACGCCTTCTTGACCCGACTTTCTCCAATCCTCTCTGGAGGATACATTCACCTTTACGAACCATCCTAACATTCAGTATAAGAAATTCAAGTGCTGCTCAGCTATTACTCAAGATACGAGAATACTTTTAATACAATATGGGACGGAGATTTGCAACCTTCGTTGACCTGAACAGACCAGTGTGAAGTTCCCTGAGTCACTATAAGTCCTTGACCAAATCTTTTTTATAACATCAAGCCTAAACAATTCAATATATAATCTTCATCACTGTAAAAAGTTGTGAAGACAAAGTGGGTTGAAGAATTACAATCTTCGAGAAGTTGAACGACATGTTCTCTTGTATAAACGAGCATACGCGCATACCTGTTACCACATCTCTGTATCAGAACCACTACTGAAACATTCAATGGGACATCATTGAGGTCGCCTTGACAAACCTCTATATCATATCGCGTTTCTTATTACAGACTCGACTCGAATATTAAGCGTCGATATGAAGAGTCGAATCAAAAAATTGCCCTGCAGCACGCTTTTATCGACTGCCTCACGTACATGCTACTTGTAGTTGCACTTGATCCAGCTTTCTGGGATCTTACGTAAATTTATGGTCCACCGGAATGTTGTCTGCCTGAGAGTCCAAACTTTTGGACTAGACAGTGTATACGCCAATCCGTAGGCAGTTGGTACTTCTGTTACGTCCCGGATCGCGGTTCACGTAAAATAGGAGAGGAACTCACCGGTATTGACGCTAATTGTACAATCTTTTTGGCCATGCGGTACGTACGCCCGTCATCTGCCAGGGATCCCGGGTGTTTTAACGTAGCACAGTGACTTACTCTCGATACTTCCCGTTGGTTGTTGATTTGGTACGTCGATTGGTATTAGTTTCCACTCTATGTTCGCGTCGCGGTTATGAGTAAGCGGCGCGACTTGCACTTGGGTTGGGAGATGGAAGGATCTTACTAGCTTGCGTAATTGGTATCTACGCCCTCCTCGACGCTTTTTTCCCATGAGCCAAAATGAATGCAAAGACGTCAAACACACTATTGATACCGTGCGGCTGATTCTCGCACCACCGTATCGTGCGGACCGAAGTAGCTTGATTATGTCTCTAGGAGACCCGTGCGGCTGATTCTCGCACCACCGGTCTCGACTAAATCAAGGTAACTGCTCTAGAATATAATGCTCGTAGGGATTGTACGAATAGGAAGGTTTCTTGAGGCACAAGTAACTATATGATAAAGATAAAATAAAGGTATATTCTTGAAATATGACTAATTTTACAGAGATATACTTAATGGTTAGCGCGACTTAATAATGTAGAGTTGGAGATGAGTAGGGACAGGAATAACAGTTAGAGAATCTAACTTGTCGGGGCTTGAACCCGTGGTTTGGAATATCGGGGCTTGAACCCGTGGTTTGGAATTTCGGGGCTGGGACCCGTGACGGAGTAGTGCACTGGAATGATCCAGGCACCGGAAAGAATCGGAGTGGAATCGTGTGCTGTGCGATCTCCAGGCCCTTTTATATTGCCTACTGATCACGGAGGGGGAAAGGATTTAGTCAGTCGTTATCTAATGTTTTGTCTTTTGAAAAGGATGTTTATGAGATAAGATAGTTGGGACTAAGGATGTTTATGTCAGAGATATTGATTCGGCGAAAGGACTTAAGGGGTGTTATCTGGGTAGTTCTAATGTTACTTATGATTACATAGCTGATTTGGCGGTAGGTTATATGCGTAACGCAAAGCGTGAGAAGCTCGAAGTAGCGAAAGTATATGAATATAACTTAATAACTAACTTAATAACTAACTCCAACGTTGGATGACGTCACATGACTAACTCCAACGTCGGACGACGTCACACTTCTGAACTTTGCCGTGATACGTTGATCGTCACATTATTCGCTGTAGATTGTGATTCACTAAATGCACGAATGTTTGCGTGAACGTCTTCAACATACCAGTAGCAAGAACAATAGAATGACGTCTCCACAAGATCTGTCAACAAGATGTCAATGTGCGGAGATGGCATATTGGGACCTGTGGGAAGGTAATCACTTAAAAACTTAACCGAACAGTTTGGCATCGACCCATGAAGCATCTTCCATAACTTAGACACTGTCTACGGTAAGTAATGTAGTCTTGCAAGTAGTAGCCTTGTCAGAAAAAAATCATTTTTTCTTTCCAACCACAAACTTGATGAAGGCAAAGTAAGGAATGCGAAAACTCGTCTACCTGCTGATAAGGCTACTAGCATCAGTTACTGACATAGTGTAGATGATCCTTTATTGATTAAAATATTTGACCGCGAAACACCATGATACTGGAGGTAGTAACTGGCCTGCTTCTATGAACTGTGCCCACCATGATCATGTGCCCCGGAAGCTCATAGTTATTAAATCGCAATAGGCTGTACACAGCTCCGAATACCTCTAATCGTCGCTTCGTTATTGCCAAGATCCGAGAGATGATAGACCTGGAAGACCCCCGTATGAAGTTGACTTTTGAGGAACGTGTACAACGATTCGAAATACGAATTTCGAAAATACGGCGGTAATTTGCAAGGCAATCGTTCCCACACCCTTGTACGGCTGAAGAGTCAATGGGCACCAGGTCCATTTTCCAGTTTCCAAGTCCTTTATACGAGTTGATCCGAATTCTTTTCAGCGCTGCAAAAGTGCACATTGAGGTCGAAGTTGAATGAATTGGTGAGGATTTCCTCAGTTGCCATGCTTTCGGTGAGTATCCAACCGAATTTATGTTTTAGACGATCGGAAATTCAGGACCTCTTCATTGAACTGCATTCAGCAGTATACAGTTATATAGACCTGTAATTACGTACACGCTGAAAGTAAATATCTTATACGGGTTGGGAAGTGAGGAAGTCGTTAAGGTCCCCTGGCATTTTAAGTTAGGGCACCAGCAACAAAAGTGGGAAAAACCCGAGCACGGGATGTCTGAAGTCTCGTTCGTTTTCAAAAGCAATTACAAGCCCGGATTTGATTCAAGTAATAATTAGAGGTTCAAACGTGTTCGACCATATTTTCTGTAACGTATGAATATTAGAATATTATTATATCATGAGCGTTGCGTCAGGTTGGGTTACGTTCAATCAGCCGTGGCGGAACACCAGATTATCACTGGGCACAAAATCCTGTTTGATAAAACAGAAGTTTTGACAAAAATATCAGCCTATCTTCCTAGAAAGCACAGGGAAGCAATAGAGATAAGGAAACACCCGAACATAATCAACCGGGAAACAGGATATCATCTTAACCCAATCTGGCACACGCTGTTCCCAGTTTTTTAATTGTGTGCATAATCGAAAAGTCCCACTTTCTGATTGGGCGCAAGCAACCAACTGGAACAGTCAACGATCCGGAACGTGAGTATCGCACCACAATATAAGGGGCAACATAACACCAGTCACACCAATATCAGCATATCCCCTGATGAAGCTAGCTGCAATGACGGCGAAACGTTGGGAACTCGCTTTCTTTAGAGCACGGCTTACACCCGAAAGCCGCAACAGTAATACCTGTAATTATATTTGCGTTATACATAACTGTTAATTTTATTAAATTTGTATTACAAAACATTTATTGTTAAAGTACATAGGTATTCTATTATATGTATATGTCACTTTTATAGGTAACGAATAGTTTGAATAAGTTAGGGAACATAATCGTGGCAATAATGGTATTCTTCGAAAAAATGTTTCAAACACAACGGTTTCCGACATTAAGTATATGTAATAACTGCTACGTCACCGCATATGTATATGGCATAATGGTTCATTATGTGATGCATAGCAAAATTCTACTGTATTTGGAAAGTGAGGTGGTCTTGACGATATATATCCACTTTTATATCATGAACACTTAATGAAATCTTCAAATCGCGGTGAAGAAAACTGATTATGAACAAGTCATTGTAGTCTTAGAATGCTATCTCGTGTGTGGAGATTAATGTCATATTGCAATATAACAACTATGCCCGAAAAGCGACGAACAAAATTTTTCCATACGCGGAATCCGTACATGTATAATGGTTGTAAACATTTTGTAGTTCCAGTTAGAATCATAAATAACGTTATTTCTTTATTTATCGGAATAGCTTTGTCAACTCTACAACAACAATGCACAATCCGGACAATGCACAAGTTTTCCGGACGTCGATGCCATAACAAAAATATTCATCGCCTTGAACATGGTCTGCTGTAATCAAGGTTCAAATACTCCATGATATAAAGTGGATACATATCGCCAAGACCACCTCATTTTCCAAATATGAACCACTATGCCATATACATATGCGCTGATGCAGCAATTATTACATATATTATACTTAATGTCGAAAACCGTTGTGTTTGAAACATTTTTTCGAAGAATACCATTATTGCCACGATTATGTTCCCTAACATATTCAAACTATTCGTTACCTACAAAATTGATATATACATAGAATACCTATATACTTTAACAATAAATGATTTGTAATACAAATTTAATAAAATTAACAGTTATGTATAACGCAAATAGAATTGTTTCTCATTTATGCTTATAAATAATTTTGACTGACAGTGTAATATCGTCCAACTTCATCCGGTTTAGTATAGTGTGGGGCGTCAGCGGGCGCGCGCGCGAAACATTTATGATAAAAATCTAAAGAATTGTAGGAGGAAATATCGTACATATATATGCCAATGGATTTGTAATAAAATTCTCTACACTTTTTGTAAGTATATAAATTTGAATAAATTGTTAAATAAGGTTATGAAAATTTTTTTTGTTATAAACAAATTGTATTTTGCAAACTTCGTTAACATTCTGTTGTTATACGCAAGAAATCATACAACTTTCCTATTAGAAGTTTTAATGTATCTCGTATGGTTTTCGAGATAGCCAAAAGGGAACGAAACTTTAAGGACTCGTTTCACCCCTTCAACCCGCGTCTCAGCCGATATAAAAATAGGTGTCCTTTATTTTTGCTTGTTTAACAAACCTACGAAGTTTCATTAAAATCGGAAGGGGATACTTATTACGTTTCGGAATTCTAAAGATTATAGAGCTTGAAATTGCGACAATAAAAGTTGAACTTTCCGTGAACCTTGAAGAGGCTACTGTGAGATAAATTAGTGGACTGTAAATCAATGTGAGTCTAACAGATAATGGTCACTTCGTTTTTAATACTAGGTTCTATATCCGACATTATTTATTGCTTCTCGTTATATTAAATATTTCGCCGCATCGCGAAACACTTTACTTGCTCGAAATCATCAAAATGATGACTCAAATCCTCCATCCCTTTGCATGGACTGTAACTTATATCATATTTCGATTAAAACAAAAACATAGATAGTGGTGTCAAAAAATGATCGATTTGCCGCGGAATAACTCATTTATAACGTATGCGAAAGAAGGTCGTAGGCCGTTCACAATAGCGGTCGCTGTTATGAAATAGCTTCAATTCGGTGGTTCGCAAAAGAGGATGAGGTAAGAACCAACGACAGCCCTTGGATCAACTTAGATATTCCGATAAGAGCGTTCGCGAAATTACCTGGACGTCTGCCTGGAGAGTAATTGGATAGAGGCTCTGCCTGAAGAATAAATCAAGATACCTCAACACCTACCGAAAGAATAGTAAGACCACACGAACGTTTATAGCTGAACTCTGATCCGATGTGAAGAGTTCGGCGAAAATTTCTGGACACTTCTACATCGATAGAGGATAAAACACCTCATGGAATCTTGGGTATGAGTCATGTAGTTAAAAAAAAAATTGTTTACAAACGAAATTATATAATTTTGTAAATTGTAATTTCCGTGTTAAACGTTCTAATCTTTTCTATAAATTCTGTCTCTAGCAACTCTGTATTCTATGTAATTTCTACCACTGTTACAGCGATAATAATTATTACCTTCCATTTTATGATAATAAAAATTTCCTAGATTAGTTATTAAGTATATTTCTCTGCGAAGCATGTTCATTCCCTTAATTTCACAATTAATTCTATGAATAGCATACATCCGCATCAGAACTTTCAAACCTGATATCGGATACATATTTATAACGAAATGAAAATTCACCAACTTCTGTCACGTCTACCGGATTTCATACTTTTCCACTACTGACACTTGTTTGCTGCTGGCCACCGTCTACTCTCTTCGGAGGAAGTAAATCGACTGGAGGCGATCGAATAATATCCTCCCTCGTAGACTTACTTCGGAAAAACATAAAATATAAACATTATTCGAAAAAGTTTCTGCTCTTACAATTTTCTGCACCTGATAATTTTTTTAATATCCCACCATATCATGTCGGGCTATAGTTATCGATCGACTTACTCTCACCCTTCTAATATATCAATAAATAATTCTAAAATAGTAGAACCTGTCAATCATTTTGTTCTAGCAAGAAATTTCTTGCAACATTTTATCAAAATATTCTTCGAAAATGTGATGTTCTTGGAGGAAAACAGAGGGTGCATAAGTAACTCGGAGATCAGTTACATTTGAGTTCACACACGCGATGGTTGAATTGAATGGTTATAACAAACTCTGTGTCTTTCTTTTGTCAGCGGTAGGACTTTGGCCGCACGGAAGTAAAAAGTTTCGGTTGTTTCAAAATATTTTTGTCGGCTTTAACATTGGCGTCTGTATATCAATTCAGGTATCGATTATCTGCTTTACTTAACTTATTTATTCATACATCCATGAAATTTTTCTGCTGTAGTGGTGTACACAAGGAAATGTACTCATTAGAAGCCAATTGCTTATTTTATTTTTTCTGAATGTTAGTTAATATGACGGAAAAGATTTTATACCATTGCAGTGACAAGTATGTTAATAATTGTCCTCTTATTACGAGGAGACGTGTCTACTGCGGAAAGTCATTACAGATTTTTATGAGTTAATAATTACTTAAGTATCAGTCAAGCTATCAACTTTATAAAAATATACCCAAATTTATAATATTTTTATTAAAATTGAAAAGAGAAATATTTTGTAGTCTAATAATAATATTTAGTGACAATTTAATAGAATAATTTTTATTACAATTATAGAATAAAAAGCTCATTACACTATGTTTAATTCCTATTGTTAAACCATTAGTAAATATGCTATGTGACATTAGAAACATGAGTGACTTGGGAACTTAGAAGAGGTAACATTTAGTGAACACTGTTCTATACAGATATCAGTATATGCCAATTACAAATTACTATATTTGAACAATCAAGTTTATTATGCAATGCATAAGGAAATCATTACGTTACTTATTATGAAGCAAATAGATCCCTATGTGTGTCCTGCGCGTTCCCATACTTTTAAAGAATTCTATATTAGGGTAAGCAATTATTAACCGACTTCGAAAAAGGAGGAGGTTACTCAATTCGATCTGTATATTTTTTTTTTTTTCTATGCATGTTCACCAATTACTCCTAACTGGGTGGTCCGATCGGAACAAGACCTTTTGCATCTTGTAGTGTCTAACTCCCCATTGGTACCATTATTAAAAAATTTTTAATTTTTTAATTGCAAAGTATTTTTTTTGCAAAAAAATCGACAACTTTTGAAAAAAAATTTCTCCGATTTTAATGCGCTTTTAATATCTTTTCACGGACATGATTCTGAACAACTTTGTTCATCAACCTCCGAGAAGGTTGAAATATATTTAATATACTATTTAACGAGTAAATAGGTTTCATACATATATGTTACGTAATTGTATGATTGAATGAAATAGAAATTACTTCATTAGGAAATAGAAATTATTTTATACTTTTTAGTGGATTTCGAAGTCGGTGTATTTTTTTTCTGAAAATTATTTTTTTCATTAAAATATCCATGGAATTTGTTTCACATATAAGACCATTATTTCGTGTAACAATTTTATACAATTCTGCTTTTTTTCTTTTATTCTGAATTAACTATATATACTGTGTTTTTAACTCAATGGAGGTAACAATTGATGGTTTAATCAAATACTTTAGGTTGTAGCCCTTGCCACTATAGAAATGACGATACATCGTGTGTTAAGGAACCTGACACTTATGACTGTGTCTATGTGTTCACTTGTAAAATATCATGCAATTTGGTATCAAGCTAATACAGTAAGTTATATAATATAAGAGTAAGTTACAAATATAAACATCACTGTAAAATGCAGGTGAAAGGATTTATAGATCGAATTAAATTCCATTGGCAAACAAATAACGACGTGATACTTCAAATTATGCAGAAATACAACTGTTTAGGAAGACAGCTGTCAACATTTTTTGCGTGTAAATAAAGATACTAGGGTTCGTAACCTTGAAAATATAAAAATGATAAGTCATGTCTTACAGCATTTGTTTACTCGGCGGCGAGCATAATGATATTATACCATCTGTCACCTATTATTTTGGATAACATTGTACTCCTCAATGAATCTCGTCCAATAAAATATCCAACAGATGCGAAGGCTTTTTTTGATCTAGAGAGACATCCCATTCCCGCTACCATTATTTATTTTTTATGGATAGCGATATTTGGAGCTATATATGTTGGAACAGAATCATTAACAATTATGATCTGTTTACATGCCGCCAGCTTATTTGAAGTTACTAGGTAATACTGTATGGTAAATTAATCAGATGATCAATACCAGATGATCATAATTGAATATGTATTAAATATATATGTATTCTTCGTATATACAGTATTTCTAATCAAAATATAGAGTTTCGAAACAGTTAAAAAATTTAGCAAGCATATGATTAATTCTCAAAAGGCTTTCAATGTTGATGCAATTCATATCTTAAAAGAAGATTCTGTTTATATCTAAAAAAGTGGTCTACCACAATTGTCGAATTATGTTGTTTATCTAATCGAGTTGTTTGCTATCATTTTCAGTTATTATTTCCAAGCAGCTATTTCCACCGAAGTAACTGACACGTGTACTCCACTCAAACATACGCGTGATAAGAATATGAGTTACTTAATTAAAAGTGTAGTCATGCATAACGAAACCATGCAGTGAGTATATTTTTATACCTATGTTAACAAATTCTAACATTTTTAGTAAATTCCATAATTTACAGAAAATTTAATTTACATGGAATAAGCAGAGTTTTAATTTTATATATTCAAAATATTTTCATTTCAAATTGCACCTTATAATTTATATAGTTTTTATATGAACAGCATGCACTACTATTTCAGTTCATTTCTTAAACTTGTGATTGGGGTTCATTTATTCGATACTATTGATTTTGAAGGTTTTGCAGTCAATTTGATGCCTACTTTAAATTATCGTATACTCCACTCGTAATACTCGGGGTGACTTCTCTCAGCATAAATTTATATGCTGTAAGTAATATTTGTGTATGTTACCCTATGCCATAATGTTGTAGAAATGTGAAATATAAAAGTATTAAGTTTCATTGTTCATTTCAGTTGTCTCAGTCGGTGATTCATTCCGCAAATATCGGAGAAATATTGTTTTACTTACTGTTAGCCGTAGGTGAAATACAGTACATGTTTGTAATCAATTTCGTAATCCAGTACGTGGTGGACGGTGCTGCTAATATTTCTATAATCATGTACATCTCTAGAGGTTTTATATATACAGAATTTTTCACTGCAATTTGTTACATATTCGGTTGAAAATAATTGGAGCTATATCGTTCTTGCATATGTTTATCATAAATTTTACCAATGCTTACTTGTAATGTAGGACCTTTTAATGCATTCCGTGTACTCCATGTTTTCATGTTTTCATGTACACTCCACACTTCATGATTATACAGTTTTATTGCAGATACATACATAGTTCACACTCTATGGAACGGCAGAATGGCTATAATTATTATCAAGAGAAGGTTGCAGAGTTTAAAATCCATAAGACAATAATGTTATGAATTTAATTGCCAAGAAATTATTTTAGCAAACGCCTAGTTAAACATTTACAACGTTCTGCAAAGTATAAATGATAGGGTGGCCCCTATTTTGCGATTTCCAATTTTTGTTTGGTCTCATCCCCTGAAATTTTGTCTTTTGGTGAAAATGTGGTAATGTCAAAGTTTCAGCATGATTGGATGACAGAAATTGGAGATGTAGCGAGATAATTTTTAGAATTTAGGCTTAGTATAAGAAACAGAGTTACACGGGTAAAACATGTCCAGCGCACCGCAAGCCTCAGCGTACTTGCTACCTGCAAGTACCATAAAGCCTACCGATCGCATTTCGGCGCGGTGATTGGCCAGCCGAAGGTGAAACAAATCATATAAAAGGGCTTCCTAAAACATAGAAAAGTCAGAACATTCCCAACCTGCACCCTGACAGCACCACTCTCGGAAATACCAGAGTCGGAAAAAGTCATTCTCCTATTTCCTAAAAGACTTGGATCTTCTACCAGTCTTCCTTAAACCTCTGCTTGGAAACCCAGCAGAGTTGTTCTCTCCTTGCCTGAACTCTCGGCCTAGCTCCTTCAACGCAATAATATAGCCAATAGCTTTCTTAACCAGTTTTCACTGCTTCGAATCACACATTATAATCATATCTGTAACTTTTTTCCGAAATAAACCTCACATCGAGCGTTATAGAGAAATATATTTATATATATAGTATAAGTATAATAAATATAATGTTTACAGTCCTATATATTAAATATATAGGGTGTTCAGCGATTTACTAGCCAGCGTTTTTCTCGTAAATGGCTGGTACTAGAAAAAAATGAAAGAGGAAAAAGTGATGGTGTTTTTTATGGTCAACATAATGAAGTATGTATTTTTTTCGTGTTTATACTATTTTTTAAGATATGAAGGTAATCTTCAGTTTTTTTAATGGAATGGTACATACTTTTTTATATCATATGAAAGACCGTATCGAAACGAATTCAACGATGTATTATATCATGACCTTGAAATCCATTCTGAGTCAAAAGCAAACGAAATATTTCAAATTTCGGCTATGAACATGCGGTTCTTGTCCTCTTTTCGGGCATACTCATGGCTGTTTCGGCCAAGTTTAACATCCATGCCGTGCATAAAAAGCAACAAAGCTGAGATTCCTTCGTTGAAGGTGCTAGCAGCGACAAATGCAGCAATCTCAACTATTTTTGAACGAGCCGGAAGTATTTTTGAAGTAATTTTCGAAATTAACTGGTTCAAACTTTCATTGTTATTTTGTGCAAAGTTCCCAGACAACGCAACGCTTCAAAAGCTCTTCTTTGCTGAGCTCTTCATAAATGGGCTTGATAGCTGCAGAAACGTCACTTTATAGTGGATTGTAATCGTGTTTGAATGATGAAAATGTGTTCATAGCTGAATCACGCTGCTAAGTGACCACGAATCAGGGCCGTTTGGACATTTATTGTGCTGTGGAGTTATAGTGAAAGTAAGTTGCCCATGTAGCGCCTTTCATATTTTGTATCGAATCACAGTCTCTTCTTATAGCCAGGTCGTAATAAATCGTTAATTTGTCAATCAGTTTGCCAGTAAGTTTGTCTTTGCCAGAAAGAGTTTTTTTTTCTTATTGTTTTACCCGCCTTGGTCTTTTTTTCTTCAACAGTTTTGTTAACCAAATCGCGAAAGCGGGTGCCCATCCTCTTTTGTATATGTCCTACGCATTCTTTTTTGTTTATTACAAAATTTTTACCATAAGGTTCGGCATTGATAATTCCGAAATATGTTTTATAGTCTCCGTCACCAATATAATTTCTGTATCTTAGACCGTATTTTTCAAAAGAGCATTGAAATATTGCAACGATGGATGCGACAGCTGGTTCTTAATGATTGGCGCTACATTGGTTTTTTTCAATATAATCTTCTTGCCACTCTTCAAACTCTGCTGTATTCAGTTTTTTTTCCACGCTTCACAAAACTTGCAATACGAGCATTTTATGAAAACATCTAAAACTTTTCCCGAATAATAACCAATTAACGTAGACACACTGTATAAGGACGAATATCCGCGATCTTTCCAAGTGCTATCACCTGATATGGTAACATCTATCGTATCTTGAACATCGTTTTCTTCACACGTTAATTTTGTTCTTCTTTTGCAGCAGAGAAAAAAAGTGATTCGGCGACCGTCTTGGCACATTCATGAATTTTATCAACATAAAAACCGTACGTTGACTTATTTAAAAAGGAACAACTCATACCCATTAGGCCGCAGAATTTTTTACATCTGGCATGTTCTAAGCCTAATATTCGCATTACAAAAATAAACCGGTGATTTATTTTATAGAATTTACTAATTTTTGCACACGATAAAATGTATCTGGGCTGACACTTTTCACACTCCACCAGAATTTTGAAGCCTAGATTAAATTTAACGCACTTTTTAAAATCCACTCTACCATTACACACTTTGTCCTCTCTATTTTTATTTATTACTTTCGAAAACCTCACAAAAGTCGATAGCGCAGAAAAAACTAAAAAAAAGTCTATAACTGTATATTGAAGAGTGCCGTCTTCTGACACGTGTTTTTCTTCTTGGCTTTTCAGTTTTTTTGCCGATATGCTAGTAAAAGATTCATCATTTATCTCTGCAGTTTTCGGATTAAATACTTGTTTCCTTTTTTTTGATCTATCTTTTCTTTCAGCGCCCGCTGCTCGTTCAGGTCTAGTCACTTTACTCATTTTACAAACAAATGAATGAAAATCTCGGTAAGAATTCACAAACACTTATAACAAAATAACGAGAGAGAGTTCTTAATTTACGTACAAATATATACATCTTCCCGTTGCACTGGGAAAGGAAAAACGAAAAGTGGGAAAGGGGGGGACTTTCCCCAAATTGGGAATTCCCATTTTACCCTGACCAGAGGTCATCCGGTTCAAACTGTTGCACGGTGACCCATCCGGTACTCTAGCTCCTACAAATTACCGTAACAGTAATAAACCCAAGGATAAAAATGAATAAAAAAAAAATACAACTATGACAATCTGGGGCTCAGTGTGCAAACCAGCCGCGTAAAAATGGACAAGCAACGGTTCCTTAGTCTTTTATTGTTGTTATAGTAAACCTTTAATATCCAAAAGTCTCTTAAATTTATAAATGTCGTCTATACAACTAAAATATTTAAAACTAGTTGCCCTTAGAAAGACAAACAAGCGAGGAAGACAAACAAACAATACCTAGGTAGCTGCTTCAATAAACCTGTGACGGGCCAGGTTGACGTGGCCTGACGGGCGGAACTTCTGAAGGGTCTATCTCTTAGAATTTTACTCCAATCGATTTAAAATTTTGGGATAAGACAAAAAGAGCGATTTTTTGAAATTTTCAAAATTTCCCTTAACACGTTGACTGCCACGTCACCCTTATATGGTTGACACTTAAGTATCTACTGATTTAACTTAAGTATACTGATTTAACATATATGTTGTTAAAAATTTATTCCTTTCTCTAACCGCAAATTCTCGCATTAATTACATGGATTTATGGAAAATAAATGTAACAAGATATTGTGCAAATATTTAGAACAATTGGTCAAGAATTAAAGCACTATTGAATGCAATTGAAAATTACTTTTATGTGGCAGTCAACGTGTTACTAGAGATCCTTTTTGGTTCGCTTCCAGACGTAGAGTGCCGAAATTGATTCTTACATCGACCTTCTACAATGGGTATCGAGTGAGGATCGATACGCACGCATAATTATTTTTAAGGACAAATACTCTAAGTATTAACCCCGACTACAAGCATCGCGGTTTGTATCGGAGTAGGGATAGCCCTTGTCGCTGATATAAATGAATACTGATATGCCTATAATTATGTAACCAGCACGGTTACAAGATATAACTTAAATTTAGCTAAAGAATATTTTGTTTATAATTATTTTTAAAAAATTCATTTATAAGTGCTGATACAATCAGATATACAAACAAAAAGATATAACTTAAATTTAGCTAAAGAATATTTTGTTTATAATTATTTTTAAAAAATTCATTTATAAGTGCTGATACAATCAAGCATATAAGAAAATTCATCAACTTTTGAACAAATTGTATGAAGCTCACTACACAATTAGTTGCCCAACAGTCATATTCTTCAGTAGATCAAACGCAACGCTACATATCAAGTTTGACGCTAAAATTAAAAAATGTTGTGCATACTGTAGAAAACCGAATGCAAACTCTAGTATTACACATACAAAAAATTATATTATAATACCAAATATTCACTGATATTTTGAGAATAAAAGGCCATGAACGTAATTGTTGGTAACCTGAAATCGTGCAACTTTGAAACCTTCAACTCGATTTACGGGTTCCTGTCATCCAATCATGCTGAAATTTTGACATTATCATACTTTCACCAAGCGTGAAAACTTTATCGAATGTGACGATGAAAAAGTCGAAAAAAAAAATTGAGCTCTATACTTAAGAGCCACCCTAGTGCGTAACGACATATTGGCACGAAAAGTGTTAAATGGATTTTCACTAATTCGTTTAAACATAATATAATAAGTAATGTGATAAATTATTATTTTTATTTTAATTTGAAAGATTCGACAAGGTTTAGACATTATTTGAAATGATCCGTTTGGAATTTTAATTTGTCACAGTCGAATGATTACATAGGTATTCGTTGATATTCACAGATACAATAGCAGCTGGTATGAAACATCTATAGCCTCCCAGAAATTACTACAGATGGTCATACTAAAAAGCAACCAAGATTTTACTTTCACATATTATAATATTGCTGAAGCATCACTGCAAGGTTTTTCTGTGGTGCGTTATCAATTCTATTAAAAAATGACTCATCCCTGAAAGTGATATTTTATTTAAAATCTTTATATTTCAGCTTTTTCAAACGTCAATGTCCTTCTTTACGGTGTTGGTGTCTTTGTAATAGCGCTTGCCTAATTGCACAGTTATGATCCTGCAACGTAGCCAATTCCCACATGTTATATAGTAAAGCGTTATATGATTTTTTATCATAAAATAAGATATTAAAATTGCAAATTAATAAATTAATATCTAATAATATACTTTTGAATTAATCTAAAATAAATCGAATGTGAATTATGTAGATTATTTTCTGGTAAGAATACCAAACTAAAAGGTTAAAATTAGTCGATTCTTCTAAGACACTGTATATAATTTTATCGCAATGTAATGAAGTTACATATGAAACACACTATAAGGTGGAAAGTACTATAAACTTTAGGCTCAGGCTTAATATTTCCAAATGGACTAATCCTCACAACATCAGAACTACAAGCAAGTAAGTCATCTATCTGTTTTAATGGACTATCTAACGCTTCTGCAACTGAGCTATCAACAGTACTTGAGCTGTCTCAGCGTTACATACTGTTGTTACGTGCACATATTTTGGCATTTTATTTGTCACCAGCCGAATAATCTTTTATTCATGCGACCATTGGATTGAAGGTTAATGATAATTTGGCCTGGCATACATCTTTTCGTAAAGTTGGATACAAATGTTAAGGATTAAATATCACAATAAATATATTTAAGAACGAATTATTTTTTGAAATTGTAAAATATGTAACATATTTAGCTTCGATCAAGCTGATTTTACAGAATAATTAAGAAATTAGTAAAAATAACTCTTTTATTTGGGTACAACAAAAAGAAAATCTATTTATACACACATTCGAAATTGGAAATAGTTATTAAAGACGAAGTAAAATTAAAAATTCTAAATGCTTTGTTCAAAAAAAGGTAAAACTATATTGCCGGCAATGGCTAAATGCTGTCCTCCAAAAATACCTGTTCGACCAGGATGCATCGTCAACTACCTACAAAATCTCTGTGATATTAGGGCAAGGCCCAACATCCCAAGCGACGACGCCGTTATGCAAATCCTCGAAATCTTTCTTTCACCTTACGTACATGCTACTGACGGTTGCACTTACCCCAGGCTCCTAGAATCCTAGATAGTGTTATAGGGCACAGGAGTGTGGTCTATCTGAGGGTCCAAGTCTTTGAGATAGATACAGTGCACACGGAATTCCATAGATAACAGTAATCAGTTGGTGCTCCCAAACTTCCTCACAGTATCGACTGCAGATTGCAATCCATGGGATACACAAATGTTTGCCGTAACATCTTATCCACATCAACGGCGAGAACGATAGAGTGACGTCTCAATCTCAGCAAGATGTCGATCAGAACCAGTAGCAGGTTGAAGCTTATGTGAAGGTAATAATTTAAGTACTTAAGTGAATTGTTTGACATCCATTTACTAAAAAAACTCGTGAAACTTAAGATCCGTCTACACTATACCAGTAAACGGTACCAACAGGCTTGCTAGCAGATAGTCGAATTTTCGCATCTCCAGTCTATCGTTGGAGAAAGAAATTATTTTTTTCTTCCGCAAGACGCCATGCTGGGAAGGTTGCAACCGGTCCGCTTTGGCGTACTGTGACCTATGATCATGTACTCCAAAAGCTTATATTCCGCCACAAAATTGCAGGAGACTCTGTGCAGTTCCAGAATTCTCTTAAGTAGTCGCTTCGTAATTTCCAAGGGACGGAAGATCTGCAAAACTCTAGTATGGGGTTAGCCTTGGAAGGAAAATGCTCAGCTAATCAAAGTATGAATTTCTAAAGTGCAGTGGTAAGCTGAAAGGAAATAGTCTTAGCACTCTTATTTGACCGGGGAGAGTCGATCGACATCAGGTACCTTTTCCAGTTCAGAAACTTTACGCGAGTTGATCCAAATTCTCATTAGCAGGAGTGCATATTGGGAATAAAGTCGGATGAATTGGCGGAGATCCCCTGAGTTGACACGATTTCGGTGCGTATCCAGCTAAACTTAGATTTTGGACGATCGGGAATTCCGGATCTCTTCGCTAAACTCTATCCAGCATTATGAAGTTGTGAAAATCCGTAACCATGTATAGTATGCTGAAAGTATCTCACACAGACCGCGGAACGAGGAACTCATGAATCTGACCCATCCCCTAATGTTCCAGATTAGGGTAATGGCGATAAAGTTCGGAGAAACCTAAGCACGGAATATCTAAAGTATTAGGCCAGACACCAATTCTTCTGTCATTAACGAGATCTGTCTTCCAGAATTCACCAAAGCACAATGGAATTAGCTGAACGGCAAGCTGTGGACATATGAGCGAGCAAGACCCGAACGTACCGCCGTGACTTCTTGCGAGAGAGGGCGCTTTGCACCGCAGTACATGCTGAGTTCGTGAAGGCATCGTGGATCACTGTGTGATGCTTCTTGATACACTGTTGTTAATGCTTATGTAAGGAATAATTTTCAGTGGCATGCTTATCTATGCAACTCAGGCACTGTTTGAACGACAAGATGGAGCTTTTTTCGTAGGAGACTTCTTGACGAACGGATCGCAGTAAAGTACTGCAGGCAACCTACGAGTTAGTGTATAGTAGACTGCTCCAGGTATCGGACTACACTATGAAAGGCCTGGGGTTCCAGTTCATCTCGCCCCAGAATGATCATGCAACATTATTTTGAATTATTTTTTTTTTATTGGCAAACATCCACTCTGAAGTGGTGAAAATAACCCTTAAAGTTGGGGTTGAAAAACCTATTTTCGCAAATATCTTGGTAACTATGAGACCTAGACAAAAAGTTCAAAGTGCAAATTTTTCTGTTTTTAAAGGCCAATAATATGGCGTAAATGGGTTTTTGAAAAATTTATTTGTTTAAAAAATATGTTAAAAATTAACATTATTTTGCAAATTTTTTTAATAAAACGTTGTTCCATTTTGATCAAATTTCATATACATAAACTATGGTCCAATGAAAAAATACGGATAAATTGGAATTTTTAATTTCGCTTGTGGAAAAAATATTACTGTTGTAGTTTTTATACCTTCCGTTCGGTTCACAAGTGACTTCTATACATAGTGTTCTGGCAATTGTATTATGTTATATTTTTTATTCTAATTCATTTAAAAAAAGAATTTAAGAGTCCGTAAGTGCCTCTATAAAAATATGGGGATCGAGTAAGGTATCCTATATGTTCTGCGTTATGGGCGCGTACTGGTGGCAGTGTTCGATGCACGGAAGATCTAAACGCGTAAATTGTATTTCTGTGAAGTGTAATATCTTCATAATAATGTAGAATACATGCAATTAAAGTACAAGATTAAGTACAAGATTTGAAATATCAAATCTTGTTGGAAGTACAAGATTTGATATTTCATGCACAAAACTTTTCCATATTTTATAACCATATATATCAAAAGGTTAAATTAATACAGTAGTGTTTTTGTAATGCTTAAAACTGTCAAAGTTTTGTATTCAAAGTTACTCAACCTAACAATATATTTTTTACAATCGTGAGACAATTCTTAATCGACAGATGCAATTCCTTTAATTGCATGTATTCTACGCCATATTATTGGCCTTTAAAAACAGAAAAATTTGCACTTTGAACTTTTTGTCTAGGCCTCATAGTTACCAAGATATTTGCGAAAATAGGTTTTTCAACCCCAACTTTAAGGGTTATTTTCACCACTTCAAAGTGGATGTTTGCCAATAAAAAAAATAAGTGTCAAATATTTTTTCGAGTTCTATGACATATAAAAATTTCATCAAAATCGGCGTGTATCAATTGGGTGATGTCCCTTGTTAGTATTGGTCCAAGTGAATTAAAACAATTAAAGGGATGTGAGACAGCTCATAATATATACTTCATAGGAGCCTGCGAGAAAGACCACGTTATTGAAACAATTAATATTACAGGAGACACAGGAAGAGAATAATGTGAGAGAACACAACAACAAATTCTTTGATGCAGTTGAAAATTTGGGAGAAATAAATGTAGATATTAAGCCTTATTTACTATCGATAATGTTATTGTACAGTCTGCCTGTGAATTATGAGAACTTCAGATGTGCAATTGAGCCTTGAGATAATTTGCTTGGTGTTGAAGCACTGAAAATAAAAGTTTTAGAACAGAGCGATGTAAGGAAACAAAGTTGCAGCACTAATGTGATTTCAAATGCAATGTTGGTTGCAATTAAAATGAATCAAACTGGTAGACAGAATTTTCAGAAGAGGAAAGATGATGAATAAAATAAAAGCAAACATGATAAAGGTACGTTGAAATGAAGTAATCCAAACTATAATATTGCATGTTTCAGAGGTAATAGAAAAGGGCACATTACTGCAAAATATTTTATGAGGGTTCCACCAAGAGGGAATAAAAGCTTCACTGTCAATGTAGGAAATGCAAAGGTGGTGGAGAAAACATTTCCTGCGTTGGCTGCAAGTAGAATTGCACCTGCGAAAATGAAAGAAAAGTGGTATTTAGATATGAGTGCACCATTCATTTGTATAGAAATGAAGAATTGTTTAATGATATGCTGCCAATAAATAAAAATTTGCATACGCGTTGTGGACCAATTCAGTATCAGTTGCATGAATAGTTGATAAGAACTTGAAGTAATTTTTAATAAGAATATTGCCACTGTGAGAGGTTATGAAGGTAACAGCAAGCAGGGTTAGCAATCTTTATTTTCTAAAATATCCACAAGTACAAATGGCACAAAACATTAATGAAGATGATAGAAAATGGCATGAACGTTTAGGCCATTTAAATGTACGAAACGTAATAAAGGTATTGAAGTATACGAATATAATTATAGGAGCAGACAGTGTAATCTCAGAATGTAGGATATGCGCGCCTTGGGTAAACTGACAGTAATACCGTTTAAATTGTTACATGAAAGAAATAAGAATAAATTGGAAATAGGTCATAGTGACATATGTGGACTATTCAGACCACAATACATGGGGGAGGGAGGGCAAGGTATTACTGTATCTTTTATTGACGATTATTGCAAATATTGTAAAGTGTATATTCTGAAGAACAAAAGTGAGGTATTCGAAAAGTTTCAAGAATATAAAAAGATCGCAGAGAATCTATGTGAAAGAAAGATTAAGTATTTACAAACGAGTAATGGAAGAGAATTTTGCAATAATAAATTTGATAAGTTTTTAAAGGATTGTGGAATATAAGGATGGTTATCTGCACCGTATACACCACCGCAGAATGAGGTTGCTGAAAGAAATAATAGTACACTATTAGACACAGCCAAATTTATGACGATCAAATCGGGATTGGCGGCTGGTTTCTAGGCAGAGGCAGTAATGACGGCAAACTATGTAAAAACTAAGTGCCCTATGAGATCATTCGACAGTGAAATAACATATGAACTCTGGTCTAGTCGAAAAGTAAATATAAATCATTTGCGAGTTTTCGAAATAAAGGCCTTTACTGTCGATAAGACTGTAAGCAGGAGAAAATTAGAAGGAAGATCAATAGAAGGTATTTTGGTGGGCTACTCTGAACAGATATAATTGTATAGACATCATCGTGTCAAGTGATGTGAGATTCATAAATGAAGCAGATGAAAACACAGATTCACCTGAAGAGAGAAGATACAAATACTGAGGAAGAAAAGTCTGATTCAAACTTGCTTATTATGTATTCATGAAAAATGAATAAATGTACACTACTTTTAATTATCTTGTTCGTTATTTAAAAGGATAATTAATAAACATTTTAAGTTTTGAAATAAAGACTTCTCATTAGACGTTTTGACTGTTCCGACGCAAAGACGCTTGATCACGTTTGTGCTCAGTTGTTAGGCTCAAAGCTGTCGCTCTGGTATCTGGGCGCGCGTAATCCCCGCGCTCTGATTGGTCTATGTTTTTCTTTAATAATTCAAAAACGAAATATCAAATCCTATTTTTGCAAAGGGAAATCTTATTCAGAGTCACATCAACTACCCCTCATTTCAAAGACCTGCACTAATTATGACACATTCTGTATAGAACAGTATCAAGTAATCAATGTATAGAATATCAGCAAATAGATAAAAGCGAAACTAGAAGCGATGATAAAAATGAGTTGTTCGAGGATGCAAGGGTAAACTACTCGGAGATAATCTGCAAGGAGCAGTTAAAAGTAAAAATAGGGAAGAGTGGTATGAAGTAATCGCAAGCGAATTCAAAAGTTTGTTAAAAAATGAAACATGAGATATATTTAAAAGACCACATAATAAGAACATTATTGACTGTGAAGCAGTGTTAACGAACAAATTTAATAGTCGCGGTAAAATATTTAGGAGAAAAGGTTTGTTAGTTGCGAGTGATTTCAGTCAGAAAAAAGGGTATGACTATGATCAGATATGCACGCTTATAGCTACACTTGAATCTTTCAGCATGTTAATAGCTTTAGCGGTACAGTATAATTTAATTGTACCTCAAATGGATGTAACATCTGCTTTCTCAAATGGAAAAATAGATGAGGAAATTCATATGGAAATGCCGGAGTTATTGGAAGATTTTCTACATTATATAATAGGAAGAGGGTGATATTAAAAACATAGTGCTTCTGATATTAAAGGACATAAAGGACAAGAATAGAAATTGTGGTTAGTTAATAAAATAATTTTAAGAAAAAAATACGCCGACTTCGAAATGCACTAAAAAGTATAAAATAATTTCTATTTCCTAATGAAGTAATTTCTATTTCATTCAATCATACAATTACGTAACATATATGTATGAAACCTATTCACTCGTTAGGTAGTATATTAAATACATTTCAACCCTTTCGAATGCGGCGCAAAATTAAAAGGTTTTCTTGCACATATCAACCTTTGGATAGTGGAATATAGGCAAAGCTTGAATAGCTATTTTTTTTTTCTATACAAATAACTCGGCAGCACGCCGCGAAGTAGGTGTTAGTGCTTATAGAATGTAACTATGGTCTATCTAGATTCATAGAGTATGGGACAGAAAGACTCAATCGCCGCATATACTATAAAGATAGAGCCTGTTATGCGTCGGGTCAAATATTAACTTTTTATAATTGTTGTCGAAGGTTGTAAATCTTTGATGACCCATGGCGTTTCCACAACTTGTTACGGTAGTGGAATTATATGTTGAATTTATAGAGTGGTTCAGAGTCCTCCACACTGGTGTGCCCAAGTCAACGAAGGATGTAGATCATCATCCCACTACTTATGTGTTTCAACAAAGGTAAACTAAGATTGATTATGTTCCAACGACAGATACTTTAAGACTGATTGTATTTCGATCGAAAGTATTCCAAGACAGACTCTATCTTAAAAGGAAGGTGCTCTGAGACTGACTAGTCGCCTCTAAGAAGCCAGAAAAGAAAACTACGTATGAAGTTCAAAACGCGAAGGCGTTACCAAAAAAAGGACCAATCAGGACAAACTGTTATACGGACAAAATAATGATTGGTGAAATGGTTTAGCGAATGAGTTTGTACGACTTTTAACATTCATTCCAAAGTTGTAAATAACTCTTGTTAATAAGGCGACCCAAACAGTAAAGTGATTTGGATCCTTCAAAAGAACTAAATGATGGGACTCATTGCAAGACCGCTAAATGACTGGGTCAAAGTGCCTTGGCCCGTCGAATACACAAGGACTCTCGTAAACATTACACACTGTAGGGGTGCACGGCTTAAGCCCATGGAAAATACCTCTTTAAAGAAAGCTATATTGGTATTATAAAAAATGTGTTTTTCTGGCCTGTTAGAAAGCTATTGTCAATAGTTAGGAACGTCAAGTTGTAGAGACGTTCATGTGGTCTTAAATATCCGTTTGAAAATTACAATAAAGAAACATGCTTGGGTTCGACAAAATACCCATAAATATTACATTAATTATACTCCGCGCAACTCGTAACAGAGCCCATCTGCCGGAAATTTGGTAATTCCCGCGTCATGGGCTCTGTCTATAGGTTCTTAGATCCATGGCTTTCAAATGGATTTATTAATTTCGAATGCGCCATACCACAATCAACTGGTTATTGGCAGCAACGTTTACTGAGATATTTTTAATTTTGCGCCGCCTCCAAAAAGGTTGAAATGTATTTAATATACTACCTAACGAGTGAATAGGTTTCATTCATATATATCACATAATTGTATGATTGAATGAAATAGAAATTACTTCATTAGGAAGTAGAAATTATTTTATACTTTTTAGTGCATTTCGAAGTCGGTGTATTTTTTTCGTAAAATTATTTTATTTCACACTTTTTAGTGGAACAGGGAGAATTGTATAGGATACTGAAAGACTATACTGTAAGATTATTTTTTAATAATGGTACCAATGGGGAGTCAGACCCTACCAGATGCAAAAGGTTTCGTTTCGATTGGTCCACCCAGTTAGGAGTAATCGGCGAACATACAAAGAAAAAAAATATACTGATCGAATTGAGTAACCTCCTCCTTTTTCGAAGTCGGTTAAAAACGAAATCAAATTTACGATTTTTAATAAAATGGACCAAAATGCGTTGATATTGTTATTGTTAATGTGGTTGGCAATACTCGTCTGCTTGATCGGGCTTTTAGATCAGCCCTCCCGCTTAGGATTCTTTTCTTGTTTGATACTTTATGCAGATCATCTCGAGCTATACATACATACGTATAAATCCAGTGTGGGATCCTGGGCGAAAGTGAATGAGCGCGTTTCTTTTTCGTTGCTACCTCCCGCCATTAGAATTGACACAATCTAGCATAGAAGTTGTTACAGTGCCTTCCTCAGCCGCGAAATTTTCACGATCTTGGTACGATGAAAGATATAATGTAATTTTCTGTACTGATGAATTAAATGTTCTTAAATATAAGATATACATTACACTTACTGTATTACATGTATTGGAATTGATTAACAATCCAAAACTTATCTATCAGATAACTTTGGTATTTAAAAAGCTCCTTGCTCTTCTAGAAGTACAATCATCGTTTAATCTTCACGAAAATTGATTGTGTGATATACCATTATTTTAAATCCCTAGACCCTTAGGTTATAAATTCCTAAAATTCCAGATACCTATACCTAAAAGTCGAAGGTCGCAAAAACCCCAAACTTGTAGATCTTTAGATTCTTGGATTAGAAAATTCCTGAATCTCTGTGTCCGTAGTTTTTCTTATTCCTCAATATCTGAATTGCTAAATTCTCAGAATCCAAAACACTAATTTTACAAGATTACTAGGTTCTTATACTCTTAGATCTTAAATCCTTATATTTCAGATTGCATGACCTAAAAATATGTAAAATATAAAATATGAGAAATAAAATGGATAATTTAAATTACAGAATAGCTTAATATTTGTATGCAGCGAACTGCAGTATGAATCTGCAGAGAAATATGTACGAAAATCTTGTATTAATATATATATTTCTTGCTTATTACTATAATTTTCTACAATACGTTCATAACACTTATTTAGATAGGGCACATAATGTGAATTATATTAAAGTACGATTGTTTCATTTTCATTGCAGTTAAATATCTCTGACGTTAAGGAGGAAATGAGTAAGTTGCTGAACGTCAAAAATATTATATAGTTTCGTACACATTAATGTAGGAATAAAGTCTTAATAACTATTCTGTACTAAAGAGAACAAACTATTAACTCACAATTAATACACAATAACGTATTGAATTATTGAACGTGAAAGATTCGTAAACGTAATAGCGTATAATTTGTAATTCGCGGCGTTTTGACAACATTTTTTCAAAACGCTGGCAACCACTTCCGCATAACATTTCACACTGTTTCTTTCATAAATCATCATTCACACTTGCAGTCATACATACAATTTCACAGTGGTTGCGAAACTATACATACATTCTACATCAAATCAAACATAAAATACAAACACTCCCACATTAATAAACAGTATTACAATATTATAATAATAACTGTTGATTTTGACATTTTTTTACATTAATATTTAATTAAATATCGTAAAATATACTCATAAAACAGTCTACTAAATAGTCATATATTTTTACTGATTAGCTAAAGAGCGGTCAATTTTATAAATCCAACTTCTACGTATTCCTTTCACAACAAAAGATTATATTATTACATTACTTGCCAAAACTATGTGTGCTTTCCATAACAATTTCTTGCTCACATTATACGTTCAGTGCTGAATACTTCTGCCAGAATGCAATGATTTCAGTTTCCACTCTCTCAATGAAAAGGATTTTCATTCATCGGGAGTTTGTCATTAACTCAAGTCTTCGACAGAGCGCAGCATTTCCTTCCTCAGGAGGAGATTCTAGAAAGTATAGACAAAAACATATGTAAAAAATACATGTGAATTGTTTAAATAAAGAACCGAATTTATGTCGGTACTGTATACAGCTCGGACAAAAATTTAAAACAATCACAAACATATACCAGTATCAAACAATAAATTTTCTGTAAACAGAAACATGATTCTTTAAACCAGTAATATCAGATTTTAACATGCGGAAAGGAAATACTACAGGAATCCGTAAATTTAGTCTTGTATTTTCAATTCATTTTTCGTTGTTTAAATTATAAATCTGTGAAAGTATATAAAATAACTGTGCTATCATCTCAAAAATAGGCGAAAATATTGTGTAACGATACATAAATGATGAAATCGTAGTGATGAGATCGTAAATGTTTATACACGGTGTTTCACACCTAGTCTAGATCCCGGAAATGTGGAGTAGCTAACGTGATTTTAAACTAGATTTCCCTTTGCATAAATGGATTTGAAGTTTCGTGTTTCAGTTATTGAGAAAAAACACTGACTAATCGAAACGCGAAAACAGCGCGCGTCCAGACGCGAGAGCGACAGTTTCGAATATGACGGCCGATCGTTGTCGCGAACAAGCGCGTCAATACCGCGTCGGTGCAGGAAGCTATTAAGAGAACGTTAAATCGAATAACAAATTAAGAAGTTAAGAATAATATTATATTCTTCGCTGTTCTTATATAGCTATTAATAGGCAATAAACCAATTAGTTATTGTATATCCAGACTAAGTATATTGTATTTATATTATGTCTTGGAAAAGGAGTAAGGAATAAATTCACGAAAATTAATTTTGTCAACTATTCTAATGAAGCAAACAAATGAGTACAGTGGTACGTGACTGTGAAGTAAATTGAGAGTTTCTGTGTGGTGATTTATTTTTTCTAACTTTTCAAAGATATTTTATTTTTTCTAAATTTTTCAAAGATAAGAAACTGTTCTTTTTCATCATTACTATATCTAATGTGAATAATTTTCCATATTTTATTTATTTCTTTGCGATGACGAATGAACATATCGGATAAATTCGATTTATTCTGATTACGTGAGTAAGTAGTAATTTCGTTATTTCTTATTCATTAACGTGTGAACATTAACGTTCAGATTTTTTATTCGTTATTTGATGTAACTTTCATCTGACAGCTTCCGTGTAATGCCGACTTATTATGCTTGTTCACAATCACGATCAACTATCATACTCGAAGCCGTCGCTCTCGCATCTAATTACGCGTTATGCTCTCTCCCATTTCTGGGACCTACACCAATTGTAAGGCACCTTGTATAATATATACGAAACAAGGTCACAAGCTATTGACATCAGTAGCCGAGGATACGAAATAGCTTCAATTCTAAAAACCTACGACCGCTCTTGGATGAATTTACAGACTTCGACAGGAACATCGGCGAAAATATCCAGGAGCTAAATAGATAGAGACTGCGGCAGGAGAATACAAAAAAATACCTCGGCACTTGCCTAGAAAATAGGAAGAAAAACAGTCATTTATTTTTCAACGCTTGTCCGATATGGAGAAGTCGACGAAAATGTTTGTACGCCACTCGGTCTTGAGAAGAATCAGCATCTCGTGGAATCCACGGTACGAATTATGTAATAAAAAGAAATTATATAGTGAACAAATTATGTAGTCTTATAAATCGTATGTTCCTTGCCAAACGTCTATTCTTCTCAATAAATTCTATCTATAGCAACTCCGTATCCTGTGTGATTGCTACCACTGCTACAACAGTAATAATTATTACCTTTCATTTTATGATAATAACAATTTCCTAGTTTAATTGTTCACCATATTTTTGTGCATTTCTTTAATTTCACAATTTAATCTAAGACTAGCATACATCCGTATTAAAACTCTTGAATATCACTTGAACATCTTGAACATCGGATACATAATTATAACGAAATATAAACTCACCAACTTCTGTCACGTCTACCGGATTTCATACTTTTCCACTACTGACACTTGTTTGCCGCTGGCCACCGTCTACTCTCTTTGGAGGAAGTAAATCGACTGGAGGCGATCGAATAATATCCTCCCTCGTAGACTTACTTCGGAAAAACATAAAATATAAACATTATTCGAAAAAGTTTCTTCTCTTATAATTTTCTGCACCTGATAATTTTTTTAATATCCCACCATATCATGTCGGGCTATAGTTATCGATCAGCTTACTCTCACCCTTCTAATATATGAATAAATAATTCTAAAATAGTAGAATCTGTCAATCATTTTGTTCCAGCAAGAAATTTCTTGCAACATTTTATCAAAATATTCTTTGAAAATGTGATGTTCTTGGAGGAAAACAGAGGGTGCATAAGTAACTTAGAGATCAGTTGTGTTTGAGCCCACACTTACGATGGTTGAATTGAGCGATTGTAATAACCTCTGCGTCTTTTTTCTGTCACTGGTAGGACTTTGGCCATACGGAAACAAAAAGTTTCGGTTACTTCAAAACATTTTTGTCGGCTTTAACATTGGCCTCTGTATATCAGTTCAGGTATCGATTATTACCTTCATTTATTTTATAAGCGTTAACGTTTACTTTTGTATACGTGTTCAAGAATCGATTATCAACTTTGTTTAATTTATTAAGTCATATGTCCATGAAATTTTTCTGGTGTACTGGAGTAAGGTAAAGGTATCTTTTGGTAACTAATTCTTTATTTCACACGTTCCTGAATGTAAATTAAAGTTACCGAAAGGATCTTGCAGCATCACTGTTACAAGTCTTTTGATTATGCTTTTCAGTTTCATGAAAATATCCCAGAACTTGTAATATTTTTATTAAATTTATTAACAAGGAAAGTATTTAGCAGTATGATAACAAAAAGACATCTATTTTTACTATAATTATAGAATAAAGAGACATTAGTCCAAATATAATATTTACACGTAATATAATATTGATAAATATTCAATGTGGTGTTTGAAAACTAACTTACTTGGATATTTAGAAGAACTAATAATTAGTAATCACTACCTAATGCAACGATCTGTATATGCCAATAACAAATGACGACTACTTTTAACCAATAAGTTTCTGACATATCTAGATAAGAGTATTGTTTACTTTACTTATTATCAAGCAGAAAAATCTGTATGTGTGTCCTTTGTATTCCTGTATTTGTATATAATTCTGAACTATATTAAGATAGTATTTTCTTAAAAATATCCACAGATTTTATTTCCTGCATGAGACCATTACTGCGTATAATGATTTTACATGATTCTTATTTTCTCATTTTACTGCAAATCCACTATATATATATATATATATATTGTGTTTCTGACTCAGGTGAGATAATAATTGACGGTATAATAAAAATATTTAGGTTCTAGCTTTTATTACCATGGAAATGACAGTGTATCGTGTGCTAAAGAATCTGACCGGTATGACTGTGTCTATGGGTTCATTTGTAAAATATCACGCATTTTGGTACCAAGCTAACACAGTAAGTTACAAAATCCAGCAGTAAATTACAAATATAAAAAGCAGCGTAAAATATAGGTAAAAGGATTTATAGATCGAATTAAATTCTACTTGCAAACGAATGACGATGTGGTACTTCAAATTATGCAGAACTACAACTATTTGGGAAAACAGCTGTCAATATTTTTCGCATGTAAATAAAAATTTCAAGATTCGTAACTGTGAAAGTACAAAAATGAAAATGTCATATGTCTTGCAGCTATTCTTTACTCGGCCGCGAGTATAATGGTATTGTCTCATATTTCACCTATTATTTTGGATACCATCGCACCCCTCAATGAATCTCGGGCAATAACGTATCCTGTGGATGTAGAACTCCTTTTCGACCAAAACAGTCATCCTATTCTCACTGCTATTGTATACTCTGTATGGCTAGCAATGATTGGCGCTGTATATATTGGAACAGAATCATTAACGATTATGATCGGCTTACATGTTGCCAGCTTATTTGAAGTTACTAGGTAATATTGTCATAACTAAGTAATAAGTTACTAGGTAATTGTGGTAATATATATATATATATATAATTTTGTATTTATTTGACGATAATATTTTAAATTCTTTAAAAATTCTTCCACCGACGTATTTGGTGTATGTCGACATTCACCAATTTCGGTTTCACCGTAACATATATACTATATAAAATATGTACAGGGTGTTTCACAACTCATATAACTTCCGGAAAGGGGTGGTAGAGGACGTGATTCCGAACCAGATTTCCCTTTGCCAAAATGGAGTTTGAAGTTTCGTTTTTAAATTATTAAGCAAAAACGCGGACCAATCAGAGCGCCCGGATTATGCACGTCGAGATTCGGGAGCGATGGCTTTAAACCTGGCAACGGAGTGTGAGCGTGATTAAGTGCCTTTTCTTCGCGACAATCTAAACATCTAATAAGAAGTCTTTACATCGAAACTCGGCAAATAGCGAAAACAAAAATTACAAGCAATGTTCACTTATTCTTTTTTTGTAAATACGCGGTAAATAAATTTGAATCAGACTCACCTATTGTTTAGAAATCATCCTGTTGCAGTAAAATTGAGTTCTCATGACTTCATCGATCCTAATATTTCGTAAAAAGACACACTGCACAATATCTAATGTCACACTCTGGGCAGATAACTTATTTCACTTCACTGTCACTTCTAAGTAGTATTTTTAACTGTAATATTCTGCTACCACTGTTCACTAATTTCATAATGAAAGAACCACAGATAAAGATCGCGAATGAAAACGCGTAAACGATTATTCATAAACAGTTTCAGCTACTTTTTATTTTCTCTTTGATGTTGAACACATGACAGTCTGTCCTAAACTGCCGAACGCAACACGACGAACATGTGTAACGTCCCGCGGACCCGGTTTTTGTACTTTACGACATCCCAGATCTATTATCGACAGTATTAGGCAATTACCGACGGCACATTACGAATCTATTACCATATCTGTCAAATTCGACAGTCGGTAACACATATATACATATATATATATATATATTAATATTCATTATTACTAACTATCTTAATTCGGCGTAGGTAATAATCTTCATAGAAGTATTTTAACATTAAATTAGATTAATTAAAGAAAGATTATGTATTATTCTTATTTTAATTCTGATAAATAATTTGTACGAAATTTCCGTTGCGCTACAATAAGACTGCAAGTCACGACGCTCACCGAAACACTTGAGACAGCGATAGCTATAGAGAAGGATAGGAACACTATCTCTATTTACGGCGACTTTAGATATTAAAATTAATTAATTAATTAAATCAATTCATGCATGAGAATTCATCATTCATTAAATTATCTATAGACTTGATCAAAATCATTTTCATTATCTAAAGGAAAATCCGTAAATCGAAATAGTTTTGACTCGCGCAAAAATCGAACACCGTTGATTAGAAAAGGACAGAAAACGTACCTTCGTTAAAACACCGCTACGGTAATAATCTAATGCCGAAACGTTAATAATTAATTGAAGAGCAATATTTAAAACATAACCGAATTAAACGATTTTCTAATTAATATGTATTAACGAATTTATGTGAAATTTTGGAAATTCTGATGTCACGAATTCGTTGAATTTTGGGGTATAAAAGGGCGAGCGAAACCCGTCTCAAATCAGAACAGTCTTCGGAATCGAACGCGACACAAGCCTCATTTCTAAGTATAGTAGGAACAATTTTCGCTGTAAAAGAGCCGACACGATTCTTAATACTTGACTGGTAAAGCAAGTATACGCCATTTGGATACTTGATCGTGGGTCGTCTAGTAGCTAGCTAACGCGGGCTCCCCATTCAAACGATCTCGTCTCTGAAACTCCGTCAGGAGAGTGCTATGCTTAGCGCCAAGAAAGGCTAAGATATCGAAAGGATAGCTCTCAGCTACTCATCTTGATTTTTTGTCGAATTGCTAACGCGCCGTCAGATTCTCGGAGTTCGCTCTGGGTAGTTTCGTAGCCAGCTAACGCAGGCTCCCCATTTGAGCGACTTGGTCTCTGAAGCCCGTGTCTTTTGGGTGGCAGTTCAGCAATTACGATTTTATATTAGAATCATTTGATTTGCTACCCTGTTAGACTTATACTGTTCACCCTTTACCTGTATCGTTGGGTCGTTCTAGTAGCCAGTGAACAACAGGCTCCCCAATTAAGCGATCTGGTCTTGGCTGTCAGTGTTCGTTTTGACTAAAAGGGTCATGAACAATTAATTGTCGAGTCAGAATATAAAGAGTAACTGTTCCGAAGAAATAAATTATTAAAATCAGATAGAGTTCGGTAATTCAAATCGGTAAAAGAACACTGTTCTCAATTAAGCGTTTTTCCGTAATCGATTACTCCGCGATAGATTTTTGCGAAAGCGTATTTAGGTACTCTTAGAGAATTGCACTTAGGTCGCATTCCTCGCAAGCGGTAGATTACAAGCGTAACATCCCGTCTAGAATCATTTACACGAATCGAAACATAATTTGTCACTGCGATAATTTCAGAAGCGAGAACAGAACATATATAATTATAGATTTTAGTTAGCCTCAGATACAAGCGAGTATCTTTCCAGTTCTCACGATAATTATTATTTGATTTATAATTTGTTAATCTCTCAATCGTTTATTACGTGCCGTTCAATTGTCAATTTCTATTATTCTTCATTATTATTATTATTATACCAAACTTACTTGGTTCTTTAATCAAACATTTATAATTTATTATTTCGATATCATTGTTATTTGTTAGTTTTAATTTCCGTTCTTGAATAAATTTAAGTTATTGAAAGATTCTGATCTGTGGATTTCACTCCTTAACCGCACACCACACGAATCCCACAAACTTTATTAGGAAAACGAGTCGTTCAGAGGGTAAAAGCCGCTCTTTACCTTACTAGCGCTAGTAACAAACTAAACTTAGGTTCTAGGGACGTTACACATGTTCGATGGAAACTTTCGAGAACAGTCCCTTGCAACAAGGATGTTTGACACTCAAATGGAAGTGAAAGTATGTCTTTTTTTAGAAAAAGGCTAAAATCGTATTTTCCTTTTAATAAAATAATTTTAAGAAAAAAAAATACACCGACTTCGAAATGCACTAAAAAGTATAAAATAATTTTTATTATTTCCTAATGAAGCAATTTCTATTTCATTCAATCATACAAATTCCTTAACAGATATGAATGAAACCTATTTACTCGTTAGGTAGTATATTAAATACATTTCAACCTTTTCGGAGGCGGCGCAAAATTAAAAATACCTCAGTAAACGTTGCTCCCTATAACCAGTTGATTGTGGTATCTAAGAACTTATAAACGGAGCCCACGACGCGGGAATTACCAAATTTGCGCCGCCTTCGAAAAGGTTGAAATGTATTTAATATACGACCTAACGAGTAAATAGGATTCATTCATATCTGTTACGTAATTGTATGATTGAATGAAATAGAAATTACTTCGTTAGGAAATACAAATTATTTTATACTTTTTAGTGCATTTCGAAGTCGGTGTATTTTTTTTTCTTAAAATTATTTTATGATTGTTTGACTCGATTCTTTGACTGTCGTCGGAACGGCCGAAAACAAACATTTGAAGTCTCAATCGGCAGTTTAGGACAGAATGTTCAAAGCGATACGTTAAGGAGAAAAAAAACGTCGAATTTATTTTCGGATAATATTTCACGCGTCTTCGTTTGTTTATCCATCGTTATTTCGTTGACAATGAAAAGTGGCAACAAAATATTACAGCGAAAAGTGGTAATAAAATATGATAGTAAAGTGAATCAGCTATGATATCAACTATTATGAGTTGCGTATTATTTTCATCAATATTTACGATCAATGGAACAACCTAGTCACGAGGACTTATTTTTAACCAAGCAAGTTCATTTTTAAACAATTGGTGATTCTTATTTTAATCGTTTATAAGTTTTATGTAACTTTAAAATTACAGAAATTTTATTTGCTCGACTTCTTTTAATTACATTGTAACCGTGCTGGTTACATAATATGAAAGCACCTTTAGTATCAGTTCGCGTATTGCCGTGGCATGGGGTATCCCTACTCCGAGCACACGTCATATTCATTATTTCATGGGGCCACCGGTAGAGTATATACCCCACTTTCAATAATTATGCGTGCGCATCGATCCCCACTCGATAACGATCGAAGGAGGTCGATGCGAAGATAAATTTTGGCACTCTACGTCTGAAAGCGAATCGAGTCGGTTCAAGAAAATATCATCTGCGAAACACGGTACGCGATTGCGAGGTCAAACCGACCTGATAGATTCGTCAAAGCCGACAGTTTATCCGCAACGCGTAAACGCCTCAAACCGAGGAGTCGATCGTTCAAGCCGAACGGTGGCACAGACAGAATAGGATTTCGGAACAATTGTTCGATCGTGAACGGCGTAGTAGTCATACATTTTAAATTAAATTAAATTTTCTTTTTTTTTGGTAAGTAACGATTGATTGGAAGTCGATTCTCGTTGTTAATTACTGTCGTTATTCCCGCAGTGGTGAATAGCGACTGAAATCATATAAATTGTACATTTTAGCGTGGTACAGCTCTCAAGCTCTTACAGGCAATTGAAGTGTCGCTCGGCCCACGTAAAGTGTCCCGCCGTATCTTCTAATTGTACCTGTTTGCCCTTGCGAGAGGTAATCTCGCTGGTGTAGAATTGCATGATTTCTGCCATGTTTGATCGAGGCACAGCTCACAGACCCATTTGAGTAACCAGAGTACCGCCCAGCTCACAAAAAGTGCCCTGCCGCTACTCCTTGGTCGTTCTCAAATGCCTTTGTGAAGAGGTGGACCCGACCGCGTGGCACAGCTCTCACACTGTTTGGAGATTAAGTGTTTGAATCAGATTCATGCTCAGTTTGGGTAACCGAAGTGTCGCACAGCCCACATATTGTGCCTGCCGGCATCTTCTGGTTGTTCTCAATCAGTACATGAATCTCGTAGTATAGACACCCTTTTGGCTTTCCTCGAGTCACTCGACGAGGTCAATTTGTGTGTTCCTGTACTATTAGCGTCGCGAATTACACGATCGGATCAGTACTGTTGGTATCGGGTGTCCGGCATCAGAGCAAATCTTGAGCCCCACAAGCTCCTCTAGACGAGCTCCTAGGTGTCACAACCCGATTTCGACTTCGTGCAAGTCTCCACCGGAACATCTCCTCCGATTTATCGGCCGGGTGTAAAAGGTGCTGCGACAATCCTCAGTCGTGATATTTTTCGAGACATTGACTCCAATCACCAATTTAAATATATAAATATATGAATAATCAATTGAGGTTTCAAGTAAAACATTGAATATACTTTTGTATACAGAACTCGTAAATCTTTCTCTTGGTTTTATGCGTGCAATTTCTTATTGCGATATATGAATGAAATCCTTACTGTAGAATATACATGTATGTATGTACTGAATGTTTAGAATATATATATAGATATTGTCTGATGTTAATAATATACGAAAGAGGTTTCTAACTTTCTTTAACAACCATTCAGACCACTCCGCTATCCAGTACCTGGAGGCCCGAACTCTCCATTTAAATCATTCCTAGTTCATCGTACTTTACTTTTACCGAGAAGCCCAAGCTGGGCTTTAAACCAGACAGAATTCACAGAAAATATAGCGACGAAATTCGTAGAAGCAACGCCCGTATCCGGGCGTATCTAAATAAACAAACTCACGTTTACAACATATATCTAATTTTGTTCCTTACTCATTACAAACAATTAAGTGAACATTATTTGCGATTGTTCTGTTCATTATTTAAGTGAGATTATCAAATGGGTTTCTTATTAAACGTTTATCCTGTTGCGGTGAATGATCGATCATGATCGCATTCAGATGCAAGGTTCGAAGCTGTCGCTCCCACTTCTTGGCGCGCGTAATCTTCGCACTCCGATTGTTCTAAAAACGAAGCTGAAAAACCCATTTTCTGCACAGAAAAATCTTATTCAGAATCACGTCCTTTACCACCCCTTTCCAGGAGTTACATGAGTTGTGAGACACCTTGTATATTACTCTTGTATGCAATATTCCATTTCAATTAATCCAAACATGGATCTTTAAAACAATTGAAAGGTATTGCAAAGAAATGATTAATTGTAAGAATATCTTCAAGGTGGATGCAATTCATAATAAGAAGGCTCCGTTTCTAACTAAATAGGTGGTATATCACCATTGTCGAGTATTATCTCTTTATCTAATAAGGTTATTTATCTAATCACTTTCAGTTATTACTTCCAGAAAGCTGTTGCCAGAGAAGTAACTGACTCATTTATTTCACGGAAATATACGAATAATAAGAATGTGAGTTATTTAATTAAAAGTGTGATCATGCATAGAGAAACCATTAAGTGAGTATATTTTCATACCTACATTAAAAAATTCTAACAGTTTTAGTAAATTATGTAACTTATACAAAACATGTAGAGTTATTATTTATTTGCAGTAATAATTTATACATACATTTTTTACAATAGTGTAAACTACTAACTCACTTCATTTCTTTAACATGTGATCATACTTTATTTAATTGATACTATTTACTTTGAAGGTTTTGTGATGAATGTGATGCCTACTTTAAGTTATCATATCCTCTTCTAATAATACTGGGTGTGACTTCCCTGAGTATAAATTTATTTGTGGTAAATAATTTATGTTTATGTCATCCGCAATAAATAACATAATATCGTATAATCGAGAATTACAGGATTACTAACTTTTGCTATTTATTTCAGCTATCTCAATCGGTGTTCAGTTCGACAAATATCGAAGAAGTACTGTTCTACTTCCTGCTAATCGTAGGCGAAGTACAATATATGTTTTTGATGAATTTTGCAACACAGTTTGCGATCGATGGTGCTGCTAACATATCTCTATCCATGTACATATCTTGGCATGTTATAGACACAACATTTTTTCACCACAATATGTTACATGTTTTATGAAAAATAATTGGAACTACATATATTGTTCTTCCAACTTTTATCATGAAATTCATCAGTGCTATATCTGTTACTATTTATATTTTCGAATGATTTATTCATTCTATTGTGATAAAGGACAGTATATTAGAATTAAATTATAATATAGGGCGTTTGAGCGTATTCTGTAGCGGATCGAGTTTTCATGTACACCCCATGCTTTATGATTAGGTACTGTCACTTCAGATACATGGTTCACAATTCATACAATAATACAATGACTACAATTATCAAGAAAAGGTTGAAGAATTTAAAATGCATGAACATCTTGACAAAGTAATAAATTTAATTATCATGGAATTATTATAACAAACGCGTGCTTGAATCTTTACAACGTTCTACAGTGAAAATTCTAAAAGACTAGAATTCAACGTTTTAGCTGCAGCATGTGCGCAACGCCATGGTGCCATTAAAAGCATTAATTGGTTTTCCATTTGTCGTCAAGCCCGCAGACACAGTATTATATGTAATCTGACAAACTATTATTTTTATTTTAATTTGGAAAGTTCGATAAAGTTTAAATTTCACGTTGATATATGAAATACTAAATGAATTACACATTCAAATGAACCGTTAGCATTTTTAATGATTTGTCACAGTTGAGTGATTAAATATGTATTCCTTGATATTCACAGATATAATACCAGCTGGTACGAAACATCTATAGCCACGCAGAAATTACTGCAGATGGTCATACTAAAAAGCAATCAAGGTATTACTTTCACATTTTATAATATCTTTGAAGCATCTCTGCGAGGCTTTTCGGTGGTACGTTATACTCAATTCTACTAAAAAATTATTTACCCCTTAAAATGATATATTAAAAGATATTTTCATATTTCAGCTGTTTCAAACATCATTATCCTACTTTACAGTGTTGGTTTCCTTATCATAATGTACGTCCAAATGCATGGCATTGACTCTGCAACATGTCCAATTCCGTCACGTCATATAGTAATCGGTTAGACAATTTTTCATCATAAAATAAGGTGTTAAAATCATAAATTAATAAATTAATATCTAATACTCTGCTTTTTCATTAATTTAAAGTAAAGCGAATACGAACTAAATGAATAATTTTCCCACAGAAAAAAACAAATTAGAATGTTAAAATTCTGTTGTTAAAATAAGTCTTTCTGACACGCTGTACACAATTTCGTTCCGGTGTAACGAAATTGCATGTGAAGCACACTGCAAGCTTGAAAGTACTGTAAACTACCCATCTTGTATTATGCTTGGTTTTAGGCTTAACATTAGAACTATCAACCAGTCAAAATGACTGGTATCAAATTTCTCTATTTGTACTATAAAATTTTATTGTCGTGATTTTATGGTAATGTCTGTAGTATTTTGTTGAGGTAAGTTCTATATGTTGCTTGATACCTTACCATTTATTTATTTCCATTTTTTTTTATTTTGTATTCTCTGATAAACGAGCATTTAATGTCGGTAGTTCTAGTATTAATGTGTGCAAATGGATTTCGTTAAAACATCGAAACTGCAGGCAAGTAAGTAATGTATCAGTTTGAATTGCATTATGTAACGCTTCTACATCTGGTGAGCTGTTAACATTACTTATTATTGTTAAATGCATATATATTGGTATTTTCTCTGCCACCAGTCAAATAATGTTCTATTCGAGCGAATTTTGGTCTAAAGGATAATGGTAATAAAGTGTGCAATACATGTAACTTTGATCGGGCTGACAGTATAAAGTAATGTAGAACATAGTAAAAATAAGCCTTGTTTTATTCACATGCAACAAAAGAAAAATCTTACCCACATTCAGAATTTTACAGAAGTTTTACTATTACCTGTTTGTATATGTTACGTTCATCCTTTTCTAGACCCCAAGTTCACTACCCCTAAGAGTCCATCTTCAAATAGACATGGCATCGGTCCGCCTCCCGGTGGGGCTTTCCCATGCCATCCTTAGTACCTGTGATAGTGAGAATGAACCACAAGCAAGGTTAGACAGGTCATCGTCGGGGGCGTGGCCCCGAAGGGCGGATTTCCTCTACATCACATCAATTTCTGCCGGTGGCATCCGTTGCTCAAAAACCTGAGATTGGGTAACTCCGTAACGACAGTTTTATGGGTGGAAGTCGTGCTGTCTGCATCACGGACTCGTCTCGGATACTAGAGTGACTGGGTCCATCACTCCGACACCTCAGCGACGGCCGTGCATCCACCCCATGCACAATCCCATGTAAGTAGGACTCCTTCTACCGCGTTTGATGGGTAACCGCCGAGTGCACTCATCGCGACACCTCTTCCACACAAGTCTGCTGCACACCAAAGGCATCTGTTACCCAGAGTTCTGGAACTGGGCAACATCAAGGCGGTCTTTTAGGGTAAGCGGCGCATGGTCTTCAGGACCTTGTCTAGGATACTAGGTTCAAGCCCCGACACCCCGAGCGATGGCCCTGTCACGCAAACCCTTGGGATCGAGTCGAGATGACGCGACGCCTAATACGCTCCTCCTTCCTCTGCCACACGTATATACCAAAAGCGGTTGCAGTTTGCCCAGATTCCTAGGATCACGCAACAACATGCGCAATGGTTTTATGGCCCATAGCAGTGTGGCCCGGCCATGGGCCCAAAGAATGAGAGAGATATAGAGCATTACCTCTAGTCTTCGTGCCATGTTGTCGTCCTCTCTGCGTTGTTGGTCGCATGTTCCTCATCGTCGGCAAGTCACCACTTTAAGGATGTGAATGTGTATGAATGAGAAGAGTCAGTTTGTTTAATGGTCATTCAATAAAAAATATATTTTAAGAAATAACAAAGATCAACAAATAACGAGGTAACGAAGTGTCAGTAATTTCACAGATGTAAACGTTACGGTACCTAAATAATGAATGTGTGAAGCTGTGCGATGACCTGGGTTTTTATGTCCTTTTTATATAGAGATAAAAATAGGAAAGAAAAGGAAAAGTACAGTGTGGAAAGTTGAAGGGGTAAAAGAAAAAGTCAACGGAAAACGGAAAAACATAGGCCCGCACAAGTCTGACGTGTGCGATTTGACATTGACCAGACTTGTACCAGACTTGTGAGAAAACTGAAGGTTGCAGAAGAGGCAGAAAGTGTTTAGAAATACTCAAGCAAAAGAGAAAGTTAGAAGAGCTTGAATTAAAAACGGTAGATTAATCCTAAAGTAATGGCAGACACTGCCACACCTACTTGAGGATGGGTGGATTGGTGATCCGTGGTAAAAATAGGAAGCAAGAATATATCGAAGTACAGTATTCTCTACGTAAGTATAAAAAAGATCTCTACCGTAAGAGTAAAAATTTTACAACTACCATTGGGGGGATCCCCCTCGGTATCAGACGACGATCAAATATGAATGAAACTATTTTGAATTTTTATGTCATTTTCCTATAAACGATGCATTAGGTAATTTTAAGAGGATTCAAATTTCACATCGAATAATATATTGTTAGAAAATAGCAATCGACGAACGGTCGAAACGGGCCATGTACTTTTTATCATTGCATTTCCCCTTCCCAAAGGAAACTTCGCTGGGCCTAAGTGCCCTAAACAACGTGCATGCTAACGAGGGTATCCCCAAGACGAGATCGTGTCCACGAAGATACTCTTGTATTGGTATTTGTCGAGAAAACACATCATTAAAAACCTTTGAGTATTTTCTATATCGCACCCACTAATTTATTCGATAAATCCTACCCCTTTTACCGTAGTATTTCTTATAGGCTTAGAATATTATAACGAAATGTATTACCAGTTTCTGTCACGTCTACTGGATTTTATAACTTTCCAGTGACACTTGTTTGCTGCTGGACACATCTACTTTCTTCGGAGGAAGTAAACCGACTAGAGGTGATCAAACAATATCCTCCCACGTAGACTCACTTCGTAGAAATATAAAATATAAATATTATTCGAAAAAGTTTCTTCTCTTACGATTTTTTGCACCCGATAATTTTTTTAATATCCCGACATACCAAGTCGGACTATAGTTATCGATCGATACACTCGCACCCTTCCTAAAGATGAATAAGTAATTCTAGAATTGTAGAAGCTGTCAATCATTTTGCTCCAGCGAAAAATTTCTTACAACATTTTATCAAAATATTCTTTGAAAATGTGATGCTCTTGGAGAGTTAGGAAAACAGAGGGTGCATAAGTAACTTGGAGGTCAGTTGTGTTTAAGCCCACACAAGCGATGGTTGAATTTAGCGACAGCAACAAACTCTGTATCTTTCTCTTATCTGTGATAGGACTTTGGCCGTACGTGAACGAAAAGATTCGACATTTTACAAACATTTTTATCAGCGTTAACGTTTGGCTTTGCATACTTGCGGAGGTATGGTTTATCAGCTTTATTTAATTATTAATTCATATGTTTACAAAATTTTTCTGCTGCAATTGAGTAAGGCAAATACCTTCATTAGTAAACAATTGCTTATTTCATTCTTTTCTGAATGTTATTTATAATGACTGAAATGTACAAGTAATTTAAAAAGAGCAAATGCAGATTTTTATATGATAAGTCAGTAATTATTTTCGTACTTAGACTACAAGTTTGGTGAAAAGCTGCCTGAATTTATCATATTCATATGAAAATGAACAGAAAAGAGATATTTAGCAGTATGATAACAGGAAACGATTTATTTTTATAATAATTAGGGAATAAAGAGCTGATTAGTCCATGCTTAATTTTTTCCTGACAATTTCGCGGTCAATATGCAATGTTGCGTTAGAAATAACATTCAGAAACTTAGAAGAACTAAATTTAGTCATTACTATCTTACGCAGAAGCCTGTATATGTCAATAACGAACAACTATTATTAAACAATCATATTTGTTATGTATCTGATAAGGAAATCGTTTCCCTTATTTATACTCAAGCAGATAAATCTGTATGTGTCCATCGTGTATCCATACTTTTAGATAATTCCAAATTAAGGTAAGTAATTGTTTTCATTAAAGTATTTACGAATGTTATTTGCTACATGAGATCAATATCTCGTGCAACGATGTCACGCAATTCTCATTTTTCCGTTTTATTGCAAATCAACTATATGCATATATTGCATTTTTGACTAAACTCAGGTAACAATTAGCAGTATAATCAATTGATTTAGATTCGAGCTACTAGCACTACGGAAATGACGTTGTATCGTTTGTTAAGGAACCTGTCGTTTATGAGTGTGTCTATGTGTTCACTTGTAAAATATCATACAGTTTGGTATCAAGCTAATACAGTAAGTTACAAAATGTAGCAGTAAATTATAAATAAATATAAACGTCACTGTAAAATGCAGGTAAAAGGACTTATAAGTCGAATTAAATTGCATTTCCAAACAAATGACGATGTGATGCTTCAAATTGTGCAGAAACATAACTATTTGGGAAAGCAGCTGTCAACAATTCTAGCATGTAAATAAGAATTTCAAGGTTCGTAACATGGAAAATACAAAAATGAACATGCCATGCGTCTTACAGCATGTATTTACTCGGTGGGATGCATACTGATATTATACTATTTGTCGCCTATTATCTTGGATAAAAGTGCACCCCTCAATGAATCACGTCCAATAAAGTATCCAGTGGATCTGGAGTGTTTGTTTAACAAAGAGAGACATCCTATTCTTGCTACTATCGTTTACTTTTTATGGATAACAATACTTGGAGCTATATTTCTTGGAACAGAATCATTAACGATTACAATCTGCCTACATGCCGCGAGCTTATTTGAAGTTACTAGGTAATGTTGTGTATCGTTATGTAATATAAACATAATTCACAATTAAATATGTATACAGGGTGGCTCACCAGATTTTGCCATCTAGATTTGCATCATTATTATTACTCATAGCAAACAATGTTTCAGATGAAGTTGAATGGTTTTGAGAGGAGCATATGCTGATGGTATATTTTTTTTGTAGATGGACGTGTAAAGGACATATGAAGGTCATTAACATTTTTTTAAATGGAATGATATATTTTTTGTTGCATCAGCTGATACCCCTTCATATTCTTTACAAAAAAGTATTAATCTATTTATGTGAAAAAGTCATTGGTTTAGGAGATATTTTAATTCTAACTTGTTAGGAAATCGTGATTTTCTGGTCACAATTATGAATTGCCCAAACTGAACAGCAAATGTTTTTCTTCATGCTTTGAGAGCTCATGTGTCACCAACCGAATTGTGAATTTTTGTTTTTTTTTTTTTGTTACACACTAACAGTGAAATTTAGTCTCTCTTACGTCTTTAATACGGTGAATACGACGATACGATGAATTATCATTTCATGACAAATATTCTAAATCATGAAATATTCTAAAGAAGAAAAGATAGCCATGTTATCAGTTTATTTTGAAGCTGAAAAAAGTGCTACGCATGCAGAAAGATTATATACTGCGAAATGTTAGTAAGTCATTAATTTCTCGATTCAGAAAGTGTTCCGATACAAATGGTCGCCACATTGAACCTTTTCTGTAAATAGACATTAAAATTAAAATATCTCCTACACTAATGATTTCTTCACATAGATAAATTAATACTTTTTTGTAAAGAATATGAAGCAGTATCAGCTGATGCAATAAAAAATATGTGATTCCATTTACAAAGACATTAATGACTTTCATATGTCCTTTACACATCCACCTACAAAGAAAAATACACCAACAGCATATGCCCCTCTCAAAACCATTCAACTTCATCTGAAACATTGTTTGCTATGAGTAATAATAATGATGCAAATCTAGATGGCAAAATATAGTGAGCCACCCTGTATATTATTTATGTATGCAATATTCCATTTAAACTGTTACTAACCTAGATTGTTGAATCAGTTGAAAGGTATTGCAAACAAACCGTTAATTGTAAGAATACCTTCGATGTGGATGCACGCCATAGATAATAAAAAGACACTGTAACTAAATAGATGATATACCACTATTGTCGAGTATTATATCACTTATTTACTAGTGTAGACTATTCCGGGTTAAGAGGTGAGAAAAATCAATCAAAGGCCGACAACGATTTAAATAACAAAAATACGGAGGAGGTTTAATGTTTTCAAGTTAAATTATAAGCGGAGACTCTCTCGCATCCTCTTATACAACGTATTTTAACAACTTCTCAGGACTCCGAGAAGGGAGGAAACACGGGGTGGGGAAAGTGTCACATCTTCCGAAATTAGAAATTCCCACTTTCCCCTGCAGCGGTCATCCGGCCCAAAACCGTTGACCGGTGACCCATCCGGCCCTCAACTTACAAATTACCGTAACAGTAATAAACCCAAGGATCGCCTCGACTTTTCAAATTACATGTACCGAAAAAAAAGAAATACAATTATTGTTCGGCCGCGGACCGAAACCTTGGCCACGATTAACCGATTTATTGCAGGGCCCAAATGGCCCGGCGTGTAGGTCACCGTCGATAGTTTTTACCTCGGAATACGGGTCACCGAGGACCCTTTTGTCTATCACATCCGGTCCGAGCGAATCTTACTTTAAACATGTGCTCGCCATAAACCCGCTAACGGCTGTACCTCTCTTTCAAACAGTTTTAACAAACGAAAGTATAGAATGTCTCTTAACCGTTACCTTCGGAACGCGAGGGTATTTAGGCGTTTTTCCGTACAAACGGATAGTTAGTTGAACATCGTAGCTTGAGTTAGTTGAGCGTCGAAGCTTGAGTTAGTCGAACGTCGAAGCTTGAGCGGGTCAGATCAAAAGTCGAAAGGTCAGTCGTGAGTGATAGAGTTCCGCGGAATTTAACACGGCATAACCAATGCAGGGTGGCTCGGAAATCATCCACAAATACCATTCGAGTGAGACCCTGCACTCCTCGAATGGGCCACGGTAGGGTAGTTTGAACATACACACTGTTCGAGTGAGTCCTACACTCCTCGAATGGGCCACGGTAGGGTAGTTTGAACATACGCACTGTTCGAGTGAGTCCGACACTCCTCGAATAAATCATCGTGAATAACTTCACGCAACGTGGTTTACCACGGCGAGCGAGACTCTGTTTTCCTCCAATCGAGCTAAACTGAGCGAGACTGTGTTCTCCTCCAATCGAACTACACTGAGCGAGACCCTGTTCTCCTCCAATCGAACTATATTGAGCGAGACCCTGTTCTCCTCAAATCAAACAGCAAACAACTCAATCATATACATAACGTATACACACTCACACACACACTTTCATTGTATAATCGTTAACTAATACATATTTTGTAAGAGGTTTTTTATGCCGCAAGGCTTTTTCCCCTAATTCGAATCATTCGAGCCAATAAACTATCATTCTTTTTGAGGCTCAATTACGTGTAGATAATTTTTATTTACCCTCTACCTCAATCAAATTCATCTATTATTTTGAAACACGAAATTTCTCCATGTTGGACAGATTTCGACAATACAACTACGCCAACCGTGGGCTCAATGTGTCTACCAAATGTTAAAACGGACAAGTAACGGTTCCTTGGTCTTTTATTACTGCTACGTCAAACCTTTAATATTATAAAACATCCTAAAACCTAACATTATGTCTACACTAGAGTTGTTTACAATTATTTTCAGTTACTATTTCGAAACAGCTGTTTCTGTCGAAGTTACTGACTCTTGTATTCCTCGCAAACATACAAATAATAAGAGTACGAGTTATTTAATTAAAAGCGTGATCATGCATAGAGAAGCAATTCTGTAAGTATATTTTTATATGAACGTTAACAAATTTTAACAGTTTTAATAAATTATGTAATTTACACAAAGTAAGTTGAATTTGAATTTTAAATATTGAAAGTACTTTCATTTTAAATTGCACCAAGTAATTTATGTATGTATATATATTATTTAAACATCGATACTATTGGTTTTGAAGGTTTTGCAGTAAATGCGATAACTACATTAAATTATCGTATACACCGCTAATAATATTGGGGGTAATTTCACTGAGTATAAATTTATTTGTCGTAAGTAATTTACATTTGTATTATCCGAAACAAATAACATAATGTTGTGCAAACAAAAATTAAAGGGTCACTAAATTTTATTATTTATTTCAGTTGTCTCAATCTGTGTTCCATTCTGCAAATGTTGGAGATTTACTGCTCTTCTTAATGTTAGTCGTAGGAGAAGTGCAATATATGTTTTTGATCAATTTCGCAATGCAGTTTGCGGCCGATGGTGCTGCTAACGTATCTACATCCATGTACATATCTTGGCGTATTATATATACGGAATTTTTCGCACAATATGTTAGATATTCAATGAAAAATAATTGGAACTATATTGTTCTTCCAACTTTTATCATGAAATTTATCAGTGCTATAACTGTTACTGTTCATATTTTGAAATGATTTTTTCATTCCATTGTAATAGAGAACAGTACATTAGAATTAAATTGTAATATAGGGCGTTTGAGCGTATTCCGTAGAGCAGTGCTCGGATTTAGTTGCCCTTTTCGGGCCGATTTCGGAGTCGACGCCTACCGTGCCCCTACTATCGCGCTCGACTACCCACGTGACGCCGTGCGCCAGGGACGTCGTACGATAGATTTGGTGGGAAAATTTCTAATCTCGGATGGGTTCCGACAAATCTATCGTACGACGTCCCTGGCGTACAGCGTCACGTGGGCAGTCGAACGCGGTAGTAGGGGCACGGTAGGCGTCGACTCCGAAATCGGCCTGAAAAGGGCAACTAAATCCGAGCACTGCCGTAGAGGATCGAGTTTTCATGTACACTATTGTACAGCCCACGCTTTATGATTAGGTACTGTCAGTTTAGATACATGGTTTATAATTCATACAATAATACAATGACTACAATTATCAAGAAAAGGTTGAAGAATTTAAAATGCATAAACATCTTGACAAAGTAATAAATTTAATTGTCATGGAGTTGTTTTAACAAACGCGTACTTGAATTTTTACAGCGTTCTACAATGAAAATTCTAAAAGACTAGAATTCTACGTTTTAGCTACAACGTATGCGCAACGCCATGGTGCCATTAAAAGCATTAATTGGTTTTCCATTTTTCGTTAAGCCCGCAGACATAGTATTATATGTAATCTGATAAACTATTATTTTTATTTTAATTTGGAAGGTTCGACAAAGTTTAGACTTCACGTTGATATATGAAATACTAAATGAATTACACATTCAAATGAACCGTTAACATGTTTAATAATTTTTCACAGTTGAGTGATTAAATATATATTCCTTGATATTCACAGATATAATACCAGCTGGTACGAAACATCTATAGCCACGCAGAAATTACTCCAGATGGTCATACTAAAAAGCAATCAAGGCTTTAATTTCACATTTTATAATATCTGCGATGCATCACTGCGAGGCTTTTCGGTGGTACGTTATTCTCAATTCTACTAAAAAATTACTCATGTCTTAAGATGATATTTTGAAAGATATCTTCATATTTCAGCTATTTCAAACATCTGTATCCTACTTTACTGTACTGATATCCTTAAAATAATATACGTCTAATTGCACGGCATTGATTCTGCTGCATGCCCAATCGCGTCATGTCATATAGTAATCGATCATATGATTTTTCGTCACAAAATAAGGTGTTAAAATCAAAAATTAATAAATTTATATCGAATAACCTGCTTTTTCATGAATCTAAAATAAAGTGTGCACTAACAAGGGACATTACCCAATCGCCAATCACCGATTTTGATGCCCTTTGAGTATGATATACAACGCAAAAAAATATTTGACACCTATTTTTTTTTATCGGCCATCGTCCATGTTGAAGGGATGGAAATAGCCCCCAAAGTTGGGGCTGCAAAACATATTTTCTCGAATATCTCAGGAACTGTTAGGCCTAGACAAAAAATTCAAAATGCAAATTTTTCTACTTTCGACAGCCAATAATATGGCGTAAGTGGATTTTTGAAAAATTTATTTGTTTAAAAAATATGTTAAAAATTAACATTATTTTGCAAATTTTTTTAACAAAACGTTGAATCATTTTGATCAAATTTCACATACATAAACTTATGTATGTGATAAATTGGAATTTTTAATTTCGCTTGCAGAAAAAATATTACTGTCGTTGAAGTTATACGTGCAATTTATACCTTCTGTTCGGTTCACGATTGACTTCTATACATAGTATTCTGGCAATTGTATTATATTATACTTTTTATTCTAATTCATTTAAAAAAGGAATTTAAAGGTCCGTAAGTGCCTCTATAAAAATATGAAGACCGAGTAAGGTATCCTGTATGTTCCGCGTTATGGGCGCATACTGGTGACAGTGTTCGACACATGGAAGATCTATTCTTTTGTATTGGTATGTAAAAAATGCACCGATCGCGATGAAATTTTTCGAATATCGAAGATCTTTCCAAGATGATCTCATTTGTAACAGACATTTATGCTACTCGTTAATTGTTAATAACTGTTGTTATTGCAAAAGATCTATTCTTACCCTGCAAGAAATATGGCGACCGTGATTTTTAAAAATTGTTCGTGTAAGTAGACTTCGTCAATTTCTTTATCATTTGGCCGCAAATACAATAAAAAGAAAAAAAAACAGACTTGGCTGGTTTCTTTACGTGAAGCTGATCTGCAGGGGGCGGAACAAGGGGAGCCCCCACTAACGTATTCAATTTTATAAATAAATAAAAAAAAAATAGAAAAACGAATATCCATGTTGTCTCTTACTTAATTATGTCCATGGCATTTATTTAAACAAAAAAAAAAGCCCGGAAGAACTGTCTCACAGTATCTTATACAATTCTCCCCATTCCACTAAAAAGCGTGAAATAAAATAATTTTAAGAAAAAAAAATACACCGACTTCGAAATGCACTAAAAAGTATAAAATAATTTCTATTTCGTTCAATCATACAATTACGTAACAGATATGAATGAAACCTATTTACTCGTTAGGTAGTATATTAAATACATTTCAACCTTTTCGGAGGCGGCGCAAAATTAAATATACCTCAGTAAACGTTGCTCCCAATAACCAGTTGATTGTGGTATGGCGTATTGGAAATTAATAAGTAAATCCTCAGAAAGAATACGAACCATTATATCTCGCAACGTTTCTGATATAAATGAAATTGAATCGACTTCGTTCACATGTGGAAGCCATGGTTCTAAGAACCTATAAACGGAGCCCACGACGCGGGAATTACCAAATTTGCGCCGCCTCCGAAAAGGTTGAAATGTATTTAATATACCACCTAACGAGTAAATAGGTTTCATTCATATCTGTTACGTACTTGTATGATTGAATGAAATAGAAATTACTTCATTAGGAAATAGAAATTATTTTATACTTTTTAGTGCATTTCGAAGTCGGTGTATTTTTTTTCTTAAAATTATTTTATTTTGCAAAAAAAACAGATTAGAATTTTCATATAAATGAAATTGGAAAAAATAAATACATTAGGAAGTCGGTAATTAAGTATATTCACTTATCAATTATTGATATGATACCGCTCGATTTTAATTAGATTCTCACATGTTAATAAAATTATATCGATATACTTCTTCTCTATTGTTTCTCTGTGATTAAAATTTTTACGCGTATAAAAATCTTGTGTGTTATTTTTAAGAGATCCTTCCAAGTTATCTTTTCTTATATAAATAAATTTATTTAGTATTTAAAAGTCATTGTGATTATTGTGTTATTTTAAATGTAATAATCTTCCATATTTCATGAGAAACCATACCCAATTTCCATCAATTATCACTACAATAATCACAGTGGTTATTTATTAGTCTCTGATTTTACAATTTAAAAGTACTGAAAATAGCGCACTAACTAATACAAAGTTTTCACTCTGCTACGTCCGTCCTTTAATGCGTTTTCCGGAAAATGCGTTTTATACCGTAAACCTGTGATCACGTTTCACAGGAACGGGGGCCTTATCTTTATTGGTTGAGGCCGCGAGGATGATAACCTCTATAAAAAATCCTTAGCCCCCAGCTTTGGCTATGGTGAAGAGGACGCGCATTCTCCTTAGGTCCTTTGCATCCTTACGTCGCGTCGGTGCGTGGCAGTTATGTAAAGGAAGGAGGAGATACACAGAGTGAGGACCAGGAGAAAGGTTTTGACCAAGAAAAAAGAATGAGGATAGAGATATTATTAGCCAAAGAATTAATTCATATAAATGATAAGGTTGTACAAATGTATAGTAAAAGTGGTCATTTACGCCGTCATATCAGGATTAAATTAAATGAGGTTATTAAAAATCTGACAGTTAGGTTTATCAAAGCGGAGTCTGAGCTCGATAGGAGCCAACTTGCTTTTGTCATTCAGGATTGGATGGGTATTATGAATGAGGTAGTGAACATTTTGATGCTGATTAGAGGATTTAACAGCGTACTTTTGAAACAAATTACAGCAATGGTGAGGACTGGAACGAATAAGATGATTGCTTGGAAAACGGAAGGTAGAATAGAAGTTACTAGAAAAGAGGAAAATACGAGAAAGGAAGGACAAGGAAAAATATTACTGATACGGAGGAAGTAGAAACAGGTGGGAGTAGGAAGAGGAAAAAACCTGGAAAAGGTGTAAGTCCCACCACATGTAGTGATGAGTCATGGATATCAGCACCCGCTCATCCTGTTAAAAGAGCATCTACGAAAATGGCTACTAGTGAAAGACAGATGTAGCACGAAAGAGGACAGAACTATGAAATGGGTAAAAGAGATAATAGAAAGGAAATACACTGCTGGCCAAAATTAACGCACCACTTTTTTTCGCCGTTTTTTTCTTTATGTTCTGTCGGAGGTAGGACTTTGAAATTTTGAGGATAGTTAGGCCCATAGGTTATCTCAATGCTCCAGGAGCGCCATTGTTCCCTGCTACCCCCTTGCGGTATCGACCACCCCTTGAATGCTAGGGGGTCGAAAAACTGATAAAAAAGGCTCTAAATTTGACAGAAAAAAAGAAAAAATCCGAAATTTTTTTACAGAATGTGGTTCTTTAGGTTGCGGCCTTTCCGAAGATGCCCGGCTCAATTCTCTGCGACACCCCCAACCCCCTCCCTAATTTTCCGCCCCTTCTTAAGGGATGGTTTTTTCGATTTTGCTCAAACTTGTACCAAAGCTTCCTCTCCACCCCAGTTATACCTAGTAAAAATTTGGTCGCGTTTGCATCAACCCCTTGATTGCTACAGGCTGTCAAAAAACCACCCCTTGCTGTTTTTTTACTTTTTTCACAGTTGAAAGTCAATTTTGGACCTACTGTTAACGGAAAAACTTGTTTCCGTGCCGACCGTATCGTTCCTGTTGATGGTTTGGGCCTGGTGCGAAACCAACCCCCGCTGAGGGGGTTCATACTCCCAACCCTCTCAATCCACCCCTGGAGGTGGGCGGGTAAATTGGGTGCATGCGATCGATTGAGGGATCATTGGAGCATTTCTGTACAAATTTTCAAGTCGATACTCGAACCGTTCTCGCGCGATATGCAAAAAAGTAGAAATTTTGAGATTTGCAACCCCAAGTTCACCTAGCAGCCACGACTTACTGGAGGCAGTTGGCAACCCGCGGATTGGCCTCTCACAAAGTTTGAACTCTCCTCTCTTCGATCTCAAAAGGTGCAATCGCTCACATGATCCGCACAGCCTCCAGCGGCGCCGCGAGGATACCCTATCACCGTCACATCAGCCGAGGCGAGTGTCGGCGACGCACCCGGGTGGAAAGGAAACGCTCGGAACGATAGGACTACCAGCCGCTCAAAAAGACTCAAAGAAAAATCACAATAACAATTTTTTTGCTAATATCTCTAAATTAAAGATTTCCGTCAATTATGCATAAGGAAAAGGTTGTCCAGAACAATGCCCTAGACAACATATTAAAAGGACATTAAAATCGTCCAAAGTTGATTTTGAAAGTAAATAACAATTTTTCGCTAATATCTTGTAAACTAAAGCTTTTCGTGAAATTTGTATATGAACAAAATTGTTCAGAATCATGTCCGTGATAAGACATTAAAAGCACACTAAAATCGAGAAAAGTTTATTTCAAAAGTTGCCGGTTTGTTTGCAATAACAATACTTTGCAATTAAAAAATGAAAAATTTTTTTATAATGGTACCAATGGGGAGTCAGAACCTACAAGATGCAAAAGGTTTCGTTCCGATCGGGCCACTCACCTGGGCGTAATCGGTGAACATACATAAAAAAAAAATATACTGATTGAATTGAGTAACCTCCTCCTTTTTCGAAGTCGGTTAATAAAGACCCACGATTCTTACCGTAGCTTTTTTCGTTCTTTGTCCGCATATGATCGCCAGGTACCATCATTTTCAACTTTCTAGTTCGTTATTTCTCGCATGAATTACCACGGTCAGCGCGCTGCTTGATTTTTGTACTTGCCACGGTCAAGGGCCGAAATTCGTCACATTTGACGACTGGGAAAAACCCAAGAAGAACGGCAACCTTCCACCTCCCTTCCCTAGATTTCAAAATTTTGTTAACGAATCACAACATTCCTCTCCCGCCAAGAACATCCCCACCGAGGTTACATCGGTCATAGATTTAGACATTTTAGAAAGATACAAAATAGCACTAGACATAAAATAGCACTTGATACAACATAGCACTTGATTAAGAATAAACTAGCATTCTCCTAGTACTCGAATAGATCTTTTTAACCTAGCCACTTAGTCATTTTCCCAAAGCATCGGGTGGTCCTTCGAGTTATCGTACTTAGTTTTTTCGTTGGCACAAGCGTGCAGAATACCTACAAAGCTCGAACACCTTCGCGGTAAACACGAGCAATTAACACCATATTTACATCCATACATAATGGCTACAGTATAAATTAACTCAGGTAAAATGCAAATTTACTGACTTATAGTTTTGTTGAAGAGTAGTATATATCACTAGTATGTCCGCAAATCGCGCTCGCCAATTAAGCCGCCGTACACTCCTTTGACGAACTGGACGATTTTATTCTAAATGTAATTCAAAAACATTGAAAGTAGATATTACGGCGTAACAAACAAATTGTATAAAACACAGATATATTGAGAGGAAATTTGCGACATGACGGGAGAAAGTAGTCCTTTTTGAAAACCTCGAATTTAGTATCCGTGTCATTTGCGTGCCAACACCAGAATGGTATGTAACAATTTTAGTTTTTAGTATATATATTCATTCGTACATATTTTTGGCTTAAGCCGCACAGGCCATATCATAAACCTAAAAGACCTGTAGGTCAAAAGGCCTGCAGAGTAAGGGTTCCTGTGCTCCAAGGAACTGCGTCACGGATCCTTAGGAGCACCCAAAATTTCCGAGAGATTACCGTTCTCCCGCATGCAGAAAACCACGCCAAGGGCATAATAGAAGGGAGATTAGAAGTTTTAAATATGGTAAAATATGCCAAAAAGTGCAGAGTTCCAGAAGCAGTGAAGCAGTAAAAAACATTCAACATGAAAACAGTTGTATTGAAACAATTATAAGACGTGAATGGACTTGGCATCAGTGATGAGATGCATGGAGTCCTAATGTAAGTGAAGATTCAACCTTAGCAACTTCCGTGAAGTACGGTAAATTATTAATACCTTGCTGCAAAAGAATCTTTAGAATGTATTATATTGTACTTCAATATGTTTTATTATGGTTTTCATCTGACTCGCACTCCGACGCACACGTACACTTAATCACTACAATTATCGCAGTGATTATTAATTAGTCTCTGATTTTACAATTTAAAGGTACTGAAAATAACGCACTAACTAATACAAAGTTTGCACTCTGCTATGCCACGTACGTTCGTTAACGCGTTTTCCGGGAAAAGTGCCGTTACACTCTCCAAGAAAACCCCTCTACTAGAAAAATGTTAAAATTCTACGTAAGAAAAGTGCACCTTTCGGTGGTACGGGTGCGCGGAAGTAGTGTCGCAACAGTACTCCTCTCCAAGGCGCTTGACTTATCAGAAAGAGCAAATAATGGTATTCTAACATAAGTCCTTGCCACGTTGGGAGATTCTATTTCTATAAATACAAGCTTTAATCGTTCCGTCGATATTTGAATTTCCCTTAACATAAATTGTAATGTCGGGAGAATATTTACGGAACACCCTACAATATACATATACATATTCTATTAATAACATACATCCGTAACAGAACCTTCAAATTTCACATCAAACATAATATTATAACGAAATGTAAATTTACCAACTTCTATCACGTCTATCGGACTTTATAACTTTTCACTGACACTTGTTTACTGCTGGACACGTCTGTTCTCCTCAGAGGAAGTACACTGACTACAGGTCATCGAACAATATCCTCCCTCGCAGACTTGTTTCGTAGAATAATAAAATATAAATATTATTCGAAAAAGTTTCTTCTCTTATAATTTTTTGCACTCGATAATTTTTTTAATATCCCACCATACCAAGTCGGTCTATAGTTATCGATCGATTTACTCGCACCCTTCCTAAATATGAATAAGTAATTCTAGAATTGTAGAATCTGTCAATCATTTCGCCCCAGCAAGAAATTCCTCACAACCTTTTATCAAAATATTCTTTGAAAATGTGATGTTCTTGGAGAGTTGAGGAAAACAGAGGTGCATAAGTAACTCGAAGACCAGTTACGTTTGAGTTCACGCACGCGATGGCTGAATTGAGTGGTTGCAATAAACTCTGTATTTTTCTTTTATCCGTGATAGGACTTTGGCCGTATGGAAGCGCAAAGATTCGACACTTTAAAAACATTTTTATCAGCGTTACCGTTTGGCTTTGTGTACTGGCACAAGTATGTTTTATCAGCTTTATTTAATTATTAATTCATAAGCTTACAGAAATTTTTCTGCTGTAATGGAGTAAAGCAAATATATTCATTAGTAAACAATTGCTTATTTCATTCTTTTCTAAATGTTATTTACAATGACTACAAAGCTACAAGTAATTTAAAAAGAGCAAATGCAAATTTTTATAAGATAAGTTCATAATTACTTCCATACTTCTTAGATCATTAGTTTCGTAAGAAGCTGCCTGAATTTATCATATTCTTACGAAAATTAACAGAAAAGAGGTATTTACCAGTATGACAACAGGAAACGATATACTTTTATTAGAATTATGGGACAAAAAGCTGATTACTCCAAGCTTAATTTTTTCTTGGCAATTTCGAGATAAATATGCAATGTGGTATTTAAAATAACATTTGGAAATTTGGATGAACAAAATTTAGTCATTACTATCTTATGCAGAAATCTGTATATGTCAGTAACGAACAACTATTTTTAAACAATTAGATTTTTTATGTATCCGATAAGGTAATCATTTACCTTATTTATATTCGAGCAGAAAAATTAAATAAAATAAATAAATTTATATGTGTGTCCATCGTGCACCAGTGCACCCATACTTTAAGATAATTCCAAATTAAGGTAAGTAATCGTTTTCATTGAAGTATTGCGAATGTTATTTCCTACGTGAGATCAATATTTCATGCAACAATGTCACACAATTCTCATTTTTCCTTTTCATTGCAAATCAACAATATGCATATATTGCATTTCTGACTAAACTCAGGTAACAATTAGCAGTGTAATCAATTTATTTAGATTCGTGCTCTTGTCACTATGGAAGTGACGTTGTATCGTTTGTTAAGGGACCTGGCACTTATAACCGTGACCATGGGATCCCTTGCAAAATATCATACAGTCTGGTATCGTGCTAATACAGTAAGTAACAAAATAAAGCAGTAAGTTATGAATATATGTAAACGTCACTGTAAAACGCAGGTAAAAGGACTTTTAGATCGAATTAAATTGCATTTCCAAACAAATAACGATACGATACTTCAAATTATGCAGAAATATAACTGTGTGGGAAAGCAGCTGTCAACAATTCTTGCATGTAAATAAGTATTTCAAGTTTCGTAACGTGGAAAATACAAAAATAACATGCCATGCATCTTACAGCATGTATTTACTCGGTAGAGGGTATACTGATACTGTACCATTTGTCACCTATTATTTTGGATAAAAGTGCACCCCTCAATGAATCACGTCCAATAAAGTATCCAATGGATATTGAATTTTTGTTTAACAAAGACAGACATCCTATTTCCGCTACTATCGTTTACTTTTTATGGATAGCAATACTTGGAGCTTCATTTCTTGGAACAGAATCATTAACGATTACGGTCTGCTTACATGCCGCGAGCTTATTTGAAGTTACTAGGTAATGTTGTGTATCGTTATGTAATATAAACATAATTCATAATTAAATATGTATATTAGTTATGTATGCAATATTCCATATAAATTGTTACTAACCTAGATTTTTGAATCAATTGAAAGGTATTGTAAAGAAATGATTAATTGTCAGAATATTTTCAAGGTAGATATGTTACCGTGAAAGACCGAAACTGGAAAATGTGACTGGTGAATGTCAACATATACCAATTACGTCGGTGAAAGATCGAATATTTTATTAAATTCTTGTACATTCGGACCCTCACAGGTGCATGTCAACAATCACATATAGATTAGGTTAGGTGTATGTCGACATTTACCGGTGTAAGTCAGAAATAAGGGTATTTAGCAAATATTTCTGACATACACCAAGCGATTATGTGAATGCTGACATTCACCAGTGAAAGTCGACATTCTCCAGATTTCGGTGTTTCACTGTAACAGATACACGTCATAGATAATAGCATTAGTATTATAGTAATAGTATTATATCGCTTATATAATTGTGTTGTTTACAATTATTTTCAGTTACTATTTCGAAACAGCTGTTTCTGTCGAAGTTACTGACTCTTGTATTCCTCGCAAACATACAAATAATAAGAGTACGAGTTATTTAACTAAAAGCGTGTTTATGCATAGAGAAGCAATTCTGTAAGTATATTTTTATATGTACGTTAATAAATTCTAACAGTTTTAATAAATTGTGTAATTTACACAAAGTAAGTTGAATTTGAATTTTAAATATTGAAAGTACTTTCATTTTAAATTGCACCAAGTAATTTATATATGTACATATATTATTTAAACATCGATACTATTGGTCTTGAAGGTTTTGCAGTGAATGTGATAACTACATTAAGTTATCGTATACACCGCTAATAATATTGGGGGTAATTTCTCTGAGTATAAATTTATTTGTCGTAAGTAATTTCTGTTTGTATTATCCGAAATAAATGACATAACGTTGCACAAACAAGAATTATGGGATCACTAAATTTTGTTATTTATTTCAGCTGTCTCAATCTGTGTTCCATTCTACAAATGTCGGAGATTTACTGCTCTTCTTAATGTTAGTCGTAGGAGAAGTGCAATATATGTTTTTGATCAATTTCGCAATGCAGTTTGCGGCCGATGGAGCTGCTAACATTTCTATATCCATGTACATATCTTGGCGTGTTATGGACACAGCATTTTTTCATCACAATATGTTAGATATTCTATGAAAAATAATTGTAACTATAATGTTCTTCCAATTTTTATCATGAATTTTATCAGTGCTAAATTTGTTACTGTTCGTATTGTAATATAGCACCTTTGAGCGCATTCCGTAGCAGGTCGAGTTTTCATATACATCCCACGCTTTATGATTAAGTGCTATCAGTTCAGATACATGGTTTACAATTCATACAATAGTACAATGACTATAATTATGAAGGAAAGGTTGAAGAGATTAAAATGCATAAATACCTTAACGAAGTAACTAGGAGTACTGCTCACAGTGGAGCCTGAGCGAGGCGAAGCGTAACTGACGCTGACCGAATAAATGTTTTTGCAAACTTACTCAAAGTTTATCAAGAAAATATTCATTTTTTAAACAATCAGTGAGGGCGCTGCTGACAGCAACACTTTAATAATAAATTAAATTCTCTCAAAGCCGACATACAGTCGCTTCGATTCATCAATCTAATTAAGACAAACAATATTGAATTTACTTGTCTAGATAAATTTTTCTATTAACTAACAATTTTTTATTATCCCTTCTGTTCTTCCTTAGAACTTCATTTTGATTTGATAAACTCAATTCTCTCTTTAAATCCCCTTGCCTTATAGCCTTCTGTTCGAAATTTGTTAATTTTCTGTACTTGGATACCTCATGCGAATCTCACGGTTTAAAACAGCTTCCTGGTCTAAATGATGAAGCAGTGGTATATAGCTGGCGTCGACACTGCTTTCTTTATTATCATCATTTTGTTCTGTTTTATCGACTGTAAGTTGAGCTAACTGGTCACTTATGTCGCTATTTTCAGGAATCACTGACAAATTTTCTTCACTGATGGTGATGCCTGCGTAAAATGAATTGTTGGCTTTTAACCGAATAAGAGCTGTGCGTAATTTAATTGCAGATGCCCGAAATTCAACGAAACCTCTTGGTGTATCACGGTTAAAAACAATCGTTGATGGAAGATCTGAAGGTCTGTGGGGCAAATCTTTTACAAGACGTGATACGTCCTGGCGAAAATTAATCACACTTCCAGTGTACGCATATTGAGCTCTTCTGATTTTGTATAGCGAGACGGCTAGGTGCATTCGAGTGATGAGCATTTGCTGAATGTATGTTAGTCCTATGAGATCCTGAGGTACTTCTCCTGGATCCATAAAATTCGCTGATGTAAATCTTGATTGTTTATTTGGATACAAAGAAATTGTACAAAAGTCGAATTCAGCCTTTATTATATCAGGATAACAGTGTTTGCAATTTTCGCAGGTCATTAACCTTATACTTGACATTTCTTCATCAAACTCATGGGCTACTTCAACTATACTTTCATTATACCCGGTAATGTTTCGAAGATCAAGAGAATAAACTCTTCTTGTCTTTGCCGATGAGCTTGCACCCGTCGTCTATTAGCTTCGATTCTCTGGGCGATGCTTGTTCTCCTCAGACGTGGCAATAGGCTTGCTTTTATGCAATGGTTTTTGCTAAAAGAGAGTTTTAAGAAAGAATACTTTTATAATAAATAATCATGTGAAGAAAAAATATTAGCCCCTTTTCTTCCATTGTATATATACCTGAGTATGTTCTCCAAGAGAGCTAACCCGATTAAAAAGTTGTTTGAAACCAGACTCCTAAGTCATCTCTAAATTCTCGGAAAAGTATCTCGAATATTGCTTTTAGAACCTATGCTAGGCCAAAAAGATTAACGCGGCACTTCCTTAATTCCTCTCAAGAAAAAGCCGAGATACTAAAGATATTCGCCTAACTAATTAAACTGGTTCTTTCGATCTTCTCAGAACCTCAAATAGTCTAATGAGACGTTCACCAAGAAGAAAAGACCAGATTTCTGCTATTTCTAGTGAATAGACGTCGTTCTGGGCTAAAATTAAGTCTAACTCCTTTAATTTTTATCCGATTTCGCTCAATATTGAACTTGAAGTTGTTTTTATTTAGATCTCGAAATATGTGAAGTTTCAAGGCTCTATCTATGATGGTTCTCAAGAAAAGCGCATTACATGAGTCGAAGTATAGTCTTCGCTCGGCTTCGCCTCGCTCAGACAATTTAATTTTCAAGGAAATGTTTTAACAAATGCGTGCTTGAATCTTTACAACGTTTTGCAATGAAAATTCTAAATGACTAGGATGAAAAGGTTTAGCTACACCGTATGCGTAACGCCATGATGCCATTAAACGCATTAATTGGTTTTTTATTTTTCGTTAAGCCCGCAGACATAATATTATATGTAATTTGATAGATTATTATTTTTATTTTAATTTGGAAGGTTCGATAAAGTTTAGATTTCACGTTGATATATGAAATACTAAATGAATTACACATTGAAATGAATCGTTAGGATTTTTAATGATTTGTCACAGTTGAGTGATTAAATATGTATTCCTTGATATTCACAGATATAATACCAGCTGGTACGAAACATCTATAGCCACGCAGAAATTACTGCAGATGGTCATACTAAAAAGCAATCAAGGCTTTACCTTCACATTTTATAATATCTTCGAAGCATCACTGCGAGGCTTTTCGGTGGTACGTTATTCTCAATTCTACTAAAAAATTACTCACCTCTTATATCTTCATATAATTATATCTTCATATATAATATCTTTATATTTCAGCTATTTCAAACATCGGTATCCTACTTTGCGGTGCTGATATCTTTAAAATAATTTACGTTCAATTGCACGGGCATTGATTCTGTAGCATGCCCAATTCCGTGATGTCATATAGTAATCGATTATATGATTATTCATCATAAAATAAGGTGTTAAAACCGTAAATTAATAAATTAATATCTAATAATCTGCTTTTTCATTAGCCCAAAATAAAACGAATGTACACAAAGCAAATGGTCTTCCTGCTAGAAAACCAAATTAGAATTTTAAAATTGATAAATCTTTCTGACACACTATACACAATTTCATTGCGATGTAACGATGTTGCATATACATGTAAAGCACACTACAAGCTTGAAAGTGCTATCAACTATCTATCTTGTAACATGTCTGGTTTAGACTTAATGTTAGTATCAGTTTTAATTACATTATGTGACGCTTCTGCAACTAAGCCGGTTTTGTTATTTACTGCTGTTACACGCACATATTTTGGGATTTTCTCTGCCATCAGTCAGATAATCCTCCACTGAAAAGAGTATCCTGCTGAAGGCTAATGGTAATTTAGTCCCACATAGGTCTTTTCGTAACAATTGATGCTAATGGTAAGAAGTGAATACCAAAATTAATGTATATAAGAATGAATAATTTTTTAGAAACAGTAGCCCATGAAATATATTGTAAAAAATGACCGAGTTATAGCGTAAAAAAGTAAAATTAAATATAAGAACTATTTGTAGACATAAAGTAAAAGCTAATGCATATTCTCGTAATATAATCGCCTGGTTCAGGCCAAGACGGCTACAACAAGAGTACTCCGAAAAGGGCACTTCTAGTCTTAGGACCCCCTTCGCCAGTCTAGCTTGCGAACTGTTTATTGTATATATAAACTGTAATTAAAACAGTAATAGTTAAAAATAGTATGATTATTGAAAAATACTGAAAAATAGTTATATGTTTTTTATTAGATAAATTACAGTAACTTCACAAATTATAATTGTGAATTAACCTGTTTCAAAATGCTTTGTTACATAAACTAGCAGTGTACACTCGCTAAGCGAGTAAAATGAGTTTATTGTTTATCAATGTGTAACGTCCCTGGAACCTAAGCTCAGATAGTTACAAGCGCTAGGAAGGTAAAGAGCGGCTTTTACCCACTGAGCGATTCGTTTTCTAATAAAGATTGTGGGATTCGTGTGGTGTGCGGTTAAGAAGTGAAATCCACAGGTCAAAATCTTTCAACAATTTAGATTTATTCAATAAAACGATAAATGAGACCACCAAATAACAATAATAACAAAATAAAGAAAAATATATATATGTATTATGAATAATTAATTAAACTAAAGAACTAAATAGATTTTGATAATAATAACAATGATGAAAAATAATAGAACTTAACAACTAGACGACACGTAATAAATAATTGTGAATTTAACAAATTATAATTCGCTAGATAATAATAATCGTGAATTTTGGAAAGATACTCGCTGGTATCTAAGTATACAGGGTGTCTCACAATAATAAAAAATGAAACTTCAAACTCTAGTTTTGCAAAGGAAAATCTTGTTCAGAATGACATTCTCTACCACCCTTTTTAGGGAGTAACACTAGTTGTGTGACACCCTGTATAATATAATATACACTTTATGTAATGCGGTGGAGAATGCTTTTAACGAATTTGCTAAAGCAACTTTAGCTTTTGATCTATATAATAGCCTTGAAAAGTACCCAAAGCTTGTGGAAACACAGTACAAAAAAATGGACAAATATTTCATAAAAAGAAAGTTAATGTAATAAATAAATCATAATAATATTTAGCTCATGTGACGCTTTTACACGAGCATAGAATGTGAGAAAAACATAATGAAGTAAAAATCTTTTTACTCCCTCGTTTCGAACTATATTTTATATCACAAGAACCGGATAATCATATTGTAGTTATGTTTTTGAAGTTAGAGTGGTATACACGTAATTTAAATAATAGTTTATTTTATTTCGTAATACAAACATTTTTGTAAAAAAGGGCTTATATAATGTAAAAACTGGCAAAATGTCTTCATTTCAAACATTTATGTTGTAGCATTTTATAGCTTACTTTTTGCAGGATGAAAAAATATATTCATGGGATATGTAAAAGAGGAGATAGTAGTTTTTCAATCAACACATGAATTACATTGTCGTATACAGCACAATGTGTGACAAATTATAAAGAATTCATGAAACATAACAATTTTTCAGTATTTTGAAATTTGACAACATCTTTGACTGTAAACAATCAAAATAAAGGTTTAGATTACTATCTACATCATAAGTTGTTCATATTAGAAACAACATCCAATTGACTGTAAGATCTACAACATTTGACACCAATATTCTCAATATAATTTTCATAATCAATTAAAACATACATTCATCTTTATTATATATTATTCATTTTTCAAATGCTTAAATATATCCCCTCCGTAAACTAAATTGCTTTTACTATTTACTTTTATTACTTACAATCAGCACTTCCAAAATTTTTTTGTTTGTGTATTTATAATCTCTTATACGTATTATAAAGTAATATATATTATTGACACGTTTTTTGCAATGGTAAACTTTCATTTGCAAAGCTCAGTTACTTTGACAAAGGCCTTTCACCTCTTCCTTACGTTCTCTTAATATCTTCTTTAACATATATTTACGTGAATAATCTCAATAAAATCCAAATTAATACTAGTTAGAAAAATATTTGTGCATAGTTTTCTTTTGTACTTATTGTTATTGTTCAAGAGGAATTAAATGAACATTAATTATAATAACTCATATGAAATATAATAATGAATATAAAATCTAATTTAGTATTTTCACTTATTAGTATTATTGATTATACTGTTATTACAAACTGGAGGATTATATTTACTTTCAGAAATCAATTGGAATTTTGTTTTATTTGATTAACTGAGAAATTTTTATTACTGTATATTTCTTACTTGTTTCTACACTATCGATTTATTAGTTACATTCAATCTCCAAGTGATGTTGTACTCATCTTCATAGCGATAAATTAAAAGTATATTTAAAGAAAAAATGGATCAATATAATACATTTGTTTTTAAACCACACGATACTTCATTTTTACAACTAGTATTTAAACAAAAATTTGTAATCATTTTTCATGATTACTTTTTGTTTAATTGTTTTCAAATAACTTACTATAATTTAAATTTATTTTTCCATCTTGGGGGTGTAATACAGTACTTTTCTCAAATTTTCAACTAATTGTTTGCAAATTCACTACAAATAATTACATTGTTTTCTAATAATACATTTGACAATGAAGTATTAGTAAGATCCTTTGCATAGTAAAAATACTTGCTTTCAAAGTATAAGTTACATGTATATGTGTACTTTTTCAACTCAACCATCAGCTTCAATAATGCTACAATTCACTTTATTCTTACATTTTCATCCGCAAGAGCTCTGTTAAAAATTAAAGTAATAAATATTACAAAAAATAAATAAAAACTAGTTCCCAACATAATCTTCCAACTTTGTCATAGAAAAATATTGTAGATAGTATTTAAACAAAATTATACAATATGATATGTGACACGTTTTTAGCATTTTATACTCTTACTTGTTCTTAATAACAAAAATTATTTATATACATTATTATTTCGAGGTGTTTACAAAAGCTTTATTCGCTTCCGCAACAGGAGCCAATGTCTTGAATATCCATTTCCAACCAAACGTATACTTGCTAGAGTGAGATAACATATTCGACTACACATTTCGCAAAGGCGTTTTACCTGCAGGAGTATATCCAAGGTTATGGTTATAACCTACAGTTGCGACATCAGCGATATCTGGCGGAGCAAAAATTTGCCAATAGAATTACGGTTCTAGATGTCCTGTAGCTTATTTGTAATTATACAGTCACCGATTCGCATTTCAAATCGACGTTCGACCAACTGTGAGTACGAAGTATTTCAACGAAGTATTTCTTACTACGCTTTTGTTATACATTTATACATAGATATATATTATTGGTAAATTTATTTCTTGATTTCTATAATAACAAACTTGTAACAAAAATGTTTCTTGTTTTTTAACATTAACAAATTTAATTTTCAGTGAGTTAACTTCACGATGAAGATGAACATTTTCTGTGGAGGGAAAAACGTATATTTGGTCGGAAAATATGATGCTACTGTGAATCAATTTATCGAAGTAAGTATAATTATATGTAAATTTTAATGAATTAAAATTTTAATTAAAACATTTCCAAAAATTATCCGTTAACAAATTGCGACAAATGTTACATCATTCGATTTTTTTTTGTCGTGTACATTACTAACCGGCATGCCATGAGTTGTGAAAGCTTTTTATTTTTTAAACTGACTATAATTTTTAAAACAAAGTAATATTGAGTTCATTTTGTCATATCCATGAATGGAGATTTAAATGAAGAAAATGCAGTGAAATATTCATTTTAATATTAAATAATACTACATGAAATATTTGAACCTTAAATATTTCGGTTAGAAGTTCAAAAAATAATTCAGCATTTTCTTTGTTCAAGTTTTAAGCAATATAAATTAAATTGTCAATAAAACTATCTTCCTTACTAGAAGTAGGAAACATAATTAATACTATATTTAGTATTAAATGTAATAAGTGAATAAATATGATTAAAATGACAAGTAATAACCCATACGATCTGGCTAAAAATGTTTACTGTATTGCTATGCACATTTTATTGTATATATATGTATACTGGTCTCATGACTACTAAAACCCATATCGTGATTTACTTACAAGATCTTGTAACCCTTCTTTTCTAATATATAGTAAGTAATCCGGCTATTGAATCCTTCTATAATGTTTCAGTATTTTTACTTTCAACTGTGACAAAAAATATATTTTCTCACTTTTTTTAAATTGTGTTAAATGTCTATTGGTCTTTAACTAAATTTAATTTAATATTTCTTTCGATATTTCTTACAAATATTGACATATCCATTTCAATAATTTTAATAATTCTTTAAGTTGTTTTACAAGAATTGCATAGTCAATTAATCATTAATACTTTTGTAGAATTAAAATGAAATTTTGTTTTATCATAGCTTTCTAATAATCTGATGTTGTTCATAACTATATACATAATAACATAAGATAGTCTGCCTATCTTTTACTGATTTTTTCATGTTGCGCACCTTCTTTTTATTAACATTTAAAGTACTGGGAGTACACATAAGTTTTTATTGAAGAGAATGGAAAGAGAACATATTTTATATATATTATATTTGACATCTATGTAATAAAATTACTACAAAATTACTACATAAACTTAGTATTTTGTTGTTTAATTTTTTTGATCTATAACTGCTTGTGACAACCATGGTACTAACTTTATTGTTTTCTTATTCGCTTATCAAACAATATTTTTCCATATGTTTAAATTATATCTTTTGTATCTATAATATTTATCATTTTTCAATTTAATTTTAATTTTTATCTTCAAATCAGATTTATATGCAGCAATTTTGATGCCAGTGTTTTTAACAGTAATTATAATCTTTGTTGTTAATGGATACACAGTATTTATAATTTTTCCACAGAAATTAAAATCTTTTTTTGTGGAATGTTAAAGCACATTTTGCCCGTAGTAGATTCAATAAATGTTACTCTTTCAATTTTACTTACAGCTGTATATCAATATAAAACTAACTAGCACATTTAATTCTGGCCTTTGTTTTTTTTTTAAATTTTTTTTCCAAATTTAATTTCCACTAGATGATTTCATTCCTACCAGGATCAAGAATATTAATTTTTATTTATCAACTAAATATAACATTAATTCAGGAAATAATTAATTTTAAACATGTGTTTAAATCCCTTTGTTTGAACTGATGTATAATTACTATTTTTATCAAATACAAATTAAAATAATAACATTTTATGTGTTAGAATAAAAAAAGAGAAATCATGCAATAACCAAAGCAATAAGTTTTTGTATTATTAAATCACTATGAATGTTTGTTTTGTATTCTTATTACACAAGATTGTTTTCATATAGAGTTGAATTTTTCCACCACTCTAAGGTTGCTACTTAAGTTTGTTTTTAAAAACAACCTGGCTGTACATAAAAAGATAAATAGTCGCAAATATATTGCATTAATTAATTACAGTATTTATTTTTAATATACTATTCAGTTTTGTTCAATATTTCCTTCATGAAATTATTATTGTTAATTCTTGTATTTTTGTATCGTTAGTCGAATAATGTTTTTAGAAGTTATGAGACATTCTGTATCAAGACTTCTATGACAGTGATAGTAGTTCGAGAGACTTGTGATTAAATGAAAAGCGTGCGGTATTATTTTGATCGAAGTTCTCTTTTCTGCAGGATCTTTTTTTTTTCCTTTTTGGCTTTACGTATACGTAATTTTACAATTGCTCGTGATTGTATTTATATACGGTATTGCTTCGAAACAAGCATAGTTTCGAGCTTCAAAATTAGCAAATTTTTATCCCCACTTCTTTGATTGAAGTTCGCCGCCGAATGAGGGATTCGTGAAGGAGTGAGAGGTCCGCGAAACCGAAGAAGTAATAAATTTTCACGGTTGACCGAATAGTTTAGTGGAAAGAGGACAGAACAAAAATATTATTTTTTCACTCTGATGCATGGCGATTCTGTTGTATTATGAAAAGTATATTCTCCGAAATTAATATCAATATGCTTTTTTTTAAATCTAATGACTGAAAGTGATGAATAATTTGAGGTGCATTTTTATTTATAATTTTAATTAATTTATTTAACAAAAATAAAAAAAATTGAAAGAAAAATTATTTAAGTGCAATAAATGTATTATTTTCTCACTCTAATACATAACGATTCTGGAGTATTACGAAAAATATATTTTCTGAAATTATAGTGCTGGCCTATTTTTTTTTTTTAATTATAATGGCTAGTTTAATGAACACTTTGATGAACATTTTTATCTATAATTTTAATAAGTCTATTTAACAATCAAGCGAAACATTTTTTAAGTGTAATGCAGTATTTAGAATATATAATATGATAATACTGTTGTATTCCGTAGGGATCAGGTTTATTATATTAAATAGACTTTGATTCCAAGCGGAATTTTGGGCTAGTTTTATTTAACGCGTACAGTAATACTAGCTGATATTTTGTCGTGCAGACGTGCAAGAGTTCGGTCTAAGATATAGATTTAACTGTTCTCTAGTTTCAGAAAGTACAAAAATATATATATATTTGGAAGAGTAGTGGAGGGAGTTGGAATTGGTAAGGACAGGGTTCAAAAATGATTCATAGGGTAAGGTTAAGGATGATGTAGGGCTGACTATTGACAGTATGATTCGCAGTTAAGGATGAGGTCACCGGATAGTTGAGTAGGATATCTATATTGATTTAGGTTGGCATACAACAATACTATATGAATTATACATATACAATACACAGTAATATATACAATATACACAATATAATAAATATACAAGCACCAGTTATTGTTTGTATCATATCACTCACAGCAGAGTGGATAGAAATACTGAAAATATTTGTGTTTGTTCCTTCCTCATCCTTGCAATCCCTTATCAGAATTTTGTTGCAGCTATTTAATATTGTGGGATAATAATTGTTGAATGCCGGTTAACGGGAATAACAAACAATTGGATATATTTTAAAAAAGATACAAAAGAATAAAAGCACAAAATTTTACGCGTGACCGCTTCTCGCAGGTCGAAAACTCAAAACGTGTCGACCGCACCTTGCAGATCGAGATTTTACACCACTTTGACGCGATCGCGGTTTTTCGTGTCCGAACAGGCACACGCCGGCTTTTTAACCGACTTCGAAAAAGGAGGAGGTTACTCAATTCGATCAGTATTGTTTTCTATGTATGTTCGCCGATTACTGGGTGGACCGATCGGAACGAAACCTTTTACATCTGGTAGATTCTGACTCCCCATTGGTACCATTATCAAAAAATTTTTCATTTTTCAATTGCAAAGTATTGTTATTGCAAAAAAACCGGCAACTCTGGAAATAAACTTTTCTCGATTTTAGTGCGCTTTTAATATCTTATCACGGACATGATTCTGAACAATTTTGTTCCTATAAAAATTTCGCGGAAAGCTTTACTTTTCGAGATATTAGCAAAAAAATTGTTATTAACTTTTGAAATCAACTTTGGACGATTTTAATGTCCTTTTAATATGTTGTCAGGGGCATTGTTCTGGACAACTTTTTCCTTATGCATAATTGACGGAAAGCTTTACTTTTCGAGATATTAGCAAAAAAATTGTTATTAACTTTTGAAATCAACTTTGGACGATTTTAATGTCCTTTTAATATGTTGTCAGGGGCATTGTTCTGGACAACTTTTTCCTTATGCATAATTGACGGAAAGCTTTACTTTTCGAGATATTAGCAAAAAAATTGTTATTAACTTTTGAAATCAACTTTGGACGATTTTAATGTCCTTTTAATATGTTGTCAGGGGCATTGTTCTGGACAACTTTTTCCTTATGCATAATTGACGGAAAGCTTTACTTTTCGAGATATTACCGAAATAATTGTATCTTATACAATTCTCCCCATTCCACTAAAAAGCATGAAATAAAATAATTTTAAGAAAAAAAATATACCGACTTCGAAATGCACTAAAAAGTGTAAAATAATTTCTATTTCCTAATGAAGTAATTTCTATTTCATTCAATCATACAATTACGTAACAGATATGAATGAAACCTATTTACTCGTTATGTAGTATATTAAATATATTTCAACCTTTTCGGAGGCGGCGCAAAATTAAAAGGTTTTCTTGAACATATCAAACTTGGGACAGTCGAACAATTTGCGCCGCCTCCGAAAAGGTTGAAATATATTTAATATACTACCTAACGAGTAAATAGGTTTCATTCATATCTGTTACGTAATTGTATGATTGAATGAAATAGAAATTACTTCATTAGGAAATAGAAATTATTTTACACTTTTTCGTGCATTTCGAAGTCGGTATATTTTTTTTCTTAAAATTATTTCGTGTCCGAACAGGCACACGCCGGCTTTTGTTTTTTTCTAACGGTCGCAGTAATATTCGATTGCGCAATTTCACGATACTACAATATATTTGCGGGAGTAATGTCTATCCATGATTTACTTACAAGATCAATACAATCGTTTATATTAAATAATTTATAAAATTCATCTACTCCATTTTCGTATTGCAAAATACGACAAAGTGTTTGATGACGGTACAATGTTTTAAATTTAGCTATCACAATTTAGTCCATCGGCTGCATGAGGGATGTAATGCGTGGTGGTATGTATACAATTTCGAACATGTCTTCAGTTTCTATATCTTGATGACTGGAACAATCGCTTTTGTATTAATTTTACCATTTAAAATAATAAGTTTACCTGTTACCTACAAAACAAACGGAAGCATTCAGGAAGGTAAAGGAGGTTTAAATTTTTCGAATGATCAAGATCGTATCTAGACGTAAAATTGTCCGTCCTTTTCCTTTGCGGTGTCATAATTGAGCATTGCTATTTCAAAAAATGGACTTTACTTTGAAATGATCTTGAAGGTCAAGGTCTAACAAGGGACATTACCCAATCGCCAATCACCGATTTTGATGTCCTTTGAGTGTGATGTGGAGCGCAAAAAGGTGTTTGACACGTGTTTTTTTTTGTCGGCCATCGTGCGTGTTGAAGGGGTGAAAGTGGCCCCCAAGGTTGGGGTTGCAAAACATATTTTCTCGAGTATCTCAGGAACTATTAGGCCTGGACAGGGGATTCAAGGTGCAGGTTTTTCTACTTTCGACGGCCAATGGTATGGCGTGGATGGAGTTTTGAAGGGTTTGTTTGTTTAAAAAATATATTGAAAAATGGCACATTTTTGTGGCTTTTTTTGGTTGAATGTTGACCGATTTTGGTAGGAATTGGTACGGATAAACTGTGTGTCTTCGCGAAGGGTGCGGATGAGTTGGAGTTTTTGAATATTGTTGGACTGCGGATTGTGCGCGCATCTCGACTCGCTGCCCCCCTATAGCGATGTCTACGTTCTATTTTGATATAATTTTTTGTATTATTATTCAATTACCTTGCTTTGTGCTTTGTTGGTTGCTTCATGGGTGCGGCAAGCCGACCTGGCGAATGGAAAGTGCCGGTAATCCTCATCGTAAAAGTGGTGGGTGCGCTGGGCGCGGGGAATGCTAGCGCTTTGTTGAAGTAAGAGTGGTTGTTCCTTTGAGATTGTTCCTTGTTTGGAGGGATGTGGTAGCTCTGAAAAGAGCTGGTGTTATTAGTTCTAAAAAGAACTGATTTTGGTATTCTGAAAAGAGTTCATTTTTGTAACTGTAAAAAGCACTGAAGAAAGTGTTGGAGAAGTTGCAATCATAAGGAAGCGGTAGCTGAAACTATCAGTATATTCTAAATTTTTGAGGTAGAAAAGTAAATACGAATAAAAATTTTATATATTCATGCAATTCAGCATTAATTTATGTAATTGTTACAATAATGGAAAGTTTCGAAAAAATGTGTGAAACATAGATGTCGTTGACACCACGAACATTTGAGAACAACAACTTCCGCGCAATCTGAACAATTCATGACTTGGAGTTGATTGAAACAAAAGTCTACTGGGTTTTCAAAATGTTCCGGCCTGATATCCGTGTAACCACATCGAAACCAGGCATATTTAAACAATTCTCTATATCTAGGTGCAGATAACTGGTTGTGTATTAATGATTGCATTTTTATAATCGTATCACGCGCATGTAAATTAATTTGTAAATCTAATATAATTACTAAATCTAAAAGTTTCCGAGCAAAATTTTTCCAAATTCTAAAGCCATATACATCTAAAGGCTGAATGAGACCCGTGGTGTTTTTCGGAATTGTTAAAATTGTAATAGTTTTATTTTGCGGTGTGATATTTTGAATTAAATTTTCGTCGTACCCGGTCCATGAATCTAATAATAAAATGCTATTTTCGGTCGTGTTCGGAAAGTACACCAGTTCTAACCATTGTTTCAATAACTCTTTATTTAATTTACCGGACGTTGATGCCCCAATAAAAATATTAGGCGCCGTGAACATTGATCGTTGCACACGAGGACCAATTCGACCACTTGTTTCCTTCAATACTATATACAGTGGAGACAAGAGTTGTCCATCTGCTGATATTGTCGGCTGTATTGTATAACTGTGCGTTATAGCTGATGATGACTGTACAATAGATTCCGTATGTTTTTCTCCTTTCCAAGAAAGAGTACGGCCACTATGCATTTCTAATTGAAACCCGCTCTGATCAGAGTTAAATATATTTTCTTCCCCGCAATTTTGATAATATTCACGAACAAGAGATACGAATTCATTTGCGTTTTCGCGTATATCAGATAAATGTTCACTATAATTTCTCGTAATGAATTTTGTTGTTTTCCTAGAAACGATATTATTTGATTGCTTAAATTTCCATAACCACTTTTGAGACGCTTTAAATCCAACTACGTTAAGTTCTTGTTGTTCTTGTAATGCCCAACGTTTTAAGTCGATATCATGAATTACAATTTTTCTATTTCGCGCCAAAATAAATTTTTCTGATTTCTGATTTTTTAATTTTTTATACCTTTTCTGTACTGTCGCGAAAGATAATTTCCTTTTTTTCCCACTTTTCCAAAAGTCCACAGCACTTTTCTTATATTCAATATCAGCAGATTCACGTTTTGACTCATTTAGAGTTGTGTCACGTGAACTGGATGAACTACCACTGCGTTGCAATGAATTTGATGGAACGTCGTGTATCGACGATGAAAATTGGTCCTCGTGTATATGATCTTCGAATAATAATTCTTGTTGAGTTTCAATTTCTGTGTAGCCTACCTGCATATATCTGTCAATCAGGTCACTAATAGTTTCAGCTAACTCAACTTCCTTTGCGTTTACCGGTGTGTGTACACTACTATTTTCATAATTAAATGAATCCATTAGAATTTTAATAACATTTATAGGATTTACTTTCATTTTAATGCAATTGATATTTTAAGCAAGGAACAGAAAATGAGCAAGGAATTGTTGTATTAAAGAATTACGTGAATACAGATAATCTTATACGAACAAATTTAAATTTCAATTAAATTGTACGAGTGTTAAATTCGTGTGTACTACTGTACTGAATTTTAAATGATGTACCAAATGCTCACTTTGCCTTTCTACTAAAGATTTAAATTATTTAGTGTGTTGCTTGGTTGTTACAAAAATTCTGTCTTAAAACTAGCGGGTTTGTCTTTTTATTAACTATTGTATGTGGGCGGATATTCGAAGGTGAGACTAAAACTGAGGTGGGGTGAAGTTGTTGACCAATCGTCTTTTTCTGGAAATGTCGGGGGTTGTTCTTCCCTTTCCTCGGGGTACATGGTTGGAAAAACCCAAGTTGGCGTGCAGGTAGAGAATATTTTTACCGATCATTTATGGGACGGTTTATTGCGGACAATTATGACAGGAAAGTGATTAACCTTTGAAATGAGTTCTTTTTAGAAATTATAACATCAGCTCTTTTCAGAGCTACCATATCTTTCTAAACAAGGAACAATTTCAAAGGAACAACTACTCTTATTTCAATAAAGCGTTAGCATTCCTCGCGCCTAGCGCATTTACCACTTTTACGATGAGGATTACCGGTACTTTTTATTTTCCAGGTCGGTTTGCCGTACTTATGAAGCAACTAACAAAGCACAAAGTAAGGTAATTGAATAATAATACAAAAAATTATATGAAAATAGAACGTAGACATCGCTATAGGGGGGCAGCGAGTCGAGATGCGCGCACAATTTGCAGTTTAATAATATCTGTTATAAAGGCGAATTCAAAAATTCCAATTTATCCGTATTTTTCACGAAGATATATAGTTTATTTGTACCAATTTTTATCAAAATCGGTCAACATTTAACCAAAAAAAGTTACAAAAATGTGCTATTTTTCAATATATTTTTTAAACAAATAAACTTTTCAAAATTCCACTTACGCCATATTATTGGCCGTCGAAAGTAGAAAAATTTGCATTTTGAATTGTTTCTCTAGGCCTAATAGTTCCTGAGATATTCGAGAAAATATGTTTTGCAACCCCAACTTTGGGGGCTATTTTCACCCCTTCAACATGCACGATGGCCGATAAAAAAAAATACGTGTCAAATATTTTTTTGCGTTTTATATCATACTCAAAGGACATCAAAATCGGTGATTGGCGATTGGGTAATGTCCCTTGTGAGTATGAATCTAATTCGAACAAATTAACCTCCAAACAGTTCGTAAGCTATGCCACGCGGTGGTGTCCACCTCTTCACAAAGGCATTTGAGAACGACCAAGGAGTAGCGGCAGGGCACTTTCGTGAGCTGGGCGATACTCTGGTTACTCAAACGGGTCTGTGAGCTGTGCCTCGACCAAACATGGCAGAAATCATACAATTCTACACTAGCGAGACTACCTCTCGCAAGGGCAAACAGGTACAATTAGAAGATACGGCGGGACACTTTACGTGGGCCGAGCGACACTTCAATTGCCTGTATGAGCCTGAGAGCTGTACCACGCCAAAATGTACAATTTACGTATATGATCTCACAAGGAAAGGCACGCAAGTGTCCCCCTCCGATTCTGATGAAACTTCGTAGGTTTGTTAAGCAGGCAAAAATAAGGGACACGTATTTTTTTTTATCGGCTGAGACGCAGGTTTAAGGGGTGAAACGAGCCTTTATAGTTTCGACCCCTTTTGGCTATCTCGAAAACCATACGAGATACATTAAAACTTCTAATAGGAAAGTCGTATGGTTTTTTGCGTACAATAACAGGATGTTAACGAATTTCGCGAAATACAATTTGTTTATAACAAAAAAATTTTTCATAACCTTATTTTACAATTTATTCAAATTTGTATAATGACAAAAAGTGTAGAGAATTTTATTACAAATCCATTGGTATATATATATACGATATTGCCTCCTACAATTCCTCTAATTTTTATCATAAAAGTTGCGCGCGCGCGCCCACTGACGCTCACACTATACTAAATTGGATGAAGTCGGACGATATTACACTATCAGTTTAAAATCGCCTTAAAATAACTAAGTCTTCCGGTATTAAATTTATCGGCGACTCTTCGTCTGCATAGCGATTTTCAGCGTTCACGATTTTCACGTGGTCCACTATCGCCGCATTCAGCACACTGGTCATGACGTGCTGATATGCACAGAACGGCATCTCTCGTCTCAACCTTGGATTCTCAATTTCTAGATCCAGGTATGTGCGTTCTAACATGAGAGGAAAGGTTGATAAATCAAGATTTTGGGCATAAATCCTATTAATAGGATGAGTGCCCATGATGGGACCCTCCTGCCACAGAGGCTCGTCAACCAGCTTCTCAGTCTTGGCCTTGAATACTTTAGGAGTGACTTCAGCTGGATCGGAAATCTCCTTCGGCGGAACATCCTTCTTGCCTGGGAATGGAGACTTTCCCGGCTGTTGCTTGCCGCGCCATGCCGAGGTGCGCTGGCGAAATCTCGGCGGTGGGGGACGCGACGACGCACGGGGTTGTGGCTCTTCATCATCGGCCCAATTCTCTGGCGCCGGAGCCTGTCGATATTTTTCGACATTGTAGTTGTACATCCTGCGTGCGCTGCGATTCATCTGTGGTATTCCAGCGGGTACATTTTGCGGCGTCTGCCTGTCTTGGTACATTGTGAAATATTCAAACAAAAGCTAAAAACGACAATTTTTATCAGTTTAATCGATTCGCTTGTTCCGAAATCTTACTCCGACTGTGCCACCGTTCGGCTTGAACGATCGACTCCTCGGTTTGAGGCGTTTACGCGTCGCGGACAAACTGTCGGCTTTGACGAATTTATCAGGTCGGTTTTACCTCGCAATCGCGTATCGTGTTTCGCAGAAGAGATTTTCTTGAACCGACTCGATTTGCTTTCAGACGTAGAGTGTCTAATATCATCCTCGCATCGACCTCCTTCGATCGTTATCGAGTGGGGATCGATGCGCACGCATAATTATTGAAAGTGGGGTATATACTCTACCGGTAGCCCCATGAAATAATGAACATGACGTGTGTTCGGAGTAGGGATACCCCATACCGCGGCAATATATGAACTGATATATAAGGTGTTCTCATATTATGTAACCAGCAGGGTTACATATGCCCCCCTCTTCACAAAACAAGAGGTGCATGGACGCAGTGGAAATGCACCTATGTACACATATGTATCACATTTTAATTGATTAGAGAACTAAAATTTTAACAAAATAATTAGGCGTAACGTCTTCTGCTTTGACCAAAATAACGCAAAATAATGTTCATAACTCTTAAACGCACGTAAACATAACGAGATTTGTCCATTGTCCATTAAATGGAAAGAAATCAAACTGAAAATGTCTATAGTTTTTTAACGATAAATAAACATAAGGAGTCTGTTTTAAAGAAAACGCAAAACTAAACTGTTCACTCCTTTTTTTTTTTAACGCAAAAATCAAACGAAATAAAACACTTCACTGTTCACTGTTTGTCTCAGAAATTAACGAGAAATTATAAATGTTCAATGTATTTCGCAAAAGAAAACAAATGTTATAATGTTATACACTTACACACTATCACTGATACCTATAAATTTTTTTTTTTTTTTTTATTCAAAAAAGGCGTCTATCGCGCGTTCAGTCAAACATAATAACCCTAAGGGGTCTTGAGGATCCACGGCGGGGATCTCGATGATTGGGTCCTCCGATTCTGGAATTACCTCCCACGACATGTCCGCCGCTGCCCGCGTCGGCGATTCTGGATACTCGATGGTTGTTGGGCGTTCCGCTGTTTCCCTTTGCAAGGGACGAGTCGCACCGACACCCCCAGACGGTGTTTGGGTCCTCTGGTTTTTTCTTGAGGCCCTTGCTTGGACTCCTGTCCCTTTTTGGTATCTTCCACCCTGAGGGGATTTCCACCTCCCCGCTTCAACAGTCCTATGAACGGATGGAGCGGCGGGTGGATGCTTCAAATCCATGCCAGTCTGAGTCGGCCGCGAGATCATCGCCCATCTGGCGTATGATTGTTCCCCTTGGTCGGGCATCGTAGATATTTTGGTTCTGTTGTGATTGGTAATAATATAATTACATGTGCGTAAATAATAATGATTGGTTATTTATACAAAATTACAAGGGTTCCATACTTCGGTGATACTACGGGTCACAGCTTCTACGTTCGTCTTCTGATGCAATTTGCGTGGTGAGCTTGTCTTAGATGTTCTAATTTGTCTTACCGAGCGCTCCTGTTTATATACCCTCATTATCCTTCGGGTGGGGCTTTCCTGGAATCTTCAAGTCCTCTTTGTCACATTCTATCGTCGTTTCTTCTGCACGTAAATATGGTCGTAGGCTCGACGCATGAAACGTTCCCCGAATTACGCCGGATTGACAACTACTCAGTTGGTACGTCGCTGGACCCTTTCTTTTTGACACCGTGTATGGTCCTTCATATATGTGGAAGAACTTTGCAATTTCCCGATCTGCAGCGCTGGACACTGGATTGGATTTAATCGAAATGTGGTCCCCGACGTTATAGGAAACGGTTACTTTTCCAGTATTGACTCTCTCACAACGTTTTTTAGCCTTTTTTGACATTGTTCTGTACGCCAGGTGTAACTTTTGCTTGTATTCCAATTCGTCGTTGATATCCAGGTAGCTGGGGGGTTGTGACCACTTTGCCCACGGTCTTTCAGGTTTGACCTTCAGAAGCAACTCCACTGGGGTGAATCCGGTGCTGTCGTGTTCCACTTCGTTACAGCACGTCTCGATGACGTCGACCCACCTTGACCATGCTGCTCTCAAACGCGCCCTCTTTCTATATATTTGGGGAACACATATAGATATTGTTCTAACAAAAAAAGATTATTTAATAAGAGGTTTGATACCCTTTGGCTTTAATCACTTCAAGTAAACGATTCGGCATACTGTGTACTAATTTTTTTAATGTTTTGAGCTGTATTTCATTCCATACCTTCTTTAATGCGGTTATTAATTTTGGTTTTGGATACCTTTCCGATTTTGGTATTTTCCGATCGAGTTCATCCTATAAATGCTCAATCGGATTTAAGTCAGGACTCTGTGGTGGCCAAGAAAGCAGCGATATATTTTTTTCGTCGATAAAATTTTTAACGATCTTTGCGATATGCTTGGGATCATTGTCCTGTTGGAATATGTATTCTGTATCCGACCCAAATTTTTGAATTGATGGAAATAAATTTTCTTGAAGAATATCAATGTATTTTGCTGCTGTTAATGTACCATCAATAATTCTTAATAATTCTCAATAATTCTCCTACATTTTCGTTATTGAAGCAGTCCCATAACATTATACACCCTCCACCGTGTTTCACGGTGGGTTTACTCATTTGGTTTATTAATTTTCTCAGTTTCTGCCTTTTGAAGGTAACCTCTGTTTTCATAGCGGACAGAGACATCGACTATGACAAACCTTTTCTCATTTTTTACTATGAGATCGGGTTTATAGAGATTGTCTTCGACCTTGGCTGTCGGTTCGACAAAAATTTCGTTGGAATGCCGGAGCTTACTAGCGATAAAATTTGTTATTTCATCATGCCTCTTGATGTGTAGTCCTTTGGTATACTGGCAAAGCCCCAAAATGTGGCCCAAGGTTTCGGGCTGAGCCTTGCAGCGGCGACAACATACATTAATTTTTTTATCTGCTTGGGCCAGGACGACCCGAGTACCAAAAGTGTTCGTTCTTAGTCTAATGGCGTCTATATACCGAGAAGGTTTCAATAAATAATTGTCGTTTATTTTGTCGTGCGCGAACTCATAAATGGCTTAGCCTTGGGATTTTAAATCTTACCACTGTTTTAAGTGGTTATTTTTTCACTTGTTGATCGAAGTGTATTTTCTGTACTTCTGATGGCGCTAAGTTTCATCATGTCATTTTGAATTAACAAAATGCGTTGTACAGTTTAAACTAGTAACGCTTGTAATTTAACCTCTGCACTATGTTCTGTTATTATAATATCCACTATGGATGGACAACACCTTCGTTTCGCTTCTAATATTAATTTATATGGCGGATATAAATTACAGTCATTTTTCTTACTTGTAGTCCGCAATCCCAAATGTTGCCGCTTCGATAATTTATTTTCAATCAATAATGAGAGAGCTACATCACTAGACAATGTCGTTTCTGGAATTCTTTGCACAGATCTTTTATAAATCCTAGCCCTTGATGGACTCGTTGTAGTTACGTCCTTGATGATTTGTGATGCATCTATATTCCCTGCATTTCGAAGACTCATACACGTGGCATATGATAACTATTCGGGAGATAAATTTTTTCAAATCTCCTCACTTTTCCTTCGTTTTGACCTTTCGCTTGAGGTGATGAATTCTAATGAAGGTCGACCTTTTCTACATTTCGATGCTTCCGACGAAATTACGGCAGGTATGCGGAACGCTACCGAAACATTAAGCCATTCCTAAAAATTTTTTGAAAATCTATCTTCAGTTCGTTTGACATCGCTCCATTTTTTCCTCATTAGATAAAAAAGTTTTGACAATGCAGATTTAATTTCTTTTTCTGTTATCCAAATAAAGTGTCCAGTTTCCTTGGCCAGCTGCTTCTCTAAATGTTCAAGAATGACCCTCTGTGGACTATTTATGTAGGCTTTAACCATCAGCCAAGTTTCTTTTTTAATAATATTAGGCGAAGTAAAAAGTTCTGAGCGTTTTTTCGCCTTATGTCGACGATGACAACAACATAGTTAGGATTATCAGATTTAGATCAAATATGCACCATTTTGTTTGATAACTTTTGTCCATTTTTAAGGCAATTTCATAATTCCTCGATTGTAGAAGTGCTCGTTCCTATTGGTGAAGATCTGAACCAGTTCATTTTCACAAGCATCTCTTGAAACCAGATTTGTAGCACCATGAAAATTTTTCAAATGTTGAAAAAGGTAATAATCGCTTGGTGCCAGGTCTGGACTATACGGTGGATGTGATAATGTTGTTTATTATTGTATTGTTTATGTACTTTGCTACTTACTAGCTCTTTATTATATATATAAGATAATGAAATACCTGTAATATTGACTACTGTAATATAATTTTCAAAAAATACTCTCGCCGCATTTCCAGTATTCGTTGTACCGAAACCTGGTTTCGGGATATCAACTAATACGTGTAACTCCTCTTTTAATTTTTTTTTAATCATTCTCTTTCTCTCTTCATATTGCAATTTATCGGTTTCATTTCGTATTTGCCACTTCTTAAATTAATGATTTCCCGAATATTAGCGGGAGAGAGGAACAATGCACAAGACACTGGATCAGTGAGATCAGCGTCGGGCAGATAAGAATGCCACACCGTAGATCCTTCAATCTTTCCAATGGCTCCGAGAACGATGGAAGTAGACACCGGAACTTGCGAAACGCCAGACACAATTTGCCGGACTTCCTCACTGAAATACATCGCATTTCGAAGAGGATACGACTGCATCTCGCTCTGAATAGAGTGACACTCGTAAACGTTATAAAAGGCCAGGTATAGACAGACACGATAGTACTGGAAAACCGTGCATATCTCAACAATCGCGGAGAAACTCCAGGTGGTAACCATCCGAGAATATTCAATAGTTGCCGAAAACCCAACCCCCCTGGTGCAAACGGTGAGAGGCACCGCATAAGGCTGGACCGTAAGTGACATGTTAGTCAATGTCTTCTCCAGCTCGAAGGCATCGGCATCGAACAATCCATACTTCTCCATAATCTTATTTCTTCGTTCCTGCTGCTGCCTGATTCCGACCTTCTCCCGGAAAGCTTCAGTGGTTCGCTTTCGCGACATCTTTCCTGGACGCTTCTTCTTCACGGAAGATGAGGCTTTCACCTCACTCCCTGTATCGATACTCGCTTCAGACGGTTTCGCTTCCATTCTGAAAAGAGGATTTTCCGTCTATCTCGAGACGAAATTTCGAAAATACATTCCATACATCTTATCTACGCATAAAAGTTCGATATCTAAAAAGTCTATGTTTATAGATAATGTTTTTAATATATTTATGTTGTGCATCGTTCGCGGAATAGCTTTGCAAATTGAACACGTCTGAGTTGATGACTCAGTAATAGCACTAAATGCTTTCCCATTTATCACTATTAATTTAAAATGATATTTTATGAGGTGAAGGGTGAAATAAAATCGAAACGGTTTTATAACAACAACGGTAACAAGAACTTTATTAATGGTACTGCGCGTGGTATTCAAAGATCGGTTGACCGTTCGAGTCGAGGTTCGATACAAGAATGTCTTTTTTCGTTGCCTCTCAAGCCTACCCACGCAAGCACAGGGGAAAAACTCGAGAGAGGAAAAATCCCGTAAACAAGCGACGACGGCTCATCTGGCTGGTGAAAGTTATATTGTCTCCGGTACCTGGACATTTCACAGGCCCGGAAACATCGACTTTGTAGCGACGTAAAAATTCAACGCTGCTCGCTACATTTATATTCATATTTCTGTCATGGAATTTAATAGTAAATGGAGTCAGATTCAAAATCTGTTTCTCTGGTTTGGGGGGGGGGGGGGGGGGGGGGGGGATAATCAGATCCGTTGTTTCGTGTTCAAACAGAAGTATAATAGGCTGGCAAAATCTCGTAGAGGAAGGGCACGGATTCATCCATAAGACAATTCCATTTAACTTTAAAACTATGGGAACCATACATATAGCAAACAAAAATGTGTCGGTATTATTACTATCCGAAAATATTTTATTATATATGGAGTGATCGGAACTTGTATCACAGCTCCATTTGAATAAAAAATGTACACGATCCGGTACATTTCCAATATTTACAGAATTGTAACGACTCTGGAACCTAAGTTCAGCTATTACAGGCGGTAGGGAGGTAAAGAGCGGCTTTTATCTACCGAACGACTCGTTTTCGTAAATAACTAAATGTTAAGAATGTGGGATTCGTGTGGTGTGCGGTTAAGGAGTGAAATCCAGAGATCAATATCTTTCAACAACAAGATTTATTCATTAAATCTATAAAAAATGGAGTTAACAAATAACGATAACAACAAAAATAAAGAAAAGTATATAAATTATAAATGATTAATTAGAACAAAAGGAACTAAATAGATTTTGATAAATAATAATAATAACTCAAAACGAATAGTGCTTAATTAAAGAATGTAGATTGAATTTAACGAAATGTAGCTCGCTAGTTAATACGTTATGTTAAACCGTACCTAAGTCTGATCTTTGGGTAAAGTTAACTAATTCGTTGTTAGACATTAATTGTGAAATCAAATGATTTAATTATATTTTTAACGTCGCGCTTTAGTTAATGCCTAACATTTTGATACTAAAATAATAGTCTAACAGTGCTTTAACGAAAAATACATCTTCTGTCCATTTCTATGATTTGCGCATAAATTCTACAAGAGTCGAGACTATATCTATAAGCATAGAATGCCCGTGGAATTTTCCATAGAGCAATATTTACAGATTTTTACTTTAAGGGGTAACACCACTCTAGAGCCCGAAAAAGAGGCCTAAATTTGACAATTTTTTTTAGCAATAACGATAAACGGAAAAGAATTTTTTTTTAAAGGGTTTATTTAACATATATTGAACTACGACAAAATAATTTTCTATTGTCATTTTCGTACAAAATGGAGACGACAGAGCCGATCGGCGGAAACATGTTTTGTAAAAACACTCCTACGGGAGGACGGATTTCTCGTTATGTATAAGTCGTGGGATAAAAAATCGAAAGAATTTATAATCTATATACTATTGGCTTTGGAAGTACGTACGGGTTTTGTGATTAATCAATTTTTGTGGAAGTTATGCGTTTTTTAAGGAATGAATCGACTTTTTGCACGAAAAATGAGCACTAAAATGTTTATAAAAAAAAAAGTTTACATTCAATCAAAAAACGGCTACGTACTTCCAAAGACAATATTGTTGTGAAGCTACTGTAAAAATTTCAATTCAATCCATGCAATAGTCACCGAGAAATCCGTCCTCCCAGTATGAAGAAACTGGTTTCGAGGAAAACGCGTTTGAAGTTTTACGAACATTTTGATCCTTAAATTCTCTGTTCACCGCTAATCTGGAATGCCTGTACTATACATTTGGTTATCCAGATCAGTGTTTGCCACCTTGTCTAGCTTTCTGGATGCTTCTGTTTGTTTTGTAAGTCACAAGTAAACTTATTATTTTAAATGGTAACAATAATACGCACGCGATAAATTGCAACATACCGCGCAAGTACTCAGTGCGCGCTCTGAGGCGCTGCGGCAAAATTGATAATTCAACCATCTAAAATTTGTTTTCCACTATAAATCAAACGGCATTCTGTTCTTAAGACCCTAAAGTAATGTTTTAGCAAAAAAAAAAAAAAAATCGACTTTCTGAAAATCCTAGAGTGGTGTTACCCCTTAAGAAAATACTTTTGGTTCTGGCTATGAATAGTATAATACTAGTTGATTTTATGTGTATTAATTTATTTAGTTAATTAATAAGTATAATGTCTAATAATGCTGTAAATAGAAATTGTATCTCTATTTTTCTCTAGGATTAGCGCTGATTCCAAGGATTTCGGGATGAGTGTCGCGGCACGTAGACACATAGCATTACGGAAATTTTGTAGGTGTCTGACAAGGGAACATATCCAACCGACAAACGCCGATTTTGATGAAACTTACGTGAGATATAGTTCTCAAAAAAATATTTGACACGTATAATTTTTATCGGCAATCGTGCATATTGAAGGGGTGAAAATAGCCCTCGAAGTTGGGGGTTGAAACCATATTTTTGAGAATATCTCCGGAACTAAAGAAGATAATTGAATTCTTTTTTTTGTAAATTGTTCGTCTTTAGATAGGAAATTTTTGTGCGAAAAAAAATTTCAAGAAACTTTATTTGTTTAAATAATATTTAAAAAATTTATCATTTTTGTTTAAATTTTTGCACTAAATGTTGATCTATTTTTTTGCAACTCCGTGTACTTAAGCTTTAGACAAAAATAGGGGATACGTGTTTTTGGAATTTTCAGTTATTCATCATTTACAAATATTTATTAAATATACAATTTGTTGTCACATCATACAACGAAATACATTCATTCTTGCTTTGCCGAAAAATGTCATAAAATTTTACAATGTTTTATAGAGTGTAGCATATAATATCGGCAGTTTTTTCCTTAAATGTTAAGAGAGGTTTCGCAGGTATGTTTCTAAAGTTCCAATTACTGCTGCAATGGTCAATGGAGTCTTTTATGGCCTATACGCGCTTCGATCTGTTACCACCATCAGATATACGATGTCTGAAAGAAATTAAGAATTGAATTAAAAATGAGAAATGAGGGAAGAAAGTTATTCGTTATATTGTACAAAATTATTCGACATATTTATCACAATAATGATATTGAATTAAAAAATGTGTAAAGCATAAATGCTCTTTGCACCAAGAACTTCGAATTATTACCACATTTTCACAATAATCACACTTCATGGTACTTAACTTTGTGAAGCAGAATTCTACAGGATTCTCGAATTCTTGTGGGCGATTTTCGGTGTATCCACAACGATACCATGCATATTGAAACAGACCTTTGTAACGTGGAGCCTGCAGTTGTCTGTGAATTAGTCCTTGCATTTTGAGTATATTGTCCCTTGCATATAAGTTTATATTTATATTTAATGAAATAACAAGGTCGGAGATTTTTCGGGCGAAATCTTCCAAATACGAAATCCATACACATCAAGGTGCACTATCGGTGTCGTATTTTTCGGTATTTTTAATACTTTTAACTGTTTACCTTCCGGTGTTGCGCTTTGTATTATGTCTTCACTATATCCACTCCATGAATCAAGAAGTAAAACTGTGTTGTTTGGTGTATGTGGAAGAAAGACTTCTTTTAACCATACTGTAACGTCCCTGATACTAGAATCAGGTATTTTACAGCACTTTTGAAGCAAAGAGCGGTTTTTGCCTACTAAGCGACTCGTTTTACTATAACTAATACTAAAAGAATGTGGGATCGTGGTGGCGTGTGGTTAAAGAGTGAAATCTACAGGTTAATGCCTTTCATTAATTAGGTTTATTCAAGTAATTACGAGAAAAGGAATTATAATTATCAATTTCTTTAGTGAATATGAAAATGTATATGTATATGACTGAATTCTAGACGTAAAAATAGAGTATAATAGACTTTTAGTTGTCGCAAATCGCAGTATTTCCTTTGTTTATCGACTGGAACTTGTCTTCCCCGGGGACGTTACACCTCCCTCCTTGGGCGAGTCTCTTGTCCCCAAGAGACACTTGCTGCAGCGTTGAATTGTGCATCTGCAGCATCCGCAATTATCTGGATCATTTCTCGGGGATGTTGCACCTTCTCCGAAGAGCCAAAGAATCTTCCACGCCTTCCGCCTGGGATCCTTCTTGTCGATTTCTTTGTATAGGTGCCATGGTGGGCCTGGTACCTCGATTTGTGTCAGGGTCCATCTATTTTGTTTTTCGGGGCTCTTTGTACTGGGAGTCCCCTGCGTCTTTTGTTGTTGAAATAATGAATCTTTGTTTGTTTTTATATATATCTTTTTATACCTGCTCGTTCAATTTCCGCATCTTATTTTTAAATTTCCGCACAAATACCTTCTTTCCGCTTCTGCGCGCCATTTTTCTTTTTGCTAGTATGGCGGGTTATTGCTACTTTTCGTAATATTTTCGAGGTGGCGGTTTATTTAATATGGCGGGTTCGCCCTTGGAGGGGGGGGGGGGGGGGATGTGTATCGATGTATTAAAACATTTCCTTTAAGGTTACGAACTGTTTCGTGATCACCCTTTCCGACGAGTTTTCTCGAGTCGGTTGATCGATACTTGGATCGCTAATTCTATCCTAGCGAGGATACAGAGCACTGGATATTTTTGCAGAGTTCCGTGAGTGTGGTAAATTATAATAGACGAGATAAATTTAAATGTTCACAAAACGATTTATTAAAAAACGAATCACACACGCTTACCCCGGGACAATGGACAATTAGAACGGTGATAACAAATTGGTTAAAACTATTGTTTTAACTAGTGGCAAAGCAGTTGAAATTTAGGTTGAAAAGTCTCTAATACGGTTGCCTTCGCTGAAGGTTCACAACGATCTGAATTTTAAACTCGAAACGGTAATCGTTTGAACCATCGATCCGATCGATGGCGTTGCAATAGGACTAATCCCATGCGGGAGGGATCAACGCGTGTACGCAGCGACGTAACAAGGCTTAGACGTGCCTAGGCTTATTATTCTTATTTCGGAACACGAACAATTAATTATTTATTGTGTATATATATGTGGGATCCTATTTGTTTGACTGAATCTTCCTAAAGGATATTTCAGGTTGAGGATCCTCGAAAATAAAATAAAACTAAAGATGAAGGTGAATAATCGACACACTGAATATGAATAATAAATGTATATATATATTTAAAAGAACAATTAACGTTGTGCATGCTTTCGATGCTGGACAAAGACTGTCCGTGCCACGCGCCCCGCTCGGCGTTCCCTCTCCCTTCGATCGTACCCTGTCCCAACATCACCCCTCCATTACACGTGTCGCACGCTTCACTCCCCACATATATATATATAAGAAGTAAGAGCATTTATTAATATTTAAGTCATATATTATATGTATTCTTTTTTTTTCTTTTTTCTTTTTTTTATTTTAATACCACGGAGAGGGTTCTGTTCTTGTACGTCATGGACGTTAATTCAACGGCGTTGCCGACATTTGTGGACGGAATCATTATTCCGTCATCAAATAATTCCGCTTCTGCTGCCGTGTGCTCGGCCATACGATTCCTGCAGTGAGTGCACGCAATTGCAGGTTGCTTCTCCTGCTTGTTCCCGCGTAACGTGGTGGTGGGAGCCTGTGTTATAACTATTATATATATATATATGTATGTATATATATAAAAAAAAGGAATAATTTAATAAGCATATTCGGCTTCTTGCCTGTGTGCCACCAGCGAGCTTTCTTCTCCAGTTTTAATTGTATCCCGCAGACTCCGCATATGCGCTTTGGTTCTAGTCGATATTTGTAATTAAATACTATCTCCTCGTCTTCTAAGCATAGGGCATTAATAATCCTATTACTATCCATTTTATTAAGTTAAATTCTCTCTCTGCTTATGACGTGCGCGTGCTACTTAGTGTTGCTAATTAGTTTTTGCAAAGGTGGTAGCAACTTTGTTGCGCGTGTGCAATCCTGCGTCTTTAAGGCTGAATTTTCCCTATTATTGATTCTTGATCCTTTGGTACGTGTGCCCTCTCTTCTGACCTTTGAGAGTGTACTCTTCTATGGTTTTCTTTGAAATAGTTGTTTGCACATCTGTCATTTTGTACCTTCCAGGGAGACCAAGGGTTTTATCCTGTAAGGCAGAGTGGATTGCTGCATAGTACAGATCGGGATAATTCCTGTGGTTAAGTTCATCAGCCCGTTCTAGAGGCAATAACTTTGTGAATGGAAAGTTATGTCCGTGAAAAGCTCTTAGCTCTGTTACTTTTGTGATCATGTCCTTGGCCTGGTTCGCTACAGGTGGAAGCTCTAATGCTCTATTGTGGGAAGACATAAATGCCTCCATCATAAGTATGGATTTCAGTACGTAGTTCAGCAGGACCATCCTCACCTGATCAATTATGGCCTTATACAGGGCATTCGTATCGGAAGGGGGGTCTATTATCCAGGACAGGAAGGTCTTCTTCAACTTCGTTCTTGGTTTAATCCAAGATTGCCATGTTATAAGAGGCTGAATGAACGTGTTTATGTGGTTGCCCACAACATCCTCTATACACAAGGTAGCACATATTGCTTTCCATCTCTTCTCGAGGTATTCTTTGTTACCATCAGAGCCTGTGCGAAGCTCCTTTCCTATGGTCATCAGACCTGTCATAGCTATGAATGCGTATAGCTGGTCATTGGTGGTGTCAGCCTCGATTTCTGCTGTCTTGGCTATAATGGCTGGGTCTGAGATGGTTTTGGTTCCTACAAAGCCAGGCCTCCTTCCAAACAACCAACAAATGCAGGTTGTGACCGTGTCACCCGCATTGATTTGGGCCTCTGCCACCAGGACTGCATGTACGGGTGTCCAGTAGTTACCGTCAGTCGTCTCTTTGAGACGGATTTGTCGAGAAATGCTAATTATTTCATCTCCCATCTTTTCGGTTTCTCTTCTTCCCTTCTTTGCTTTTCTTTTCAGTTGTTTTGTTGTTCTGCGGGGCGACAGTCGGATGTTCTGTCTCGTTACAATGTTTTATTTCCGATAAAATAGTTGACACGCGACTACTATAATCGACGGCGGCTTCGTTTGGCATTTGCGCAATTTTTGACAAGTCTCCATATAATTGAATCGAAGTATATGTAGGGGCAAAACGCGATTTTAGAACAGTGATTAATTCTTCTATTGTGTTATATTCGCCACTCAAAACTACTCTCGATGCCTGACCGTACAATTTATTTTTAATTAGCTGTACTAACCCGTATTCGGCGTGAGGTGAAATCATACATTTAGCATTTAAACAATTCTTTGTAAACTGATATATTGGAATATTATGCCCGTCAAACGGCGGGGGTACTATGTCCGCGGCGTCGCGTATACTAATTTGGGGATATGAGCGAGAAGCGCTCTCGGGTTGAATCTCTACTTCGTCTGTCATTGTGAATTAATTACACAAAAATTAATATAGTTAAATATCAATATATGTACTTATATGTATGTATTACTACTCCTTTTTTTTCCTCTTTCCTTTTTCTATCCTATTAGTAATATTAAAATGAAAGGTTTTAGCCTCCACAGAGAAAAGTTCTCTTGCCACACAGTAGACCAATGATACGTATCTGCAGCTACGATCAGTGATCAATCCTGTTTTTCAACCGATCCCACCGCTCTCACCAAAAAATTATCTTTAAAGTATTTCCTTTGTTTATCGACTGAAACTTGTCTTTCCCAGGGACGTTATAATACTTTAAATAATTCTGTAGTTAATTTGCCTGATGTCGAAGCTTGTATGTAAACATTAGGTGGCGTAAATACAGTTTGTCGTACACGGGGTCCTAACCGTCCAGTAGCTTCTTTTAAGACAATGAAAAGGGGTGATAATAGTTGTCCGTTAGCTGAAATCGTCGGCTGAATCGTATAGCTGTGCATAGTCGCCGATACTGATTGCACAAGAACTGCAGTTTCCTTTTCGCCCCTTTGTGATAGTGTTCTCCCAGAGTGCATCTCTAATTGAAAACCACTCTGGTCTGTGTTGAAAATATTCTTTTCTCCGTGTGTTTCAAAATAACATTTTACATTAGATACAAAATTTTCCGCTGCTGCATTTATTTCATTTAAATTATTACTATAATGCCGAGTAATGAGTTTGGTGGTTTTCCTGGATACTATATTGTATTTATGTTTGAAATTGTGTAGCCAAAATATGGATGCTTGAAATCCCTCTAATTGTAAATTTTCTTTTTGATTTTCTATTGGATGGATCTTTTTATCGTAGTAATGCTTTTGTTGGTGTTTTGCCTGTTTGAGATTATTCCGTGCTGTATTTCGAAAATTGTGTAATTTAGTAATAAAACTGTCAATGTAATCTGGATATATGCATATGGTTTCTTCTATTGGAAAGTTCGATGGCTGCCGCGCTTTTCTTCCGAATATCAATTCATGAGTAGTGAATTTAGTGTGAATTTACTTCGTCACATTTTGAACATTGTGGACAACGAACGGTACGTTTCCAATTGTTGAAGCGCGCTCAGATTTACTGAAGCAAGTACATCACACTGCTCCTTTTAATGTAAATAATGCGTTTTACAATAGGTAGAATAATACTATAATAATACAACAATACACTACAAAATAAAAATTTTTAATTCATTATTATCTTCTGAATAATTTTTATTCACCAGAACTTGAAATATTTATAAATTTATAGTACGCATATATAATAATACAGTCTTTTTATAAAATAACGAATTCCAAATTAACAATATTTTTGTGTTATGAAGAAACAATTTAAATGGAGAGTAGCATTTATAATTTGTAACATCGAGTAAAAATAATTTTATTCTAAATCTCGACTTTTTTAGCGGAATATACTAGAGTCAACCTAATCGACCTTTATAAAGCATTAGATTTTCATCAATCGTTATATCTCGTTCTGGAATATATACATATACCTTTTCATGTCTTCGACACACGGTTTTATAAGAGCTTTCGTCAATTTATCTTTTCCCTCGAGTCTCTCTTTTTTTATGTCTCGGAGCCAAATGATCATTCTCCTTTTGATGTGATCGACACACTTTTTATTACAACCAATTTGCTGTCATATGGATTAATATTCAAAATAGCTTTGAAAGTCTTAGAGTCTCCATGTCCGATATATTATCAGGTCAGTTCAGAAGTTCGTGCGCATTTTTGGGAAATTTTTAAATACTGTAAATAGACTGGTTTTTATGCAAAAAACTTGAAAAACTTCATTTTCAACTTTTTTTCCTTGTAACAAATTTTGTAAAGCACGAAATAAGCGAAAACCATTTGAGATCATATCCGGGGAGTAAACAGTATGTGGTCTAGCGTTATTATTGTATAATGAAATAATACTTTTTTGATATTCACCAATCATGGGCGTGAATACCAAATATCAATATCAATATTTTTAAATCAATTTTAAGTTCAAATGATTTTCTCGCTTAAAAAATATTGTTATCATAGTTTTCAGAAGAACATTGATTACAAATAAGAACTCAGCATATATGATATACAAATTGCAAATAAAAAAATTTAGTTTATAATAGGATAATTAAATGCATTTGAAAATAACGCACAGAAAATGTCGGTCATTAAAAATCGGTTATGTTAGTATAATGCAAAAAGTAAAATAATATCCGTTTTCATTTTTTTAGCAGATGACATTTTGTGAATACCGTGAATGATGACCTTTAGTGTACGTCCTACCTAAATAAATTACCTTATAATTATTTGTAAATAATTTTAGAGGTTCCACAATCAATAAGCATCGACAGTATTATATAAATTATGTTTCTAGTTAGGTGTAATATCTAGACTAAATATCCGTCTATACGTCTGCTCGCAAACACGTCAACAGGTGTTTAAAAATAGCGCAAAAGTTGTTGTAATCTGGTTTAAGTACTGTTCATAAGTTTTTGTTTAAAAATGGTTGCTACTTGTAAACATAGTTCAATCGTATTTGTTCACATGTTGCGTGTTTAACAAAGATATATAGAACTATATCGTTTAAGCTTCAAACGTCATGCGCATTTAAATATCGAGCATGCGCGAGAAAATTATAATTCGTGGCAACTTAGTAATAAGTAATAAGATTAAAAATTAAGAAAGAAACACACATTGAAAATACCCGAAGTAGTTACAAAAATTGGAAAACAATTGATGTTCGAATTTTAGTGGATCGACAGACATTTCATAAATAAAATTTAAAAGGTGCCTTAAAATAAAAAAAAAAAATAAAATTTAAAATGTCGAAAGGAATCAACTTCAACATTGTTTGATGTGAAAATGAATAAAAATTTGTCGACGATTCATCCAACAATATTGTTCGCATCAGAACATTATTTTATTTTCCTGTGAGTAGCCAAGGCTACAAATAACGGATTTATGTCTTATTTGGAAATACGGTGTCGCAGCCATCAAACGGAAAATTGGAGAAGAAATCTTCGTAGATAACTTGGAAGAGAATTTGTAATCCATAAAGGAAAAACAGAAATGTTAATTTTCTATATTTTGTATGAACAACTTACTTTTCTGGGTAAAATCAAAGTTGTAATATGCGACGATGGGTAAGTACCCGTTTGCAAAATATATGTAGAAAGATTACAGACATGAACCCTATTTTCAGAGTTATATTTTGACTTCTCTGTAATTTCGGAACTGGTGCATATCGATCTTTGTAGCACAATTATAGTGAAATTTCAAGCTGAATGGAAGAATTATATAACTATTACTGTTGACAAGTTGGGATGTTGTGTTCATATTTGGTTAAAAAAAAAGAAGAGGAGAATATTTACATGCCATCATCTTAATATTGAGATATGCCCTACGATAAAATAATTATGTAGCGTGAATGAATGACACATTGAAACGACTAAATGCATACTACTTTAATTTGGCCTTCTTTCAAGCTTTTAAGCGAGTGCAAAATTGCATCCTGCATTATAAATAGATATTCAACCAAAATTTGAAAAATAAGAACTTTTCATAAGGTTTGGAAAGGAAAAAATTCCCGTACCAATCTAGTCGTTAAGGAAAGGTCCATGTGATCGCACCGGTTGAAATAGACTCCATTAGTCGAATTAAGAAGAAATTTATAAAATCTTAAATATCGCGGTGCTTGAAACTAGGAGGATGAAGGTGTTCTGTAATTCACAAAGTGGATAAACAAGTCTAGTCGTGCCACAATGAATGTGTTAATAAGATTTCGATAAAATAATTAAGAAGAAGAGCAAAGCTCTTTGACTAAATGTTTCACAGAAGTTAAATAATCATAAAATAACAGCATAATTTAAATGTCTCACGAAAAAGGAAAATAGGAACAGTTACCGGCGGTTGGCTCAAATTCGGGAATTTTAACGCATGGAGCGCTTCGCAAAAGAATAACCGCATTTCGCTTTCTCGTAGCAGATTCTCCTGCTGTTCCAGGAAAGTAGACGTGGCCATTTACATATATTGCGATTTGAACAGCTGATCGTCGACTTCCAAGAGTATGCATACTAACTGATGAACACTGAGTTCTTGCCAACTGTATAATTGATCCAAATGCTTATAGTTTGTGATGCTTTTGTTAACGAGACAACGAGATTTGTTGATGCGTTGGAAGAGCAGCAAGTTTTCAATGACTTGATGTACGCCGATTTTATTTTTATTAATTACAACACGCAAGAGATGGGTCTTTCAATAAATAAACACGAAGGAAGTCATTCGTTGAATATTCACTAAGGATAAGTTGTGTCAAGAATCATGAACCATACAAGACTCTCATGGTTCGAAAGTCGTAAACAAAATAAGTCACACTGAAATATGCAAGCGAAATAAGCTGGACGAAACAACACAGTTTAAAGATAAGTCAGTGTATAAACGCAAAGGCAAGCAGGTCCGAGCAGTTATTAATCGCAAAGCAGTCTCCGATGTACCAATAACGGAATAAATCTCCGTCTTATGTAACATGTGATATTACACAGGATTAAAATAAAATTAAAACTCTCTTTTCTGGACCTCGTGCGTAATAAGATAAAGAGATATTGGTTTAAGATGCAGCGACATGTTGCACCTATTGAACAAAAACCCACGGAGAAACAAACATTCGGAACGAAGGGAAAACTTAAAATGTGTCAAGCTTGTAAAAAATAACTTCTATCGTTACAAGTGATGGAAGTGTGAAGCGTTGGAGAATCAATTAAAGAGCCATTACAAACAAATCGAATGTATGCTCTTATGAAACATTTGAGTCAGTTGCCATGATTAACTGGATTCAAATAAATAGGATTTACAGCAGATCGACTTTGATTAAAGGTTTATCAGCCTCATTTCTCCAGTGTTTGTTTAAATGGAAATATTAACGAAGAAATACTATATACCTATAATATACAAAAATAAGCCAACTTTAGGTATCTGGAAACGAAGTTACGTCTCTGATGAAATAAAGTACGGATTGAAGCAGTGCAGGCATTTCTGATACGAAAAGCTTGATATAAGGCTGAAAAGATCGATCATTCGAAATGTTAGATTCAGAGCGGTTTTATTATTGCTTTGGAATGAAATTTTCACGAGATACAGCAACGAAGTATATGTATAAGGTGCACTCAAACGCTTGATTATGAACGTTTTGAAGCTTCTTGCTACCTCATTGGGTTCAACGATCAAATTTTTGAGAAAGATATGTCCGCTTACCAAAAAGAACAGATTGAACCAAATTAGTCCTAGAAATACTGATTTGAACGCAAGCTTTGCCGATAAATCGTAAAGCAATTTGACATCGAGTGCTGAAGAAGAATACAAGACATCAGTTTAATCAACAATCGAAGAGTGGAATTAATAAGTGAATATTCAGTGTATCTCAAACATATAGAATACATGAACATCAGACATTATTTTGCGTAAAATTTGTTCGAAAGAGGCGAAGTTCAAATTTTGTACTTTTTTGATTGAACAAATATTCATCGACTCGTTATTTAAGAAGTCGGCAGTGTGAATTGGTTCAAGATATAATTCCTTGGTATAATTTGTGCAAAAAGGATTACCTTTTTTACGAGAGAATATTGGAAATTGTATAAAACGACATTGTTATGCGTTTTCTTTTAATTTGTCGTTGCATGTTTTTGAAGAACGAATATAGCCGTAGCAAAAAGATGAGTTCAGATATCAAATTGATTTACTGGCCTTTCTGTAATATTAATTACTGTATTTGATTAAATTTAAAATATTAAGGATAAGAAAATAAGTAGCGTACGTAACTTGATGTCACATGAAGATTTTCAGTGTTCTTTTTACGTGTGCTTCATATATTACGCACGAATATCATCTAATATTAAGATATCAATTATAATACAGTTTTTAATACAATTATAGGAAATAAGCGGTAAAATAAAATAATAAGCAGAAATAGTTTGTAAAAAGAAACTTTAATACTGGATCTAGAAACACGAAAAGCAGGTCTTTTCTCTTCAAAGATAACGTTTAGAATGAAGAAGGTCGTTGCGGAAAAATTCGTTGTAAGTCAATAGACCCTATGGGTCCTACAGTTGAAATAAACAGCTAAAGAACACAGCTGCATCTTCTTGACTCGAATCTTCAATGTTAGAGTAAGTTTTGTGACCCGATAATTTTTGAAGAAGAAAACACTTAGTTTGTGTTCAATAAATCCAACAACAATTGTATTCAGACTTGACCGCTATTAAGGCGATTAACCGCGATTTATCTTCCATATGCTAGAGTTTTATGACAGTTCTTATAATTTATCCCAGAACAAGTCGAATGCCTATTGTTTATGTTGGAACTTCTAAGAACGTGAAAGCGATTAATGTGATATTTTCGCGAAAATTTATAATATACCACTATCACAAATATAGCTAAAAGGTAGTAGAATGGATATATTATGAAAGAATTTTAGGACAAATTGTTTCCAGTGATCGAAAAGTAATTAAATTTGTTAGTGGCAGTAACTAGTACTAGTTCTCAGTGATCGGCATTTTAATATTCCAAATACCTTTTTCTTTGCAATTTGCGTGTATTGAATAAACATACGAGCCGCTCACTGCACAAATCGATTAACTCCATAAAACAAAAAGCGGAGAAATGCGATGAAATAATGTGCATAGGTTTTTAAAATTCCTTTGGTAATATGAATTCAAATAAAGTATGCAGAATGCATAAATACAGATGTAGCTATCATCTAAAAGATATGAAATTATAAAAAGGAATAGAAAAAAAATTTATCATAAAAAATATTACAATTTTTATGTAACTGGTGGAGTTAATCGATTTGTGCAGTGAACGGCTCATATAGTAGTATACTTATGTTCAGAAATCTGGAGTGTGTTACGACGAACAATTTTAAGTGACACTTATTTATAATAATCATAAAATTATTTTTGTAATTTTTCTACATTATTGATGAAGAAATTATATTGCTTTTTATGGGGGAAGGGGTCTAAAAATGAACAGTGCGACTTTATGCAACTCGTGCTGTTTGTTCTTTATTTTAGTCCCTTCTGTGTATTGAACAAAATGTGTAAATTTGATTACGCAACACGCCTTAGATTCAGCTAAAACTTAATGTTTCTGAATCTCATTCTCTTAATTTGAATTATGTTACAAATTACTTGTTGATCATGTTCTTCGTTATACTTGATACAATAATGGCGTTCTAAAAACGGCAATGTATTCTACGAGGGTCATTCAATAAGTAAAGAGACAAATGGCTATAGCTCAAAAACGGTTTATTTCAATCTTTCAAAATTAAGGCTATTTTTCAACATAATCACTCCCCACAGTTATGCACTTGTCCCATCTTTCTTGCAGCTTCCTAATTCCCTTAAGAATTAGGCGAAGAATTCTTTCGATTTACCCCAAAGCCACTTTTGCACCGCTTCCTTAACTTCCTCATCTTCCTAAATTATAGAATTTGCCTCTTTACTTATTGAATGACCCTCGTAAAATGGTAATGTGATCGTATGTTAACCAGAATTGATTGTATTGTAAAAAGCAAAGTTTGCAATAACAAAAGATACACATTTAATATGAAGTTTGGCGACATCGCCAATATTTCTCATAAACGCTCATTCAATACTTAGCCTTCTTGCCTATCTATAATTTAAACGTTTAGGTTACTATTCAAATAAGAAAATGCAAAATTAACAAAAATCTATTCTTTTAATATAACTATTATACCAAAATTCCAAAACACTAACAAATATTAATGAATACAAGAAAATAATGAAAATAAACTAAAGATTACATAAATTAATACAAAAAGAAGAAGAATATCAATACTAATACACTATATGTTTTCTTTTTTTTTTAAATTTTATTCAGAATGTAATTATCCTAACGCTAACATATTATTATTAAATTAACCCGCTAATACGGTTCATCGTCCGAACACAAATCGTCGTCACCCGACCATTCACCATTCCACAACTGCAACCGGTCTTTCGGCACTACCTACAATTTACCGCTTTTCCCGACAATCTCGAATCTATCGTTTTCTAACACCCGATCAATTTTAAAGGGTCCTATACATTTTTCGTCCAACTCAGCCCGACGAGCATCCGTGGGACGCACAAACACTGTATCACCGTCTTTATATTCAATAGTGTTTCTACGGTATTTATTAAAACGCTTATCTTGAGATTCGGCATTCTTAATCAATCGTTCTGCCGCAAGAGCCCTATCTGCGACGACGTTGATCCGCTTTCCCGTTTCTGGAAGTTCTTTCTCTGCGGTTCCTGCACTACCTGCGCTGTACTCGATCCCTAACAATAATCGCATCGGTGAAAACTTGGTCGAACTTTGTATAGTAGTGTTTAAAGATAACTGAATCTTAGGAATGTTGTATGGCCATTCTGTCGAATTTGCTGCTTCGACCGTAAGGAGATTCGTTACCGTAGCAACATATCATTCCGCCTGTCCATTCGCTCGCGGTATCCCGGTAGCAATTAGATGTAACTCAACCCCGTGTTTTCGAAATAATTGCTCAAGTGGCCTATAAGTGAAATTTGTCGCGCGATCAAGGACCACCCGTCGTGGAGTACCAAAAAGAGTCAGCCGATCACGGAAAACGTGCAATGTTTCCGGACCACTCAAAGACTTTAACGCAATTAATTGTACATACTTCGTAAACGCAACCACTATTAAAAAGAATATGTTTATAACCATCCCGCGATTCAGGAAATGGTTCTACACAATCACTGTGAATGGTGTCAAATGGAATCGCCGATTTAGGTATCGAATGCAATAACCCCTGCTTCGGTCCACTATGTTTCTTGGCAACAACGCACGTTATGCAATGTTCTAGATATTTTTTTACAAAACTTCGTGCACACGGGAACTAATACCTTTGTGCAATACGGTCGTACGTTTTGTCAAACCTTACATGACAGTTTTCATTGTGATACAACCGTAACAGCCCAATCCGACTTCCCTTCGGTACGTAGTTTCTATAAATTGTCCGCCCGTTATCTTTCAATATTTTCCTACATGATGTTTTGCCTAACATCATAATCGCTATTAATCGACTCTTTGTCACGGTCTCGGTTTATTATCTCCTGGGTTTCTGGATCTTTAGCCTGCGCCAACTCTAACCACGAACCTTCACAAATTACATTTACCCGACGGTTTATTCGCGTATTCCTACTTAAAAAGTCCACGTGTTCGACGTACTTTCCCTTGCGGTACTCTAAATCAAAACTAAAGTCTTGTAGATAAACCCACCACCGGGCAATACGGAGCAATAGATCCTTTTTCGTACTAGTGGCTTTAATGGCATTGCAATCGGTGACAATTTTAAATTTAATTCCTAACAAGTATACTCGGAAATATTTAAATGCATTAAGTATAGCTAACGTCTCCAATTCATAGGAGTGATACCGCGATTCTTCCGAAGTTGTACGACGATTAAAATAAGAAACTACCCGTAAATCTCTCTCATACACTGAAACAATATGGCACCGTAATCAATTGAACTAGCGTCAGTGTGAAGTTCCGTCTCGCGAACCGGATCAAAAACAACTAACAAAGGTTGCGAGCTAAGATTAGATAAAATATATTGACGAGCGCTCTCCTGCTTCTGACCCTACTGCCACGATTGATCCTTTCTCAACAATTTCGTATTTGGCGAGGCACGCAAAGCAAATTCCGGGACGAATTTACGAAAATTCGCCATGCCCATAAACTGCCGAACCTGTCGCACGTTCGTGGGGACAGGTGCCTCAAGCAGCGCTTTCAAATTCCCCTTGCCAGGTCGAATTCAATCCAATTATCAAGTGTATCGTTGGACGTCGACAGCAAACTCGTTTTGCCACAATGATCCTTGTGTTGTTTAGCAGAGGTTTTGTTATAACTTTCATGCTAAGTATTTTGCTGATCATAAGCGTACTGTTGGTCGTAGGTTTGTGTCATTTTTTCCTGTAGTTAGTTGTTATAAAAATTGGAGTTATATATATATATTAGATTGTATAATTTTTGTTAAAATGGAAGCTTGACTCTTGTCTGCAATCCACCGTTCGTCTCTTGCCTCGGGCTGTGTGGGCGTCACGCAATTTCGACACAATCGCCCCAAAGTCTGGTTAGTTTAGGTGCACAATATGCGCAAACCATGCATATTGTAACATATTTTGAAATATTAGTGAGGATAACTAATGGCGTACAATGGAATGGAGTTTTATGCAGTCCTCCCTGGTATTTATTTCGCATTTATGTTGAATTAAATATGAACAATTTTGTAATCGCTTCATTAAATTCGTTACTTGTCTATAATAATAGACATTTATCCATGGGTTGGATCAAGGCCGTGGTATTCGATAGTAAATTTATAATTTGAAATTTGTCATCGTGTATGTAATTTGCAAAAAATTTGTGACTCGAACAATTGTCAATTAAAAGTACCACTTTGCCAGGTAATCCGTTTTCTAACTGAAATTAACTAACTGATTGCACCGATTTTTTTAAATAATTCTCAAACCAATCAACGAATGGTATTTGGTTCATCCATGTATTGTATTTGATTGTGCTTTAAAAATGGCTGGTAAGTTATTAATGATTACAACTCGCGTGGTTTTTTATACTTATTAATGACAATGGGCATCATTTTGTGCGCCCCCGTTACATTTGTGCAAAACCCTACAATTATGCTCTCTTTTCTTCAAGTTTTTGTCCACTGACGCGCACTTCACTTTTGTTCTCGAGGGTTTTCACTGGCAGCGCTTTCCACAAGAATCCGCTGCTTCCTCTAATAATAACGCATCAAATGTACAGTCCTCTATAGCTCTTCTTTCAGCAAACCATGTAATCAGCCGTTGCCCCAATTGCTTACTCACTGGTTTCCTTATTCTCTGACGACTTTTCTCCTTCTTACCTTTTTTTCCAAATTTTAAAATTGCTGGTGCCTTCTCTAGGATGCGTCGGATAATAGTATAATGTATCTTACGTCTTTTGGCGGCAGTTGAAATTGAAACTGTTTTTAAATCTTCTAAAATTTCTAAACGCTGTTGCAATCACATAAGAGCATAGGCTTTTATGGCTAATATTGTTAAAAAATCATGGTATTTTATTTTATTTTATTAGTGTCTTAAAAAATTCCAATGTTTCCAAAAGTTCTAGATATGTTATTTAGATTGAAGACTTTACGCCTGTCAAAGTACGAAAGCAGTGTATTGGCCATAAAAGCCTATGCTCCTCACGGCGTTTACTATAATCGTGTCACGCTCATACCTGCGACGCTTACAATAACTATTCAGAAATCAATTAACGGCATACGTAGAGGTAAAAAATGTCTAATATATTGTAAAAGATTGTAAAAATAATGATATTTTTAATAAAAATGCTGATTACTTCTCTTCACAGGAGGTGATTTTAAATTATATATCTAATAAACATGGCAAAAAACAACAAATTCCAAAAACACGTATCCTCTATTTTTGTCCATAGATTACGTACACGAAGTTGCAAAAAAATAGATTATTTAGTGCAAAAATTTAAACAAAAATGACGAATTTTTTAAATATTATTTAAACAAATAAAGTTTCTTGAAATTTTTTTACGCACAAAAATTTCCTATCTAAAGACGAACAATTTACAAAAAAAAGAATTCAATTATCTTCTTTCGTTCCGGAGATATTCCCAAAAACATGGTTTCAACCCCCAACTTCGAGGGCTATTTTCACCCCTTCAATGTGAACGATTGCCGATAAAAAAAATACGTGTCAAATATTTTTTTGAGAACTATCTTTCACATAAGTTTCATTAAAATCGGTGTGTCGCGGTTCGATATGTTTCCTTGTAAGTTAGAAAAACATTTTAACCTCCAACGAATTTAGCCGGTGTTATTGTAGGCGACCAGAAAAAGTGTAACTTTCGCGTTTCTAACAGCTTTGCCTTACTTCTTGCTTGGATACTCGAACAACGAGTTTCACTCATAATGCAGAATAGTAATATTTTTCTGTAAAAATACAGTTTATCGTACGTTCACTACGACACTGGACCATTTCAACCTTTGTGTTAGATTCGGAAAGAGTTCTCTTTCGCTTTTTCAAGCGCTCTCTTTCCTCCATTATGAATGAGGGTTCCCTAATGGTCATACCCCTGTTGTACTGACTATCTATGGACTCCGGTAACATGCACTGCATATAAAATTTAATCAATTTTGGCTACATTTCGTTTTGCCAGAATACGTCATCTCTTTGGACAGCAGTATATTTTATCCATTTCAGGGTCCAAATACAAAATATACAATACTTTTTACCTGTTATTTACAGTTGTCCTTGAACTTGCTAGAAGTACCGGTAGCTTCTGCTTAGCGCAGTGCCCGCATCATCTTCAAATATTCGGCGGATAGACCGAATCGTTTTAATTGCTTCCCCTGGAAACAAATTTTCGACAGTTTTGGGGCATTTTATTTCCACGATACCCTCTTCGGCAACGGATGGAAACTGTCGATGAAAAGATTCCGCATTCTTTAATATCTCTCCTTGTATATTTCTTCAATTCTTTATGGGCAACACACTGTTGCACGTATTTAATTGCAGGTACGTTAATAACTTTTGGATATATTAATCTTTTAACCAAGTTAGCACATAATGTACCACTTTTTCGACGGCACACGCTTCCGAAATTGGATGCCGTCAGAAGTTTCGATTTGTAGGTGTACCACCCTGGATTTTTTGTTTGTCCAATTGCTTCTATTTGAATAGCGTCTTTTTTTCCTTTCCAATTACGGAGCATTTTCATATGTTTTGCTTGTTTCAATTTATGAATATTTGCAGCGTTTGCTCCATAATCAGAATCTTTTTCGGAGTGTAATTTTCTTTGTACTTACGCTGCAATATTCTTTTGACGTTTTCATTCATTATTTTATTTGCTCGTTTTCTTGTTTTTCTATATTGCATACCAGTGCGGGCGATTTCTTGTTCATCCACCTATATGGCGGATGGGGTAGGACTTCCCATTTGAGCGTTTCCGGGTTTGGCAATATGAGACCGAGCGTTGTCATGCTGTAGAATCACTTTTTCCTATCTCTGTTCTTATTGTAACCGCTTTTTACGCAGTGCTCGGCTCAAACGCATCAATTGAGTTCGATACCGTTCCCCAGTGATGGTTTCGTTCGGTTTCAACAGTTCATAATAAATAACACCGTCCTCCAACCAAATACATAGCATGACCTTCGCAGTGTGAATATTCTGACGAAGTAGAAGAATGACCGGGCTGCCTCCATAATTTTTTCTCTTTGGATTCTTGTAATGAATCCATTTTTCATCACCCGCAACGATGCAACAAAGAAAACCCTTCCCTTTTTGCCGTTGGAGCAGTTGTTCCCAGGTGAAAAGACGACGCTCTACGTCTCTTGGTTTCAAATCATAAAGAACCCAAGTTCTGACCGTATCTTCGGTCTGAATCCAGTAGGGGTTTTTGAAATAGTTAAAACTGTTAGGGTGTTATTTGATGGAGTGTTATTTGTTATCAAATTTTGATCGTATTATCTGATGAATTTGGAAAAAATACTGTTTCCAACCATTGTCTCAAAAGATCGTTGTTTAATTTGCCTGATGCTGATACACCGATAATAACATTAGGTACCGTAAGTACTCTACTTCTTACTCGTGATCCTAATTGACAACTTGCTTCTTTCAAAACGACAAACAGAAGAGATAAATGTTGACCATCAGCTTATATGGTTGGTTGTATAATGTAAGAATGAGTTAATACAGATGAGGCCTGTATAGTTGTTACTTTATGTCTTTCACCTCTCCATGAAAGCGTCCTTTCAGAGCGCATTTCTATGAAAATATTAAGATACGATTGACACAAATTCTTGCGATGAATCTTTGTAATCTTTTTTGATACAGTATTATGAGCACGTTTGAATTTCCATAACCACATATGCGATGCTTGAAATCCTTCAAAACTTAACTTTTCCAGCTTTGATCATATTGTTAAGAAGCGTGGATAATTAATAAGATAATTTGTTTTTATTATAATAACTAACATTTACTCGTTTAATAAATTGTTCATACTATTTCACACATTTTCACACGTGAGCACTCTAGCGAATCTATTTTTCAAATGATCGCTCCGTATTGATCGGCCAGTACCTCGATCCCACGCACACTCTCCCACACACAAGAACACGGTGGCGTATGCGCACTCGTCTCGCTATTTTAAATTTACCCGTATTCTCAACACATATGTTCATATGTTCCCTTGTTAATTTTCGCGATACCGAAGCTTCAACAAAGACATTAGGTCTTATTTCCACCACGTATTTCCTTGTAAAATAAATTGTGATAAAAAAATCCTTCGTTCAAATACTAGAAAATGTTATTTTGAAGAAATGCGAGAAATTTGAACACGATCGGTTCATAACTTTTTGAGAAATTATGTCTGCTAATTTCAGAAATAGAGTTTCGAGGAAAACGCGATTGAAGTTTTAAGTTGAAATAACGCGTAGAGAAATTTTTTTTTAAACTTACATACAGGGTATCCACGGCGAAGTGTTACACCTTAATATCTCATGAACTATTGATGTCACGAACAAGTGCTTATATGGAAATTGCAGGGTAAAAGAGGCCCGATGTTTTGGCCGAAGCGAAATTTTTTTATTGTTATTAATGTAAAAGATATGATGGTGAAGTTTCGATTTATACGTGGAATTACAATTTTTTTTCCGATCAGGCGATAGTGCTTTTCAAGACGAATTCATCAAGGTTTTATGTACCTACCCGATTTTTAGTAGTTTTCGAGATATAATGCTTAGAAATTTGCTGATTTTCAGCAGTGACGTCTCGGTTTGACGAGTAAGTCATAAAACCGATCTTATTGTTACGGTAAGTGCCGCTGGTTTGACTCTGCCTGCCGAAACAGATAGGCGGGGTCTACGGTGAAAATGGCAGGTCCGAAGAGTGAGAAACGTAGAAAGTATTGTCCATTACGAATTATCAAAAACGACAGTCCACAAAATCTTAAAAAAAAATAACATGAGGCCGTGCAAACCGACAAAAGTGCACAAATTATTGTAATTTGATAGGGATTTCCAGGCTAGGTTGGAATTTTGTTCGTGGTTTTCCAATAAATTGGCTGATAATTCAATTTCTGTGAAAAACATATTCTTCACCGACGAATGTATATTTTCCACAAATGGGCAAATATGCCACCAGAACACAAGAATGTGGTCATCCGCAAATCCAAATTGGAAAATACAAATAAATACACAATATAAAGCGAGTGTCATGGTTTGGTGCGGAATTTTTAACAGATAAATTTACGGACCATACTTCTTCGAAAATTCAGTTACCGCTCAATCTTACCTTTCACTTTTAAATAATTTTTTATTTCCTATCTTGGAGGGAATGAATCTCCATGATAGGAAAGATATGTGGTTCCAACTGGACGGAGCTCCTCCGCATTACGCGAGAGAGACTAGGGAGTGGATGGACAAAATATTTAATAATAAATGCATAGGCCGTGGTGGACCAATTTCTTGGCCACCGCGGTCACCTGATTTGACTGCGTGTGATTTCTTTCTATGGGGTCACATTAAACAACAAATTTATAGAACCCCTATAAATAATAATGTAAATGAGCTAAAAAATAGAATACATAATACATGTGCAAATGTTCCACGCGAAATTATAGAAAACGTCGAGACCCAATTTGTAAAACGTTTACATGCTTGTATTTTAAATAGCGGAAGACATGTTGAATAAATTTTTTGCATATTATTTTTTGTTAAATTGTCTTTATACCTGCCTTCTACTGAAACATTTAAATAAATGTCCCAACCTTCCAAACTATTAATATCATCTTCGATATGGAAAACTTAGACCGTAATGGACAATACTTTCTACGTTTCTCACTCTTCGGACCTGCCATTTTCACCGTAGACCCCGCCTATCTGTTTCGGCAGGCAGAGTCAAACCAGCGGCACTTACCGTAACAATAAGATCGGTTTTATGACTTACTCGTCAAACCGAGACGTCACTGCTGAAAATCAGCAAATTTCTAAGCATTATATCTCGAAAACTACTAAAAATCGGGTAGGTACATAAAACCTTGATGAATTCGTCTTGAAAAGCACTATCGCCTGATCGGAAAAAAAATTGTAATTCCACGTATAAATCGAAACTTCACCATCATATCTTTTACATTAATAACAATAAAAAAATTTCGCTTCGGCCAAAACGTCGGGCCTCTTTTACCCTGCAATTTCCATATAAGCACTTGTTCGTGACATCAATAGTTCATGAGATATTGAGGTGTAACACTTCGCCGCGGACACCCTGTAGAATCATCGTTTCCGGCACCCTAAAGTAAGGAACCTGCTGCAGCGGTAATATTTAGGGCATTCTTTCGCTCTTGCCTGTGACGGATTCTAGCTTCTCGAGTCCCAACGTCGGCTTTTTTCTCGGCTATGAGTATACGATTCCCGTCCTCTTTTCGGGCATACTCATGGCTGTTTTGGCCAAATTTAACATCCATGCCGTGCATAAAGAGTAGTAAATCTGCGATTCCTTCGTTGAAGGTACCAGCAGCGACAAATGCAGCGATCTCAACTATTTTCGAATCAGCACGAAGTATTTTTGGAGTAATTTTCCAAATTAACTGCTTGAAATTTTCGTTGTTATTCTGCGTAAAGCCACCGATGTAACGCTCCAAAAGCTCTTCTTTGCTGAGCACTTCGTAAATGGGCTTGATCGTTGCAGAAACGTCATTTAGTAGTGGATTATAATTTTGTTTGAATGAGGACAGTGTGTTCATAGCTGAAGCACGCTGCAAAGTGCACCATGAATCACGACCGTTTGGACATTTGTTGTGTTGTGGATTTTTGTCTATGGTCCGATCGCCCCGACCGGAGCCGGGCCTCCTCGATGCTCAGGTCCGGCGGGTCCCCCCCATTAGCATCGATCGCGTTACGATCGCGCACACGGCGCCTTAGATCGTAGATGCCCTCTTCGACTTGCACCCACCCGCCCGAAAAAACACCCGCCCGAACCATCGACGTCTCATAGGAGATCGTGCGGTATCCCATTGCGACCGTGATGGCAAGCCGCCGCTCAACCTTCCGCAGCCGCTGCTGCGAGTCTTTGCTGGCCACCAGGTCGGCCGCCTAAACTGGGGCGCCGTACAGGGCCATGCTCCACACAACCCCCATGTAGAGACGCCTCACACCCTCTCCCGAGCCCCTCAAGTTGGGTAAAAGACGCGCCAACGCGTCCGCTGTACGGCCCAACTTGGAGGCCAGAGCATCGACGTGGCCCTCGAAACTCCAGTGGGTGTCCAACAGGAGGCCGAGATACCGCATCTCGGTCCCGATTCAGACCTCCACTCCGTCTACCCGTACCACGGCTCCCCCTGGAGGCTTATCCCCATGGGGGTGGCAGAAGGCCATCGCCTCCGTTTTCTGGGGAGCCACCTCCAGTCCGAGCCGTCGGATCGCCGAGACAACGGCAGGTCTTCCCCCAATCGCGACCCACAGCCAGTGAGAACCGGAACCGTGAGCGCCGCATTGTACCCTACAAGCCACAGGTGCGGTCCCAACACCGCTCCCTGTGGCACCCCGCGTTCGACTTCCCAAACGCGCGTTACCCTTTCCTCGTTTTACGCACTCTACGGAACGGCCCGGAGATAGTCACAGACTATGTCCCGGAATTCCCCAGAAACACAGTGTCTAACCAGCCCCTTCTCTATCGCCCAATACGGCAGCGAGTTAAACGCATTCACGATGTCCAGCGATTCGGCTATCGCTAGATCTCCCCGTGAGGTCGCGGCCTCCGCGATCATCCGGATTTGCTTCACCGCGTCGACCGTGCTGCGTTCCTTCCTAAACCCGAATTGGCACGGCGTCAAATCCGGGCCCATCCCGGATAGATGGGCCATCAACCTATTCACAATGACTCTCTCGAAGAGTTTCCCTATCTCATCGAGTAGGTCGATAGGCCTGTAGGACGATGGTTCGTCCTCAGGCCTCCCCCCTTACATAGGAGGATCAACCTTCCCTGTTTCCCTGTTTCCGGGAACGTTCCCTCCCTGAAGCACGCGGTAAAAAGTCGCGCCACCCTGTGACCGAGGTGCGGGAGCGCCAAGGACAACACCCTGCTAGGTACGCCGTCAGGACCCGGAGCGGTACTCCGAGCCTCCACCCGTCTCACGGCGCGAGCAAGCTCCTCGACCGTTACCTCCCAACCGTTACTTCGCGAAAGGCTGTTCCTTTCCGCGTCGGATGTTCCTTACGAGAGAACAATGCCTCAACGACGCTCCCCAGGAATTGAGGATCTAGGGTCCCTTCAATTTTGATAAAATTTTGCCCTATTTGATGAATTAATTTTTGACTATTTTCGAATAATTTATGAATTGAAATACTGCCAGACTGAAACAGAGCATTGAAATTATTAAAAAAATGCAAAAAGAATACTTAAGAAAAAGTATATAAGCTTTAATTGCGGAGTCGTTAAAATAATCCAAAATATTTTCGGCGAAACTAGATTTCTCTTGTATTGCAGCTAAAATGAAAAAATTTTTCAAAGCATCCCAATTATCTAATAATCTAATGACACATTTGTGGAGGCAAAGCCATCTAGTATTCGATAATTTTAAAATTTTTAAGCGCTGAATTTCAAAAAAAATCCTGAAATTCAACCAAAATTGCACATCTCTTTGCACTGCCCGAAATATAAGTGGCAACTCCTCTAATTAAATTCTCGCAAGCAGAAGGTAATTGGTCACAGGAGTGACTAGCTATAAGCGCGGAAGTATGGCAAATACAATTTGTAGTAATTAATTCCGGAACTTCTACTTTTAAATGTGACATAAATGAATTATTGCGGCCAATCATAACAGGCGCATTGTCACATGCTAGTCCAATAATATTTTTAATAGGAATTTCCTTTTCATCTAAAGAAGTTTTAAAAATTTGGAAAATTTTATTCGCGGAACAATCGGTAGCATCTAATTGTAATAATTCTAATAGCCGAGTTATAATGCTACCATCTAATGGTGATTTACTCACTAGCACGCACATTAATTTTGAATCGGAAATATCAGTACTTTCATCAATTAAAATTGAAAATCTACATGTTTTTAAACAATCAATTATATTCTCAATTTCCCGTTTGGCAATTACATTTTTGACAATTTTTGCACACTTAAGTCGAGCAAGTGAAAGATCCTGTACCACTTCGGGTTCAATACAAATATCTTTTATTAATGGGATTAAATGGTCTACGGTACAAAATGCTACGCTATATTCAGCGAAAAATGCAGATAATTTAATTTCAGCTCGTTTCACTTTGTCTGTATGTAGTAAGCTATTCGCGGTATTGTTATTATTATTATCGTTACTACTATCACTTACATCCAACGAATTTACATTTTTACGATGTACATTTCTTTTCTCGTGATTGTCTATATCGGATTTGCTACATCTAATAGTTTTATTACAAGCGATACAAGGCGCTCTACTCCTATCGACAGTAGGTTTTAACCATACTTTATAACTATCGTCATCTAGCCATGCATAATTAAATCTACGGATTCTACGCTTTTTTATGGCATCTCCACCATTATTTATTGCCATTATATTTAAATATGTATAACGTACCTCGGACCTCGTAACGGTTGCTTCTTCGCTGCTTTCCCGCCAACGACACTACGCCATCTGGTGGCGCCACTAAATACATACGCTGCGTACGCTCCTGCATTGCTCGCGCATGCGCGAAAAAAAACCGTCCAATATCTCATCACTGACCCGGCACCAGTTTGCGGCCCGGCCACCGCCCTGAACACGGCCGGCATCTCCCCGCACGAGACGGTACGCGTGGCGGGCGCCAGTCCCGATGAAGGGGCAGCGCTCAGGAACCCCTCCGTAAGTCCCCGACGCGCGCCACTCGCCATGGTGTTCGGCACTGTTCTTCCTCGCGTCACCAGGACCTTCCTCGGTGACCTGGTGACGTTCGTCGGTGTGGAGGCCCTCCTAGCCTGAGCCTCCCCCATCTTCTCGAGCGTCACCCTGATGGTGTGGGTGACGCCCTTATCCTCCAGGATGACCGGTCTTGCCTTCCGGCCCATCTCGGGACTCCTCTTCATCTTTTAGGTCCCGCTGGTCCTCTTCTCCTCCGATCTTCGCGGGGAGGAACCCAACTCCACCGCTGATCCACTTTTCTCCTCCTTAGCCATCTCGTCGTTTGAATTAGGATTTTCGTTTGCCATATCTGAAGGTGTGCTTTCTTCGGGTTTGGCCATCATGGCACCCGCACCGTAGTGCGGGATCTTCCCCTGGTCTGAAACAACTCTAAGTAAACGATGCCAAAGCCGATAAGCGGTTTGTCGGACGGTCGATCCTATTGGCAGCTGTGAATCTACTAGAAAAGGTTACGGGGTAGGCCCGCGCCATATATGATGCTAAAGGTTTTTCCCGTCACCCCTATCGAATGAGCGACGCCGGATCCGAGTCAGCGCCTGAGTCTGACTTCAGGATAGACGTGTCAGGACTTTTATATCCCTGCCTGACTTCGGGTATGGGGAACCAGCGACCAACCTGGATCCCCCATTCTCTCGCCCGAATACTGCCACTTCAACTCCCGGATTGGCTCCAGTCATCTATGTGCACTTCCTTCCCCCGACATGCTGGGTCAGGACCTCTTTGCCTATCCTTTAAGACTTACGGTTTGGCCATCTTAACCAGCAGCGGTCGATATCCGTTGGCACACATAGAGCCGGTCGGGAGGCTACTGCTCCTCCCTTGACTAGTCTCGCGGGAAATATCCATGGCAGGTCGACCGAGATTCTTTCACACAGTATTCGCACTGCCGTCGCCCCCTGCTCTCAATCCGAGCTCGCCCGACATGGTTGTACCTACCCAGTGATGGGCAGTCCCAGCGCATGCGCAGTAAGCTATCCGTAGAAATCCTCAGTAGCGTATACACTTTGATGAAATATAAGGTATCATTGGGCCCTACTAAGAAACAAAAGTAAATCTGAAGAAAATTGCAGGAAGGAGAATAAAAGGTTTAGGTTCGAGGGTGAATTAAATAAAAGTTTTGTTAACTTTAACAAAAACGAAATAAAAGTTTATTGAATCGTAGTTTAGCTTTTCCGCGCGTGTGTCCAGTCGCAAGTCTTTGTACATAATGCCACGAGGCCCGCGCTCGTGTACCTCGTGTACCACGCGTACCTCGCATAAAACAAAAACCGATCACCCCCTTGTAACCGTTTTTGGGTAAATTTCACTCCGTCGTATAACGGTTATCCGTAACGGTTCTGGAAAATTCCAAGCGGCGAAGCATTGGTACGCTACAAAGGGTTAAATAATATAACAGATTATATATAATGAAAATAATATTAAATTTATTTATGATAATTATAATTTTTTACGTCTGCAGACGATTTATTATATGAATACCAACATTTATTGCAAGGGCAAAGGAAACTGCAGAAAACTTTGCCAGTATTCAAACAAAAATATTACATAATAATAATAATAAAATATAATAATCAAATAAATAATAACTGTAATAATAAAATAAATAAACGATGTAATAAATATTGTCTTTGTAGTCCTGCGAAACAATCACTTTCTCGCAGAAAAAATTGCTAGAACAGAAATAATAAATATATATTTATATCAAAATAAATATTGTGACAATAATTGTCTAAAAATAATATATTAAATAAATAAATATTTTTCATGTTACATACATAATATGCCTCTTCGATCACAGATAATATCAATTAATGTCACAGAAACAAAAAGAAAAAACATAAATATTGCACTGTATGAATTACGTGAAATAAATATTATCACAGAAAAAATTGCTATCAACAACATCTAAAGAATAATAAAGAAAAATAAAAAATAATAAAGAAAGGAACATATATTAATATAATACTATAATAGAGGTAGATTATTAGTTAACACCATGGGATAAAAAGAGAATAAAATTGTTACAAAAATATTAAAATCATTTAAATTTGAAAAAAGCATTTAAATTTTGATTATTCTGAATTAGTATTACTTGACAAATACAAATTTTTAAAATTGTTCAATTCCAAATGGGCTGAATCTACTTCGAATATCGTGCAATTAACATTCTCACTATGAAAATTTGCACGAATTTTACAAATTGCATTTAAACATTTAATATCTAGTCGATTTCTCTTTTTATTCTTCACGTCTGTAACGATGGAGAATATTCTCTCTGCTGCGGCATTAGAATGTGGAAGAGACAAAACTATATATACTAAATTTTTCAAATTTGGAAAAAGCGGTTCCCCATTAATTTTATTTTTTTGAAAAATATTCTTCCACATATCATCAATTTCTAATTTAGACAAAAGAATTTTTTCCGCGTCATTAAATGCATAAGGCAACATTCTTCATAGGCTAAAGCAGTAACATCAGAAATTTTGAAAAATGTTGCTAAATTTTGCAGGTCCAGAAAGGTAAGCCTGCTTCCCTCGCGTAAAGCTATATTAAAATCTAAAAATTTAAACTCGCAAAAAACTTTATCATTATAAGGTAATCTTTTAATCATTTCTGTTAACGCGGTTATATAAAACGATAAGCAAGTCGATTAAATTTTTTTAATAAACTCCGCAGATTGTAATTTTATGAACGACTCGCATAAAGGGCCAAGATATATTGACATTAACGGCAAAAAATTGGTTTCGTTAATTGTATTAATATCAATATTCTGAATCGCACGCGGCTGTAAAAAATTTGATGCCATCTGCTTTATTAAAAGCTCACTGGTTTCAGATAAGTGATGTATTAAAATTTTATTACCTTGAAAAAGCGCATTAAATTCATTAAGAGTACTTAAAGAAAATTTTAAAAACAGCAAATACGCTTTTATATTATTATCGTTTAAAATCTCATAAATTTTTGACGCGGAATTACTCGGATTTTCGAAAACCTCTAAATGAAAATAAGATGTTAAGACTTCCCAATTATCGAGAAGTCTAACAACACATTTTTGTAAAGCGAGCCATCTAGTATTTGACAACTTTAAAATTTTTCGCGTTTCTACTTTATAAAATTTTTGAAATTCGCACAGGATGGCTGATCGTTTCGCACTGCTAGAAAAATATGATGCAACTGCATGTAAAATATATTCACAAGACCGCGGTAATTTTGCACACGCTTTACTAGCAATGAGTGCCGACGAATGGCAAATACAATTTAACACAATGAGAGCCGGTACCTCTCTTTTGAGTCTAGAAACAAAAGAATCTTTAACGCCTAGCATCACGGCAGCGTTATCACATGCAATTCCCACAATATTTGATATCGGTATATTTTTACTTTTAAAAGACTTCTCAAATGCAGAATACAATTTTTCTGCAGAGCAATTTGAAGCATTCAGCGGTAATAATTTGAATAATTTTGTCATACATTTTCCATTTTCCGGCGATACATATTTTACCAAAATACAAAGCTGCTTATCGTTAGCGATAATTGTGCTTTCGTCTATTAAAATTGAAAATTTTTGATTTTTTAATATAGGAATTAACTTGTCGGTTTCGCGTTTGCCTAAAACGTTTTTTATAATTTGCATGCATTTCCTCCTAGACAGTTTAAAATCTTCAACCACCCGTGGATCCGAACAAATATCTTTCAATAGAGGAACCATATGATCAATAATTTCGAAAGCTACGAGGTCTGTTCAAAAAGTATCGCGAATTTTATATTTTTTCACAAAGTATTTATTTATTCATGAATATCTATTTTGTCCCCTTCAAAGTAATTCCCCTCGGATATAATACATTTATGCCAACGTTTTTTCCAATCTTCAAAGCGCTTAAAAAAATCATTTTTTGTAATCTTGTTCAGCTCCTCCTTCGATGCGTCTTTATCTCCTCAATCGTGGCGTAGCGTCGTCCTTTCATGGGTCTCTTCAGTTTTGGAAACAGGGAAAAGCCACAGGGGGCTAGGTCTGGGGAATACGGTGGCTGCGGCACCATTACTGTGCTGTTTTTGGTCACACAAAATTTGATACAGATTCTTTGATCCATTTTTTAGCATAGGCAAAAATCGAAGGTGAGCCAAAACACATCTAAGCAAAACAGTCGACAAAAATTAGCTAAACATTCAAAGTGCCTGACCTTGTCAGCATAAATAAAGGACATGTGTACCAACGTAAATCAACAAAAAAAACAAAAAACAAATATACGTAGTCTGCGGAAATTCAAAATTTGCGATACTTTTTGAACAGCCCTCGTACATTATGTTCCGTGAAAAAGGCAGCTAATTTAATTTCGGTCCTCTTAATTTTATTAATATGATCAGTATCTTCAACCGTGAGCTTAGATAATGAAGCAGATGGGACGATGTTTTTGCTTTTATTTACACTTCTAATGTGTACCTTTGACTGAGAATGTCTAACTAGTTCTAATTTACCGCAAACAAGAATTCTGTTACAAACCTTGCAGAGAGCTTTATCGTTACTCTCGTGCGGTGCTAACCAATCTTTAAATATAGCCATGTCTAACCATTTATTTTGAAGTACTTTCCATTCTGATTTGCGCTCCATTTCGCCCTCGCTGCTTCTTGTAGACGACATTTTAAAACAAGTGACGCGAACCGCGTCACGTGCAAAATTAGCGGGCTTTCTCGCACATGCGCGAAAAAAGTAGGATTACGTTTATTTTTATAGACATATCAAGAAAAATACTAATAAGGTTTTAGAATTCTTTTATTCATTATGTCAAATACAGTATTTTATTTTTGTTATATATATTTTTGTTACAGTTATTTTAGTACCCTTTTAATGAATTATATGTTATGTTGAATTTTCATATTAATGAAATTAGCAAAAATAAATGTCTAGAAAAGTCGGTATTGAGAAGTCGGTAATGAAGTTCGTACATTTATCGATTGCTTGTAAGATACCGCTCGATTTTGATCAGAGCTTCGCATGATAATAAAATGAAATCCATATATTTCTTTGTTGTTGTTTCTTTGACATTATAATTTTTCACACGTATAAAATATAGTGAGTTATTTAAAGAGGTGCTTCCAAGTCGTTTTTCTTAAATAATAAATTCGTTTAGTCTTTTAAAAGTTACTGTGTATACATATATATATATATATATAAAAATATAGTTTTATCCAGTTATATGTACAACTTTTTTTTTTTTTTTTTTTTTTTTTTTTTTGTTACGGGGGGAAATCTTCGCAAGACTTTCCATTCTTCTTATCCTCTCCGCCTTTCCTATGTTGATGTGGGTGTTGTTGCTGCTGCTGTTGTTTGGTTTTATCTTCTTCTTTTCCCACCTGTCTCTTCAGCTCTTCCTGTTTTACCTGCTTTCCCTGTTTTTTCTGTTTTCCTTCTTCTTCCTCTGACTTCTCCAACCTTCTAAGCTTGATAATGGGCTGCATCCCCTTCCCCTTGTCGCATCCTACTTGTATACTGACCCTTTTATTTTCCGTTACTACAAGTTTCCTTTTGGCCTTGTCCCTGTGCCCTTCTTCGTATTTTCTTGCGTCCAGCTTCCTGTCTTCTGCTCGCGGGGTGGAAGAGCTCATGGGCATCTCAAACTCTTCTTCCAGCTCGCAGATAGAGGCCTCTGCGTCTTCCACTGCCTCGACAGCCTCCATGAGCGCCAGCTCCTCTTCCTCTTCTTCTCTATTTGCTTCTTCTTCCTGTCTTCCCCTCTTACCTTTGTCTCTCCCTTCTTCCTCCGTATTCGTCTTCCTTTTCTTGCCCTTTCCCCCTTTTCCTTTCCTATCCTCAGTTCCTTCGTTCTGTGTCTCCTCTTTCCTCTTATCCTCCATCCTGATTCTTTCCTCCACATTGCTGACTGCTTCCTTGAGCAGCCTATCTATATCTTCTGCGGTTACTCTGCTCCCCTTGTATTTCTTGATAGCCTCCATTTCCGCCTTTGCTGTGTCCTTCCCCTGTTCTTTAATATTACTTCTTCTGTCACCACTTCACTTTAATTTAATGTTCGATTGTCTCCTCTTTACGCTTACTTAACTTGTCGCCTTTACTAGTGCTCTTACTCTCGCTACTTCGGAATGAGCTGTTTAACCTAACCTAACCTTTTTTTTTTTTTTTTTTTTTTTTTTTTTAACGAGGGGAAATCTTCAACATAAGACACCCCCACTCCCCGGGGGAGGAGCGGGGGTAGTGTGGGATTTATACCCACTAAAACCCCTCGGTGGTTCCCACCCTCGGCGACATGGTGGGCCACGGGATCGTGCACTATTCCTCAGCGCGGCCCACCAAAATGCCGCCATGTACCCATGCTGGCCACCCATCGCGTGGGGAGGAGAAGCCTCCCCATAGCAAAGACCCACCCATTACCCTGTTGGAGCCGAAGAGGTAACCACGCCCCCCTTCGCCTCCACACACCGGACCGCGTGCAATGGGATCATGGGCCCCCGCCCATGACCTCTGCGGCCCTGGCGGTGTCTCGGTCAATCCCGAGGGACTCCGGCACCCTCGGACCGAGCACCGCCAAACACTCGCACAAATCAGTGGGATGAGGGCGTGTCGGGGCAGGCGACGCAACCCCCATCTCCAACACCTTTCACTTTAACACTAAACAAACACACAACACTTATACACACACACAATTACACTTCATTCACTCTGTGAGGACGACGCGGGGATGCCGCGCCGCCCCATTACACTCAGGAAGGCGGTGTCACGTCCTGAGCGTGATGGAAATTGTGGGAAAATTTTTCTTTTACAGGATTTGAATTTTTGTTACAGGCTTTTGGCCACGAGGCACTTGCGTCCACGTATAGCCGGGACTCCCGATGATTTATTGAGAATGGATGTTTTGTAGGTGTTTTTGAAGGTAGAATTCGTAGCGTGGATCAGAAGGATTTATGTTTTCGAGCGGAGGCAGAGAATTTTCGATGGTTATAGGGTGAAGTTTCCAGCTCGTTGATGGCTCGCTCGTTGCGCGTGACGTGTTCTGTTTACAGTCTTCTGAGACGCTGGCGGCGGATGTATATGTTTCACGCGATAACGGCGCGTCGGATTTCGCGGCGCGTGGTTTAACACTTGGTCGAGCGGTAATCGAAATTCCACGAACCGAGATGAAGTTAATACTTTTAAGATTCGAACTGTTAGTTATTATCGGAATCGCGGCTGCACCGAGAATATTATTTTCTTCCGCGGCAGAGTTTAAAAACTGATTTAATATTTTCCGTAACTGGAACTTGCGACCTCCGCGACGGGTTTTACCCAATGCTCGTATGGCATTGCCGAAAACTAACAGGTAACCGAAACTAACAAGTAACCGAAAACGAAAGGAATAGAATAAAGAGTAATGGTTCTAACTTGCAAACGATGAAATTGTAAAGCCAAGTGTTGTTACGCAGAGACCCGGGTTTATGACACTCAGGTATCAGGGGAAAAGAACAGCGTGCGGCGCGTCCAGTCACCACTGTTCTTTTTAAGGTTCGGAATGAAGCGTGCGGCACGTCCAGACACCACTTCGGTTTGATTATTGAAATGAAAGGAAATCTACGGCGTGCGGCGCGTCCAGTCACCACCGAGATTTTTGAAGGATTGGAAAATTGTCGGATGAATTGAGCCGAGAACCACAAACTCGTATTTGGCCTTCACGAACTCGAATGTATCAGGCGTGATTCTAAATTATTAAAGCTGCTTTATTCTATTTGAATGAAGCTAAGTATTTCCATTGAACGCGAAAAATGTGGATGTGGAAAATAAAAGGAAGTAACTATGAAAATATTTCAAAGTTAACAATGTATATATATTCACTAAAGATAACACAAGTACAAAAATGAAAAAGGAATATAAGTACAAATATTGAACTCGCAATTAAATTCTAAGTATCGCAACGAGAGATTGAAAATAATTCTAAGTGTTGATGTAGGATATCGCAAATAATTCTAAGTGTTGGAATGAGAAATCGAAAATAATTCTAAGTGTCGAAATGAGAAATTGGAAATAATTCTAAGTATTGAAATAAGGATTTGGAATTAATTCTAAGTATTAACGCGAGGAATCAGTTATGCCAGAGCTTGGTAAAAAGAATTAGGAGACTGACTCGACCTAGAAAGAGGTCGGAGGTCAGGTTGACTCGAGAGATCGACGGATAATGCTATATTGCTACGCGACGACGTGGCTCTTTATACTAATTTTCGATCGTAGTGGGAGCAGACCGAGGAGTGGGGACTGCTGTAGACAGCTCGGTGGCTGGAGCGCGACTGAGCTCGCTCGAGGTGGGGCGATGCGTGCGCCGCCTAGTGGATTCTGAGTGTATTAGAGGTTCTCTCTCGCTACGCGACGAGTGCGTAGTGGGGGTTGCCTGCGCCGCGGAACTACCTGCTCCATGAAAAACGCAACCCGAGCGTCGTCGGTCGTTTCGTTGTGGAATTCAGGCGTTTTAGAAGAATTATGAATATGAATTTGAGAAGAGCATGAATATTTCTCCGATCCTAAGACGGAATTCATGCGTGAGAAGATCGCAGGGCCCGGGGAGAGAGAACATGACTTTGAAGAATTATTTGGATTTGGATTTTGATTTCTATAAAAAGCCACGTGTATTTTGAATTAAACTGGAATTTACGACTCTACTTATATTACTCTGGAATATCTGATAGAAATGTCTTAAAACTAGTCGCATGTGGATTATTAACACTTGGGATGCGGGTGTACTTCTCCGCCAAATTACGCGTGCAGCGGGCGTTTTGGAGCTAGGAACTCGATTGAAAAGGAAATGACACAATAAAAGACCAAGTAACTCAACAATTATAAATTGTTGGAAGAAAAAGTGCAAAACGTTGCCTAGCAACACAAACTACACGCACATAATGTTACGCATCCTTGTAATTATATGTATTTAGTACATTTGTGGTGGATACCCGATAATCACCACAAATCTATTAAATACGTATTTTTACGTGACCCGCGCTCCAGTGACAGTTTGCAAAACACGTAAAAATACGTTGCCCGCATACCAAGTGTTAATACAAATAAACAATAATTATAATATAAACAATTCTACATACTAATTCAAGATGACCGCAGGTCGTCACAGCGGCTGGGAGGCCGGGTCCGGAGCTCCCAGTCGCCTTCTTCTTGCACGCGCACGCACTCTGCCACTGTCGCCGCGTTTCTCTCTCTCACGCTCCGCCTCCTCCTTCCGTGAGATAACTGTCTCGCAAAAGGAGGAGACGGCCATCCATCCCTCTTCACTTTTCAGCATGCACTCAATCACTGCACTCAAACACGCAGGGTCACACTGAGTCACGCACACCATAAAATGCCTTTGCCAGACGAAGGCTGGACAATCACCCATTACATGCTGGGCCGTGTCCGGCCCAGCTCCACACTCGTAACAGCTCGGTGATCGCTCCCTACCGATCGGCCGCAGGTACTCACCGAAGCACCCATGCCCGGTGAGCACCTGCGTGATCCGGAACGTGTAAGCCGCCCGTGGCCACGGTCCATCCACTGCTCCAGTCGCGGAAGGACCGCCCCGACCGTGCGCTTCTCCGCGGCTCCGCTGGCTATTAAGTCGCGATGCCAGCGGGAGATAGCGGCGGGGCGGGCCTGGAGCCTGCACACTTCGATGCTGGGCCCCGGCGAGCCCCCTCTACACCCGTGTCCAGGCTGAGGGAGCTTTTAAGACGAATAGATACAAATTCAAACTCAAATTTAAAACATATTTTTGAAATCCTTGCTATGCGTTCAATTTGAAATTTGAAATTTGAAATTCGTACTTTGGAATTAAAGGACGCAAGTTCAGCAAAGATGCTGTGGCTACTAGTAGCCGACGAGAATACAGCGGGAAATTTGCGAAACTTGTAGCAAAGGTGGCAATCCTGAATTGAACCACGTTCAATTTGAATCATGTTCAACTCGTACAATGATCAAGCAAGAAGCGACAGCAACAACAGCAGCAGTAGGGGGAAAAGAGAAAGTGATGAATCATGGGGAAATGCCAAGGATGAGGCAGACCATCAGAACATCACGACATCCTTCACAATGCGGGCCATGTATTTTCGACCTCAATATCGAAAATCAGGCAGAGGTGATAAAGTAGCTGAAATCGCGGCAAGCTGCATGGTTGGAGACCAAAGATTCATGAAATGAGTAACTGCGAACAGGTAGGGAAAACAGCTGCCATCAAGAAGAAGAAAAGAAGAGGAAGTTGAAACAGCAAACCCTTGAGGGAAATCAAGGGTAAACAAGAAGGCTAAGCGGCAAGCAGGGGCAAAAGAGCTGAAAAATCATCTCATGTCATCCAACCAAGCAAATCGGTAGAATAAACCAGCAAGATGAATGTGGATGAACGTAAAGAGGAACGAAGGACGGAAGGAACACCAAGTCAAACTAAAACAACCAACAAACCGGGGGTCAAAGATCAAGGGCAGACCGGGTCAAAATAGGGCAAATCATGGCAGGACAACACTCACCAGAAGAAGCCAGGAGAAGTTTGAATTAGGTCGGAGTGCGGCGTGACAGGCACTGCTGGATGTAAGCGTGGCAGCGAGCCAGGTGACAGGCTAACGACAGGTCAGCGATGCATTAACAGTCAGGCAAGCGGGCAAAGTGTAACTATGAAAAGGAAATTGGCGTAAGACATCGCGTAGGCATGACAGGAAATGGGGATGTGTATGCGAATATGTACTTACAATGATTTCCTTGGCACAATGCTCGACGCAACTTAATCAATAAAGATAAGTTGCGGAAGGAAAATGGCAAAGATGAAAACTGAGCCATAGACAGCCGATGTCCCCAGTCGCTGCAAGGCGAAACGGGAAGTAGGCTAGGTGGCTGCAAAATGCAAAATGCCAGTAAACTCTGGCGTCTCCCTCCGCCATGTAATGAAGAGGGATAAACCCGGCTAGAGCCATCGTCGCCGCATACGGTACCGTGCGGTACCCTCTTATCGTCCTGATGGCTAGCCTGCGCTGAACTGCGCCCAGCAGTTTAATGCTGGCTGGGCTGGCCATCAGGTCGCCGGCCCAAATCGGCGACCCATAGAGGGCCATAGACCGCACGATGCCCGCGTAGAGGCGGCGAACCCTTCCGTCAGGGCCCCCTAAGTTCGGAAGGAGGCGGCCTAATGCCGTCGCCGTCCTTTCTAAGCGGGGGGCCAAGAGCTGGAAGTGGCGCTCAAACCGCCAGTGGCTGTCCAGGTGGAGGCCGAGGTACTTCATCTCGCCTCCCACCTGGACATACTCTTCACCTACTCGGATGAACGACTGGGGTGGAGCCGCCCGTCCTGGCGGGCAAAACCAAATGGCTTCAGTCTTGCCCGCCGATACTTCTGACCCCAGTCGTCGGATGGCAGAGGAGACTGCCGTCACCGCCAATTCCGTGTGGCGGATGGTTTTGATCCAAGACCTCCCGGCGGCGAGCACGAACGCGTCATCAGCGTAACACGTGACTCGCGCACCGGGAGGGAGGGGAACCCGCAACGCGCGGTCGTACCCCATGTTCCACAGGAGTGGTCCTAAGACTGCTCGCTGGGGTACGCCGCGGTCCACCACGTCGGTGCATCTCCCCACTCCGGCCAGGAAATTCGATCCACCTGTCCCGCAGGTAGTCACCGATTACCGCCCTAAGATAGGGAGGCCCCTCATGATGCATGAGGGCCTCCCTAATCCTCCCCCAGGGCAGGGTGTTAAAGGCATTCTTGATGTCCAAAGAGACACCAAGAGACACCCCACCCTGGGAGGTAGCCGACTCCGCGAGGGAACGAACTCGATGCAACGCATCGATCGTGCCGCGTCCCCCGCGGAAGCCAAATTGGCAGTCGGCTAAATCGGGATCACCGCTGGACAGGTGCCTGGAGAGGCGGGCAGCTAAAATCTTCTCGAAAAGCTTGCCCACCTCATCCAGGAGCACTATTGGCCGGAACGAGGAGGGGGAACTTGCGGGTTTCCCCTCTTTTTGAATCAAAACCATCCTACCAACCTTCCAACTGGAAGGAAACCTTCCCCGCTGCAGGCAGCTGTCGAACAGCCGACGCGTCGTCTGAACCTGAGTAGTTGCCACCTCATGGCTCTTCTCCCGTGGCAATCGCGATTTCTCCAACTCCATTGGCACTTCCGGAGCGTCCTCAAACACCTCCGCCGGGGATACGATCTCCGGCGGGGCACTGCTGGTGTGCGCCACCAGCCTCCTCTTCACGTCCTCTCTTTCCGACGCCGAAGACGATGACAATACCCTTCGTCGGGTCTTCCTGGTCCCCGCTCTGGTCGACAAGAGAGTAGGTGATGACACCACGGCCACTGTCCCCTTAAGCCGCTCGACCTCCTGTCGCAACGCCGCCAGGTCTTGCGCCATCTTCCTCCTGTCGTCTTCCGCAGCTTTGAGGAGGCTCCTCAGCTGCTACTTTTCCTCATCCTCCTGTGTGGAGCGCAGAGTTGGTGTTGGCACTGCAGCTCTTGGCGACACACGGGTGGGCGTGGTCGCCTCGCCATCGCCGACCAGCTGTCTTTTTGCCAGCTCAGTGGTTAACCCCTCTATATAATTTGTGGAGACTCTTAGCTGGCGTACACTTGTCACCTTCAAATTGGAGGATACTTTGGCCACCCGTCTGATAAGGTTTGTATACCTTATCAGCTCAGCCTGCAGATCTCTGGTGGTGAGATGCCTCACCTCGGCCATGACATCCACAACATCAGGTATGGGCTTGCTCCCTTTGCTTGGCCTCGGCACCGGCACGCTGAAGTCAAAGGCACTGAGTTCCTGATCCAGCTCGAGCTCACGTCTCTTGGCCTTGTTCAGCTTTTCTTTAGCTGCCGCGAGCCCGACATATTCACCAGTGGTTGGGGGACGGCCCCTCCTCACTATTTTCTCCTCCCGGTTCGTCCTGGAGAACTCGACGGGCAAGATGGACGAGTCGGAGTCGTAACCATCCTCCTCGTCGACGGCTGTCCTCCTTGCAGGTTTCCGCCTGGCTGGGGCTGGCGTCGCATCCCGGCTCCGAGCCGGGGTCTTTCGCGCCGTGCGCTCTGTCTCCGAGGATCCTCTCCCCGTCCTTGTTTCCCGGAGGAATGTCACCCCCGACGATTCCGACCGCGAACACTCGGCCGCCGGCTCTTTCTTTATAGACACTGCTGCGGCGGTGGTGGTCCAGCAGTTTACGCCTTCCCGGGGCCCGTCATCTGCCCCCCGCACCTTCACCGTGTGCGGCTTCAATATCTCGGTGCACCTCACCACTGGAATGGTAAGTTTAGTGCACCCTCCTCTCCTCTTGACGCTCACCTCTTCCTGTGTTTGGCCGCTTTTTGAGATGGCGGCCACATCTTGTTTTTGGTTTGAATTTGAGCAGTCCATATTTGGTCCCACGAGAGTAGTCGGAAGGAAAATCATCCCGGGCAGAGCCGCCTTACCCGGGGAAGCCTCAACACAGACAATGAAGAGGGTCAAACAAACATAAGGAGGGCAAAGGGGGTGGCTAACACAGAAACCCCCACACTCACACACTAACACTAAGAAACTTAGCACGCGATTGCAGGAACACACACGCACATGTACAGGGGCACATAAACAAGCACATGTCTTGATACACACATCAATACACAGCAACATACAGCACAGAAATCAAGAACACACACACACACACACAAGTACAAGGGCACAGAAATGGGCGTATGCTCTCGATATGCGCAACAACGTACAGCAATACACAACACAGAAATCAACATGCAAGCACAAGCGAAATCACAAAGACACAAAACAAGAAAATGAAAAGACAGCATTAACAACACTAATGTGACGGGGACTATCTAAGGAGCGCTTTACCTGCTCCTTAACCAGCATGACATAACGCACAAAACGAAGGATTGCACGACGATGGGAAACGTCACCTAAGAGCACCGAAACAAAATTAGAGGGAGAAAGAGGGCCAATAGCGTTGTACAAAGAAGAACGCTCAGATTCCCAACGAGCACAAGAGAAAAGTGTGTGACACGCGTCATCCTCGACACCGGCCGAACAAAACCAACAAACGGGGGAAGAAACGCGGCCAATACGGTGAAGGTAGCTGACGAAGCAGCCATGACCGGTCAGCACTTGAGTCAGGTGGAAATTCAAAATACGAGGACCACCTGACTCAATCCAGAAATGAAGATCTGGAATAAGGCGACGGGTCCAATCACCTGTGGGACAAGTACTCCACGACGATTGCCAGTCGCGCCTCATTAAAAGGTCAATGGAACGAGGAGCATCCGCGCCGTCGGACAGAGGATCAAGCTCGAAACAAATAGTGCGGAAATGTATAAGAAACTCCCAAGGCGTACAACCAGACAGAACACATAGGACTGCAGTAGACACAGTACGATAGGCACGACAGATACGAAGAAGACCGACGCGCTGGGTCGAATGAAGGCGAGAAAGGATATAGGAAAAATTTACGGCCTCAAACCAGACAGGAGCACCGTATAAAACAATTGATTCTACAACGCGATAATATAATAAACGGTTGGTGAAACCGCAACCACGCAGGTTAGGAAGCAAAAGAGACAAACGCTTGGCAACAGCCAAAGCCTTCGCGCATACTTTGTCAATATGCTGACGATAGAGACGACTGTTGCCGAAGAGTACCCCAAGGTAGCGAACGAAAGGAGAAGTGCGGATAGAATTCGAGCCATGAAGCAGAGTCAGGCCCCGGGGGACACGACGACCGGTAAGAAGGACCGCCTCGGTTTTATGGGTGGCTAACGTTAACCCCTGAGAGGTATACCAAGAGCCCAGAATACGAAGACATTCCTCGGCAAGGGAGCGTAATCTGCACAAGGAACGAGCAACAAGTACCAAAGCCATATCGTCAGCAAAGCCAACGGTGATAGCATCCCCTGGGAGCGCGACATCCAACACACTATCATAAGCAAGAATCCATAACAAAGGACCTAGGACAGAACCCTGAGGCACACCAGCAAACACCGGTAGCTCAATCCAGGTTCCATCGGAAAGGAAGGTACCGACGCGACGGTCAGAGAGATAGCTAGATAACATGCGGATAAGAGAAGAAGGAAAACCCCGAGAGCAGGCAGTTTCAAGGATGTTACTCCAGCGAAGAGTATTAAAAGCGTTTTTTACATCTAGTGTTACAAGAAGACAATGGCTAGTAACGGAACGGGCACGATCCCACTCAGAAGTTACTACACGCATAGCTTGGAGAGTTGACCGACCTGATAAAAAGCCAAATTGACGGGGGGAGAAGCCACCAGAAACACGAACAGCCTCAAGAAGACGTTCCCGAAGACAGTACTCGAAACCCTTACTTAGATGAGGTAACATTCAAAGAGGACGAAGATCACCAAAAGAAGAGTAAGGCTTGCCAGCTTTAGGGACTAGAACCAAACGGCCACTTTTCCAAGAGGATGGGAAATAACTATTGAAGTAACAGGAATTATAAAGTTTCGTAAGCCAGGGGAGAGTGATTTTAGCAATGACACGGACAATCTCGCCAGTCATTCCATCAGGACCAGGAGCTTTTTTCGGACCGATACGAGCCAGAGAGTAGGCGACAGTTAAAGGATCGATAGGAATATCAGAACCATCGTCATTGACAAAGATATTATGAAAGGAAGGAGCAGAAGAGGAGGCCGGAGGAACAGATACAGAAGACACAGTCACAATGGGCCCAGTAGCATGAGACGAGGTAGGTAAAACATTAGGCGACGAGAGGAATGCAGACGACGTAACAGATGGAAGAGAGCGAGGATCGGAGGCAGGAGAGCAAACAAAGAGAGCCTGCACTGCTAAACAAAATTCATCACGGTTCAAAGACACTGGAGGCTGAACGCCACGTAATTTACGCATCATAGTCTTGTAAGGACGACCCCAGACATCAGTTTGAACCTCACTAACCAGCCCCTGGAAGCACTCGTTCTTGCGGCTACGAACCAGAGACTTAAAAGCTCGTCGAGCTTGAAGATATACAGGCAAAACCAGCTCATTTGCAAGAGCAGAATCATGAAAAAGAGTTGTTCGATAGAAACTACGAGCATCACGGGTCTTACGACGTAATTTAGCCAATTCTTCGCACCACCAAGGAGCATCGCGGCGCCTTTTGCGACTTAAAGGACGGGAGGGACGAGAAGCATCGAAGAGTGATTGAAGCAAAGCTAGCTCCGCATTAATTTCAGAACTGGTAAAATAAGGAGAAGCGGCGGAGAAGTCACGGGTGTTAAGGGAAGAGGCAGTAAGAGCGTCAATCCAGGCGTCAACATCCAAAGTGCGTGAGCAAGGAAGATAAGGAAATACAGGAGTCGGTGAAGATGTAGACTGAGATAAAGGTAACCCAGATTCGGATGAAGAGAAACCAGTCGGAAGGACGGTAAAACTATGAAACAGGTAAGAATGGTCCGAACCGGAGAAATCTGGAAGCACGACGGAACGGGATAAAGATGTAAGTATACGATGGGAACAAACAGCGAAATCTAGACGGGATGAGAAGCCACCGCGATGAAAAGTAGGACCCCCAACGCTATTAACAGGTATGAGATCAAGCTCATTAAAAAACAATTCTAGGAGACGACCGCGGGAATCCTGTGAATCGGAACCCCAAGCAGGAGAGCGAGCGTTAAAATCCCCGCAAAGAAAAAGAGGCTTTGATGACCGAAGAATTGAAGAGGATAAATCCGATAAAATATTGTCTAAAGCGGAACGAGAGAGGTTAGGGGAAAGATAACAAGATAACACACAAAAGTCGCGTGACTCAGCAAACACGAAGCCATCACCACGAGCAGCACAATGCACTACACCAAAATCAGAGGAGGAATAAGGACGATACCACACAGCACACGAAGAATCCAAACTCACGAACCACTCACTTCTGATCTCATACGGCTCACAGATGCATACGAAGTCGGCGCAACGTTCATTCGCAGACTGCCACACAAGGTCCTGGGCTAAGCGGCAATTGTTGAGATTCAATTGAAGGACTGACACAGAAGAAGTCATAGCGAAAGAAAGAAAGTAAGAAGCAGCAGAAAAGAAGCCGGATACAGAAGCGTTGAACACCTGAAAAAGAGAAAATTATTACAACAACAATTACAATTAAATCATAAGACGGCAATAAGCAAATAAATAAATAAATAATTAATCAAGAAAGCATAAAATAAAACACCACTGGAGTCAACAATGGACTGCAAACAAGAAGCTAGCAGCGCCAGAAAATAGAAGAACTCCGCAAGAAGAAACGGAGAGAAGCACGAGATCACGAGCACAAGCAGTAAATGGTCAGCTGGGTACCAAGGGCCGCCAGAAATGCAGCGAAAACTCGCAACAAGCAGGACGACCTAACCTAAAACAAATAATAAATCAATAAAGGAAGAGTAAGCAGGTTAAAAGAAGGAAAGTCAAATAGGATGGCTGAGTGGGCAAAATCAGAGAGTGAGAAAAAGGAAACGGGAAAAGGGTAAGCAGTTAATGATGGGAAAAAGGAAAAGGGGAAAAGACAAGAGGAAACAGCAATTTTGTCTATCATATTTATAACATTATTCTCCTTCAATTGAGCCCACACACGATGTACTTCGGAACATATTTACTTGTAATTTTTAATGTTACGCGTACATCCATGACTTTACTCCAATAAGATATTGCAAGTAAATATAACTCAAATTACATCATGTTTGGTCTTATTTTAATCAGAAAAATATCACGAATAAGATGGAAAAGTTGTGTACAAAAATTAATGAAAAAGAAAAAAATTAGCCACTTTCAAAAACGCAAAACAAACACATCCTATACAAAACAATTCGTAAAAATCAGCTTATTTTCATCGCTGTAAAGGTATTGCCCCCCCTAAATTCGGGTTAGGTTAGTCTACATTTTTCTATTTCTTTTGTATTTATTTATAGCGACTTAATTCTAAGGAAAGGTACACGTAGAAATAATGTAGACGTAATTTCTTATGTATATTTATTAATTAGTAGATATCTGCAATTGATATCACCCACCATCCGGGCAATATCTTCTCCTCCAGCCCTACGCTGCCACCGAGCTGGGGGTTGCGGCGGCACCGGCGCCGCTGCCCTCCGCTGCGCGGCCGCCAGCCGTCTACGTCGTCGCCGGCTCATCTGCAATAAGATAAAAATAATAATACTATACAATATGTACTACATGCTTTGTAATGAGCCGAACGTATAAAAGGATAGCAACACAAAACTGTTACAATCGTATTCGTTTCGTTTTCCTGATTGAAATGACACCAAGCACAATATATTTCCTACAATAATTACTTATGCAGTGAACCATACAATTTGCGTATTTTCACACTTACGGCAAACTGTACATTTCCTGCACAGATACGAATTCATCCTATGTTGACTTGTTACACAAATAATTATGATCTCCATCACGCTTGGTGTCATTTTAATGAGAAAAACGCGACGATGAATTGTTATGAAACTTACAGGACGAGGTGCCGGTGCCGTTGTCGGCGGCGGTGGCGGTGGCGTCGCTGGTGGCGTCGCTGGTGGCGTCGCTGGCGGCGGCGGTGGCGGTGGTGGCGGCGGTGGTGGCATCCCCCAAAATGGTGGCGGTTGCCACCACATTTGGGGGGGAAATACCCAATGTGGCGGGATTTCGATCACCGCCGGCGGTGCACGCCGGATCTCCTCGATGTCTTCTGCAGAAACAATTCAAAATAATAATAATGATAATAATAATAGTGCACATATCGTACAGATCATTGGTGCACATATCGAATATTTACTGTACATGCAAAAGAATATTCTTACCATCGTTACGCAGGGGCTCCATATGTCCTTTCTTCGTATATATACTCTTATTTTGTTCGTTTCTGAAAAAAGAGGAAGGGATTATTTAATTAATACGCTATGGAAAATACCATAATAAAGATGAAATTAAATAAGTGGCAGAATAAATAAAAAGGTCGGAGATGTACTTACCACTTCGACGCTTTACGCAGAAATGATTTTTGTTTCGTGCCTCCACCCGAGAAATAAGCGACACGCGAAGAAATCGTCCCCACCACCAGGAATAAAGGGAGGGACCCCAAAGGGAGAGGGAAAGATCCATCGACATACGATAAACATTCGGGACACTACGCATAAAATTGTAAAACTTATCTATTATTGACTTTTTTTACATATAACTTTCACCAACATATTTGTACCATTGTTCTGATTAAAATGAGACTAAACATGGTGTAATTTGAATTATATTTACAGTAAATATTCGATATCTGCAAAAATGTCCTGTACGATATGTGCAACGAAGTTATCCCCACCACTGGGAGGAAGTCTCTTCGAGACGCCCGAGGTTCGCTCGCCGAGAAGTGTAACGTGACCCGGGGCTTAGTATATCCGTGAGACAATACCAATGCAAATATAAAACTTTTTTATTTTTGACTTTTTCGTTATCAAACTTTTACCAACTGATTCTTGACATTTTCCGATTAAAATGAGACCAAACACGATATAATTTGGACTATATTTGCTGGTTTAATTGACGATAAAAGTTTCTGGCGCAGAGGAGGATAGCGAGTGAAAAAGAAAAAGACGCTGCGATCGTGGCAGGCGGCAAAGATCAAAAGTCGTTTCAATTGTTTGCAATACTTGGGCATTGCTAATTTTTGTATTTTTCATCCAATTTTGAATATAACTTTCTCCATCATATTCGCGACATTTTCCTGATTAAAATGAGACCAAACACGACGTAATTTGAGTTATATTTGCTTACAATATCTTATTAGAAATTACAATACAATATCTTATTAGTAACATTTGAAATTACAAGTAAATATGTGCCGAATTATGTCGTGTTTGGTCTCATTTTAATCAGGAAAATGTCACGAATATGATGGAGAAAGTTGTACAAAAATTAGACTAAAAATAAAAAAGTTAGCAATGCATTAGGATTTTAAACAATTGAGCAGACTTTTGATCTTTGCCGCCTGCCATGATCGCAGCGTCTCTTTCTTTCTCACTCGCTATCCTCCTCTGCGCCAGAAACTTTTATCGTCAATTAATCCAATAAATATAGTCCAAATTATGTCATGTTTGGTCTCATTTTAATCAGAAAAATGTGAAGAATCAATTGGTAAAAGTTTGATAACGAAAAAGTCAAAAATAAACAAGTTTTATTCTTGCATTAGGAATGTCCTTCTGGTAGGTCGCTGTTTGTTTACGTTCGGTCTCCTTCGCTCGAAATGTAGTACCTTTACGATATCTGCGACCGGCGCACAGTGGGGTATTTGGGCCGAAAAACCGGACAAAATTATTTTAGCGTCGTTCATAGGTTGAAGGTTATAACATAATAGGTCGTTGAATTCGTCTTGACGTTGGCTACAATATTCTGAAATTAAAAATAAATGTTAATATTTAAAAAATCAAAATGACCTTGATTTTTTGAAAAACAATAAAAATTTTTGAAATAATATATATTGAAATTAGTATATGTCTAAATACCATTTACAATTTGTTTAGACCATTTTTTTCTCAGATTGTTGGAAACCGTTGAAAAGTAGGGTCGATGGTGAAGTGTCACTGCAAAATTAGAAAAAATTAGTTTTGTACATATATCATATTAAAATTTATTGTATTCATATTTCAATGTAGAATATGTGGATTGAGCAACAATTTACTAAGAAAATACATATTTTTAAAATATTTTTAAACCGCTTTACCGCTATTAATCTTCATCAGTAGATACTTCCATCGAGTCTTCTTCGGATGATGTCTCTTCTGATTGACTGTTGCCCGGAAGGAACATATCCAAGGATTCTTTGGAGTATTCCGTTCTGTTCTTTTTACGAATTAACCTCATGCTTGATAAAAGAGGGTCTGAACTTAACAGAAGTCTGTTTAAGACGTCTATATTGCACGACTCTCGACTACATTTCCTGGCGTGGTGTTGTCTGTATAGCCGAAAATATTTATTTCTTGCTTCTGCAGTCTCTTCTGATAATTGCCCAATTGGTAAAATGGCATGTTCAATTATTATGGGTCCATGAATTAATATTTTATATAGAGTTGGACTCATGGGATGCCATGAATATAACTCTACATACATCTGTGCAGTATTCTTAGCATATACTGCAAATTGGTTGGTATTTATTTTTTTTCCACTTGATATAACTTTCAATATAACTTTGAATCTATATATTAATTGTTCATCAATTTCCGTTATTGAAGCCGATAATTTGTAGTTTGAAAAAAATCTTCTGCTTGTATTTCCATCATTTGTGTTACCGAAACCAGGCTTCGGCACATCGACAATTAGTCCCATCTCATTTTTAAATTTGTCCTGAATCATTTTTTTTCTTTCTTCTATTATGCCTTTTTCTGGTTTTGTCCTTATTTGCCACTTCTTAACCGGCAATTTATATGCTAGGTGCAGTATATGTTCAAATACTCTTATTCGTGCGTGTAAGATAGATAATCCAAACTCCAATGACTCTGGGCAAACTTCTCGTGTTGCTGATAAATTATTGAAATTTTTGGGTGTAGCTCCACATATATGTATAATTCCCTTCGGATTGAAATATACTACTGAGTATAATGCCTCGTTCTTTGCATACTTTTTTGCAAATACCTTATGCAGATAAATTTTTTATAAATAAGAAGAAAGTACTTTCTGATTTATTGACATATGTATGATACGAGCACCAATTGCGATATGCTACTAAGAGTGCTTGTGCACGTATTTCTCATTGATACGTGTTTTGATGCAATTAACTGTGGCCCTAGTAAATTACCATTCTCTAACATAGGTAGATTCCTACTTAATTTAGGTTTGACATGTATATCTTTAATATCTGGGCAAACAGTTAAATATTTTCCTCGTTTTTTGGTCGGTTCCTTTACTTTCCCTTTCCAATTTTCAATTTCATTTAAGATATTGGTTTAGTCTGACTCGTTCATATCGTCAGAATGATTAAAATCTATATTTTCTTTATTATTTTCGTCTATATTAATAAATTTTCTTTTAGTAACTATTGTATCAATTGTATTTGTATTTAAATCATTACAAGCTGAGGCTATTGATATATCAGATAAACTGCTATCTATCTGCTCTGAATTGGAAGAACGTAATTTTCGCTATTTTCGCGGATTATATTATTCTCTCCAATCTCATTGATGCTACTATTCAGAGGTACTGTATTACGTTCTTGGTTTTTATTTAATTGCATCGCATTTAAAATTTTCATATGCCCCGCTATCGATGCAATATGTTTTAATATAAATTTATCAACGCGAATATGTTTACAATTTTTCAAAGTTAATTGTTTTAATTCTCTAAAATATTTCTCTACGTAAGACGAAGTTGGTACATCATTTGGATTTGATATTAATGATGTCCAAAGTGGGAAATGTTTACAAATTTGACGAAAATTTGGAAGAATATCAGGACATCAATACGGATTTAATCTATCAGAGATAGAAACATCAATAAATGATGTTTCATTGTCTACATTAAGGAATTTAAAAAATTTACTTAAATCATGACTATAACTGGTGTCGGTGTCTAATGTCACGTTACTTTTATTTTTATTTTCATCATCTATATTATCATAGTTGATTTCTATTTTATACGTTTTAATTAAATTTATCAATCTTTGTTGAGCGCTCGAACATGTATTGTATTCTATTTAGGAGATGGCTACTATCACTATGTCCTCAGAAATACTTTGAAACAAATTTATATTATCGCATGATGTTAATAAACCAATGCAACATACATAGAAATCTTTTACTCTTTTAGGTTTATGATGGAAACATTTCCATCAACACACCATTTTAATAAAGTATGCAATATCTATTTTAATTATGGTTTTTGGTTTTACTGCGATATTATTAGATTTTAAATAATTTAAACAATTATCTACATATGTTATTAAATCTACATTATTAAATGCTAAAACTACGGCATTCAGTAATGCGAGAGAATAATCTATTACAATATTGGACGGAACTGAAACCATTGTTGATCGTAGCCATTCCCTTAGCCAAAATGTTATAACATTAGTGTCATGTCTTTCGGAAATCATTTGAAAAACAGGGAGAACTTGATTTTTAAATGGTATAACTGTTTGATATAGCAATATTATTTTACTAGAACAGTCTGCTTTTCTAATTTTTCTGACAATTTATCCCGTAGCATCTATACATACATGACTACATCTATAACGTTTTTGCTTAATTACTTGTTTATATAAATAAACCTGTTCTGGGCTCCAATACATTATAAATATGTCGTTAATTCCTACTTGCTTTATAGCACGCATTACTTCCAAATTTTCCTCTTTCAATTTTAATAAATTATACGAGGGGTCAGAAATTTTATTATTACCTAATTCCTTATCTGCTTCAAGCCGTTTGGCTTTCCATAGCACTTCACGCTTATAAATATGGGGTGGTATCGCATTTCCAAACTCCATTTCCTTATTCGCTTCTTCTCTGATCCAGGCATACGCACTTTTTCCCTGTAGTTCTTTCACTACGCGTGTACGTTAGGCTCCTCGCAATTGCCTTCTTTTGTTGTGCACAATATCCTTGCAATCGGACGTAGAGATGTGTAATAACAGTCCATCTTCATCTGGACCGTTAACACTGTATAGGTATACGTCGTTGTGACACTCACTACATCTGCCTTTTATTTTTAAAAAGAATCCATTGCCGCTTTTGTTACATTTAGCATATATAATACAAAGCAACAAGGAAGTTTTAATTTCGACGTAAAATTTCAACAACAAATATTTTAATAATTTTTTCATCTGAAACAATAGAATAGAAATGTAAATAAATCATATAATCGTATTAAAAGTTTTTAATTTAAAAAATTACAAGTTGCTGAAATAAACGGAAACATCTATTTTTACAAGCGTATTGAATTCTGCTTATAAATGTGGATCTGCACTATCATACGAATCGGTTTCAGCATTGCTTGCCACCCGTTTGCGAAGAAACGACTTTGTTCACGAATTCGTGCGGAAATCATACATGTATATGATGGCATGGACACACACTTGTAGGCAGAATTCACTATGCCAGTAAGAATAATTTTTCGCGAGTAGCTAATATATCACAAACAAGTAAGTAATATTAAATAAATATCAAACACTTTACTTGTTTTTGCCAGTTCGGTTTGTACATTTGGCACCTCCTGTGGCTGACTTTCCTTTTCATTTTTCTGCTCTTCTTTTTCCTCCCTCATATTTTGTTCTTCTGTTTTTGTTGTGACGCTTTCGATTTCCATCTGTAAATGAAACAGTTTATTTATTATTTCACTATAATTAATTATTTCACTATAATATATACAGGGTGTTCGGCTACAGGTGGGAACCCTCTTAAGGGATGGTAGCTGGGATGATTCTGAACAACTTTTTCCTTTACCAAAATGCTGGTTAAAGCTTAGTTTTTGAATTATTAATGAAAAACACTGACCAATCAGAGGGCGAGAATAGCGCGCGCTCGGATGCGAGAGCGACGGGTGCAAGCATGACGATTGACACTTGTCGTGAACAAACAAATCGCGCGACATCGGTAACGTAGTTACCACCGTCGATAATGCGTCAGCCGGTAAGTAGTTACAAAATTTACTAAGTATACATTTATCAACGGAACTAAGTGTATCAATGAAACGAAAATGAAGATGAATATTCAGAGAGAGAGAGAGAGAGAGAGAGAGAGAGAGAGAGAGAGAGAACGAAGCAAGACGCATCAGTGTGTAAATCGCATTAATATAGGCGCGATACGGAACGGCCCCTCCGATGCGGAGCACCACTGACCTCACTCGTGTCGCGCGTTGCTATTTTGCTTTCTGGCATCGTAAAAAAAACGACGTTGTAACTTTCTAGGGGTGCATTTTAAAGGTGAAAATCTGCTCTATCCCGTGGTATAGTTCAATTTTCCGCTAGACCCTTACTTTTTAAGATAAATTGAAAAATATACGTAAAAATTGGTGCAAAATCCGTGTCTCTCGGCGTTCAATGGCCATTTAAACATGTTTAAACATTCAGAATGCATAAAACGCAGATATCGTTGTATTCCGGAAAGTCTATAGAATCTTTTGATGTAAACAGAATCTTAGTATCTTTTATAGTTACCTCACAAAATTGGTTCAAATTTAAAAAATGTGCTTTTTTTTCAAACTCAAATTTCTCAAAAACTGTACGTACTGGAGAAAAACGGGTTGCAGATTTGTAATCAGCGCGAAAAACCGTATAAGAATCACTAGTCCAAATTAGAAACGCCAATTGGCTGTTGCACAGTGTAATTTCTTTATCATAGCCATTCCGCGAATCTAAAAGTAAAATTGTATTTTCTGGAACGTGTGGGAAAAATATTAAGTTATCCAGGTCCCAAATAACTTCTTCGTCAATTTTCCTGATTTAGAAACTTCAACATGTACATTGGGTGCCCTAAAAGTGTTTTTCCTTACACGTGGTCCCAATTGCCCCCCATTTATTTCCTTTAATACTATAAAAAGAGGTGAATGTAATTGACCGTCGACAGAAATTTTTGGTTGGATTGTATAACTATGGGTGGTTGCAGTCATGGTCTGTATTAAAACATCTGTTTCTTTTGCCCCTTGATGTGACAATGTTCTGCCAGATTGCATTTCAAATTACAACCACTCTGCTCAGTATGAAAAATGTTACTTGCCCGGGGACTTTCAAAATACTGCCGCGCATGTGCTACAAAATTTTCGGCTGATGTATTGGTATCATTTTAATTATTACTATAATGCCGTGTAATAAGTCTCGTTGTTTTTCGGGATACTTTATTATATGAATATTTACATTTCCATAACCAATATGAGGATGCTTGAAAAACTTCTAAATTAATTGTTTGATTTGCATTTATTGCCCACCGTCGCAAATCAATGTCGCGAATGATTTTTTGTGTAATAAAAGATTGTGTAATAAAATTTTGTGTAATAGAAGAATACTTAATAACACCTGACAAATTTTGTGCACGAACACACTAAAATTCCTTCTAACCATGTTGTGATATAGCCCATCGGAGCGCAAGACCCCCTGGAGAGTCGGAGATTTTTAGAGATTCGTTCGAGAATAACTAACACTGAACACGAAGCGCGGAGAGAACGTCTGGACGAAGAATTGGGACTAAATGTGAGTCACGGTGTTTTAGCGCGTAGACAAAGCAATACTTTAATCACTGGAAGAGGGTAATACTATGCCACAACACGGTGGGTGATTGTCTTGTATCCCAACCGCTGCCACCAAATTTGTTACGTCCCTGATGGTACCTTTGCTTATATCAGCCTGAAGGTCCGAAATCGCTCTTGAATTGACAATCTTTTAGACCACGTGGTACGTGCGCCCGTCGTATGTCAGGGATCCCAGAGTGTACAAGTATGACGCAGTACTTACCCGAAGCTTCCTCTTTAAATTCTATAATAGATTTCTTGTCTCCGATCCTTAGGTAGTGGATCCTTCGCGGTAATCTTCTTCACAGGTATCTCAATACGTAATAACTCAATATTTAATTTCGCGCATAACTGGTCGCAGAGTAGGAGCTGGACAGGGTAGCTATAAGGTTTCTCCCCATGAGCTGACTAAAAATGCAGAGGCATCAAACACATCATGTGCGCACCGTGCGGCTATGGCTCGCACCACCGTGGCGATGTGGATTACTTATCTCGACTTCACCATACAATAGATCTCATGCGGCTATGTCTCGCACTACCAGATCCAGCAAGCGTAATCGAGTATACGTATTTTAAATGATTAAAAGCTTTTAAAGAAATCTTTATTCAGGCCCCAAATAGGCCACGCAAGCGAACAAAAGAGAAATAACAAAAAAAAACTGTAGTGGGCTCCACGCGTTACAGACAACGGTCGAGGAAAAGGGATCAACTCACCAGTTGCGAGGGAGGCTTTCGCGGCGCGGGAGCACACGGTACGCGCAAGAAAATTACAAATTTCCGTATAATGGCCGAGGTATTCGTCCGCGTGGGAGCACGCCCTCTTAGGGGTCGTGGACAGCAAGGGGGACGTTGGTCCTAAATACCAAATACAAAAAAAAATGCGAAAGCAAAAAAAAAGTAGCGTTAGGAGGGAACGGTGTCGTATTACACGGTTCGCGGCCTCTAGGGTCCTCGTCACTGGGGCCAGGGGTCCTACCGCCCTCGCCCACGCGCAAATAAATAACAAAAAAAAAAAAAGAAAAGGGTATGAGGAGAGCACTCCTACCTTTTCGTTGGGCGTCGGGGTCGGTAATCCACACACCGGGGCGGAAGTGGTCGGTCCACACGCAGCACACACACAATAACAAATTTAAGACGCACACCGGATCGCACACGGTCGCGCACAAAGAAAAAAAAACGAAAAGAACGGAAGAAGAAAAAAGAAGAAAAGAATAGAACACGACTCAACACGGTGGAATACAGAAATGCTTAGAAGAACGGGGGGGGAGAAGAAAAGCTGATGTATTGCAAGAGCATTTTGCTTTTCTTATACTATCGGGAAAACATACTTGGTTAACGTTTAAAAAAACTGATCTATCGGATATTAATTTAGTCATATACCAAGCGTATTTAATCATATCTTTAAAAATTGGTGCGCATAGTTGCTGATGAATTAAAGAATGTATTTTTATTGCATCCTCCCTGCTTGATAATTCGTGGCCGGTTTGTAAAATTTCTATTGAATTTTGTAATCTTTTTATAAAATTCTTTACTTGTCGGAAGAAATAAGCGTCACAGGGTTGGCAATAGGGAGTACAATGAGGCGGGATAACTTCTAACGTTGATGTACAATTTCCATTATCGTTTGTAAAAATGCTATTAAAATACGCAACGTCTGTTTGCCCACCCCATGAATCCAGAATTAAGAGGAATTTGTTATTCCCGCAATATGGACTGATTATACTTTCTACAAACGTTTTAAAATGATTTTTTGTTAACTTTCCGGAGTTAGGTGCTGTTACGATTACGTTTTTATACTGTTGTATTAAGGCTTCGACATTTCGTTGAATACGGGGTCCAAAGTTGCCTTTTACTTTGCTATTCTTTATTTACTTTTATATAATATTTACTTTTGCTATTCGAACTGGGTTTTTTATACTGCTCGGTGGTGTCAGAAAGGAAGATAAAAGGGAGATTAGTTATGATCTGTTATTGTCTGGAGATTGCATGATGTAAATAAGGGTTCGCGGAATTAGATAGGAATGTGAATAGTAGGATGTTTAGGTTAAGATGAAGGTGTATAGCAGGATGTTTAGGTTAAGATAAAGGTGTATAGCAGGATGCTTAGGTTAAGATAAAGGCGAACTTGAGGACTTAGGAGTAACGTAATGTGAAACTTACGCTATCTTATTTATAACGCACCTGGGACTGTGTCTTATAACTAGGTATATCAGAAACGCAATAACTTGTCAATAACTTTAGAAATTTTTTACATACCACTAATCAACAATGCCAGCTCCATACACTTTCTCATCTGTGTTGATATACGCTTCGTTTCTGGCCTTACAAGCTGTCAAATTGCCTCTTCGAGCCTCTTTTGCCGCGTCTGTCATCGAGCACTCTGCGAGAGAAATTCTTGTGGCATCACTCTCAACGCAGATATTGTAACAATTAGGCCCGATTTTCACACCAATTGTTTCCAAAACTTGAGCAAGGGATAGCAGACCGTCGTTAAATGTTATTGTAGCAATATCAGCTGCAATATCGACCAACATTTTACCGCCAGAACTACTTTTTGGAGCGATCGTCCACACTACACTGTTGAAGCTCTTATTTCTGTTTTGAGTATATCCACGCAAACAGCGCTCAAGCAGATCATCTCTGCTAAGATCTTGATAAATCGGCAAGACTGCTTTATAAACTTAATCACACATAGCTGGTTTGTGATTGTAATTTTTTAGGTCATTTCTGATGTTAGCTCAACATCAGATCTTCGAACACAAAGACTCATACTTAATTTGTCATCCAACATGTGCTGCTCAACTGCACAGATAATAGGTACCTTACTAGGCTCTACGCCTTTGCTGTCTCTTTCGGTTAAGTCCTTAAAGTAATCACTTATCATATTGTACTTGTCAATATCGTCGCTCATGAATGACCCCATACCATACACGGTCCGATGGCTACTTATGATAAATTCTTCTTCATCTGCCTGAAAAGCCCAGTTAAATGGATCATACATTTCATCGCTTGGCACTTCATAACTCGCACAGATTTCATCTTGTTCATTTAACAACCTGAATTGGATAGTGTTTTAAGAGCACCAAGATTTTTCTCCGGTTGGACAATCATCATGCTGGGACTTGTTATTTGTCGAAATCTTATGCTTTAATGTTGCCCAAATTTCTTTTCTCATTTTTTCTACAGAATCGACATTTCTGCGAATCGCAAAGCCATAAAAAATTGTTAACTCGTCAATTAACTTTCCAGTTAACTTGCCTTTACCTCCGAGGCCTTTTGTTTTTTTTTCACTTCTCGCAATCGTGAACCCATTCTTTTTTGATCGTGGTCGACACACTCCTTCTTTTTTACTATAAAATTTGCGTATGGTTGACTTTCCACGATTCCTTTAAGGTTTTACTGTCGCCATCTCCCACATAATTAGAATATTTAAGACCATAAAGCTCTTGCGCACGCGCGAACAGCTCCATCAACTTCCATCTTGCCAGAGGAACCTTCGTGATTGGCTTGGCATTCGTTAGCATAACTCAATGACCACTCGTCGAATTCAGCAGTACCTTCTTTTGATGCCCATGTTTCGCAAGCTTTACAATACTTCGACTTTACTATTATATCAAGTACTTTACCAGTGTACCAGCCAATCAATGAAACGATACCATACAAAGATAAAAATCCTCGCTTGCGCTAAGAACCGTCACCAGACACAGTGACACCTTCGGTTTCGCCCTTCTCAATCGACATATTTTTTTCTTGAACTGCAGCTTTTTTGCAAGAAATTTCATGAACAGCCGATGTAGCAACAACGAGACTTCTCAAAACTTTGTCATAAAAAGATTGAAATATGGGGCGAGGTAAGTTCATGAATGCGCAAAACTTGATAATGCCATTCAAGCCGACACCAATAAGTCTCATAGCAAGTATCACTCTTCGATTTATTTCGTAGGCATTGTTTATTAATGGGTACGAATTAATTGATTGCTGAGCACAATTTTCACAATTAACAACAACTTTGAATCCTAAGCCTTTGAATCCACGCAGTCCGTGAATTGAAAATTGTTCTTCTTTCGCACACTCATTCATTTGTAAATGTCTTTCTGTTATTTTCTTCCATTCATTATCGCCATCGTCACCTTCTGAATTGGATTCGAAATCTTCTTCTTCCAACGAATGGTTATTTCGTTCGTTAGCTAATTGTTCACTATCCTTGCTTGCCTCATCTGAAGAGCTCGAAACTATTTTAATGAATTTTTGATAAAGCAAGCAATGCTTTATATGCAAATGCTTGTTAGGTTGGAACCATGTTTCAGTGAGCTAGATTATATCTTTTCGAACAGAGAGAATAGGAAGCTCAGAAGATTTGGGAATAATTCCTGTTAACGCTCGTGGTTGAAATAAATTCTTTCGAGCTTTGGTGAATATTGCACGTGGTGTGCCGACTAAGTTTGTGTTTATTATAAGCTGTACAACTATTCCTTACTCGAAGGACCACTCCAAAACTTGGAGACTATACAAAACTATTGCTAGATGTTACTGCTATGAATGTTGCGAGACGAATGCTATTTTTCTTATGAACATGAAGTACGTTACATGCTTACAGTTTTTTACGTGGTGAGGGTGAGGAAAAATACTTAATTTCTATTGGCTGTACAAATGGGGTGGAAATGGAAGCTTGTGACGTATGAAGAACATGGGTTTTTTCCAAAAAATGACCATAGCAAGCAATAAAACCAAGCAGTACCTCGACATGAATAGAAACTGAAAATAACGGACTCTACTGTTAAGTTCAAAGTGCTGGCAATAAGATGTAAGGCAATAAACTAAAATACTCGATACAATGTAACGACTCCTTGGGTGTTATTGCTGCTATAGGTAAAGAAACTAACCGAAAGTCTGACCCTTCGCTATGGAACTAAATTCTAAATTTTAATAGCGGGCCTGAACACATTTATTCTTTATTCATATATACGTACAAATTAATCATATTGTAGGATAGTAAACACAATAATAGCGGTCGGCACTTGGTGATAGCGTCAAAACTGTAATTTACGTAATTTAAACCGGGCGTGCGTTCTATTTCATTACACTCAAAAAATCATACAATATTTTTACAATGCTTGTTCTCTCATAACATGATACAATACAATACAATGAAATTGATAAAAAATTACATTTATTTACTGTTCATTGATACGCACGTAGAAATCAATTACACGTTTTAAAAGAATATCTCTTCTTTCGCGTCTTCCTTCATTTCTCTTCGCTGTTATAACTGCCTTACCGCACTGACCTACTCCAGTGTCGCGTGCCCAAGCAGGTGTTGGGAGAACCTGTCTCTTTCCGTGTCACTGATTTCCTTTGGTGTTTCCGCCGCACGGGTAGCAGGTAGACCTTTCGAAGTAAACAAAATCTCTGATCTCAGGGCGTTGGCCGCAGAAGACGAATCAGCTGTTACACATCGCTGTTTGGCATTCTTTATTTACTAAGTATCTGCAACAGATGAAATAATATAAATACATAATTATTATTGCTCGTATTATATCGACTATTGTACGCAATTTTATTTTCTGGAATTTCTTACCAAATAATTGTAATAGTTGAAAGTAAATAGTACATTTTGTTTCAAAAGCATTCATTACCTCCAACGCTCTTGCCCTTTCCATGCATAAAGTGATCTTTCCCTTCTCTTTCGTAATGAGGAATTACACGGTGCATTCCGCGAGATTCGCCCGATATAGTGTGCCGCCATACTCACAAGAATTCATTTCTTCTCTAACTTTTCGTTCTAAAATCTGTAACAAATTATTGGTACACAAAGAAATTATGACAGAAACCCACTCTTAGCCAATAATACTTCTTTTATGATATTTAAATTTCAACAAATTTTTTCACTTTATTATTACTTAACAAAAAAAATATTTGTTAATGTTAATATTGTTTGAAAAGAAGTATTATCGCACGATGGAAACCACGAGAAGGTGGTGGGCTTCTTCCATCAGGATGGGATAAAATGGGACAGGGTGGATGATATTGGAGAAGATAATTTGTATAAAAATAATTATAATTTCAATCCACGAACAAGTCGTAGGCACACGCCAAGAAAGGGCATGCGGGACGCCATCCGCAACTGCACTTTACAGTGCAGTCCGACGGCGGGTTTTTTGAATGTTTGCCTGACCTTCGGTCACCGATCTTTTCCGTTTTTCGAAGCACTTCCTTTCTTCTGTAATATATTCGGGTTCCCTAATAGGCATACCCCTGTTGTACCGGCTATCTATATATTCCGGTAGTATGCAGTCCATATAAAATTTAATTAATTTTGGTTCCATTTCAGTTTCCCAAAACTTGTCCTCTTTTTGAACGGTTGTGCATTTTATCCCTTTCCGCGTCCAAATGCAAAATATGCAGTACGATCTACCCATTACGTGCAATTGTCCTTGCACTTGATAAAAGTACTGGTGAGTTCTGCTTAGCGTAGTACCTTCGTCATCTTCATATATGCGTCGGATAAACGGAATCGTTTTAATAGCTTCCTCCGGAAACAAATTTTCGGCTCTTTTGGGACATTTTATTTCTACAATGCCCTCTTCATCGATGACCCCATCCGGCGATGCTCCTATGAATGGATGAGAACTATCGATGAAGATTCCGCATTCTTTAATATCTCTGCCTATATATGTCCTCAGTTCTTCACGGGCAATTTCTTCGCACTCTTGCCCGTATTTAATTGCAGGAATGTTAACAATTTTCGGATATATTAATCGTTTAACTAAGTTACCACATAATGTGCTACTTTTTCGACGACACATACTTCCGAAATTTGACGCTGCCAGCAGTTTTGATTTGTAAATGTACCACTGTGAATTCTTTGATTGGTTAATTGTTTCCATTTGTACGACGACGTACTTCCGAATTGAAAGAGCGGCGAGCCGCCAAATAAACCGGAAGGACTGCGTCAGCAGTAAGGACTGGATCACGAGCGAGGACCTTGCGATAATAATCGCGAGCCTTGTAAGCTACTCGACGAAGGGCGGTCAGCTCATCACTCCACCAAGAAGCATCCCGACGCTTCTTGCGACGCAAGGGGAGAGCAGGGCGAGAAGAATTAAACAATGATTGAAGGGAGGAAAGCTCTGAATCAACCCCCAGGCGCGAGAAAAGGACAGTAGACGTGGCAAAATCACCAGAGCAAAAGGGGGAGGAGAGCAGAGCCTCCACCCACGCGTCGAGATCAAGAGGACCGGAACGAGGCAACCAGGAAAAAGAGGGGGAGGGAGAAGATGCAAGGGGAGAGCAAGAAGTAGAAGGCGACCGGGAGAAGGTATGAAACAGGTAGGAGTGATCAGAACCGGTAAACTCGGGGAGAACCAAGGAGGGAGTCAAACAAGGAAGGAAAGCAGGGGCACAGGCAGCAAAATCGAGGCGAGAAGAATACGAGCCGCGATGGAAGGTACGACCGCCACCACTACAAATCGGCTCCAACCCGAGCTCAGCGAACAGAAATTCGAGCAAACGACCACGGGCGTCAAGAGTGGATGACCCCCACGCGGGAGAACGCGCATTGAATTCTCCACAGATTAGGACAGGTTTAGGTGAACAGCGAATCGAGGATGATAAATCAGACAAAATACGATCTTAGACAAACGAAGACAAATTGGGTGAAAGGTAACACGAAACTAAACGGAAGGTGCGAGTTTCGACGATAACAAAACCGTCACCCCGACCGCTACAGCGGACAACACCAAAATCGGAGGAAGGATAAGGACGAAACCACACAGCACAGGTAGAATCCAAACTCACAAACCAATCATCGCGAATCTCGTACGGCTCACACACACGAACGAAGTCAACACAACGTTCACCAGAGACCTGCCACAGCAAGTCCTGGGCAAGATGACAATTGTTGACGTTCAATTGAAGAATAGAGAAGGAAGCCATCAGGAAGAAATCAGCGGACACAGAGCAGAACCTGGATGCAGATAAGACCTAAAACCTGAAACAAACGAAGCGAAAGGTAAGAGGAAGAATATGCAGCAAGCAGAAAGTGGACCAGCAAGCAAGCGTAAATGCTGGCTATACACGCCGCAATCAGCAGAAATTAAGGAGCATTACTTACCGGATATAAAAAGCAACGATGAAGATAAGATATCCAGGAAACCGACTCGGATCCAACAGGGTGAGCAGCTCAGAACAGAGACGACGAAGGCACGAAGGCAAGCTAAAAGAAAGAATAAATTAATCAGCACATAGAGGTAGTAGAAATTTAGCCTAGGAATAGCACAGCATGCAGACACTTCCCTACCATACAGCAGGCAGAGGAGACACAAGAGAAAGCTGAAATATACCATACCATAAACAGAGCAAGACTGAAAACAGATCAGAGGAAACAGGTATGATATAAGAAAACGAGAACACAGATGCAAGGGAAATAGAGGTAAGTAAGCAACCAACGGGTGTAAGACAGCAAGAAATAGCCAGAAGAAAGGAAATAAAGCGGAGGAACAGGACAGCAAACAAGCCAAACAGACAGGGGATGCACATTGTATGACTAAACTATTGGCAGACGTGAAGAGGAGCAGGGGAACAAATGGGACCGGAGAGGGGGGCAAGAGCATCAAGAAACCAGGGAATACAAAGGCAAATGGTAAGCAAGAACACAAATTAGACCAAGAGAAGGGAACCAGGAAGGACAGACAGGTGGCAAGGTAGGTAAACAAATAAATAAACAAACAACATAAAGGGGCAATAATGGAAAGGGGATGGAAATCAAGCGCACACCACAAGCTAAAGGACAACATGGAAGGGCAAAGCACAGACAGGATAACACAAGAAATAAACAGTAAATTACACAACGTACCTTCAAGGAACGGGGCCACAAGAAAGGACCAATCCTAAGCTTACCCACCAACAGTTGAGGGGCAGTAGTAGCAGAGCACAGCAAGCAGCGGATGAAAGCAGTACAGAAGATGCAGAAAGAGATAACCAACGAATCACAAAACACGAGAGATCAGGATGATGCAAGCACCAGGAAGTCAGGCCAGCATTGAGCAGAAGCAGCTCACGCGCAGAGGCTAGAAAGGGGGGGGGGGGGGGGGGGGGATAATTTAAACCAATCCAATCCAATAAAATGGATACACGACTTACCAGTCCCAAATAAGGAAAGCGGCGGAAAAGCACGAGCCAACGGGACAGCACGCAAGCAGAGAAGGCAAACTGAAACAATTAACAGTTAATGAGGATGCGCGGGAGCAAAAGAGCTTCAGTAACAAGTGAAATGACTCACCAAATACCAAGAGATAGTATTGAGGGCGAATGCAGCACACAAGGAGCGGCAAAACACGAATAGGCAGATGGAAATGTAAGCGGTATCAATCCAGAACACTGCAAACCGGGGAAGCGGCGCCGAACAAGGGACAGCACAGCCGGAAGGGGCGAGAAGGGAGAATGGTGGCCAACCAACTCAGCGGGCGAGGCAGGAGTGAATAGCAAATTCAAACTCGAAGAGAGTTTCGAGCAGCGAGGCGGTTTAAGCTCAAAACCGCAAGGTAGAGGAGCGTCGCTGGCAACTTCTAGTGGCCGCCTAAACGGCGATCACTAACAGAAGCAGCGACACAATGGCGGGCAGAGCTGCGAGAAACGATCGGAGAGCGAGAATGCCTCCGAACTCTCGAAAATCAGAGAAACGAGGAACTCAACGTTCACCTGGTCATAGAACCATTAGGGGACTAACAGGGAACCAAGCGGAAATGATCGTAGAGAGCAAGGAGTGACCAAAAGGGAGCCAATCGGCGACCAACCAAGGACGCAAATCCGAAAGATTATAGAAGTTCATCACGAAGTGCAAGTGTGGCTTACCTCCGACAAGGACCCGGCATTCCAAATCCGGATGGAAGCTCTCGTCACCAGGAAAGTGACCTCTCACACACCGTCGCTGCCCCTGGACTCCGCATGTTGGGACTACCTCGAGGGATTCCCATTGGCCGACGAGAACTTCAGGGTACCGTCTCGAGTCGATGCTCTCCTGAGCGCTGACGTGTGCGGGTTCCTGTTCCTGGAGAACCGCGTGAGTCCACCAGGTGTTCCTCCGCTAGTGCGGACTCCTTTTGGCTGGGCCCCGCTGGGACCAGTCCAAGCCTCGCCTACAACGACCAGATCAGATCATTCGAGGATCCTGCACGTCCGTCGAGATGACGATCTACATACCTCACTGCAGCGCTTCTGGGAGATCGAAAACGTCCCAACGTCAGCGCCCTTGCACCCCTCCGAGATTCAGTGCGAGAAACATTTCTCGAAGACTCACTCGAGGGACGGTACGGACCGCTATGTGGTACGTTTACCATTTTCCTCTCAACCGACCGAAGATGTAGGGGTGACGAGAGTGACTGCCACCCGAATGCTGCTAGCATCGGAACGACGCCGAAGACGTGACCCGCGTCTCCGGGAGAGGTACGCTGCATTCCTCGACGAATACCTGAAATTGAAACATATGGAACCGGTTACCGAGCCATCCAGAGATACCCCACGCTGCAGTTATTTACCTCACCATGGTGTTTGGAAAGGAGCAGGCGACGACGCGAAGATCCGTGTGGTTTTCAATACATCGTGTGTCTCCACGGGTAGGTTATCGCTTAACTCGGTTCTGTTGCCAGGTCCCAAACTGCAGAGTGAGTTATGGATGGTCCTCACGCGCTGGAGACTCTTTCGATGTGCTTTTTCTGCGGACATTGTTAAGATGTTTCGTCAGATACAAGTACACCCCGACGATCGTGATTGGCAGCGCATAGTGTGGAGGCCAGTACCCACCGAGGAAGTGCGGGACTTTCGACTTACGACGGTCACGTACGGAACCCCCCCCGCACCCTTCCTGGCTCTTTGAGTTCTCCAGCAGCTCGCCGATGATGAGGGCGAACGTTTCCCACGAGGAGCGGAAGCGTTGCGACGTCACTCCTACGTCGACGATATCCTGGCTGGAGCGGATAATATCTAAGAAGCAGAGGAAATCCGACACCAGCTGGTGGAGCTTCTTACGGCGGGCGGTTTCCCTCTGGATAAGTGAGCGGTCAATTTCGACTCTGCGTTGTTTGGCAATCTCTCTACAGAGAAATTGTTGCAGGTCAATGACACTGTAGGAGCCTTGGGGCTTCGATGGGATCCCAAGGTTGACATACTTACGCTGCGAAGTCACAGACCAGTCGATGGAACTTCTAAGACCTCTTGGACTAAGCGCGAGGTCGTTTCCGAGACGGCCTGTCTTTTCGATCCCATGGGGTGGTTCGCTCCAGTTTTGATTCGGGCCAAGGTGCTGATCCAGGATCTTTGGCTTGCGGCCCTGGACTGGGACGAACCTCTAACGAAGTCCATCGACAAGAACTGGGCAAATTTCCGGCGTGATCTGGAGCGATTGGAGGCTCTAAAAATCCCTCGTTGGACGGGCTCAGAATCCAAGGATGCTTTGGAGCTCCACGCGTTTTGCGATGCTTCCGAACGAGCGTACGCAGCCGCTATTTACCTGCGAGTTCCGCATTCGCATACGGCCGCTGACGTACACCTTCTGGTCAGTAAGACGAAGGTCACTCCTACGAAGCAGCAGAGTGTGCCTCGGCTCGAGCTTTGCGGGGCACAACTCTTGGCGCGACTCGTCACCGCCATTCGGAACTGCCTCCAACCTCGCTCTGTTCGGCTGTTCGCTTGTACAGATGCCACTGTCGTTCTAGCGTGGCTCCAAGGACATGCTTCGAGGTGGAAGCCCTTCGTTGCCCACCGAGTCGCGGAGATCCACGGTCTCCTCCCAGAGGTGCAGTGGTGACATGTGCGGACTTCTAATAACCCCGCAGATCTGGCGACTAGAGGCCTGTCCTACAACGAATTAGAGGGAAATCAATTATGGTGGTATGGACCCACTTTTTTAAGGAATTCTCCGGAACATTGGGAAAAGTCGTCAGTAACAATACCTGGTGACGCACCGGAACAACGATCCATTATGCTGCACCTTTCCGCGACTTGGATGGAGCCCAACGAGCTACTGGAGCGATGGTCATCCTTCACTCGCCTAGTCAGGGTCACCGCATACCTCCGCCGATACATCCACAACTGCCGATCTACTTCCTCTCGACGAGGTAGATTTTTGTCAGCGCAGGAGCTCGAAGAGGCTCGTCTCCTACTGTGTCGCTTGAGCCAGGCTGATACCTTCGTGGAAGAGATTAAGCGCCTGAAATCAGGTAAACCGCCCTTGACTTCTTCGTCAATTTACACTTTACATCCGTTTTTAGACGAAGCAGGAGTCTTGCGCGTGGGTGGTCGGTTTTCTAACGCCCCGTTATCCAGGGATCAACGTCACCCCATCATCGTGGACAAGCGATCGCCGTTGGCTACTCTCCTAATTCGGGCTGCGCACGAACGAACGCTCCATGGAGGACTGGACTTAACTCGTTGCACTTTGATGCAGCAGTATTGGATACCGAGAGGAAGGAGCTTGATTAAAAAAATCCTCCGACATTGTCTGCGGTGCATACGATAGCGAGGAACTACTGGTCAACAACGGATGGGAAACATTCCTCCGTGCAGACTCCGCCCGGCGAGGGCGTTTGCACGAAGTGGCGTCGACTACCCAGGGCCGATCACACTTCGTCTGGCCAAGGGGAGAGGACAAAGGACAACGAAAGGATATCTGGGCGTCTTCGTCTGCCTGGTCACCAAGGCGGTAAACTTAGAAGTTGTCTCCGACTTGACAACTTCCGCCTTTGTCGCAGCGAAAGAGAGAGAGGGGGAGAGAGGAAGAGAATAAGAGTTTAAAATGAAACACAGTAACTTTGAAAGGAATGAAATAAATTTATTGTTTGAAAGAAACGATCTGGAAGGATCTCTTTAAAATATTTTAATTAAACCTGATTTATGAATATCTTATGAACGCAACATATTTTTGTACGTGTGAAAAATTTTAAACCGGAAAAACAGTAACGATGAAATGTATAGATTTTTTTTTTGTTTGTACTACACGAAAATGGTATGGTCCTTGGCCGCGATGACCACCTCTTTGGCCGCGAAATCTCCCGTAGCGCATTTCGCGTTTCATTATTCTCCGTATCTGTAACAGAAAAATGAAAATGTAAAATATTTTATATGTATATATTTTCTAAAAGAAACGAAGACACCGCCCTCAATAATTCGTAGTCGTATGGAGCACTGTCGAAGAATTAATTTCGTTGATAAAATTCGCGTTTGCGCAAAGCTTTGATGTAAATAATATTCATAATGAATTAAAAGCAGTATATCGTCGCGAACACGAAACCATTGAGAAGTTCGGATTCCGGGCTAGTTATAATAATTTTTAAATAAATCGGAATAAATAAATGTGAAACACATTACTTACTTTTCGCCCTGACATCGGCGCTCCATTTGTATCATTTCTCTTGTCTGTTGATATTTCCTTTGACGGTGTTTTTTCCACCTTTTCCTCCTCTTGTGTCACTTCTTTCTTTTTTTCTATGGCCTCTTTCGCAACTATGTCCATCTACAAAAATAAGTAATTTACATGTTGTAAATTTGTCATTAACAATGGCAATTCACCGTACGCGTGTCATCATACGCAAACTACTTACTCTGCTAACAGCTTTTTCCAATGTTCCGACTGATTCCATGGTCATTTTTCAATTGCTTGATCGTCGATCGATGCCAGGGTTCGAAGCTATGCACCCCACCACTGTCCCTCACTTCCACCACTGTTCCTCGTTTCACCCCCGTCACTCATTTCCACCACTATCCCTCATTTCCACCACTGTTCCTCGTTTCACCCCCGTCACTCATTTCCACCACTATCCCTTATTTCCACCACTATCTCTCAATAGGGGTACGAATATTGCATTACATTACGTTCTGCAACATCCGAATGGAACATATCGAAATTTTTTGTTTTTAAATTGTTTAGTTGTTTATTTTTTCTTTCTAGTATTAATTTTATTATTTTATTACTTTTTTTATTATTTTTTTTTCAAAAGTGAAGCTAGTGAAATGAATGTGTGTGCATTGAAAGTGAGTGCATCGGAAATGAGTGCATCGGAAATGAGTGCAACGGAAGTGAGTGCGCCAAAAGTGAGTGCACCGGAAACAAGAAGAAAATTATACGTCTCAACGAAGAGGTACTCCAGGAAAAGAAGATCTCGTAAAGGGCGATTTGGTTTAGATGCTCCGACAAGAAATACAGAACTTGTTGAGGAGTACGGAAATCAGCCGTCAACATCCGACGGAAGGCCCTCCATGTTTTCAGCATGTGAGGCCATACCAATACCACAAAATAAAGACTCCTTACCAGATACTATATCAGTGCAAACCTCAGATGGCGAAAACAATACCTGGAGCGTAGAAGACGTAACTGCATCTCGTCCAGAAGAAACGCCGCCTTTTTCAACAGGATTAAACATTGTAAACATGCAGCACATGTTTGAAGAAATGAAAAAAATTAGCCATCATGCCGACAATAGAGAAGACTGCGGTATAAAGTACTTGGAAATAACTGGCATGCAACATTCGGGTTTGAAGACTACCCTTAACGTTGTGTGCACTATGTGCCAGTACAAAGGGGAAATTCACAGTCAACACCACGAAATTGAAGAAATGGCCATAAACCGTAGTGCTGTGGCTGGAACAATGTTTACTGGGGGTAGCTATGCGCAAATGGAAGGGATGTTGGCAGCAATGAATATACAATGCATGTCGAAAAGACAATTTGTAAAGTACCATGATGAAATATCAAATTCATTGATTGCCGCTGCGGAAGAAGAAATGAGAGCAGCGGCTGAAGAAGAAAAAGAATTAGCTATCGAAAGGGGCGATATTGCTCCACAAACTGGAGTTCCATTCATTCCCGTCGTCGCCGATGGGAGCTGGATAAAGAGATCGTTTCGCGCCGGCGCACATAATTCTACCTCAGGAGTCGGCGTGATAGTTGGATATCATACCCGAAAAGTTTTATTCATTGGTCTCCGGAATAAAAGATGCAAAATTTACGAATGTGCTGCGCGAAGACATAAAGAACCACGAAAACACGTGTGTTTTAAAAATTGGAGTAACAAACGAACATCCACCGCAATGGAAAGCGATGCCATTGTAGAAGGATTTCAAACCAGCGTCGAAAAGCGTGGATTAATATATTTCACGCTAATTGCTGACGGAGACAGCAGCGTGTACAAGAAGATCCTAGACGCAGATCCGTATAAGACAGAGATTCGTGTAAAGAAAATTGAATGCACGAATTACTTATTACGGAATTTTTGTAGAAAAATGAAAGAAATTGTGAAAAAAACAACGGCAGACACACTGAGGACAACTGTGGAAAGCAGCATTCGACGATTGCGAACAGCAATTGTAAAAGCCGCACAATACAGAAGTAATGAAAGTGTATCAACCAGCACCAAAATTAAAAATTTATACTACGACATTTATAATGTTCCAAGCCACGTGTTTGGCGAACACGCAGATTGTTATAAAATAAATTACTTCTGCGGTGGACGAAACAAAGAAAATGAAAAAAACATCGTTCCACAGTTGAAAAATATGGGTGTGTATCAACTAATAAAGGAAATACTCCAGCCATTAGCAGCTCACGCAGAAAGTTTATTATACAACTGTAATAACAATCCTGTGGAGAGCTTCAATAGCATAATTGCCAAATACGTCGGTGGAAAAAGGTTAAATTTGAGCCAAAGGGGTTCGTACACGGCAAGATGTGCTGCTGCCATGTTACAATATAATACGAAGGAACCATAGTCAACATTGAATAGAGGGATGAAAAAGCAACCGTCCCGAATTATATCACATATGGAAAGAAGCAGAAGTATGAAAAATGAAGAACATGTTCTGAAACTAAAGGAAACAGGAACCGCGACACGTGTTCGCAAACAATTTCCCTCCAAAAAAGATAGTGATTATGGAGCAAACGCTACAAGGCCAGACATGGATGAAAATATTTATAAGTTGGAGGAAGAAAAACATATGGCAGTACTCCGTAATTGGCAAAGAAAAAAAGATGCTGTCCAAATGGAAACAATTGGCCAATCAAAGAATTCACAGTGGTACATTTACAAATCAAAACTGCTGACAGCATCAAATTTCGGAAGTGTGTGTCGTCGAAAAAGTAGCACATTACAGTGGTCATTCGTTATAAGCAAATCGTTCGGGTCTGAGGTTTGGCTTATAACGCACAGGTCCTACATTGATTGATGTCTTGCCGAACGTAGAAAAGGACAGAAGAGCGAATGAGACCGAACGTAAACAAACAGCGATCTACCAGAAGGACACTCCTAATGCAAGAATAAAACTTTTTTATTTTTGATTTTTCTTTTTTGAAACTTTTACCAATTGATTCTTTACATTTTTCTGATTAAAATGAGACCAAACACGATATAATTTGGACTATATTTATTGGTTTAATTGACGACAAAAGTTTTTGGAGGCAAATATATAACTTGAAATTTTTCATCATGCGTGTAGTTCGCTGGAAATTTATGACTGGAACAATTATCAATTAAAAGTATGACTTTTCCAGATAATCCATTTTCTAAATGAAATGATTGTACCGCTTTTTTAAAATGATTATCAAACCAATCAACAAATACTTCTCGGACCATCCATGCATTTGATTGCGCTTTAAATATTACGGGCAAGTTGTGAGTGATATTTCGTAACGCGCGTGGTTTTTTATATTTATTAATAAAAATCGGCATCAGTTTGTGCGTCCCCGTCACATTTGCGCAAAACCCCACAGTGACTCTCTCTTTTTTAAGTTTTTGCCCACTCACGCGCCCTTCACTGTTACTTACGAGGGTTTTCTCTGGCAGCGCTTTCCATAACAGTCCACTTTCATCCATGTTATATATATTATTTAAATCAATATTTTCCTCATCTATTAGTTTTCTAAAATTGGTTACAAATTGTTCCGCTGCATTTCTATCGGCACTATCTTGCTCACCATAAACATGCACTAATCGTATTCCATATCGTCTTTTAAATTTTGCCAGCCATCCTGCACTGGCTTTAAAATATGACGGGGCGCCTACTTCTTCTTTCAATTCCTTTGCTTTCTCTATTAATAACGCGTCGGATAGAAAATCTCCCATGGCTCTTCTTTCAGCAAACCACTTAGCCAATTGTTGCTCCAGTTCTTCACACGCGGGTTTCCTTATTTTTCGTTTACTTTTCTCCGCTTTATTTTTTTCCGCAAATTTGGAAATCACTGCTGCCTTCTTAAGGATGCGTCGGATTGTTGTATAATGTACTTTATGTCTGCTTGCAACGGTTGAAATTGAAGATGATTTTAACTCATCTAAAATTTGCAGACGCTGTTGCATTGTAAAAACAACACGCTTGCTGGTCGACATAATGGACACTTTATCACTCTCACTCACAATGTACTGTAATATTTTTTGGAAAAAATATACTTTGTCAAATCGCTAGTAAATGGTGCTCTCTAATCGCTTTCTTTTGCAAAAGTGATGTACGTACAACTTTTTGCACCGCCAAGTAAACGAGATATAAGACAAGATACGCGCTGATTGGAAATTCTAATTTGAACAAAAACCAATCAGCGTGTCCCTTGGCCTTCCACCACTTTTCCATGGCGCCCTTAACGCGATTTTTGGGAATAATGTCGTGCTCCAAATTATGTCGTGTTTGGTCTCATTTTAATCAGAAAAATGTCAGGAATATGATAAAACAAGTTGTATAAAAAATAGATTAAAAATAAAAAAGTTAACGATGCATAAGCATTGCAAACAATCGAACAGGCTTTTGATCGTCGCCGACTGCCACGACCGCAGTGTCTCTTTCTACTACACTCGCTATCCTCCTCTGCGCTAGAAACTTTATCGTCAATTAAACCAGTAAATATAGTCCAAATTATATCGTGTTTGGTCTCATTTTAATCGGAAAAATGTCAAGAATCGATTGGTAAAAGTTTGATAACGAAAAAGTCAAAAATAAAAAAGTTTTATATTTGCATTAGTATTGTCTCACGGATATACTAATACCCGGATCACGTTACACTTCTCGGCGAGCGAACCTTGAGCGTCTCGAGGGGTCTTCCCCCCAGTGGTGGGGATAACATTTTTGCTTATATCGGAAAGGACATTTTTGCCTATAACGAATGACCACTGTATGTGGTAACTTAGTTAAACGATTAAGATATCCGAAAATTGTTAACGTTCCTGCAATTAAATACGGGTAAGAGTGCGAAGAAATTGCCCGTGAAGAACTGAAGAAATATATAGGCAGAAGTATTAAAGAATGCGGAATCTTCATCGATAGTTCTCATCCATTCATAGGAGCATCGTCGGATGGGGTCATCGATGAAGAGGGCATTGTAGAAATAAAATGTCCCAAAAGAGCCGAAAATTTGTTTCCGGAGGAAGCTATTAAAACGATTTCGTTTATCCGACGCATATATGAAGATGACGAAGGTACTACGCTAAGCAGAACTCACCAGTACTTTTTTCAAGTGCAAGGACAATTGCACGTAACGGGTAGATCGTACTGCATATTTTGCATTTGGACGCGGAAAGGGATAAAATGCACGACCGTTCAAAAAGAGGACAAGTTTTGGGAAACTGAAATGGAACCAAAATTAATTAAATTTTATATGGACTGCATGCTACCGGAATATATAGATAGCCGGTATAACAGGGGTATGCCTATTAGGGAACCCGAATATGTATTACAGAAAAAAGGAAGCGCTTGGAAAAACGGAAAAGATCGGTGACCGAAGGTGAGACAAACATTCCAAAAACCTGGCGTCGGACTGCGCTGTAAAGCGCAGTTGCGAACGCTGTCCCATATGCCCTTTCTTAGCGTGTGCCTACGACTTATACGTGGGTTGAAATTATAATTATTAACCGACTTCGAAAAAGGAGGAAGTTACTCAATTCGACCTGTATATTTTTTTTTTTTCTATGTATTGTGACGTGGTATTTTATACCCGTCACAAGGAACCCCTCGGGGGGGGGGGGGGGGGGCCAAAGCGGGTCATCTCATGGGCAACAACCGTCTAAAGAGAGAACGAAGCGCGCGAACTATTATAAATGTAATCTGCCGCCGCAGTATTTTGTATGAACCACCGGGCGAGAGATCAGCAACATCGAGGGAACGTCGTACGTCGTTGGAATACGCCAGAGCCCTGCCGCTACCCCGCGCAGACCCTCCGCTGGGCCAGGAGAGGGTGCGGAGCAGGAGGAAAGGATCAGCGAGCGAGCGACGTACGGCGAAGGAAAACGACGTTACCCTGCCGCTTCCCCGCAGCGGCCCTACGAACCAGGAAGAGGAACCACGAAGCCGGAGGAGACTCGACCGAAGAAGACTTCGTGGGAATTCGGGGGTTCCGGCCGTGGGTGGGGGAGACCACGAGGTGTCGCACGATCTCGCACAAGGGCTCGTTACCGATTATCCTGTTATTCCGTTACTGGCAATTGCCAAGTGTAAACCGTTAGTAAATTGAGACAATCTAAAAATCGTTGAGCGCCTACCGTTCCGTGAGGAATACTACAGTCTTTGTGCGGACACCTTTGTAAGTCTCCTCCACTTACTTAACGTGTAAAAGGGGTCGTGAGATCGGGAATATCGCCACGTGGGTTGTAGACCACCGGGCTTGATATTCACGAGTGGGTTCTGAAAAGTGTGACCGGGGTGGTTTTTGTTCGTAGGGAATTAGTTTAAGTTAGAAGGTTCAAAACCGGGGGCCCCTGTCCGGGCGTTCGCGGATCCTAGCGTCCGGACTTTATCGTTTCGGCGAGAGATCGCTTCACGATCTCTCGAATCGCCACCCGGCTGGATCACTGAACTTGTCTCGGGGAATATCATAGCGTTAGTCGCGATTAAAGTATCGCCTCAAGTAGGCCTTTGCCGATATCGGGCCCTCCCACGTCTCGATCTCACGAACCCTTGGTGCGGGGGTAGAACATAGGTGTATGTTATCGTACCGTGTATTACGTATGTCGCGCGATTCTTCGTCTTTTTCTCTCTCTAGACGGTCGCCGGTACGGAATCGTTTCGGAATCGTCGCGTAAAATCGGATATAGCGTATCGCGGATAATTAAGTGTATTAGTTTTGTTGCGTATAGCATAATTGCGTCGCGTTACCGTTAGATAATAGAGTGCGTTGCGTTACGATTAGATTTTTAATTTATTTCGCGTTACCGTTAGACAATAGAGTCGCGTCGCGTTTAGATACTAAAGTGGCGTCGCGTTTCGGTTAGGTAGTATAGTTGCGTCGCATTGCGGTTAAATAGAAAATCGCGTCGCGTTTCGTTAATTCTAAGCTAGATTTAGTTAATTGTGTCGCGTCGCGTACCGGTCCGGGAACCGAGCGTAGATAGACGACCATCTTGTGGCCTAGGAATTGGCAATTGCGAATTCTTTCGCGTGAGATTCTCAATAAATCGGGTATCGGTTTTCACCGAATGCAAAGCGATTGTCCCGCGCTCAAAGTACTTGGGATCGCCTGTGCGTCGTAGCCAAATTCAATCGTTAATAAATATTCTTATTAATTTCTTTACATATAACGCTGAGTCGAGTTCTCTCCCTCTGTAAAATCCCCTTGTGTTTCGTCTCTTTTGCCTCCGCGTTAGTTATTTTACCCACAAAGAATCCCGCCACTCTACCCGATTGTACGGTTGCTGAGCTGTCGAGCCGTTCCGTCGTTGATTCGAGTCTCCGCGTTTTTCCGGGACAGATCTTCGCGAATCTCTTCGTTTTCCACCGTAGAATCCCGATTCGCGCCTAAGTTCGTTATCGTGACGCTGAGAAGCGTCTGGCGCCCAATCAAAGAAAATTCAAACGATATCGAACAGATCGAATCGGGCGTCGAAGTGCTACCCGCTTGCGGATCCGCGGAGGCGTCGCGACCGTTCTCGTCGCGAACCCGATAGAGTATCCGCGGGGGGACAGCGGGGTCGTGAGCGTATACGAGCTAGCCGCGAAATCCCGCGTAGCAAGTGTTATATTGCATAATTCTAAATAGGTGTAAATATTGATGAAAGTTTAAAAAACGGTCGTTGTACGCATTTCCTACGTGTTATTTTTGCATTTTTAGACAAAATTATTTGTTCAGCGCGAATTCCCTATACAGTATCGAATTCTATAGATATTTCTGAGTAAGAAACTATACGGGGTAAGTATCGTAGCTGTATGTAATTCCAGTAAATCGAAAAAATATCTGCCGGGAGCACGCGTGCGGCGTTTTACCGCGTGGCGGCCATAGCACGCTCTCCCCGCCAAGTCAGTGCCGTAGCTATGCGCAATCAACATCAATGATGGGGCTTAATATGTATACATATTCACTTTTTAACCGACTTCGAAAAAGGAGGAGGTTACTCAATTCGATCAGTATATTTTTTTTTTATTCGCTCAAAGCAGAATATTTGTTTTTTATTCGCTGAAAGCAGAATATTTGTTTTTTATTCGCTCAAAGCAGAATATTTGTTTTTTATTCGCTCAAAGCAGAATATTTTTTCTTTATTCGCTCAAAGCAGAATATTTGTTTTTTATTCGCTCAAAGCAGAATATTTGTTTTTTATTCGCTCAAAGCAGAATATTTTTTCTTCATTCGCTCAAAGCAGAATATTTTTTTGTCACTTTATTACTTTAGCTACTTAAAAAAAAAAAAAAATAAAAAATAGAAAAAGAAGCTGTACTTGTACTACCTACAACGCAATCTTCTATTTCGCCTATATCGCGTTAAGCTGAAGAAAGCGTGGCGCAATACTCGTTACAACTGACTGCTGTTTGCCTTTCCTAAACGTCGGAACAGATGCTGGTCAGATTGGTCCTGCCCCACCATACCGCACACGGACTTGTAGCCGTAATCTGTTACTCGATGAAGCAGTTACATCTACTGAGGTGTGCATAAAATAAATGAATCAATTTTTCCAAGCGTACCAGAGCCTCGGATCAGTAACAGACGAAAAAGAATACGTGTTGCGAAAGAGAGCGAGATAGATATATTTTAAAGGAATGCCGGAAGTAAAACAAATCAGCATCTACAGTATTGATACGTAATAAGCACCTCGCTCGGGTCTGGCGAGTTGCTTCTTACGAATCAGGTATATTTTCGGCTTGCCTTTGTTACCGAGCGCGACGACGGTAGCAGTAAACTATAAAGTAATCGGTCGAGCAGCGATATTATTCTTTAGGCAAGGACAGAACATAGCATGTTTTCCCTTCTTAATAGTAGTAAAATTTCGTTAATGGAACAATATACTGGATTCGTAAGAAGCAACTGCCCAAACCCGAGCAAGTGGCTTACTACGAATCGATGTACAATCAAATGAATCGAACACGGTGCAATTCCTAATTTGTCATACTTCGCCTTATTTACAATTATGTGAATATAAACATATATCTACATAGTACATTCAGAAATATTGATGTCAAAAAAATGGTAGGACCTCGCGGTTATTGCGACAATAAAGCAATTCGGAAAAAATTATGATTGAACAAGCACCTACTTTTATTACTATTTCATTGTACATATTTCATATATGTTGGATTTCTTCAACACAATGAGTGTTGCCTTCAGCAAAAAACATAGGGTCGTAAACTTTCACTAACGTTGGACTTTCGAGTCAAGAGGTTGCACATGTTTGTTTTCACCATAGGACCCATAGGGTCTATAGACTCGTAACGGTTTTTTCCTTCCACGAGTTTTATTATTCTTACAGCTTTTGTTGACGAGAAGAAGACATACCTTTCAGACCTTCAAAAGTTAAATTACAGTTTCTATTTTTTCAAATATAATTGAAAGTGCTTTACTTTATCTCACCGCCTAATTCCTATAATATAATATTATATATTGCATATATAGTGTATTACAATTAAATAATTTTTCCTTCAACTTTCTTTTATTTTTTTTGTTAAATAAATTAATTAAAATTATATATAAAAATATACCTCCAATTATTCTTCATTGCCAACCATTACATTTAAAAAAAAAGTGTATAATGTACCGCATTCGTAACAAGCAACTGGCCACACCTGAGCGAGTGGCTGATTACGAATCAATGTAGGATTACATGAATGAATGACAGAATCGCTATGCATCACAGTGAGAAAACAATATATGTTCTGTCCTATTTCCATTAAACTGTTTGATCGACCGTGAAAATTTATGACGTATTATTGAACTACAGTTATATGTTCCTGTCACGGTTCTTTTTTGCCGTGAAGAAATCATGCAGTCACTACATTTCATCATGATATTCGTAATCAGGATCTACAAGAATATTAAGCTTCAAATACAAATAGAGGATGAGTGCTTTTCGGAACTTTATTCACAAATGGAAATAGATTATTGTAGCGGCTAGCTATAAATCCGTAAATTTTGTAAATTTTGTAAATAGCTTGTAACGTGCAAACGGCTAGCACGGTTTATGACAGGGACGACAGCGAAACTGTTTTTTTTTTTTGAGGAAACCGTTTTAGAATTTTTACTCAAAGCATGACCGTACTTAGAATTTTGCCAACGGTCTCAACAGTAAAACACTTAAGTGTCATAAACCCTGGGTTTTCTCGTGGCACTGCAACGAGAGGTCAAGCGACCATCGGTTGGCCGCGTAGGTGACCTACGGCACGGGGAAATTCCGCTGCGTTGCCAGTTTTACCAGCAAACGCACCCCCGTCAAATCGTACCCGCTTCAAGGAAGCGTGTTTGGGGCATAAGAAGGAGGTTCTACGATTTGCCGGGATTTAGGTTTTCTACAATTGGCTAACCCCACCTAGTAGGGGGTTGGCCTAAGAAAATGCGTAGGTTTTAAAACAAGATCTAGCGCAAAAAGATTAGACAGTCGACAGTTCGCGTCGTAGTGGTGCAAATAATTAATATTTAGAAAAACATCGATATGGATACACAAAATGAAAATACCCGTAAGTATAATTACAATTTCAATGAAAACTTAATATAATGCATGATTAAAGAAAATGAACGTAACATATATATTTTCCTTTTCTCTCTTTCAGAAGAATCATTATCAAACACCTTGCAGCAGATGCAGCTGCAACAGCAGCAGTTGCAGCAACAGATGCTGCAGATGCAACAGTATCTGCAACAAATGCAGCAACAATCGGACCAGCAGCAGCAACAACCGCAGCAGCAGCAACAACAGCAAGCGGACCAACAAGAAAAGGGGGAAACAAACACTAAGCCGTCACGCGGTAAGCATCACAAATTCTATGACATAAATTATTAACACTACAAGTACCGAAGGGCACAAAATTATTTGCTTAAAGTGTCTTATTTTTTGAATTATAAAACTTGTACAATGTGAACTTTCCGTCAATTATGCATAAGGAAAACGTTGTTCACAATAATGCCCATGACAACATATTAAAAGGACGTTAAAATTGTTCGAAGCTGTTTTCAAATGTTCATAACAATTCTTCGCTAATATCTCCAAAAATTAAAGCTTTCCGCTAAATTTGTATACCAACCAAATTGTTTACAATCATGTCCGTGATAAGATATTAAAAGCGCACTAAAATCAAGAAAAAGTTTATTTTTTTGCAATAACAATACTTTGCAATACAAAATTCTTCAATTATACAACTTCTACAATTGTTTCTTCGAATATACGTTCATCGTAGTGTTTAGAAAATTTTATTATTTTATTTCCGACTTAAAAGTCATGTACATCGAACGCTGATAGTTATAGTGTTAACCAATCCGTGCCGTAGATAATAAATAATTAAGTCGAAAAATGTATAACCTATGTAACACTTCAAATTTTACATTGCAGTCAGGGGGACATCGGCGGGCACGCGCCGAAAACCCTACCGCGGCAGAGGCGGCGGTGGAGGAAGAGGCGGCAGAGGTCGTGGTGGAGGAAGAGGCGGCGGAAGAGGGAGAGGATACCCCTCTACAATTTATCAATTTTTCAATAGTAACACATAATAAATAACAAAAAATTTAATAATGAATAAAAAAAAATTTAATAATAAATAAAAAAAAATGTAAAAACGAATATCCGTGTTGTCTTTTAGTTAATTATGTTCATGGCATTTATGCAGACAAAAAAAACGCAGAAAAACTGTCTCACAGTATCCTATACAATTCTCCTCATTCCACTAAAAAGCGTGAAATAAAATAATTTAAAAAAAAAAATACGCCGACTTCGAAATGCACTAAAAAGTATAAAATAATTTCTATTTCCTAATTAAATAATTTCTATTTCATTCAATCATCCTATTACGTAACACACATAAATGAAACCTATTTACTCGCTAGGTAGTATATTAAATACATTTCAACCTTTTCGGAGGCGGCGCAAAATTAAAAATACATCAGTAAACGTTGCTGCCAATAACCAGTTGATTGTGTTAAATTATTAATAAATTTAGCTTATAGCGACATCTTTTAGTTTTAGAAATGATGTACGATGTTAGTAACGAAATAATTGAATAGTGTGTTACTTCCGGTTCTTGTCGTTATAAAAATGTAAAATGTTCGTGATATATTTGTTAAAAGAAAAAGTAATCCTTGTTAAAATGATTGATCTTTAAATTAAAATGTTTGTTGTTTGTGTTAATAAGTAAATGGTTTGTTCGTGTTTGAAAGTGTTTTATTAGTTTTTGTTATTTTCCAAAATTCTGATTTTTTAACAGATTGTACTATGGCGTATTGGAAATTAATAAATCCTGATAAAGAATACGAAGCATTATAGATATATCTAGTACGTAAATGTAACGACTGTATCTTCATTTCGCAATGTTTCTGATATACCATAAATGAAATCGAATCGACTTCATTCGCATGTGAAAGGCATCGATCTAACAAGTTATAAAGGAAGGCGACAACGCGGGAATTACCAAATTTGAGGCTCTATCTTTATAGTATATGTGCCAATCGAGTCTTTCGTCGCATACTCTATGAATGTAGATAGACCATAGTTATATTCTATACGCACTAACACCTACTTCGCGCCGCGCTGTCCAGTTATATGTACAAAAAAATAGCTATACAAGCTTTGTCTATGTTCGGCTGTCCAAAGGCTGACATGTTGAAGACAATTTTTTAATTTTGCGCCGCCTCCGAAAAGGTTGAAATGTATTTAATATACTACCTAGCGAGTAAATAGGTTTCATTTATGTGTGTTACGTAATAGGATGATTGAATGAAATAGAAATTATTTAATTAGGAAATAGAAATTATTTTATACTTTTTAGTGCATTTCGAAGTCGGCGTATTTTTTTTTTTTAAATTATTTTATGTATTTTATTTAAACGAACAAAATTAAGAAATGAAGTTGAAGTACTTATTAAATAGTTCTCCAAACCTTACAAATATTTATTCATTTCGTATCCTTCAAAATAATTCATGAAAATCAGCTTAATTTCGGCTTCTTACATAGAGATCCTCCCTTAAATACTATTTTGTACTTTTTGAAAGAATCTTTTAAAAGAAATGATTGGTTTTTTTCTAAACAAAGAAACTTCTTCTATTGTAATCCCTATTGTAATTGGCGAGCGCAGGCGGCCCTGAATTCACCTTAAATTCAAAACAAACATTTCTTAAGCCCGCGTCTTGTACGGATTTAATGGTAATGTGTCCCCGTTTTTAGCATAGGTAAACAGATATTTCGTAAGCAACAAATAAAAATCGATTTTAGTCACTGTTGTTGGTACTTAAATAACTTTTATTTGCAAGACGAATACATATGTATACATATAAGAATCCGGATACTTTTGAGTGGTGTTGTATATAGTTCTATTTAAAAAACGAAACTTCACCATCACATCTTTTTCATTAATAACAATAAAACAATTTTGCTTACGCCAAAACATAGAGCCCCTTTTACTCTGCAATTTCCATATAAACACGTTTGCGTGTCATCAATAGTTCACGAAATATCGCGCTGTCGCACTTACAATTAGGCGTGGACACCCTATAAAGTGGTCATTCGTTATAGGCAAAAATGTCCTTTCCGATATAAGCAAAAATGTTATCCCCATCACTGGGGGGAAGACCCCTTGAGACGCCCGAGGTTCGCTCGCCGAGAAGTGTAACGTGATCCGGGGCTTAGTATATCCGTGAGACAATACCAATGCAAATATAAAACTTTTTTATTTTTGACTTTTTCGTTATCAAACTTTTACCAATCGATTCTTCAGATTTTTCCGATTAAAATGAGATCAAACACGATATAATTTGGACTATATGTACTGTTTTAATTGACGATAAAAGTTTCTAAACGCAGAGGAGGATAGCGAATATAGTAGAAGGAGACACTGCGGCCGTAGCAGTCGGCAAAGATCAAAAGTCTGTTCGATTGTTCGCAATATTTAGGCTTTGCTAATTTTTGTATTTTCCATCCACTTTTTTATATAACTTTCCCCATCATATTCGTGACATTTTTCTGACTAAAATGAGACCAAACACGACATAATTTGAGTTATATTTACTTGCAATATCTTATTAGAGTAAAGTCATCGATGTACGCGTAACACTTGAAATTACAAGTAAATATGTCCCGAATTATATCGTGTTTGGTCTCATTTGAATCAGAAAAATGTGAAGAATCAATTGGTAAAAGTTTCAAAAAAGAAAAATCAAAAATAAAAAAGTTTTATTTTTGCATTAGGAGTGTCCTTCTGGTAGATCGCTGTTTGTTTACGTACGGTCTCATTCGCTCTTCTGTCCTTTTCTACGTTCGGCAAGACATCAATCAATGTAGGACCTGTGCGTTATAAGCCAAACCTCAGACCCGAACGATTTGCTTATAACGAATGACCACGTATGCCGTTGAATGATGCTTCAATAACTATTGGATATACCTCAGAAATGAGTGTGACGTGCTTCAAATTACAGCTTCAAGGGACATTGATTCTTATGGCCTATACTATTTTTGTACTTTTACAACCACAAAATCTCCAGACGAAATATATTATTTCGAATATTTGAAACATTTGAGATTTTCAAGAAATTTAAACGACATCCTTCCTGGTTTGAAGTATATGACTGCTCTTAAAAGAGCTGATTGTGCTATGAAATGCTACCAGAGAATATGCAAGATGATGGGGATCGTAATATGTAATAATAAATGTATAAAATTCTCGTAGTAATGAAATTCAATGAAAAAATGTTCGTAACCTAAATCTTCTTTCCACCCAAAAGAATTAAATGCTATAACATCCTCATAAGGATGTCATATTATAACATCTGATTTTTTATAAACAAGCGCCACTAAATTCTCGAATTCTTCCTGCCGAAGAATTGTCTGTATAAGCAGATAATTAGACTACTGAAATAAATGCTCATAACGTGGTGCTGGAAAGTGGTTATGCATTAATGACTGTAGTTTTAGTACATGGTCTCTTGTATATAAGTTGATATAACTTTGTACTGTAATTACTAAAAGTTATCCGTGCGAAGTTCTTCCAACTACGCAATCCATATACATTGACAGGTTAAACAACAAGTGTAGTATGCTTTGCTACTTGCAGCACTCACCTGTCCAGCAGTACCTCGCAGATATGTACGCTCTCCGAAATTGTCCGGGGCTCCGCCCGACCATCCAGCATGAGGAGGCGCGGGGGACTGACCTCGTGGTCTCGCCCTTTGAGACCACCGAGGTACGTCGTCGGCTTGGGAAGATGAAGAACTCATTCCCCGGGCCTGACGGCATTACCTACGGTGGCCTCAGGAGGGTTGACCCGAAGGCGCGGCTCCTTACCGCCCTCTTCAATGCATGTTTAAGGGTGGAGCGGATTCCTGGCTGCTGGAAGGAGTCTAACACCGTTCTTATTCATAAGAAGGGTGACCGGGATGAACTGGCGAACTGGCGACCGCTCGCGATGGGCGATACTACGCCAAAGCTCTTCGCTGCGGTGATGGCTGTCCGTCTCACCTCTTGGGCCGTGAACAACAAGCGGCTGTCCGAAGCTCAGAAAGGCTTCCTGCCGCACGAGGGTTGTTTAGAACACAACTTCGTGTTGCAGGCTTGCCTTGAAGACGCACAACGGAGGAAGGGGCAGTTGGTGGTGGCGTGGTTGGATCTTTCCAATGCTTTTGGATCGGTCCCCCACTCCACCATCACTGGTTTGCTGGCCAACGCCGGCGCCCCGACGGGGATCCTCAACCTCGTCAGTAGTCTGTACGAAGACTGCTCGACGAGGGTCCGGACTTCCGAGGGGTTTACGGGTAGCATCCCCATAAGATCAGGGGTAAAGCAGGCGTGCCTCCTCAGCCCTATCCTGTTTAACATTGCAATTGAGCCGATGATCCGGGCAGCTGTAAACTCAGAAAAAGGATATGAAATTGCCAACAGAAAGATCTGCGCGTTGGCGTACGCAGATGACGTCGCGCTGTTGGCGGCAAACGAGGAGGAGATGCGGGAGCTCTTCAAGGTGATCGAAGACATCGCATCTAGGTTGGGACTCGCTTTCAACCCTTAAAAATGCGCAACGTTACATATTAAAGGTAGAGACGCGGTTCTAAACACAGAGTTCGAGAACGGAGGCGAACTCGTTCCAGCTCTGGGAAAAGGTGAGCCATATGAGCATTTGGGTGTGCCCACCGGGGTTCAGCTCGACCAGACGCCGTACACCACGATCCGGGGTGTGCTTGCCGACCTGGACGCGGTTGACCGTTCCCTCCTCGCCCCTTGGCAGAAACTTGAGACGTTGGCGGTATTTATACTGCCACGTCTCGATTTCCTGATGAGGGGTGCCAGCATGCGCCGGGCGTTCTTGTCGGATCTCGACGCGGCTATCAAACGGACAGCGAAAAGATGGTTGCAGCTTCCACCACGCGCGAGCCCGGAGATACTCCATATTCCAACCTCACGGGGGGGGGGGGGGGGGGGGGGGGGGGTGCCTCCGGTCGCTGACCTTGCTGAGGTAACCCTTGTGGCCCACGCGTTCAGAATGCTGAACGCGGGGGACACAACGGTTGCCGATATAGCAAGGTCAACATTAGATGTTGCTGTCCGGGAGAAGCTGCGGCGGGATCCGACGGAGGTTGACCTCGCACAATACCTCTCGGGTTCGCTCGAGGGAGATTGGGCGAGGCCGACTACGGGACGCTCGACGTTCTGGTCGAGGGTGCGGTCTGCGGTGCTCAGTTCGAGCGCGCGCCTCGGTTTTCGTTGGGAGTATTGCTCTGATCGGGCGGAACTCTCGGTGGTGTGTAGGGCACCAAGTGGAGGCCGGGTTGTCGTTCCTCCGTCTGCCAAGGCAACTGTCATCAGCAGAATGAGGGCTGTGGTTTCCGAGCACTATTTATATGCCTTGATCCAAAAACCAGGTCAGGGGAAGGTGTACGAAGCGACCTCCCGCCATGCAGCGAACAATCGCTTCATGCGGACGGGAGAGTTTATCCGCTTCGCTGATTGGCGCTTTATCCACTGCGCCCGTCTTAACGTGCTACCACTTAATGGTGCACGTCGATGGGGGGACGGTGATAAGCGTTGCCGGCGATGTGGATACGAAGTCGAAACCCTTCCCCATGTGCTCGGTCACTGCGGTCCCCATTCTGTAGCCAGGCAACGGAGGCACGATAATTTGGTCGGGAGGCTAGTACAGGCGATCCGGCTCCCAGGCGAGATCCGGGTCAATCAGTGCGTCCGGGGCACTACCGGCGAGTCCTCGATGCTGCGGCCCGATATTGTGGTTACGCATGAGCCGTCGAGGACCGCCGTCATCGTCGATGTGGCCGTGCCCTTCGAGAATACCCTCGCAGCGGTCGAGGAAGCGAGGGTGTTCAAGATCGCCAAGTATCAGCCTTTGGCTGATAGCTTGCAGCGGCGCGACTACAAAGTCGTTGTCGACGCGTTCGTCGTTGGTGCGCTGGGCACCTGGGATCCGGGGAACGAGTTCGTCCTCGATCTCCTTAGAATTTCACCTAAGTACGCCTCTCTCATGAGAAAATTAATGGTTGCTGAAACGATTGGGTGGTCGCGAGACATGTATGTCGAACACATCACCGGGGTTCGACAATATAAGGAAGTAAAAGACACAAATAACGCGGATAATATTAATAGTGGAAGCAACGTAATAGTAGAATAAAATAAATGCACGGTGAAAAGGTAATAAGGGTTGAATGTGAGTCCTAATACTTTTTGCTCTACATTATTTTACCTTATTTTATCTTATTGTATTTTATTCTCTGACCTCAGCTTATTCTAAATTATTGACTAGTCTATCATATTGACCGACGAGGTACCTGGCTTTAAATTTTATCCAACGACACTTTATCTCTTTTCTATCTTACTATTTTCGACTTTATTTTATTTTACCTTATTATATATCTTTATCTTATTATGCTGACTAGCCTATATTATTGACCGCCAAGTACCTTGCGCCAAATTTTGATATATTTTATTTTATCTGATTCTATCTTATTCTATTTTATTATTTAGATATGTTATATTGTTATACTCACCTCTGAGTTGCTCCATCTCCTCCTTGCTATGGAACTGAGAGATATATAACGGTCTGAACCCTAGAAAATACTGTATTAATATGATTTATCTCTCTCTAGGGTCTTTTGTACTTTTATTTTTTTAATCACATATGAAACTATTGTATGAAAACCAAAGCTGCGGAAGGATTGATCCAAGAGGACGAATACTTCCACTAGAGACGACGCGCCTAATAGCATGATAAACGAGAATAGGCAAGCTGAATTTTGTACTAAATTAGCACGTAGGATACTCTCTGAAATGCGAAAAGGAGGAGGTTACTCAATTCGATCAGTATATTTTTTTTTTTTTTTTTTTTTTTTTTTTTCTATGTGTGACCGCCGATTACGCCTAGCTGGATGGACTAATCGGAATGAAACCTTTTGCACCTGGTGGGTTCTGACTCCCCATTGGTACCATTATCAAAAAATTTTTCATTTTTCAATTGAAAAGTATTGTTATTGCAAAAAAACCGGCAACTTTTGAAATAAACTTTTCTCGATTTTAGTGCGCTTTTAATATCTTATCACGGACATGATTCTGAACAATTTTGTTCCTATAAAAATTTCGCGGAAAGCTTTACTTTTCGAGATATTAGCGAAAAATTGTTGAAAAGTCTTAAAATCAACTTTGGACTATTTCAATGTCTTTTTAATATGTTATCAGGGCCATGATTCTGAACAACTTTTTCCTTATCCGTAATCAAGGGGAAGTTGTAATTTTCGAGTTATTAGCGAAAAATATTCAATTCTACGTATGCCTCCGTGTCTCTTGTGGTCTATATTCAACATGCAGTCGCCGATTTTCTACTGCTTCCACAAACACGCCTTGTCGGCCGAAAATTATTATACATGTATAATAACTATTGTTATTGCAAAAATCCTATTCTTTGGTATTGTTATGTAAGAAATGCACCGATCGCGATTAAACTTTTCGAATCTCGAAGATCTTTCCAATATGATCTCATTTGTAACAGACATTTATGGAACTCGTTAATTGTTAATAACTGCTGATATTGCAAAAGATTTATTCTTACCCTGCAAGAAATATGGCGACATTGATTTTTCAAAGTTGTTGTTCGCCACCTTCTTTATCAATTGGCCGCAAATAAAAGAGAAGGAAAAAAACATACTTCGCTTGTTTCTTTACGTGTCAGTCACTGGAAGCTGATTTGCAGTGTTTGTTTACAAAAGCAAGCGTCGTAATCTTTCCATTTCTGCGAGTGCTCGCTCGTCATGAGGTTTAACTAGGACTTTCTTTGGCGCTAAATCAGATAAAACTAGACCATCTAGACTTTTAACACGACTAAGTGCAACGTAAATTTGACCTTTTGCAAAATTCCTTTTGCCAAGATCAATTACAGCTTTGTTTAATGTGGTCCCTTGTAATTTGTGCACCGTTACTGCCCAACTTAAAATAAGTGGTAACATTCTGTGCTCCACGTCCCCATAACCTTTTGTCGCTTGAAACGTTGCTGAAACTGGAGATATTGCAATGTAACCATCAATATCTTTGAACCTATTTCCAACAGATTCATCGTCAAATTTTATAAGAACTGAATCCGGCAATTCTCCCTGTTCTAGTTGGTCTCTTCTAAGTGCCGGCCATCTAAATTTCTTAACTACTCCCATTGCACCGTTTATCAAACCATCAGAAATTGATATATGTATTTCGCCGCAGCATAATTCGCGATCCCTCGGCTAACGTTATTGTATGTAACAGTCCGCCACAGTTATTCACATTTGTATGAATAACATTTTCTGGTGGCCTTTTTCCATATGTAGCTGCCTCACGGGACTCGTCTACTGCATCAATGATGTACATTCGATGTGATTTTGATAATTTATCGGTCATTTTTGTATTATATTCATCGACTAATTTTATGGTTGGGAATATTCTTACCGCTTCACCATCCTCAAACTCTCCGGTTAAGGGAACTCTTCTTCGTTCGCATAGTATTTGTAGTTGAGAGGTTGTCACTTCCCCAAACCGTAGGTTATTCAGTAAGTCGATAAACTCGACGTCATCCCTTTGTCGCATGTTAATGGTGAGTTCGCAGAATGAAAATTGGTGCCATAAATTAATTTCTGCGCTGCACCAATGTGGCTGTATAAAACACCAGTGTCCTTTTACCGGGGGCAACTGCATTATATCGCCAAAAAGAAGTACATTTACTCCACCAAACAATTTATCATTCATTTTGAATTCTTGCAATCTTAAATGAATTATTCGCAAATTCTCGTAAGATACCATTGATATCTCGTCAATAATCAACCACCTTATGTACCGCCACTTTCGTCTCTCCTGTTCGAGTCTTTGTCCAGTCAGTCGCCGATAGGTCATTGCAGTACCTTTTTCAATAGGCAACGAGAACAAGGAGTGCAGAGTTTTTCCGAATATTTGACGGGCAGCGACGCCAGTCAAAGAAGCTAATTCAATGAACGATGGTTTTATCATCATATCAACTGTGGGATTATAGCAGCGTTTAATATGTTCAACAAGTAATTTTAAAATAAACGACTTGCCAGCTCCTCCGGTAATAAAGAGTAACATTTGTTCCGTATCTTCATCATCATTCTTTTTAATATCTTTCTCAATTACTGAGGAAACTGATTTCAATAAATCTTTCTGTTGAACGTTAAGACTTCGAATAGTATTAAGGAACACGTCTTCTGGCATTGCTAGTGTTTCTTGCTGTTGATCCTCATACAAATCAACTTGATCGCAATGTACTGTTTCGTCGGCATGAATGCTGACTGGTTCTCTTAACTGTTCATTATTAATTTCCCCTTCGTGTACAACGTTCAAAGCAACAGCCTGGGCCAGCGCCGCTTCAAAAATTTGTTCTGCGTGAGTAAATTGTTCAACGGTTGCGTTTCCCAACATAGGTTTCAATTCGTGTCGCTGTCGAAGAAAACATTGTTCCGAAGATTCGTTTTCGCACATAAGTGTACTTTCGTCACGAAATGGAATGTGACACACTATCAAGTTATAGAAATATCCTTCTCTATCACTGTTCAAGGTATAATATCGGTGGCGAAGTACAGCTGGTTTATTTCTTATTCGCATTCGAGTATTGTCCTTTAATTTTATAAACCTCGACCTCGATGTTTCTTCATCGTCATTTCTAAGTTCTGCGTCTCCATCTTCTTCTGTCCACATTCCACTTGAAACTGTTTCATATCGGACAGCAAATTCAGCTAAACTTAAATTCTCTAGACTGTCCGGTCTCTTTGCGTAACGGTCGAATATGTTATTGAAAAATGATGTTTCATATCCTTCGAAACGCAAAATTCTGTATCTCTGCTCAGGCCGACAGCTGTTTATAAATACAGCTTTTCGCGAGCTCATTTTAAGAGGCAAATGGCATAAACGATAAGCACATTCTGCAGCACTAACCATTCGTTGGGACAGAATTGCCATAGATACCGAAAATAATTGATTCCAGACGGCACCGCCGCGGCGTTTCGCACGGGAAACAGCTTCTTTAATAACATCTCCTGTATCTTGCGGCTCGCACTTACTTGCGTATTTAGCAATATAATATGCAACTGCTGTAACATTTCCGCATGGTTGAATATCCATGTTTGCTTCCCAAAGCTTTAGAAGAGTTGAATTGTAATTATTTACCATAACTTCATTTACGGTTCTCTTAAGTACACAGAAACGTCCATTGTTGGCAAGTGTGTCATCTGGACCCAAGCACATCGTTGTTTCACTTATCGGTCTAGGAAATCCGAAACGACAACAACGATTATTACAATCTTTGTAACATGTATCAGAATGTTTATGAATTTGGACTCTTTGTACTATGTCGCTCATGTCTTGGTTTTCTGCTTCCAATGAACAAGATACGACTTTCTCAATAACGTTGCGGCCTTCATTGGTAAGGAAATCGGGTACATTTTCACACCAAAGCAGCATGTGTAAATGTGGACTTCCCCTATTCTGAAATTCAATTCTATACCAACAATCGATAACAACGCCACCTAAGCAATCAGAGTTTTTTAAATACTGCATCAACGCGTTTACTCGTACCATAAATTGTCTTGCTATAACTACCGGATATTTCTGAACCAACTTTAGTCGATCCGCAAAAGTTAGGTTTTCAAATTCGGTAATGGGACGACCATCGGATAAGAGTAACGCTTTCAACATATCCGGCCAGTTTAGATCATTGCAAGAGAAGGTAGCAAACCATGTAGGCGGTCCAAGACTTCGAACCATGGCGATTAATTCCGAACAGCAACGTTTCCAGTATGATACCGATCCTCTTATATTTCTCATCGTGAGGTGCATATTATCTACTAGTCGCTGTGGAGTATGTTCTCCTTGGCGCATTCTACATGATACTGAAACACTAGCTTTTGCGCGGTAATATTCAACAACAGATAATGCGAAGAACAAATAATCTGTTCGTTGAAATCGTTTGTCATTGTTCAGAATACGCGCTTGGAAGTAATCCAGTGGTGTTATTGAGATATCTCGGTGCTCTCCGAAACCATTTTTTCCATCTGGAAATAGAAAGAACCAACACAGTTCTTCCATTCTTCTTTCCCTCTCTAGGTTCGAAGGAGGCGCAGTTTTTCTATGTATATTCGCCAATCTTATCGGGTCATTTTCTGTGTTGTTATTATTATTACCGATAGAGACGATATTATCGATATTGGGAATATCGTCATCAATCGAACGTAACATACTTGTTGCGAAAACAACTTCCGCCTCGCCGGACTCTGTATGAGTAGTCGCAGCAGGTGATTGTTGTATCCTTTCGACTTGTGGGGATCTATTCCTTTCGGGTGCAATTACTCGAGGTGTTAATGAGTAGATATTTAGCACATTGCTATTGCCTCCTTTAGCATATAAATTACGACGCAAGATTATGTGTAAATCATCAATATTCGTAAATTTCATACAGCATGAAAGGCCCCGTGACGGTGCTTTATATCCTTTCGGACCTCTTGCGTGAGAATCAAACAACCAATAGCAGGGACTTTCCGACTGGTTACTGCATGATACAGCGACTGATATAAAATTCGCGGTAAGAATTCCGTATGTATACTGTTCGAAAAACATAATTAAACCGTTTTTTAAATTTGGGAATCCTTCATCACCGTTATCAATGTCAATATTACCATTCACAGCCATTTCATAGCCAATGTCAATACCGACTCTGATATTATTAAACAATAAGTGCGGCAATAATTCTGTTACAGCTAAGTAGTCAAGATTGACTTCTCCGGGGTCAGGGTTATTTCGCGCTTCCATGCAATCACGGTAATATTTATCTCCTACTAAAAGTACATAATCAACATCACTGGTACACCACGTACTAGGATCGAGCAAATGAAACGCAACACAAGCAACTGCAGCTATGCCTGTGCATTGCTTACCGCGAGATTCGATGCTGAAGCGATCACTACCTTGATGGCACGTGCCTCGTAAAATAACTACATTATGGCGTACGTGCACAAATTTACTGTTCGATTCAGTACTTCTTTGTGCAACTTCAATTTCTTTTCTTACAATAGGAACCTCTCCAGTCACATGAGCTATTTCCGAAATGTTATTGATAATATTAGAAAAACATGGTCGCACATCTTTGTACAAAGCATTATTTTTTACCAGCCATTCTAAAGCTCTTCGAAGTTTACCGACGTCTATTTCAAATTGTCGCTGTCGTTCCAAATTTTCTAGGCTTTCTACGACAATCATTATACCGGTCTGGTTTAATCTAACTGGAAGTTGTTCGGCAACTTCGAATACATCACGGGCAAATAGGACTACCTGACCTTTGCACCAATTCTGACTGAAGCGATTTTGAATTTTCATTATTTTAAGGAACGGGACTATTCTGCACAACATGTGTTTTTCGATTTCCGATAAATCTGATATCACCCGAGGTACGTGCATTACTTCCATTTTATTCCAGAATGCCTGTGATGGGACTTTGTGCTTTTTAAGATGATGTAGGCAGCGAGAACATGTAGTTATCTTCTCTAATTCTATCAGATTTGCAGGAATTAGATGAGACAGAGGCTGCGTATGCAAAGCGTAACGTTGCTGCGGATATAAAGTTCTGCAACACACCGCACACGGTACATCAGCGAAAATATTAATAGCCGATTTAAAACTGTCTGCCTGAAGAAGAAGTTCCTTTCTTCGGTTTCTAGCACGTTCGCGCATATCATTTAAACGTGTATTTCTTGATTCGGTACATTCTGTTAGTACCACTTCCCGCGTACGATTTCTTGTGACCATTAGACGCTGTGAACGTTGTTTCGTAGATTCGTTCTCTAATCGCTGGTGAATTAATTCGATTCGACGTGATCGTTCCTGGGCCGATTCGTTTGCTAATCGCCGGCGGATTAATCCGATCCGACGTGATCGTTCCTCGCCCGATTCGTTTGCTATTCGTCGGCGCATTAATCCGATCCGACGTGATCGTTCCTCGGCCGATTCGTTCTTTAAACGGTTAGAAATTCTACTTAGCCGCCTTTTTTTTTCACCTGTTGTTTCGCGTGACACTTTCGAACGTGCGTATTTCCGCATTGCGGATAATCTCGAACGGCGTTCATTAATAGTTTCTTCACGCCGTGCCTGTGCATTTGTTTCACGATTCCTTGACAGACGTAATTGTTTGATTTCGTGCGATTCTTTCGCTCGATTCTTTTTCCTGCGGGATGCATCTTTTGTCGGTCTGCCCATAGTTATATATATGAGACTTCTAAAAAAAGTGATTATTTCAAACCACAATTGGCTCGCTTGTTTTGATTCGCTGAAAGCAGAATTGGCCCGTTTTTTTTGATTCGCTCAAAGCAGAATTGGACCGTTTTTTTTGATTCGCTGAAAGCAGAATTGGACCCTTTTTTTTGATTCGCTCAAAGCAGAATAGGACCCTTTTTTCGATTCGCTCAAAGCAGAATTGGACCCTTTTTTTGATTCGCTCAAAGCAGAATAGGACCCTTTTTTTGATTCGCTCAAAGCAGAATTGGACCCTTTTTTCGATTCGCTCAAAGCAGAATTGGACCCTTTTTTTGATTCGCTGAAAGCAGAATAGGACCTTTTTTTTGATTCGCTCAAAGCAGAATTGGACCCTTTTTTTGATTCGCTCAAAGCAGAATAGGACCCTTTTTTTAATTCGCTCAAAGCAGAATTGGACCCTTTTTTTTGATTCGCTCAAAGCAGAATCAATTTTTATATCTAACTCTAGTTTCTTAAAATAAAAAAAAAAAAAATAAAAAATAGAAAAAAAAAGCTGTACTTATACTACCTACAACGCAATCTTCTATTTCGCCTATATCGCGTTAAGCTGAAGAAAGCGTGGCGCAATACTCGTTACAACTGACTGCTGTTTGCCTTTCCTAAACGTCGGAACAGATGCTGGTCAGATTGGTCCTGCCCCACCATACCGCACACGGACTTGTAGCCGTAATCTGTTACTCGATGAAGCAGTTACATCTACTGAGGTGTGCATAAAATAAATGAATCAATTTTTCCAAGCGTACCAGAGCCTCGGATCAGTAACAGACGAAAAAGAATACGTGTTGCGAAAGAGAGCGAGATAGATATATTTTAAAGGAATGCCGGAAGTAAAACAAATCAGCATCTACAGTATTGATACGTAATAAGCACCTCGCTCGGGTCTGGCGAGTTGCTTCTTACGAATCAGGTATATTTTCGGCTTGCCTTTGTTACCGAGCGCGACGACGGTAGCAGTAAACTATAAAGTAATCGGTCGAGCAGCGATATTATTCTTTAGGCAAGGACAGAACATAGCATGCTTTCCCTTCTTAATAGTAGTAAAATTTCGTTAATGGAACAATATACTGGATTCGTAAGAAGCAACTGCCCAAACCCGAGCAAGTGGCTTACTACGAATCGATGTACAATCAAATGAATCGAACACGGTGCAATTCCTAATTTGTCATACTTCGCCTTATTTACAATTATGTGAATATAAACATATATCTACATAGTACATTCAGAAATATTGATGTCAAAAAAATGGTAGGACCTCGCGGTTATTGCGACAATAAAGCAATTCGGAAAAAATTATGATTGAACAAGCACCTACTTTTATTACTATTTCATTGTACATATTTCATATATGTTGGATTTCTTCAATACAATGAGTGTTGCCTTCAGCAAAAAACATAGGGTCGTAAACTTTCACTAACGTTGGACTTTCAAGTCAAGAGGTTACACATGTTTGTTTTCACCATAGGACCCATAGGGTCTATAGACTCGTAACGGATTTTTCCTTCGACGAGTTTTATTATTCTTACAGCTTTTGTTGACGAGAAAAAGACATACCTTTCAGACCTTCAAAAGTTAAATTACAGTTTCTATTTTCAAATATAATTGAAAGTGCTTTACTTTATTTTACCGCCTAATTCCTATAATATAATATTATATATTGCATATATAGTGTATTACAATTAAATAATTTTTCCTTCAACTTTCTTTTATTTTTTTTGTTAAATAAATTAATTAAAATTATATATAAAAATATACCTCCAATTATTCTTCATTGCCAACCATTAGATTTAAAAAAAAAGTGTCATAATACGACAGAATCGCTATGTATCACAGTGAGAAAACAATATAATGTACCGCATTCGTAACAAGCAACTGGCCAGACCCGAGCGAGTGGCTGATTACGAATCAATGTAGGATTACATGAATGAATGACAGAATCGCTATGCATCACAGTGAGAAAACAATATATGTTCTGTCCTATTTCCACTAAACTGTTCGATCGACCGTGAAAATTTATAACTTATTATTGAACCACAGTTATATGTTCCTGTCACGGTTCTTTTTGCCGTAAAGAAATCATGCAGTCACTACATTTCATCATGATATTCGTAATCAGGATCTAAAAACAAGAATATTAAGCTTCAAATACAAATAGAGGATGAGTGCTTTTCGGAACTTTATTCACAAATGGAAATAGATTATTGTAGCGGCTAGCTATAAATCCGTAAATTTTGTAAATTTTGTAAATAGCTTGTAACGTGCAAACGGCTAGCACGGTTTATGACAGGGACGACAGCGAAACTGTTTTTTTTTGAGGCAACCGTTTTAGAATTTTTAGTCAAAGCATGACCGTACTTAGAATTTTGCCAACGGTCTCAACAGTAAAACACTTAAGTGTCATAAACCTTGGGTTTCCTCGTGGCCCTGCAACGAGAGGTCAAGCGACCATCGGTTGGCCGCGTAGGTGACCTACGGCACGGGGAAATTCCGCTGCGTTGCCAGTTTTACCAGCAAACGCACCCCCGTCAAATCGTACCCCCGCTTCAAGGAAGCGTGTTTGGGGCATAAGAGGGAGGTTCTACGATTTGCCGGGATTTAGGTTTTCTACAATTGGCTAACCCCACCTAGTAGGGGGTTGGCCTAAGAAAATGCGTAGGTTTTAAAACAAGACCTAGCGCAAAAAGATTAGACAGTCGACAGTTCGCGTCGTAGTGGTGCAAAGAATTAATATTTACAAACACATCGATATGGATACACAAAATGAAAATACCCATAAGTATAATTACAATTTCAATGAAAACTTAATATAATGCATGATTCAAGAAAATGAACGTAACATATATATTTTCCTTTTCTCTCTTTCAGAAGAATCATTAACAAACACGTTGCAGCAGATGCAGCTGCAACAACAGCAGTTGCAGCAACAGATGTTGCAGATGCAACAGTATCTGCAACAAATGCAGCAACGATCGGACCAGCAGCAGCAACAACCGCAGCAGCAGCAACAACCGCAGCAGCAGCAACAACCGCAGCACCAGCAACAACAGCAAGCGGACCCACAAGAAAAGGGGGAAACAAATACTAAGCCGTCACGCGGTAAGCATCACAATAAATTTATAAAACTTGTACAATCTGAACTGTCCGTCAATTATGCATAAGGAAAACGTTGTTCACAATAATGCCCATGACAACATATTAAAAGGACGTTAAAATTGTTCGAAGCTGTTTTCAAAAGTTCATAACAATTCTTCGCTAATATCTCCAAAAATTAAAGCTTTCCGCTAAATTTGTATACGAACCAAATTGTTTACAATCATGTCCGTGATAAGATATTAAAAGCGCACTAAAATCAAGAAAAAGTTTATTTTTTTGCAATAACAATACTTTGCAATACAAAATTCTTCAATTATACAACTTCTACAATTGTTTCTTCGAATATACGTTCATCGTAGTGTTTAGAAAATTTTATTATTTTATTTCCGACTTAAAAGTCATGTACATCGAACGCTGGTAGTTGTAGTGTTAACCAATCCGTGCCGTAGATAATAAATAATTAAGTCGAAAAATGTATAACCTATGTAACACTTCAAATTTTACATTGCAGTCAGGGGGACATCGGCGGGCACGCGCCGAAAACCCTACCGCGGCAGAGGCGGCGGTGGAGGAAGAGGCGGCAGAGGTCGCGGTGGAGGAAGAGGCGGCGGAAGAGGAAGAGGATACCCCTCTACAATTTATCAATTTTTTAATAATAATACATAATGAATAACAAAAAATTTAATAATTAATAAAAAAAAAATTTAATAATAAATAAAAAAAAATGTAAAAACGAATATCCGTCTTGTCTTTTACTTAATTATGTTCATGGCATTTATGCAGACAAAAAAACCGCAGAAAAAACTGTCTCACAGTATCCTATACAATTCTCCTCATTCCACTAAAAAGCGTGAAATAAAATAATTTAAAAAAAAAAAAATACGCCGACTTCGAAATGCACTAAAAAGTATAAAATAATTTCTATTTCCTAATTAAATAATTTGTATTTCATTCAATCATCCTATTACGTAACACACATAAATGAAACCTATTTACTCGCTAGGTAGTATATTAAATACATTTCAACCTTTTCGGAGGCGGCGCAAAATTAAAAATACATCAGTAAACGTTGCTGCCAATAACCAGTTGATTGTGTTAAATTATTAATAAATTTAGCTTATAGCGACATCTTTTAGTTTTAGAAATGATGTACGATGTTAGTAACGAAATAATTGAATAGTGTGTTACTTCCGGTTCTTATCGTTATAAAAATGTAAAATGTTCGTGATATATTTGTTAAAAGAAAAAGTAATCCTTGTTAAAATGATTGATCTTTAAATTAAAATGTTTGTTGTTTGTGTTAATAAGTAAATGGTTTGTTCGTGTTTGAAAGTGTTTTATTAGTTTTTGTTATTTTCCAAAATTCTGATTTTTTAACAGATTGTACTATGGCGTATTGGAAATTAATAAATCCTGATAAAGAATACGAAGCATTATAGATATATCTAGTACGTAAATGTAACGACTGCATCTTCATTTCGCAATGTTTCTGATATACCATAAATGAAATCGAATCGACTTCATTCGCATGTGAAAGGCATCGATCTAACAACTTATAAACGAAGGCGACAACGCGGGAATTACCAAATTTGAGGCTCTATCTTTATACAGGGTGTTCGGCTACAGGTGGGAACCCTCTTAAGGGGTGGTAGCTGGGGTGATTCTGAACAATTTTTTCCTTTACCAAAATGCTGGTTAAAGCTTAGTTTTTGAATTCTTAATGAAAAACACTGACCAATCAGAGGGCGAGAATAGCGCGCGCTCGGATGCGAGAGCGACGGGTGCAAGCGTGACGATTGACACTGGTCGTGAACAAACAAATCGCGCGACATCGGTAACGTAGTTACCACCGATAATGCGCCAGCCGGTAAGTAGTTACAAAATTTACTAAGTATACATTTATTAACGGAACTAAATGTATCGATGAAACGAAAATGAAGATGAATATTCAGAGCAATTTTGTCGCGTGATTTGTTTGTTCATGACCAGTGTCAATCGTCACGCTTGCACCCGTTGCTCTCGCATCCGAGCGCGCGCTATTCTCGCCCTCTGATTGGTCAGTGTTTTTCATTAATAATTCAAAAACTAAGCTTTAACCAGCATTTTGGTAAAGGAAAAAGTTGTTCAGAATCGCCCCAGCTACCACCACTTAAGAGGGTTCCCACCTGTAGCCGAACACCCTGTAGTATATGCGCCAATCGAGTCTTTCGTCGCATACTCTATGAATGTAGATAGACCATAGTTATATTCTATACTTCTCTATAATTCTATACTATAGTTCTCCAAACCTTACAAATATTTATTCATTTCGTATCCTTCAAAATAATTCCTGAAAATCAGCTTAATTTCGGCTTCTTGCATAGAGATCCCCCCTTAAATACTATTTTGTACTTTTTGAAAGAATCTTTTAAAAGAAATGATTGGTTTTTTTCTAAACAAAGAAACTTCTATTGTAATCCACATTGTAATTGGCGAGCGCAGGCGGCCCTGAATTCACCTTAAATTCAAAACAAACATTTCTTATGCCCGCGTCTTGTACGGATTTAATGGTAATGTGTCCCCGTTTTTAGCATAGGTAAACAGATATTTCGTAAGCAACAAATAAAAATCGATTTTAGTCACTGTTGTTGGTACTTAAATAACTTTTATTTGCAAGGCGAATACATATACATATAGGAATCCGGATACTTTTGAGCGGTAATATATATAGTTCCATTTAAAAAACGAAACTTCACCATCACATCTTTTTCATTAATAACAATAAAACAATTTTGCTTACGCCAAAACATAGAGCCCCTTTTACTCTGCAATTTCCATATAAACACGTTTGCGTGTCATCAATAGTTCACGAAATATCGCGCTGTCGCACTTAGGCGTGGACACCCTATAAAGTGGTCATTCGTTATAGGCAAAAATGTCCTTTCCGATATAAGCAAAAATGTTATCCCCATCACTGGGGGGAAGACCCCTTGAGACGCCCGAGGTTCGCTCGCCGAGAAGTGTAACGTGATCCGGGCTTAGTATATCCGTGAGACAATACCAATGCAAATATAAAACTTTTTTATTTTTGACTTTTTCGTTATCAAACTTTTACCAATCGATTCTTCAGATTTTTCCGATTAAAATGAGATCAAACACGATATAATTTGGACTATATGTACTGGTTTAATTGACGATAAAAGTTTCTAAACGCAGAGGAGGATAGCGAATATAGTAGAAAGAGACACTGCGGCCGTAGCAGTCGGCAAAGATCAAAAGTCTGTTCGATTGTTCGCAATATTTAGGCTTTGCTAATTTTTGTATTTTCCATCCATTTTTTTATATAACTTTCCCCATCATATTCGTGACATTTTTCTGACTAAAATGAGACCAAACACGACATAATTTGAGTTATATTTACTTGCAATATCTTATTAGAGTAAAGTCATCGATGTACGCGTAACACTTGAAATTACAAGTAAATATGTCCCGAATTATATCGTGTTTGGTCTCATTTGAATCAGAAAAATGTGAAGAATCAATTGGTAAAAGTTTCAAAAAAGAAAAATCAAAAATAAAAAAGTTTTATTTTTGCATTAGGAGTGTCCTTCTGGTAGATCGCTGTTTGTTTACGTACGGTCTCATTCGCTCTTCTGTCCTTTTCTACGTTCGGCAAGACATCAATCAATGTAGGACCTGTGCGTTATAAGCCAAACCTCAGACCCGAACGATTTGCTTATAACGAATGACCACGTATGCCGTTGAATGATGCTTCAATAACTATTGGATATACCTCAGAAATGAGTGTGACGTGCTTCAAATTACAGCTTCAAGGGACATTGATTCTTATGGCCTATACTATTTTTGTACTTTTACAACCACAAAATCTCCAGACGAAATATATTATTTCGAATATTTGAAACATTTGAGATTTTCAAGAAATTTTAACGACATCCTTCCTGGTTTGAAGTATATGACTGCTCTTAAAAGAGCTGATTGTGTTATGAAATGCTACCAAAGAATATACAAGATGATGGGGATCGTAATATGTAATACTAAATGTATAAAATTCTCGGAGTAATGAAATTCTATGAAAAAATGTTCGTAACATAAATCTTCTTTCCAGCCAAAAGAATTAAATGCTATAACATCCTCATAAGGATGTCATATTATAACATCTGATTTTTTATAAACAAGCGCCACTAAATTCTCGAATTCTTCCTGCCGAAGAATTGTCTGTATAAGCAGATAATTAGACTACTGAAATAAATGCTCATAACATGGTGCTGTAAACTGGTTATACATTAAATGACTGTAGTTTTAGTACATGGTCTCTTGTATATAAGTTGATATAATTTTGTACTGTAATTACTAAAAGTTATCCGTGCGAAGTTCTTCCAACTACGCAATCCATGTACATTGACAGGTTAAACAACAAGTGTAGTATTCTTTGGTACTTGCAGCACTCACCTGTCCAGCAGTACCTCGCAGATATGTATGCTCTCCGGAATTGTCCGGGGCCCCTCCCGACCATCCAGCATGAGGAGGCGCGGTGGACTGACCTTCTGGTCTCGCCCTTTGAGACCACCGAGGTATGTCGTCGGCTTGGGAGGATGAAGAACTCATCCCCCGGGCCTGATGGCATTACCTACGGTGGCCTCAGGAGGGTTGACCCGGAGGCGCAGCTCCTTACCGCCCTCTTTAATGCATGTCTAAGGATAGAGCGGATTCCTGGCTGCTGAAAGGAGTCCAACACCGTTCTTATTCATAAGAAAGGTGATCGGAATGAACTGGCGAACTGGCGACCACTCGCGATGAGCGATACTACGCCAAAGCTCTTCGCTGCGGTGATGCCTGTCCGTCTCACCTCTTGGGCCGTGAACAACAAGCGGCTGTCCGAAGCTCAGAAAGGCTTCCTGCTGCACGAGGGTTGTTTAGAACACAACTTCGTGCTGCAGGCATGCCTTGAAGACGCACAACAGAGGAAGGGGGAGTTGGTGGTGGCGTGGTTGGATCTTTCCAATGCTTTTGGATCGGTCCCCCACTCCACCATCACTGGTTTGCTGGCCAACGCTGGCGCTCCGGCGGGGGTCCTCAACCTCGTCAGTAGTCTTTACGAAGACTGCTCGACGAGGGTTCGGACTTCCGAGGGGTTTACGGGTAGCATCCCCATAAGATCAGGGGTAAAGCAGGGGTGCCCCCTCAGCCCTATCCTGTTCAATATTGCAATTGAGCCGATGATCCGGGCAGCGGTAAATTCAGGAAAAGGATATGAAATTGCCAACAGAAAGATCTGCGCGTTGGCGTACACAGACGACGTCGCGCTGTTGGCGGCAAACGAGGAGGAGATGCGGGAGCTCTTCAAGGTGATCGAGGACATCGCATCTAGGTTGGGACTCGCTTTCAACCCTAAAAAATGTGCGACATTGCACATAAAAGGACGCGACGAGGTATTAAAAACGGAGTTCGAGATCGGAGGCGAACTCGTTCCTGCTCTGGGAAAAGGTGAGCCGTACGAGCACCTGGGTGTCCCCACCGGGGTTCAGCTCGATCAGACGCCTTACACCACGATCCGAGGTGTGCTGGCCGATCTGGATGCGGTTGACCGTTCCCTCCTTGCCCCTTGGCAGAAACTTGAGACGTTGGCAGTATTTATACTGCCTCGTCTTGATTTCCTGATGAGGGATGCCAGTATGCGCCGGGCGTTCTTGTCGGATCTCGACGCAGCGATCAAACGGACAGCCAAAAGATGATTACAGCTCACTCCACGCGCGAGCCCGGAGATACTCTACATTCCTCCCTCACGGGGGGGATGTGGAGTACCTCCGGTTGCTGACCTCGCTGAGGTGATCCTCGTGGCCCACGCGTTCAGAATGCTGAACACGGGGGACACAACGGTTGCCGATATTGCGAGGTCAACGTTAGATATTGCTGTCCGGGAGAAGCTGCGGCGGGATCCGACGGAGGTCGACCTCGCACAATACCTCTCGGGTTCGCTCGAGGGAGATTGGGCGAGGCCGACTACGGGACGCTCAACGTTCTGGTCGAGGGTGCGGTCCGCCGCGCTCAGGTCGAGCGCGCGCCTCGGTTTTCGTTGGGAGTATTGCTCTGATCGTGCGGAACTCTCGGTGGTGTGTAGGGCACCGAATGGAGGCCGGGTTGTTGTTCCTCCGTCTGCCAAGCCAAACGTCATCAGCAGGATGAGGGCTGCGGTTTCCGAGCATTATTTAGACCAATTGATCCAGAAACCAGATCAGGGGAAGGTTTTCAACGCGACCTCCCGCCATGCAGCGAGCAATCGCTTCATGCGGACGGGAGAGTTTATCCGCTTCGCTGATTGGCGCTTTATCCACCGCGCCCACCTCAACGTGTTACCATTAAATGGTGCACGTCGGTGGGGGGACGGTGATAAGCGTTGCCGGCGATGCGGATATGAAGTCGAAACCCTTCCCCATGTGCTCGGTGACTGCGGTCCCCATTCTGCCGCCAGGCAACGGAGGCACGATAATTTGGTCGGGAGGCTAGTACAGGCGATCCGGCTCCCCGGGGAGATCCGGGTTAACCAGTGCGTCCGGGGCACCACCGGCGAGTCCTCGACGCTGCGGCCTGATATCGTGGTTACGCATGAGCCGTCGAGGACCGTCGTCATCGTCGATGTGGCCGTGCCCTTCGAGAACACCCTCGCGGCGGTGGAGGAGGCGAGGGTGCTCAAGATCGCCAAGTATCGGCCTCTGGCCGATAGCTTGCAGCGGCGCGGCTATAAAGTCGTTGTCGACGCTTTCGTCGTTGGTGCGCTGGGCGCCTGGGACCCGGGGAACGAGTTCGACCTCGATCTCCTTAGAATTTCTCCCAAGTACGCGTCTCTCATGAGAAAATTAATGGTTGCCGAAACAATAGGCTGGTCGCGTGATATGTACGTCGAACACATTACTGGGGTTCGACAATATAAAGAAGTAAAAGACACTAACGATACCGTAAACAATACCGTTAACAATAGTAACATAAATGAAATATCAGTAGTGCGTAATGATTATACTCAGAGAGAGTAATTGGGGTTGAATGCGAGGCCCAAAACAGTGTGTTATATTTTGTCGTATTACTTTCTATTTATTCGTATTTTCTTGACCTTATTTTGTTTTACTTTGATGATTTTATTCTATTGACTTCCAAGGTACTTTGCACTGAATTCTATCTTATTTGATCTTATTCTATTATTCGATTTCATTTTATTATGTGATCTTATTTTACTATTTGATCCTATTTTATATTCGATCTTATTTTATTATCTGATATTATTTTACTCTTGTACCCATGAATATATTATACTCCATTGACTAGCAAAGTCCCTTGTCCTAAATTTTATACTATTACCAATTGCGATTGACTGACACTGTTGAATGAATAGAAGCGCTCGATCTCCTCCTCGTACCTATAGAGAGAGATGTATTTTAAAAGTCTAAACATCTTGATATTATTTGTATTAATATTGTAATGTTTCCCCATAGAGCTTTTTTGTATTTTTATTTATAACTATTGATCGACTGAAGCTGCAAAAGGAAGGGTCCAAGAGGACCACTTTTTGTACAAAATGTTGACGAGCCTGACCGGAGTGAAAGCTGGAAAGGCAAGTACAGAATAGTTATTAACTAAGCGTATAAGAAACATTTTCGAGTACGGGTGATGTTATCTGTTGTTAAAAAACTGTGATATTGTTGATAAGAAGTTTATGTATCACCCCGCAGCTTCGGCTGTGGGGAAACATTAATTGTAAAATAAAAGCCCAATTTCTTTGGTACCTACAGCACCCACCTGTCCAGCAGTACCTCACAGATATTTACACTCTCCGGCATTGTCCGGGGCCCCACCCAAAACGAGAAAGCGCGGGGGACTGCCTTCCTGGTCTCGCCCTTTGAGATAACCGAGGTACGTCGTCGGCTAGGGAGGATGAAGGACTCATCCCCCGGGCCTGACGGCATTACCTACGGTGGCCTCAGGAGGGTTGACCCGAAGGCGCGGCTCCTTACCGCCCTCTTCAATGCATGCTTGAGAGTGGAGTGTATTCCTGGCTGCTGGAAGGAGCCAAACACCATTTTTGTTCATAAGAAAGGTACCCGGAATGAACTGGAGACCGCTCGCGATGGGCGATACTACGCCAAAACTTTTCGCCGCGGTGATGGCCGACCGTCTCACCTCCTGGGCCGTTACCAACAAGCGGCTGTCCGAAGCTCAGATAGGCTTCCTGCCGCATGAAGGTTGTTTAGAACACAATTTCATGTTGCAGGCTTGCCTTGAAGACGCTCAACGGAGGAAGGGGGAGTTGGTGTTGGCGTGGTTGGACCTTTCCAACGCGCTTGGTTCGGTCCCCCACTCCACCATCACTGGTTTGCTGGCCGATGCCGGCGTCCCGACGGGGGTCCTCAACCTTGTCGACAGCCTTTACGAAGACTGCTCGACGAGGGTCAGGACTGCCGAGTGGTTTACAGATAAAATCGCAATAAGATCTGGTGTTAAGTAGGGGTGCCCCCTCAGCCCTACCCTGTTTAATATAGCAATCGAGCCAATGGTTCGGGCTGCAGTAGAATCGGAAAAAGGACACGAGATTGCCAATAGAAAAATATGCGCGCTGGCATATGCAGATGATGTCGCACTGTTGGCGGCAAACGAGGAGGAGATGCGGGAACATTTAAGATGATTGAGGACATCGCATCAAGGTTGGGATTCGCATTCAATCCTAAAAAATGCGCGACGCTACACATAAGAGGACGGGATGAGATACTGGACACGAGATTTGAGATCGGAGGCGAACTCGTTCCAGCCTTGGGAAAAGGTGAGGCGTACGAGCTCCTGGGTGTCCCCACCGGGGTTCAGCTCGATCAGACGCCGTACACCACGATCCGGGGTGTGCTGGCCGACCTGGACGCGGTAGACCGTTATACGCACTAACACCTACTTCGCGGCGTGCTGCCGAGTTATTTGTATAGAAAAAAATAGCTATTCAAGCTTTGCCTATGTGCGACTGTCCAAAGGTTGACATGTTGAAGAAAACCTTTTAATTTTGCGCCGTCTCCGAAAAGGTTGAAATATATTTAATATACTACCTAACGAGTAAATAGGTTTCATTCATATATGTTACGTAATTGTATGATTGTATGAAATAGAAATTACTTCATTAGGAAATAGAAATTATTTTATACTTTTTAGTGCATTTCGAAGTCGGTGTATTTTTTTTTCTGAAAATTATTTTATTCAAAATTTTTGAGGAATACGTTCTTTCAACTCTTTTAGAAGAAATTCCATTAAAGATTGGGAAAAATATGATCTTCCAACATGATGGTGCACCTGCTCATTATACTGCGAGTGTCAACGCTAGACAAAACCTTTCAGGACAGGCGGATTGGCCGCGGTGGCGAAGTATAGTGGTCCCACGATCCCCTAACTTAATGCCACTCGATTTTTTTTGTGGGGTTACTTGAAGGTATAATTACTAATCATTGTTGTTACATATATGTGAATTATGTATTTTAATGGTTCGCATTTTATTTTCATTATTTAGGAATGAAGTGTACCGTGGGGAGGTTTTGACGGTGGAGGAAGTGGAAAGGGGTGGGCTGATCACTCCTTAAAAATTATATGCACAGTAGTGGCTCCTACAACTCGAAAGACCACCCAATATATTAATATAATATATTAATATAATATATAATATAATATAATTAATATAATATATTAATATATTATTGATATTTAGTGTGTGGTGTCATGTATACGTATGTAGCTGTGTGTGTGTGTGAAGTATTAATTACAATTTGTATAATATGCGATTCCTGAACTAACAAAGGAACATCCCGAAGTGATAATTTCCGATTTTTATGAAACTTGGATATAATGTAGTTCTCGAAAGAATATTCGACATGTATTTTTTTTAGCTGCCATCATTCATGTTAAGGGGTTGAAAATAGCTCTCAAAGTGGGGTGAGAACCACGTTTTGTGGAATATCTCGGGAACCAGTAGAGCTAGAGGGATGGTTTAAATTGCAAAGTTGTGTATTTTTTAATGCGGAATCCAACTGTGTAAATAGATTTTAAAAAATCGCATTTGTTTAAATAATATATTAAAAAATGACACTTCTTTGTTAATTTTTCTAATTAAAAGTTGTTGTATCTTCTCTTAAGTTTTTTATGTGAAAAGTATATTAGTAAGTATAAAATACGAATAAAATGGAATTTTCATTTTTACATTGTAAATACAGTTAACGAACTTGTATTTTTATCATAGTTTTGCGGAACGCAGCCTCGAATGCATATAATCAAGTATGTAAAGAGCTTCTACAAAAACTACAATCGTATACTGATCACGACTGACACTTGACTTCGACGCTACTGATCCTTAACTACGATGCCTTCGTTGAGACAAAGGCGTCACTTTCCATTCAAACTCCCCGGCGCAAGATACTTTATTGATAAGGGCGCCTCGTTATCTTGTGTCTAGTCCATTTCGTAAAGAAGTAGAAACGAACGTGTTGACAACAATTTTTTTTTATGTATAAGTACTATCACGGCTATGATGATAATAATTATCATCTTCCATTTTATGATAATAACAATTTCCTTTATTTATTCAGCGTACTTCTGTGTAAAGCATGTGCGTTTCACTAATTTCATAATATGTTCTATTAATAACATACATCCGTAACAGAACCTTCGAATTTCACATTGAATATTATATTGTTAGAAAGTAGAAATCGACCAATGGTTGATACAGGCTATGTGCTTTTTATCATTGCATTTCCCCTTTCTAAAGGAAACTTCGCTGAGCCTAAGTATCCTAAATAACGTCCATGCTAACGAGGGTATCCCCAAGACGAGATCGTGTCCACGAAGATACTCTTGTATTGGCTATTTACCGAAGAAACACATCATTAAAAACCTTTGAGTATTTCCTATATCGCACCCACTAAGTTATTCGATAAATCCTACCCCTTTTACCGTAGTATTTCTAATAGGCTTATAATATTATAACGAAATGTAAATTTACCAATTTCTGTCACGTCTACCGGACTTCATAACTTTCCATTGACACTTGTTTGCTGCTGGACACATCTACCCTCTTTGGAGGAACTAAACCAACTGAAGGCAATCGAACGATATCCTCCCTCGTAAACTTACTTCGTAGAAATATAAAATACAAATATTATTCGAAAAAGTTTCTTCTCTTACAATTTTTTGCACTCGATAATTTTTTTAATATCCTACCATACCAAGTCAAGCTATAGTTATTGATCGATGTACTCGCACCCTTCCTAAATATGAATAAGTAATTCTAGAATTGTAGAATCTGTCAATCATTTCGCTCCAGCAAGAAATTCTTTGCAACACTTTATCAAAATATTCTTTGAAATTGTGATATTCTTGGGAGAGTAAAGAAAAACAAAGGGTGCATAAGTAACTCGGAGATCAGTTGTGTTTGAGCCCATACAAACGATGGTTGAATTTAACGGCTGCAACAAATTCTGTATTTTTCTTTTATCCGTGATAGGACTTTGGCCGTATGGAAACGGAAAGATTCGACATTTTAGAAACATTTTTATCAGCGTTCATCTTTGGCACTGCATAGTTGCACAGGTGTGGTTTATCAGTTTTATTTAATTAATTTATGTGTTCATAAAATTTTTCTGCTGCAATGGAATAAGGCAAATGTATTCATTAGTAACCAATTGCTTATTTCATTATTTTCTGAACGTTATTTATAATAATTGCAAAGCTACAAGTAATTTAATTTTGATAAAAGAAGTCAATAATTACTTTCTGTACTTCTCAGACCACTAGTTTCGTAAAAAGGTGCCTGAACTTATCATATTCTTATGAAATTAAGAGAAAGGAGGTATTTAGCAGTACGATAACAGGAAATGATTTATTTTTATTAGTTATAGAATAGATTAGCCCAAGCTTAATTTTTTCTGGGCTATTTCATTCCAAATGTGTAATGTGGCGTTTGAAATAACATTCGGAAACTTGGTAGAAACAAAATTCAGTTATCACTATGTTATGCAGAAGTCTGTATATGTCAGTAACAAGCAACTATTTTTAAATAACCAGATTTGTTATGTATCCGATAAGGAAATCATTTACTTTATTTATACTCAAACAGACAAATCTATGTGTCTATCCATCGTGCACTCATATTTTTAGATAACTCCAAATTTCGGTAAGTAATCGTTTTCATTAAAGTATTTACGAATGTTATTTGCTACGTGAGATCAATATTTCATGCAACGATGTCACACAATTCTCATTTTTCTGTTTTATTACAAATCAACTGTATGCATATATTGCATTTTTGACCCAGCTCAGGTAACAATTAACAGTATAATCAATTTATTTAGATTCGAGCTACTGTCACTATGGAAATGACGTTGCATCGTGTGTTAAGGAACATAACGCTTATGATTGTGACTATGTCTTCACTCATAAAATACTATATAAATTGGTATCAAGCCAATAGAGTAAGTTATAATATAAAGCAGTAAGTTATAAACATATACAAAGGTCATTGTAAAATGCAGATAAAAGGACTTATAAATCGAAGTAAATTGCACTTCCAAACGAAGAACGAAGCGATGCTTCAAATTATGCAGAAACATAACTATTTGGGAAAGCAGCTGTCAACAATTCTTGCATGTAAGTAAGAATTGTAAGGTGTGTGACATGCAAAATTTAGAAATGAACATGCCATGCGTCTTACAGCATCTGTTTACTCGGTGGTGTGCATACTGATATTATACCATCTTTCGCCTATTATTTTGGATAAAATTGTACCTCTCAATGAATCACGTCCACTAAAGTATCAAGTGGATCTGGAATGTTTCATCAACAAAGAGAAACATCCTATTTTCGTTACTATCGTTTACTTTTCATGGATAACAATATTTGGAGCTATATTTGTTGGAACAGAATCATTAACGATGACGATTTGTCTACATGCTGCGAGCTTATTTGAAGTTACTAGGTAATGTTGTGTATAGTTATATAATATAAACATAATTCACAATTAAATAGGTATATATTACTTATGTATGCAATATTCCATTTAAAGTATTACCAAACTCGATTTTTGAATCAGTTAAAAGGTATTGGAAAGAAATGATTAATTGTAAAAATGTCTTCAAGGTGGTTGCACCTCATACATGATAGCGAGAGACTGTTTGTAACTGAATGGATGGTGTACCACTATTGTTGAGTATTATATCGCTTATATAATTGAGTTGTTTACAATTAATTTTCAGTTACTATTTCCAAACAGCTGTTTCTGCCGAAGTAACTGGCACTTGTACTCCACGCAAACATACAAATAATAAGAATATGAGTTACTTAATTAAAAGTGTGATCATGCATAGAAAAGCAATTCTGTGAGTATATTTTCATATCTACGTTAACAAATTCCAGCAGTTTTAGTAAATTATATAGTTTACACAAAGTAGGTAGAATTTGAATTTTAAATATTGAAAGCATTTTAATTTTAAATTGCACCAAGTAATTTATATATGTATATATATTATTTAAACATCGATACTATTGGTTTTGAAGGTTTTGCAGTGAATGCAATGGCTGTTTTACGTTATCGTATATACCGCTAACAATATTGGGGGTAATTTCTCTGAGTATAAATTTATTTGTCGTAAGTAATTTTTGTTTGTATTATCCGAAATAAATAACATAATGTTGTGTAAACAGAAATTAAAGGATCACTAAATTTTATTATTTATTTCAGCTGTCTCAATCTGTGTTCCATTCTGCAAATACCGGAGATTTACTGCTTTTCTTAACGTTAGTCGTAGGAGAAGTGCAATATATGTTTTTGATGAATTTTGCAGTACAGTTTGCGGTCGATGGTGCTGCTAACATATCCATATCCATGTATATATTTTTGCGTGTTATGTATACAGAATGATTCACCACAATATGTTAGATATTCTATGAACAATAATTGGAACTATATTGTTCTTCAACTTTTATCATGAATTTTATCAGTGCTAAATCTGTTACTGTTCATATTTTCAAATGATTCATTCATTTCATTGTGACAGAGAACAGTACATTAGAATTAAATTCTAATATAGGGCGTTTGAGCGTATTCCTTAGCAGGTCGAGTTTTAATATACACCCTACGCTTTATGATTAGGTACTGTCTCTTCAGACGTGGTTGACAATCTATGTATAATACAATACAGTAAATATTCGATATCTGCGACTCTCTCGGGTCTGAGCTGTTGCACATATCGTACAGGTCCTACATTGATTGATGTTTTGCCGAACGTAGAAAAGGACAGAAGAGAAAAATAACACGGACGCCGGTTGCAGATATCGTAAAGGTACTACATTTCGAGCGAAGGAGACCGAACGTAAACAAACAGCGACCTACCAGATGGACACTCCTAATGCAAGGATAAAACTTTTTTATTTTTAATTTTTTTTTTATGAAACTTTTACCAATTGATTCTTCACATTTTTCTTATTAAAATGAGACCAAACATGACATAATTCGGCACATATTTACTTGTAATTTCAAATGTTACGCGTACATCGATGACTTTACTCTAATAAGATATTGTAAGCAAATATAACTCAAATTACGTCGTGTTTGGTCTCATTTTAATCAGGAAAATGTCGCAAATATGATGGAGACAGTTATATAAAAAAATGGATGAAAACTATAAAAATTAGCAATGCTCAAGTATTGCAAACAATCGAACAGACTTTTGATCTTTGACACTTCTCGGCGAGCGAACCTCGAGCGTCTCGAGGGGTCTTCCCCCCAGTGGTGGGGATAACTTCGTTGCACATATCGTACAGGAAATTTTTGCAGATATCGAATATTTACTGTAGTACAATGACTAAAATTATGAAGAAAAGGTTGCAAAGTTTAAATTGCATAAACATCTTAATAAAGTAATAAATTTAATTTTCAAAGAATTGTTTTAACAAATGCGTGCTTGAATCTTTACAACGTTCTACAATAAAAATTCTAAATGATTAGAACAAAAAGTTTTAGCTACAGCGTATGCACAATACCATGGTGACACGAAACGCATTAATTGGTTTTTCATTATTTCGTTGAGCCTGCAGACATAATATTATTTGTAATTTGATAAACTACTCTTTTTATTTTAATTTGGAATGTTCGGCAAAGTTTAGACTTCACGTTGATATATAAAATACTAAATGAACTATACTTTGAAATGAACCGTTGTGATTTTTAATAATTTATCACAGTGAAGTGATTAAATACGTATTCCTTGGTATTCACAGATATAATACCAGCTGGTACGAAACATCTATAGCCACGCAGAAATTGCTGCAGATGGTCATACTAAAAAGCAATCAAGGCTATTCTTTTTCATTTTATAATATGTTCGATGCATCACTGCGAGGCTTTTCGGTGGTATGTTATTCTCCATTTTACCAAAAAATTACTCATCTCTTAAAATGATGTTTTGAAAGATATCTTCATATTTCAGCTATTTCAAGCATCGATATCCTACTTTACGCTATTGATGTCCTTAAAATAATATACGTCTAATTGCACGACATTAATTCTACAGCATGCCCAATTCCGTCATGTGATGTACAGGGTGTCTCATAACTGGTGTAACTCCTATAAAGGGGTGGTAGAGGGCGTAATTCTGAACAAGATATCCCTTTACAAAAATGGGCTTTGAAGCCTTATTCCTAAATTATTAAGCGAAAACAAGGACCAATCACAGCGCGAGAATTATGCACGCCCAGAAGCGAGAGCGAAATGTTCGAGTCTAGCAACTAAGCGAGATCATGTTCAAGTACCTATGCGCCGGGACAGGGTAAACATTTAATATGAAGCCCTTATGTTAAATCTAAGTTAAATAACGAACAGAACAGTTGCAAATAATGTTCACTTATTCGTTTGTCACGAGTACGGAACAGAATTAGTTATTTGTAACTAACAGAAGTCGAATAAATTAAATGTCTGTAACTCTGATTTTACAAAAAACTTACAAACCATTCAAATAAGACTCACCAATTGTGTAAAAATAATCCTGCTTGATTAAAAATAGATCCTCGTAACTAGATCGTTCTATCGACCGTAACTATTCGTAAAAATAATACGCAGCTTCACTTCACTGTCGTTTTTCGTTATTACTTTTCACTGTAATATCTTTTTGCCACTTTTCGCTAGTTCCCTAACATAATAACGATGGATAAACAAGCAGAGACGTATGAATGATTATCCGAAAATAATTTCTGTGATTTTTTTTTTAACCTTTCGTTTCGAAATAACTAAAATGTTTCGAGCTTAGAGAAAGCAAGAGTTTTGGACAAAATCTTTGACCGTTCGGACCGTCAAGTCAAAGAATCATAAAACAATTAAACGGCTCCATTTTGTTCGCTGAACGGTCGCTTCGTAGACATCCAAGAAAACCATTATTCCTTTTTAAAAGGCAAAAATTGTTTTCGCCATTTTCTAAAGAAAAGCGTACTCTCACTTGCGTTCGATTGTCATCCGTCTTTGCTGCAAGGTACTGCTGTCTAAATTTTCCGTCGAAGATGTTCGATTCCGTCGAACGAGATCATCGGGTGTTCAACATTAAAGAGAAAATAAAAAGTCGCATAAAATTATTTATGAATAATCGTTCACGCGTTTTCCTTCGCATTTTTTATCTGTGGTTATTTCATTAGAAAAGTAGTGAACAGTAGCAGCAGAATATTACAGTTAAAAATGACAATTAGAAGTAACAGTGAAGTGAAATGAGTTTATTGATCAAGCTGTGACATCAAATATTGTGCAGTGTGTTTTTCTATGAAAGATCAGGTTCGATGATGTCACGAGAACACAATTTTATTGGAACAGGATCATTTTTAAACAATAGGTGAGTCTGATTGAAACTTGCTTATCATGTATTCACGAAGAATGAATAAATGAACACTACTTTTAATTATTCAGTTTGTTATTCAACTGAGTTTTGATATAAAGACATCTTATTAGAATTTTTTACTATTCCGAGGCAAAGACGTTTGGTCACGTTCATGTTCGCTAGACTCGAAACTGTAGCTCCTGTTTCTGGGCGCGCGTAATCAAAAATCATTCAAAAACGAAGCTTCAAACCCTATTTTTGCAAAGAGAAATCATATTCAGAATCACGTCAGCTACCACCCCATTTCAAGGACCTACACTAATTGTGAGACACCTTGTATAAGAATAAATCATATTTTAGAAATACTAAAGCATGAAATATATCGTTAAAAAATGTCCGAGTCATAGCGTAAAAAAGTAGAATTAAATGTAAAAACTATTTGTAGTTGTAAAATAAAAGTTAATGCATATTCTCGTAATATAGTCGCCTTGTTCAGGTCAAGACAACAAGAGTGCCCGAAAAGGACTCTTCTAGTGTCCTTCACAGTCTAGCCTGCGAACTGTTTATAATTTTTATAAAAATTATTATTTTATAAACTTCAAGTTTAATTTAATTTTCATTCCCTTCAAGTGTCTTTGACAAACGTGGATGGTCTACATTCAACTTTCTAATATACAAAATGTTAGCTTTAAAATTTTTTTACAGTATGCAACTTTAATCAAGCTGACTGTGCAGAATAATATAGAAAATAACAAAATAAACCTTCTTTTATTAGGATGGATTGAAAGAAAAATTCAGTCTTACGCACATTCGGAATTTTACGGAGGGTTTAATATTACGTATTCGATCAGTTCTTATGACCGATCGCGATTAATTAATTTTAGCTGTCGTCTGTTAATAAAATATAGAAGGTTGTACATTTAAAATAAAACAAAACACATAAATTTTAAAAAGACTAAATAAATTTATTATTTAAGAAAGAAAAACGACATGAAGGTATCTCTTTAAAATTTGTTAATTAAATTTGATTTATGAACATTGGAAAAGCAATTCTAAATGACCCATTATATTTGTATACGTGTGAAAAATTATTATCAGAAAAACACTAACGACGAAACGTATAGATTTTATTCTTTTGACACATGAAGGTCCAATCAAAATCAAGTTGTATCATATAAGTAATCGATTGACAGTCCTTGTAATCAGTCGTGGTTTGAAACGGTCTCAGAAGGTTATTTTTGTCGACAGCGATCAACCGGTTGAGAATTCTAAAGTGGATAAGCACATCATTAACTTTGATACAAAGGTAGTATCAGCTCTAGTTATGAATAGCCAAATTAACACAAATAATATGGATTGTTTAATGAGTGATTCTGATAGTGAGTATTTTACGGCAGATGAAAAAGAGTTTAATAAAGGAAGTAGTTCGAGCGTGAATCGAAGGAAAATCGTTAACTCATCCAAAATTGATCAGAAAGACAATGGTAATGTCGATTTCGAATCATCAACTCCAGTATCAATAGATGGGCGCAACGATGGTCATAAGTATCTATCGGTTAGGAATGTTAAGGGGGACCCCACCCCTGAGACCCGAAAATTGTTGCGAATTTTTAGAGGAAAAATGAATATCTTTATTAGAATGCCAATTCAAGGATTTTATTGTACATCTTTTGTATTGTAAAAAATATTTTTTTTATTTGATTTTCACCACAAAATGGCGGTTTCCTGCTCCAATTAGAGGAACACCTTTCGTAAAACGGTGGGCTTGATAACTCAAAAGGTTTCCATCCGATTGCTTTAAAATTTTGAATGAATATTCTTAGCAATATTCTTTATCGGCCATCATAGGATTTTTACAAAATATTTTGTAGTTTTTTTTTAATCGATAATTAAAGACGATTTTTTTTTTTCGAAAAAATTGTAACTTTTCTTTAAACCGTTACCATTTCAAAAGAAATCAATATTTTTAAAAATGCCTATGATAGCCGATAACTAGAACAGTGTAAATGATGATGTTTTTTTGGCATTTGCCTAGGTTGACCAGTTTTGTCGAAATCAGGCCCACCAGTGGAGCCCGTTCTACGAAAAGTGTTCCTCTAATTGGAACAGGAAACCGCCATTTTGTGGTGAAAATCAAATAAAAAAAATATTTTTTACAATACAAAAGATGTACAATAAAACCCTTGAATTGGCATTCTAAACAAGATATTCATTTTCCTCCTAAAAATTCATAAACTTAAGGCGGATTTTCGGATCTTAGGGGTGGGGTCCCCCCTTAAGGGACATTCAGCTGCCCTACTGTTGATGAGGAACTAGTCATCCTAGAGGAAATGAATAAGGAATTCATACTCGGTGAACAGAATGAACATTTAATTGTTGCCCAATGGTAAGCTGCCCAATGGTGATGGAGGAAGGAATTATCCGGGCGAATGGTTCAGTGGTTCTCCCTCAGTGAGGGGACAGAATTGTTCTATCAAGGAGCTAGGAATACCGGAGGAATGGTTGAGGAAGGTTTTTTCCCCGGTAAAAAATGAATTGGATATAGAGACACGGACTCAGACTATCGCGATTCAAATTCCTTCGAAAACTTTAATCGATAAAAATTTTAAAATACTTACTGTCGATGTAGATATTTTACTGCCGATATTAATACAGGGTGTTTCACAATTAGTGTAGGTCCCTGAAATTGGGGGTAACTAACGTGATTCTAACCAAGATTTCTCTTTGCAAAAATAGGGTTCGAAGCATCGGTTTTGAATTATTAATGAAAAACACGGACCAATTAGAGCGCCGAGAAGTGGGAGCGAAAGCTTCGAGCCGGTTGCTGGAATGTGAGCGCGATCAACTGAGTTTTCTTCGGAACTGTCTTAACGTCTAATAAGGAGTCTTTACATCGAAACTTAGTTAAATAACAAACAAAATAATTAAAAGTAGTGTTCATTTCTCATGGAGGAGGATCGGAATTAGTTATGTGTAATTAACATAAAGTACGCAAATGGAATTTATTGAATACTGCAATTCGTTATTGACAACTAGTGTAACATTAAATATCGAAATTTTTTTGTTTTATTTTCGACAATAACATTGGTCAACGAATGTACGTATTTTAATAGGAAATACCTATTCTGCTTATGAAAAAAAAAGTTTCAGTGTGAGATCTAACAAATGGATTAACCTCTCTACTAATTTACAGGAAATTTATTAAAATAAGACTTACCCATTCCTTGAAAATAATCCTGTTTGTTAACAATCCGTCAGCGAAAGTGATGGAGTAATTACCACTGGGTCATCTTGCTGATGCTGACCTGTCGCAGACATTGCTACCGTATAACACAGCTGGCACTAACAGGTCACTGCACTGTCTTCACTTCAAAACACTTTTGTTTTCACTTCCACTTTCTGGAGAGTCCCTGGTAAAAGGTATTGTCCTGGACTGCTCCTGTGATTAATAATAAGCACCCCCGAAAGGGGCCCATTTTGTAATTATGATATTTTTTGGCTCTGAAAGGAGCCGATTGGCTGTTGTTGAGATTGTATGACTCCGAAAGGAGCCGATTGTGTCAAGTTGAATTTTTATGGCTCCGAAAGGAACCGATAATGTGGTTCCTGATAGTTCTTTATATAATTCAATGAGTGGCCCCGAAAGGGGCTGATTACTATCGGCAGTCACACCATGAGTGGCTCAATATGTCCGTCGCAATAGGTCCGGTGTTATTTTGGCATCCGCGCCGTGAATGCGTGCTACCACCTCCTCCGGCATGTTCACGTCCTCGCGGTACACCTCATTCTGCAACGATTAAATTAAAATGCAAATTTTTAATTCTTTTAATTGTTATCAGTCCTTAATTGTGAATAGATATCATACCTTCAAGAATCTCCAGAAAAAAAGTCCAGTGGATTCAAATCCGGGGATCGTGGGGTCCACGCGACTGGGCCTCCGCGGCCAATTTACCTGTCTTGGAAGGCTTCGTTCAAGTACCACCTGACATTAGTGGCATAATGGACAGGCGCACCATCATGTTGCAAGACCATGTTCCTTTGATTCTCTAACGGAATATTTTCCAACAGAGTTGGAAGCTAATACGTTCTATAAAAATTTTATACGAAGGACCGTCGAATATGTTTAGCATAATGTACGGTCTAACGATAAAATTCCCGCAAATGCCAGCCCATATGTTGACAGACCAGCGGTTTTGCGCAGAGCGTGGACGAATTGCGAGCGGATTCTCAACGTCCTACACATGCGAGTTGTGGGTATTGAAACACTCCTCTCTTGTAAAAAGAGTTTCGTCTGTCCACAAAACACATGAGAGAAACGATGGATTCCGCTCGATTTCCCCCAAGATCGATTGCGAAAATTGCAATCGTTGTGCAAAATCGCCAGAATTAAGATGTTGCACCCGTACACACTTATACGGGTGCATCTCGTTCTTCTGAAGACTGCGATGTAGCGTGGAGCGATGCATACTGAAATAAAATACAGAACTGTATCATTAAGTGAGGAAAGATACTTTAATATTAACGTTTGAATATTTTTAACATTCCTTCCTTAAGCGGCAAGCGACGTTTCTTATGCTCGACGGTCCATCTTCATGGAATTGTTAGAGTACTCGTCCATTCGTTCATTAGGAATCTGGCACGAACGCCCTGCATTAGATTGTGCAGATTAAAACGAGCCAGTCAAATATAATATGTTCGCTAATCTGCGAATAAAGTTCGCAGTTGGAGCTTTCATAGTATAATACTTTTCCGTGTAACGTCGGGCGTCAGAAAATGTTGTGGAGATCTGATTTCGTTCTTTCTACAGGCATTTCGAAAATAACTGTCCGGCAGTTCTTAAGAAAATTTTCACAGGTCAAACATAGTTTTCTTTCCAAAAAACACTGCCTTTCCCCACCCCATGGCCAGATATTTTAACAAAAGTGTGCATATTGTTTGAACGACTTTCCTGAATCTAATTGCCAGTTTTGAACGTCCCCACGGGTTTTTTCAAGCAGTTAATTCTACGACAGTCGATAACAACTGCGAGACTCGAAATCACCTGGATAGCCCATTGTTCCGTTTAGGCTTGACTATGCATTAAATTATACGAAGGCAAACTAACGAAAAGCTAATTACCTTCATGCCACTTTTTACCAGACATTATAGTGTTGAAATTAAGATCATCCGCCACATGGCAAAACCTATGCATGTTTAGTCTCGCAATTAGTACATTGCTATGTTTACCGCGAACGGTAAATGTTCAATTCTTGCTGCGAAAAAAAATTACGTTTGCAGACAGCCTCGTGGACAACATTGTTACTATATTATTATTTCATAATTTCTTTAAATTATCATTAAACACTTGTCTAAATTATTTCTAATCCTGCATATAGGAATATGTAAAAGTACGCTTACCATTAACATTTCATAGGGCCATTATTATTTTGATTATTTTTGTTCTTTGTTTTCATTACTTTAGCTGAAATTGAAAAGAAAGTAATTAAAAGACGAAGGAAAATAATAAATGATATCGAAAATTAAATAGAAAAGTCTGAGATATGCATACCTTGACGTTCTGTGAATGACTGTGATGGGTTGTTCTCACTTTTTATGCTTTCTCGTGAAAAAAACCGAATAGCGAAAAGATTATCCCCACCACTGGAAATAAAGGTTCCGAAGAGAGGGGGAAAAAGCCCTCGGCACACCTAGAAGCACGCTCAGAGAAAAATGCAAATATATATTTTTTTTTTTTTGACTATTTATATTAATATTTCCTGTAGATATTAATATTTCCCTTATTGAAATGGGACCAAACGCAACATAATTCGATACATATTTTCTTGCAATAACTTACTACATCAAAGTAAGATTTTTGATGTAAGCGTAACGTTTGAAATTACAAATAAAGTATTTGGTCTCACTGTAATCAGGAAAACGTCATCAATATGTTGATAAAAGTTTTATAAAAAATGGATTAAAAATAATTAGGTTAGCAATCGCGGCGTCTGCTTCTTTTTCACTCGCTATCTTCCTCCACATTGGACTCTGATTATGGTAAGTAAAATTAGTAAATATAGTCCAAATTATATCGTGTTTAGTCTCATAGAAATTATGAAAATGAAAGGAATCTATTGGTAAAAGTTTGATAACGACAAAAAGAAAAGTAAAAAAATCTTATATTTGCATTGGCATTGTCTCACAGATATACTCGAAATAAATTATAGTTTTTCACCGAGCGGGTTTCGCGTATCTCCAATGATAAACAGAACATTTTTATTTATATAGAATGATTACTATATATCTATGTAATAATCCTTATGTAATAATAAAACTTTTTTATTTAAGTGCGTGGAACATTTTCATTGTATATAACTTTACATAACCTTTATTTGATATTTGAATTAAAACAGTTTAAGGTGACAATAATTTTGTATGCGATAGAAAATGAGACTTTTGCTCTTTTATAAAATTACTAATGTTATTGAATACGTGTTACAAGAATGGAAGCAGCACGTGTCAATTCTAAAAAATCTATTCAAGGAGTCTCACATCTAGTGGACCTCCTAGTAATGCCTGGTAGAGAATATGATTTGAACAACCTTTCCCTTTGCAAAAATAAGGTCTGAAGCTTCGTTTTTGAATTATTGAGCAAAAACACGGACCAATCAAAGCGCTAGAATTGCACGCACTCAAATGCGAAAGCAATGACTTAGATCCTGACGTCTGAGCATGATCGTAAATTAAATAAGTGATACCTACTTGGACGTCGACCGATTGGTTCCGATTGGACACATTCCAATTCCAAGCGGTACCGATTGGACGCGTTCCTATTCGCAGCAGTGCCTAACCTAACCTATACGCTTCGAATTGGAACACGTCCAATCGGTATCGTTTCCAATTAGAACGCGTCCAATCGGTCGATGTCCAAGTGAAACACCCCCAATTAAACTTTAGACTGTCCTTGTGCAAAAAGGATTTTTCACGATCGCGATCAGCTGTCCCTCTCGCGTTTGGACGCACGCAATCCTCGCGATCTGATTGGTCCGTGTTTTTTCTCAATAATTTAAAAAGGAAGCTTTAGACCTTATTTTTGCAGAGGGAAAAGTTGTTCAGAATCCCGAACCCTACCATTCATTAATCATGCTAGTTGTACGGCATTCTGTATATTGTCATTCATTAAACTACACAGTTCATCTGTAAGCTCTTTTTGCACTTTTCTTTCTCTTTTTCTTGTAACACTTGTAGCAACCTGTTGGTGCTGGTTCTTCCGGCTCTCTGGGCACAGGAGCTACCTCGTTTTGCGTAGCTGTATGTACCATTTCGTATGAAGGTGCTCTTTTCCTTTTTAAACGTGGTTTTCTTATGTAATAACTTCTAGATACATCTGCTATATTGTCCGTTTCGAACGGCATTAATCTAAAGAAGAAAAAGTGATGCATTAATAATGATAGGCACCTTATTAAAAATAATGTTTCAAATTAATAATATTCTAATCACCTTTTCTTTTTTTTTCTTCGTACTTTATTAAACAAATTTGCTAATCTATTTCTTATGAACAGAGTGCAGAAACAAGTTAGAGATATAGTTGATAGAAGAATGATTCCTGCAGTTTTCAGCGATATTCTGATTGCAGTTTGTCCTGTAATTATCAATTATTTAGAAGGAAAATTAATGAATAATTAACATACGATTTATTACCACTGATTTTATCGATGGTTTGATTTGAATATGGAGTAGTTGGTTTGGTTACTTTTGATTCTTTCTGTTTGGGTGTTACTGCTTGATTATCTTCGTAGTCTCTGAAAAATTATAGATATATATTTTTAGGTAATATGCGTGCGTCGCACAGTGGCGAAAAACGGCGAAAATCTGAATAAAAGGCAAAAAATGAAAATCGGAATTCTTGACAACCGTTTAGTGGAATTAGTTCATAAGGAATTTGTGCATAATGTTCTCGCACTTTAAATGATTTTATTATTACAATTTCGAAGATATGAACCTCCAAAGTTGAACATTGCCTAAAGTCAATTTTTCCAAGCAAAGTTTAACATAATGTTGTTCATTATTTTTTAAATATTATATTCATCCAGTATTATTAGCTTTTTATATGATACTTTAATATTATAGTCATGTAAGTCGCACAACAAAATATTTATTTTTCACACTGATATGGAAAGAGATGTAAACCATAGATATATTTAATGTTTATTCAAGGTAAAAGTTGTTATTTTCACTTCGATTCATCTACCAAATAGTCTTAAAAGAAAAGTGGAAGCTTCCCGAACAAAGATCTGTAACGATATCTTGCGGTAATTTGCGGTTTTCTGAGTTATTCACATTTTTGTTTACACGCGCGCCTTATTATTATACGCGACAACAGCGGTTTCGGACGTTTTTGAAATGTCGTCGCAGACCTTTACAAAAAGTCTCGTTTTGTAGCCATATTTCAAGATAAATATCCATATACATATTACATATTAGGTATTTAAACTTTATACCAAGATTTAAAAAATAACAATTTATTTACAATTTGTGATATTAAAAAATTAATTTGTCAATGAAAAAAATATTATTTTGATAGTTCAAATACTCAAAATTAAAATGAAAAAAAATTTAATTAATTTCGATAAATAGTTTCCAAAATAAAAATTTATACATACTAATTAACTAACCGAATTATTTAATTAACAAATCAAAATTCGATTTTCAGCACAAAAAATTAATTTGTAACATTAATACAATCATTTTATCAAAAAACATTTGAATAATTATCTCAGAATCGAAGATATTATAATAGTTTTCTCCGTTTTTCGCCACTGTGCGTCGCCTATAATAGATTGTGATCTGTTATTCTTCGTTAAGTTAATTTAGGACTTAACTTTAAGGTTCATTCAAATTCACAAACAATTATTGCAAACTGTCTGCGAATATTCTATGCAAATAGAGATAGAATATAGAAATTTTTAATTTAAATATCATACTATTTTATAGTTATGTTAAAAAATTGAGTTTGCCCTTTCTACAAGTAGCTCTCAAATTCTAATAATACTGAATGCTACAAGTTCTACGGATCATTTGATTTTACTACTATTAAACAGCACAGCATATTAAAAACGTACTCTTCATCATCTGGCTGAACGTTGCGAATCACTTTCCGTGGTTTTGAACTTTTCGTGTTGAATTCAGCGAGACATGCAATCAAATCTCCTCTTCCAATTCGTTCGAGAAAGTCATTTACAATTGTATATGTATTTCTTGTAACTGTTCTTAAGTGACAAATCCACTTCACAAGTCTTCGAAAACAACTTTGTTCTCGTGTTAACCACCGTATTTGTACATCTGACAATTGAGCTGTTATAAATTACGTTTATTTTTATTTTGAATCATTGCTTATAAAAGTATTTCTTAATATAAACATAATAAGAATCATAGTGGTGAAAATCCAAATTGTGACAATTTGAGTATAGAACATTTTTCAAGGTTTGAAAGGTCTATTAATTTATTTCTAGAGTCTATTATGCTACAATATCAATTCTTAATAAAAAGTAGTAATATTCCCGTTACCACTTAACCGGACACATTAGCACTTAATGAAAGGAATCAACCATTTAAAAACATAGTAATGCAAATTCGATTAGAGAATTAACACACTTGACAAGTTTGAACCAATATTTATAGATAATAACAATACGAGTTTATTGAGATTGATTTGTTGCTGCCTAAGCGTTATTCTGAAGATAATGATTTGTACAGGGTGTCCCACAACTATTATAGCTCTCGGAAATGGGTGGTACAACATGCCATTCTGAATAAGATTTCTCTTTGCAAAAATGTAGTTTAAAACTTCGCTTTTGAATTGTTCGTTGTTGAATTGTACAGCTGAGTGCGATCATGATCAAGTGCCTGGAGCTATCTAAACGTTTAATAAGCCTTTACATCAAAACTCAGTTAAATAATGAATAGAACAGTTACAAATAATGTTCGCTTGTGTGTTTGTCATGAGTCAAGGAACAGAATTAGTTATGTGTAATTAACAGAAATCGAGCAAATGAAATTTCTGCAATTTTAAATTTATACGAAATTTATAAACCTTTGGAATAAGACTCAACCATTATTTAAAAATAATTCTGCTTGCTTGAAAATGGGCCCTTCTAACTAGATCATTCCAACGGTTGTAACTGTTCATGAAAATAATATACACTCCACATCATCTGATGCAACAGCCAGTTCACTTCACTATCATTTTCTCTGTAACACTCTGCTGCCACTTTTCACTATTTTCCTAACGTAATAACGGTGGATGAGCAAACGAAGACGCATGAACAATTATCGGAAAATAACTTGTGTAATTTTTTCTGTTTAAAGTTACGCTTCGAACGTTCTGTTCTAAACTTCCGATCACGACTCCAAATGTGGTAAGCTTAAAGAATGTGAGAGTTCTGGACATCGTCTTCGGCCGTTCAGAACGTCGAGTCAAAAAATCATAAAACAAACAATAGCTGCTAAAATCATTTATGAATAATTAGTCATCCGTGTTCTGTATCTGTGGTTGTTGCATTAAGAAATTAGGAAACCGTGGTAACAGAATATTACAGTTACAAATACAGAATATTACAGTTACAATTAGAAGTGACAGTGGCGTAAGGCGTAAAGGTGCTTGATCATGATCATATTCGACCGTCAGGCTCGAAGCTGTCGCTTTCGCGTCTGAGCGCGCGTAATTTTCGTGCTGCGATTGATCCGTGTCTGTCCTTAATAATTCAAAAACGAAGGTTTAAACCACATTTTCACAAAGGGAAATGTTATTCAGAATTACGTTTCCTACGTTTACGTTTCTTACGTTTTCCATTTTCGGGACCTACATTAGTTGTGAGATATCCTATATAAAATTTTACAAACATTATGAGATTAAGGGTTACTTACGATGAGAATCCAAAAAAACGAGTTTTACACACTCCTCAGGTTTCAAATTCGCCGATAACAGCTGTAACTGTGGTACGTCTATTTCAGCCATCTATTTGAATTTGAAAAAGACAAGAAATACAGTAACAATCCATTATTGATTATTCATAATATATTCAGATAAAAAAATTATATATTCAGCGTAAAATTTCGTATCACTGCGGTTTTTAATAAAATTATAACTACAATTTTGTTCTTTTACAGATTCGCGAAGAATAATTATAAACAAAACTGATTAAAATACGTATCTAATTATATTTACATTTAATTACATTATATATTTGACTAATTCGTCTTATGATAACATAAAATTTTGAATCATTTTCTAAGTTAGTTCAAATCGTAATTGGTCAAATTCTAACAAGTTATGCAAGTATTTCAAGCAAAGTAAGTTCGACAACTCGAAAATTTGTAGAAATGTAGTTCATGGATCGTTCGTAATAAAACCTCATTACATTACTGTAACAAAATAATTCTAGCAGTGAAATTATGACGTCATGCGACGTTGGAACTGGATGTTTTACATGCACCTGGGCCACCTTCTCAGGTGTCTATTAAAGATTTCTCTCTTATGTAAATAAAAAAAAAATGTAGCATTATGAAAAAAGGTAGGGACAGATTGATCTGCGGTTTAACTGCTTGCACTAAAATTTTTGGACTTCCAATGCGCTTATACCAAGGTGAAATACATCAAATATTCCAAGAATTACATAGTGTACGACAAGAACGAAATGAGAGCGTGCCTCAATTTTATCAAAGATTGGCATTCTCGCAACTTGGATGAATTTTTAGATTTAAATAAAACAAATACACATTTAACTCCTAAGGCAGCGACCACATTATGTGTTTTCATGGCAGCGGAATAAAGAAAAATATAAGGTGAAATGGGGTAAGTTCGTAAACGGGGCAAGAAATTATTTTATACTTTTTAGTGCATTTCGAAGTCGGCGTATTTTTTTCTTAAAATTATTTTTTATTACAATATGAGCAAAATTTCTCCATTTAGTATGTTTGTTTCCTTGTTTTGATTCACTATATCCCCTTTTATATTTCAGCTAGGAGTACTTGTTTGCAGTGTAGAGTACTCGCATAATGTAATAAAAAATACTTTATAGCAGATTCGTTAATAATTCTGCTCTTGCCCCATTGCACATGAAATAAAGTTTCAAAGTACTTAACTTCAAGTTACGCTCTTATTCGAGGAAAGTGCAGAGTAGTTGACATTATTTAATATTAATTAAATAGTATTAATTTTGCAAAGCGTTCGATATCAACAGCATTAAGTATTCACTTAGCAGGCTGAAAATACTTACGTTCAAATACCAACTTTACAAAAACCAGTCTGCACTTACCCCACATCACCTTACATAAAGAATTTGTCAATTCTAAAAGATTTGAATACAATTAATTAAGTCACGGAATTAATTAATTACTGTTAAATATCGTTCAAAACGTGTCAAAGTCCTTGAATGCAACGAAGTCCCCTTTATGAAGGATTCAATGTTAACACGCAAATATTAGACACATAATATTCATTCTATAAATTCAAAGTCGACAAAATTGTGATTCGTGCTGCTCTTAGTTTCAGAAGCAATACAATATTTTTTCTTTCAAGCAGGGTCACCTGACATCAACGCCAAAAGATCGATTCGGTTCGGTACTTATGATAACACAAAGTATTAAAATTTCTTCCAATAAATAAATTGTTTGCAAAGCCCGTTACTTTGCCGAAACAAGAAATAATATCATTATTAGCATCACCTGAACTATATTTCTGAAAAATTTCAAATTCTTCTTAACCTTCGAGTTGTCGACTCTTATTGATAAGTATTATATGTAAAAACAGATGTACTTCAAGGAAAGTAACATTAAGATGTAACAGAAGAAGAAGCAATGCATTTTGGATAATATTTCTTAATTTCATCGAGAGTTCCAACGAACTGATGTAGTTCTGTATTATCTTGATTACATGAAGCTTGAAGTCACTTTCAAGAATAATTCTTCATTTGGAATTTACAAATCCAAATAATTCCCTATAATGTAAATAACACATTGTTACTTTCATTTTATCATTAAAACTTTGTGAATGAGAAAGTTTAATAATTGTTATAATTAAAACTTAAGAATAGAACTATTTTAGGTACCTTAATACTTAATGTACGCATTTGGAAAATATATAATTCGTTAAAATATCTATTCTTTGCTTGATTTATTCTTAAGACGCAATTGTATTTAAATCCGCGTTTTGAATTTCTGTTTTGCGCCTATCTTAGTACGTTTATTTAGATTACGAACTTTCTAAAAACTTTATATTTCTACACACTGAACTACGTAATATACCGAACTATGCTATAACTCAAAGAATATACCATAGTATTTGATAGTCGATAAAATTTAAGCGATTGTCGATTTTATATGTGTCGAATAATTTATCATTTCTGTATTGAAATGTTGGTCAGGTTAGAATGAAGCTTACCTGTACGATTTACATTCTGATTTCCTTCTTCGCCAAAAATAAGGTTAGCAATTCTGAGAAGCTATTCATTTGAAAGTATAGCAGTAGTACGTTACATGCGTATTAGTAATAAGTAGATGATTTATTGTCAAAATTGTATGAAAAGAAAAAAAATGTTCTTCTGTACCAAGTTATAGTTTGTTGTCTATCTATTCATTGTATTATTAATTAAATTCTTCATAATTGTGTTTCGCTGTAACGTACATATACCAAATTATTAGACAGTGAAATATAAAGGAAATATTTTGTTGCTTCAGGAAAATTTTTTGGTACGATGTATCGCTTACTTTGACAAGACCGAACTTGCATATTTATCACAGAACCTTAATCACTTCGAATGCCTGCAACTGATGAAAGCAATGTACAAGTTAATGCTAAGAGGACTAGAAGGTGAATCCAACAACTATGGAGTCTTTTATGATGCGCTTATTCATTTGTCACTTACCTCGAAGGAATGTTTGGCTGAACTTGAAAATTGGAATAATGATTTTCCAAGTAAGACTTCAGCACTTTTTTAGATGTGCTTCTAAGCCTATTATTCTGCTTTGATAAGTCAATCAAATGAAAATAATAGAAGACATAAAATTACTATTTATAACTCAGGTGCATTAAACAATAATTGATTGTTATCACAATGTAATAGAGAAGATTTTAAATTTTAAATATTGTACGACTGTATACAAGGTGTCTCAGAAGTAGTGTAACACGTGAAACTGGGTGGTAGATGACGTCATTCTGAATAAAATTTCTCTTTGCACAAAATGGCATTTGAAGCTTCGTTTTTGAATTATTAAGGAAAAACGCGGACCAATCAGAGCGATTATTACGAGGATTATTACGCGTTGGACTACTACGCGTCGAATATCCACGCATTGGATTATTACACGTTGGATATCCACGTGCTGGATTACTACGCGTTAGATTACCACGCGTTAGATTCCTACGCTTAGAATTACCACGCGTTAGATTCCTACGCTTAGAATTACCACGCGTTAGATTCCTACGCTTAGAATTACCACGCGTTAGATTCCTACGCTTAGAATTACCACGCGTTAGATTCCTACGCTTAGAATTACCACGCGTTAGATTCCTACGCGTTAGATTACCACGCGTTGCATTATTACACGTTGAACTACTACGCGTTGAATATCCACGCGTTGGATTACTATGCGTTGAATATCCACATGCTGGGTTGCTACACGTTGGATTACCACGCCCTTGCATTACTACGCGTTGGATTACCACGCCCTTGTATTACTACGCGTTGGATTACCATGCATTGGATTACCACGCGTTGGATTACCACGCCCTTGCATTACCACGCGTTGGATTACCACGCGTTAGATTACCACGCGTTCGATTACCACGCGTTGGATTACCACGCGTTGGATAACTACGTGTTATCCGAAGTTGCTGTTTTCGCGTCTACGCACGGGTAATCTCAGCGCTCTGGTTGGTCCCTGTTTTTGCTTAATAATTCAAAAACGAAGCTTCAAACCCAATTTTTGCAAAAAACAATATTAGTCAGAATTATGTCAGCTATCCCCCATTTCAGGGACCAATACTGCTTGCGAGACACCGTGTATGGTGGACAAGGAATCATTCTTATGCCTTTTTGTTTTATAAAGTCAAATATTGTACTATTCATGTAGTCTTTACCATTATCGTAAACTAAATTTTCAATGTTCTTCTGTGTTGAATTTTCAACTATATTTACATAATCGACAAAACAGTTATAAGTGTTGGTTTTCGATTTTATACAATATATGTACTTTGGCGAATTTACTATAACCGTCTGTTAATTGTTTTTAGAAGTTTTACTTTTATAATCAATAACTTTTATTACGCACGTGTTCGTACTACATGTCTTTAGTACGTGGACTGAACATAACAGAAACAAAATAATACATAATATCTATAGTGCACATATATGTGGTAATGAGAAATGGATTAGAGTGAAGGTTTGAGTGAGTGACGGAGTGTCGGTAATTGTGCTTAATTTAATAATTCGCTGTTGGTAACAAATGTAATTGTAATTAAAGTTACCGATATTTCTGGCACGAAAGAGTGAGCGGCTTGTTTTATGGCTTTGATAAAAGGAAAGCGAAAAAGTAAAAGGTGATTGATTAGTGATCGCGATTGGAGAAGGACGTGATTTTGTAAAGCGGAAAAAGTGTTAAAAGTTAAATATTAGTTAAAAAGTGTTAAATAAAATACGTTCTTTGAATCTTTATTGTGTAACAAATATTCCTTTCCTACATATATGCATTACAAGTATCGCTTGGACATGTAAAGATAATGTAGATTCCTTCTATACGTAAAGCTAATAGTTACATTTACTCTTTTAACATCCTTAATAAAACTAACAAAATATTTTTCGCCATTATTACCGACTGTTGGGTAAGGTCTATTAAGATCGGTATACATGATTTCCAAAATTTCTTTGGCATATTTTCTATTATTTGCAAATGGTAAATTTGGCATTTTGCTTTTAATATGTATTGCACACTTTACCTATTCAGTCTCCAAATTTTTTGGTAAATCAAAATTAAAATTACAGTTAAATTTTTTATTCATCTTAATGAATTGTTAATTCATTATCATAGTTTATTCAAATATTGACAAAATTACATGACCTAACGCGCTATGCCATTTTTCTTTTTGTGTCATATTACTTTACCTTAGTTAGTTTGCGTTGATTTGTTTAGTCGATTTTAACTGCTCATAAACATTATTATTATGTGTTCCGCGGTTGGTTCATAATATTTATCGGCTCTAAACACTTTGGCCGCATATATTGATCTACGAACAGGCAGACTCAATTCTTTCGCTTTTCGAACATGCTGCGCATGTTTTTCGCACTGTCTAAGTTTTCTTTTTTCGAGCCTTATTGCTCGAATTGGAAACACTTTACCAATGATGCTGAAAGCAACACCCTATGCTTTCAAAGTATTATATTGGAGTACTTACACTTTTACACATGTTTGGTAAGAATCTCTTTTAGAAAAATTTATACGTTTGCTACCGATCATTTTAGCAATAACAGCATTACAACTTTGTGCAGAATTGCTGATATAATTATATAAAACACTAATCTCGGCAGAACACAAACGACTTATATTAATATTACACGTAAGAGGACATTTTCGACTTCTTTGTCAATATCGTTTTGCATTTTACATGCATCTACATATTCTTGACTACATGTGTCAGATGTTGATTGTAACGTCAATATATCGTTATTTGGAACGTCTGTTTCATCCGGATACTTAAATAAAATGCTTAAATACTTTAATATACTTAAAAATACTTAAAAATACTTTAAAATACTTTAAAATACTTAAAAATACTTAAAAATACTTAAAAATACTTTAAAATACTTTAAAATACTTTAAAATACTTTAAAAAATATTTTAAAAAAAATATAAAATAAGATAAATGAGTTCTAAACAATAAATTAAGTAAACAGAATAAACGTATTATGTTTACTTACTTACTTACTTACTTACCCATATTATACTGTTATTAACGCTAGAACTATGATAATTATACTTATTGCTCTTGTCATTATCAATATGACATGCATTATTACCCATATTATACTGTTATTATCGCTAGAACTGTAATAATTATACTTATTACGATAAAATTATTACAAATGAATATGACTCGAATTACATCATGTTGAATGTCATTTTAATCAGGAAAATATTAATGTCTCATTTGAATAGTCAAAAATGAAAAGTTTTATACTGTAAATACTCGATATCTGCAAATCTCTCGGGTATGAACTGTTGGGCACATCGTACAGAACCAACATGAGCCAACGATCATCGCAGTCAAGGCCCAAACGAAATCAATCAATCAGATCCTACATTAATTGATGTTTTGCCGAACGTAGAAAATGACAGCGAGTGAAGGATATCAAACATAAAGAGACAATAACATATGTATCAGTTGGACAATCCTAATGCAAGAATAAAACCTTTTTATTTTTCATTTTTCTTAAATAAAACTTTCACCAACATGTTTGCGATATTTTTCTGATTAAAATGAGACAAACACGGTGTAATTCGGAACATATTTATTAGTAATTTCAAATGTTGAGCACACATCGATGATTTTACTACAATGAGATATTGCAAGTAAATATAACTCAAATTACATCGTGTTTGGTCTCATTTTAATCAAAAAAATGTCACGAATATGATGGAGGAAGTTATATAAAAAATAGATGGAAAATAAAAAAGTTAGAAACGCATTAGCATTATAAACAATTGGACAGACTTTTGATCTTTGCCGACTGCCACAATCGCAGCGTCTTTTTTTTTCACTCGCTATCCTCCTCGGCGTTAGAAACTTTTATAATCAATTAAAGCGGTAAATACAGGGTGTTCGGCTACAGGTGGGAACCCTCTTAAGGGGTGGTAGCTGGGGTGATTCTGAACAACTTTTTCCTTTACCAAAATGCTGGTTAAAGCTTAGTTTTTGAATTATTAATGAAAAACACTGACCAATCAGAGGGCGAGAATAGCGCGCGCTCGGATGCGAGAGCGACGGGTGCAAGCATGACGATTGACACTGGTCATGAACAAACAAATCGCGCGACAAAATTGCTCTGAATATTCATCTTCATTTTCGTTTCATCGATACATTTAGTTCCGTTAATAAATGTATACTTAGTAAATTTTGTAACTGCTTACCGGCTGACGTATTATCGGTGGTAACTACGTTACCGATGTCGCGCGATTTGTTTGTTCACGACCAATGTATCAGTGTATCCCCTGATGAAGCTAGCTGCAATGCTGGTGAAACTTTGAGAACTCGCTTCCTTCAGGACACGGCTTACACCCGAAAGCCTCAACAGTAATACCTGTATGACGCCGGGCCGTGAAAGCCTCAAGTCTCTTCTTCGGAGAGAAATTTTGGCTTTCGGAATTCGTGTTTCTGGTAACTTCATATTTACCGTCCTTGTCCCACCAAACCAAAAACATACATAAATAGACACGGAAGTCGACCAACTTCTGCAAATCACAGCATAAGAGCATTAACCTCATACATAGTAATCTTTCCGGACCAGTCACGCAGCGATTCGTCCAGGCCCTGAGCGCAACTGTTGGTTGTACACTTTGCCAAACAGATTGGACCGTCCTGGATATAGGATTTTTGTGTGTTGGGTGAATGTAATTCTTGGTTGTACACTTTGCCAAATATTTGGACGGTCTTTGATACGGAAATTTTGTGTGTTGGCTGAATGTAATTCTTGGTTGTATACTTTGGCAAACAGATTGGACTATCCTGGTATTCTACACTCCTACAATTATAATGGACTATGGACGTGAATATTATAAAAACGGGTGGAAATAATCAGAGTTCTAGCAGTGTGAAAAGTGACGTTATCCTTCGATGCTTCCGTTGCCGCTTGGAACTGTACGGATTAATATAGAATAAAACTTTGGAAACGTTTGTTGTAGAAGGGAAATCAGTGTTTTGTGAAAAGTATTCTTTATCCTTCTCGACTAACAAGTTCCACTTGGAGTGGAGCAAAGAGAAAGGGATTTTAATATGCCAAGAGAATGAGGAGACTTTTGAGGTACAAATTAATAAATACGAATTATTCATTAATTAAGAATTTCGATATTTTGAGACGTCGCTTGTGGCAGTGATGAAAATGATGGCATGGTCGGAACGAAACACTGTTATGTGGCGCGACAAATGTCTTTTAGTCATACAATATTAAATAAACTTGTAAAATGGGCAGAATTTTTTATAAAAACGGTGACACTCGTATAAAATAAGAACACGGGTATTATTTTCAAATACTAGGGCAGCTTCCTACAACGCAGAGACAATATTGTATTTTTGCAATATGTACTGTCTTTGGAATAAACCACATGATTGTTTAGCGTTGTGGTTTTGGGAAATCAAAATGTTACCACTTCTCAAACGGTTCTTTGAAGAGTGCTTGGTTCCGGACATAATCCATAGCAGGGCGATAAGAAATGAGTCAATTTGAGTAGTAATTCTTTTTTCGACGACCGCGAAAGAAGAGGAATCCGCCGTCCCCGGTCACGGAAACCATCTGAGCGACGGACTTGCGGGGTGGGCCCATCGAATGACCAAGACGCCTGTTGACTGCAGTTACCGCACCACCCGTCAGCCTCTGGAGGGGCGACCGGCAGCCAACCCCCGAGGGATGCCAGGCCTGCGAACAAGTCACCCCCAGCCACCACCCGAAGGGACCCCAAGCCCTGGTTATGAAGGCAGACGTTAGGAACCCTAGAACGCGGATTCTTGCGTTTCCCGTTTCTCATTATACCAATTTCCGTGTTCCTGAGCCATGAATCCTGGTACGAACTGTTTTATACTTCTCTTCTCTGTACATATTTCGTATTTAGGGCCAGTGATTTCAAACTTTGTAAGTCTCGGATTTTTTATTTCGTTTACTGTACTATGTCAAAGATTTTCTCCACGAAAAAAATTAATAGTAAGCCATTTTTATGCATATTTTTTACAAAACATGAATTATTAAGCGACTTTTTATATGTGATTTATATTGAGATATATTATAGTTATTCAGTATTGATACACAGACTTGTATGTACTCTGTGACTGTATCAAGTACTTGATTTCTATAATTTGTTGACGACTTAACATATGAAAAAATAGGCTGAAAATAATTTTTATCTGCGTAAATTAAAGTTATTAAATAGTCAAATATTGTAATATGTATTTGTTTATATTTGATTCGTTTAACTTTCAATAAAATTTCTACAATTTCCATGATGCTACCCCATTTATTTGATGTTCCACACTCTCCTCTTCTGTTACTTTTTCGAAAGCTTAAGCTCCACTGTTGTGCCTTATAAATTGCAAACTTGCAATTTCCACTGAACATATAATTTATACATTATTACATTCCATTATTATCTGATTCAATATTTACAAAAAAGTAGTATTTAAGTGTGATAAATCAAGCATAAAAAGTGTAAAAAAATGTCGCATTTCTTAGTACCATCCGATAATAATTAAAAATCAGCTAAAAGAATCTATGTAATGCCATTTTTTAATACTTCATCATAATTAACAGACTGAAATTTATTGCAATTGGTCTATCAGTAAAAAACTATTCTATATGTTAATAAATATATTGGTAAATAAAATTTTACTATGTTTAGGAAATACAAAACTTAGCAGACGTTCTATAATGGAGTTAACGTTAAAGTGGTTGGGACGACCTGATTTAGCTAAATATGTGAAAGAAAATCATAATCTTACTGAAACTATGGATACGAAAGACGATCATATAGTCGGTACATTAGAATTTCCAGAGCATAAAGTTTCGAAAAGACATATTTCTAAAAATGATAAACATTCATCGAAAAGTGAAAAAAAGAAACAGAAACGAGACCCTCATAAACATACTCAAAGTGTAAAAAAGAAGACAAGACCTCAAAAAGCAGCAGTAAAACATTCACCTACGTAAGGATTTTAGCTGTATCATTTGTTATTATAAATTCGTTATATTACATAATTAGTTAACTAGACTGTAGAAAAGTATAGTTCCAATCAGAAGTAATTATCTAATAAGGCAATGACCATTTCAATTTAAATTTCACGAACGAATGAAATGGTTAAAAATAACGCATACTAAAATTTCGTATTATGATTCAAAAACTAACTGTTCAAAAAATTGTTGGCTATTATTTTTTTCTTTTATTTCCAAGTTCATAGCTTATGCCTGAAAATCTATTTTCTTATAGTTAAAGCTATCTGTTCATCCTTTTGCTATCGCATCAATAGTAGAGTATTGTATCTCAAGAGAATTACAAAGTCTGATTTGCGTTATAAAATGGGATAAATTTTATTTGTAAACGTCACGAATATAACTGTCAAATGACATCTTCGCCTACAATTTGTAAAAGAAGAAATAAAAAATAAATTAAAAAAAAGAATCGGATGATAAACCCGAAGGCTTACAAACATACCGGGTGTTTTACAACTAGTGCAGGTCCCTGAAATGGTGGTAGCTGAGATCATTCTAATTTCGATTTCGCTAAAATTCATTTTTGAATTATTAAGGAAAAACACGGACCAATAAGAGCGCGGGCATTACGCGCGCCGAGAAGTGAGAGTGATAGTTTCAAGTTTCACGGTTAAAAAGAAAAATAAAAAAACATCAAAACTGAAAAGTACCTTATACCTACAAAAATAGTTTTTTTTTTTTAAAGAAAAATGAATCGCCTTCAAATAAGAACGAAGAAGTGGGAAATAATTAATTTACACAGATTGCGCAGTTATTTTTTAATTTGAGATTTAATAACGACTAAATAATATAATTTTTGTGAAGTTGACGCCTATTTTTCCTTAATAATTCAAAAACAAAGCATCAAAACCCATTTTTACAAAGGGAAATTAGAATTACAATAGCTGTCCACTATTTTAGGGATATATTACTTGTGAATCACCCTGTACAATATAATCACATAATTTTACGATTAGCCATATCGATATTACAGTAACGAATAACATTTAAATATTTTTAAATGTTTCTAGCCACAAGACTCACAAATTAAACCAGAAAGAAAAGCAGTCACAGGCCAAGAAAGATTATATTGAGCAACATCGATCAATTTCTTGTTCGATACTGGCTATAATATTTTTTATCATTTTTTGTTTAGTTGCCGTCTATTTTCTCCAAAGGCGAAATCGCTTGAAGATACGTGGTACGAAATTCAAGTAATTATCATAGACAAATTAAGAAAAATATAAGCGTATGACTTTTGTGTGTAGATATTTTTATAATGTGTTAATAATTTTGCAAGTATATCTATGTATAATTTTACAAGTGTATCTATGTATACATAGAAACGATGAGGTTATCTACTGTTGCATCAGTAGACAACTGTTACACAGAGTGCGATTCATCAGTTTTAGCTTTTATAAATAATCATGCAAGACATCGAAGGTAAATTATAAAATCCAGAAAGGTCCGAGAATTTCGGACCGACCCGTAACGGCAATAAGTTTGTGAAGCCATTGACCATTTTTGTTTAGGAAAAAATACTTTTGCAGTGACAACCGAAATATTGTTTTGGGCTAGCATGTTAATTTTGATTCTGTTATTTTTAACCATTGGAGTCAGGACCAGAGTACTTTTTCAGCTCCATTACTGCTACAGTTTTTCTCAGAACACGAATTCCTTACGTATCACCTCTTGTTCGTGGCTATTTAGTAGAGTGACTATTAATTGTATGAGGGTGGCAACTTAAGAAAATTGTATCTAATCCACCAATCTATTCCTTTCTAACTCATCATTTCGGAGGTGACGTTGATAGTCACCTTTGCAATGAATGGACGGAAACGCTTGAGAACACGAGTCAGTAGAAACACTTTAGAACACGAATCGAGAGAAACACATTAGAACACTAATCGATAGAACCGAATTATATCACGGACAGAAACAACTCATATCACAAAGCGAAACATTAAAATTACGAATAGAAAAATATCTTACAACATGAACATTTGTGTGGGATTGAAATGAATTTGTCTTAAGGTTCAATTTCCTAAAGTTAATTTAATATCATAAATTATACTCTCTGTTTGATTCGTAATTTTCACTCCTCACTTTGTCTCGTAAAATTTCTAATGTACCATCCACTCACTCACATTTTTATTCCTTTCTCACTTTTATTATCATTCGCACTCTCTTTTACTTGGTCTCTAGGTCGTTTACCTATCGCATGTTTACAATTTAGGCGATCGACAGCTAATTAGCTTAAACCAAATGGACACATATTAAACATTTGTAGAGAATATATAGACTTGATGAGTTTGTGGTTCTTTTCACATATCTTTTATATATCTTACATATAATATGTTTAGAGATATAGCTTTTTCAAAACGAATTAATCATTTATGCTGTCCACGCTTAACGTTGACAGTCGCAATATTTCAATAACTACTGATGACATAAAAAATAATTTGTATGGAAAGTACAGGATAATATGGAATCTACATTTTGATGTAAACGAAAATTTGTTGACGTTATTAATTTAAAAGATATGGTGGAAAAGCTCCGTTTTTTAAACTAATATATGTATATAGAATTATATATTTTATTTTGTTTTCGCGATAGTGTTAATCAAGACGAATTTATTAAAATTTTATGTATTTGTCCGATTTTTATTCATATTCAAATTGTAACGCTTTTGAATTTATTAACTTTCAGTAGAGATGTATTGATTTGAGCAGCAAATCATAATAATAGTCTTATTATTGCGGTAAGTGTCGCATATTTGACTCTGCTTGTAGAATCCAAATGCAGGAATCTATAATTGAAACAGTAGGTCCGAAGAATAAAAAACGTGCAAAGTATCACGATCTAAGTTTTCCGCAACGAGAATGGCGTTGTTAATAATTTTGAACTTTAGAACATTTATTTAAATATTTAAAATGTTTTCAATAAACGAAGTTTCTTTCTGTTGGAGGAAATCAATCATATTTTCTGAAAGATTCGTTCAGGAAGTGCAAAACAGTATTTAAATAAAAATTCTTAGATCTTAAAACCAAATGAGGATAAACATGTCATCAAAATATCTAAATATGGTCTACGGAAAATCCATATTGGAAAAGATGAATAAACCATTAATACTGAAATTTTTTATAAAAAAAATACGTGCTATATAATTTTGAAGGATCAGCTGCGGCCCAAAAAAATTGTATTCTTAGAAAATTCTGTATTCAGCATATTGGATAGCATATTGGATAGCGTATCAGAATAATGGAGTTCCTCCACACTACGCAACACTCGTGAGGGAATTGTTCAATCAAGTATTAACACAAAAAGCCACTGAGATCACCAGATTAATGTTATCCCTTTCTGTGGGGTTATATTAAGCAAGAAATTTGTAAAACACCAATACAGAATATAGCCGATTTAAAAAATAGAATGCAGAATGCATGCGAATAGATTCAAATAGATTTTACGGTAAATGTAGAAAAGGAATTTATAAAAAGGAAAAAAAACATGTATTTCGAACAGCCGAAGACACATAGAGTAAATTTTTCATATAAAAAAATATTTTGAGAAAATAAAATTAAGTTGTCTTTAGAATTACCTACAACTAAAACATTTTGATAATTGTTTCAACTTTCGAAATTATTAAACACCTTGATAAGGAAAACTTAGTAATTGTAAACAATTAGCAGAGCTGTATTGCTCTATTATATTCTATAGTTATATTATGCTCTGGGTGTCCCGCAAATACTGCACGAACCAAAAAGGGGTGGTAGGTGGGGCGATTCTGAACAACTTTTTCCTTTGTCAAAATATTGGCTGAAGCTCTATTTTCGAGTTATTAGCAAAAAACACTGACCAATGAGAGCGCGCAAAGACTGGGTGCGCGACAGCTTCGAATATGACGGCCGATCGTCGTCGTGAACAAATGTATCGATACCGTCGGTAAAACGTCGGTATAACGTCGGTATATCGTCGGTATAACAGGAAGCTATTCGGTGAAAGTTACATCGAATACTGAATAAAATAATCTGGATTATTGCTGAATTATCATTCATTCGTGAATAAGAAATAACAAAATTAGTCCCTATTCACGCAATGAGAATAAATCGAATACGTTTATTCGTTATCGCAAAGAAATGATAGATCAAACATGGAAAATTATTTTCGTTAGATATTGTGATGATGAAAAAGAACAAATTCTCACTTGTAAAAAATTAAATAACCTTTCCATTCAACAAATAAAAATTTAAATTTGAATAATTAACAAATTTCAATACAACTCACCGATTGAACCGTAAATAATCACGATGAAAATGAACTGGGTTGATCCACCGATCCTTATTGTCAGTATAAATAACAGAATCTCTCAAACAACTTTCAAGAATCTTCACTGTCACTTATCACTGTCATCTTTCTTTATTAGTTGTCATTATCATTTTTCTTTGTTATTTTTCACTAATTTTCATTGTAAGTCCGGCACGTAAATAGGACGAATGAAAACACGTGAACGAATATTCATAAATAACTTAAACTATACTATCCTGAAAGCAAGAAAACACAATTTTCGATTCAAAACAACGATAGATTTTATTTTGACACGTATCTTTCGACAATAAACGATGACTGTCGATCGACGCCGCATATAGATGACTGAGAATCAGGAGACTTTGTGGAGGACCGTTGATTCTTGGATGTGTAACTGTGACGGTGATTGCGATTGCGAGATTTCTTTGAACAACCTATTTGCTACGTTAATTCCAGCCCCTCAGAGACCAGTTTCAGCGTCAGGATTCTCGCCGGTATCTGCTGTGTCCAGATCTGTGCCAGTTCCAAGACCTTTGTCCGCACCTGATCGTGGAGCATCATCCTCTGTGTCTAGGGCTGTATCGGCTATACCTTTGCCGGTTGTAGCGTCTAGAGTTACTTCGGCTTTTGGACCGTTGCCGATACCTGTTGGACCTCGTGCGCAGGGTCTTGTTCACGCGGTCCGTGCAAATATGGCTTACGACCCGTTTACGTCGGAGGCCCGTCGCATGCGCCGGCATCCGTGGTGCTCTTTTGAGAGCTTTATTGATTTTGTGCGTGAATACCAACATATTGGCTTTCACATCAAGGCCAATCGCACAAGGGTGTCGGAGGCGTTTATGGCGCTGCGTGGATCCGCACCTTATGACGTGCGCGTTCGATTCCCGGAGGAGGAATACGTCCATCTTTCTAATCCGGGAATTTCTGTATGGACAGAACAGTTCATGGAGGCAGTCGATTTACCGGATCGTCTGCTTGAGCGAGGCACCATCTCTGGTGTCGAAAGTACCGGCATCAGTAATTTGTCTGATGCCAAAAGATCATTTGACATAGCCATGTCTAACTTGGCTAAAATTTCTTACATGACCGATAGTGACCGTCTAACCTAGACGTTAGATCAAAAATTTCAACTTTCCCGAGAACATCTGACTAGGCTTGCTGGTGTTTTATGAGATTATTGTGTACCAAAATCCAGTGTCCAGTGCGTTTTATGAATCGTTCGGTTATTAACAAATTTTATATTCTTTAGCGTTTTAAGGCTTTTGTTGCCTTCGGTTTACTATTTACTTAGACGTTTTAAACCAATAGAAGAAGATTCTTTATTTAGAAAGAAACCAATCATATTTTCTAAAAGATTCCTTCGAGAAGTACAGAACAGTATTTAAACCAGAATTCTTCAGATCTTGAAACAGTAGTATTTGAGTGAGAAAAGAACAAGCATCGAACATGTCTGATTACACAATGGATGAGAAAATAGAATTTGTACAATTGAGAGGAGGTGTACCTTCCTTATCATATCGGGAGATAACCACTGTTTTCTCCGTGCGACACCCAAGTCGCCCAAAAACCCCATCCAATGATGGTAAGTGAAGTTTCCTTTTTCATTTATCAAAACACTAATAGATATTGATATTGTTTTCTCTGAAGTTGTTTTCTGTACTCGTGTTTATATAAAATCGCTATATTTTCAGATAAAAAGAATTTGTGATCGCTTCCGGCTAACGGGATCCGTGAACCAACAAAGAATACCGAGGCGCATTACGCCATTGATAGAAAATTTGGGTGCAGAGGTTCGCGTATTGGAAGAAATTCGACAGAGGCCAAACAGTTCCCTGCGGGAATTAGGGAAAAACTACGGAATTTCGAAAACAACGGTTCACAAAATTCTTAAGAAGAATAACATGAAACCATATAAACCAACAAGAATTCACAAACTATTTGAAAGAGATTACGCGGCCAGACTGTAATTTTGTTTCTGGTTTTCAAATAAAATAGCTGAAAATCCACATTTTGCACACAACATATTTTTCACAGACGAATGTCTTTTCTCAACAAATGGACAAACATCTAACCAAAATTCGCGCATGTGGTCCATTGATAATCCATATTGGAAAAAGGAGGTAAATACACAAATTAAATCTAGTGTGATGGTCTGGTGTGAAATTTTTAATAAAAAAATTTATGGTCCTTACTTCTTTGAAAACTCCATTACGGCAAAATCGTACACTTCATTGTTAAACAACTTTTTATTTCCTATCTTGGAGGAAATGAACCTCCATCAGTATGACGGAGCTCCTCCGCATTATGCAAAAAGAACAAGAGACTTGACAAAAATATTTAATGACAGGTGGATAGACCATTTGTATGACCAATTTCTTGGCCACCTTGGCCGCGGTCACCTGATCTAACGTCATGTGATTTTTTTCTGTGGGGATATGTAAAACAGAAAATTTATAAAACTCCCATTACTAATTTAAGCGACTTAAAAAATAGGATTACAAATGTGTGCATGAATATTCCGTGCGAAATAATAGAAAATGTAGAAAAAGAATTTCTTAAACGTATAAACACTTGCATCTTAAATGGCGGAGGACATGTTGAATAATTGTTTTTTGTATAAATACATACTTGTATCTTAAATGGCGGAGGACATGTACAATAAATTTTTTATATATTATTTTTTATTAAATTGTCTTTATACCTACCTTCTACTGAAACATTTAAATAAATGTCCCAATCTCCCGAACTATTAATATAATCTTTGATACGGAAATCTTAGACTGTAAGGAACAATACTTTTCACGTTTCTTACTCTGCGGAACTACCATTTTGGCCATAGACCCCGCCTATCTGTTTCGGTTGGCAGGGTCTAATCAGCGGCACTTACCGTAACAATAAGATTGCTTTTATGGCTTACTCGTCAAACCGAGATGTCAACGTTGAAAATCAGTAAATTTCTAAGCGTTATATCTCGAAAACTACTAAAAATCGGGTAGGTACATAAAACCTTGATGAATTCGTCTTGAAAAGCACTATCGCCTGATCGGAAAAAGAATTGTAATTCCACGTATAAATCGAAACTTCAGCATCATATTTTTTACATTAATAACAATAAAAAAATTTCGCTTGGACCAAAACATCGGGCCTCTCTCGCCCTGCAATTTCCATATAAGCACTTTTTCGTGACATCAATAGTTCAGGAGATATCAACCTGTCACACTTAGTCGCAGATGTATTGTCTTAAAGGGTCTAGTCGAAATTTTTTTACGCTCGAAAGTTTCCTATTTAAAGAACAACAATTTAAAAATAGCTTCCAATTATCTTCTTTAATTCCATAAATATTCCCAAAAGTATTTCAACCCTTAACTTTGAGAGCTATTTTCACCCCTTCAATATAAAAGATAGCCGATAAAAAAAATACGTGTCAAATATTTTCTTATGAACTATTTTTCATATAAGTTTCATTAAAATCGGTGTGTCACGGTTTGATATGTTTCTTTGTTAGTGTTATAACCGTCAACGCTCCGTGCGACGGACAAGTTGAAATATTACAAAATAAATATTTTGCGAAGTTACCTTTCATCATCGTAACCTTATTTATTCAAATTAGCAGATGTACACAAAAGTTCATATACGAAACGAATAGGGGACTCGACTCCTAGAACACAAACAGAAACGAACATATTTCACGCAAAAACAAACATTCTTAACCGGTTTAGAATCGACCGTTGCCGAATAAACACATGATTTGAAATATACAATAATATCGGCTTTACGAAGAATCGTCTCGCGATCTCAAATCCATCTCTTTATCGCTTACATAACCGTTTGCGGTCATAAATATGTTATTATACTGAGAAATTATTATTCTATTGCTCTACTTTATTGCTCATCGAGTGCATTGATCTTGTTTTTCGAGAAAAAATGATATTTTCCAGTTAGCGCACAAAAAAGCTTCGAAAAAGAATTGTCGCTCGAAAGTTTATCTAAAACACCCTGTTTGTTGTAGTTCTAGAACTCGTGGAGATCTCGACAGCAAGAAAGCAAACTTTAGAGATCGTAGAGTACCGAAAATGGTCGAAGAGGGGATCTGTTCGTGCTAGTTCGGTGGGGCCGAACAGTTACAGTATCTTGAATTGGAAAAGGACAGCTTTACCCCCACTAATAGACATCCTATTTCAGTATTTTTTGCATTCTTCCCACCAATTTGAAAATTCCATCTCGAAAGAGACTTACAAAACGGTAATCAGTCTTGGACGATATTCCATACAGAAAACAATTACTTCGTGGCCTACTTAGTATTTTGATTCCTATTTTTGTTTGTCTTGAGTTTTCAACATATCAAGTAAGCAAGTGCATCTCGTTGACAAGAAAACTGTGCATCTAAGTTACCAATGCTGAATGTGTAAGATTTTCGAGTATTTTAAAAAAAATAATCATTATTGGGGATGTGCTTTGCAGTTCGTGCCGTTTTTTTTGTGTATAAGCACAGTACAGTTTCAGAATTATTTGTAATACCTTCTCCGCGTTTAACAATCTGATAACATGACACACATGACACGTTCATGATTACAGCACGTATAGCTAGTATATCGTCCGCCGACATTACTTTTTCTGTACATACATCTTTGATTGTAGTATCGTGTATTGAAGCATTCACCCTTAACGTAACTTCATTTAATCAATTTCAACAAATATCTTCTGAATCTTCAGTTCCAACGTTTTCATCAGCAGAAGATCCCTCCTTTCATATTCACGAAAATATTGGCGATGAGCAAAACAATTTAACTGAAGTACCAATTGCTAGAATTATTTCTAGTCATGGCTATTATTTCATCTGTGGATCCAAGTCAAATATCATTAATGTACCAGCTGAAACTCGTAAACAGGTATCTATCATGCGAAGATTATATGTACCCAAAGAAAATCGGTGCTGTCCTGGTCATTTGTTAAAAAACCGTTTATTTAAAAGATTTAATTAAGAATTTACGCGTCCATTCAAAGAGTAGTTTCCTTGACAATAATGAACTTAGAGTATATTTCGAATATCTAGAACACGATAGTTCAGATATTAAAGATAAAGTACGCGATTTTGCTTTATCAGAGGAGCGATTAAATATTTACCGGCTTGAATTGGAAAAATATAATTGAATTAGAAAATATGATGATATCTACGAGAAAATCAAGTCGTCGCGATATAATTCAAGCTCTAGTAGTTTTTTTTATTTAAATTGCGTACTGGTAATTCTAATAGTATGATAGCTGCAATTCTGGGGTTAGAACATGAACAACAAATTTCGTTATTTTGCAAATCTGTATTAAACGCGTTCAAAAAAGATATTTTACCAGTACATTTCGGATTGGCGGTTTACTCACGGCAACATTAAACACAGCATGAAACATCTGTTGTTGCCAAACATTTATATAACATTATTGACCAATTAGCACTGATTTTTGATGGAACGTATATTCGGCATGAAAAAAGTTCCAATAACGAGTATTAGCGAAAATCATATTCTGGTCAAAAAAAAGTTCCTCTTTGTAAACCATTCACAATCTGCACTACAAATGGCTGCATAGTAGACATACTTATTATGCAACACAAAATGATGCTCAAATCATGAAAATAGACATGCAAGAACTGAATGGTTTACAAAGTCTCATGAAATCAGAGGACATCTGTATTGTTGATAGGGGTTTTTGGGACGTAGAATCTTATTTAAAACAATTGGGCTACAAAAGTTTGATGCCCGCATTGAAAGGCAACCGAAGCCAATTAACAACCGCGGAATCAAATGCTTCTCGGCAAGTAACAAAAATTAGTAAATAATTTTTGACTTGTCCTCGTAATATTCTTATCTTGGAGAATAAGGTCGCATCATATTAAAATATGCAAGTGTTTTATTGATTACACTCCAAATTCAATATGTCATTCAGGCATTATTGTTGTTGCAAATGTGTGAATGGTAATCGTATTATCGGCCTCTATTCACATGTAGCAACATATTTTTATAACAGCATTGCTATAATACATATTTTATAGAGAAACGACAAGAAATTCAAAGTAGATGTTTTTTTTTTGTACGAAACAATCGGTTTTTTATTTTTTTAACTACGGTGCATCTCAGTGAAAAATGTGAAAATATTAGGAATTAATAGTTGTGCCAATATGCAACTACCATTAATATAAAAGTAGTATACCGACATTTTCAATGAAAAATCCGATTTTTTTCTATTTTTCATTTTTGGGGTTTTTCATTTTGTGCAACTACAAGTTGCGTTAAAAATATCTGAAAAATTCTATAGTATGCACAATATGAACTTTAATGTTTCAGAGCTTTTTAAGAATTTTTGTATGAAATTAAATAAGAAAAATAGGCCAAAAGGCGGAATTTCAATTTTTCCCTTTTATCCTTCTCTGATGAGGTAGGGAATGAAACTTGGTGTGAGATATTTATTTTAGATATGCTATCGACTGACGTATTGAGTATTTCATTTGGCTCAAGGACACATTTGAAAATCTTATTCGGGTAAACTCAATCATTTATAAGTTTTTAAGTAGCCTCGTTAGGGATCATTTATCATTGACTCTATAAGTATAATAATTGTTGTCACTGTTTTGTATTCCCTCTTCTAGTTTTCATACTTAATTATAGCAAGGTATATTTTACGATAAGATTTTAAATAAAGAGTGATTGGTAAAACTTTTAAAATAACTAACTAGACTCTATGTTTAATCTATTAAATAGATTAATAGAATAGATAGATTATTATAAATAGATTATTTAATAATCTATTAAAATAGATAAATAATCTATTAAATAGATTAATAGAAGTAGACAGAATTTTACAAAATGCGTAACTTTAAAAAAACGATTAACGTTTAAGTAGAATTATGAATTAACTTATGCTTCACATTCAGATATATCAGTTCTGTGAAAAGAGAAGACAAAGGTACGTTTACCGATCACTTGCATTGGAAGGATGAAATTGCATGTTCATGCTCAGACATCGAAGATGAAGGAGTGAAAAAATGTTTTACGTGCCATAAACATAATCGAACATATAACTCTCACCGACATGATTCTCGCTCTTCTACGAAAGATTTAACATCAGTCTGCGTGCAAAAATTAAGAAAAAAAAGGAGCAAGAAAAAGCAACGATTTAGTTTTCTTCAAAAAAACTTTCAAGATAAAAAAGCCAAAGATCAAGGAAATCGGGATAGAAGGTTCGTAAAAAGAAAATATATAATTAAATAAAACGTATAAGATACATCACAGTTCATACCAGGACTTTTTAAAATGTAAGTTGCATCCATGCATAGAATTGATTACGTGAATTTGAAAATCAATTTTACGAATAGTTTTTATAGTATATTAAAATTGGTAGAGTGCAATTTTATAAAATTTGTAGTCGTTGCTCTAAAATTGTGTAAAAAGAAACAAATATGTATAAAAAAAAATTTATTCAAAAACTCGATAAAATTCTGACAGAACAAATCCTAATATTTTTTACTTACTACGTTATCGATATTATCAGGTGGAAATATGGAGAGCTATAGACTGTTTCACAGTGCTTATAGGGGAGCCACCACAAACCACAAACCAAGATTCGTAAAATTTGACAACATTAGTTAACAAAAGCACTTACATAGTACGTTCACGTTGTTCAGTATCTCTCATATGTTGTGAAATGTCACTTTCCGATTTTTCTAAAATTTGTATATGTTATAGTACATGCAAAATTAAGGGACATATTTTTTTTATTTACGAAAAAACATATTTAGGGTATGATAGAAATTGTATTTTAAAAGTCGCATGTCGAGTTAGTCTATTTAAGTAAGTTTTTGAGTTATCATCTGCCATATTGTATCCTCCATATCGAAGATTTCAGATTTCTATTCAGCAATGTCAAAAACCAATGTATTAAAAAAATCTAATAATTAAAAAATATAGTTTTACAAGGTATTTCGTACGTAGTATCAAATGAGCGCGACAATTTAGAAGTTGTTAACTCCCCCTCAAATATTTATATAGAAAAAAATATATGTGTTCCCTAATTATCTTTCCTCTTGAAGTTCTAATAGATTCTACCTCGATCAGATAAAAACTCATTTTTTACAGCAAGAAATTTGTCACTGAAGGGGTATTTGACCCCCTAATTTTCACTCCCCTTCCAATATACCCAGACCGATTTTTGTCTTATATTGAAAGATACTTTCCTACTAAAAATCATCAAAATTGCTTCACTGGTCTCAAGGTTATCGCATTTTACCTCCACAATTTGCGGGGTTGTGTTGTATCATAATATATTTTACCCTAGATAAATAAAATATGTGTTCCTTAATTTTCCATATACTATAACACATCCAAATATTAGAAAAACGCTTCCGTAAGTTTACTTGTGAGAACAATAATGAAAATTCATATACGCATATATGTAGTAAATATTCGATATCTGCAAATCTCTCGGGTCTAAACTGTTGCGCACATCATACAGATTTTACATTGATTGATGTTTTGCCGAACGTAGAAAAGGACAGCGAGTGAAGGATACCAAACGTAAAGAAACAATAACATATTGGTTGGACAATCCTAATGTAAGAATAAAACTTTTTGATTTTTCTTAAATAAAACTTTCACCAACATGTTTGTGATATTTTTCTAATTAAAATGAGACCAAACACGACGTAATTCGGGACATATTTATTTGTAATTTCAAATGTTTAGCGCACATCGATGATTTTGCTACAATAAGATATTGCAAGTAAATATAACTCAAATTACATCGTGTTTGATCTCATTTTAATCAGAAAAATGTCGTGAATATGATGGAGAAAGTTATATAAAAAATAAATGGAAAATAAAAAAGTTAGAAATGTATTAGCGTCGTAAACAATTGAACAGACTTTTGCTCTTTACCGACTGTTACAATCGCAGCGCCTCTTTCTTTTTCACTCGCTATCCTCCTCGGCGTTAGAAACTTTTATAATCAATTAAACTGGTAAATATAATCCAAATTATATCGTGTTTGGTCTCATTTTAATCAGAAAAATGTTACAAATATGTTCGTGAAAGTTTTATGTAAAAAAAGTCAATAATAGAAAAGTTTTATATTTTCATTGGTATTGTCTCATGGATATACACACCATGCTCACCTTATACTTCACGCTCAAGCTTCGTAGCGTCTAGAGGGGTCTTCCTCCCGGTGGTGACGATAGATATTTTGCACATATCGTGTAGGTGATTTTTGCAGATATCGAATGTTCACTGTATACACTACTTACCTTCACAGATAGATACATACAAAATGACTTTCTTGCATGCAAGTACAAGTCCGAAAACGTATCATCCTATAGTACTTTTACTTAATAATTTTACAATACTTTTATCACTTCATGTCCTCTCTGGTGTAAACAGATGCGCAGAATTAATTTAGTTGCTTCAACATATTTATTCCAACATAAAATATATTGTATTTAAAAAACAAAGACAAATATAGCTCCAAACTTTTATAAGAAAATATTACAATAAAATAGATTCGATATCTTTCAATGTGGTTGTAAAGTGACGGAATATACTGTATTATAGGTCCGCATAATTCTTTCTTCGACAAAAATAGATCATGAGTGCTACATATTTAAAAAATCCTGGTATAATTTTTTATATTTTGAATTAGCTTATGTATATTGTAATAAAAATATAAGACATTTCATCAAAACATTATTGGTGGTATACAAATTATTTGTTACAAATTAAGGAAAATTTTGGAGACGTCTACTGCGAAGAAGCGGAAAAAAGGTTCGAAAATCTTTCACGGAGACTGCCGACAATGTGTATGTTGCAAATGTAATCAAGGTGTGTACAAAAAATGTTAATTTAAATAGCAGTGCAGTAATTTAGGAATAAGGTATAACAGCTTATAAAGTATACGTTCAAATATTATTTGTTCCACAGAAAATATGCTTCGAGAAAGAGAGGAAGAAAAAGTATTATTAAATCAATCAAGAGCAACGAGAGTAAAGCAAGGAAAAAGAAGAAAGATGGAATTACAGAAAGGAGAAACAGATGCAAATGATTGTTTTGAAGATCCATGTGATTAATTGCAACCATGTCAATTAATTTGACTACTTGTCTTCTGTTACTGTTTTGAAGCGAATATTAAACGAAATTGGGGAAATAACATTTTCTAAACACAGTTTTACGCAAGTAATATGTAGAGCCCTATCTAAAGTATAAAACCTCTAGATTTTGGGTTATTTGCAAAAAAAAAGAAATTTGAAGGACCCTGTAATACTTTGATACCTGCGGTCCCGTTTTCGAAATAAGGTGAAGTGGGGTAAGTTTATAAATAGGACAAGTGCGTATACAAGCTATTTTTATTATAATATGAGTGAAATTTCTCCAACTAGTATATTTGTTTCCCTGTTTTGTTTCACTATATCCCCTTTTATATTTCTGTATCAGAACAAAGTCAATTTTACGACGGTGAAGACGCACAAATTTATTTTGATTAACTTGCAACAAGTATTACAACTGAGTTTGTAACGAGTGACTTGACACTTCACGATATCAATCAACTAACAGTATTACAATCAAGTAACGCAAGGTTTGTTCAAGCAAATGTAAGACTTTGTACAATGGCTAATATGAAATTCGCGCTGACAAATACGAAGTGAATCACGTAACGCCAAAAAACAGAATGAAGCCCGGGGCCCGGTGCCCTCGCGTGTTATATGTGTTTCACACCCCTACGACGTCTCCTGGCAACCACGCCGATTTCTTAGAAATCTGCCACGTGCCCTCATTCGACCTTGGCTTCGCGGCCATCCCTCTACGACCGAACCGCCGAACCTCGCGATGCCTCTCGTATCCGCCATCAAACGGAGCGGTCCGCGCCCTTGTACTTGTTTCTGGAAAATTACGCGTGAGGAGACGTCGCCGAGGAAGGTCTTTCTTTTCTGGCGAAGTGCGCTACTAGGGTTCGCCGACATTCCGCGGCACATCAAATACTTATTAATTTGCGTCTTACTTAGAATCCCAGAGCATGTGCCACGTGCCACTTGCCACGTGTTATTTGCCACGTGCCCCACGCACGTGTTCATTTCTTAGAAAAATTAATTATTTCTTGTCTTCGAGTGTGACCGATCCTGCAGACAGCCAGCCGGAGCGCGGGGCAAGCAAGTTCGCCCCCGCCCGGGTTCTCACCTCTCCCGAGCGGAGTGGCCCTCGGTGTTTTGGTGAACACCACCACTCCCGGGCGGATTGGTTACCCCCGGTGCTACGGTGGTGTTTTTCATGCCGAAACACTGATGATGCTCGACGAATACGGCCACAGGTTTTCCCGTGCACGTAGGGCTTCGAGGCATGAAAACTCGCCATGCCTGCTGCTCTTAACCAGTCGTCCCCGAAAACCCCGCTAATTTCATTAAAATGTTTATATATTCCTAAATTCTCGTTGCATGCTCTAAGACGCCTCGTTCGACTTGTTCTATCCGTAACACTATGTCTATCGTATATTGCTCTACTTGTACTTAAACTGCGGATTGATTCCACGGTTTGACAATGTTTTGTCAAATGTGCATCCTTGGTACTTCGTTATTTGTACTATTTTGACATTTGTCTCGTAGGCGTAGTTTCTCCAATCAGTCACATCTGTTTAACGTAACCAAATTCGTCCATCATCGAACCTAATTGTGTAATTCTCTTTTTTGTTTTAAAATATTTTGTGTTCTTATTCTAGCTACTTAAATTGTTTTCGTTTATACAGAATCGCAATAAATCTAACTTACATCTAATTTTCCTATTAAACAGTAATTCTGCAGGAGAGACACCTGTTGTGCAGTATAGTGAAATTTTATATTGCATTAATATTCGTTACAACGCCGTTTTTATATTTGTTTGGACTTGTATATTCTCGAAATTAAATAGAAGTATTAAATTAAATTAAAGTTAAATTGTAAATCTAAACGTGGAGCACAAAACAGGATTTTGTAACGTTAATTTATTGCAGTTTACCAAAAACTGCGTTAAAAACTAAGTTGGCTTAGTGTGGCCATAATAAATCTAGTCATCAGTATTCAGTAAAGATGGATCATGAAATATTCGACTCAGGATTAGAATTTTTGGGATTTTCCAGACATGCCACTTGTACTACATAAGGATTACCAGTATTTCGGAGGCGTGACTTTTGTGGAATGAATGACAGAAAAGACGACCACCTTCTTGCCAATCAATAAAGTAAGAGCCAACCAATCAGGGAAATCACCCGCATCAACCTCACGGAATGGACAGAGGACATTTTTGAAAAACCTTTCGAAGACGTTATCTCGGCCTCGAAACCGACTTCGTAGAATATAAAGTATTCTTCAAAATCGAAGTTAGAGTTTCAATCATTTTCTACCTCGTTTATGGGGACGCTTTTATAGGTTTACTTATTAATACATAACGCGACTCCTCATGTTACGTTCGATGGGTCGCTGTTGTCAGCGTTACCAAAAATTTTGTGGTCTATGTCATATGCAGCTCCGAGCCTAATATCTGTATTCCGTCTTCGAGTGTTTACTAAAGAGGAGAAGTTCCTTCTTGAACATCCCTAGAATAGAGAGTATAGCTCGATCAAACACCAGTTGCTTTCAACGGATAAGCAAACGAATTTATAAGACATCTCATCTTCGTGATAAAATAGATTAACCCAGAAAACCATGTTTTGTATCGTAAGAAATTAATAAAATATGTTTAATGCCTCTCCAAATTTTCTATAAGTCTGATTAATTCAAATAAACTATTATGTCTGCCCATAGAATTTCTTTCATTCCTGCATCTTAAAAGTTTAATTAAAATTATTAAAAATTAGAATGTAAGCTGAAATGATTTTTCATGATTTATTCTTTAAAAATACAATTAAAATCAACTTAATATCTGCATTAGTATTTTATGTTTCGTATAACTAAATAAGATCAAAAGCAGAGACAAATTACAATAGTTCAATTGTGAAATGTAGCATTTTCTTCTATGTTCACTTGATAAATCCATGATTTAATAACAGTGAAGCTGCATATTTTTAAATTTATAATATGTATTTGTTTACCTTTATTTTCTGTTTATTAATTAAGTTTTGAATTAAAAAATGTAATTCTATAATACATACAAAATGTATCAAACACAGAAAATAGTAATACTCGTAAGGTGAAGTTTTCAAAAAGAAATTTGGTTTCGTTTACTCTCACATAAACAATACTTCAACACTAATACATATGTACATTTATGAAATATCAAGATTGATTGCCGGTGTCAAATTTAATTTATAGTTTGATGGGCATCATCGGGTAATTTAACATAGATGTTTGTTTGTGTCTGTATATATAAGTGTGTGTCTAAATGTTATATACAAATGTTATACTAATGTTTTGTGTAACATTTTTATCACGTTTTATATTTGCATGTATGTAAAGAGAATTATACTCTCTTCAAGATTTTGCGCGCTGAGTAGCCTCGAGTATTAAATTATAGGTATGGACAGCTAGGTAGAAAGAGATAGAAGAATAACAAAGGAAGAGCACATGTTAATAGAAAGCTACATCAAGAAAATTAATTATTATAATAATATAAGTTAAGCTTGGTGTACAAAGAGAGGCGAATAATTGACTTTAATTGTCGTTTCTTTTGTTCGCAGGTAACGTACAAATATTGTAAATAGTAATATTCGTTATAAAATAAAATCTCTTGGTTACAGTGAAACTAATTGAGTTCACTTATTCAGACAATCTTTTATTTCCAACCTTTCATATAATAAAAAGATATTATATGTATAATTATAGTTCAGATATGTCATGCTGTTTTCCTGCCAAATTACCCGAATATGTTAGTTTTTGCAACCACTCAATCATATAAACTTTCTTTTGTTGTTACAAGCCGAATATTTTACACAACTCCCTCGAATATACCATTTTTCGATGTAAAATATGAAATGCAATTTTTTTCGAAACATCGAAGACAAACGTACTATTACAGCAATAATGTTATTGTACATCGAAAGAGTATTCAGCTGATATGAGCAAATGAGCTGCTCACCAACTGCTCTTGTACTTCATGTGTCAGGCATATACAGGGCTTCCATAAATGATTCGTTCCATAAATGCTATTTTCAAAAGTGTGATATGTACATATGAAAAGAATCGCAAACTCACCAAGTTTATTCACTTATTACAAATTCAATATGAGCCCCCTTGGTGATACGACACACGTCTATATAATAGTCGAGCTCATTTCATACATTTTGTAGCATAGTCTTGCCAATTGTTTGCACTACAGCACTAATGCGTTTTTTGATCTCGACTAAGGATTGCGGTAGTTACGATATGTAAACTAGGTCCTTAACCAGTTAACTGTGGCCATCTTTTAGCACAGCGTGCACCAGTGTGTATCGCGATAATCAAGCGATGACGAGTTAGCCCTCAAGAATATATGAATCCATCTCAAATCATTTACATTTTTTATTTGTTTATTTCATTTCGTGTTAACCTCTAAACATTTTAAACATATTACAATTTATGAATATAATTCAGTTTTTGACAAAATTACAATTCAAATATCAAATTGTAACAGAATTTTACGCGTGACGGATATAGCCGTCATGACACAAAATTCTGCCACTTAACTGGTTAACGTGCCTCTATAGGAACAAGTCAGAGGGCGTTACATCAGAGGATCTGACAAAGCTAGGTTCTAGGGAAATAACGTATCAGTGCTGCAGTACACACAGTATAGGTATATGCTATAAAATGTATGCTAAAATGTATAGAATGGGTTCGATTATTGTCTACACGTGTGTCGTGTTACCAAAGTGACATATTGAACATTTGTAGAGAGTGTATAAACTTAGTTTGTGATTCTTTTCATATATCTCACATGTGTGTACGTGTTCTGAAAATATATCCTTCCCAAAATGAATGAGTCATTAATGTTAGCCCTGCACTTTCACCTTTCTCTTTCTTGTGACAGATCGGACGTTGTACAAACCATACTTGTATTGAATGGTATTTAATACAGATTAAGTCAAGAAATCGACAAATTAAGCATGATTCAAAAAATACTAATCAATTCCTTTTCTACTATGTTGAACTTATCATTGTTATTGTTGAATTGAACTTCGAGCTCTCGAACGTGTGCTTGACGCTACAATTTTACTGTAAACGGTCCACTCTCGATGTAGAAAGATCATCTTCCCGTTCACTCATTGTTCTGCTGTTGTCAAAGTCCAAACTTTAATCTAGTTTTAAATGTACGTAGTTAAAAACGCTATTTAATATGTAATCATACCTGTACTTAACTTTGCGAAAATGTTCTTTTATTTTGCTTAAAATTGTGGCACATATCAATGTTAATAATGACCCTAATAATCCTAGTAATATTGCCATAAGAATAATATCAACTTCTGCCCAGGAGCTTTCCTCTTCTCCATAAACTTTAATGGGTTGTAGAGTTATTGGGTAACTGTGAAATTTTAAATATGTTTAGCATATACTAATGATAAAGGTACTTTTTTAAGGAAAAGATATTACATTTTCTGCCGTATACTGTTCAATAACATTAAAAATGAAGGATAAAAATTGTAAAGAATTTAGTATTTAAAGATAGTTGAACAATAAAGGGTTTAGCCGAATAAGGTATTCAATTGTGCTCTTGAGCCAAATGAAACATTCAATGCATCAGTTAATAGCATATAGAAAAAACATCTGGAAATTTAGGTTTTCAGCCTAATTTTTCTATTTCATTTCATAATTTAAGTAATTTTAATTAGATTCACATTCATAATTGATACAAATGATATATTAGTTAAAAAAATAAAATTTATTTATTAATTAATTTTACGTCATAATTGATAATTAGTGTTTGGAGTTTTGCCTGATCCATCTGACTTTAATAATTATAAACCCATAAGCTATCAGTTATTAATTCGATCCGAACTAACATATGGGTTGTCCAGTATGGTTCAACATGGGTTTGCCTATTATCGAAAAAAATGAGAGAATTTGAAAGGAAAATGTTTGAGGACTTCCACGGAGTTATTTACGTAAGTACAAAGGAATTATATAATGCGGCAAATATACCCTGTGATAACAAATTATTTCGCTAGTATAAGAAAAGTTAGTTCTAACCCCCTGATTAACAGTTCACTCTGTCCACGGAATGATTTTCACAATTGTATGTTAGAGATGAGTTTCATCCCTGCGGAGGTATTCCTATTTCTCAATAAGACACGGAGGATTGTAGATAGGCACAATGTACCAGTAATTTATCATGTTCAACGTACAGCAAATAAAAAGAGATACAATATATGCTTCACATAGATTCGAAAGACACTAAGAGGGATAAATACTGGATAAATACTGTTACAAGACTGTAGGCAAAGGACAAACCAAAGTCTTAATTAAATCTTAGAGTGAAAGATTTGAAGCGATTTGACCTGAGACGTAAGTATCAGCGTGCCTTCAGATCCCCTGCTGAAGCTAGTTACAATGTTAGTCCTTCAAATAATGTACAAATTCCTAACCATTTTTCTCTGAACTGCTGAAAAGTACACATCAAGACTTGTCCGCCGAATGTACTAACATCAAATATTACAACATGTTATTTACGTATGCCGAGTGGAGTTTGCGAGGTGGATCTTGGGGGAAATTGAGCGGTATCCGTCATTCCTCTCATGTGAACAGACGAAACCTTCTTTACAAGAGAAAAGGGTGCTTCAATGCCCACAATTCACATGTGTGGGACGTACAGAATCCGATAGTGATGGTTCCACGCGGTGAGCGCAACACGATGGTGCTCCTACCCATTATGCCGCTAATGTTAGGTCGTACTTGGACGAAGCCTTCCAAGACAGGCGGATTGGCCGCGAAGGCCCAGTTGCGTGGCTCCCAAGATCCCCGGATTTGAATCCGCTGGACTTTTTTTTCTGGGGATTTTTGAAGGTATGATATCCATTCACAATTAACGACTGATAACAATTGAAAAAATTAAAAATTTGTATTTTAATTTAATTGTTGCAGAATGAGGTGTACCGCGAGGACGTGACCACGCCGGAAGAGGTGGTAGCACGCATTCACGGTACGGTTGCCAAAATAACACCAGACCTATTGCGGCGGGTACAGAAAAATATTATGAAGCGGTTGCAGACATGTGTTTCTACAGGGGGTGGCCATATTGAGACACTGATGATGTGACTGCCGGCGGTAATCGACCTCTTTGCCAAATTTGCGCCGCCTCCGAAAAGGTTGAAATGTATTTAATATACTACCTAACGAGTAAATAGGTTTCATTCATATCTGTTACGTAATTGTATGATTGAATGAGATTGAAATTACTTCATTAGGAAATAGAAATTATTTTATACTTTTTAGTGCATTTCGAAGTCGGTGTATTTTTTTTCTAAAAATTATTTTATTTCACGCTTTTTAGTGGAATGCTGAGAATTGTGTAGGATATTGTGAGACAGTTCTTCCGGTTTTTTTTTCTATTTTTTTTGTATTGTTTCGTTATTTTAATATATTAGTAACAACAGTGTTTCGCTAATAACTCGACAACTATTGGTTCCCGTTAATTGCGGATAAGGAAAAAGTTGTTCAGAACAATGCCCCTGACAACATATTAAAAGGACATTAAAATCGTCCAAAGTTGATTTCGAAAGTTAATAACAATTTTTCGCTAATATCTTGTAAACTAAAGCTTTTCGTGAAATTTGTATATGAACAAAATTGTTCAGAATCATGTCCGTGATAAGATATTAAAAGCGCACTAAAATCGAGAAAAGTTTTTTTCAAAAGTTTTTTTGCAATAACAATACTTTGCAATTAAAATATGAGAAACTTTTTTATAACGGTACCAATGGGAAGTCAGAACCTACAAGATGCAAAAGGTTTCACTCGGATCGGTCCATCCAGCTAGACGTAATCGGCGGACATACATAAAAAAAAAAAAAAAAAAAAAAAAAAAATATACTGATTGAATTGAGTAACCTCCTCCTTTTTCGAAGTCGGTTAAATAAATTTCCTGTAAATTAGTAAAGAGGTTAATACATTTGATAGATATCGCATTGAAACCCTTTTCTCACAAATGGAATAAGTATTTCCTACTAAAATGCGTAAATGTTAGTCACTATTACTCTCGGAAATAAAACAAAAAATTTTCGATATTTAATATCTCATTCCTTGTCGATAATGAATTGCAGTATACAATGAATTCCATTTGCATACTTTATGTCAATTGCAAATAACTAATTCAGATCCTCCTTCATGAGGAATGAATAAATAAACATATTTTAATTATTCTGTTCGTGTTATTTAACTGAGTTTCGATGCAAAAACTTCTTATTAGACATTAAGATAGTTCTAAGAAAAAGTCAGTTAATCGCGCTCTGCTAGGTCCGTGTTTTTCTATAATAATTGAAAAACGAAGTTTCAAACCCCACTTTTGCAAAGAGGAATCTTGCTTATTATCACGTCAGCTATCTTCCATTTCAGGGACCTACACTAATTGTGAGACACCCTGTATACGTGGTAGTGTCAACTCAATTTCCAGGGTAGGTTTGGTGGGGTTGTCGCTTGAAGTGTCGAAATTTGACCGTAATAGTCGAAACAAGATTTCGAAGACAACGCATTGTCCACCCTAAAAAGCCAAAAACGAAGCTACTATTCCCAGGTTTCCAAGCAATCTTTGGTTTCTATGACTTTGCAGCGTCCATGGAGGCTGTGCCATGCAGAGGGTTGCAGCATAAGTTTTATTATGGTTGTGGGTCTATAAATATGTTGTATGCATTATTATTATATAGGTGGCAGAAGACAGTGCACCTCAAGGTGGTCCGTGAGAAGGGCCTAACCCTCATCCCGCCGTGTACTTAATGCCGAATGTGAGGGAAGATGCCTAACGACTCGTACATCACATCTAGATTGGGTACCACAGGCTGGTGGTGATATTTCGAAATAAAAAAAAAAAGATTTCTGGACAACGGATAACATTGCTACTTTAAATGTCGACTATGATAATATTTTTGAAAGATCATCAGGGCTTGGTTTCCTTTTCTAAACCCATACTTATAATATAATTACTTCCCTCTAATATAATTTTACACGTCACATACTTACGACTGTTCCGTTTCCTTTTTATCAAATTCTTCAAATGTGTTTACCACGGCTCTATCCAGATCCTTTCCCAATTGCGTAAATGCAGATTTACCCAACCAATCTGCCAAATCATTTCGATTTATTTGACGCAGTCTGTGCGTAAGAACTTCATGGCTTTTGCCTTTTCCTTCTGCTGGAGAACTATTCCAATGTAGAAGATGTCGAATACAGGGAATCTCATCGTCTACGTTGCGTTCTGTCATAGAAAATCGTCAATGATTTCGTCGGAGACAATAAAATATAAATAAGTATGAGATCACAGTAAAGAAATATGCCTTTATACTGGCTACTTTTATAATGAAGAGAAAATCAGTATAAAATAAGTTTTACAATTAAAATAGATGTGACTACGTTACATTTGAAGTTATATTTTGACAGTTTTAATCTGCCGCTTTAACTATGTTACTGAACATATAATACCCGTTTGAGTTTTCAATAAAATTAAAAATGAATGTCGATTAAAATACAAATTTGCAATCGGAACACGTTTGCTGGTAGACCTAACTGCAATTGTACTAAATTTTGGAAAATGAGCATCTAGTGACTTTTGCTCAAGAATTAGGAACACGACCAAATAGGACGTAGCCAAAAATTCACGAAGTGTACGATTATTCTGATGGAGGAACAAAAAAATTATAATTATTTTTTTGCCACAAAAAATAATAAAAATAGTAACTCACTCGTGCACCGTTTGGATTGAATGATTGTTTTGCCTTCACTACGTTTTATAAGGCTGTTAGCAAATTCTACAAAAATTATGTAGTTAAAATAATGATGTAAAAAAAGAATCGTCATATATGTAGTTTAGCCACTATGGACGGAGCATGCGCTCATAGACATCCACCTGCGCGCATGCGCACATAGACCCACATCCAGCACTCGACTAATGTAAGATGCACATTAAGAACATTTGAAAATTATTACATATTTTGTGAATTTTCTAAAACGAATTTTCAAAATTAAGGTATATGTATCATATCTTTGAGAAAAATTATAATTTTTCTTTTTTAATTTTATAAGTAGGGTTGTATATAATAACTCTGTCGTACAGAAAAACATGTTTGTATAAAGTTCAGCCATGCATAAGAGGTTAAAATTAAATACTATGTTAAAAATTACTATAAAGAGAAATAGAAATATCATAGTCCATGATATTACACGCGAAGTGAATACTATCTTTTCACTTATAACACTTCGAATCTGTATAATGGAAAAATGAAGTATAAAACATTCTCGATTGGTCGAACTTGCAGTGATTGAATTTGTAATAGCAATATCAACTTTATATTTAATATCTATTGCTGCAACTTTGTTCATTGCAAAATATTTTATACTTTATTTTCAAAGACTCTTTGTGCCGTCTTTATGAATATATGTTAATTACATATGCGGTGATACTGAATACACACGCATATGTATATAAAATTCAGTATTCCAGTAATATCATCTACTTTCACAGATATGTTAAAAACTATGACCGAGCGATAGTAGAACGTTTAAAGAAAACTTTATCAAAATAATGCTATGACAACATAATTCAAGTTTATCAAAATCGATGCTGTCTCCTGTACTGTGAATAACTAACTCCATATGTTATACTTATGCATAGTAAATAAAAAAATAGTTAAAGTTATGAGAAGCAGTGTTTCCCAAATAAATTATTGATTTACCAGCAACCGCTATCGTATTTGGCAATTCATGAGTGGTGTAATGGAGTGCAGCTATTAGACGTCTACATTCAAAATGAGTAAGTTTTGCAGCTAAATATTTTAACTCGTTTAAATTTATGTCGATCGTCCCGAACACTGTACACCACGATAAAGTAATAATATAGTACAGCCACTTGTGTATCATGAACAATTCTTTCATCGTGAAGGTTAATGAAACGTAATTAGAAATTTCCGACACTAAAACAACAAAACTTGCATTTGTTTATTTCATATACGTATATATGCAGTGTCCTATTAGAAGCAATATCCTTAATTTTCGTCTAGACACACGCAATTCTCGCGCTCTGATTGGTCCGTGTTTTTGCTTAACAATTCAAAAACGGAGCTTCAAACCCCATTTTTGCAAAGAGAAGAGTTGTTCGGAATTAAATATCCTACGACTCATTTCTGTCACAATAACTGTGTGGCACCCTGTATATCAATTATGAAATTATTGTGATAGACTGTATGAATTATGTAATATTATACGCAAGATTACTCAGTAATATAAAAGAAATTGACGGAGTTGAAAAAATATTTTACAATCACCGAATCCTTTATAAATCAAACAAAAAAAAATGTAGCTGAATGAAATGAGTAGTTTTTGAGAAAAAACTTCGTTCGTCACGTATGTTTTCGGCAAAATGGCCAAGAATTACAGACTTTAAAGGTTTACTCTTTCTTAACAAATCCGAAACCAACAAAATGATAACTTAAACCTCCTTTAAGTCCACATGGATTATGATATGTGTCGATTAAAATAAAATCGTAACTAATGAAATAAAAAAAGTGATCAGTTTGGTGTGAAATGACCCACAAGTAAAATAATTTTAAAAAATCAGCGTGACCATTATGAACGATCGACTGTTAAACTTTCCATGAACAAATATGCGCCTTTGCGAGCTGACATATGTTTCTATAAGTAAACGACTTGTTTACTCGTTATTCGTCGGTCGCTAAGAAGAACGTCGTATCGGCAGGATAAATGCGAAAGAGAGAGAGACAGATAGAGAGTCAGTATACACATTACAGCAGGGTCAAATTATTATTTACAAAATTTAAATTGAAAAGAGATTTTTCATATAAAAGATTTGTATAAATTGAAAACAAAAATTCTTTCAAATTTCAATGCTAATCAGAATCCGAATCGTCATTCGAATCTTACATACTACTGCTACTGCAGACATTGTGCTGTAAATTAATGACGATGTTGTCAATTGCCTATTTATTTGTCTATCAGTCTCAATATATTTTTCTTCGATATTTACTCGCAATAGACTCGGTTTCTCAAGCGGATAACTCTCTCAACGTAGGAAATTATTTTATTAAACGTTATTTCGATATCTATATTTTATAACCACCAATTTCTCTTCGGTACAATTTTCTGATTACCGAATGATTTCTAGAAACATTGACAGCTTTTTTACAACTCGTTTATTCGATCAATTTTCAAACGATTTTTATACAAACCCAATAATAATGCATATTTATGTATTACATCCATCTTCAATCGCACACAAACTATTCATATTTTACATAAATAATTTATGAAAACATTCTTTTTAATGTAGACGTGTACATTAATAATTTCATTTGTAATCTATGGTGCAAAATAAAAAATTCTATTGTATGCGGTCATGAGGATTTCTATCTAATATCGTCTACTTCTAAACATCTGCAAACTTTCCATTCGATTATTTTGTTTCTAAATAATCCACAATTAGTAGCAGTATTTCTTCTCACAGTGCAATGGAGGTCGTAATCGAAAATATTCTGATGTGAGAATATAGGACATGAAAATCGAAAGTCGGTTCACAGTGCGAAAAACGGCGAAAACGTGGACAAAAGTCAAAATATAAAGATCGCAATTCTTAAAATCCGTTTAGTAGTACTAGTTTATATCGAATCTGTGTACAATGTTCTCGCACTTTAAATGATTTTACTATTAACATTTCGAAGATATGAGCCTCCAAAGTTCAACATTTCCTAAAGTCAATTTTTCCAAGCGAAGTTTAACATAATGTTGTTCATTATTTTTTAAATATTATGTTCATCCAGTATTATTAGCTTTTTATATGATACTTTAATGTTATAGTTACTTAAGTTGCACAACAAAATATTTATTTTTCACACTGATATGGAAAGAGATGTAAACCAGAGATATGTTTAATGTTTATTCAAGGTAAAAGTTGTTATTTTCACTTCGATTCATCTACCAAATAGTCTTAAAAGAAAGGTCGAAGCTTCCCGAACAAAGATCTGTAACGATATCTTGCGGTAATTTGCGGTTTTCTGAGTTATTCACATTTTGTTTGCACGCGCGCTTTATTGTCATACGTGACAACAGCGGTTTCGGGCGTTTTTGAAATGTCGTCGCAGACCTTTACAAAAAGTCTCGTTTTGTAGCCATATTTCAAGATAAATATCCATATACATATTACATATTAGGTATTTAAACTTTATACAAAGATTTAAAAAATAAAAATTTATTTACAGTTTCTGATATTAAAAAATTAATTTGTCAATGAAAAAAAAATATTACTTTGATTGTTCAAACATACAAGATTAAAATGAAAAAAGATTTAACTAAATTCGATAAATAGTTTCCGAAATAAAAATTCATACGTACGAGTTAACTAACCGTATTAGTTAACTAACAAATCAAAATTCAATTTTCAACACAAAAAGTTAATTTGCAACATTAATACAATTATCTTATCGAAAACCATTTGAATAATTTATCTCAGAATCGAAGATATTTGGTTTGTCCGCGTTTTCACCATTTTTCACCGCTGTGAGGCAGTTCTTTTTTGCCCGCAGCTACTCGCCTAGAGAAAGAAAAAAAGCGAGACATTCAAATGTCTGTCGATGTTCCAACAGTGTTTCGTAAGGCAAAATGAAAATTATGTCTATAGGGGAATATGTGTGTTTCCTGGAGAATACGTTTTTTCATTGAAAAATGAGATTTCACTCACGGATCCCGAATCTATCTGTTGGAGCAACCCATGTTTAATGAATAATAAGTATTATCTGAATTATATCGTGTTTGGTCTCATTTTAATCAGAAAAACTTCACGAATATGTTAAAAAAGTTTTGAAATTAAAAAATTGTATTTCTATACTAGGAACTGGAGATTTTTCAGTTCGCGCCAAAGGAACAGCGGTAAGCATTGATTGGCTCGCGCAAGGATATCATAGGCGTAGGAATAACGTACACGTATACGCATGAATAGAGACCACGTGAAAGGGAAACTGAAGCTGCACTGTGAGAGAAATTATTGTACTTTCAAAAATATGTCATACCAAATAATGTAGAAGACTTACCGGTTGGAATATAAATCCTTTACTGTAATTACGGTATTGCGTGTATTTTCCTTTCGCTCCCGCTTATGATTCAACTGCTTACAACGATTACTGAAAAAATCAAGAAACAATAACTCTCACTGATCACAAGTCATGTTTTAAATCGCACCGTTGTTACTAAAATAAAAAACATATTGAAAAACCAACTAAAGGGTAAATAAAGAAATATACGCGAAATTAAAAAAAATGAAAATTGCTGAAGCAAGAAAAAACAAAACGAAAGAGTATTTTTCCGATTAACTATTCTATTTTACACGAATTATTGGACTGAACAATTTAATTTAAAATGACAGTGGATAAAAGTGCGAATTTTACAGGAGGTAAAATACTACTAACAATTTCGTACACGAAATTTTCCCGGTCATAATTTATTTGACAAACGCGAAGTGGAACTCTCGTTCTGCACAAAACCGGATCCCTGACTGATATCGAGAAAGTAACGAATTTTCTTAGGTAGACTTAAGGCCCGAACCAAGTTTGGCAAATATAGAGGTCGTATTGCTACGAATCAAAACTCCAAAACCACGCCCGTGGTCTTTGTCATTGGCTGATTCTGTTTTTTCTATTCCTTTCTCTTTCTACATCTTCCAGATCTTTCTATACTTATAACGAAATATCTTAACACTATTTTATGTATACTTACCAAAATATGTTTTTTGACTCCTTTTCGTTTTGATGTATATAATTGCCAAAACTGTTGGGATTTTAAATTATCAATTGAATATAGATAGTTTGAAAAATATATTTATTGATGCAATACTGTGGTTTTATAAGGGGTTATTTAATTAGGTTATAAATTCTAGCTTAATTCATCAATCTACAAAATGCAAATATAGTGGTGTATGTTAAAAGATAATATAGCGGGAAATAAGCGAATATTCATGACATTAAGATAATGAATTTGCAGTTTATTGTTTTTGAAATATTTTAAAATATCGCATAAAAGACCATATTTTCTAAATAATTTCGTACATTGGATTATAAAACTAAAAAGTATTAATGAATATATTCTAATTATTTAGTTAATATTTCTTCAGCTGAAAACAACACATTTTTATAATTAAATTACGTTTTCATCAAATTTAGTATTACTGTGGCGTGCTAATTACCCTTTGCACACAAAGGCATTTACTGTTGGCAGGTAACTGCCGTAAAACTTTTTAATTAGAAAAATTCGATAAATTTTTTGAAGCTGTTATTTTTCTATTCGTCGCCATATTATCTGCTTCGCTGTGTTACAACTATAGATTTAGTTAAAAAGTTTAAACTAATTCATATTAGTTAAACTTTAATTTTAATTCAAATTGTTCTGTTAACACTATTTCTACCAGGATTATGTGTATACCTATTTCAATCAAAACACGTCTCACCTTTTCGTTTGAATACAAATAATTGCCAAAATTGTTAGTATTTCAAATTATCAGTCAAATGTAGATAATTTGAGGAATGTATTTATTGATACATCGATGTGTTTCTATTCGAGATTATTTAATCAGGTTGTAAATTCTAGCAATTCATCAATCTACAAAATATAAATGTAGCTTGTACGCTAAATGCAACATGGGCGAAAATAAAGAAATCCAAAGTTATGCTGCAACTCTTTTATTATCCGTTACGACTGAAATGGGGAATCTCTAATCTGATTATAATTGATATAATGCTGCACTATGGTGTTGTTATTGATATGTAAAATGGTTTAAAATTAGACGCTGACACAAAAGCCTTAAGATGTTAAAAGATACTTCATCATAAAAGTAAATATACTATATGCACATTTTTAGATCTAAAATGAGCTGAAAGAAAATGAGATCGTCGAATTAATTTAACAACTATTGTATGAAAAGTCAGAAAATTGTCCAACTTACAACATATTTTAGGTTAAAATTTGGAAGGTGTCTTTTGACACCTCTTATTGTTAGTAGAAACATTGTTAACGTCCCAAGCGAAAAATTTTTGCATCATTTTTTTAATTAATAATTTTGCTAAGATCTTATTATTACCATACTTAAACAATCGCAATTACATATTAATTAAATTAATAATAACTTTCCTTTCGTTTCTTTAGATATTTCTACACACACATATGAGTTGAAAAGCCTACCGTATTTGTTAAAAATACGTAACATAAATATGTACTTATACAGGAACGTCAGTGGTAATATTTTATAAAATTTTGTTTTTATTTTCTATTTATGTACTAAATCAAAAAGGAAAAAATGTTACAATCTATTATGTAAGACATTAGTCAGGAATCAACGGTTCTGTGTTTACTTTTCTTATCCTCACCGTTACTTGATACGTTTGGAGGATATCGATTTGAATGTAGAAGACACAGTAACGGATATCAAAAAGAAACGAAAACAATATAAGAAAACAAGAATTTAACATACCCGAAGCATTCTTTTCTATCGAATAAAAAAGTTTTAATTTGACATCATTTGATTTTAAATTAACAAATTTCTTTCTTACAAACATTGTAGTCGTTGGAAGTTAGAATATACTTGTATTGCGCAGACTACAGTAGAATAAATATTATTGGATTTACAAAGTCAAGACCGTTGTATAATTTGGCTTACTGAAGAAAGGCCAGAAGAGTCAATAAACATCGACCAAAACAAACTACACATTTCGTATGCTGGAAGCAGCGATGTTTATTACACACATTTGCTCATGTATAGTTACCCGTATTATTGTTATTAATGTTTCATTAGTATTAATGTTCAGATTTTGTAAATCTTCTGTATTTGTTATTGTATAAAGAAATGGATGATTATGTGTATATCTGTTTTATGCGACGATACATTTTGGTGAGGATTTCGAAAGTGCGTTTATGATCAGGCCGTTAGACAGCCGTATTTAAGCTAAAACATTTTAGGTTTTTTTAGTATTTTATTACGTTGACTGCCACTTAAGTGTTTATATTGATTTAACATGTATATTGTTAAAAATTTATTCACCTTCTCATTCGAAAATACTCCCATTAATTGCATGAATCAATGAAAACTAAATGTAACAAAATATTGTGAAAATATTTGGAAAAATCGATTAAAAATTAAAACACTACTCGATGCAAATGAAAATTGCTTTAGCGCGGCAATTAACGTATTATTTTAGTATTTGTAGTAACTAGACGTATGAATTTTTATTTCGGAAACTATTTATCGAAATTAGTTAAATCTTTTTTCATTTTAATCTTGTATGTTTGAACTATCAAAGTAATATTTTTTTTCATTGACAAATTAATTTTTTAATATCAGAAACTGTAAATAAGTTTTTATTTTTTAAATCTTTGTATGAAGTTCAAATACCTAATATGTTGTTACGTTCCGAACAGGAATGTTTTTCAAAATTTCCTTTATAGTTCTAACCGACCGGATGTGTATCGATAATGCGTATTGCATTCTGGGAATACCCTGATCGAACGCAGTAACGGTCGTTTGTGTTATTAGATAGACTATCTTTTGGCGACTAAACTCAGATTGTTAATATAACACATTCCTTCCTTGAAATCAACGTGGTCCCACGGTCTAACTCTTAGATCGCTTTACTTCTGCGAACCGCCGAACATAAACGAAAGTCACACTCGTGTGGTCCGATAACGCCTAGCGTTCTGGAATATTCCTCAAGGGCCCGCGACGCAATATAAAATTGTAATAGAAATTGTCTTTATAACACTACAATATTATATAAATTGTCCATAGTATTTCATTGTATCGTTATTGCGAGTAGTTATGCGTCAATCAGTCCTACAATAGTTACAATAGTTACAATACCGAGCGCGATCAAATTTTAATAATTGTAAAGACGAAATAGTTAATGTTTAATTCTAAATTTTTATAATGTATTCAGATTAACATTTTATACTGTACTGGTTATCCATGTAAAAATTATTCAATAGTTAATTAATAGTCTACAGCTGAGGAATAAAGGAAAGAACTAATATAGAAAGAGAGAGAGATAAGAGCTGGACAGGGGAGGAACGCTCATGCACCCACCACCATCTAATTAACGAATCACGGTCTCTTAGGCACTAGCCTCGCAGCCTAATTCATTAGGCGCATATCAATGCAATATAAACAATTTCGAACTAGGCCCGCTCTGGTCTTCTCCGAGAGGTCCAAGTTGCGACACTCTTCGACGTATAATCGCGAGGTGCGTGTCAGGGGTCCGTGAAGTGGCGTAGAGACGAGTTTGTTTTTGAAATTGTTAAAGTGCAATATTCGGGCAAAGACTCTAGCTTCACGTTAAGCCTTCGTTAATTTTTATTTAAACCATATTTAAACTTTCGTTAATAATCTAATTCAGTTTTCAATTCAATTAGTTATTCTTTTAATATGCAATTTAATTATATCTAATTCTATTCTTTTAATTTTAAGTTCAATTTTATTTTATTAGTTACTTGAATATCTTGGCAGTAGATCAGTTTCAAAATTCTAATTGGTGCAATCCTTTCATCTGTGTGCATTCTTCCCAGGAACCAGATGCAGCTCATATTACACATCCCACAAAGGGTTAATCATTTCCAAATTTTATTCGAACACAAATATTTTGGTGAGTGTTTCCTTTATTCTTCCAGTTATTTTATGAATAATTCGGCAAGTAAATCCCAGCAGTTAATCATTTAACTCTGGGATTTCCCTAACTGGATTACATTTTTATTTTATATTCAAGAAATTGCTTAGTCTTCAAACCTTGTGAATTGCACATTTCAGTTATTTACAATAATTCTATACTGTTCAAAATTTAACTTTTTGTAATTCATTTTATATTACATACGCTACCATTTTAACTGTTTGATATTTCATAGAATATAATCTTTTATATATTTCAATTATTTACATTTACAATTAATTATTTACAATTAATTACATTTCTTTTATTTGCCTCCGTCTCATCCTACAATCATTGCGATCTTCTGAAAGTGCCCGTATGGGACTAGCGTATCAAAGGACCCACAAAATATTAAGTCCCGTTAACAATTAATTTTGTTAGGGCAAATATTATCTTCGAGGCTTTATACGCACGCTTCTCGCACGTAACAATGTAATATGTATGTGGATATTGATCTTGAAATATGGTTACAAAACGAGACTTTTTGTAAAGGTTTGCGACGACATTTGAAAAACGCCCGAAACCGCTGTTGTCACGTATGACAATAAAGCGCGCGTGCAAACAAAATGTGAATAACTCAGAAAACCGCAAATTACCGCAAGATATCGTTACAGATCTTTTTTCGGGAAGCTTCCACCTTTCTTTTAAGACTATTTGGTAGATGAATCGAAGTGAAAATCACAACTTTTAGCTTGAATAAACATTAAACATATCTCTGGTTTACATCTCTTTCCATATCAGTGTGAAAAATAAATATTTTGTTGTGCAACTTATGTAACTATAACATTAAAGTATCATATAAAAAGCTAATAATACTAGATGAACATAATGTTTAAAAAATAATGAACAACACTATGTTAAACTTTGCTTGGAAAGATTGACTTTAGGAAATGTTGAACTTTGGAGGCTCATATCTTCGAAATGTTAATAGTAAAATCATTTAAAGTGTGAGAACATTATACACAGATTCGATATAAACTAGTACTACTAAATGGATTTCAAGAATTGCGATCTTTATTGTAACGAGGCATATTTTTCCTTTTTTTTGTGTAACCTAATTTTTGGTTATGCCTCGTTACGATGACCCTCCCGGATTGCCAACCCCCTCACTCCTCCGCCTGAGCGGATTCCTCGCCACGGGGGCCAGTGTGTGTGTGTGTGTGTTCGTGTGTTCTTTTTTTTTTATTCCTTTTCTTTTTTTTTATTTATTTATTTTTGCCCCCCCCCCCACTTCCACCCGGCGGCCAGAAGAGTCCGGAGCATCCCCGGTCGCGGAGGAACCCCTCCCTGGGCGATAGAGGTGCGGGATGGGCCCACTACAGAAGGACGTTGGCTGTCCGGTCGCGGCACCACCCCCGTCATCCTCCGCGGGAGGCGACCGGCAGCCCAGCAGCAGGAAGCGCCAGGCCTGGGGACGAGCTACCCCCGACCGCCACCTCGAGAGGGCCCCAGGACCTGGCTCCCCAGAACATCGCGGGATGGCCCATCCTCGACGCCGAAATCTCCGGGGTGGGGGAATACCGCGAACCGGGGAAGAAGACCGAGGAGAGCAGAAGCCAGCGAGCCGCCGATGAAAAGTCGCGTATTTTGTATTACCTATTCGAAGCTCTTATTCATTTCTGTGTTTTCTTTTTTTTTCTTTCTGTTTTTGTGTGTTGCGTGAGTGTGTGAGTGACCGCCCCGCCCCTGTGTGTGGATTATTGGCTACCGACGCCCCGACGCCCAAAAAAAAGGTAGGAGCATTCTCCTTACCCCTTTTTTTTTGTTATTAATTTGTGCGTGGGCGAGGGTGATAGGACCCTTGGCCCCAGTGACGAGGACCCTAGAGGCCGCGGACGGTGTGATACGACACCGTCCCCTTCCCCCTAACGCCAATCCGTGTTTTTCGCTTCTTGTTTCGCGACTCTTTCTTCTGTATTTGAGATTTAGGATCAACGTCCCCCTGTTGTCCACGACCCCTAAGAGGGCGTGCTCCCGCGCGGACGAACTCTCAGAGGAAACGCGGCCGAAGCAATTTTGTATTACGCGTGCGTACCGTGTGCCCCCGCGCCGCGATAGCCTCCCTCGCAACTGGCGAGTCGAACCTTTCTCCTTGACCGTTGCCTGTAACGCGTGGGGCCCACTACCGTCTTTTTTTTTGTACCCCGTTTTTTTGCTTGCGTGGCCTATTCGGGCCCAAATAAAAACTCTCTCTGTGCTGGATACGAATTCGCGGGTCATTTACTACTTTCTTTTCTTTCCTGGCCCCCCTCTGAGTCCCGCTTCCGACAGAGCAGCCGGAAAGGCGATCTCCGCGGACGAGTGCATTAGCACTGGCGCCCCGTTGAATAAATCGGCCGTGGGTGAGTGCATCGGTGAGTGGAGGACAGTTTTCCCTAACTGCCCCCACCCTAGGGACCCCTTTCGGGCTTTTCCCCCACCGATCCGTCACATTATATTTTGACTTTTGTCCACGTTTTCGCCGTTTTTCGCACTATGAACCGACTTTCGATTTTCATGTCCTCTATTCTCACATCAGAGTATTTTCGATTACGACCTCCATTGCACTGTGAGAAGAAATACTGCTATTAATTGTGGATTATTTAGAAACAAAATAATCGAATGGAAAGTTTGCAGATGTTTAGAAGTAGACGATATTAGATAGAAATCTTCATGACCGCACACAATAGAATTTTTTATTTTGCACCATAGATTACAAATGAAATTATTAATGTACACGTCTACATGAAAAAGAATGTTTTCATAAATTATTTAATATAAAATATGAATAGTTTGTGTGCGATTGAAGATGGATGTAATACATAAATATGCACTATTATTGGGTCCGTATAAAAATCGTTTGAAAATTGATCGAATAAACGAGTTGTAAAAAAGCTGTCAATGTTTCTAGAAATCATTCGGTAAGCAGAAAATTGTACCGAAGAGAAATTGTTGGTTATAAAATATAGATATCGAAATAACGTTTAATAAAATAATTTCCTGCGTTGAGAGAGTTATCCGCTTGAGAAACTGAGTCTATTGCGAGTAAATATCGAAGAAAAATATATTGAGAGTGATAGACAAATAAATAGGCAATTGACAACATCGTCATTAATTTACAGCACAATGCCTGCAGTAGCAGTAGTATGTAAGATTCGAATGACGATTCGGATTCTGATTAGCATTGAAATTTGAAAGAATTTTTGTTTTCAATTTATGCAAATCTTTTATATGAAAAATCTCTTTTTAATTTAAATTTTGTAAATAATAATTTGACCCTGCTGTAATGTGTATACTGACTCTCTATCTGTCTCTCTCTCTTTCGCATTTATTCTGCCGATACGACGTTCTTCTTAGCGACCGACGAATAACGAGTAAACAAGTCGTTTACTTATAGAAACATATGTCAGCTCGCAAAGGCACATATTTGTTCATGGCAAGTTTAACAGTCGATCGTTTATAACGGTCACGCTAATTTCTTTTTAAAATTTATAAAAATTTCATAGTGACGGTTAAAAAAGCATTTATCTGTTTTACAGGGTCATTTCACGCCAAATCGATCACTTTTGAAAGTTACCATCTCCGATTTTGCCATAATCGAAATATGTTGTGGTTTATATGAAATTGGGGGGTTAAGACTTCAAAGTTTGCAATTTTTGCCAATTTGCCGAAAATAGGATCTATTTAAGAATTATTTCCTCAGAATCTGTTTAACCGATTTAGCTAAATTCTGTTTTGTTTTGTTCACGAAGGATTGGGCTATTTTAAAATATCTTTTTTTCAACTTTGTCAATTTGTTATAAAGTATCAGAAAATTTAAACAAATTCTTTTTTTGTGTTTTTCTTGACAAGAGACGTAAAAGTTTACAATTTTTAAAAAATATGGTCATATTCTTCGAAGCTTCCCCTTTAAAATGAGCCCTTGGTTGGGTTCTAGAAAATGGGGTACCCTTCGATTTACCTGATATATATATCAAAAGAAAGCCCTTGACTTGGCGATTCCAACGGTGGTCATCCCACCCCTTAACTCCCACCTCTCTGCCCCCCAGAAGCCAAAAACTGAAACGGCCTAAAAAATGATCTTTCCACACATCTCAGCGAGTTTATCATTTCCATCCCTTTTTTTTTGATAATCAGATTTGGTTAGGTTATATCATATGGGTTGGGGGTGCAGGGGGCGGGGCGTAGCTCCTCCCCCGCCAATACGTTTAGTTTTTAAACTGTATTTATATTTCTTGCCTGGTGAGTGTACATGCTTGGATTGCGTTCGCGATGGCCCATATGCAAAGTAAGCAGTGTTTATGTTGTTACTTTTTTTGAATTCCATTGCAGTTAGGTAAGGTTAGATTAGGTTAGGTTTAATGGGTGGGTTTAACCTAGTCTAACCTAGCCTTACCTAACTGCAATGAACTAACATTGTTTGAATTCCATTGCAGTTAGGTAAGGTTAGGTTAGGTTAGGTTTAATGGGCGGGTTTAACCTCACCTAACATAACCTTACCTAACTGCAATGGAATTCGAAAAAAGTAATAGCATAAACACTGCTTACTTTGTATATGGGCCAGTGCGAGCGCAATATAAGCATGTACACTCACCAGGCAAGAAATATAAATACAGTTTAAAAACTAAACGTATTGGCGGGGGAGGAGCTACGCCCCGCCCCCTGCACCCCCATCCCATATGATATAACCTAACCAAATCTGATTATCAAAAAAAAAGGGTCGGAAATGATAAACTCGCTGAGATATGTGGAAAAATAATTTTTTAGACCGTTTCAGTTTTTAGCTTCTAGGGGGCAGAAGGGTGGGAGTTAAGGGGTGGGATGACCACCATTGAACTCGCCAAGACAAGGGCTTTCTTTTGATATATAAATCAGTCAAATCGAAGGGTACCCCATTTTCTTGAACTTAACCCCTTTTAGTAATATTTTTTTGAAGATTCAAATATCTATTCTTATTTTAAGTATTATCAATGAACACCAATTTACTCGAATTGCTGCATCATGTTTAAAGTAGGTTTTAAATTTGTCCGGCTTTCAAATTTCATTTACTCTTGCTTACATTATACTTTTTCTATCTGAACCAAAAATACAATAGTGACAATGACACTTTTTTACTAATCTTAAAACTTTCTAACAAATTATGAAGAATTGTGAGTCATAATTCAAAATCATAGTCAAGGATTATATTTGTCAAATACAATATGTTAAACTATAACATTCTTTTACAACTTAATGGAGAATTCCAGAACATTCTACTGTTTACGTTTCAAATATCCAGGTATAAATAGGGACGAAGAAGAAGCACAGGAAAGTATGAGAAGAGTAGATAAGGAAAGAGAAAGCGTTATACTTTTGAACAAACCGCATACGAATTCCTACGTATTGTACTGGCGTTATGATTTTTCAAAACTAACTGCTCGCAGAAGGGAGCCATCTACAGGACAGCGAAATCTTCTGGAAACAACGAAAGAAGTCATTTCGTCCGTCTAACAGTCCACGGAATGACTCTACTCATTAATTTGTTTGTGTCGCTTGTTTACTAAAATTAAATTTCTATTACTTTTTGTAAAGTGTGCACATTAGATACATAACAGTTGAACTGTAACAACCCTAGAACCTAAGTTTAGTTAGTTACTAGCGCTAGTAAGGTAAAGAGCGGCTTTTACCCTCTAAACGACTCGTTTTCTAATAAACTTTGTGGGATTCGTGTGGTGTGCGGTTAAGAAGTGAAATCCACAGGTCAAAATCTTTCAATAACTAAGATTTATTCAAGAAACGAAAAGTAAAACTAACAAATAACAATAATAACGATAATAATGAAAGTAAATAGATTATAAATGTTTAATTAAAGAACTAAATAAATTCTGAGTATAATAAAGAAAAATAATAGAATTTGACAATTGAACGGCACGTAATATATAATTGAGAAATTAACAAATTATAACTTGAATAATAGTTATCGTGAAAACTGAAAGATACTCGCTAGTATCTAAGGCTAACTAAATTTTATAATATACAGGGTGTCCGCGGCAAAGTGTGACAGCTTGATATCTCATGAACTATTGATGTCACGAACAAGTGCTTATATGGAAATTGCAGGGTAAAAGAGGCCCGATGTTTTGGCCGAAGCGAAATTTTTTTATTGTTATTAATGTAAAAGATATGATGGTGAAGTTTCGATTTATACGTGGAATTACAATTTTTTTTTCCGATCAGGCGATAGTGCTTTTCAAGACGAATTCATCAAGGTTTTATGTACCTACCCGATTTTTAGTAGTTTTCGAGATATAACGCTTAGAAATTTGCTGATTTTCAGCAGTGACGTCCCGGTTTGACGAGTAAGTCATAAAACCGATCTTATTGTTACGGTAAGTGCCGCTGGTTTGACTCTGCCTCCCGAAACAGATAGGCGGGGTCTACGGTGAAAATGGCAGGTCCGAAGAGTGAGAAACGTAGAAAGTATTGTCCATTACGGTCTAAGTTTTCCATATCGAAGATGATATTAATAGTTTGGAAGGTTGGGACATTTATTTAAATGTTTCAGTAGAAGGCAGGTATAAAGACAATTTAACAAAAAATAATATGCAAAAAATTTATTCAACATGTCTTCCGCTATTTAAAATACAAGCGTGTAAACGTTTTACAAATTGGTTCTCGACGTTTTCTATAATTTCGCGTGGAACATTTGCACATGCATTATGTATTCTATTTTTTAGCTCATTTACATTATTATTTATAGGGGTTCTATAAATTTGTTGTTTAATGTGACCCCATAGAAAGAAATCACACGCAGTCAAAGCAGGTGACCGCGGTGGCCAAGAAATTGGTCCACCACGGCCTATCCATTTATTATTAAATATTTTGTCCATCCACTCCCTAGTCTCTCTCGCGTAATGCGGAGGAGCTCCGTCCAGTTGGAACCACATATCTTTCCTATCTTGGAGATTCATTCCCTCCAAGATAGGAAATAAAAAATTATTTAAAAGTGAAAGGTAAGATTGAGCGGTAACTGAATTTTCGAAGAAGTATGGTCCGTAAATTTGTCTGTTAAAAATTCGTTCGTTAATAAACGAATTATTGACCAGCTACGCGAATTTATTACATTGTTCCTCACAGTTAGTCCCTTCTTTAAGGGCGATTATTAGGCAGAGGTAAATTCTTTTCCTGTGGTATACAAAAATAATTCGTTTATTTTATTGGATCACAAAGCCGCCAGTAAAAATTTCAACTTTCCCGAGGACATCTGAAAAAAAGATATTCTAATGTTATTCGCTGGGATGGGTTAGAATTAATTAGACCAGATAATTTCCCTTTTTACCCTTATCCCTTTATTTATACCGTTTTATGCATCTATGTGTATAAAAAAAAATTCTTATACGAGATTAACGTTAACATTGCTAAGCTCCAGGATGGGCTCGAGTATGGTGGTCAATAGCATTCCGCCCTCGAAAGCGTCTCGGGTGTCGGAGTCCATTTCTCTTATTTTATTTCGGCAGAGGGTGCATGCCAATGCCGGTCGTGCTTAGGCTAACTTCTTTTTGCATCTAATGCAACATAGCGTTCTTCTTACGTTGGTGTTTGTCGTGTGGTGATGGGAGCCTGCGTGTACGTATAGGCGTATGTTAGATCGTGCAAAAAAAAAACTTACTATTTGAAAGATTTTTGCCTAAGTTCCACCACTCTTGTTTCGCCTCCTAGCAAATAGTGATTGCGCATAAGGTGCACAATCTGCCCACCCGGACATTGAATTTGTGGGCGAATACAAATTCTCGGTCCCTTACGCACATACCGTGCTGTAAGGGTGTGGTCCCAGAACTCTCCATTTTCACGTGTAATTCCTTTGAAAGTTAACGTACGACTAATGTTCGTCGTGTTTGAGGATTTATTAGGTGCTATGATTCGAAATTTCTAGATCATCAAGGCTTCATCTATTGATCGCTTTGTATTCCTCATATTCATATGTAATTCTACGTTATTGTCGCCTATAGTTCTCGTAATCCTGTATGGCCCTGAGTATTCCTTCTTGAGTTTATGCTTTCGTGCCGGATTTAGGAGGAATACGTCATCGTCTGTCTCGTAGTGAATCGGCCGGATCTTCCTATCGTAGTAATATTTTTGCCTGTATTTCGCCTGTTCGAGATTTCTTCGTGCGGTTTTTCTAAAATTGTGCAATTTTGTGATGAGCTCGTCGACGTAGTCCGGATAAATGCTGATTGTGTTTTCTACTGGGAAATTCGATGGTTGTCTTGCTTTTCTTCCAAATATTAATTCATGGTGAACCTTGTGCCTTCATGAATGCTGGTGTTGTAGGAAAACATCGCCTGAGGTAGCCATTCGTCCCATTGCTTTTCTTCGGTAAGGAAATGCTTTAAGTATTCAATTAATACTTGGTGACTCCTTTCCAGGGATCCATTTGATTGCGGGTGAAAAGATGAGGTCCTGTATGTTTTAATCTGAAATATCTTCGCCAATTTTCTCATTAAGGCGCTCATGAAACATGCCCCCTGGTCAGTTAAAATCGCCTTTGGACAACCAAATCTGCAGATGAAGTGTTCGGTGAATGCCTTGGCTACGTCTTCTGCGGTCATTGAAGCGATGGCCGCTGCTATTGAATATTTTGTTAAATTATCTTGGATTGTCAATACGTAGCTGTATCCTCTTGATGTTAAAGGTAAGGCTAACTATACTTTTACGGCAGAGACTCGAATCCCTCCTAACGGCTTGCTATATAAGCAATCGCTAGACGAAGTTTATTATCTTCGGTTTTGGGTCATTTGCTGCTGTAAGTATAACATTTAATATTTATATATAATTAAGTATACTTAATAATATAGATTTTTCTTTTGATTTCTATATCTCACATATACGAATACTTTCGTCCTTCACTGTAAATAAATACAGTCGGTTTAGAAAGCCTTCGTACATGAATCAACTACAAACAAAACTTCGTGGAATTATTGTTTATTAACTACTTTATTATTAACAATTAGTACTAATTCTACGTAATCTGTAAAAAGGTATAATATAGATATAAATTAATTATTTCTATAACTTAATTAACAAAAAAGAATACAAAATCGATAGAGATATATAAATAATAATTCTTATAGTTCATAAATTGTTAAGAAATCACAAAAAATGGAGTAATTTAAGCTTATTTGACATTCAAAAATTAAAGTAAACAAATAATTATTATTTTGAAGGATGTTCTTTGATTTTATGATCATTAGAACCCGTATTCGTTAAAGAAGTAATATGAAGCGGGATATTGTTTTATTTTGAAGAAATTTCATAATTTCTGATCTAACGTTTCAAATATTCATGTGAATATTTTATAGGATTGACATCAGGAGACTGCAGAAGTTTTTAGACACATCGATGTATTAAATACTATTCATATTCGAATATTGTACACAGTACGTTATGAGTGGCTACCGTATTTGAAAACGATTTGAAAACGTTCATTATTTCATCGGTCAATCGTAATTTGTCAACAGCAGCTGCACTAGTGCAAGTCCAAATAATTACGGATTTACTGATCCGTAATTACTGATTGTACACTTTGCTAAATAGATTGGATGGCTATTCAGAATTTTTGTGAAGCATGTTGTATTCTTTCAACATTATGGTGCTTCTGCCAATTATGCTGCAAATGTGAGGTCATATTCAGATGAAGCCTTTCAAGTGGATTGACCGTGGAGGCACAATTGCGTGGTCCTCAAATTCCTCCGACGTAACATCGCTGAACTTTTTTTTCTGAGGATACTTGAAGGTACAATTGTTAATTATTATTGTTACATATTTGTAAATTATGTATTTTAACAGTTTGCATTTTATTTTCATTATTTCAGAATGAGGTGTACCGTGGATGAATCAACGGTAGAGGTAGTGATAGCGCGTACAAGCCGCCGCTGAGACACGGCTAAAATTCATAATAGCTACATTTATCCAAATTACGAAAGTATTATATTATTGCTACTTTTGCAAACATTATTAAATCATACAGTTACTGGGTTAATTTAAAACGAAAAAGCGTCAGGTATGTTAGTTTCCAATAAAATGACAAATCGCTATTTAATAGCAAAATGGGGTTGCAATGGACCCTCTGATTTTACCGAATACAAAAAAAATTCGTAAATCCTAATATTTTCGATGCAAGTTATTTGTTAGCTCTCTTGTTTCCGTGAAAATAGTATCTCGAGATTCAAGTCCCAATGAAAAAATTGTAGTATAGCAGAATCCTCGTCCTCCCTATCCCAGATACTGTAGACCAACTAGATTATTATTAACTATTAGGGACGCAGAAAACATCGAGAATCAAATTATATCTTTAAATTCAACAACACTTCAGATTAGGGATATTAGTGTATCAATAGATTATAAATTATTATTTACTGTAATTAATAGTAAAGTTTGTAATACTATTTAAGAAACTTCCTCCATTGCAAATACGGAATATCTCAGATAAGAGAGTGGAAGAGGATGCAACGTAAAAAAAAATAACAAAAAAAACACACACACAAATCAAAAAGACACGCACACAGACACGTACATTCTGCTAAACAGATTGCCCATAATTGATATGTGTTGGGATGTGCAGAACCCAATAGCATTCGTTCACGCGCTGAGCACAATTGTTGGTTGTACACTTTGGCAAACAGATTGGAGGGACAGCCCACAGAATTTTCGCAAAATATGTTCTTCCGATTCTGCTGAAAGAAATTATTTTAGAAATTCAGAGGAATATGTTCTCCCAGTAACATTCGTTCACACGTTGAGTATAATTGCTGGTTGTACACTTTGGCAAATAGATTGGAGGGTCAGCGCACAGAATTTTCGCAAAATACGACTTTGTTGAAAGAATTTACTTTAGAGATTCGGAGGAATATGTTCTTCCAACATGATGGTGCTCTTGCTCATTACGTGACAAATGTCAGGACATACTTTAAACAAAGCCTTCTAAGATAGATGGATTGGCCGAGGAGGCGCGGTTGGGTCACCCGCAAGGTCCCTCGATTTTTTTTCTAGCGACACTTGAAGATATGATTGTTAATTATTATTGCTACATATTTCTCAAGATGGATTTTGGGGGAATTCGTCCCTCTCACATATTTTGTGGACAGGCGAAGCCTTCTTTACAAGGGAAAAGGGTGCTTCAATGCTCACAATTCACATATGTGGGACATACAGAATCCAATAGAATTTGTTCACGCGCTGAGTGCAATTGCTGGTTGTATACTTTGGCAAAGAGATTGGAGGAACAGCATACAGAATTTTTATGAAATATGTTCTTCAAACTTTGTTGAAAAAAATTACATTAGAGCTTCAGAGGAAATGAATTCATGATTTTTCCAACATAATGGTGCCTGTCAATTATGCCACGACTATCGGGTCATACCTAGACAAAGCTGTTCAAAGACAGATGGGACCCAAGATTTCCCGATTTGAATCCGTTGGACTTTTTTCTCTAGGGATATTTAAATGTTGATAATTGTTATTCATTATTGTTATATATTTCTAGATTATGTATTTAAACAACTTAACAATTTGAACTTGTTTTAATTGTTTCAGAATAAATTGTACTGTGATGAAGTATCAACCCTCAAGAAAAGTAGCCAACATCCACGACGCTGTTGCTAAAATCACCCCAGAAATGCAACTCAGAGTACCATAGAGATAAGTCCTATTTTTATTTTTTACAAATATCTTATAAATTTGAAGTAGACAGGGGTTAATACATTTAACTATTATGTTAGGTACCAAAAGGACGATACACCCTTATCGAAAGGTTGGACTTCAAGGAATTGCTAGGGTTGATTTTATAAATAAACTTTGATAAGCTCCAAAGATTGCCTATATATTATAATTTTAACATTTATTACTAATTACAATAAGACTGATAAAATGAACAATAAGAACAGACAAGTACAAAGTGAATAGATCGGCGCAATGAAAGTTTTGGTTTAGTTTGATATTCTAAATGCTTCGCTCGTGACTGACTTCTTAGAATTCTAACGAATTTGAGCGATTAACGTTGACGGCTACTGCGAGGCAATGGCGTAAGGTCGACTAACGTGGACAAGTGAGAAGTAAGTAAACGTCGTTTGTTTTCAAATCGTTTTTCAGCGCGTTCCAAGCTACATATGTCGAAGTTATCCGTCGTTACAGGAAGGGTTGCAATGCAAACTTTTTTTTTTGTAAACCGAAACCATCACCGAAATGGAGTTCCTCAGCCCGGATGTAGAGCATTCGCCTCTTGGCATCTCTTCCACACCCAGCGTTGGATGACCCACAGGGACACAGGTTAGGCAGGGTTAAGGCCCTTTACTTTTCACAACCGTGCTTAGGACGGGCTACGGCAGTAGCCCCCTGGTCATTATGCCTCTTCCTGTGGGAACGCAAAGTAGCCGGCTTCCAGGGTGTATGATGTTTGGTTATTATTAACCTATCTTTTAAACCTATATATCCTACTTAGAACCTGTCACACACTCCTCAAGAGACACACTAGTATCACACACACTCTATCCAAACCGGATTTCCATTCACTCATACATTTCCCTAATCCCGTATTCACATAAATCATGCATATCAATACCATAAAAAATAAATATTATCTATTTACAAACATAAATACAGTAAAATCCCAAAAGAAAAAAAGAACTATTTCCTATTTTATCGTAAAACAAACAACAGACCTTGCAAAATACCATCATACGTATTGTGTGATGGTATCATGGTACAATACCACTGTGATGCAATCTACAGCGCGACCTTTTAACGATGAAACTGAGGAGTGATTTCTTGCAAACCTGTTAATTTCCGAATTTTCTAGGATAAGGGAATCAAACCGATCGCGGAAGCTTATCCATTCGTCGAGCTGCATTCCATTGAATACACACAACTGGGCTAACGGCAGATGATCAGGTCTCAAAGGCGCCGCAACAGTCGCGAAATTTGAAGCTGCACTTATTGAAGGATGAAGATCCTCCAAGAAGTTTTCAAAGTAGTCCAGGGTGTTTTGGTAGACCTCTTCGGTGGCTTCAAACTGCTTGGCCGTGAAGTAATCCAATGCAGCCCTCTGGTCCACTGGGATTCTTTCCACCGGAAGAAGATCGCCAGCCTGGTACCGCTGCCATGTCTCCTTAAAGGGTAAGATGCGGGACCTCACGGTGTCGATGGTTACGTCGGCCTTGCCAATTTTTTTGAAATTGACAAGAGCACGCTTCACAGAGTACTGTAAGCGCTCTTGTTTGTCACTCGCGCTATTAACTGTCACCTTGTAATCGACCACGTTACATTTGCACTGAACACAAACAGAAAACCTCCCACCATACGACCACAAAAATATAGTCCTGACTCAAAACCTTGGTACATGCAGGCCCAAAGTTGTCGCTGTCCGTATATAAAAACCTTACGCTACTAAATTAAGCTATTAATAAAAACTATTACATATAATTACTTACGTAAAACATCGTTAAACTCCGGCATTCCGATTCTAGCTCTCAGGTCTAATCCACCTCTAATAAGGAGCTGCTGTCCTGACGCAAGCATCGTAGGGCTAAATAAGGTGCACATACAAGCTGGTAAGTAACAGTGGTAAATCGCACACGGGAGCTAACATTTCGCGTCGCCAAAAATTGCATTGCTCGCTTTGGTCGTTTTTGTGTACTCGAATTTGCCGGTATATTTTTTCAATATTGACACAGAACGCGTATGCATATATGAACCGTTTATTTTGAAAGTGGCCTAAGTCCATTTATCTTAAAATCGAGATATTTAAGGGTTTGCGTTTCAATGAATTTAAAAATATACGTATAGGACATTAATGAGTCGTACTGCTTAAGTGTATCTAAGGGTGTTAAATTTATAGTTCCTATTAAAATAGTGGCAATTATTAAGTGAATAATATGCGTTTTCTTATCAAGAATGGAGTTAGGCCACTTTCAAAATTAACAACCAGATTCAATATAAAATTTGAAGGTGCCCAAGTCCATTCAACATAATTTAAGATGCTTCAAATTGAAAAAACCAATACTGAATTTATTTTACATATCTTTAAAACACTTCAGGAACATAATTTATGCGATTCAATTAACTACATAACGTACAAAATTACAAACATAAATTTCTACAAAACAATTTACTACTCATCTACATTTTGTGTGTGTAAAAGGGATTTGAAGTAATCATGATGTTCCGGTGGTATATATCGTAATAGGTCCATTATGTCCTTGAATTTTGCTGTTGTAATTTGTTGTTTTTGTTGTCCAAAAACTGAGGTTAAATTGTAAATACTAATTAATTAAAATTACCTTCATCACTACTTTCCGACATTATCAATAGTAAATATATTATCTTGATTATTTAAGTATAAATGGAGTTAGGCCACTTTCAAACTACACGATTCGATTATTAAACTAACTCTGAAAACTTATGTGTCAAGAATTATCGTATTTGCTCGGATTATAAGCAACCTGAAATGCTTTACTGATAAATAACATAAAGTTGTACACGTAACCATGATAACCGGAAAAAATTGAAAAACGGAGTTAGGCCACTTTCAAAATAAACGGCTCATATAACGTCCGCGAGATCCGCTTGTAATATTTTCGGACCAGTATGCAAGCAATCATTTAACGACACACCAAAAGAAGTACGATACGATCCATTGAATACGTTTAATTTTTGTGCTCGTGCTTGTGTCACGAAGGATACCGTAGTGAGGCTGATAACCGAGGTAGAAGAATGGTCACTATTGAAATTAACGCGACGCATGTGATCAAGTCGTTCGTATTCCTCCAGGAATTGCGAATACGCGTAATGCAGGACTGAGTTTATAGAGAGATGTTTTTCGGCGTTACAAAGAAGACGATACGCAAGTTGTCGCGAGTACCCGAGCTCAGCTACATCGCGAGGGAAAGGTAAGCCCACTATAAATCGATCGTTTTGATCACGAGTAAGCTTATAAAATGACTCTCGCATTCGCCGTTCGTTTCGGAGGGAGATTGCTCGCACTTAGAGTATTCCTCCTTATTCCAGAACGAAATCTATAACCGTATAACCGTTTCATCCCTGCGGCTGATTCCCGTGATGACCTTTTAAGCGAAAACAATAGTTCCAATTGAGTGTCAACAAGGACGAGGCGGTTTTCGTAATGATCAGATACGATTTGCCATGCTAGTTTGAAATTTTCACCGGTAACAACTAAATTGTTGAGCTGCGCTGCTTCGCCAGTAATACTTAATTTTAAATAATAGAATTTTTCTACCTCTGGCATCCACGCATTGTTGACCACCATCAACTCATGAGATCGCGAAATGGACACCATTCTTTAAGATAGCTTAGGTAGAAATCGCGGCTAAGAATTCTTATTGCTGTCAGATGTGGAAAGGTTGTGGCCATAGCTCCCTGCGATTTTTAATTTAGCTTCGAATCGCATTAGGTACTCACTCGCCTGATTATCAATAACTATTTTCTTGCATTAAGACAGTAATCCTCTTACTGGAGAAATAGCTGGAACTCTTCGCGGCTTTCGCTTTTAAATCCGGGATTTTTGCGTAATTCAGTTGAAAAGACTTCCAGTTGTCCTGAAGGGCTGCAATGCGGGACTTTGCGTATGTTTCGGTAATGTTAGTTTCTTAACATGACGAAACTATTTTTAAGTATGTATATAAATTTTAGTATTTTCACATTCTTTAGAATGGTACGAATTTGCCAATTACAAATGATCAGAATGATTAGATGCCACTTAATAAGGAAAAATCTATATTTCAATAATGTGTAAGTAAATATTGTCTAAATTATTAATTATAGCACAAATATTCAATGAAATATGCCTTTAATTGAACTATAATTTAGTTCTAAAAAATGGAATGTATTGAATACGAAAAATTATTGCCATATTTTATTTTTCTTCGCGAATGATAAGTTTTACATCCAATAAATTAACAGCGTGTGTGCAATGTATATACATTATACTGTAAAGGTGAAGGTGTGTCTTGAAGTGTTTCTACGTTCGATGATTCAGTGTACCATATTTTTAGTAGAAATATTTATTGCGATAAGGCAATTCTGCTTTGATTATTTCTGTTAACGTTTCCATTATCTAACAGAGAATGCAATGTATCCTTTGTTTCTATCATTTTAGATAATGTTTCTATTATCTTAGACAAAATGATATTGAATTCAGGCTAGGCGATTCTTACACATCATTTATGTGTTTCTTCATTTGAGCCGTTTATTTTGAAAGTGGCCTAACTCCGTTTTTCAATTTTTTCCGGTTATCATGGTTACGTGTACAACTTTATGTTATTTATCAGCAAAGCATTTCAGGTTGCTTATAATCCGAGCAAATACGATAATTCTTGACACATAAGTTTTCAGAGTTAGTTTAATAATCGAACCGTGTAGTTTGAAAGTGGCCTAACTCCATTTATACTTAAATAATCAAGATAATATATTTACTATTGATAATGTCGGAAAGTAGTGATGAAGGTAATTTTAATTAATTAGTATTTACAATTTAACCTCAGTTTTTGGACAACAAAAACAACAAATTACAACAGCAAAATTCAAGGACATAATGGACCTATTACGATATATACCACCGGAACATCATGATTACTTCAAATCCCTTTTACACACACAAAATGTAGATGAGTAGTAAATTGTTTTGTAATAAATTTATGTTTGTAATTTTGCACGTTATGTAGTTAATTGAATCGCATAAATTATGTTCCTGAAGTGTTTTAAAGATATGTAAAATAAATTCAGTATTGGTTTTTTCAATTTGAAGCATCTTAAATTATGTTGAATGGACTTGGGTACCTTCAAATTTTATATTGAATCTGGTTATTAATTTTGAAAGTAGCCTAACTCCATTCTTGATAAGAAAACGCATATTATTCACTTAATAATTGCCACTATTTTAATAGGAACTATAAATTTAACACCCTTAGATACACTTAAGCAGTACGACTCATTAATGTCCTATACGTATATTTTTAAATTCATTGAAACGCAAACCCTTAAATATCTCGATTTTAAGATAAATGGACTTAGGCCACTTTCAAAATAAACGGCTCATTTAATCCCTACAGGTAAAATAAATATTCTTAAAAATTCTTTAAACTGTTTGTATGCTAAAGGGTAAATATAATTTATTTTTGGTATATAGAAGAATAGAAGATATTTACATAAATTGTGGCATATCATTTTATAGTGCTCATATTATTATATTGTATATTATTATGCAGGGTTAACATAAGTGATTCATTCGTTTTGAAAAGACTATATTTTCAAAAGTATTACGTGTACATGCATTGTATCGTCGAAATCGTTCCAACATGGAGAGATTTCGTGTTTCAAAATAATGGATGAATTTGATTGAGGTAGAGGGTAAATAAAAATTACTTAGACGCAATTGAGCCTCAAAAAGAATGATAGTTTATTGGCTCGAATGATTCGTATTAGGGGAAAAAGCCTTGCGGCATAAAAAACCCCTTACAAAATTTATGTATTCGTTAATAATTACAGTGAAAGTGTGTGTATGAGTGCGTATACGTTCTGCATATGATTGAATTGTTTATTGATTGATTTGAGGAGAACAAGATCTCGCTCATTGTCGTTTGTCTAGAGGAGAACAGAGTCTCGCTCGCCGTGGTAGACCACGTAGCGTGAAGTTATTCACGATGATTTGAGGAGAACAAGTGTCGACTCAGTGTTGGTTGTATAGAGGAGAACAGAGTCTCACTCGCCGTGGTAAACCACGTAGCGTGAAGTTATTCACGATGATTTGAGGAGAACAAGTCTCGACTCAGTGTTGGTTGTATAGAGGAGAACAGAGTCTCACTCGCCGTGGTAAACCACGTAGCGTGAAGTTATTCACGATTGATTTGTTCGAGGAGTGTAGGACTCACTCGAACAGTATGTGCGTTCAAACCACCCTACCGTGGCCCATTCGAGGAGTGTAGGACTCGCTCGAACAGTGTGTATGATCAAACCACCCTACCGTGGCCTATTCGAGGGGGTAAGACTCGCTCGAATAGTGTAGTATGCGAATCAACCACCTTACTGTGGCCCATTCGAGGAGTGCAGGGTCTCACTCGAATGGTGTTTGTGTGCGATCCCGAGCCACCCTGCATTGGCTATGCTATGTTAAGTTGCGCAACTCTAACACTCACGAATGACTTTCGAGTTTGATTTGATTCGTTCAAGACTTAACGTTTTTCTAACTCAAGCTACGACGCCCGATCGATTTAAGCTACGATGTTCAACCGTTCGACTTTGACGTTTAACTGCCCGGGTTCGACGTCTAACTGCCCGGTTTCGTACGGAAAATCGCCTAAATACCCTCGCGTTCCGAAGGTAACGGTTAAGAAGCATTCTATGCTTGCGTTTGTTAAAACTGTTTAAAAAGAGAGGTACAGCCGTTAGCAGATTTATGGCGAGCACATGCTTAAAGTCGGATTCGTTCGGACCGGACGTGATAGACAAAAGGGTCCTCGGTGACCCGTATTCCGAAGTGAAAACTATCGATGATGGCCTACGCACCGAACCACTTGGGCCCTGCAATAAATCGCTTAATCGCGGCAAAGGTTTCGGTTCACGGCCGAACATGCATGAAAGACATTTGAACAGATCTACAAACACTCCAACTCCCATTCCATACATTTCGTAGCATAATCCTGTCAATTGTCTGCATTACAGCATTGATGCGTTGTTCTCCTCGAATTTACGAGGCCAGTGGTGCTCTGCATCAGAGGGGCCGTTCCGTATCGCGCCTATATTAATACGATTTACGCTCTGATGCGGAGCACCACCGCTTGCTTCGTATCGCGCGTTGCTACTTTGTTTTCTGGCATCGTAAAAAAAACGACGTTGCAACTTTCTAGGGGTGCATTTTAAAGGTGAAAATCTGCTCTATCGCGTGGTATAGTTCAATTTTCCGCTAGACCCTTACTTTTTAACATAAATTGAAAAATGTACGTAAAAATTGGTGCAAAATCCGTGTCTGTCGGCGTTCAATGGCCATTTAAACATGTTTAAACATTCAGAATGCATAAAACGCAGATATCGTTGTATTCGGGAAAGTCTATAGAATCTTTTGATGTAAACAGAATCTTAGTATCTTTTATAGTTACCTCACAAAATTGGTTCAAATTTTAAAAATGTGTTTTTTTTCAAACTCAAATTTCTCAAAAACTGCACGCGCTGGAGAAAAACGGGTTGCAGATTCGTAATCAGCGCGAATACCCCTATAAGAATCACTAGTTGAAATTAGAAACATCGAAAAAAAGTTAAAATTTATTGGACAGTGTAATCATCTTCCATGTATATGTTACGGTGAAACACCGAAATCTGGTAAATGTCGACATGCACCGGTGAATGTCGACATTCACATAGTCGCTTGGTATATGTCCGAAATATTTGCTCAATACCCTTATTTCGGACTTACACCGATGAATGTCGACATTCACCATGCACTAATGGTAAATGTTGAACATGTCGTAGATTTAACCTAACCACTTCAGAAAGTATTTTAGAGTACTTTCTTTGAGAAAAATAAAAACAATTGTAATGAAATATACTAAATATTAAACAATTAAAATAAACGCTTATAACTTTTAAACTCTTTATATTTGTAATTATAAAAGATGGGAAGAAATATCAGATCAACACGACACACGATAACAGAATGTAATATAGAAATTTCATGAAGAAAACAAACACATAAAGCAATATTACAATTATTTTATTTTAATATTTGAGAATCTAAAATTGATTCGAGTGGCATCGAGTTAATAGTCGATAATTTAATATTCATATTTATCGACATCTAATTACCGACGTTTTATAAGTTATCGATTCAGATTTATGTTTGCCACTCAATTATGAAAATTCAACAAATTGTCTTCTCACTTACCCGCAATTAATGCATTTAATTTTTCAAGAAAAAGATCACGATTTATTGCAGTTTCCATTCAGTATTAGTTATGGTATCGGAAAAAAAATTAAGAAAACGTTACTCGCATCATCAAAGCTTGCATTAAACTGAAATCTAACTGAGTTCCAGCAGACCAAAGGACTTGGCGGGAGAGAGCCAGTCGTTTCTTTGTCGGCTCCTCTCGTTCGGACCTTCACCAGAGCATATCTGTGACTGTCGACATACATTGTCACCGGTGAAGGTCCGAATGTACAAGAATGTAGTAAAATATTCGGTCTTTCACCGACGTATTTGGTGTATGTCGACATTCACCGGTGAACGTCGACATTCGCCAATTTCAGTCTTTCACCGTAACATATACATATAATAACAATAATGCATGTTATAATAATTACAATTTCTTAGTGCAGAAAAGTGCTTAGAAAATTTCTTTACAATAAGAAAAGAGATCTTCCTTTTCTTGCAAGAAAATTTTGTCCACAAATATGAACAGTTTAAGTCTTTTTTCGAGAATATAGATTCGCTTTGCGAGCTTGCGCTTGTGGCGTCGATTTAGCGGCCGCCACGTCCCTGTCTAATTTATTGTATTTATTCTAGGCTTAAAGATTTTAGGTGTGAATGAGATGTGTTATCGAATTGTTTGCCTGAGTCTGAATGGATGCTGCATAGCGTTTGCGAGAGGATGTTTGGATCATCGAGTCGAGTGTCGCATTGGGTGTCCGAGTTCGAGGAATGCCTGAGAAATACGCGTGTATCGTTGAATGATTGGTTTAGGGCGAGAGCGACTCGGTTTGGAAGAGAAAAGAATGATTCCGTGTTAGAATGTATCAGGGTATGTGGGGGTGAGTGTTTTAAGAACGAAAAGTTAGTTCACCACTGCAAGTCGTAGAGTACGGTCGTGGACCACTCTGACAATAAACGGAAAGTAAAGGTGAAAAGTAAGGTTATTATTTTTCCCTGCGAGTCCTCATCCCATACGCTCATAATAGACATGACAAATCATTTAAATATCTTAAATTTAAAGCTGCAAAAGACCAACCAGGTTATTTCCCAGTTAGTCATGTCGATTCCTTTCGTACAAAATTACGATTATTTAAATCCCAGTTAGAAACTCAGATTTGTTACTTTTTTTTACTTTAGATTTACTTATTATTATTGATTCATTAATAAGCCAATTTGATATGCGTTTCAGTGACTTCGAAACGCTCAGAAATGACTTAATTCTTTTCGAAAATCCTCTTACGGTTCCCATTGAAAAACCAAATTTGCAGGCGGAAATTTGTGATCTGCGAAGTAATATTTCTCTTAAAGCGCGCTTTGAAAAAGGAGTCGAGTTTTTTAAAATTTAAGATAATTCCCATTACCCATTACTTCGTCTCTTTGGGGTTCGAATTTTTTCGATGTTTGGTTCAACATATTTATGCGAATGCTCATTTTCTAAAATGAAGAACATGAAATCTGAGAAAAGGTCTTGTCCCTCAGATAATTCATTATCGTCTTTGATCCGAACAAATTCTTCTCAGTTTTCTGTGGATATACCATCCCTTGTAGAATCATGCAAACGACCCAGAATATCAAAAGACTATTAAAATATTTTCGATTTCGATTTTCCTGCCAAGTCACTGTCATTCTTCTTATTTAGTGGAATAGGCCTATAAGGGAAACCACTTAGAAAAACGCATCAACAATAGTACCTCCTAGGTGATGTGGAAAACTATTGACAGAATTGTAATTATTATAACATGTATTATTGTTATTATATGTAAATATGGAAGATGTTCATAGATGTAAACATAGTATTAATAACTTTAATAATCTGTAAAAATAATAATTATTGTTCAGGGGTTATGTGAAATAAAACGCACTTGTACAGTTAATCAGATTAATAGCTATATTTATAAGTGAAAAAATATACGATGAAGGAACCTATGTTAGAATTTGGTGTATACAAGACGGACGCACTGTTAGAACTGAACTAAAAAGAAACTGCAACGACAGTACATGTGTTTATACCTGGAGTGCTTGCAGGCCCCCAGACCCTAATTAGACAATGACTTCCAAGGATGTAGGGTTTTCTAAAAACTGTTAAAGCATGATCAAGGCTTTAGCTTCAACAATTATTAACAGTGCAAGCAAAATTTTAATCATGGATGGATCCCGACAAATCTATCGTACAACGCTCCTGGCACACGGCATCACGTGGGCAATCTAGCGCGGAAATGGAGGCACGGCAGGCGTCTACTCCGAAATCGACCCGAAAAGTGCAACTAAATCCGAGCACTGGTCTAGGTTGATAGGCAAGTCCAAAATCTTGGGACTGAGAGCGGTTCGACAAGAGTGGAGAAGTTATGGGGATCTTTCCGGTAGATTCGGGAAACAGTAAAAGTTTTAGGAGATCGGAATCTAAGGATTACTCTATTGTAAGCTATTGTAAGTGTAAAGCACGTTAACCTATGGTAGGTTAACACTAAAACTACCAAACCGGTCAAATGGTTCTATAAGATCCTTATTATAAATGACACAATTTGTTGAATTGATTCTTCTGATATCTACATTAATCTTCATGAAGATGAAGAATTAATGTGTGTACTAATTTATGTTTTATCATTTGTTTATTTATTTTTTAACTTCATCTTTCATCTCAAATTAAGTACACATTATACGTCGGTAGGTTTAGTGTTAAGCTAGATGAGTGGCAGCAGACAATCTTTTTAAGTCGTGAATTTTCCCGTTGAAAAAGGGTAAGTTGCTGAGGTGAGTATTATGCAGTGGATGGATGGATATCTGATGTGTGTGCGAGTTTTGAAGTGAATGTGTGTTAGAAAATAGAAATTGACGAATCGTCGACATAGGCCGTGTGCCTTTTGTCATTGCACTTCCCCTTCCTTAGCCAAACTTCACTGAGCCTAAGTGTCCTAAAAGTCCATGCTAATGGGGGTGTCCTCAAGGCGAGATCGTATGTACAAAGACAATCTTGTATTGGCATTTGCCGAGAACAGACAACATTAAAAACCTTTGAGTATTTTCTAAATCACGCCCACTAAGTTATGCGGTAAATCCTACCCTTTCAGCGCAGTATTCCTGATAGCCTTACATGTGTCCGTGAATAAGTAATTAACTTACCTTTAAGTGCTGTACATCCCAGCTTATAGTTAGTATGGGTTCAGGGCAGTGTGTAATACGCTCAACAGTAGGGTCGATCTATTATATTGTTTAAAGATAATCCTGCTTCGGTGAAAATGTGTCCTCGTGACAGGGTCATTTCACCGATCATAACCTTCCGTAAAGACACGCGTCGTAATATAGTAAGATTTGCGACTTGGTGTAGAGTTAATTCTGTGTTATTCAAAAGATGTTTGTATAAATAATGCCTGTAAAGAACCATAAACAGAGCCAAAGCAAATAGCAATACCTGTTTAAGACATAAGCAACTGACAGGTTCCGATATATTGCTTCTTTCGAAGTAGTACTCTAATTTCGATTATATTTATTTACTAGTTCAACTGACGTTTAGTTTGAAACACAGATAAGGATAGCGAGTAAAAAAGAAAGATACACCCTGATGACGTTATAATTTTTACAATGCCAATACGTTGTTAAGTTTGTTATCTTCAATCCTCCTTTTATACAACTTTTACCAACATATCTGACGTTTTCCTGATTAATATCAGAGCTAAAATGACGTAATTCGGGAAATATTTACTTTTAATAATCAAAAGTGAGAAGAAGAATCTACTTCGAACTAAATTGTCATTTAACCATTGAAACTGTTGACTACTATTTATTATGAACCAACAAATATTTGTAACTATCGTTTCCTTGTATTTTCTTGATTAATTAAAATAATTTAAAGTTATAATCATTTTTATATATGTCCGGGCATAGTTATTTAGCGGGAAAATCACATTTCGCCGAAATATAAATACGCGAGCAGTGGCTGCTTCAACCGCAGAATAATCTTCGACGAATAAGATCACCTAGGAATTGAATAACCTACAGTTTCAATGGTTAAATGAAACAGTTTCCGCTGGAAGAAGCCAACGAGATTCAAGTTTCGGCCTATATACAAATTAAATATTCAACTTACAACAAGATTACTTAAAATGTCTAATTGATTTTTATGTTTATGTCAAAAATATTTTTTCTATTAAAATAACAACGTTACTCTCTTCTGAAAGAATTTTATTTTATTTAAGATCATTGCAATAAAGGCTCGAAATTTTTATCCTCAACTTCTAGACACTTATTGGTTCGTTTAATACAAGATTCGTGAACACATTATAAAGTTCTTCTCGTAATGCTACGACACGCAGTTATAATTTGCTCTTCCATGTTTTCTGGCGTAATAGATGGATCGGAGTAAGGTAAGTTGCCCAATATCTGACACTTCACCAATAACTGACACTTTTAACTTTGTAATTAATTAATAAAGACTCTATAAATAATATCTGTTTCTCATTGTGAGTATAATGAAGTGTGTATTATGCAACGCCATCTCTGATTTATGAGAATCGTTATGCGTGAACTTATCCAAATTTTGCAATTATTGTTTACAAGTCGGCACGTAATTTTCATTAGCGGCTCGATTCTTCTATCACTTAAGATTAGAAACACGTCATGATATTTTGCTTTGTATTTATTTTATTAAATTATTTTGAGAGCAACCTTATATTTCCCTATTCTAATTAAAGATTATAGTGTTGTTTTTTCTTTGAAGACTTTAAATGAACCGTCTAATTTGATGGATGTTAGGGGTGTCAGTTTTTGGGATACGAACATAAGCCTGCCGACCAATATCTGACATCCGTGTCAAATATTGGTTGAAAAGGTCAACCAACAACTTTTGGAGTCAACTTTTGGACTCTGTAGAAGTGTTGATGAAAAATTTAAATAGACCTAACAATTTTATTAATAATCGGCCTGCAAATAAATGGTATTCCTGTTTTTTTTTTTTTAAATGAAGGCAGCAGAAAAACCGAATAAGAAAAAGAAAACTGCAAAGAAATACAAACGACTTATTATAGAAAGTGATACTTCTACATCATCTGAGGAACTTTAGGTTCAAATTTCAATGTATTTTGAATAAATTAACGTTATATTTTGTTATTTTATTGTGGAAATAAATTTTGTTATTTAAATGAATAATTTCTGTTTACATTTATAAAAGTGTCAGCTATTGGAGTCTCTAGATGTCAGATATTGGATATACTACATTTCGGTCATGTCAATTATTGGTGTAATTACCATAACCTTGTTTATTTAATTTTCTTAACATTAACAAAATTTAAATAGCTTTTGGTTACGTCAATTTAAAGATAAAGGATCAATCAATTTTAATAAAATATTAGCGACTGTTTTTATTGATTTTAAATATTTTTTTATTTAAATTGTTTGAATTCTTTCTCTTAAACTGTCAGCTATTGGGCAACTTACCTTATACCTTTCCCTTAACCAGTTAACTGTGGCGATCTTTTTAGAAAGCGCGCACCAGTGTGTGTCGCGATAATCAAGCGATAGGAAGTAATCGGATAATGTTGGATCAGATGATCCATGAAACTAGACTTCGACCTGTCCATCGATCATTAAAGCCCCGATGTTGTATTTACCGTGCAATGGTAAATAATGGACTGTCTCCTAGGCTTAGATCTTCAAGTCATACAGTTAATTCACGATCCAAGAAATCTCAATATTTGTTTCCATCTAACGTGTCATCAATAATATTTAAGGTATTAATGATACTTGAAAATGTAAGCCTAGCAAATGTAATATTGAACTTACAACAAAATGTATCAAACAAAAGCCATGCACTTTTTCACGTAAAATATGATTCCGGAATAAAAAATATGGGTTTATGATAAAAAAGACAAGATGACCTTGAAATAATCTGAAAGGCGTCCATGCATTAAAACAAGCAATGCCATTTGACTTCCTACTCGAAATTCTAAAGGACACGTGTCAGTTTGCTTTTCCTAAATCACACATCTTCCAACTTTATTACAATGTGAACTTAAATGGGACACCCTGTATATAAGCAAAAGAGAAATCGTAAAAATCTTTTACTTTTTAAATAATTTAGTATGAAAGTTTGTGTGATCATAAATTATATTATAACCGTTCAAACGAATAAAACTGACAGTACATACGAATTTTGTACCCGTGCAAATATTTACTATAAGACTGAAGTCGAAGAATAACGTTATACTTTGAAGAATTGTATCTGTCAGATAAAAGAAGATTATTAATAAAAAGAAATTCACAATGCATGAAACAAAATTGATGCTCATATTGGTTTAATAATACGGTGTTGCATTTTCAATGCTGTATAATATTATCTAAGTGAAAAGCGATCGATAATATAATTATCGATGACATCTAATCTATAATATTCTAGGCAATGATATAAGCGCGTAACAAGGAAACGATAATCTACTGGGATTGCACAAACTTACAAGGATCGGTGTAGCACGTTGTTCGATAAAAGTAATTATCAGTGCATTATCGATCAGTTTATAACATGAGTACACTTAGTGTAGGCATCATTATAACACAACCGCAGCCAGAACCAAGTAGTAATTTACCAGTCTTAAAAGTAAGTAATTTTATATTTTATAATTATATGTTACCGCTAAAGTAAATATTTTTGTTTTTAGTTAAAATGTCAGTGATTTTTGCGTGAAATTATAACCGTTTCTAAAGACACAGCAATTGATGCTCGTCCTGATTTATAATTGTGTTTTGTTCGCTATTGTTTTCCGCTTGTTTCAAATTGGAAATTCAAGTGTAAAACTTTCACATAATTTTCTACCGTCATCTTTCTCAAACGTATTTACATATAGTCTTCTGTGAAATTCTAAGTGATACTTAACTCCTCCACTTACTCCGGAATTCATTAGTTTTAACACTAGAACTACCAACCAGTCAAAATGACGGATTTCAGATTTCCCATTTTATATTACAAAATTTTATTGTCGTGATTTTATGAAAATATCTGTCATATTTTGTTGAGGTAAAAACTAGTTCTATGTGTTACTTGATGCTTTAGTATTTATTTATTTTTCATTCTTCGATAAACGAGCATTTAATGTCGGTAGTTCTAGTGTTAATTACCTGCGTGAAAAGCTACTCTGTGATTCCACGACTACGCTATTAAAAAATGTTATTGTACAATCTGTATATTTGTAACACAGTATCTGAATATTCTATAATAGTATTTCGTATAATTATTTTCCAACAAAATGAGTATTCTTTAGTTACATACTAACCGAACTGTTTTTCTATCAGCGTACAAATACCTTTTCACTGAAAGTAATCAAAATTCAATAATTTTGAGAACAATTTGAAACATCAATTTCATAAGCAATGAAAACTGGAGTATCTTCGTTCATGTTACAAAAATTATAATCATTTAATTATTTAATTAATAAAAATCCATACGCCATAAATGGATTACGCTGGGACTTTTGAAACAGGAGAAGAAAACGCGATTGTAGTATTTGTAGTAGCCTAGTTGCAGGAGTTTAGAAAATATAGATAGTAGTACAAAATTAAAACTATTTATATTCTTAAATACTAGCAGAATTATGAAAAAACATTATTTTAGCAAAATTTGATCATTAGTTTTTGATAACAATAAGTAAACAAATAGTTTTTAATCAATTTTGTTAGTATAATCTTAGCTTCGTACCCGGTTTAACCAGTTAAGTGTTTCACGACTATATCTATCATAGAGATGTAGCAGAATTTTGTGTCATGACGACTATATCCGTCATGCGTAAAATTTTGTTACAAATTTGATATTTAAATTGTAATTTTGGCGAAAACTAAATTATATTCGTAAATTGTAATATGTTTAAAATGTTTAGATGTCAACACGAAATGAAATAAACAGATAAAAAGTGTAAATGATTTGAGATGGATTCATAAATTCTTGAGAGCTAACTTGTCATCGCTTGATTATTGCGACACACCGGTGTGCGCTTTGCAAGAAGATCACCACAGTTAACTGGTTAAAAAAAACAGAATAGGGGCGCTGAGAACATGAAACACTAAAAATTAGTTTTTATGAGACTCTATGAGAATATTTCTTTTCGTTAAAAGATGCTTATGGAAAAACGGAAGAAATAGATAATGAGGGTTTTTAACCATTATACAGTGGATCAGAGAACCCTGATTATGGCCATTATGCGTTCTTCCTTCATATTTTTATGAAGGTATTTCAGATCATCCGATAGGTTTAATAATTTTAGTGTTAGGACAAAAGGGAACATTTTGACGGTGAGAAATCAAAATTTGTGATGAGGAAATATAAACCTAACCATGAAATTTTTAAATCCACTCAAAATATCGAAAGAAAACTAAAATTTTATATATTATATATGAAACCTAAAGTTCTATATTAATAAACAATTGAATATCTTCTGAAATTTCTACTAATCTATTTCTAACTAATCAACTTCCGAAGATTTATTTGTCGTAAAAGACTTACTTAACGATTAAGTTTGCTAAGGATTAAAGAAAAGATATTGATGATAAAATAAAACATAGTATAGCACAATTGAAAATCGTTCAAATACAGTTTATCACTGACCATTTATAAGTATGGCTGCTTTTTTAGGATGTACATTCATTTCATAGATCTCAATTATTCATGGGAATATTTTGAACACAAAATGTCACTTTGCACGTGTTTTTTTTAAGTTTAAGTAACAGTTTCATCTTTATAAAAATGATGTAATATAATTATGTATTATAACAGTAATACTAATGATATATTTTAGCACTTACTATTTTTTTTTATAAAATAACATAAAATGTTAGCTATGAGATTATGCATGCATTGCTGAAAAAGAAGAAAGATATGAATAGAATAAACCTCACTTGTTGACAAAGATAATATAACTTTCCAACTAATCAAATATAAACTACACGTTGGTGTATGAGATTAAAAAATCGTTTAATTACTACTTATTACCACTTGAGAGGTAATAATTAAAAAAATTGTCTATAAATTAATTTAATTTTGGGTTTATCTATATGAATTGAAGATGTGTTCACACAGAAAAATTTGTATGTAGTAAGTGTATAAGTGTATACTACAGTGAACAGTGTCCTTGATAGAATAAATCGCTTTCCCTCCCCGCTATAGTAAATTAATAACGAACTTAAGCGTTCTCCTTTATTTGCAATAATTACGATCTATAATTTTGCAAAATGATTACTTTTGATAAACTATGTAATTATACGACATTGAAATGAAACCAGAAAATTCTTTTATGAATAATTTTTCCTGTTGATATAATCACCCAACCTTAGTTTTCGAGATATTTATAAAAATATTTTTGATATATCGATTTTGACGTAGATGAATTTGATTTAGTTGGGTTATAAATACAAAAGCAATAATAGTTTTATACATATAAAGTTTGACGAGACATTTACCTCAACAACACATTTAATAATTGCGTAGTCGGTGAAATACATATGAGTCATTTCACGCCAACTCCGATTTTGTTCTAATCGAAATATGTTGTAGTCCATGTGAAATTAGGAAGGGGTTTATGTAATCATTTTGCCTGTTTCGAATTTGCTAATGAATAACAAATCGTCAATGTTTACAATTTTTGTCCATTTTGGCGAAAATAGGAATTTTTTTCTCAGAAACTATTCAACCGATTTAGCTAAATCTTTTTTTGTTTCATTCATGAAGGATTGGGCTATTTTAGAATATTTTTTTTAATTTTGTCAATTTGTTATAAAATTTCGGAAAGTTTAAACAAATTCATTTTTTGGGTTTTTCTCAATGACGAACTTAAAGGGTTAAAATTTAAAAAAATATGTTTATATTCTTTGAAGCTTCCCCTTTAAAATGAGCCCTTCAGAACAATGGAATCTCGAAAATTGATGTCACTACAAGCTGGAGAAGGACGCGGAATACCCTCGTTTCAGGCGAGTCGCGCGCTAAGCTATTATGATCGGTTATTTTATGTCACTGGTCTGAAAATAATACAAGACTTCGTACACGATCATTTGATGAAACCCCCCTAATTTTACATGGATTACAACATATTTCGATTGGAACAAAATCGGAGATGGTGACTCCCAAAAATGATTGATTTGGCGTGGAATAACCCATATATTTCTGTATAGAATTGTAATTACTATAGTAAAAATATTTCTGCATATACTTCAAAATATACCATTTCTATGCCAGTAAAATATACCAGTTGTATAATTAAGAAAAACTTATTCATAATATTGACCTTGACAACATGCTTCAAGGATATAGAAGTGAGTGGAAAAATCAAATTTATGAATAATTGTCGACATTTTTTCTAATAAATAATGCAATTCTACAATCTTTCGTTAAGGTAAATTTATAATTAGTTAATGCGTATATTACTCTTTCACTGTTTTGCTCTAAATGCAACATATCTATTACATACAGTACTAATTCAAATATCATGATTGTCTCGAAATATTTTCGTTGAACCAATTACATTTATGCCTTAAAAACTGTGTTGATAAATGTAATTGGTATAAACATTTACCGATTCTTTCATATGGTTAAAAATTATTAGATACACTGCGATTATTAAAAAGGTAAAGATGCTTATAACTTTCTATTTATTCTACCGCAGCACTTTGCTTAAAAGGTGACATTATATAAAGTCGAACCGATTTAGTTAAATAGCATTTTCACCTTCGGAAAGAATTTTCTAAAAGTGTTATTTTGCCAAGAAATAAAAAATATTTTTATTTTTAATAAGAAACAATGTTTTTTTTTTTTTGTTATTTTGAATAACATTAATAATGTTTTAACGTTGAATATGAATTGCACTCTTCGGTGTATTGTGGACTACTATTTGAGATTATTACTTTACATGAAAAGATTGTGGCATTTTAGACACGAATAAAATTGTTTATTTTGTTCATGGCCTTTAAAAGTGCTGGAACTTGTTAAGAACTTTATTCCGAACAATTTCTAACTTGAAATGTTTAAATTGAAAGTATAAAATTAAAAACATTTATAATTAAAAATATATTAAAATAGTTAGCTTTTCTCCTATTTCCGCAGTTTTTATATCTATAAACAAACGAAAAAAATTCCAATTTTATCCAAGATATTATACTATTTAATATTTTTGCAACTGAATTGCAGATATAATGCAAAGTAGAGAAAGAAAATGTTTACCTGACACATTATCTATGAAAATAGAGTAACTTAAATTTTTACCATTAGTGTTTGAATGCCACCGTCAAATGGCTTTCAGAAAATTTGAATTCGTTTAAAAAAATATAATTTTATTACTAACCTACGATAATATATATAAATCGATAAAATCATTGTTCGCAAGTACAGTTTAATACAAAAATACTTTATTACAATGAAGTACCATAAAACAAAGGTTTATTCAGATAATTTTTTGGATGAGATATAAAAAAAATATAGAAAAGTTCAACCACTAGACGTGAATAATAAATAAATGTATATAAATGTATTATATAGTGTAGAAAGATTATTGTACATAAACAGTAATGATCTTAAACACGGGAACATACACTTCTATTCGATAGAACAAAGATAAGCATTGAGATTTTTCTTCCATTTTCAGTAAACATTAGTCACCTTAATCATGCATATGACATAAATAATACATCGTTCTTTGAAATAACTATCGGAGAGAGATGTAGAGATGCCTTTTTCAATTTTTCAAAGTTCATTTTTCATGATTCGAATACTTGGTAGATTTTCGTGAATGCTACGTCCAACGTTTTGTTCCACGCTTCAGCTACTTCCGGTGTGAATTGTTTCCCCAATGCTTGTCGCAGTACTTGTAATATCACTTCTTTCAAATTCTAGAAACGAAAAACGTTTTCAAATCATAAGTTTTACTTATCAATTATTTTTTCTAATGATATGTTAAATCATTTCAAAAATTTGTGTCGCCAAATATCCTTTCTGGTATATATTTTATATTAAGCGATAAGATGGCTGATCAAAACAACAGAAATGTTTCCTTGCATACTAGTGAATAGTGAGTTTCAAGAAACAAATAACAAAACATTAGATAAAAATTTATTTATGATATTTCACTTGCTTAGTACTTACACACAACATATGAATGTTTTATAAAATAAAATTAAAGAAGATTGTAATTGATAAAATTACGTTCTACACTAATAATACTATCTCTTTAGCAAACAAATAAAAAAGTGAGAGACAGAAAATGAACATACTTTTCCATAATATTTAAGGATATTTTTAATATTTTAAACTCATCGATGTAAAAAGCGTCACAAACTTTTGAGATAACTTAACATTTTGTTTTGAGATAACTTAAATTTTTGTGAGAAAGTATAGTTTGGTGCAATAAATTATACAATCATGTTAGATTAATTTTGTTTGACATCAAGTAACCGGAATAGTATATACGATTGATTTGCCATTATCATTTTTGCATACCTGAAATTCTTCCTTTTTTTGGCCGCGATTTTTATGCCTCTCAGCCAAGCCGGTTAAGCTTGCCTCCATTAATCCTGGGTCGTGCAAAGAATCGATAACATTATTTAAGGCCGCAATTACGCTAGCACAATGAGCCTGAAACCTCTTATTATCCGGCAGCTGGTTTAATGGAATGTCCTTGAAAGCTTCAAAATATCGTACATACGATGGATATTTTTTAAAAAATCTGGAAACGATTAGCCAGCTCTTAATTTTTGAAGCATTAAATTAAGAAATGTTAGTTAAAAATATGGGAATGAAACAGGTATTTCTGATCTTTGACGATTTGGCAGTCGACACGGATCGGAAAAGTACAATGATTTATTGCGAATAAATGTTGCGGTAAGTGACTTACTCATTCTCATTTGCATGCAACAGAACGTACTTTCAAAACATTTACTAGTTTCTTTGTATTTAAACACAAGTGCGACGGAAACGTAAGAAGCACATAATATAACTTTCAAAAAATACTGCATGAAAATGAAAAAGAATATTGGTATTCATTTTGAAAGGAAATTTAAAATATTCGACTCGAAAAAGAAGTAAATAGTTAAAGATGTACTACATTGCGTCACTCATCTTTCGCTTGTCCATTTTTTAATTTTCTATGAAGATAAGCGCAACTTATCTTTTGCTAGTTTTTATATTATCGATTAAGATAAATGCAATAACAGTGTGGACAAGGTTATCGATGCACATTCATGTCACGTATCATTTTGGAAACGTATCTTTCTTGTTTAAGTTGAAGTTTTCTATATCACAATTACGATTACAGAGCATGCAGCTGATTTTCAAAATAAATTAATTTATAAATATATTTCAGATAGTACAATCGTAGAATCTCTCCGAAGTAAAAATGAAATACTTACGCGCCCATAACAAGAACTCCAGCACCTACTTCGTCCTTTCTTATTATACTCCACGTATTTTGCACTAATTTCTTCTGTTTCTCCGTGAGCCCAGTGGCCTGATCGATTCTATTATCGTCGGACGAGATGCCGAGTAAACGAAGAAACGAATCCATGTTCAGTGATAATATCGTTAAAATACCTTTTGCAGAAAGAACACAATGTTTCGTAAACAATATGAAAGCCAACTGTGTGGATCCGCGTGTCGAAAATGACCATTCTGGGAAAGATCGATGAATGATAAATGAAAGAAATTGAAGAGAGCAAAGGTCTCAAGGTCTCGGTTGAATGCATCGACCCGTTTAGATCACGCCATGATCGTCAGTTATCAGGGAATAAGCGGTCGATTCAAGCTATTGCAATTACCGTAATTCTGAATGATATATCACGTGCCACGTACTGTCGTTGCAATTCGCTCAATCGCTGACACGGTTGGACGACGACTACTCTCGTTGTTCGAGCCCGACTGACGGCACACTGCCTATCTAATGCTATTTTAAATCCACCCCCTCCGCTTTATTGCCGCCACTAATGCCGCACGTGGTTAAATGATTAAAGGATTAAGCCTCTTTACACGATCAGCATCCAACTGGTTAAGTCGGTTAACCGATTTGACTGTTCAATGCTTTGGTCACTGAACTCCGCTCCTCAAACGCCAGTGGTATTTGATTCTTCGATCATTTCTAACGGACAAAAATAATCGAATTGAATGGACGATTTATTGCTGCTTCAACTATTTTACGATAGGGGAGATATTCATTTAATCATTGAAGATTAATTGAGCCGTTTATTTTGAAAGTGGCCTAACTCCGTTTTTCAATTTTTTCCGGTTATCATGGTTACGTGTACAACTTTATGTTATTTATCAGTAAAGCATTTCAGGTTGCTTATAATCCGAGCAAATACGATAATTCTTGACACATAAATTTTCAGAGTTAGTTTAATAATCGAACCGTGTAGTTTGAAAGTGGCCTAACTCCATTTATACTTAAATAATCAAGATAATATATTTACTATTGATAATGTCGGAAAGTAGTGATGAAGGTAATTTTAATTAATTAGTATTTACAATTTAACCTCAGTTTTTGGACAACAAAAACAACAAATTACAACAGCAAAATTCAAGGACATAATGGACCTATTACGATATATACCACCGGAACATCATGATTACTTCAAATCCCTTTTACACACACAAAATGTAGATGAGTAGTAAATTGTTTTGTAATAAATTTATGTTTGTAATTTTGCACATTATGTAGTTAATTGAATCGCATAAATTATGTTCCTGAAGTGTTTTAAAGATATGTAAAATAAATTCAGTATTGGTTTTTTCAATTTGAAGCATCTTAAATTATGTTGAATGGACTTGGGCACCTTCAAATTTTATATTGAATCTGGCTGTTAATTTTGAAAGTAGCCTAACTCCATTCTTGATAGGAAAACGCATATTATTCACTTAATAATTGCCACTATTTTAATAGGAACTATAAATTTAACACCCTTAGATACACTTAAGCAGTACGACTCATTAATGTCCTATACGTATATTTTTAAATTCATTGAAACGCAAACCCTTAAATATCTCGATTTTAAGATAAATGGACTTAGGCCACTTTCAAAATAAACGGCTCAATTAGGATCTGAAGTGGTAAGCTCGATAGATCGAGTTTATTGCTTTAATCGATTAACCTTGCGCGACATACTGCTGCTTGTGTTATTTCATTGCTACTTTGTTACACACTTTCTTCGCAAGTTTTCGTGTATGTTGCACAGTTTACGTTCACGCTTTCGCAATATGTTTTAGGAATCATAAAAATCATTATTAAAATTTTTGTATACGTATTGATTAACAAACTTTTTTTAATATTATCTTGCTATAAGATTTATATAAGAATCATAATTAATTCGGTGCGTAATATGTTTGAAGATATCTTCCTATATACAGTTAAACGTCACTATCATCGTAGATAACTTCTTTCGTTATACTAATTAAGCAGTTACACTGACCTAAACTAACTTGCAGTATCACTTTCATCGCGTTTATTAACTGACATTTCATCATTGCATAATGTCTAACAGTGTCAGGATCTATTTCTTGATCATTTAATTTTTAAAGTTTTTAAGCGGAGTATGATTTTTAATTCAAAAACATGTTTATATCTAGCGATGAATTTTGTCGTGTTTATTTCGACATAACTTAAATAAACATAAGATATTCGATTTGGTATAAACAACTATGCGAACAAAGGCACGTATACTTGGTAATCATAGTCACGTACTCATGACGCTCGTCGTGAAAGTGTTAAGGAATACTGAATGCATATGTACAAGATCTGATATACAGAATCAAAATTGTTTAAAAGATTATAAATCTTACATCCATTCAGAATCATCAAAAACGTCTTAAATATGTAAAATGAAATTATAGATACATTTGAAAATTAACTATTCGCTTGCTTAAAAGAATTTTGTGCTTTCACGAAAGGAAAAGTTCAGCAATATTTTGAATGTGATATGTTTTGGAAATAGGAAATCTTCATAGGTTATGTGAATTACTGTTAAATTTTTAACTAATGATACTTACAGTACCGTAGAAGGTATATTTTAAATGATGAAAGTTCCGTTCTTGAACACAATTTTTATCCGAAGTTTAGAATAAGTAGTAATTGGTTTCGAACGTGTTCGAAAGCGCGATGCTGACTTTGTAAAAGCTTATAACCGACTGTCCCAGCGCTGGTCAAACCTTCTCCTCGAAAACTCATTAGAAAAAGAAAAGAAGTCTAGATAAAGACAGAAACTCAAGGAAGTAGGGAAACCCAGAAAACCGTTGAAAGATTCAAAAAGGGACAAATAGCGGAAGTAAGTCATAAAAATGAAAGTGAAGAGGTTCGCAAGGGTCTGAAAGCGAACATTAACCAGGCCCCGGCGACACTCTGCAGAAAACGTAGGAAAGGTTGAAAACATAAAATTAGAGAAAACAGGAAAAGAGTGCTGAAAAATAAAAAAGATATATAAAACAGAAAGACGTACTATACAAAGTTGTCTGTAATTATAAATTGGAAAAAGTCGCTTCCTTTTTATTGTAGAAGATATTTTCGTAAATCTGAACTTCAGCAACTCTGTTGATTTTTATCAAAATTCGGAGTCCCAAAATTATTTTCGATAAAAATTAAACTCTTTTTATCTCAGATAATTATAAATTATGCTATACTTTATGACAGTAATAAAATGGATTATACACAACCCGTCTTTGAACGTTTATTATAAATTTAATAGCAGTACACGTGAAATCCTATTAGGTTTGCTGTTTGAAGATACAGTATTTTAATGACTTGAATTTTTCATTCGCAGATGCGGAAAATTTTAATATTTACAACTTTAGCTACTCTTACGACTTACATTCATTTTACGACAGCCAATAACATAATGATATAAAAATAGAGAAACAAATTATATTTCGGTTTGTAATGAGTTTATTTATGACTTACGAATTAAACGCTCACTCAGCGTTTTTCGTTTTTATGGTTATAAAATTTAAATAATCGTCAAGTAGTAATACGTACGAGATATTTTGTTCAAACTTCCAGATTAAATATTAGTTCCAAATATTTTGCTGAAATTCAGTAATTTCAGTTCTAGCATCCTTGAGATATCGGCTATCATCTGTAAAATCTCGACAAACTGATTATTTTGTTTTTTCTCTAATTGTAAGATATGAACTGAATGTACAATATCTTGATCGATGGCATTTAAGTAGATTCACTTTCCTTGCTCAACAAAATATCTAAGTTGTGATCACTGGACATACATGACAGTATCTACACTCTCGATTGCCAGCTATAAAATACTTAGAATATAAAATTCCAATATTTTGCCAAAATCGTTGGTTTAATAGTGATAAGAAAAGAAAACATGACTGAATGATACTGGAATAATACCACTCCATGGTAAGTGGGGATAACGACTGCCATAGTCACGTGATTGCCAAATATAGAGGCTTTATTGCGTAAATACGGCATGGCGATATCTAGGTCAAGAACGGGAACATAATAATGAAATAATAAAAAACTGTGCATGTAAATGTATCTTTTACTTTAAAAACTGTTAATGCTTAGAGTAGATAGATAAAACACTTTATAGTATAAATATACAATATTACTTGAAGATTAGCATGTATTTACACTGTTCAGCACCCACTCGTCTACTTATCCATCACAAAAGTCGTTAAAATTATAAACAATTAAATATTTTTAATTTTACAAGTTTTCTACATTTTCATTTCTTGATTTTAATTTTATTCATTTTATGATTTTATTTCTCCGTATAGATACCTGCATTTATATCGAAGACAAACAAATATTTTAATTGTTTTTTAAGTGGTACGAAATTATATGTGAAAAACTAGACACTTTTAAATATTTATTTTGTTACTAGAAAGTAGAATAACATTCGCGATATTTTTTCTGTAACGGAAACAAAATTGTCATTATCTGTGTTAGTTAATATAGGGAAAAATATTTTTTAAAAGTATTTAGTTCGTAACAGTAAAAAAGTAAATAGCTTGATTTTATAGGATTTACTATAACAAAAATCAAATAAGAAAAAATGATTTTAAATGTTACGAAAAAATTTTGAATGAATCATCAGAATATGCTTGTCCAGACCAAGTGTAAATAATTTATATAATATTCAATTAAGATAACCTAGATATTTATTGCATATATATGGAACAAGATAATTTTAATTTTAGCCATTATAGTTACCAAGTCCAGATAAATAAGAAATTGCTCGTAATTCACCTTTATGAGATCGCGACGATATTAGTTTGGTGGTGTTCTTTCCATTAAACTAGAGGGAAGCAGACAACTGGTCTGCTAGCAGTAGGATACCTATTATCAAGTGGAGGCATAAACCTTACTCTTAGCTGCTCTATAACTGAGCGAAATCATTTGGCTGCACACCCGCGTATCACATAAACCGGGTACATGTCAGCTGCGGAGACAGGCCTTTCGCCAAGGAGACAAACCGCACCTGAGAGCTGTTCAGCCGATGTCAGGTGCTCTATGTTATCAAAATCCTCTATGTCTCCCTCAATCCGCATTCTGGATTGGTACGCTTCTATTGTTTCACCCTCATGACGGTCAAGTACCCTCATTCCGGACGTTACATGTAAATTGCGCTTTAGATCCGTCAGTTTCATAGGATATACGGGCTAAAAAATCTATTTTGCCCTGAACGTCATCAAAATCATCCGCAAGATTTTGCAGATCATAACCGTTCGGTATTATATCATCTGGATTGAGCAGTAAGTGATTTCTCCAAATTGTTCCAGGAATAGGGTTGTTATAAAACCTGCGCCTAATTTCTGAAGGCGTATCAGAATTAGCAAGTGCTACCGTGCGTCGCAGATTAGAGAAGATGACAAGTTCAGATTGGGGTATGAATAACCCATTCCCTAAATATCTATCCGCTGCAAATTTCGGGTAGTAGGTTCGATCGTAAACCTTAACGCATTCTATGGAATTGATGCTTCTCGACACTTGATCAGGAAAGACCACACGAGATTTGCATAACTGCATAAAATCCGCAGTATTGCGAAGATCGTAATAATCGTCGTGATTATCTGTCACCATCGAAATTGCCCGCTGACAATATTGAACTTTGCTAAGGACACTCTATAAAATTGAATAATATTTCCGCGCACTGGAATATTTCTAAGATCTATCATAGCTAGAAATACAGATACAGAACCAAATCCCATACTACGTGTTGTTATACATAAAATTATCGCTTTTAAAGGATGGATAGACTCCAATCGTTCAGCGGTACATTGTTCGTTCTTGTCCCCTGGTAGTAACTTTTCACACAGGGCTTTAGAAAGCTCCGCGTCTATGATGGCGCCACGATTTTTTTCGCAGCTCATCCCCTCATTTCCGTTGGAAGTTTCGACGAGCAGAAGAACTTCTCTGTGGTCGTGCGGCCGGCTGATATTCGCCGATGTCACGCGCCAAATTGGCACCGCTTCTGCGCTCGAAGGCGCTTTAACCGCATCTACTACTGCTTTCGTATGTTTAAAGGAACGTTTTGACATGATGTCAGGTCGCTTTCCCAGGCTGCAATCAAAATCCTGTAAAAAGTTCGAAAATTCTCTAAAATTTGTGTAAAAAACTTCACGACGAAAATCATAATTTTAATCATTTTTTTAATTAATTCAACACTTAATAAATGTAATTGTTAAGACCATTATTATGTATTATTAGTTATTTTACTTACTGGGAACAAATTTTTTTTATGAATATCGTGTAAAAATTGCACATTTAATTTTCTAAAAACGAAGCCGGTAAGTTTCAAAAATGACTTGTTTTCACACCGAGATCAAGAATACGTCCGATGTTTTAAATAAAATTATGTCTTTGCACGTAAGTGGATTCTTTGGAACATTTAACAGAAAATGTATTAGGGTATAACACAGGACAGTCTCAGATATTTTGACTCCAAAATATAAAATATCATTTATAAAAATGTTTAAAAAAATATTTTATTGATTTTTATACTTTTTTACTTAAAAATTGGTCTAGATAAAAAGATGTACGATTCTATTTAAAAACATAATGAGTAAATTTTTATTATATCGTTTTAATGAATTACATTTTTCACAAAGATCGATAATTTGTAAGATTTTACAAGTATTAAAAAATAATAGTACAAAATAAAAAATTCTTGGTATCTTCTAAATTTTGGCATAAACAAATATTAACAATTAACAAACAAATTGTAATGCATTTTATGTTAATATAAGCTTTATCAGTGATTGTCGAATTATTATTCAGATTGTGTACAAAGTATGTTATTAAAATTATTATATAAAAATAGGTAAGACGCATATACCTGTATGACATTATATTCTGTATGAAAATATGAAAAACGAAAATACAACTCAGGTTACTAAAACTGTTGGTAGAGTAAACTCGATATAATGAAAATATCAAAATTTCGTCATTGATTTTCAAAATGTATTAATTGTGGTATTGATTTATATATTGATTTATATTATTTATATTATTGATTTAATAAAAAAGTGAGCAAAGAAAAATTAAAAATGCTTCAAATAATGAATAAGTCACGCAACACTTAATTGCCTATAATCTAATCGTAAAAAGACAATTTTATTGGTAGAATGTAAAAATCGTTCTAAAAATATAAGAAACATTCGAAGAATTTCTTAATGCTGCTCTGTATAAAAATTCAAAACATCAATTTATTGAAGGTCATTCTTCAATTATAATCGCAAGTCATTTCATAAAATTAGCGATAACTTTGTATACATTTAATACATATATTTTATAAGAACTATGTAAAATTTTTTGTATGATTAATGTACGTTATAACCAGCTTTAATTAAAGCGTGTAAAATTAGAAGGAGAATTCAAGATATTCGTGATCAAAGCGTATTTATAATTCTCGTCATAATTTACACGCTGACGTCATTTTATGAATCGCAATCTTCATTGCCTAAAATTCCTAAGGGACCAGTATACACGCGAGATATAAACGACTATAGATTTCAACAAATATACGCGCAGAAAAACGAGTATTCCTCTTTCGTCTGTGATTGAACATACTACAAAAAGAAATGATGAAGAAATTTAAAAAAAGTTTTGATAAGTTGCAAAACAATTTATTTTCAAATAAGATCTTCGATTGACACAATAAATCTTACAATTAGTCGCGTTATTTGTCCCACTGAAACAAGACGTGCGGTGATTATCAAAGATCTTTGCGAAATAAATGCAGCTTTGTGCACACCTGACAGGTGGTAAACTTGCGACACTACTTTGTATGAAATTCACGTAATGACAGTCGAACAAAGATACCAATCTTTTTTGCGTTCAATGCTGCAAGCTTTGGTATGAAAATATTGCATTATAAGCACACAAGTTTCATAAACAAATTTCAAAAAAATTTAACACATAAAATTAACAATCTGATGGAAATTATTCTTTTTTCTAGGAAACCGCAACAATGACTGAGGAAATCTGTGCAGAGAAAACGCCTGCAAGGACCAACATTTATCGGAATCAAATAATAGCCGGTCTTGTGGGTAAAGTATTCTAATTAGTATATATTATATAAGTAGAAAAATTATATATTCTTACGTGTCTCACTTAACTGCGTGTACTCTTATCGGACTGTTTGTTTGCAACAATTCCTCTTTAAAGTTTTCTATATCGAGATATTGCAAACGGTATATTAACCAGTTAATTGTATTTGACGACTATATCCATCATGGAGATGTAGCAGAATTTTGTGTCATGACGACTATATCCGTCATGCGTAAAATTTTTTTACAAATTTGATATTTAAATTGTAATTTTGATGAAAACTAAATTATATTCGTAAATTGTAATATGTTTAAAATGTTTAGATGTCAACACGAAATGAAATAAATAAATAAAAAGTGTAATAAAAGATCGCCACAGTTAACTGGTTAAATAAACTTTCCCGAAAAAAACGTTATAAAAAATTAGGATTTAACAGCATTCCTAAAACAAATTATTCAAATGGAATAAAAACGAATAACGGCAAATTAACAAATGATTACTAAAATGCTAAATTGTTATTTGACTGCAAATCAAAATTATTTGGACATAATTTAAGCGATAGTTTTTATGTATATCAAGGTATCAAAGATGTATGCTCTTCAAAGTCAATTTGTTTAAACGAAACATCTTGCAATGGGATATTTTTATGAACATATGAGCCGTTCAATGCACAAATCGACTAACTCCATAAAACAAAAAGCGGAGAAATGCGATGAAATAATGTGCATAGGTTTTTAAAATTCCTTTGGTAATATAAATTCAAATAAAGTGTGCAGAATGCATAAATACAAATCTGGCTATCATCTAAAAGATGTAAAATTATAAAAAAGAATAGAAAAAATTTATTTCAGAATGACCTCTGAAATATATTATTTATTATTCAGTGGCCAAAATAAATATTGTCGTTTAATGGTGTTAATCGTTTATGTTTAGAAAAATTTGTATGAACATAAAAAGTTAGCATTATACCAAGTGCTTTTACACTTAAATTTAAGATTTTTCAAAAAGTGGAGTTAATCGATTTGTGCAGTGAACGGCTCATATATAAATATCAAAGTTCAAAGAGTCGTTCAAGGTTGTTAAAATTTAAGTACGATAAAAAATATTTTCTATGAGATTTTCATAAGTGTTTTATTTGTTCTAACTTCTTGAGTTTTTTTATTGTGATCAACATTTCGTATATATTGCAATTTACAGTATTTATCATATGAAAATTCGTAACATGTCGTTCTTGTATAAAAATAGAGAAAAATGTTTATGAGTTAATTATTCAACAAACAATACATTTGTAACAACAGAACATCTTTTCTTTTTCTAATCTTACTAATATTTGAAAATGAACTCTCTCTAGTGTACCATAATTAAAACTTTCTACGAAAAAAATGTTATGTAAGTAACAGACATTGAATATCCTTTAACTACAGATTGCTAAACGCATCTTAAAATATGTTGTTAAAAAATAAGTCAGAAAGACGGTAAAGTGTATTGGACCTGAATTGTAATAGAATGAAATATTTATTCACTATAAGAAAATTGTATTTCATTTCATCGAAAAAAGCAAAAAAAAACGAAATGACTTTCCGAACAACCCAATACAAACTGTGTTTTTAACAAAAATCATCAATTTCAGCGACCTCGAAGTATGCTGTTAATATTCATATCCTGAGCAAAGTTTGTTCATATAACCTCTAGTTAGTCCTTGGTTTTAAAAACATTCGAAAAAATATTCTTTGCGAGGCGTAAAACCCTAGGTGCAAGGTGACCGTGAGATTTTCTTTAGCAATCTCATCCATCATTGCAAACACACATTGAATAAATAAACACGGCAAATATAGAATATACAAACATATGATGATGATATACTTAGAAAGGTCGATTGGTTAAATTACGTTTTTGCGATCGCCTTGTGCCGCAGATTCTGAGTTGAGTATTTCCGCGAGTATCTCGAAATGTGGACACAATTTATGATTTCTACCACGACCTTATACCTATTTAAAGATGCCTTTTGACACCTTTTCGTTTGAATGCAAATATTACCAAAACCGTTGGGATTTCAAATTATCAGTTAACTGTAGATAATTTGAAGAATATATTTGTTGATACATTGGTAAATTCTAGCTGAATTCATTAATTTACAAAATATAAATATAACTGTGTAGATTAAAATGCAATATGGCGGAAAATAAGCAAATATCAAAGTCATGCCGCAACTCTTTTATTTTCCGTTACAACTGAAATCCGAATTCCCTAATCTGCTTATAATTTATATGATTTTGCAAAACGGTATTAATATTTATATTTAAAAGAGTTTAAAACTAGGCACTGTCATGAAATTCTTAAGGTGTCAAAGGACACCTCACGGTAAAAATAAGTATACCATATCCATATTTTTAGATTTAGGATGAACTGAAAGAAAATGCTGTCGTTGAATTAATTTAACAATTATTGCACGAAAAGTCAAAAAATTAATTGTATAGAAGTGATTTAATTTAGAGAATCATTTTAAGTTAAAATTTAAAAGATGTTAATGGACCCACTATTAAATTTTAGAATATAGTCCCATAGCAAGTGGTCAGACCTTCGGCTAATTTCTTTACCTGCAGCAGCAATAATACCGAAGGAGTCGTTACATTCTGTCGAGTATTTTAGTTTATTGCTTTTACCTTAAGTTTAGCAATAGAGTCCTTTATTTCCAGTTTCTATTCATGTCGAGCTACTGCTTGGTTTTATTACTTGCTATGGTCATTTTTTGGGAACAACTCAGGCTCATCATACGTCACTCAAGCTTCCATGTCCATTCCATTTTGTATAGCCAATAGAAATTAAGAAATTGTTTCCCTCACCCTTATTCTGTAAAAACTGTACGCGTATACTTTGACTGTGACTTTTAACATTCGCAACAGCAACCACTCGTATTAGTTTTGTATAGTCTCCAAGTTTGGAGTGGTCCTTCGAGTAAGGAAATAGTCATAGATAGTATAATAAGAACAAATTTAGTCGGCACATCGCGCGCAATATACAACAGGGTTCGAACGAATTTATTTGAACCACGACACCTCTTGCTAGAAATAATGTTAAATGTGTTTTATTTTATGAAACACTACTATATTGTAAAATACTGCATACAGCATATTTTAATATGTGCTATGATAATCGGCGGACATACACAAAAAAAAAAAAAAAAAAATATACTGATCGAATTGAGTAACCTCCTCCTTTTTCGAAGTCGGTTAAAAACAAGAAAACTGTTCAGATGCAAATGATGGCATATTTCGAAGTCATTGAAATCGATAAGGAAAGTATAATCGCAAATAACTTCCAAATTGTTTATTTAATCCTTCGGAATTATTTTGCTTTCTTTCTCGTAGGGTACTTTGCGACATAAAAATGAAAAATACCTTATTTTTAAGTTACAATATTCTGATAAATTACATGACAAAGCGCTTTTAACTTTTAATGTAACATACATATTTTCACCTTAAGGTTATAATATTAAAATTTCATGATTAGAAATTGTGATTATTCCTCATCTATTTTCTGCAGAAAAGTATCACATATAGTAGAACATATGCAATTATTATAAATCTTTTTTGCTGTCAAAATAACTAAACTTTGTTTGAAAGAATAATAATTCGAATTAGTAATAAAATGTAAAATTACAGTTATCCCTGTTAAAGTTAGGCAATAATAGTTCATTTACGATTTAGAATAGAATACCTTAAGTACTCAATTCATTTTTAAATAAGTACTGTCATCTGAAAAATAATGGATTTGTGTAATTCTTCAAGAATTATGTAAATAATCCAAAATCATTTCTTGCACCACTATTTTACTAGTTAAATATTTATAATAAAAATATATTTATGAACAGAAAGCACTTTAAATGTTGAAAACTATAAAACTATGAGCTGCAGTTAAAAATAGTGAGAATATGTATCAAATTTTCACACTTTTTTAACTAATTATAATGAACCAAAAGGTTCTTATATTTTTCAATGTTCTTCGTTTATTTATACATTAATAGATTTCAATAAAAATTTTCAAAATACAGCTTATTTAAATGCACAAAAAATACTTTTTTAATTTTCACTACAGAATCGCATTAGACATTTGTAAGAAATAACTTAACTCCTTCATTCAATTACAATTTTTCCAAAATTAATAAAACCTGACATTGTTATAACTAACTAATCCAGGTAACTTTTTCAAACAACTCCAATTTAGCCTAATTTGAAAAAGGTTATTGTTCTAAAAGATATATTATTATACTATTAATAACTTCTTAAATCTGAATCTGTTTTTGATTTAAAGTGATTATTTTTTGTCTCTAAACACATTTAAAATCGTAATGACACGTGAATTTCTAGTAAAGCCTTAATGATGAAGTCATTTCAATGATAAAATAATTTTAAGAAAAAAATACACCGACTTCGAAATGCACTAAAAAGTATAAAATAATTTCTATTTCCTAATGAAGTAATTTCTATTTCATTCAATCATATATAATTTCATTCAATTATACAATTACGTAATAGATATGAATGAAACCTATTTATTCGTTAGGTAGCATATTAAATACATTTCAACCTTTTCGGACGCGGCACAAGATGCGTATACTGTACTTACATTTTTAACAGTGAATAGAAATGAGATATTATAACTTAGTTCTATCTTCTCACTTCTCAGTTTGATCATAACGAGGGCGCACATTTAAGTGTAATTTATGATTTATATATTTTGCAATTTTTAAAAAAGCGCCGAAAATAAATTATAGTTTGAGAATATTCATAAAGATTTCGAGTATATTATGTTTTTAATTGTGATATATCAACAGAAAATTGAATAGCATTCTGGCAATAATATGAGACACCTAATTTATTCCGAATTATTTGACATCGACCAAACGATTCAATATTCAGAATTTGTAATTCGAAGTATTTCGAAAGCTTTAAAGCTGAACCATGGATCCTCTGCTATGTTAACTATGGATCCATTATAATTATGCAGAATTAGAGAGCGAAATTTTAATATATAATTATTGTAAAGTTAAATTCGTTTTAAAAATATTCTGTCTTTTGGAAATTACGTACACAATCATTGTCATACTCCAGATTTATAATCATAATTTTGACTCGAAACTGTACTTGTACAAATATGGCAGAATGTCCAAGTTTTTTCGGCAAGCTTTGCCAGCGTATTCTGCATCCAAAAGTAAGAAAAAATATTACATGAGCATATGCTCTTCAATGTTTTATTAAGGAGTTATAATTAATAACACAAAATTATAATAAACTTGCATTTTGTCGACACAGCGTACGTATTCGTAACAACGGACGTCATTTTGCAATGTGAACTCGTTAATAAAAAATATGGATATCAACTACCAAAACAAGTAAACATAAGAGTTCACGTAAACAGAAATAGAGATATTCATAATACGTTTGTACACTGTGTCGACGAAATGCAAGTTCATTATAATTTTGTATTATTAATTATAACTTCTTAATAAAACATTAAAGAGCATATGTTCATGTAACATTTTTTCTTACTTTTGCGTATAGAACATGCTGGCAATTTGGCCGAAAAAAAACTGGGACACCCTGTATATTATATAGACAAAATGATCATTCACATTGAGAATGTAATGATGTAAGATCCACGAGATTGGCAACGCGACAAAAATGTCTAAAATAAACAAGAAAATTACCAGAAGCGTACATACTGTACATGTACGCAATAGTAATTACAAAACATGTTAATGACATAAGTTTCGATAATAACTTCAGTTATATTTTTCATAAACTGGAAGCATTTTCTTTCGTCTAATGCCACAGGCATTATTGTCCTTGTCGTGTGCTAATTTATTTTTTGCATAAAAACAATCAATAGCACAGACATGATATAATGTGTGTTACAGAGTCGTCAGTTTCATTGCAGTTAGACTAAAATTAAATATATAAATCTGAGATATGATTTTAATTAATAGCATTAATATAAAAACGTTTGTTGTCCATATTTCAAATTTCATAACTTATTTTTCTCCAAAATAACATTATTTTACATTGCTATTCGACTTTCTATTTACCCAATTATTTAGAAAGAGTAAAAAGGTCTTAAATTCTAAAAAATACACAATATCCATAATTATGCAATTTACAATTTCTTAGTTTTAATTTCTTAATTTTTTAGTTTTTCTGATATTGCTATACCAAAAAAAGAATCGTATCATATTTGTAATTCTATGATATTTCGTATCCGATACTGTGTTAAATAATATTTTTCTTTTTTCTTTTCAAGCCTCCTTAACACTAATATCATGTGGACTATGTTTTGCCTGGCCATCGATCTATCTACAAAACGGGAAACGTACAGTGCCCGTACCTCCTGACATGAGGAAATGGGTAGACTCTGCGTTACTAGTAGGCGCCAGTCTTGGACCAATCCTTTCTGGTTTACTAATTGACCGTATTGGCAGAAAATGGTTCCTTTACCTGATAGTATCGCCATTTCTTGCCTCTTGGATACTCATCTTTTTCGCCAAAAATTTTACGCTATATTTCGTGGCAAGACTTGTCGGTGGATTGTCAGTTGGAGGTATATACACTGTAATTCCTATATATATTGGAGAAATTGTTGAAACAAGAGTCAGAGGAACTGTCAACGCGTTGGCAGCAGTGGCGCTTAATTTGGGATATATATTTATCTATGGCGTAGGCCCGCTTTTGGACAAAAAGGTAACTTTTACAGATTTTTAAGTACAATAATGTATTTCATAATGAAAGTGGAATGTTAACTTCTTAGTTATATGTATGCAGTGCAGAAATAATTTAACCAGTTAATTGTAGCGATCTTTTTGCAAAACGTGCACCAGTGTATGTCGTGATAATCAAGCGATGACGAGTTAGCTCTCAAGAATTTATGAATCCATCTCAAATCATTTACACCTTTCATTTGTTTATTTCAGTTCGTGTTGATCTTTAAACGTTTTAAACATATTACAATTTACCAATATATAATTTAGTTTTCGCCAAAATTATAATTTAAATATCAAATTGTAACAAAATTTTATTACGGATATAGTCGTCAAACATAATTAACTGGTTAAACAAATAATTAACTAAATTACTTTAATAATTGAAACAAATAATTGCCAATTTATATTATGTACTCATTCGGATTGACGAAATAGCAAAATATGCAGTTACGTTTCAAAATAGATAATCGATTTTTATGTTACTAATTTGCATCAAAATGTAATATTGTATATCCAGTGATGTTACATAGTGTTACATTTTTTATATATTTCAAATATTACTGTTGGAAGGAAATTTAGCGAGCATTTATATTGTTGCAATTTCTTATTTTTTTTTCTCATTTCATGGCGCTCAATAATTTTCATTTAAAGTATCATTTTTTCTGTAGTGATTGCTATGCTTATAGGTAACAAAATCAAACTTACGAGATACGGAACAAATTGATACATTGTAAGAAACAAGTTGCGGTGCTAAATATTTGTAAAATCTTTTATTATGTCTATTTTTATTTACACTTTTAAATTATTTCATTAACAATTTTTTCGATTTTAATTTCTTGTTTTCTTTAGATATTTTATCAGCTTGTGTAATTTCTTTTACGAACATAGTTGTTAGCATATCTAAATTCACTTTCTTTTCTCGTACAGTTGGGAACCTTTAACACACTGATTTTCACTGAAGCAGTTGAAAATTATATTATAGGTAGAATTTTTATTTTTAACAAATCGTATCAAATATTTGCACAATATCTTATTATATTTATTTAGCATAATCTCAAACAGTTAAAACGTGCAATTTCAAGTAGAAAAACAAAGAAATTTTTAATAATATAGATGTTAGATCTATGCAGAAATTGCAATTGAAACACACATACATGGTTAATAATTAACGAGTTAAAACTATCTTAATATTAAACAGCCAATAACTGATTAACAACTATCGGTCCGCATATACTTCTTGACAAACCTATATAGAAATACAAAATTCCCACTGTAATTTGGACTAACTGCATTACGGCCATAAAGTTATTAGAAATATGATACCGCTAGATATTTTCCTTACATAAGTCCGAATCGTGTAACTGTAAAATATTATTTAATTAGTAACAAGGGTGCTATTTATTATTTATTTAGAATAAAGGAGCCACATCTGGTTACGATCACCTTGAAATATGTTGTCAAGATTATCATACTGAACAACTTTTTTCTGTACATACAGGGTGTCCTAGTTTTTTATCCGGCCAAATTTTGTCAGCGTGTTCTGCACGCAAAAGTAAGAAAAAAATGTTCTATGAACATTTGCTCTTAAATGTTCTAAGGAGTTATAACTAATAATACAAAATTATAATGAACTTGCATTTTGTCGACATAGTGTACAAACGTATTATGAATTTCTCTATTTCTGTTTACGTAAACTTTTATGTTTACTTGCTCTGGTAGTTGATATCTACATTTTTTATTAACGTTTTATTAACGAGTTCACATTTCAAAATGACGTCCGTTGTTACGAATACTGTGTCAACAAAATGCAAGTTTATTATAATTTTCTGTTATTAATTATAACTTCTTAATAAAACATAAGAACTCTGTTAGTCCTCGAAATATTTGAAAAAATAACGCGCTTTACTGCCAATATTTGCAAGAAAGAGAATAAATCGCAACTAGTATCTTTTATATTGTTTCGCAGGGCTTTGAAGAGCGAAGAAACGCTCTCAAGCATCAAAAGAGATAAATTTGAACAATGTGTGGAAAAATTAAAATAAAGGTTAGGCAAGTGTATTAATGCAAGTGAAGAATGTTTTAAAGGGGATTGAAGGTTTGCACTTAAAATTTGTATAAGATAAAGAAATATAAGTTCAGTTTCTTTTAAGCACCCCTTCGTATTTCTCATTTTTAAAGGCATCTCTGCAGTTGTTAAACGTATGAAAAAGCTCCATTAGCAACAATTTTTGCATTAAATGACAACTTTGATATAACGCTAAAAATCTGCTTGCAGATGCAAAGTTTCCAAAATTTTGATGATACCTCCATTTGTCAAATGAAATTATAGATTCTCTTGTGCACACACTAACATAACGCAATATTCGTTGTAAAAAATAATTTTTAGAAAAAAAATACACCGACTTCGAAATGCATTAAAAAGTATAAAATAATTTCTATTTCCTAATGAAGTAATTTCAATCAAATGTCAAAGTATATATAGTTATTTTATAAGAATAGTGTGTTATGTATATTTTTAATATTTTGTAGGTACGTTTAATGTTTAAATCCCGCAATTTATACAGTCTCTGATCATCGAATTAAGACCACATACGAAAATTTCGCTTTTATGATCATAACATTATGTCATGTACGGAAAATTGTCTGTGATCGTGCGAGTTATTACTAAATACGATGATAACGATATACATATACCCTGCAATTGATTTGTTACTATCGTGATAGTAATCAAATTGTGTGGGTGATGAGCGATTAAGGGCCGTGTGAGCGTTTACGTTAGGTTCGAGAATCGCAAGGTCAAATGTGATGAGTGCAGCCTATTCAAAAGATTAGTTTACAACTCCCCATCACCATATTATCTGTATTTAAAACAAGAATTACAGATATTTCTGAAAATAATGAAGATATAAAAAAGATATAAAAACGAAAAATAAAATCAAAGGGCAGAAATACAAGATATTCACATGCGTTAATAATGTTATCAGTAATGGCGTATCATGTTAATAGCTAATAAATAGTATCATTACAATTTGGACAGGCCTTTAACCAGTTAACTGTATTTGATGACTATATCCATCATGGAGATGTAGCAGAATTTTGTGTCATGACGACTATATCCGTCACGCGTAAAATTTTGTTACAATTTTATATTTAAATTGTAATTTTGGCGAAAACTAAATTTGATTCGTAAATTGTAATATGTTTAAAACGTTTAAAGATCAACACGAACTGAAATATACAAATAAAAAGTGTAAATAATTTAAGATGAATTCATAAATTCTTGAAAGCTAACTCGTCATCGCTTGGTTATCGCGACACACACTGGTGCGCGCTTTGCAAAAAGATGGCCACAGTTAACTGGTTAATTTTACGAAGAACGTGAAAAATGCTGAAAATTTGTAGTGGTCATAATTTAACGACCAGGAACTGTAAATCTTAATTGTACAGTGACTAGTATTAGCAACTGTTTCATGTTCACAAACATTGTAGCAAAATGTAGATACTCCAAGAGACTTGCCAAGTACACTTGCCAAGGGACCGAAATAATTCAAACAAAACAGCTTCAATATATTCCTAATGAATAAGTTTATGACATAAGTATGTTAGTATTTTTATGGAGAGCACAAGAAATGCGTCGATTGGTGCAGTCAAAAATATATTTTTCCGATTAAAAAACAGTGCAGTTGCATATTTCTTGTGCATCAATGCACAAAATTGGTTGCATAGTATGCATCGTCTGATACCGTTTAACTTTTAAACATAACATTTTATTTTATTTTCAAATGTATGGGAGTCTGTTTCAGTTACATACGGGACATACGGGGTCAATCGTGATAGGATTTTATCAGTATCTTAAAACATACTATTAGACAGAAAAGTGAGAATCTTACACTTTGAAAAATTAAATATGGTCGTGTCATCATAATGTTCTACAAGGTGAATCACGAACAGTGACCAGTAGAAATTACTCTGTTATTAGCAGTCTGATCAAAAATGTTTTTATCAGCTTTTGACGAATGAACTGATCTGCGGATTCTTTGCTACTGCAGCTGAAACAATAAGTTCATTTGCATTGTTCGTCTTAGATTTTAAATAATTTTTCTTTCAAGGAAGTAAACGACCAGTCTTATGAAGTGTTTTCCGTGTCCACTCATAAATGCGTCGCGAAGGTTGACGTTTATCGGGAAATCATTCAACTATCTGCCGAGTGAACATTGCATTACGTCCGCACTCCCCATAGATCATAATCAACTTTTTATCGATATTATAACTTAGCATTATAACCTGTACGACAAACTCCACTAACGACATACTTGTTCAGATATCATTAGATATGTTACAATGTACATATATGTCTACAAACAGTAGGCAAGAGATCAGAACAAAGTAACATATGATGCTTCTTGTAATATTAAGTTTTTTCATTTTTCCTCCAACCAGACGAAAAAATCCTCTAACAAACAGACGTAAAAAATAATATGTTTATTTGCAAAAAATTCAAGGTGACCTTAAAAAGACATAAAAAAGGAGTTGAGAAATAATTCTTCATAGTCATGTTAAAATTCATATAATTTGATCGTACTGTATAACATTATGATAACACGGTCATATTTAATTTTTCAAAGTGTAAGATTCTTTATTTTCTGTCTAATAATATCCTGAATAGATGTATAAGAAAATACATTTGTACGAATTTCTAGATTTATCGCATAATTATGATTGTTTATTGAAATATCTTCCTTATCACTATCGATCTTGACCAATTTTTATTTGTTAAAAAGTTTTTAGTCAATAACGAGCAGCAACTAGAACCTTCCAGAAATAACTTAGGAGAGTGTCCTTGAAAACACATGTCAAGAACAAGGTCATTGAAACTGATTCCTCTTGTCAATATTTACCGCAATCAATAGTGGACAGTCATATGGATGAGAAAGTTGATATACAGGTTATCAGTTGCTACTCTTGTATATAATCGAATATATTCGATGTATGAATATCTCGATATTCTGACTAATTATTTGCTAATTAATGAATAATAAAAAAAAAACCAATATAATCCTGCTTATTCGTATTTTTACAACAGTTATTCGCAAAATTCTCAGCATTCCTGAAACTACTTTTACACAGCTAACGTTCATGTTATCTTTAACTTGTAATTAACGATATCTCCGATATCGATGAGTCAAGGAAATGAGAAAAGCAAAACTTTTACATTGTTCACTTCATGAGTTTCCTTTTCACTTTTAACAACTGCTGTTTTTTAATGATAATGATATCGAATGCGCCTATATTCGAAGAACTTTAGATTAGATACGTGTGTCATGTGACTTCACTAACTTTTAATGTGTAATTCCATTTCTGTTAGTTACGACTGCATTCCCAAGATGCAGTTCTGAATATACATTTAATTTTGAAACAAATTTCATATTAGAATTAGTATTTAATATTTTATTGGGAATGATATGTCCACCTCTAGCTATTTTCAACCGTAGGCTCTTTAAATTGGATTTTGCAGTTTTTCATTACTACTACAGATGATGAATACTTTTAATACGCAAGTTAACTATTTCTATTAATTCAAGTTAATTACTTCTTTTAACTCAGATTAATAAATAGTTTTCGCACTATCTGAAAAATGGCTTCCCTGTTCTTATTCCGCGTTTTATAGATGGAAAATCCTCAGTTCAAATCTTAAGTGAAAATGTAATGATTGAAATTAGCGAGGTAAAATCGAAAAGTATAAACGTATCGAAAAATGCATAAATATAATAAAAGCCGTTTTCTTAGTGAACACTAGACTTTTATTTCATGATTATTATTTTCTCCAAATGAAATATTTTTTAATTGTTTCAGGATCTGGCAGTGATTAATTTGATACCAGTGATGATATTTGGATTAACGTTTGTATGGATGCCCGAGTCACCTTACTATTATTTGAAAAAACAAAGGCAACGAGCTGCTGAAGTATCTTTGACATGGTTAAGGGGTCAAATTAACAATGAACAAGAAATAGATGAGATAAAAGCTTTTATAGAAAGCGAAGAGAAATGTGGCATTAAAGAAGTGTTCACCGTACCAGCGCACAGAAAAGCACTCGTGACGTTGATGCTGCTATTTGCGGGTCAACAGATATCTGGACTGATGGCTATTCAGTCTTTCACTAGATTTTTATTACCACAGATAAGTAGAGAAGTGGATATTGGGGGTACCCTCATTATTATAGCCACAATAATCTTAGTGGGAAGTGCAGTAACTGTACTTGTTGCAGACAGAATTGGTAGAAAACTTGTATATCTATTGTCCGCATACGGCGTTACACTAACTCTTCTTGCCGCAGGAGCATACTCTTTTGTTCGTACAAATGTGACGAAACTTGATAACATGCCTTGGTTACCATTAGTTATAATTGGAGTTCATTGCTTTGTCTATGCCTTTGGTTTAGGTTCTATCCCGACAATCGTGTCCTCGGAAATCTTTTCAATGAACGTGAAAAGTTTGGCAGTCATGGTCGCAAATGTCTTTTCATTTGTAGTAGCTTTGATAGTCGCTATATCTTATCCATTCGTAGTCGACGCGTATGGTTATTATATAGTATTCTTGGTTTTTGGTGTACTCGAACTTATAATCGCAATTGCTACAACTATCATTATGCCAGAAACGTTGCAAAAACCTTTCATAAAAATTCAAGAGATTTTGAAACAAAGTACAGCTAATAAGATAAACGAACCCTCAACCAGCACAGCAGAACCAGTTAAAGAAGTTAAATTTCATGAAGACACGGCATAATTTAAGATGAATGTGGAAACGATGCAACAGAGATCATATTATTTTTTAAGAACCTCAGATTTAACACGTACATGCAAACTGTATTAAAAAATAAAGATATTTGAACAACGAAATATATATTTTTATAACGAAAGAAGTAAATTCAGTACTGAAAGGAAAGAAAATGTTAAAGTTTTCATTGCACCTCCTCCTTAATAATCTTTACATCAAAGGCTGACTAAATTACGTATTTATTTACATTCTCTTGCACTATAACATAACATTGTTTGTATAGACAGATATTTATCGGGAATATAAATTATAAAATTTTTGTAAAAATGGAAATTATAATATCTTTTTAAAGATGGAAATTATAATATCTTTGTTTAATGTCCCATAAGAATTTTCCATACCTTCTTCGTTTAGTTACAGATTATAACATTACCGACGGTACAATAAACAATAATTTGGAGCTTCAATTATCATACATACTCAGCTGATTTTTAACTCACGATTAAATCGTCGATCGATAACACGCACTTTGGTTAAACGAGAACGATAAATCTAATTCACGAAAAATAAAATTATTAAATTACTATTTAATGTATTCTTTTTGTTAATTAATATCTTGTTAAGGGATTCAAAATTATATACAAAATTATCACGTTTACGCGTCAATGCTTAATCTGCAATTTCTGATCTACTCTCGATTAAATTATTATAAATTGACATTTAACTATTAAAGCTATTGAATATTAATTTATCATAAATCAATAAATATTTTTAACTATCATTTCCATGCATTTTCCTGATTAAATAAAAGAATTTGAAGTTATAATCATTTTTTACACGCCTAGGCATACGCATTTGGCGGGAAAATCTGATATCGTCGAAGTATAATAATGTGCAGACGCAGCAGCGGCAGAACAATCTTCGACTTCCAAAGAACATTATCCAATCGACACACGCCGATTTTTATGCGCTTTGAGTATGATATAAAACGCAAAAAAATATTTGACACGTATTTTTGTTATCAGCCATCGTCCATGCTGAGGGGGTGAAAGTAGCCTCCAAAGATGTGGTTACAAAACATATTTTCTTGATCTCAGGAACTATTAGGTCTAGACAAAAAATTCAAAGTGCAAATTTTTCTGTTTTAGAAGGCCAATAATATGGCGTAAGTGGATTTTTGAAAAATTTATTTGTTTAAAAAATATGTTAAAAATTAATATTTTGCCAATTTTTTTAATAAAAAGTTGTAGCATTTTGATCAAACTTCATATACATAAACTGTGAGTCCAAAGAAAAAATAGGGATAAATTGGAATTTTTAATTTCCCTTGTGAAAAAAATATTACTGTCGTTGAAGTTATTCGTACTTTTTATACCTTCCATTCGGTGCACGACAGATTTCTATACATAGTATTTTGGAATTTGTATTATATTACATTTTTATACTATTTTATTTAAAAAAAGTACTTAAGGGTCCATAGGTGCCTTTATAAAAATATGGGGCTCGAGTTATATATCCTATTTGTACCGCGTTATGGACGTGTGGCGTGGATTTAGTGGCCGCCATGTCCCTGTCTAATTTATTATATTTAGTCTAGTCTTAAGATTTTGGGTGTGAATGAGATGCGTTAACGAATTGTTTGTCTGAGTCCGAGTGGATCATCGAGTCGAGTGTCGCATTAGGTATCGAGTTCGAGGAATGCCTGAGAAATACGCGTGTATCGTTGCATGATTGGTTTAGAGCAGGGATCGGCAAACTGCGGCTCGCGAGCCACATACGGCTCTTTGGATGCAAAGCTGCGGCTCTTCAGTTCCATACGCAAATACTATTTATTTTATCAAAAAAAAAACTCATTATCTAATATTCCCAAGCGCTGGAATCACAACGCATCGAATTACCAAGCGCTGGAATCGCAACGCATCGAATTACCACGCGCTGGAATTGCAATGCATTGAATTACCAAGCGCTGGAATTGCAACGCATCGAATTACCAAGCGCTGGAATCGCAACGCATCGAATTACCAAGCGCTGGAATTGCAACGCATCGAATTACCAAGCGCTGGAATCGCAACGCATCGAATTACCACGCGCTGGAATTGCAATGCATTGAATTACCAAGCGCTGGAATCGCAACGCATCGAATTACCAAGCGCTGAAATCGCAACGCATCGAATTACCACGCGCTGGAATCGCAATGCATTGAATTACCAAGCGCTGGAATCGCAACGCATCGAATTACCAAGCGCTGGAATCGCAACGCATCGAATTACCAAGCGCTGGAATTGCAATGCATCGAATTACCACACCCTGGAATTCCAACGCATCGAATTACTACGCGCTGGAATTGCAACGCATCGAATTACCACGCGCTGGAATTGCAATGCATTGAATTACCAAGCGCTGGAATTGCAACGCATCGAATTACCAAGCGCTGGAATCGCAACGCATCGAATTACCAAGCGCTGGAATTGCAACGCATCGAATTACCAAGCGCTGGAATCGCAACGCATCGAATTACCACGCGCTGGAATTGCAATGCATTGAATTACCAAGCGCTGGAATCGCAACGCATCGAATTACCAAGCGCTGAAATCGCAACGCATCGAATTACCACGCGCTGGAATCGCAATGCATTGAATTACCAAGCGCTGGAATCGCAACGCATCGAATTACCAAGCGCTGGAATCGCAACGCATCGAATTACCAAGCGCTGGAATTGCAATGCATCGAATTACCACACCCTGGAATTCCAACGCATCGAATTACTACGCGCTGGAATTGCAACGCATCGAATTACCACGCGCTGGAATTGCAATGCATTGAATTACCAAGCGCTGGAATCGCAACGCATCGAATTACCAAGCGCTGAAATCGCAACGCATCGAATTACCACGCGCTGGAATCGCAATGCATTGAATTACCAAGCGCTGGAATCGCAACGCATCGAATTACCAAGCGCTGGAATCGCAACGCATCGAATTACCAAGCGCTGGAATTGCAATGCATCGAATTACCACACCCTGGAATTCCAACGCATCGAATTACTACGCGCTGGAATTGCAACGCATCGAATTACCACGCGCTGGAATTGCAATGCATTGAATTACCAAGCGCTGGAATCGCAACGCAATCGAATTACCAAGCGCTGGAATCGCAACGCATCGAATTACCACGCGCTGGAATTGCAATGCATTGAGTTACCAAGCGCTGGAATCGCAATGCAATCGAATTACCAAGCGCTGGAATTCCAACGCATCGAATTACCACGCGCTGGAATTGCAATGCATTGAATTACCAAGCGCTGGAATCGCAACGCATCGAATTACCAAGCGCTGGAATTGCAACGCATCGAATTACCACGCGCTGGAATCGCAACGCATCGAATTACTACGCGCTGGAATTCCAACACATCGAATTACCACGCGTCGAATTACCAAGCGCTGGAATCGCGACGCATCGAATTACCACGCTCTTCAGTTCCATGCGCAAATATTATTTATTTTATCAAAAGAAACTCATAATCTAATATTGCCATATATATATTATCTACTTTGTTGTGAAAAACACTACTTTCATTTGAAAAAATAGATTATTTTTTTTTATCAAAAAACTTTATTTATGCGAGTACTATTTATTGTTGGCAAGGAGAAATTTTGTGGCTCTTTAAAAGCTTTGAAATTTTGTAAATTGTTATTTTTGACTCTTCCGACTCAAAAGGTTGCCGACCCCTGGTTTAGAGTGAGAGCGATTCGATTTGGAAGAGGAAAGAATGATTCCGGGTTAGAATGTATCAGGGTGTGTAGGGGTGAGTGTTTTAAGAACGAAAAGTTAGTTCATCACTGCAAGTCATAGAGTACGGTCGTGAACCACTCTTGTAAAATAAAACGGAAAATTAAAGGTGGAAAAGTAGAGTTACTATGTTTCCCTGCCGAGTCCTCATCCCATAGACGCCTACTGGTGGCAGTATTCGATGCACGGAAGATCTTAACGCTTAAATTGTACTTGTGCGAAGTGTAACATCTTCATAATAATGTAGAATACATGCAATTAAAGGAATTGCATCTGTCGATTAAAAATTGCTTCGCGACCGTCAGTTGCAGAGTCTGGTCTCTGAAGACCACGTTTTGAATGGAAATCCATGTTTCTAGTTAATGAGCAATTGTCTGTTTAATTATAAAGTCAAACTAATGAATAACTGTTGTAACGACAAGTCTGGTATTGCTTTTACTTAGTTTTTCCAATAATCGAGCATTGTCCTGTCATAATTTCGGATCGCATTAATTTTTATGCATAGCATCTCTAGTATACCATTAGTCTAATCGTTTTATCATCGAACTCTTTGTCTAATTACTGAACATCATAGAATCTTTTATTTCTTCACGACATAATAGAATAGATATACTTTTTTAACATCGTTTCCTAATTAAATTATTTAATAAATGCAGAATCTTTAAATTCTATTGAGTATCGTTATCGATATACTACATAACCAAAATCCGTCTAACTCACTGACTCACTCAGTCATCGAAATATTTGAATACTTCCTGACATGTTAGACATTTGCGGTCTTTTGCGGTCTTATTTTTGAAATACAAAAATTGTTATATGTTCAAATTTCCCGCTCCAATAAAAGTTGTGAAGATAAAAATACCTACATGCACGAAGTATGTAAAACTGTAAAGAGGCCGAAAGAACGCTTCTAAACGAAGTGTCCTCGCGAGTAAAACGAGTAGTTATAATATCATACCAATAAGTTAACCATAATGAAAATTATAATCGTTTCCTAATATATGACTATTGAATTAATAATGCGCACTGATTACGATTGCTTTAATTAGTTCAGTTAATTGCATTCATCTAACAATAATAATTATTAGTTATCGAATATGATTTCACATTAGTTGCAAGTCAATCGTCAAAGTTAGTGGCTCGTAACTAAAATAATACTATTCGAGAAAATTTTTAGCCTTTGTTGAAAAATTGTGTAAAAGGAAGCGAACAGTTGTGAAAAGAAAATTTATTCAAAAATTTAATGAAATCCTAAAAGAACAAAATCGTACATGTTTTATTTACTGTTTTATACGCGACTGAAGAAGTCCTATGAACGGACTGCGCGACGCGGTCACGAAGACCGCCGAGGACACCCGAGCAGTGCCGAGCGAGAACCGCGCGAGAAATCAACTGTCTTTTGTTTCTACCATTTTCGTCCCTATCGGCTATGCGTTGGCATCATTCTTAACCCCTTCCCGTGCCATTTATTTAACAGATGCGTCAGTCAAGACTAACTATAAAGGCCACAACATTAAAACGAACAAACAAAATAAAAATGATGTGAGTATTTTATATTCAGGAATCCTTGATAATGCAACTTATAGTTGGACCTAAATTTCAAGTTGAAGAATGTTCAAAGTTTGAGTATGGTTTATCACATTTGAGCTGTAAGTGCGTCACGAGTGAGACTCGTCAAAGCACGGGAAAGGGTTAATTTATCGCACGCGATGTTAAAATCGACATTAATAAAGTTATTCGTTAAGAAGTGCTCCTTGTTCATTTCCGCCCAAATACAATATTTACTTACTATGTTATCGACAATATCAATTGCAAGTAGTGTTTGCTACAGTTCCACAATGCCTATACGCGAGCCGCCACTGATCAAAATACATTTTACTTAACTCGGAAAAAATACATAATTTATTTGGGCTAACATCCAAACCTCTTAAAGTTAATCTCGTATTTTTATGAACTATTGCGACATAGCCAAGAAGATATACTTTTTATGTGGGCTCATCATGATAATCCTCAGGTAAGGCGTATATAATATTATAAATAACAACAAACTTTATTAATTTAAAATTCTTGAATTAACTCCAGAATCGATCCATCTATAAAATTTTTCACATACAGCGGATGATTTTTAAAAATCCTGCCAAACAATTTTACTTGTATTAAATAACTTACTCAGTTTGTCAAACGTTTAAAAGCAACGTTGAAATAATTAACAATTGCACGTCACAAAAAACAAATAAATAATAGACAAATCATAAAAAACTATCAACCAAATTCTGTTTATTGCTTCAAAATCTATTTATTGTTTACATTTATTTACATTCATTTACAAAATGTTATCTAAGCGAATAATATCGAAAATGACCGATTTTTAACATTTTCAACTTCTAAAGATTTTAAATATTTCGATACATATTACAAATTTAAGGGTTTCATTTATACAACGCAAACTCAAATAAAAAGTTTACAAGAAAAACGATTATAGTTCATTTTAAACAAAAATTAAGATTTTACAATTATGCATTAAAACTTAAGATAGAACTATCAAAGTATAATATAATAAGACGAGAAAAGGAATACAGTGCACAAAATTGAGGTGCAGACAATACTAATTTCAGTATATAAAATGAACTATATCAGATTTTTTAAATAAAAAATGTCGCATTCAGATCACGGATTTTATAAATTATTACATCTTTATTTTTTTCAATACAAAAAATTGAATGCACTCCCTGCAAGAGTTGATGTTTAAAAAAGCTTACTGGTTTAAATTTGTTATCCTCGATTAAACTAAATGTTACCTAACAAATTTTCTAATTTGTAGTTTTTACATATTCTTTTATTCAGGAGCGAACCTTTTTACATCTCAGCAATATTTTTTCTACAACAAAAATTAACATTTAATTAAAAATGATCAACAGTAGTTATTCAGTAATGTACAATACATGTTATTAAATAATTATATTCATTGCTTCGGTTACTTTGGTACACAATTTGAATATAAAGTCCATAGCTAAAGAAGGCCAGTAGGACACATAATAATACAGTAAAGTCTTGACATTGTTGGTAATGTAGTATTTCTATTAGTAATGTAATATTACAAAGTTGGCAATCCAGGCCGATCGCGTTTTGTTTTTGTACGGGACAATACGCTGCCGATTTCCACACTCGTTCAGTTCGTTGCGACTTTTGCTTGCAGTAACTACGTCCTGAATATATTATACGTTAATATGAGTATAAATGTGTCTGGAGTTATTTAACTACCCCGCTAATAGACATAAACCAATTATTCGGGTATGAACTTTTACTTATATGATATAGTTCCTACACTGATTGAAGTTTGCCTATCAGCTGATATAACGGGAATTGACGTTACAATAATATATCGATTTAAAATAATATTGTAAGCAATATCAAGTAATTATAAGATAAATACAGGACAATTTGAAGCACATGCCATGGGACACAGACAAACTATATATTCGATTATATCCATGGCATTCAATGACTCCCACTACACACAAAATTTTAATTCATGGTCCGGTGATCATAGAATAGGCTATGTTGCCTATTGATCAGCTACCCGAAAAAGCAGCTGAAGCTAGAAATAAACGTTTTCGAATATACAGAGAAAATTATTCTAGAAACTGTCCTAGAGAAGCGTGTAACCTGGATGTACTAAATAGACTACTGCTCACTTTCGATCCATACTTAACAAGTACACGGAAAGTACAAAAAAAATCCTATCCAAATTTCCTCTATTAAGGAAATGGAGGAAGTTAAGATTACAAGGTGTATAAAAAGAGATTCTCTCAATGGCTATGACAATGCCTTTAGTTTTTCCAGATATGTTTCCAGAGGCGTTACATCAAATGCAGTTAGTTGCAGATTATTTATGTGGCACTTTCCCGAATATGCTCCTGTTTATGACATATTTACGCAATGTGTGGCTACCTATTTCTTCAAAGGTCAGCGTATTAGGGCGTCCCAAAGGTTTCTTTCCCTTCGCGCTATTCGCGGTCTCATCTAGCTCTGCCTATGTGAACATGCAGACTTATCTATTAAACGTCTATGTCATCAGTTTCAATCATCCCAGAGTTCTTTTACAGTACGTTTTGTTTGTGCCACAGTCTCTTTTAAAACCTTCAACCACATTGTTAAACATGGGTAGCGAAAGGCGACATTTACGGCATGTTATGCTGCATTGTTTTAAAAAAGGTGGTAGTGTAAAGAATACTGTTGACGAGATTTGTACCATGTACGGGGATGGTGCTATAACTGTTACAACCGTTCGCAATAGGTTTAAACGATTTAGAAAGGGAAATTTTTATCTGGAAGATGAGGACCACAGCGGTCGCCCAAAAATACAGATACAGACGTTATGTTAGTTTTTCTTTTTTTTTTTTTTTTTTGTTTCAAGTTGTAACGAGGCATATTTTTATGCCTCGTTACGAGTGGCCATTAGGCCCGCCGGCCTCTCTCCTCCGCCCTGCCAACCCCTCGCGGCGGGGCGTATAAGAAGTGATAGTCGGTAAAGTAGATTCCGATTGACGAACGGGGACGCTGCGAACATCGCAATACCGATCACCGTACGCAATTCGGCAGTCCTCGATAAGCACGCATCACGAACGCACGCATTATTCTTATATGTAATCATTAATAGTTATAAAATATATTTTTGTGTATTCATCACCTTTTATCTTCAATATTCCAACAAGAAGCATGAGTGTGGTTTTTTTTTCTTTTCCTTTTCGTATTTTTTTTTATATATACCCTTTTTATTATTATTCGCGCGCCCTTTCCCCCTCTTATAATAAAGGGACATTTACACAAAGAATTCAATGTAATAATTGATATCTTGGAAAAAGAATTGTCCGAGAGGAGTGAATGTCCTATTCGGATTATTAATTCGGACATGAAAAATGCGTTATCGAAATTATTTTACGCACTGAGGAGCAAGTGGCAGTCTGTTAAAAGAACGGAGTCAATTTTTTTCACAAAATTTGAAAAGTGGCTTAATGTATCAATAGGTTTCCAAAAACCATCAACAGCACTGACTACTTCAATAAGTAAAGGAAGTCGTCCACTGTTAGAATTCACAACTTCCAGCGAAAGATCTAAAAGAAGGAAAAATGAGGACATTCGTTCCAAATTTTCTCTTGAAGCGTTAGCGTACGCCACACATTTCACATGGGGCTACGCGCATCGGGGGAATTAGACGCTGCAAAAGTTCTGGTGGATATAGCTGGCAGTCCATCAAGAGCTCCAAAATATAGGAGCTCAATATCGACAACGGAAACTGTGCTATCCGGGGTCGCGGCACTTTCACTATTAATAGAACCAAAATTATCAAAGAGGCAATACGAAGGTTTCAGAAGGATAAGCAAAGAGAATAATTGCTGCTTATATCCGCCATACCGGACAATATTACAAGCGAAACGCCGATGTTACCCCGATGCAGCGGGTATTATTATTACGGAACACAGTGCTGAAGCGAAATTGCAAGAATTATTAAATCACACCGCGGAACGCATTTTGTTGTCGCAGAGGGAAATTATAAAGAAATTAATGCCAGAAGATGTACATCGTGTAAGTCTTACTTGTAAATGGGGTTGCGATGGATCTTCAGGGCACAGTTTGTACAAGCAAAAATTTTCGGATCCAACAAAATCGGATGCAGATTTGTTTTTCATATCCTTAGTACCACTACAACTTTCAACTGCAAGTAATACTCAAGAAATTCTATGGAAGAATCCCATGGGTTTGTCATGGGCCTGACTCATTCTAATCAAATACACCAAGTCAGATCAGAACCCGACTCATCAGAGTCAATACCCGGGATATCTGCAGTCGACTATGATCCTGACTCATCCATAACAACACTAGAAGATGTCCCAAAAGACACGTAGGCCAATTCCCCCACTACCATCCACCATGCATATATACATCATCCGCAAAACATGTAAAGATAGTAAGAAATAAAACTTTAACCGATTCACACCGAAACTCTGCTCAAGTTCTTCGCGACTACGGTTACGTGACATGTTCTTCGCCGCGGTATTGCAGACCGATAAAACTTCAATTTTTACACGAGATGACAGAAGTAACAAAAATTGAAGTTACACTTATGGAATAACAAATACAAAAACTTGTACCATTTAATATCACAATAGATGGTAAACAGATTGATGTGAACTTTAAATTGCCATTTACGATGGTAGATGGTAAGGTGTGCAACGCTATTTCTTCTACATTGTCCACACAACGTTGCTACCTCTGTGGAGCAACTTCCAGGCAGTTTAACGATATTGATGGTATGTTACAAAAAAATATCAATGAAGAATATCTACAATTTGGATTATCTACATTGCATACGTGGATTCGATTCTTCGAATGCTGCTTACATTTATCGTATAAACTTATCATTAAGAAATGGCAAGCACGCTCTAAACAAGAAAAGGAAGCAATCGAACTAAGGAAATAATCAATCCAACTGGGTTTTCGCGATCAGCTGGGTCTGATTGTTGATTGTCCGAAGCCTGGATTCGGTAGTACCGATGACGGCAACACGACTCGTCGTTTTTTTGAAAATTCGACAATATCATCTTTAATAACAGGTATTGATGAGTCTCTCATAAAACGATTTCATACAATGTTGCAAGTTATTTCAAGAGGGCGTGAAATAAATATTCCAAAATTCCACGAATATTCCGTGGAAACTGTACGAAAATTCGTGGAATTGTACCTTTGGTACTATATGCCAACATCTTTGCATAAAGTTCTAATTCACGGATCTGAAACAATAGTGTCAGCCTTATTACCCATAGGGCAAATTCAGCGCAAGAATCATTAAATAAATATATAAGGTTTCGTGAGGATTTTGAGCGAAAATGTTCCAGAGAAAAGGACGTGTTCATGAGGCTCATGATTTCTTCTGATCCTTATATATCCAGCCTAAAGACATTGCCTCAGAAAAAATTAAAAACGCTAACAACGGATGCTTTGACATTATTAGTTTCTCCAATAAAAGGACATGATGCTCAAGATGCAACAGATTCAGATGACAATTCTGAAGATTCGGACGATAGCAATAACGAAGCAATTTAAGATCATTTTTTAATAACATGTTTTATTCTTTTTTTTTTTTAGATTATTACAACATGATCTTTTGTATTCTACTTTATTAAATAGCGTTTTATTTTAAAATTTTCTTGTGTATTTTACCTGATTATATACCTAACCATTTTAATATTATCTTTGTCCTCTCATTACTGTTATTAAGTCTTCTTGATATTATTATTTCTCTACCTTTCCCTTAAATAAATCCACTTCTATGTGCTCCGAACGATTCCAAACGTGTCTTATTGTTTAAATTTAGATTTGCATGTTGATTTTAATAATATTTTTTCTTAAGCTAAAATAAGTAAGCACAAATTTAGAAGACTTGTAAATATGGCAATTTAAGTGCATATTGGTTAGCCATATTGAGTCCGCCATTTTGTTATTAATAATTTCAAGTTTAGATTTTCAATCAGCAAGCCAAAAAATCTCGAGGTACTGAGTTTCAACTAAATCGAAACCCACTAAAAGGTTTTAGCCACGTTTTGGCGATTTTGGACCACTGTGCGACGGAGCATTGTTTTGCACCATGATAATGCGAGACCACATATTGCATTAGCGGTAAGTGAAAAGCTCTTACAGTTTGATTGGGATGTTTTACCACATCCTGCATCTCCAGATCTCTCACTATCAGATTATTACTTATTTTTGCCCTTAAAAAATTCTCTTCGCGATAAGCGCTTTACATCTATTAACAAAATAAAAGCACACCTACAGAATTATTTCTTGTCCAAAATACAAATTTGGACATAATAAGACTTCCGGATAAGAGGCAGGTTAACACATTATCGTATCTTGTGCAAAAGTTCGAGTGATACGCAAATTGACATTTCTTTGAGAAAATGGTGCGAGGGAAATGAGCATCAGCCCAGCATGCAGGGACGCAACCAGCAGTCAACCTCGGCGGATGCTTTTGCGCGGCCTTCTGAGGGACTCTCTCTTATCCTGTCACACGGCAGGAATAAAGGACAGCAAGGGCACTAGCAACAGCGGGAGTTGTCAGGAGACAACGGGTACAGGACCGGATAGCAGCAGCAGTCCGCGGAGGTTATCATCCCGCCTGGGTTAGACAACGATGTGGACTTCACCAGCGAGGCAGAAGAGTTGCAAACAATCGAGGACAACAGGGCGATACATCAATGACTTAACAGTACTGCGATACCAGTAAAACACCCGCAATATGTAAGTGAGGAGTATTATATTACCCTGGCTGATCGATTATCTGCGGCGATTGAGCGAGCATTAGCGGCAGTGCGCGAAGCGTCACTCACCGGGGAAAGGAGTTCACGTCTAGTAAACCGTAAAAACCTTGCCCAACTTTTCCGGAGATCCGTTAGAGTGGCTGCATTTCAAGGAAGCATATGTGTCATCATCCGAAGCGGGCGGATATTCGGATCGGAAGAACATACTATAGCACGGTTATTCGACGCCCTAAAAGGCGAGGCGTGCAATGTAGTGAACCGTTGCCCGCGAGTAGCCGTTATTTAAAAATAATGCCGGAAATAGATTCCGGAAGAATTTCCCTTGTTCAATTCGCGACTAAGTTACGGAATGCCGTGGTAGCATTCAAAACCTTTAAATTAGCCGGGGTACCTACATAGTCCGGAGCTAGTCAAATCCGTGAGTAGTAAAATACTCACTAAGATACGCATGTTAGCGTCAACGTATTTTGGAAGGTCGTCAAGGGCAATTAGCCTGTGCTATTTTGCTTTTGAACAATTTATGATAGGGATAGACTGCGTGAGGTCTAAGCGAAAGGTTGTTTATGAGAGTCCAAGTGAGGCGACGGATGATGGCTATTTCAACCGGCTATTTCGGGAGGCTGCTAATTATACAGCTCAGTCAGGACAGAAGCTGGGAGATTATTGTTTCAATAAATTGGCGAAGCTGAGGGCGTTGAAAGTGGATATCTCGGTTGCATTCTTGAGGGATGCAGTAGTCGGAAGCATCGACGACGAGACAGTAGAAAGGACGATACGTTCCGTACGCAAGTGTCGACGAACTATACGTCACAATGCAGAAAATGGACACGATGCCGAAGATGGAATGGAGTTCGGCGGTGAAGACATCACGGTTCGTGGATCGGACACCGGTAGCAGGGCCGTCGGGAATGCGAGCCGTGGAAAAGAGAAAGCAGCCAGGTGATCTTCAGAAAACCATAATTAAGCCAATGTGCTACAATTGTGGAGAAGAGGGGCACATCATGAGGACGTGTCCGAAGCCGCGATGTAAGTACACAAAGTGTCAGAAAGATGGACACCTGGAGAAATTTTGTTACATGGTGAGGGTAGTGTGACGCCGTGCGACGACGTTTAATCTAGTTGCTTAAGGACTATTTATTTAAGGATTATTATCATTATTAAGTACACACATATATATATATATATATTGTGTAAGACGTGGCGGAATTTCCTGCGACGAAACCGATAGGACTACAGGCAGGGCATGGACAGCATCAATTGTCACCCCCACCCCCGTCTGTAGGACCGAGACGTACGCTGCAGGGCTAGCGGGTCAGGACAGGCCGGCAGATTCGTGAAAACGTTCTGCGAGACGACACGTCTTAATAAATAGCATTTTCACTAGAAACAAACTGTGTACAGCTTATTTAAAATCCAGCGTATGAATTCCGTAGAGTCTCCCTCCGCGTCGTGTTCTTTTGTTCTAACAATTGCGTTTCTGACATAATTAGTTATAAGACACAGTCCCGCGTGCGTTATAAATAAGATAGCATAGGTTTCACATTCCGCGAACATTTATTTACATCACGCAATCTCCAGACAATAACAGATCATAAATAATCTCCCTTTTATCTTCCCTTATGACACCACCGAGCAATATAAAAAGCCCAGTTCGAAATAGTCTCGCAGCAGTAGCAGTCCGACTAGTCACAGGGTTTGAGTCCCTCGTGCAGAACTCTGCTAGTTCCCATCCTAATTTCCTACCAACTCCAAACTACGAATTTCATTGCAATTCTAAGTTCATTTGTATCAGTTTATATTCCGACATTATTTTCAGTATTGAATATATTTTATATTTAGTTTGTTACGCGGGAAAGCGAGGAATTAACGTTTTAAAAAAAGAACTTTTATTTTACTCCTTAAACACTATACAATAATAAACTCGCACGATTAAACGTAACACTGTCAAAGTCGCACAATAGTAATCTGATCTGTACTGTCTGGTCTGTTCTGAGCTTATCTGCTGTTGTGTCTCTTCGGTGTCTAAGGCGCGCGCTCGCTGGCTACTTCACCTTTTATATCCTACCTATATCTAATTGGGTTTATCTTTGTTTATAACCTTCGAACTTATCTTATTTACGTCGTTTGACCGGTGAGAAGTTATATTCGCCTTTAATCATTTCCTATAAACCCGAGATCTCTTTAAGAGCTTTTGATTATTTAAAATACAGATACTCAATTACGCTGGATCTGGTGGTGCGAGACATAGCCGCACGGTGCGCACATGATGTGTTTGATACCTCTGCATTTTTAGTCAGCTCATGGGGAGAAAAAGACGAGGAGATCATAGATACCAACTACGTAAGATCCTTCGCATCGTATACCTACCCTGCCCAGCTCCTACTCCGCGACCAGTTATCCGCGAACTTAAATATCAGTTATTACCTATTGAGATACCTGTGAAGAAGATCACAGCGAATGATCTACTACCTAGGGATCCGAGACGAGAAATCTATTGTAAAATTTAAGGAGGAAGCTTCGGGTAAGTACTGTGTCATACTTGTACACCCTGGGATCCCTTACATACGACGGCCGCACGTACCGCGTGGTCTAAAAGATTGTCAATTCAAGAGCGATTCCCGACCTTCAGGCTGATATCAGCAAAAATACCATCCGGGACGTAACAAAATAAATCTGTAGACTATTATATATGTGTACATTGCGCGTTACGAGCGCCTGTAGTTTAGAGAGGGGGTGCGGGTGCTTATGCCGCGTTAGCCGAGTATTGCGGGGCAGTCCTCAATAATCCATCAAGTATAAATGAGCGATAGCGGCCGAAGTTTCATTATAGTTATTTTCATTTCTTTATATATATATATATATATATATATATATATATTAATAAAATCAACAAATCGAAATATTATCATTAAAAAGAAGAACAATGACCACAATGAAACGGATCAAATATTATATTACAATACTAGGATACGTGAGTCTAATTGGAGCCACATTATACGTCCTGTATAAAATAAACTGCCTGCGACCCGTATGGTATAATAACATTATAATATAGGTAATAACACACGTTATATTGACAAGAATAAATGTAACAGGGATAATTATTATAGTTCTAGCGATAATAACAGTATAATATGGGTAATAACATACATGATATTGTCAAAAATAAGTGTAATAGGGATAATTATTATAGTTCTAGCGATAATAACAGTATAGTACGGGTGATAACGTACGTAACATTTGTCGAGTCGAATTCCAAGAAAAGGGGGAATCGCGTAGCCCGAAATTGCGTCGCATAAACATGCACGTGCTGTTGACCGAGAACACGTGCGCCTATAGTTAGAATCCAGTTTTTGCCGGATCATTCGAGAAACGACAGGTTCGAGCTTGTTTGTCCGTTACGACACGCGAATCGACAGGTTCACCCGGGATCGGTTTGGTTCGGGGACCTTCGTGACCGTTAGGGCTACTCCGCGGAGGCGCGGGGTGGTCGAGCGGAAAGCGAAGCGGTTACGGCACGCGCCCGAAAAATTAGTTGCTAATAGGCAATCGAAACGTGCACAGTTCTTATAATCGTCCGTCACGGATTAGTTATATTGAGTGCGAGTACAATTCAGTGTTCGGTGCGAGCTACGATCAGTAGATCAGCCGCATCTTTGCTCGCGTTAATTAATTTTTAGCATCGTTAACGAAATTAAAGGTGTAGAGTCACGGGAAACGCGCGGAATTCCCGACGCGAAGTACTAAAGTGTCTCCGTCTCTCTCGAACCTTCGAGAAGATCGCGTTCGGTTCGGTCAACGACACGCGGTCTTCGGCACGCGCATTACCTCTTTTTTCTAAGCAAGCCCCGCGCGGCAGCTTCTATTACGGCCCTAGCGCCTATTACAATTCCTAGTCCAGCACTAGCGAATTTATTACGGCCCCAGCGCCTATTTACATTTCCTAGTCCAGCACTAGCGAATTTATTACGGCCCCAGCGCCTATTTACATTTCCTAGTCTAGCACTAGCGAATTATAACATCGCGGTTGGATCCAGCCCCCCCCCCTGCTCTCTCTCTCTTGATTAAATTGGGGTATTAACACACACACACACACACATACGTTGTTCAATACAAATTGTTGTATCTTCTTCGAGGAGGTTTTTTACTCGGCCTAGCCGGGTTTTTCCTCCTCTGGGGCAATAAATTCTTCTTATTGTCCCCAACATTGAGCTATTTTATTCGAACCCTTTCCCAGCCATCCCTTTTTAAACGAAATATAATTTGAATTGCGAAATCTCGGCACATTGACGAGATTTCGACGAAACAATAAGTGTAATAGGGATAATTATTATAGTTCTAGCGATAATAACAGTATAGTATGGGTGATAACGTTCGTAACATTGACAATAATAAGTGGAACATAATAAAAAAAATCTTAACACCATGCATCACCATCCACGATCATTGCTCATTGGGATCATACGCACAAACGATAGATAGAACACCTGCGGAACCAATTAGAATGACAGATCTAATGCACCAGGAAGAAGAACCACCCCAATACCAAGAACGAGAATTTTCGACAAGATCAAGACTTTCAAGGAAAATATTTTATAGACTACCAGCTAATGAAGTACACTAAAACCATATGTTACAGGATGGCGTACACAACTAGACATTTACTAGAGGAAGACCTACTAGAAGAGGAAACGCAAATGTTACAATTATTCATTGATATCTTAGAAAATTTCATCTGCACCAAGGGAACGGAGGACAATAATTTATTGTAGTACGGCATTATAACGCCAAACCACTAGAAGAGAAATGGCGAGGACCTTTCGAGGTCATCGAGGTGATAGGGAAACACTCCGTAAAAATAAACGAATATGGAAAACCAAGCGTTCATCACAGAACCAGCGTTAAAATCTTTAAACAATCGATTCCAGATCATGGAACACAATAAACAATTCGTGATTACTCTGCTCCTGCTAATGGCTACAAACTCGGCGACATTAGACGAATACAGCAACGAAAAGTATCACCTTTCCCCGCTGAACGATCAGGAAACTGACTTCCTTGAGCACCTAAATACGGTCCGAATATTCCACGAACAATGGAAAATAGTTGTAGGGTACGACTTCGCTCACATGAACGACCTCAAACAAATAGAAGACCTCTACCAACGCGTCTTGACTGGTTTATGCGTAAAGGAAGTAATGGGCAATCGATTCACCTGTTCCTCGCGTGACCGACTCATTAAACGACTGAAAGATTTTAGCCACATTCGAGGAGAGCTACGCAACGCGTTGTACACTGCGAGAATAGAAAGCAGCCCATCGCGTGTCCGGCGTGGAATCTTCGATTTCACAGGGACTATCAGCAAAACCCTTTTCGGCACACTTGACACGACCGACGCCACGTACTATAACGGAGAACTCGACAAACTGTACGCCAACAACGACAAAATGATCCACTATGTACGAAACCAGACTAGTATTATCCTAAACGCCTTAAAATCCAATACAGAGACCTTTAATAAAACACATAATCAGATAGAAATAATAAACGCACAGTTTAACAAAGTAAGGGACTTAGCGAAAGCGGACGAAATCAACATTCAAATTAATGAGATCATCTTCGACCTCGAGCTAGACCTTGCCAAATAACGCGAACAAATTAGAAACATAGAGGACCTGACGTTTGACGCAAAACACGGAATAGTGAAGCCATACATACTATCACCAGAACGACTATTTGATATTCTTCGTCGACACGAACATGTCGATAATTTTCCCGTGCCGCTCAAGGAGACATATTACATGGCCCTGATCGACATCTGCGAGGTCAACATCGCACTTAATGGAAAACGCGCGCTGTTAGAAATTAAGATCCCGCTACTAGAAGAACAAGTCTACAACTTAGTAAAAGTTATATCGTTACCCATACACGGTTGGATATTTCACTCCATTATAAACACGCAACAGAGACTTATTCTGCTAGACGCCCTCCGATTGGTCTTCGCACCAATCACCATGACCGAGGTAGCTAGTGCAAAAAAGTTAAATGACCAACTTATTGTAAAGCGATACGCGCCCGACTATACGCATGTACAGGACAATTGCCTCACTAACATTTTAACGAAACACGATTCGGAAGACTGCGAAAAGAAATACACTCGAATCCAGAACACCGTCTGGATTCAGCTTAAAACAGGAAATAAATGGATCGGGATCGCCCCAAAACCCGAAATACTACACATCCTTTGCGCAGACAAACAACCAAGACATATAGAACTTTCCCATAATTTCATACTGACACTAGCACCTGATTGTAAAGGTATATCGCTTTCAGCCACGTTAAAACCGAACAACATTATAGGGAACAACAAAACGAAATATTTTCAAATAGTTCGAGTAATATCCACGTTACCAAACCTAAACATCACAGAAAGCGATATTCCTCCAAATTTAATGTACGAACCCCATGTAGAAGCGGAAAGCCTGCAATCCATCGGACGAACACTACAGGAACTACAAGACGCAACCGATAGAACGCTCTACCGTCAGCGCTTGAAAACCTGGTCCGAAAAATTTTTCGAATATCTCGCTTACGCCGGTTACGTGGCACTTGATAGTCTCCTGTTTGTTTTCCTCCACAAAATCGGATTATTTAGAGCAATAATCAACACCATTCGAACATTGGTAGGAAATTGTTACAATCAATGCAGTTTTAATAACCAAGCGCCTACTCCACATGTAAGTTAGGCAGCAGTCCCAGCCGAATCTAGCTCTTTAAATCCCACGTTCCGCGACCGTCTGTCTAGAACCTAGATAAACGTCCTTTCGTAGGGGGGAGGTGTCGAGTAACCCTCAGATCCCCATCACCCAGCTTTCCCTGTTTCCCAGAAAGACCCCCATAACTTTTCCAACTCTTGTCACGCCACTCTCGGTCCAAAGATTTGGGACCTGCTTATCAAGCCGGACCACAGGCGCCAACATCTGCTAAACCACAAAAACTCCTTATCGCCAATTTATGGTTTCCTCTCCGTGTCCCTAACTAATTATGGTTTTGTGGAAAAACCCCATTTTCTCGGGACCTTCTTCCTACCACTGGGCTACCACCCCCTCGAATTCATAGTATATAAGAAGACCCTTCGATGGACTCAGAACTCAGTTCTAAGTTAACATTTACCCTGTGTGGGAGATTCTGTAATAGTTCAAATAAAAAATAAACGTCTAAAACAACATCCAGCTGAGTTCTTCCTGATTTGACGACAGTAGCAAGCAGGCGCGTGCAAGTCTAAGAATCAGTTTAGAGTAAACACGAGAGTCCAGAAGAATCATAATACGACACCAGTCAGATCGTGTTGCGAATCGAGATCTTTCTATCAATACTTTGTAACAATAAGCGTTTGTCGTGTAAAATAGTGTGGTTTGCAAATAAAGTTTTTTTAAAACCCAAACGGAGCCTTTCCGTGTATAACAAAGGAAATTTTATAAACAATGAAGATCTCGACATTGATGTCGAACGGTTGGGAGATGTAGGAGAAAAACTTGCTGATTACGACCAGGATCAAAATTCACACACAGAAATATGTCCACTAACTGAAACAACAATCAATTTCGAATACAAAAGGAATGCTGTGGAGTATTGGATGAGCGGTAAGGTAAACCGACTTAAATTAGAAACTGTTCAATTCAGATACAAATTGGTTAAGTCTGTTCGGCAATTACGTAGATGGACTCAAGTTGAAACGGGTGGTACTCGTTTTGACAAATTACTGCCTATCACAAATTATACGTATCAAAATGTAATACAAGCGATTCAAGCAAATATAATTATTCATGATAATGATATTCGTCGATGGGTAATGCAAGGGAAACTAACAGAAGACTTACCGGCATTCACTGCTAGCCGTACACGGTTATTAAAATTTAAAAAAGCTTATGGTATCGAATCACAAAAAGTGACCAAGTTTATTACAAGAACAAATAGTGATAAGGAAACTGAACTTATTTCAGGTTCCTATAACTTCGTGGAACGGATCAAATTGTATATTGAAGAAAACGGTTTTGATAATCTATACAACTCTGACCAAAGTGGTTTTAATTTCGAATTGCACTCTGGACGAACGTTAGCACTTAAAGGTACGAAAACAGTGGAGGCAGTAGTACAATCAATTTCGTCAACAACACACAGTTATACGATACAGCCTACTGTTTCTGCAAATGGAAAATTATTTTCTCCTCTTTTTGTTGTACTAAAAGAACCTTCTGGAGTATTTGGACCTCGAGTACAGCAGACCATGTTCAGGACGACGAATATTTTTGTTACAGCATCAACATTCGGAAAACTGACAAAAGAACATTTGAAAACCTGGTTAACAGAAGTTTATTTCCCAAATACAAACGACAAATCAGCTCTATTATTAGATTCTTAAAGCGGGCATTATCGTCGTAGTGTTGGAGAAGCCACTCCGGCAAATAAAGAAATAACGTTATTTACAATTCCACCTAGAACTGTGAAATATTTACAACCATTAGACATGTACGGATTTCGCGTATGGAAAAATTTTGTTCGCCGCATTTCGGATATAATTGTCCTATTGCACTATGACATTAATCTCCACACACGAGATAGCATTCTAAAACTACAATCACTTGTTCATAATCAGTTTTCTTCACCACGATTTGAAAATTTCATTAAGTATGCATGGTATAAAAATAGGTACATATCGTCCAGACCACCTCATGTTAAAAATCCCGTAGAATTTTGCTATGCATCAGATAATGAATCACTATGCCATATATGTGGTGACGTAGCAATTATTACATGCGCTTGGTGCCAGAAACCATTGTGTTTGAAACATTTCTTCGAACAATACCATTATTGCCACGATTATGTTCACTAACGTATTCAAACTATTCGTTACTTAATAAAATTAGCATATAGAATATGTACTTTAACAATAAGTGTTTTGTAATACAAATTTAATAAAATTAACAGATATGCATTACACAAATATAATTGTTGTTTACGTATGCTTATAAATAAGCAGGGGTGAAACGATCCCCGCAGGATGGATATTCCTGATCGTGTGGATTGTGATTTGCATTACGGTTCTCGTCACAGCGTATGTGTATCACATCTACGACAACCGCAGGAATCGCAGGGACCGAGTGTTTGGTCTTCGCGCAGATCTCATCGTCCTACCGCCAGTTCAAGATCCTCGAGACCTCTTCCACTAAGTTTAACGGAAGAGGATTGGAACAGTGGACTTAAATCTATTCCACTACATATTGAGATAGAAGATCCTTGACTCATATTCTTGAGGGCGTGACGAATACGAATTGAGTCCGTACCACATGACTACGAACTCCCTGTTCATGTTGAGCCGAGATATGCTTCTATCATCTCACCGGACTCCGATTAGATCGAAGATCCTGATGGGTCTGAAGACGCTCCATGTCAAAAGAAATTATATGCGGATATGGTTTTTGAAACCATTGAGGAATGCACCGCCCAACCATTATCTGTGGACTATATTCCACAACATGCAGCGGTAATTGAAATTGACGCATTATTATCTGCGCCCATCCATCAACCTGAGGCGTTTGAAGCTTCAGTCCTCCAATCCGCCAAGCAATGTGATTCCGTCGTCACATTGGTTTTATCCAAGCCCTCGTTTCATCCCTTAAATCCGCGTCTCAGCCGATAAAAAAAAATACGTATCCCTTATTTTTGCCCGCTTAACAAACCTACGAAGTTTCATCAAAATCGGAGGGGGACACTTGCGTGCCTTTCCTTGTTAGTATACCCATAATTATAAAGTGATACAACGGTATCAGTAATAGATCGTAAACAATACATCGGTATTGTGTTGCGACAAGAGTTGACTTTACAAATGTTGTCATTGTAAAATCGTAAAGAACACCGCCTTGGACGAACACGGTGTGTCTCAGGTAGAGGAGTGCAGCTGTAAGAAGCACATAGTATGTCCTTGCTGATAAGTGATACAGGAATATCAGCAGTTGATCGTGAGCGGTACAACAGTATCGTGTTGCGACAACAAAGTAGTTGGTAAATCAAAATAATGATTTAAATATAAAGTCTGAAAACAGACCCAAGTCAATATGGCCGAATGTAAGGAAACAGAAATCGACGAGCGGTCGACACGGGCCACGCACCTCTTGTCAGTGCATTTCTCCTTCCTCAAGGAAACCTCGCTAGGCCTAAGTGCCCTAAAGAGCCATGCTGATGGGGGTGTCCTCAAGACGGAATCGTGTCTAGAAAGACATTCTGTATTGGCATTTGCCGCGAGATGTTATTAGTAAAGCATTCAGTATTCTACATAAAAACGCCCGCCATTTTATTTAGTAAAAACCTCACATTTACCTTTATTTTTCGTATCTTATGTTGGATATCGCGTTTAAGATTAGTCATAAGGTCTAACTATCTAATCCTATTAGAAGTAAATATTTTTGTTAAGTCCGAGCCCTATCATCCTTCCGCACACAGTTACTCATACGATCCTTGAACTATTACTCATCCGTCTATCCCTATTGGCAGTACTCCTTATTCCCACTACCTCCAGAACCTAAAACTCGATTCTTTAAAAGACCAATCCACACCCTCCTTAATAGCATTTTCTTCTGAGCGTTCATTATTGTAATTTCTATTAAGCATTATTAGAAGTAGGTTCATCACGATAGTTTTAGAAACTGTAAGTGCAAACTGTAGTTAGAAACAAGAATAAAGCTAATTCGGAATCTAACACTTACAAAAGTTAACTTTCAATTAATGCTTACATTTTTAGCCACGCGTTACCCTTTGAAAATAGTTTATTCATTGATTCCACCGAAAGAATATACGGAAAAAGAAAGAGCTACAAACTTGAAAGAAAATAATGAAACTGTAGGACACTCAGGTATTCAACGAATACACAAAATAATACAAGAAAAACATTAATGGGCGAACATGCGTAAGCAATATTGTAAAGAGAGTTGTGATTATCAAGACGAAATTAATGGACTTCATATTAGAATTAAGAAAATTGAGAATTTAATCCTTCATTTAAAATTAAGTACAAACAATCGGTCAAAATGAGGTCTTTTGAATATCATTGGTTCCGTTACCAAAGCCTTGTTTAGAACTTTGGATAATGATGATTTAGAACTAATATTTTTATTTATTAGTTCTAAAGAATACAATTACTAGAACCTCAGCTATCAACTTCAAGCATTCGTGAATTGATTCAACAACTCCCACCCCTGGATGAAAAACAAGTCGTCATCCCAATTCGAAAGAAAATTGTACGTTTTAAGATACCATAATATGGAGTGATGAGTGAACGTGTGAATTACAATCAAACAAAGGAAATATGTGTCTAATGAAAGCAAGGAAAAGTTTTTAAACAAAATGTAATCACCTTCATCGTGAAACACGGTGAAAGATCACAGTGAAACAGCAGCGAAATACATCGATATTCTCAACGAAAATTTGTTTCCATCGATTCAAATGTTTGGGCTAGATACAGAATACATATTCCAACACGATAATGATCCCAAACATACCGCAGAGATCGTTAAAAAATTTATCGACGAAAACAATACATATCTTATATATCGCTGCTGTCTTGGTCACCGTAGTCCTGATTTAAATCCGATTGAGCACTTATGGGATGAACTTGATCGAAAAATACCAAAATCGGACCATTAGACAAAACCAAAATTGATAGCCGCACTAAAAAAGGCGTGGGATGAAACAAAACCCAAAACGTTAAAGAAATTAATACACAGTATGCCAAATCGTTTACTCGAAATAATTAAAGCCAAAGGGTATCAAACTGCTTATTAATTATTTTTTTGTTGTTATTTATAGTCTCACCGGTCAAACGACGTTAATAAGATAAGCTTGAAGGTTATAAACAAGATAAACCCAATTAGATATAGGTAGAATATAAAAGGTGAGGTTGCCAGCGCGCGCAAACACAGACGAGCAGAGAAAGAGCCGAAAGAAAGCCTTGTGACGCCTCAGACACCGAAGAGACACGCAGAGAGATAAGCTCATATTACTATTGTGCGACTTTGACAAGTGTTACATTTAATCGTGCAAGTTTATTATTGTATAGTGTTTAGGGAGTAAAATAAAAGTTTTTTTAAAACATCAATTCCTCACTTTCCCGCGTAACAATAGAATTGTTGTATACCAACCTAAAATAACATAGATATCCTACCCAACTATCCAATATCTCCAATGACCTCATCCTTGACCACGATTCATAGTGTCAATAATCAGCCCTACATCATCCTCAACCTTGTCCTATGCGTCATTTTCAAACCCCATCCTTACAAATTCCAACTCCCTCCACCACTCTTTCAGACATATATATATATATTCCTACACTTTCTAAAACTAGTGCAGTTAAAATTCATTATCTTAGAACAAACTACAGAGTTTGTCCGGAAAGTAATAGGACTGATTTCCTTCCGCCGCGACTGTAATTCGGAGCGTGCTCGCACCGACTGGATCCGGTAGAGGGCGTTCCTAGCTAACGAACGAGTGGTCGGGGAGATTTCTCCAAGCACCTGGAGAGTCAGGACAGGTTTTTTCGCGCGACGTGTTTCTGTGAGTGGTGCAAGCCGAAAATGCAGCGTTCATTAGAGCAGAGGTACGCGATTAAATTCAGTGTGAAACTCGGTAAATCTGTGGCAGAGACGCTTGATATGATCAAGCAGGCTTACCCAGATGATGCTTTAGCAAGAAGTGGTGCGTTTCAGTAGCACAAGGCCTTTTCGGAGGGCCAGGAAGAGGTCGCCGATGAAGACCGTGCTGGAAGACCTTCGACTTCGACAAACACCGACAATTATATACCAAAGAGGATGAGTTTTAGAAGAGGCGTCATATATGAATGGGAGGATTCAGTAGAGGACCTGAAGAATGAGGCGATGGAGGGGCAGGGTGATTATTGGATGGAAAGGATGAAGAAGAGAAGAATTGTAGATGGGAAGGTGGAATTTGTGCCAATGAGGGCGATTTTAATAACTTTTAGGGGATGTGTGCTACCCACAAGTTTATTAATAGGTCAAGGGCATGTGGGTATTAGGATCGAACCGTATGTCGAAGCGGTTAAACAATGTTTCAGGTGCTTCGGCTTTGGGCATTATCAGTCAGATTGTAGAGAGAGAGTGAAGAGATGCATGAATTGTGGAGAGACGGAACATGGGGCGTGCGACAAAAAAGCGAGGTGTAAAAATTGTGGGGGGGATCACGGGGCATTGGCGAGGAAATGTTGGGTATGGCAGAGGGAGGCGGCGATTAGGAAAGTAATGGCTTACAGAAATGTAGAGTTCGAAACTGCGAGGGATATTGTGTTAAAGTCAGCAGGAATAGAAAGGGTGGATTGGGAGAGAAGAGAGGATGCCTTTTTGGGGGATTGTGAAGACTTTCCGGCGATGAGGCAAGTACAAAGGAGAGAGGTATGGGAGGACAAGGAAGTTCCTATTTCAAAGGAGATAGAACTAATTAAATCTTTGAGAGAGGAATGTAGGGGTAAGGGAGTTGGACGGAAGAAGGAAGGAAGAGAGAATAGTACACTGTTTAGTAAGGTTACTGAGAGGGGGAGAGGGAAGAGAATTAACATAGAAGAGGAAGACTGGGGACAAGCAAGTGAGGAGGAGGTAGGGGGATCAAGAAGAGGAAAAGAAGATAGGGAGAGGAGAGAGGAGAAGACGGAGAGAAGTAAAGGGCTCTCGGCATGCTATAATGAGAAAGCGGATGGGTTCATGATGGGGGACAAATATATATGCATGGAGTGTAAAAGGAAGGTGGAAGAAATGGAGAAGAAGGAAAGAGAGGCGAAGGAACGTGGAGAAGAAGGAGAACTACAGATACTGAGAAGGATTCCGTTACCACATCTCATGGTAGGGGAGGAGCCAGAAGGAGAATGTGAATATGAGATTTTGTATTCAGCCTTAAACAAAAATGAGATAGAGAAGGAAAGGAGAAGAATCAGGAAGGAAAAAGAGATGAATAGGGCCTGGCTGACAGAAATGGAAAAGAAAAGAGATGATGATTTGCTGGAGGATTTGATTAGACTGTTGCAGGAGAAGAATTTGGAAGGAAAATTCCATGAAATAATTAGAAGTAGGAAATATAGGCAAAGCAAGACGGTTATGCCTGACCCTAATGAAGATTGGAATGTGATCAGTGCGCCGTCGTTTGAGATGACAGTAGATAGGAGGACATCGGAGAGATTGGAAAGAAGGGCAGAAAGAGAGAGAGAGGCGATTAGGAAGAAGAGAGAGGAAAGGGAGAAAGAAGAGGAAGATATGCGTAGGTGGCTTGAAACAGCTAGAAAAGAAAGAGAGGAGGAGAGGAAGAGGGAAGAGGAGGAGAAGAAGAAAGAGGAAAATGAAGCAAGGAGAGAAGACAATCAAACGAAACAAGTACCTATAGGTGAAACAGAGGATGGAAAGGAAGGGGTAGAGGAGAGCAGGAAGAAGGATAAGGGAGAAGAAGGTGATGGCGACAAGAACAATAATGAGATGGAGAAGAAGGAGAAGTTGTAAGGTACTTTGTAAGATGAGATGTAAATGTGGGGAGATGTTTGTTTTTGTCTCGGTATGTATGAGTGAAAGATTTAGTGTAGGAAATAAAGATAGGATAAGAGAGTTTGTTGCGGAGATAGATTTTGAAAAGGAGAAAGGTATTTTTAGGTTAATTGTTGTAGAAAAGCGAGATATTCAGTTTATTTGGTTTATTAGAAATAGTACTGTAAGACGGCGTAAAATAAACATAAGTACATATTATAAGACTGAAAAGAGAATAGATAATTTACAATATTTTGTGATGGTCTATAGTATTAAGAAAATGAGTTGGTATGTATGGTGGAGGGGAAATGAGAATGATGTATGGAAAATGTGGAGAGGAGTGAAAAGGGTGGAAAACAAAAGACTGTTAGTAGAAGTTAATAATATTTTTGATACTATTGAATTTTTTAAGGAAAAAGTTTTTGTTTTTGTTAAGATTAAAGAATGTAATAGAACAATAAAAACAAAGAATATTTATGTTGATATATGTAAAATAAGAAGTGTTTGGAAGTTATTTCACAGTATGGATTTAGACTTAGAGATATGTAATAATAAAGAGAATTGTTATAATGAGAAGGGTAGGAGGGGTAGGATGATAGATGACATAGGATGTAGAATAAATAGAGAGAAACAAATTAGAAGACAGAGCAGGATAGAGGAAAAGGGGCATATTGAATGGGAAAAAGGAGGTGGAAGGATAATGGCGGAGTATTTTTTATGAAAGTTGGATTATGGAATGCGAGAAGTGTTAGGAATAAGAAAGAAGAAATTAGGAGGGTCATGGAGGGTTTTGATATTATGGCTATTACGGAGACTTGGTTAAAGGAGAACGAAGGATTTAGGTTTAGTGGGGTACAAGTTTCTAGAATGGATGGAAAAGGGGAATCTAGGGGAGGGGGGTTGTGCTTTATAGCAAAGGAAAATATTAGGGTAAGTAGAATGGGGGTTTTTTTGAAGGAGGATAAGAAATGGGAGAATATGTATATAGAGATAAGTGTAGAAGGAGTTCCTCTGGAGCTAGTTTTGGTATATAGGAAGCCGGGGGTTAATTTGAGTAGGGAGGATTGTAGGAGGTTATTTAGAGGAGGATGTGGGGGGATGAAGAGGGTTTTTATGGGAGATTTTAATGCTAAAAGTAGAGTTTGGAATTGTGAAAATGGAGATGGAGCGGGGGAAGTATTAGAAGAGGTCCTGGATGAAGAAGGGATGGTAGTGGTAAATTTCGACACGATTTCGAGATTGGGTAGACCGGATCAGAGTTCATCTAACATTGATTTGATAGTAGTTCCAGGGTTGATAGCTATGGATATTTTAGTAAGAGAATCAGGTGAAACCTTGGGATCTGACCATCAAATTATTGAGTTTTGCTGGATGGGAGACATAGATGTGGTGGGTAGTAGAAGGGAGAGCAGAAGATTTAAAATGGAAAAGTTGGATAGGGTAGAATTTTTGAAGTGGATGTTAGGAAAGGAGGAGGAGGTTTTGCAAATAGTTAGTGGTGAATCAGGGATAGAGGTAAAGAGTAACAGGGTGATAGAGATGTTGAGTGAGGGTATCAAATGTAGTAGTAAGGGATTAGGGAGAAGCAACGAGGGTAGAAATAGGGATGGACATGGAAGAGGAAATAGGGGTGGTAGAAAAATTAAGAGACAACCATGGTGGGATAGAGAATGTGAAGAATTGAAAGAAGATAGGAAAAGGGCGTTAAGAGAAATGAGGAGAAACCCGACAGGGGAGAATTAGGGGAGATTGAAGGAGGTAAGAGGAAAAATGAAGGAGATAGTGAGATTAAAGAAGAAAAGAGCATGGGAAGAATTTATGGAGAGTATATGCTATAAAGGAAATATAGGAGAAATGTGGAAAAAAGTGAGAAGTTTAGTTAAGGGAATCAGTATAGAGGAACAAAGTCGGTTAGGGATATCGGAGATGAAACAACTGGAAGAGGAGGAAGTTAAGAAATTAGAAGAGATGGGATACTGTAGTAAAAGGTCAGATGAAAGGGAAGAGGTGGAGGAGGAAATTATAGAGGAGTATGGGATGCTGAGTGAAGGAAGCTATGGGGGGAGAGAAATAGTAGGAGAGGACACACAAGGGGAAGCATGGATAGAGAGAGATTTTGAGATGGAGGAGTTGACTAATGCTTTGAAATTTACGAAGGGAAAGTCAGCTCCTGGGGAAGATGGGATTGGGTACGGCTTTCTGAAATTGTGGACTGAGGGTTGGAGAAATGCAATTCTGAAATTATATAATGAAATATGGAGGAAAGGGAAAGTACCAAGGAGGTGGAAAATGGCGGTAATGAAATTTATCCCAAAACCTCAGAAAAAGGCGCTTAGACCAATTTCGTTAATGAATTGCTTAGGGAAGTTGCTTGAAAAGATGGTGAATGAAAGGTTGAGGTTATGGGCAGAAAAGGAAGGTAGGATGGATAATAGCCAAAATGGTTTTAGAAAAGGTAGATCTACAATGGATAATATCAGCATTTTGGTGAATGAAATTAAGGGAAAGTGGGGTAAAGGTAAAAAGGTAATGGCAACATTTGTAGATGTTAAATCAGCATACGATAATGTTGAACATGATTTACTTTTACAAGAGTTGGAGGAATTGGGGTGCCCAAGGAGGATTAAGAAATATATGGAAGCTTGGTTAAAAAATAGAGTGTTGGAGATAAGATGCCTGGGAGATAGGGTGGAGGAGATGGTGTTATTAAAGGGGTTACCGCAGGGGTCGGTCCTTAGTCCGATTCTGTATAATTTGTATACATATGGGATAGGAAGAGGATTATTGGAAATTGGAGCGAGAATATTGCAGTATGCGGATGATATTGTGGTTTGGGTAGAATATAGCAGGAGAGAGGAGGGAAAAAAGAAGATGGAGGAGGCGATAGGGTTGTTGAAAAATAACCTTAGAAATATTGGGTTAGAAATTGCGGCAGAGAAAACACAAATAGTAAATTTTAATAGTAGCAAGAGGGGAGGTAGAGAGAATAGGGAGGAATTAGTAATAGACACGGAAAAGATTAGGGTGGTGGGGGCAGCTAAATTCTTAGGAATGTGGTTAGATGAGAGATTGGATTTTAGAAGACATACGGAATATATTCAGAGCAAAGTAAGGAAGAGATTGAATATTCTAAAATGTATATGTGGGGCTAGAAAAGGTACAGATCCGGAGACGGTGATAAAGATTTTTTATGCAATGGTGAGATCGGTAATAGAATATGGAGGTTTCTTGTATATGAATGACAAGAAGAATAGAGAAAAAATTCAAAAGGTGCATAATGCCGGAGTGAGAATTGCTATGGGATATCGCTTGCCCACTCCAATTAATGTTATGGAGGTGGAAGCGGGGACGATGGATATGATTACGAGAATAGAGAATTTGACTGAGTGGTATATAGCTAAAAAGTACTGGATGGGAGATACAGAGGTAATAGGGGCGCTAGAGGAAGGTATAAAGAACCGCAGATCAGAGGAGATTGAGGAAGGAAGGGACATAATGGTAGATGCTTGGCGAAGAGTTGAAGAAGTTAAGGGAGGTATGAGTAAGAAATTGGAGATGGATTATAAGGGGATATGGAGGAAGGTTAGGATTGAGGTTTATGTGGATTATGAAATTGGAAGAATATTTGAACTGAATGGGTGTGGAGAAACAGAAATATTAGGAGAGTTTAGGGAAAAATTCTTTAAAGGGATGGGGGAGATGGTTGAAATATATACAGATGGGTCTAAGATAGAGGGTAGGGGCAACGGTGGGGGTGCGGTAGTGTATAGGGAAAGGGGGATGGAATGGCATGAGTATAGCTTTACGACTCCTAGGCAATGTTCAGTTTTCACTATTGAAATGCTGGCTATTAGGAAAGCGGTGGAGATAGCGGAGGAGAATTTTAGGGACAAGAATGTATTAATTTTGTCGGATTCTTTGAGTACGATAAAGAAAATTAGTAACGATAATAGAGGGATGGATGAGGGGACGGAAGTAGATGAGATTAGGAATAGGATCAAGGTGAGAAATTTTAGAGTTGGAGGAAGCATAGAAGGGGTAGGAAAAATTGCAGTAGCGTGGATCCCTGCGCATGTGGGAATTAAGGGGAATGAGGAAGCAGATAGAATAGCAAAGGAAGCTACATTCGGGGAAGTTGATCCGTGGGTGAGATTTACTTTAAGGGATTGTAAAAGGTGGATTAGGGATAATGGGTGGAGAAGGTCGATTGAAAAACATTTAAGACAGGGGGAATTTAAAGGTAGGAAATATTTTGAGGCTAAGTGGAATAATGTAGGGAAGGAATTTCCATGGTTTAAAGGAATAGGGAATTTGAAACGGGAGGCTTTATGTTTATTGAATAGAATTAGGGCGAACCATTATAACTTAAAATGGTCGCTTTTCAGAAAGTTTATAATAGATGATCCATACTGTGATGTGTGTGATAGAATTGAGGATATTGAACATGTTTTATAGCAGTGTAAGAAATTTGAAAGAGAAAGAGTGGATTTTTTACGAAGGATGGGTCGGTGTGGAGTGGGTGAGGGGAGTGATTTTTTTGAATATAAAGAATTTGGAGAGCCGAAAACTTTACGGGTTATATGTGCCTTTTTGAGGAAATGTGGCATAAGATTATAAAAATGAGGATGTTATATTTATAAAAAAAAAAAAAAAAAAAAATCATTAAATAAATAAAGTAAGAAGGGAAAAGAAGAGTATAGGTAGTGTAGGCAGAGAGTGGGAGAGTGGAGTATGAGTGGGGAAGTATGTTGGGTGTACCTTTGTAAGCCAATGTTGGCGATAAAATATATTGTAAACGAGGCGGAATGAGCCGTACTGTGGCCAAAACGCCATCTTCCGTGGAAGAAAATAAAGAATGAAATGAAATGAAAATGACCGTCGACTATATTCGCTTAATTGCACAGATGTTAAATTTACTAAAATCTGTGGTTCATGACATTGTGACAGAACATTTGAACATGCGCAACGTGTGCGCGAAGATGGTCCCAAAAGTGCTCACTGACGACCAGAAATTGCGGCGAGTGGAAGTGTGCCAAGAAAATTTGAATATGTGTGAAAGTGACCCCCAATTTTTGAATAACGTAATCACAAGTGACGAGACATGGATCTTTGAGTATGATCCCGAGACAAAGAGGCAACCTTCCGAGTGGCACACGCCGGCGTCTCCTCGCCCAAAAAAGGGAAGAATGAGCAAATCCAAAGTGAAAACGATGCTCATTGTCTTTTTTGACATGAAAGGCATCGTCCACCATGAATTTGTTCCCCCTGGACAAACCGTCAACGCCAAGTTTTACGTGGAAGTGCTCAAGAGACTCAAACGAAGGGTCAATCGGATCCGACAAGACATCGCAGCCGACTGGAAGCTGCACCACGCCAACACCCCGGCTCACACCGCCTTTCTTGTGAACAGCTACCTGACCAAGGCCAGCATCCCAACGCTTCCGCAGCCGCCTTATAGCCCAAATGTGCCCCCCCCCCCCCCCGACTTTTTTTTGTTTCCTTGCCTGAAAAGGCCGATGAAAGGCAAGCATTTTGAGACGAGAGAGGGGATCCAAGCAGCTTGCACCGCGGCTCTCAACGCTATTCCGGAGAATGCCTTCCGTGACGTCTTCAATGCTTGGAAATCGCGCTGGCAGCACTGCATCGACGCAGAAGGAGCCTATTTTGAAAGTTTTTAAAGAATTGTAACGATTGGCTCAATAAATTTTTCTACATCGGCTCAATCCTATTATTGTATATAAGACGGAGCAGGCCGCCGCGCGAGAGACATTATAAGATCAGACATTATAAGATATACAGGTATAAGACATAGGACATTCGGAGTTAAGGTTTCGGATAAGACACATCGCGAATACGTATTATTGTAATCATCGTGTAGTGTTTAAGAAATAAAATCAAAAGTTTTTTTTTTTAAACCTAAACGGAGCTCTTTCCCGCGTAACAATATATATATTGCGTTTCTGATATAACTAGTTATAAGACACAGTCCCGCGTGCGTTACAAATTTTCCCTTTTATCTTCTCTTCTGACACTACCGAGCAGTATAAAAAGCCCAGTTCGAAATAGCCTCGCAGCAGTAGCAGTCCGACTAGTCACAGGGTTCAATTGCCTCGTACAGGACTCTGCTAGTTCCCATCCTAATTTCCTACAAACTCCAAACTACGCGTTTCATTACAATTCCAAGTTCATTTGTATCAGTTTATATTCCGACATTATTTTTAGTATTGAATATATTTTACATTTAGTTATATTCGCCTTTAATCATTTCCTATAAACCCGAGATCTCTTTAAGAGCTTTTGATTATTTAAAATACGGATACTCAATTACTCTGCATCTGGTGATGCGAGACATAGCCGCACGAGATCCATTATATTGCGAAGTCCAGATAGGTAATTCACATCGCCACGGTAGTGGGAGACATAGCCGCACGGTGCGCACATGATGTGTTTGATAATATAGGTAATACCATACGTTATATTGTCAAAAATAAGTGTAATAGGGATAATTATTATAGTTCTAGCAATAATAACAGTATAATATGGGTGATAACGTACGTAACATTGACAATGACAAGTGTAATAGGGATAATTATTATAGTTCTAGCGATAATAACAGTATAATATGGGTAATAACATACGTACCATTGTCAAAAATAAGTGTAATAGGGATAATTATTATAGTTCTAGCGATAATAACAGTATAATATGGGTAATAACATACATACCATTGTCAAAAATAAGTGTAATGGGGATAATTATTATAGTTCTAGCGATAATAACAGTATAGTATGGGTGATAACGTACGTAACATTGACAATAATAAGTGGAACATATAAAAAAAATCTTAACACCATGCATCACCATCTACGATCATTGCTCATTGGGAACATACGCACAAACGATAGATAGAACACCTACGGAACCAATTAGAATGACAGATCTAATGCACTAGTAAGAAGAACCACCCCAATACCAAGAACGTGTGACGATAACTTTTCCACTCTGTCTCACTCTAACCTGCACACCTGATAAGCAATTCACGCCACAAAGACCCATCCTTGAACGTCGGAACTCTCCCACCACGTCTCTAGACGGATCGAGCATATAAAAGACGGAACGCAGAAAAGACGCCAGTTGTCTACAAACCACCAATTCTACACTTCGAAACTCTGTCCGGTTATTATAACATTGTAATATTGTACTTATATAAAATAAAAGGTTATCGTTCACTACGGTGGACGACCCAAAAGTTTTTTTATATGTTAGCGTCAAGCTGTGTGCAAAGGTGGCACACGTGTCAGGGTCATCGTATCCCGGATTTTGACCCGGTTCTCAGGGGTCTTGGGATGACAATAATATAAACTCATGTCCGTCATCGAGTTAAGGATCGGTGGTAACCGATAGCTAGGGACTGCGACGAATTCTAAGAGTCGCGAATGTTATGGTTAGAGGTCGATGCCTTCTTCTTTGAGGATCGCCGAAGGTGTCGTGTCTCGTGGCCGATGACCCGACGTCATGGTGCTGTGTGGCACGTGCACAGAGATTAGGGTATGCTAGTAAGATCTGGTCACAGAGTGGGGAGGATATTGCATCCTTCGTTAAGCGGACCTTGAGGGACAGCAAGGCACTTAACCCAGAACTTTCAAAGTATACGGATCGTGAATTATCAAAAAGACTTTTTATCTAACATATATATTATTCAGTCAATTATTACGTGACAATGTCGAATGGTTGGGAGAAATAGGAGAAGAACTTGCTGATTACGACCAGGATCAAAATTCACACACAGAAATATGTCCACTAACTGAAACAACAATCAATTTCGAATACAAAAGAAATGCTGTGCAGTATTGGATGAGCGGTAAGGTAGACCGACTTAAATTAGAAACTGTCCAATTCAGATACAAATTGGTTAAGTCTGTTCGGCAATTGCGTAGATGGGCTCAAGTTGAAACAGGTGGTACTCGTTTTGACAAATTACTGCCTATCACAAATTATACGTATCAAAATGTAATACAAGCGATTCGTCGATGGGTAATGCAAGGGAAACTAACAGAAGACTTACCGTCATTCACTGCTAGCCGTACATGGTTTTTAAAATTTAAAAAAGCTTATGGTATCGAATCACGAAAAGTGACCAAGTTTATTACAAGAACAAATAGTGATAAGGAAACTGAACTTATTTCAAGTTCCCATAACTTTGTGGAACGGGCCAAATTGTATACTGAAAGTGGTTTTAATTTCGAAGTGCACTCTGGACGAACGTTAGCATTTAAAGGTACGAAAACAGTGGAGGCAGTAATCATGTTAGAAATTTAGAGTTTAGGTAGATGCGACGGACGAGGGTAGGCCATGTGCGCTTCGTCAGAGAGCTGTTGCAAGGGAAAGTTTATAAGCTTAGTATACAATGTATAGTTTTTAAGGGCCATGGTGACGTTGGTGTCTTCACGACTAGAGTTTGCCGAAGAGGCATTCTTGTGCAGACTATGACCGTGGCAACACGTCGCAGTAATAAACAGGGCATTTTACAAATTCATTGTGTGTAACATTTTATTTTAAAACCTATCCCGCTCGCGTTATTCCTGATTTTCGAACAATCAATTTCGTCAACAACACACAGTTATACGATACAGCCTACTGTTTCTGCAAATGGAAAATTATTGTCTCCTCTTTTTGTTGTACTAAAAGAACCTTCTGGAGTATTTGGACCTCGAATACAGCAGACCATGTTCAGGGCGACAAATATTTTTGTTACAGCATCGACATTCGGAAAACTGACAAAAGAACATTTGAAAACCTGGTTAACAGAAGTTTATTTCCCAAATACAAACGGCAAAACAGCCCTATTATTAGATTCTTGAAGCGGGCATTGTCGTCGTAGTGTTGAAGAAGCCACTCCGGCAAATAAAGAAATAATGTTATTTACAATTCCACCTAGAACTGTGAAATATTTACAACCATTAGACATGTACGGATTTCGCGTATCGAAAAATTTTGTTCCCCGCATTTCGGATATAATTGTTCTATTGCACTATGACATCTCCACACACGAGATAGCATTCCAAAACTACAATCACTTGTTCATAATCAGTTTCCTTCACCACGATTTGAAAATTTCATTAAGTATGCATGGTATAAAAATAGGTACATATCGTCCAGACCACCTCATGTTAAAAATCCCGTAGAATTTTGCTATGCATCAGATAATGAACCACTATGCCATATATGTGGTGACGTAGCAATTATTACATGCGCTTGGTGCCAGAAACCATTGTGTTTGAAACATTTCTTCGAACAATACCATTATTGCCACGATTATGTTCACTAACGTATTCAAACTATTCGTTACTTAATAAAATTAGCATATAGAATATGTACTTTAACAATAAGTGTTTTGTAATACAAATTTAATACAATTAACAGAGATGCATTACACAAATATAATTGTTGTTTACGTATGCTTATAAATAAGCAGGGGTGAAACGATCCCCGCAGGATGGATATTCCTGATCGTGTGGATTGTGATTTGCGTTACGGTTCTCGTCACAGCGTATGTCTACCAGATCTACGACAACCGCAGGAATCGCAGGGACCGAGTGCTTGGTCTTCGCGCAGATCTCATCGACCTACCGCCAATTCAAGATCCTCGAGACCACTAAGTTTAATGGAAGAGGATTGGAACAGTGGATCTATTCCACTACATGTTGAGATAGAAGATCCTTGTCTCATATTCTTGGAGGCGCGACGAACACGGATTGAGTCCGTACCACATGACGACGAAGACCTCCCTGTTCATGTTGTGCCGAAATATGCTTCTATCATCTCACCGGACTCCGATTGGATCGAAGATCCTGATTGGTCTAAAGACGCTCCATGTTAAGAGGAGTTATATGCGGATCTGGTTTTTGAAACCATTGAGGAATGCACCGCCCAACCATTATCTGTGGACTATATTCCACAACATGCAGCGGTAATTGAAATTGACGCATTATTATCTGCGCCCATCCATCAACTTGAGGCGTTTGAAGCTTCAGCCCTCCAATCCGCCAAGCAATGTGATTCCGTCGTCGCATTGGTTTTATCCGAGCCCTCGTTTCATCCCTTAAACCCGCGTCTCAGCCGATAAAAAAAAATACGTGTCCCTTACTTTTGCCTGCTTAACAAACCTATGAAGTTTCATCAAAATCGGAGGGGGACACTTACGTGCCTTTCCTTGTTAGTATACCCACAATTATAAAGTGATACAACGGTATCAGTAATCGATCGTAAACAATACATTGGTATTGTGTTGCGACAAGAGTTGACTTTACAAATGTTGTCATTGTAAAATCGTAAAGAACACCGCCTTGGACGAACACGGTGTGTCTCAGGTAGAGGAGTGCAGCTGTAAGAAGCACATAGTATGTCCTTGCTGATAAGTGGTACAAGAGTATCAACAGTTGATCGTGAGCGGTACAACGGTATCGTGTTGAGACAACAAAGTAGTTGGAAAATCAAAATAATGATTTAAATATAAAGTCTGAGAACAGACCCAAGTCAATATGGCCGAATGTAAAGAAATAGAAATCGACGAACGGTCGACACGGGCCACGCACCTTTTGTCAGTGCATTTCTCCTTCCTCAAGGAAACTTCGCTAGGCCTAAGTGCTAAAGAGCCATGCTGATGGGGGTGTCCTCAAGACGGAATCGTGTCTAGAAAGACATTCTGTATTGGCATTTGCCGCGAGATGTTATTAGTAAAGCATTCAGTATTCTACAAAAAAACGCCCACCATTTTATTTAGTAAAAACCTCACATTTACCTTTATTTTTCGTATCTTATGTTGGATATCGCGTATAAGATTAGTCATAAGGTCTAACTATCTAATCCTATTAGAAGTAAATATTTTTGTTAAGTCCGAGCCCTATCATCCTTCCACATACAGTTACTCATACGATCCTTGAACTATTACTCATCCGTCTATCCCTATTGGCAGTACTCCTTATTCCCACTACCTCCAGAACCTAAAACCCGATTCTTTAAAAGACCAATCCACACCCTCCTTAATAGCATTTTCTCCTGAGCGTTCATTATTGTAATTTCTATTAAGCATTATTAGAAGTAGGTTCGTCACGATAGTTTTAGAAACTGTAAGTGCAAACTGTAGTTAGAAACAAGAATAAAGCTAATTCGGAATCTAACACTTACAAAAGTTAACTTTCAATTAATGCTTACATTTTTAGCCACGCGTTACTGTTTGAAAATAGTTTATTCATTGATTCCACTGAAAGAATATACGGTAAAAGAAAAAGTTACAATCTTGAAAGAAAATCTTAATGAAACTGTAGGACACTTAGGTATTCAACGAACACACAAAAAAATACAAGAAAAACATTAATGGGCGAACATGCGTAAGCAATATTGTAAAGAGAGTTGTGATTATCAAGACGAAATTAATGGACTCCATATTAGAATTAAGAAAATTGACAATCTAATCCTTCATTTAAAATTAAGTACACACAATCGGTCAAAACGAGGTCTTTTGAATATCATTGGTTCCGTTACCGAAGCCTTGTTTAGAACTTTGGATAATGATGATTTAGAACTAATATTTTTATTTATTAGTTCTAAAGAATTCAATTACCAGAACCTCAGCTATCAACTTCAAGCATTCATGAATTGATTCAACAACTCCCACCTCTGGATGAAAAACAAGTCGTCATCCCAATTCGAAAGAAAATTGTACGTTTTAAGATACCATAATATGGAGTGATGAATGAACGTTTAAATTACAATCAAACAAACGGAATATGTTTGAAGAAAGCAAGGAAAAGTTTTTAAACAAAATGTAATCACCTTCATCGTGAAACACGGTGCAAGATCACAGTGAAACAGCAGCGAAATACATCGATATTCTCAACGAAAATTTGTTTCCATCGATTCAAATGTTTGGGCTAGATACAGAATACATATTCCAACACGATAATGATCCCAAACATACCGCAGAGATCGTTAAAAAATTTATCTACCTACATATAAATTTGATTTTATTATAAACACGGACCCAACAGGCTGTCAGTATCAGTTCATGTTTGACGGAACCTTCGCTAACCGAGGATCGAAGACTGTGCAAAGACAAAGTATGAACAAAATGTCACATACTTGCACAGCACAGTACGCCTTAACTTTGTCAGGAAAATTATTACCTTACGTTTTTATCTGCCTGCAAGAGGTAACTGACGTCTTTGACCCGTGTGTTCAAAAATAAGTTAACAAATATTCGTCTAAATTTCAAAATGTGATTGTGAGGTGTTAAAAACCCGAGAAACTAATTACTGCAATATTTCAAGACTTTCTAAATAATTGCTTAAAGCTATATGTGCAAACTGAAAAATTTCAGTCATCGACTGTGAACGTGGCAACACGTCGCAGAAATAAACAGGACATTCGTTAGTTAAATCTTGTATAATTCTATTTCGGTCATTTTCCTGATTTTCCTATACATCTACCTTGGTAGAAAATCTAGAAGCGTAGAAATTTCAGCAAACACACCACTTAACTACACGACCTGACTGTCAGGGTATTACCGAGGACATAATTTTACAACCTGAAAATAAAGCCATGATACTTCTTTAAACATTACGTAACGAAGCAGCATGAACAATAGTAAATTAAAAGACAGACTAAAAGACACAATGTTGAAAATAACGGATTTTCTTCTAATTCGATTCGAGGACCGCTGTCATCTAAATGCACACAAATTGAAGACGTTGGGAAATACATTAGACGAAATAGACGACCAGATACAACTTTTATCAGAACACAGAAGAACAAGAACTATATACGAACAAATCATGGACGTATTACGTAGCTATGGGCATATTAACGATTTACATCGCCTATAAATCCAAACTCCACAAGTTAATAACTTCTTTTTTTAGAATATTAATAAACTTCTGCTCTCAAGTATTTATAAATTGCTTCCATAATACCCCAACAAACAATGCCTATGCCGTACGATTTACACCAAATGAACCGATTTCCATATTACCACCGTTTCCTTATGAACTTCCTATTAGTAGATAAACTAATACAAAGCGTAAAACAGATTTTGCAATTGAAAATAAATTGTCAAAATCTTAAAAAGCAAGGGAAAAGTGTGATAGATACTGACGATGCACAATCCTTAAATACAAGGAATCAGCATATTAAAAATAATATACAGAAACAAATGCGCAGCAGTGTGAAATTCGTAAATGAAGCTTGTTTTCGCCAAAATGGGCAAAAATTGCATATTTTAATATTCTAATGAATTTGACAGCGACAAAATGATGACTTAACATCCCCCCAATTTCACATGGATTACAACGTATTTCGATTAAAACAAAATTGACGATAGTAACGTCAGAGAGTGATCGACCTGGCATGAAATTACTCCTCGACGTGCAAACTTCCTGACACCTCGAAAGGTCTAGAGTTTCACTAGTGGAGATCATTATTTCTCTTATGTCAAGACTTTACTGTATAATAATAGTATCTAAAAAATAATAATGTTTTAAAATGATTAATTATGCAGAGATTGCTGCATTTATATAAAATAGATTCTACTTATAACATTTAACATGTATACATATGCAGAAAAAGCATTTGTTGGAGATACATTTTTTAATTAAAACGTAAAAGTGTAATTTTAAATTTTTTTAAAAAGCTTTCGAAATAAAGCATTATGTACAATAATTAACACTAAAAATATTTTTCTTTTGTTCATTTTATATTGCTGAGATGTTCTGCTTACTTTATATCAATATTACATCAAAAATTTCCTACTTTACAATCAAAGTTTTTGACTATATGATCTCAGTTCTGACACTCAGCAGTACCCCAACTTTATAACTTAACTGTCACAAACATACTTACAAACTCATTCTAAAAAAGAAAGATATTAAATTTTTGATATTAAATATTGATATTAAATTGTGTATAGCAAGAGCAAACTTTATAAAATATCCTCATTGAAATTTTGATTTTATGTAATTCTGATTGCTCTTCCCAATAACCCTTCATGTTTCATTTACATATGAAAATCAAACTATTATAATCAATGAATTCTAATATATTATTATTTGCTATAAAATATATTTTCTGTATTACAAACTTTTAATGACTATACTGTATATAGTAACTTTTTCTTTAGAATTCATTTATTCCATTACAAATTAACAAAAATACAGTTTCAAGCATTAACCTTGGTTAATGTATTTGCATACTGAAATTCTGAACTATTTTCATACTCGCACATATCTAATGCAATTATACAACTTTCCCGTACAACTCTTTGACTGTCAGTAATATATTTATTTAAAATATTAAAACAATCTGAAGTTGCAATGGAACCTAATGCTTCTGCACATTCATGCCGTACCATTTCATTTTCTTCCATATTTTCTAAAGAAGCTGCCAAATATGGAACAGTAATTTCTTCCTGCAATTGTCCCAAAACAAAAGCTATTTCATGCCTAAACAGAGCACTACCTGCCTTCAAACCTAATTATAAATAAATAGATATAATTATAAATATGAATGCAAATAGTGAATACACTCAACCTTTCTGATACGATGCTTCGTATAACCAATTAAAATTTTATTACAAATGAATGGTTATATTGTATAAGATACTGATAATACTGTGCTCTCATTTTTGCTATTCTAATTTCCAATTATATCTGGTTATATTCAGTTTTGTATCATAAATTACATATATTTTTATAAACATGCGGTTACATACTATATAAAAAACCCTCCATACAATATTCCTGTGAGAAATATCCATTTTAAATATGCAGTACTTATGTATGTCAAAGATTCTACTGATGAAAAACCTATATAAAGTCAAAAATATAAAAGATAAAATGGATCTAGGGTAACCAAATTGCTATTTCAGAATATATCAGTTGATATATACACACAAATACTTCAAAAATATGTGCATACATGATGTTTGCATATGTGTGTGTAAATATATATATGCATAAATATCTGTGCATATAGTATAGTTGCACCAAATATACATACACATATATTGTATACACATATTGTTTAATCATCTACTGGGCGTATTGTAACTGAAAAGGGGGATGAGTCTACATAAAAAAGTGAGTCGAAAATGTAGAATAAAATTGTCTTATATGAGACTTTGTCTTTGAGAAAAATATGTTTGAAAATTTATCGAGTACGATTGGCCTACATTCGACTTGATGGACTTCGCTGTAAACTATTTTTATTCCCTTCTATTCAAGGGAATAGAAACCACATCCACAATATTCTGGAGTAATTTAATTCAGTTCATAAATTACTGGCAGTGATTTCCATGTGTTGCATTCATAACTGTACTTTCGTTATCAAATTCCTATGAATGAGTTTGTCAAACATTATAATAACTTTCTATCATAATTGTTTTGAACATACTAAATCATCACTATACACAGTAGGCTTAGGGTAACCGCACAAATAAAAATCCAGTGATGAAAAATAGGGAGATAGTGGTAGTCAAAAAATTCTGCCATCACGGTCTAATACCAGTAATTTTTATATAAAAACTGCCTTACCTCATGATTATAGTCTGGTAGTATCCTGCCTTGTTGGAAAATCAAATTCCTTTGAATATAAAGTGGAACATTCGAAGATCATATCAGCATACTCTAGACCAGGGGTCGGCAACCTTTCGAGTCGGAAGAGTCAAAAATTACAATTTACAAAATTTCAAAGCTTTTAAAGAGCCACAAAATTTTTTCTTGCCAACAATAAATAGTGCGCGCATAAATAAAGTTTTTTGATAAAAAAAACTAATCTATTTTTTCATATTTAAGTAGTGTTTTTCACAACAAAGTAGATAATATATATATGGCAATATTAGATAATGAGTTTTTTTTTTTGATAAAATAAATAATATTTGCGTATAGAACTGAAGAGCCGCAGCTTTACATCAAAAGAGCCATATGTGGCTCGCGAGCGGCAGGTTGCCGATCCCTGCTCTAGACTGTTGTATGCTACCATAAATTCGAGGAAATTAAATGTTCTGTACGAAAAACATAAGAGAACTGGGAAAACGATACATGAAATATCATGTTATGTCCTTGGCTTATAGAAAGTAATATATGTATATGCTTATTATTGTATATGCTTATAGAAAGTAATAAAAATAGTTTACAGCAAAGTTTGTGAAGTTGAATATAAAGCAAGCATACACATACTTAATAAATTTTCAAACCCATTTTTTTTTAAACAAAGTGTCATAAAAGAATTTTATCCTACATTTTTGACTTATTTTCTTATGCAGAATCATCCCCTTTCCAGTTGTACCACCAGTTATGGCACAACCTGCATACATATATATATACTAACTAATGTATTTTTTATATATATTATTTTAACACATTGTACGCCGGCCCCGCGAAGACGCGGGATTCAAAGTCTATCGCTTGAGCGCCGGCCTCACGAAAACGCGGGTTTCGAGGTCTGTCGTTTCACCACCGGCTCTGCGATAATGTAACATTGTTTTGTTTGGTGATTTGTTTGCTGTCGTCATGACTACGCCGATTTGCATTTTTTATTACGTCGAAACAAAATGTATATGATGGTTCAGGAACAAGTGCAAACAACAGTCACTTTTGAGCATCGTATTCCGTAGCCAGTACATCTTTCATACCCTTACGTTTTTAGTTGAACAGCATAATAAGCCTTCTTATTCTGTGCATTTTTATCCCTCTAATATGAGTGAATTTACTGACTACATTGCTAATCCTCTATCAGATTATTCAATACAATCAGAAGATTCTGATATAGAGGTCGAGGACAGTGATAGTGATGTGATGCCAAGAAGAAGATCGACAGCTGTTCCATTACAGTATTCCAGTGATTCCGATGATCTGAGTGATAATGAAATGTTTACAGAATCACATAGTTACGTCCATTAAATACTAATATTTTTCTTTGTGTTTATATTATATATATGTAATAATCAGTCATCAAATAAAACAGGTTCATCATATAATGAATATGCAAACCAAATTTAGTATTTTACGATAATGTATAAAAATTTTACATATTTTCTTCATATATTCATTAGTCATCAACAAGCGAATCATGCCAGCACCCAGGCTTTAGATGGTTGACACAGTGCCGGCGCTCAGACTTTGAATGTCTCAGATGTCACCGGCGTACAATGTGTTAATTTCAATGAATTTGGCCAAAATTAGTGTTACAGGTATATCATACGCAGGATCCTTTATATACCAATACAACATGTCAATATCGAATCAGAATGGTTAAGAAATAAACTTATCAAACTTACCTTCTGCTAGTGCAAGAATACTTTCCCGAGTATGTAAGTCTCTTAATGAAAACATTGCTTGGTACCTTTCAAACAAAGAAATATTTTCATTCAAAAGGATGCTCCTTAATTTTTCAACATCAGTTATATCTGCTGGTGGTGCTGGATCCACAGACATATAAGGACTTTTTTCTGAATGGGTAGAATTTTTTGAATTATGTGATTTTAACCATTGCAATCTGGCTAATGCTAATTGACAAGTTTCTGCTACTTCCGGTACACAATCGTTACTATATTCTTCTAACAATGGTATAACACTGGGATCACCAATTGCACCTAAAGCTTCACCTAATACAAATAAAGAAATTCTATTTAATATATTCAAGCCAAACTTTAATATATTCTAATGTTCCTAAGGATGAACAACTATGAATTATATTATAAACATACGTTTGAAAATTCTTCCTTTTTAAGATATAGACATTTTTTACACAAAAGTTCATTAACACTTTCACAACCGCATCTTTGGGTAGTGAAACGCCGCCATGAGCCAGCAATATTTTTGACACTACGTGGTAGCCAACGGTCAATAACGTAGACCTATCCATGACACCACGTAAGTGTCACTGACCAACAACATTTGGCCTGCCTATGACACCACGTTGGTGTCACTGGTTGTGAAAGTGTTAAGAGGGATATTGAGTTTTTAGCTTCCTCTTAGTGCTTTCCTGTACTTTTTGTTCCTGTTAGCTTCATTATATATACAATAAATATCTGTTCAATGATATTAAAATAAATGATTACAACAACATTGTTATTCACTATCACTGAAACGTCATACTATGAAGTATGCTACCATCAATGTAAACATTATTTGCTTTAATTAATCATTTATTTTTTATAAAAAGGTGATATTAGTCCTTAAATTTTTGCCTTAAATTTTTGATATAAGATAAAATGTCTATACCTTAAAATGTAAAAATTTTAGGAACTATATTAATGTGACACGTTTTGTATCTTTAGGAACATTGAGAACACTTGAGATACTTTGTGCACGTGCATAGCATATTATAACATATACAATACTTATACATAATATAACATACCTGCTTCATGACGAACCATTGGCTCTTGTTTAATATCTTTTAATACTTCATTTAGAATAGGTATAGCACGAGAATCTTGCATTTGACCAAGACAATATGCAAGTTCATGCTTCAATAAAGCTGATTCATCTTTAAAGCAGTTATTAATCTGTTCGATTGCTTTAACACCACCAATATTTTTTAAAGTAAACAATGCACGAAATCTCTCTTTTAACGGCCGATTTTGGTCATTCAAAACCTGACCTATGGCAGAAATTTGACTTTCACTTATTTCCAACATATCACGTTTATAAATTTACAATACTTCCAATTTTGAATAAAATACTTGCAACTTCATTTAATTTACTAATTTATAAAAATTGCTGTGTCAATATATGTACAAAATAAGTTCTATTTTCCAATATATGTTCAAATTTGGATTCAAATAACTTTTGAGGTTAAAGTTTCAAACGAGGAAAGGGCGTTTACAGACTAAATGTGCTTATTGCATCATAAGCTTAAGGCTACCGCACACGGTGATTATTTTGTAGCTTTGAACAAAGGATGAACACGCTTTTGGGCATAAAATCGATCAACCAATAAGTTTACTTAAATAAATAACTACCAATATCAATATAATAATTTTATAGAAAAATGACTATTTTGAGTCTCTGACTAAATGAGTCTTTTCTATACACTATATATAATATGCGTATAGTGTACATAATTTGTAAAAGACATTTTTGAAATATTTTTTTGAGCAAGTGTTTACGCAACTTCGTGAGAAATAAAGTCGAAGTCGAGAAGTAAAGTCGATTTGAAATTTAGTTGGAAATTATACATAATGTAAATGGCAGAATGAGACCCTTTGGGGCTCAAGCCCTATCTTTTATACTTCCAATAATTAAAAGTTGACATGAAGTTAGATTCGCTTGACTTAAATTTTGCGCTCGTTTTCACACTATTATAAAGGCTTTACTAAATATCACAAATACCGTAGATTCTTTTTTCTTGTATCTATTCTTTGCTAATGCCAATGCTATATGACACGAAAACACGACCCGGGTTATAACTCTATGCTACTATGTACAGTTTGTTTCTTCTCTTGAACAACACAATATATGGTGAACAACAAGCTCGTAACTTTGAGCTTTATCTTTCATTCATATATTTTTAAACCGATGTATTTCTTCGTTTTATTATTATACAGAAAATAAAATAAATTATAATTTATAATTTTACGCATAAACTATGGCACACAGTAGGGTAGAAAGAATTGGAACAATTTTTTCTAGGTAAAATTATTTTCCTTGTATTCTAAGAGTTTTATATATTTTCTGTAAAGATTTTAAAATATTTAAATAATATATTAAATGTGTTAAATTAAGTATAAAAATGGAAAATATTTGTGTTATTTCAGAAATGCATTAGATTTTAAGTTAATGTGTAATTATCTTAGAATATCTAAAACACAAATTTATTAATAAATTTTTTATTTTATGTTTGGATATCACATCTCAAGAAATATTTTATATTATTTATTAATTTTAGGATAACAGCATTATGGCAAAACAAGGGTATATCAGAAACAAAATTACCATTATGGTATGATGTGTATAAAGCTTTTCCTCCAAAATATGAACCAAGATATGATAGACCAGCGCCTCAGACACCAATACAAAATATTCTGTATAAAGAAGATGCTATAAGAGCGTAAATATAATCAGATATAAATTGAATATAAATAATTGTAAAATTCTTTTATATATGAAATTTGTTACAGGAAATTTCATAAAGATGTAGCACTTCGAATGATGGATTTGAAAAGTAACACAATATCTCGAACTCAATTATTCTGTAACATATGTGACAGTCTTCAAAAGGTAATGTGTTTGAAATATTATATTACTTTTACTAATATACCATGTACTAAACAAAAGGAGTTAAATATTTTAATATTAAAAGAATAATGCTCATCAGATCAAGTGAAAAAGAAAACTTTACTAAGAAACAGTGCACTTATGATTTATCATCCTCATGCTAAGGGTAGATGGAATTCATTAAATAAAAGAAAAACAAGATTCTAATAAATGTTACCAAAAACTTTATATTCAAAGTTAAAATTAATATTGTATTTAAATTGCAGTGCTTAACTTATTTGTTTCTAATGTGTAAATAACTAGATATCATATTATTAGTTCTACTGATTGTAAGAAGACTTTTTATGTGTTCACGTGTACATAAGAATTTTAAACCTTTAAAAACCCTGATTTTCTTTGCATTGCCTTACAAATATTTTCTATCTATCTACATAATTTATATAATCTTAAGAAATTCTCACTACAAAGGTTCATATAAATTGAGTTATTTATATATTATAATTGATTAGTAAAAGCAAATAAGTTCAGCATTATAGCTTAAGTAATAAATTATTTAAAATTTGGAATACATCAATTGTTTGATTCATGTTTATCAGAACTTTATCCTTTTATTTGATGATCTATCATAAAAGTATTTAACTCTTTTATTAACACTCTGTATAAAATAATTTATCTACTCAATATAGGCACATTATTCAGTTTGTTTATTTTATAAAATATAGTCTTCAATATTCTAGTACGTTAATAATTATATGAAGATTACGTCTTTCTTAAAATAGGGTTGTATATTTTTTTTTATACACTGTTAAAACAATCAATGCATTAAATGTTTCATACTGTTGCGTTAAATATTTCACATGAAATTATATAGTATAGACTTTTTATAAAAATATCTCAATACTTTTTTAAATATAAGACCTTAAATATTTGATCTGTGTAAAAAATATCATTCTGTTTAAACATTGTGTTTGCATTAATATCGTTTCTACATTTCTACTTATGGAAATATTATTAATTGATTGTTTCCCTTTAAACCAAGTAAGATTGGTTTTATGGAGGGTTGAACCGGTGATCAGGGAATTTGGAAAAATACATAATGAACTGGCAGATATTTGAGATTGTTCTATGTAGAATTTAATTTTTGCAGTAAAAAATCAAAAAACACGTATATTAGAGATTTTTTAAATTATTTTTTACAAGAGGGGTAATTGTATCAATAATCTCTTAGTGTAAATCTATGTCCCTATTCACCTTTGATTTTAAGAATTTTTTTTTATCATTAAAATAAATGAGTTATGCGACCATATGGTTTTAAAGTGCCTCCATCTCCTATAAATACATTATACATACATGTATATATTTTGCATAACATATAGTAATAATTATATACATTAATTTGTCTATTACAGGTTGGTCTCGAAGAAACTGAGGTATATGATAAAGCACTGCATATTTATACAACAGCTTTTGAGAAGTCAATAAAACCTCAGACTAATAAAAGAAAACCTTCGACTACAGAAATAAGACTCCAAATTAATGACATATTACCAGATGATAATGTAAAAAATTAAAATTTAAAAAAATAGAAGAACTTGTATATATTTGTAACAATATTTAGGAAAATAAAAAATAATCTTAAATTATGTTTGAAATATGTACTTAATCCTTATTATTTATATTGTTTTTTTATTTAATATTATACAGTATTTGTGTATTCCACTATTGTAAATAAAAATGGCCATTGTAAATAATGTATTATGTAATAGAATAGAAAATAAAATCTTATGCCACTTGTAATGTGAAAATATTTAAAGCTTTTTATTGGATACATATATTAGAAAAAAATTAATAGTGTCCTGAGTTGAAAAAATCATATCTTTTGTTTGCATTTTATGATTGTGTAACACCTATAAAATTTGTTCTTAAAATGTTAAATTAGAATTTGAAATATGAAAATACTTATGCATACTCTTGTGTTCTGTATATATGTGTATGTTATGATTTAAAATTCCGAATCTGTAAAAAACAAATATTTTACCTACATATTATTTTTCATATTTACTTTCTAATTCAATTTAACTTCAGTTGTTTCTTTAAAAACTACTACATACTATATTTTATTTAACAATGATCATCGATAATGGTAGTAAAACTATAGTGGTGCAATTTTTGAATAGGATACTTTTTCAGAATTACTGACTTTGTCTTAGACTTTAGTTATAAAGTAAAAATACGTTTTTCACCAGACCAATTATAAACCATATACATATAAGGTATAAATCATATATAAGAACAATTTTTCTACACGTAACATATAGGTCAATAAATTCATAAAAATGGTGTATTTTCAGGGTCTTTACAATGTTGATTCCCCTTAAAGGATAGGAAATTTGAAATGTCCATTAGTACATTCAATACCTTTTCGATAGTATAACCTTTAATAAAGTTTCATATTTACGTGTAAGAATTTATAACTTCATAACAGTTTCTTATTCCTCTATTTCATTTTATCCGAACGAAATTATTGATTTTATATTGTACAAAATAAAAGTTTATTTTTAAAACCATTTTTTAAGAACTCAAATTTTACCTTATTACATGCAAATACGTTAAATTAATATGTCTGTCAGAAAAATTTTTTCATTGGTCTTCATTAGAAATCCAACAGAAGTTTTGTTAGGTTTAAAAAAACGAGGATTTGGAAAAGATAAGTGGAATGGTTTTGGCGGTAAAGTGGAATCAGGAGAAACAATTGTTCAAGGAGCTGAGCGGTAAATAATTTAAACTACTTTGTTACTAATAATTAATGTATGTCATGTAATATTTTTAAAAATAAATTCATATGAATAATACAGTTTATATTCAACAACATTCTATATTTCATAATAAATGATACATTAAATAACGAAGAATTTTAACAAAGATTTTTTATATTCACTTAACACTATGCAAGATGATTTTCAAATTTTTTTATAGTTAACAAAACATAAATAATTTAGATTGTAATTTCATTATACCGTTACTAATAATAAAAGTATTAAAAGTCTTATAATAAAAAATGTATTTCCAGTGAAACTGTAAATAAATATCTAAATGCATATTTTTATTAAAACTTAATGTTAAATTTTTGTTTAAAAAGATTATATACAGTGTTTTTCATTGATCATCTTGTATACACAGGTACAATTTTAAGTAATTAAATAAAGTGCTATGTATAAATTAAATTTGTGACATTAATACACAATAGAAAATCAAATTAATGCAACTATTCAAATTTTGTCTTTGTATTTTATAGTGAACTGAAAGAAGAATGTGGTTTATCTGCAAAAGATTTAAAGAGAATTGGTGTTTTAGAATTCGAATTTGAGGGAAATGAAGTATTATTAGAAGTTCATGTTTTTGAAACATATAATTATTGGGGAAAAATAATAGAATCTGAAGGTATTTAATTTTCAAAGATTTTACCAGACATTTATCTTTACTATTGACTATATATTTTTTATGTGGAATATTATTTGCAATATAATATTATTGTTTCAATTGCATTAAGTATTTGAGTAAATTAAAAAAGGATTTTAAAACACAATTAAAACACAAGATTTAAAGATACACAATTTACATAGTTTTGTTGCATCTAATACTTATCCACTTAAAAATGCAATAAATACATTATAATTACACATTTATATATATATATATAAATATATAATTTTTTGTTCAGAAATGCAACCAAAGTGGTATAATTTAAAAGATATTCCTTTTAAACAAATGTGGCCGGATGATCAATATTGGTTCCCTTACATGTTAAAAGGGGAATTGTTCAAAGGATACTTTTTGTACCGTGGTCAGGACCTAATTCTTAAATATAATATTGAAACTGTGGAAGAATTATCAATAATAGATGTTTCTTAACTACATTCATTAACATTCATAGGTTTCATTTACAACTTTCATACATTCATTTACATATTATTAATTTTAATTATTATTAAAAACTTCATTTTTACATTTTCATAATTATAATAAAGTTTGGCTTTTCATTAACTGAATAACTGTTTGAGTACTGAAACTATTTTGAAATTATTATTACTTTTTAATACTTTATAATTTTGGATTTTACAGAAAGATATATTGAAACAAAAATTATACAAATATATGTAATCTACGTTCATTATACTTCTACCTTAATGTCAAGTAAAAACATATATACTGAATCATATTATATATACAAAATGTTTATTGATTTTCTAGAGATCAATAAATAAATTTTTAAACTGTATTGCGAGGTTAATAACCCTTTTTCTACCTTTTATCAAATCAGTGTATCATTATCTTGCAAACCTAAGTACTTGTAAATTATAAAACTGTGCTATATCACATAAAGATCAAAATATCTTGCTTTAATTATGTTTATTTTGCAAATGAGAATCTTGCAAAAGATTTTGCTATCAAGCACCATACAACTTGGACAGATTAAAGAATAAATATTTTTACTTTTAGTTTAAAAAATATTATATGAGGCAAAATAGAAAGCTTAAAGCCTAGAGACTAAAGTATACCATGGACGTATAGAATTTTCAACCAGTTATATCACCCTTTATCTTTGCACCATAAAGCACTCTTAACATTATATTATTCAAGTAAATTATACTTAAGCTGCTGACCAATGTTCAGATCTCCATAATAGAGCATACATGCTATGTTTAAGATCGTCTACATCTAAGTTATCAATTGGAAAATCTATGTAACGTGAGATTAAACTTCTATAACCCTGACCAACTGTTGCCAGTACTAATTTTTTCTCATCCGTTGATTTAAATGATATTATTTGACATACTTTACCCTCAAATGGTCTGAAAACAGTAATTGGTCTAAGAGAGTTACATTCAGCCACTACAATACATCCCCAAGTAGTACCAATATACAACTGATTCCTACAAGTTTCAAGAGCTGTTACTTGGCACTTTTCTGTCGATAAGTTCTCTTCAATAGAAATGGACTTTAGACTCTCTGAACAAGGTACTAACTTTGACATATCCAATTTATTTATTATTTGCCTAGTATCCACATCCCATTGATATACAATACATCCAGGGTATGTATATGATAAGATGGAATTTTCAGCACTTAGTAAGTATGTCGCAAATAAATTTTTAACAGCTGCCTCTCCAGTCACATGACAAATTTGTACTGTATCTATTAAACTAGTGTCTTTTAAAACATAAATGGATATTTTACCAAAGCTTTGTCCAACCCATAATTCTAATACACGTTTCTTTTTATAAACAGCTGCTAAAGAATACGTTTTTATATTATCCTGTATACTGCTGACAATTTCCATTTTTTTCATTTGGGTGAAAGAATTTGATAACAAAAATACTTTTCCACTATGCAGTGCTACTGCAAATTGTTTTAATTGTTCTAAGTAAATTAAGCCTACTACTTTAGATTCTATGCTGTGATTAGGTTCTAGATTATAACTAGCAACACAACCAAAATTACTACCCAAATAAACATGCACTTGTCCTGTATTATCACCAATCCATATGTATCCATCAACTCCACACATAGCATATGGTATTATTGGAGTTTCAATTCTAACATGTTGTAACCATCCTTTCTGTGTTCCTAATAGCATATCAACTTCACCATTATTATGTCCAAACCAAATTTCATCTCCATTTATATTTTCTTCTATAGTTTTATTTGTCATAGTAATAGCAGTTACTTGAGTTCTCTCTGTTAATAATATAACATCTATAAGATGAGTAAATTCAGGTGCAGATGCAATAGAAACTATTTGACTTGCAGTTGGTCGATCTTTAGGATTTTGAGCCCAACATATAACCATTAAATCAAGAGCATAACAAGGATGAAACGTTTCTCTGTATGTTAATGGTGGTCTTCCACCTTCTAAAATACATTCTTTAACTGCCTCATGACCTTCAAATGGTTGCCTTAAAGTAATTAATTCATATATGAACATTCCGAATGAAAAGGAATCAACTTTTTCAGTGTATTCTTCTTCTCCATTATATTTAATAATTTCAGGTGCCATAAATCCTTCAGTTCCTCCAAATCCTTTAGCACCAGTTGGTAATGTTAATCTAGATATGCCATAATCAGCTACTTTAACATGGACAGGATGTTCAGGGTGATTTTGAAATGGTAAAGGCATCTGCCAAACTAGTACATTTTCAGATTTTAAATCCCTGTAAATTACATGTTGCTGATGAAGATATTCTACAGCTTTTGCTACTTGAAGAATTATAGCTTGTAATGTATATGGATCTAATTTAGCACCTGAGCGTCTGTAATTTTTTAGTACACTATCCAATGCACCTTCTGGTGCTAAATCTAATACTAACGCTAATGGACTAATTACTATTCCAATTAAAGGTACAATATTTATATGTCTTAATGTTAATAAAATATTCAACTCCTGCCTAGCAGTGCAATACGCTTTACAAGCATATTGCAAAGGATCTCGATCCCATTTGCTTTGTGCAGCTTTGTAAGCAAGAACTGCGGATTGTTTGGAATTTGGACCAGGTGGTACTGGTTGTAACATTTTGATTGCAACGTCGACCTTTTGATATGTTCCAGGTAAACGACAGATACCTTTAAAAACAAATCCAAATGCACCTCGACCTAAAAGTTTTCCTAATTTAATATCCTCCGATTTTATTAAGTGCTTTGACCCAAGGTCCATAAAAATAATATCTGGAGCAACATGTGATAATGGTATATCAAAGTGCTTAGGACAACTAATTGGTTTATTACTATAAGCAGACAAAATACATTCTTCCACCATCCAGGAATATGCTAGAATACTTTCTGAATGGGTATTCTGTTTAGCAACATCCGGGTGACCTTCTAAAGATGGCATTCTACTTGATGTTAAACTATCGTATCCTACGCCACTATCACCATCAGACTTATAACTATCTTGACTTTGTCTTTCTCTGTTAATATAATATTTTTGAATGTCTTCTGCTAAACGATCGTTATCATTAATTTCGTTTTCATTTTCTCCATTATTTAATAAACACCGCGGACATGGTATTAACCGAGTTACTAATAATTTACCCTCAGATGTATGGACAAAACGAGTTCCTAATGTAGGATACCAATCTTCTAATAAAATGTCAATATGATCAACTATAAGTGCTAGTAATTGTGGCATACTTTCTGGACGAGGTTCAACTACGATTGCTTGATAGCCCATTGGTTCTTCTTCAACTGAATCTGACATTATAGGTTGTTTGATTACTAAAGTATCGACTGGAAACCAAATCTCTAAAATTGCCGAATTTTTTAAATCTACCGTACACCATATGCCATCTTGTTTTAGCTTAAACTTAAATTGTCTGTAATCATATGGTACATTTTTAAAACTGTAATTGACTTCTTTAAGACGTAGTAAAGTAATATTAGCATATCTTAGTTCTATTCCTGTTTGCCAAAGTACCCATTCTGCTTGCGTATTTAGTAAACTTGTAAAAATATTATCATCGACAAAATCTTTAAATGGTGCTAAGAACGACATCACAATTTCAACAATAGCATCATCGGCTAAAATCCTAGTTATAAGTCTCGACCAAAATCCACTTGGAAAATATGACATTAAAAGCAATCTTGTAACAGAGCAATCTGGCTGTGACCTGGATGTTAACACACATTCTGTAGTTAATTTATCTCCAGAGAAATTTTGAAATGTCATCATCGGAGAAGTAATTTTTTTGGACCGTACATGCCAACCTCGTGTTTTCACCGGTATTTTAATTATTTGATTATTCCTTAAAACATCTTCTTCAGTTGGTAATAAGGAAGGTATTAGCAAAGTACGATAATCCCATGTTAATGCAACTTCAAATTTGTTTAATAAGCTAACAATATATCCTTGCGTGTCAATAGACGATATCGTTGATGACTTGAAAACGTGTTGAATATCGTCCAGTTTCATTATACCAGATCTAGCGAAAGGATTAATTTCACGTATTGTTACTACATGTGCTAACATGTCACAAAGCCACTGAGGATCAAGAAAGTATAAATCTTTTAGAGTAGCATCGTCGTAATGTAAAATAATACCGTTTTCATGGAGAAAAAGCGTTGCTTGGTGTAATTCTGCAGGATCTCTAAATGACCTGTGTAGTTTCTGAAGTTCATTATTTACAGCTGCATAGTACTGATCAGCTTTTAACACTGGATCTGCGCCTGATAACTTTTTATCGTGCGCAAGTTGTATCACTACGTCTTCCAAGGCAAGATAACTGGCAGGAACTTTCTGCTCGAGTAGTAATTCTTTACTCCCAGGAGATCTCAGACTAAATACAACGTCGTATATCAAATTACATAGCATTTTTATATTATGCCTCGTTTTACAGCTTACTTCAATGGTTTCCATAACTTTCGGTAAGCCGCATTTTTCAGCATCGACGACGTTTATGAACTTATCGCGAATATATTGTTGCAAAGCCTCGCTATGTTCGTACGATATATCATAATGAGTACCAACTATAATCACTGGTGAGTTCGGTGCTCTGCTCTGAATATTTACCAACCACTGAAATATTTCAGATACACCTTTAAAGCCATCCGTAATTCTCCACACAACCAAATACAAACTACGTTTTGATAAGAAATATTGATGTGTTGCATAATATTCCCTTTGTCCACCAAAATCCCATGTTCTAAAGTAAACTGGACCGTGAGAAGATTGACCCCTCACTTTTTTTTCGTAAATCCAATCTCCAATGTCAACACCGACAGTGGATATCGTCGTTCCTCTAGCAGTCTTCGCGTTGATGTTTTTGTTACCCATTCTTTTCGCCCAGTGCTCGGATGCTTTCTTTTTATTTGGAACTTCGCCTTCTTGTCTTAATTGTTCCAACAAACTAGTTTTACCGATACCTTGGATTCCCACAATCATTAACTTCATTCGAGCATATGGTTTCGCATCCTCCAGAATTGATTTTAAATAGCCAACAACATCCATTGTTTTATATTTTTTTGATTCAATCATAGTCTTCAAAGGTTCTTGTAAGCGGCAGCCTTGAGTATTTAAATTCCATAAACGGGACAATAATCCCATCTGTGGTGGTAATTCAACGATATCTGGATTACTACTTATGTTCAAGACAGAGAGATTACTGAGTTCATAAATGTTTTCTGGGATTTCTTTTAATTTATTATTGCTAACATCCAGCATACTGACATTAGGGAAAAGAAGGTATAACTTCGAACCAGAATAAGTTATTTTTGTGTCTTTATCTATACTTTCTTCTTCTAAGTTTGGCATTTCTCCGTCATCAACGGAAGTTAATTGAATTCTGTTTAACGAGTTATTAGCAAGGATCAAAGTTCTTAAATTTTCTAAACGCAAGTGGCGTCTATGCGTGCAAACCGACATAAGAACCACATCGCGCAAAGAGGTTGCTGTTTGCCTACTACTGCCTGGAACTATTGGAGATTGTACATTTGTAGCAGGAGAGTAACACGCAGTATTTGCTTGTTCCATCAAATCTGCACCATCCACTTGTGGTAAGCTGGGCCATCGAGAAATCTGATTATTAGATAAATCAAGCTGTTTTAAACTCGCTGGATATGAAGTAATATGACTCATGGATCGAAGAGAATTATAAGCCATATTCAATCTTACCAAATTAACAGCCAAACATGGCAATGCTACTGGTATACTATTGAACAAGTTATGTGCCAGGTTTAAGGATGCTAATACTGATCTAGCCCCACCTTCATTATCATCTGAAATTTTTTCCGAAACTTGAACAGATTTGGTCCAAACATGAGGACGATCCATTTCGATTATTTGTGCATTTGCTATTTTAGTGAAAGACTCAAACTCTAACGAGTCTTCGCGTGAAATAGCAAACTGTGCTGCCAAGCTTCGACTACTTGGACTATTGTTTAAACAGTCTTCTCGCTGTGATTTTCGTGAAATATTTTGAGACACTTGACTAGGTAAATCTTTCAGTAAATTAAATGACGCATTTAGTTCCTTCAGCTTTGGTGCTCGCCATAAGTTGTCTGGAAGACACTGCAATTTATTGTTTGAAACATCCATTATTTCTAAGCTAGGTAAATTCATTATAAATTCAGGTAATTGTTCCAATCGGTTGTATTGTAGATACATCTCTTCTAGGACAGGACATAATTTGTCCTTCGAATTTTTTGGTTCAGCAGTCAGAGTATCTATTTTATTTTGAGCCATATTTAAGTGTCGTAAACTTTGTAAATAAAATATAGTGGATGGTACGGAAGTAATTGAATTATGAGAAATATCTATCCTGGTAATAGCGTACAGCACTAAATCATTGTTTTTAGCGCTTAATTTTTTGTTTACATGTAATACAGCATCAGTTAACCATTGTGATCGTATTTGCGACAGACGACATTGTTGATCATGCCAGTTTATCATTGTTGGAGTATTTGGAAATAACGTTGAATATGTAACGTTTCCGAAAGAAGATAATGCCGAGAAATGAGAAGTTTGAGTACATTCAGTCATAGCTTTTTTATTGATTTTGTATTCTGAGTCAGGGTAAGCCTTTATAGATAGAAGTTTAGCTGTTAATGGCTCATCTCGATTTTGTGCAGCGATTTTAATCGCCTTACACGTATTATCTACAGCACCGTATTTCAGTAAAAGATCTGCAATTTTTATATCACGTTGTTGGCATGCTATAACTAATGCACTAGAGTAATTACTTTCTGCATCATTTTGATCATAAGGAACTTTTACAAGTAAATTAGGATCGGCACCTGCCATTAATAAAGCCGTTACTACTTCCGTGTGTTTGCCTTTTACTGCAGCGTGTAAAGCAGTTTCAGTTGCATTATTGCAATATAAATCTAAATTTAGCGGACATATCATATTGTCATCTTTTTTATCAAATGTTTTACTTCTAAAATTTAAACTAGACATTAACCTTTGTATTCCACTTGAAATTTTTCTTTTTGATATGGGAAGTGGTTGCGTTACTCCCATTTCTTCTTCTTTGATTTTTCTTGCCTTTACTCTGTAATTTAATAGCAATTCCACAATTTTAATATTTCCAAGCATGCTAGATATATAAAGAACATTTTGTCCTGTCACATCTTGAGTATTAATATCAAATGGCATCTCGTATTCAAATTCTCCAGATGAATCTTTATAACGTTGATACGTATGTTGTGGATATTCGAATTTCAACAATAAATCAACAATTAAATGATGACCATTTATAGCTGCTGCATGAATTGGTAACCATTTTTCCACAGTTAAAGATTGTACTTGCTTAGGAAAATGTCGAAGTAGTAGTTCTACAATTTCTACTTTGCCATTATAACAGGCTATATATAATGGACAGTATTTAGTGACAGGATGTATTCTACAATCTGCACCATGATCTAAAAGTAAACGAACTATATCCTTATGACCCATTTCACATGCTATAAAAAGTAAAGTATTTGCACCATTAGGTGCCATATTAATAATGGATTCTAGATCAGAGGTAATTTCTTGAATAATATTTCTGGCTGCTACAATATCTCCTTGAATACATATTGCTCGTAATGAAGCATGTGTTGCAAGCTTTGCCAATTCATATTTTTCAGCTGCTGCTTTAAGCAAATTTATACATACATCTTGTTTATTTTTTTCAGCTATATCTAATGGTTTGTGACCATTATTATCTTGGATCATTAAATCAGCATTAAATTTTAAAAGTTTTTCAATATTAGAACTATGACCATGTTCTGCACAAATATGTAAGGGTGTTCGATAATGACCTCTTGGTCCACATGGAATATTTGGATTAGCTCCAGCAGACAATAATACATCTAAACATCTTGAATTTTCAGTAATAGCTGCAGCATGTAACGGTGTCCTACCCCATGAATCTTGACTGTTTATATATTGTACATGTTCTCCTCGCAAAAGATCTTCCAATAATTCAGCATTATCCCACAAAGCAGCTTGGTGTAATAGACGACCAAGGAAATCTTCATCAATGGGAGTATAATCTTCCATAATGTTCTATAAATATTTTAAATGTTTTTGGGTATTTGCTTGGCTATATTCTTATTTTAAACAATAGTAAGATATATGTATGTATATTTGTACTTACGAAGTCTTTAAAAATTATTTTGATGTATAATTACATATTCACTTTGTTGACACATTCTTCTCTTATGATATTTCGCATATGATTTTTTATTTTCAATTTGATCAAAATTAAATGTTTTATGTTCATTACAATCTAATATGCAAAAAATCTGACTATTATTTCTGAATTTTATGTCCACTGTATCTAAAGTGGAAGTTAGATATTTAAAATTGTTTATATACATTTGTAAAACTTCGATTATTTATTTATTTTTTTTTTTACATTAAAAATATTTTGTTTAAAGTTTTTTTTTAATTTTTACCACATATTATCACTTTAATATCATTTTCACTTGCTTTTCATATTTATCATAAATAATAATTTCGTTTAAAATTTAAAATTCAGTATACTAATGTAAAATTTGCATATGTATACGTCAAACTTATAACAATCAGAAAATGGTATTATAAAAATTATATTCAAATAATTCTTTAAAGTTATTTACTGGAAAATTTTCCTGATAGTTCTTCTTTTTCGCACTGACAAGTAACTTAACTGACAGTACAGGATTCAGGATGAGAAACAATTGCGATACTAAACACAACATTCAGTGATCGCCATTTTGTTGAATCTCTTTATCGACTGTACGCACCTTTAGCTACAATTTTATGCTTCAGTAACAACGGATCATTGTAAATAAATAGTATTACTTTTGTTATTATGTAATGTCAATTCTGACGTTTCTCATTAATTAACTATATTATACATTCACTATTATGTTATTGTTATTACCGAATACTTTTGTTTACTTTTAGTTAATATCGATAAAAGATGTCTTCTGCGTAAAATTGTGTATAATATTTTCAAATTACGATGTAATAATTTTTTAAAATTCCTAACTACAATTTCTAAAAATAATATAAACAATCCAATGAATTTTATTTATATCTAAAATATTTCCCCGAATAAAGCCGAAATTTTTTTCTTTTTATTTGGCACTTAAAAATGAACATTCTCATTTATAATGAGAAATACTATCGAGGCATAATTAAACTGTATTCTCTATTGATTAATATTTGTAAATATTATTGACAATACGATGAATTAAATAGTATACTTGAAAATGTTTTCGTGAAATAAAGAATTTAATTTCAATATGAAAATTATATTTTTAAATAATATTTATTTTAAAAGATTATTAAAACTGCTACTCTCTCCTCCATTATAGTTTAATATTGCGCATATTAGTCGTAAGTGAGAATAAACCTTGGTCCACATATCGAATGTGTGAAAACCAATAAATTTTTACGCGTGGCTATTCATTGTTTTAAAGCGCACTAACATTGTATTATATGCATTTGAAATGGATTATATTGGTAACAATAACAGTCATTATACTAAAGCAATGTCCGTAGAGTATAATAAGAGAAACTGTATGTATGAAATATATTCTTTTTAAATTTTTGTAAATAATGTATATAAATGACTATTTTTATAAAAATATTTATTTATTTACAAATTCATATGATCATATGCAATGTTTTGTATCAAAATTAACGTTTACAATATATGTGCTTATGATTTATTACTTATGATTTATTATGACTTCTTGAAGTAGGTTAATGATCATACATGAAATATTTTAATTAAAACGTTGAAAAACTTTTACATTATAAATATTAATAAACATTCTAATGTTCCACTTGACAGCCTTCAAGACTTAACGCCCGGGCCAAATTTCTTGCAACGGCCAATCGAAAAATTTCGATTTCATTTTGAAATTTCGGATCGTTTCCATGTGCTTCTACACAACGTAACAATTCGAAGCAATCACTGGAAGATAAAATTACTTCTTTGGCTTCTAATAATGGAATAGCGTCTGATAAAAGTATTGACCAGAAACTGAAACAAAAATGTTTTATAAAATAGCTTCCTATTTTTTATTTTTTAGTACATAATACTTTTATATTTATAATTCACTTACTATTTTGGTGTTAAATTCGAAACTAAAAGAGATACTAATAAGCTTGCTGCTTCTTTAAATTCTCCAATTCCATACATTTGATGAAATTCGCAATATTTTCCTAATTCAAAAATATATTTAAAATTGATCTTATTTCAAACAACCAATTATATTTTCAATAATTTTAAATTATTTAATTAAAAAAATGTTTAATTTACCTAAAAATGTGAGTCTATCACTGGCCATCATACAAAAACCTAAATTTTCTAATAAATCTCGACATTCTAGTTTTCCATTTTCTGCGTAATGTTTTAAAAATTGATCTGCAATATATGTAGTAAAACTGCCATCTTGAGCTTTTAATGCCCATGCAAGAGCATTTCCCAATCTTCCTTGTTGTATACATTTTATTCCTTGGATTTTACACATACTCGTAACTGAAAAAAGTAATATTAAAATATTGATATATACTTTGTATAATTAATAAGCACAAATAAATATGAACCTATATGATCCATTTTGTTATCACGTGCTATGTTTATTATTTTATTTAATCTAGCTTCGGATCCAGTTGGTAAAGACTGCAGCAATATTTCTAGTCTTGCTAAACCTTGAGTAGGGCAATGCATTAAATAACTTGCACCACATTGCCATAAAGAATGATGACTCATTAATGTATTGCCATATTCTAATATAAGGGATTCATGAAGTTGACTAGTAACCCTAATAGGAAAGTAAGAATTAATTTTATTGTTTTATAAATTTTATAGAACATGAATAAAAAAACCAGTAATTTACTCAATTTGATCCTTGTCCAATATTTTCAGTTTTCCACAAGTATGTAATAAATCTACTAAATGAGCAGCAAACCATCCATTGTCACCCATGTATTGGATTTCTTTAATAACTTGATGTAAGTTACTTTCTATTAAAGCATGTATAGCATTATCAGAAGGCCTATTGGTATGCCATCCTTTCGCAATATTGTTTGCATGATGCGAAAGTTCAGGTTTCTTGCAACATGGAGATGTATAAAATAATTTTGCTGCTAATAATTCATACCAAGCATCTGTATATTTTGAAAAGTGCTGTAATGCATCTTGGTCTCCTACAATTAACTGCACTAAATGTTTTTTAATAATTCAAATGTTTTTTGATAATATATATTTAATATATATTTAGTTCTTGTTAATACCTTCATAATCATTTCCAAGTTGTTGTCAGTATCAGAATCAGTCAAAAAGGCTTTATTTGTTATATTTGAAAACAGTTCGAGTTGCCAATGATGCCAACGCACATTAAATTCATTTATAGAATAACCACCATATACATTATATACAGGCATTGTTTGAAGAATATTCTCTGCCATAATAAAGGCTGAATGATCTGATTTACTGTGTAAATTTAATAAAGCTCGTACTAAATCTATTCTTCCATGTAATGCACAACCTATTACTGCTTCCCAATAATTTGGATGTTTTAAATCAGCACTAATTGTTTTTTCTGCTAATATTTTAAGTGCTATTAGTTCTTTAGCTGGAAAATGGAATTTGATCCACTCTAGCAATTGTGGTAAAACTACGTCCCCTAAAATTTAAAATATCTCATATTAATATTATTCTTTTATTGTATGTTTATTGCTAAGTTATGAATACATATAATAATAATAAAAAAATAATTTACCTGGAACTACATCTATATACAGAATTTCTGTTAAATGCCATACACATTCAATTTGATAGAAAATTGTAAGAAAATTTTCTAATGATTCTTTTTTATCTGCTGATTTTCCACAAATATCTTGTAGACTTTCTATGCAAGCTCTTAAAATGGATCTATATTGTTTGCTATGTTTCAAAAGTTCTGGTTTAACGTCCCCAGGACATTGTTTAATTTTTTGAATAGACAAGAATACACCATTACTTTCATTTACCAATTTACGTAGTTGTGGTGAAAATAAAATTACTTCTGGTCTTAAAACATGAATCGTTGGGTCATACTTATCATCGTGCTTTTTATTTAATCTTCTGTTATTATATATACTGATTTTGTTACTATTTATCCAACTTCCACAAATACCTACATTTTTGGAACCATTTGAAATATGCTGTAAATAAAAAATAAATTTGTTTACACATTTTCATGTACAGTAATCCTTTAAAAGATAAATTTGATTAAATATGTGCTACAATATCTTATGTCAATTCAACAAAAGCAAAGCTTATTTTTAAAATGGAAACAATAATAAAATTAAGAATAATTAATATAAATTCAAACCAAATAAATAACTTATTGACTTATCAATAAAGAATTAGTAGTAAAATAATTAATAATAGTAGTTTTATCTGAAACATAAATAAAAAGTGTTACAGTGTCTGTTTTCTTGTTAGCTTGACTTATTATATATTCTTTATAATAATACACTAAATATATTTTGATATCATCGAAATCTGTAAATCGATAAAAATGTGATATAAAATGCCGCTATACACAAACCAAAGGATTAGGTAAAATTAAAATAAAATACGAAATGATTGTACAAAACAAATTTACAGTGATGATTTTTATAAAAAATAGTGAAAAGATTAATTATTTAAAACAGAAGTTCATTAATAAATTTTATACAAACTTTAAAATATATTAAACGATAAAAATATAGGTTAAACAGGAAAATAAATCATGCAATCAAAATAATTTATTGCTTACTACAGTTGGAGGATTATCAGTTTCGGCCATATTTCACAAAAAAGAATATTTAAAACAAATGCAATTTTATAGTACTATTTAGAATAACTTTAAATTCAAAATGATTGTTTCTTTGTCAATTAAATATATAACAATAATACTGTTTGGCTGATGGCCGAAAGAAGTTTATGATAAAGAGGGCAGCACCATACAAAGTCAAATTGTTTGCGGTACTTCCGGTATAATGAATATAAACAATAACAATTCTTTACTATACAAGTTACAGAACACACGGCAACCGTTGAACGATGTGGCCAGCAGCGAATTGCCAACTTAAACTAATAACTAACCTAGGGAATCCTATCGCACGCTACATGCAAAGAGTAGGAATGAAATAAGAGGCGACACTAGACAAGAAAATCTACCTCTTAGAGAACAATAGAGAATACAACCAATTTTAGTGCTCAAGTTAAATAAATCGGGGCTACAAAGTAAACCAGAGGCGGCACTTTCTATCGGCACCTTTGTTCCCCCGAAAATGTTGCCCATTTAAATTGGTTGTACAAATGAGCGGGAAATTTAAATCGAGAAAATCTACTTTTACGTCAATCTCTAATAATTTGGAATATATTTGTAATACATTTTCTGTATATTACTAATATTGTCTTTTGAAGTATTTTTATCAATTTTATGGCATTGAAAAGTTGAAAAAGAAAAGAATATACCAAAATATTTGCTCTACAAAATATATTTGAAGAATATGTATTACGGAAGTGATTAGTTTAAATAATTTATAAGAAAATGAAAAACTGTATATCACAAGAATGTACAGATGAATGTGTTACAGAGATATGATAAAATATTTATTACAAATAAATTACTGCTGAATATACAGGCACAGTATAAGAAAGCACAGTAAGTTCATTCGGTGTCGGCATCTTTGATCTCATGACTAAAAGATCGCCATGTTCCCAGTTGTGCGCGGGCTCTAATTTGAAAGGCACAAAAAGAAAGAAAGAATTTTACTAAATATTTTAAAAGAAAATAAGACTCTAGAGTAATAACTCACTTGATGGGAAGAAAGTTAGAGCCATTGTAAATATATGATATATGTGTATATTTACAAATAATTAATACATTTGCGTTTATTTTGTTATACATATGTATTAATTTATTTTTAATTAAAATACAATTTCATCAAAATCATTGTATAAGAATACAATTATTACATACAATATTTAATAAATACGTGTTTCCTACGCCGTTATAAACGACGTTAGAAAACTATAATCTGATTATCATAATATTGACAAATGTTTATCCATTCTTGATCCACCAGTCATAATAAGAATTAGATGCTGAATTCTTCTTCTTTTTTTTAACCGACTTCGAAAAAGGAGGAGGTTACTCAATTCGATCAGTATATTTTTTTTAATTTGAGTTTATTGATGTATATCTAAAAATATTTAGGAATATTAATTAATTAATATAATGAATAAACAATAAATTATACTAAATTAAAGATTAAACGAAAACTAAATGCGAGACAAATAAACGTGGGTTTTAATAAATAATATTTCCGTTGAAAAAATTTAATAATAAATAATTATATGTCATTATAAATTTAAAAGTTCTGTAAATTGCTTTTTAAATTATGAAAAATTGTTCACGAGGGATTTAAGTAGAGATTAGTTTCATTAAAAATTACACCAGAAATTTCTTATGTTACTAAATGTTATTATTTATTTGAAAATATATTACATTATCGCATAAACAGAAATGGTATGAAAATTTTAAATTATTAATTGTGAGACAAAGTAATAGATTTCTTCTTGCTCCTGTTTTTAATTTTTAAATCTCTATTAATAAATTTTATGATACAATATAATCTAACTCTACTAATTAATTTCAGCAAATAAATTTTTGGAAAATTACAACAAGGATGAGAAAACTCAACAGCGAATAAACTTGTGTATAACATTTGTTTGAACAACAATATTAAAATTTTCGAAAAATTTGGTGTGCAATTCTTTAATGTAATTAATAAATAGTGCATTTGGTACATATAAGCTGTCAAACATGTCATTTTCATTGTTATAAGATTTAAAATAAGAATACAAACGAGATTGTTCTGAATTACAATTTGTTTCAGCAAGAAATGCGCATGTGTCGCAAAAATGTTTCATAAAAACACGAGGTAATAGGTATCCGCAAATATACATATGTAGAGATAGAATTTTATAAACTATCCTTCCTTTATTAAGAGAACGTAACAGAGAACACAAGAACAAATAATGATTAACGTATTCAACTATAAATTATAAATCGTAAATCGTAAAATTAAACAATTCGTATTTTGCCGTTTCATCACATTATGTTCGTTCAAATCCCGTGTTTATACTGAATCTCTATCATGACTTTTTCCCAGTCGCCAGTAACCAATTCGCATTTCATACTTTAACATTTATGATCTATTTCGTACATTATTTACGTAACCTATTTTACACTGTTCCCTTCATTAAGCCAACATTCATACACGTAGTCATACACGCATTTCGCAATGCTTGCCATTCTATACATGTTGCGCGTCGGGTCAGATATTAACTTTTTATAGTTCTTGTCGAAGGTTGTAAATCTTCGTTGACCCATGGCGTTTCCATAACCTGTTACAGTACTGGAATAGTTTGTAGAATTATTATTGAAATAGAATCTATAGAGTGGTTCAGAGTCCTCCACACTGGTGTGACCAAGTCAATGAAGGATGTAGTTCATCATCCCACTAGTTGCAATGGTTATTGTTTGTTGCTGCAGTTGATAGTTATTGCGATTTGGTAATACTAAGTATACTTCAACCAAAGGTAGTTTAAGACTGGTTATATTTCAACGGAAGGTAATCTAAGACTGACTAGTCGCCTCTAAACAGCCAGAAATGAAAGCAATGGAGGAAACTCAAAATGTGAAGGCGTTACCAAAAAAGGTCGATCAGGACATACTGTTATTTGGAAAACTACTGATTGGTGGAATGGTTCAGCGAATGAGATTGTTTGACTTTTAGCATTCATTCCGAAGTTGTAAATAACGTTTTGTTAGTAAGGTTACCCAAACAGTCAAGGGATTTGGGTCCTTGAAAAGAACTAAGTAATGGGACAGACTGCGAGAGTGTTGAATGACTGAGTTAAAGTGTCTTGACCCGTCAGATATACAAGGATTTTCGTAAACGTTGCACGCCACAGAGGTGCACAGCTTAAGACCATGGAAACAACTTCTTTAAAGAATGATATATTGGCGTTATAAAACATGTGCTTTTCCGGCCTGTTAGAAAGCTATTGTCAATAGTTAGGAACATCAAGTTATGGAGACGTTCATGTGCTCTAAAATATCCGTTTGAAATTGCAAGAATGAAAGTCTTGACAAAATACCTATAAATATTACTTTAATTACGAGCATCTCGTAACAATGTATAATAAATGTTTTCAAACATTTGTTTCTATTGTATATAAATGTATGCATGTGTTAGGGAAAGAACAATTGAATACGATATAAATGTGATCGACTCCAATTATACAAATAAATGGATAGTAATGGAGGAGTTAGTGGACACGCTTCCTGTGGTTCCCGCATAAATTTAAGGTAAATAAAAACAAATAAAATAATTAAATAAACTGTAAATAAAACAAAAGAAAAGTTAGTGGAAGATGAGTGAAGACCAACGTATAATTTGATAAATGTTTTCCATTATGCAGAAGAAGGGTATTCAATACTATGATCAGTGTGGCCAAACATTTCTCACAGACGGACTATCTTATCGAAGTTAGATTATCTTATTGTTTATTAGTTTGTAAGTTTTGTATAATATAGTATTGCCTAGAAACAAGCAACAGTTTCGAGCTCCGAAATTAAAAAATTTTTATCCCCATTTCTTAGATTGAAGTTCGCCGCCCAGTGAGAGATCCTCGACGGAGTCCGTAAAACAGAAATTATGGAAAGAGTCGTGGAAAGAGGACAGAATATGTATATTGTCTTCTCACTCTATCACATAGCGATATAAAAAACAAACGCAAGCCGAATAGCATACCACCTTCTGTAATACTGTAACTCTTCTCACAGTGCAAGGGAGGTCGAAATTGAAAATACTTACTATAGGAATAGTCGACACAAAATTTGAAACTCTGCAGTTGTCTTTTGCTCGCCACAGTTCGTCTTTGTCGGCGGTGGCAAAAGCGAGACGTCACTGGCTTGCCTACCTAAAAGCGGAATAAAAGATGGTGAGACATTTAAATGTCTGATGATATTCCAATAGTGTTTCCAGAAGCTATACGGGAATTGAATCTGGGGGAATACGTTGCAAAGTGAGAATTTGGTATGCGTTTTCGGGCTGATCTGAGGGATATGCGTTGCAAAGTGAAAATTCGGATTCCTTGTTGCAAAGTGAGAATTTGGAATGTGTTTTGGGGCCAATCTAAGGAGAGATACGCACTCTTTGTTGCAAAGTGAGAATTCAATCACGTTTCTCGAGTCAATTTGCTGGGGTAACCCATTTTTTAATTAATGTTAACCCCTTAGCCTACAACTACGGGCATAGCCCGTAGTAGAGTGATTGGGTCAAACCTAAATATTATAGGCATAGCTCATCGCACGATCATCAGGACATATGTGAACCTTGTTTACGCTTTCGGCCCAAAATTCTTGTACGTAAATTGCAGTATAAGGGGTTAAGATTACAGCAATAATTAGTTAGCTATGATACAACTGCAAAATAGAATCATAGGTTAAGGGGTTAAATATTATTCTAATTATATAGTGTTTGGTTTCATTTTAATCGGAGAAAACTTCACGAATATGTTTAAAAAGTTTGTGCTTGAATTTCGTATTACATTTGGAGACGTTTTGCATTGTGGGAAGGAAAGAAGTGTTGCACTGTTGGAAGATTTACTGTAGTTGGTAAAGTTTTAAGAGACGCGCATTTCCTCAAAACAATTAATGCGTCAGAATAAAAAGACCTCGTATGGAAGTGAATCGTGTGAAATAAAAAGATTATATTTTTTCAATTCTGATATCCGAGTTCCTTCGTGCTTTTACCACACTATGCAGGTACGCTACATTAGTGTAAAGTTATTTTACTATTCGCGAGAACCCTATTTTACGTGTTCAGAAATAATTAGTTAACTATATTTTACATCTAGGTGTATTATATATTCTATTCATTTTTAAATTCATTGTTATATAATTTTCTGACTTATTAAACTAAATTAAGCTGTACGGTTAGGTTAGATATGTAAATGCACACTAGTTTAAAATATAAAATTAAAACTTTAAATATTAAAGTTTGTTTTATACGTCTATATGTTAGGGTGAAAGACTGAAATTGGCGAATGTCGACGTTCACCGGTGAATGTCGACATACACCAAATACGTCGGTGAAAGACCGAATATTTTACTACATTCTTGTACATTCGGACCTTTACCGGTGTATGTCGACAATCACAGATATGCTCTGGTGAAGGTCTGAACGAGAGGAGCCGACAAAAAAACGACTGGCTCTCTCCCGCCAAATCCTTTGGTCTGCTGGAACTCAGTTAGATTTCAGTTTAATGCAAGCTTTGATGATGCGAGTAACGTTTTCTTAATTTTTTTTCCGATACCATAACTAATACTGAATGAAAATTGCAATAAATCGTGATCTTTTTCTTGAAAAATTAAATGCATTAATTGCGGGTAAGCAAGAAGACAATTTGTTGAATTTTCATAATTGACTGGCAAAAATAAATCTGAATCGATAACTTATAAAACGTCGGTAATTAGATGTCGATAAATATGAATATTAAATTATCGACTATTAACTCGATGCCACTCGATTCAATTTTAGATTCTCAAATATTAAAATAAAATAATTGTAATATTGTTTTATGTGTTTGTTTTCTTCATGAAATTTCTATATTACATTCTGTTATCGTGTGTCGTGTTGATCTGATATTTCTTCCCATCTTTTATAATTACAAATATAAAGAGTTATAAGTTATAAGCGTTTATTTTAATTGTTTAATATTTAGTATATTTCATTACAGTTGTTTTTATTTTTCTCAAAGAAAGTACTCTAAAATACTTTCTGAAGTGGTTAGATTAAATCTACGAAATGTTCTACATTCACCATTAGTGCATGGTGAATATCGACATTCACCGGTGTAAGTCCGAAATAAGGGTATTGAGCAAATATTTCGGACATACACCAAGCGACTATGTAAATGTTGACATTCACCGGTGAATGTCGATATTCACCAGATTTCGGTCGTTCACCGTAACATATACACTGCGTTTCACGAGAGAATGATTTCATTTCCGCACGGAAACGCACTTTTCGATTGAACGGAAATAGGTGTCGCCACATTTGTAATACTTCAAACGCCATCTTTCGGATAATACTATGTACCTTTCCAGAGAAAGAAATAAACTGATCTTTATACCAACAGGCGGAGATAATTCCATGGTGGTAGTCTTTTAGTTACAAATTATAAAAGGAGGGGAAAAGACGAATACAAACTACTGAGGGGATGGAAATAACAGAAGTAGTAAAATCCCTCTATTAATTCACATATTAAAAAGAGAAAAAGCAATCAAGACTATTATTCGTTTATTTCTGCATATCTGTGGAACGAATATACAACTTATTGGTGATTGATGATAAATATTTTAGTTACTAGACTACTGTTGATAACAGTGAAGTCTGAGCGTGCGTATATAGATTGATTGTGCTACACCAATAAAAACAATCGTTCATTCTATGATTTGAAAAGATATAAATAGCATTAGCCTCGAGCTTTTTTTTTTCATTTTATGCTGTTAAAAACTTCTATAACTTTGATAATATTTAGTTTGTTTATTTTATCGATTATGCTTCATGTAAATTATGTCAATTGTATTAAGTTTTAAAATTTTTTTATTTTTGTGGATGAAATTTGTGATATGTGAAAATTATGGAATCAATTCAAGCAATTTATGCGGAAAACAATATGAAAAGATAATTTACAACTTATATTCAAAGTAGGATGTATTTAAAAACTACGAATCTCTTGATGCCATAAATCTTCTCCTTTCAATAACGGATGGTTTCCTTTGAATATTGTCAAGTCGCTCTCGTGTAAATGGTTTCAAGATTGCAAGGTCAAAAGTGGGCTAATCTCAACCAAATTTTCATCTGCAATGCCCCATGCCATGAGGATGCTAAGTTCAAAATTTGGTTGAGATTGGTCCAGTAGTTTTGGCCCTAGCGTGGGTAATTTCCCTACATTTTTCATCTTATAGTCTTCGCTAACGCTCAGACAACTTCGCTAACGCTCAGACAATTATTGAATCTGAAATGCGCATTTCCACTTTAGCTGATTATGTTAATATAAAAAAAATATTTCTCTTAAGAATAAACGTTTGCACACTTACACACGATGCATTCAATAGTGACGAACTTAATTACAAAGAATAGGAATACATGCCATCAATAATTACGATTGCTGTTTATTTACTAAGTTTATTATTAGTTTTCACAATTGAATTTTTAACTTAAATTAGTATGTGAAATGTAAGAATCTCAATTTTGGTGTCTTCCTTAACGTGATTTTCACTGTGGCTTACCTTCAAATTGTTTTCTTACCAAATTTATAATATGTACTCTGTAATCATCTTGGAACGTGTATGTATTTATTGCATAATGGGTTGCGTGAAAGTACCCTCTGTTATATTCCAGAAGATTGAAATTCTAGAATATTATAAAATTAAAACTGATATGGGAGATTATATTTAAAATAACACAATAACTTTTATAAGACTAAATGAATTTATTATTCAAGAAAAACGACTTGGAAGGATGTCTTTAATATTTGTTAATTAAACTTGATTTATGTATATTGAAAACGCAATTTTAAATAACACATTATATTTTATACGTATATACATATATAGCGAAGAAATATATATATAGATTTTATTTTATTAGCATACGAAGATCCGATCAAAATCGAGCAGTATCTTACAAGTTATCGATAAATGCACGAACTTGATTATGGACTTCTCAATACATTTATTTTTGCTAATTTCATTGATATGAAAATTCAACAGAAGCAAACGTTCTATAGTTAAAATGTAAAATTGTTGTGTACTGATACTGTACTGTATTTAAAGCAGGTACTTACTTTGTTATGTTTACAGTTTTTAGAAAAAAATAATTGTACCACTTTTGTAAATATCACTGCATAATATGCTTCAATCATTTTTTTCATGTTTAATTCGAATGCAGTTAATATCTATGCATTTTAATGTTCCGTTTTAGCTTCGACAATAATTCAGACATGATAGAATTGAAGAATGCGAAGATTTCCTTAAGATATTAAAATATCTTATATTAAACAGTTGTAAAAAATTAATGCAAAAATGAGTTCAAAAAATAACAGTCGATGGTGTATCGATAATTCTTAGAATGAAGGAACAAGAAAAAAGTAGGCAAATAATGTTTGTTAAATTTGAAATAAAAAATAACTAAATTAAATGAAATCTAAACAATTACATATTTATACAATATTCTGAAAGGGTTATTTCTTAGCGTTTTCATCTTGTAGTCCATTTTGGCGGACTACCTACGGACTCGTGCACCGTAAAAGATTCAGGCGGAGTAAACAAAGGAATCTGTTTTTACCACTGCTTTTACCTCTGTTTTGTTCCGCAACTCATTTCGTGTAATTATACAGTAAGTACCTATTTAAGTGTATAATCATATTATACGACTATATTGGTCATGAAATGCACGAACAGTTTGAACGAAAAAAACAATGCAACACTTGAAGTGTCTAAATGGAAAGTTATTAATTTAGACAGAGATAATATTTCTGAACATTTAATAACATTATTGAGAATCTAATAAATAAGTAACATAAATACAGCAAGCTTTCCTATATTATTCTTGCCTTGTGCATAAGATCGTTATTTTAGTTTAAATGAAACGTTTCTAAAATTTCCATTTTGAATCTAAAAATGAGTTTTCTGTGTCGTCCATTATACTTTAGTAAGATAACCGGACATTTACATACGAAATCTATTTTCCTTACAAAATATTGTATCAAAATTCAGTAGATATAACCCAATATATTTTTTGAAAAATTTTGATTATTTTTCCCTGTTTAATTTATTATTAATTGTGTTTTAGGGTCATCATCGAAGTTATTTATCTTTAAAAATAAATTAATACCTGGAATTTATGGTAATGAACAATTCTACCAAAATAAGTATTGAATTGTTAAAAATATATTGTAAATCTATTTAATAACGGAACTTTTATTAATTGATAGTAAGAAAATTCACCATGTGCGATCAATATATATTCTAAAAATAAGTAAACACGATTTATTATATTCTGAATATCTGAAATAAATTAAAATTTATAGCAGACACATATTTAAACATTAAACATGTTTAAATGATTGGACTATTATAATAGTTAACCTTATTTTATCTGCCAAAGTCTGCATAATAGTTTGATGATTAAATTGTCTAAGTAGTTGAAATTATGAATACATACAATATTTAAAAAATTTGTAACCTTTTTTTACAAAAAAAGAAAATAATTTATGGAATCGTATTTAGGATAAAAATGCATCGTTTATTAAAGATTAAAATGTCAGAAGAATAAAAATATCATCAAGCATTAGTCATGTTTATTTATTTCTGAATAATTATGTAGCTTGTTTTTTATTATATTTTGTAAAGTTAAATATTTACTTTGATACAAATGCTTTTAGCTGCAAATTTTAGGTGTTTACTTATGTTTGTTAGCCAGCGTGTCTACTCATCAATTTTGCTAATAAATTGTTTTGTTTTGGACATCATTTTTATTTTGATTGTTGTTTCAATTGTAGAGTTAATTGTAGGACACAATTAACACATTACTTTAATTGAAATTCAATAAAAGGTTTATTACTTTTAAAGGAGCGAACTTAAATGATTTTGTAAAAGTCACACGGAAATCACTTTGCACGTTTCAAATGGAACTCCTATTTCTTATTGCATATATTTACAATTTATGCAAAGTCAAATTTTATTGTTATAAAGTTTCCTGATTATTAACCATTAAAATTCACGTATCTACTACTAATATTAGCATTACGCAGAATTTTACGTGAAGGTCACATGATCGGTTTTACACCTCTTCCACTCTTTCTTTCTATCTATGTCTGCGTGTGTTTTCGAATAAATTGGAGACATGAATCTCTTTTTGCACGTGTTACAATTGGTACAGACCAAATTTTTACTGTAATACATGTAATGTGATTTTGCTGCATGTTCTACATTTCATAAAATATGATTTATGATTTTTACGTGTAATCTGCTGTCTATGATTAGAAAATGTAAATTTTCGCAAGTTGTTTATGTATTAATTATTTCATTATCGAATATTAAGTGTTCGTAGCTTTAGAGAAGTAAAAATCCTGAAAATAATTTTGGGTGTGAATGTTACATATAAATTTGAATTTTTTTTATTACTGTTAGTATAAATTACATAAATAAGTGCGTGCCATGTGTGATGCGTCACGTAATAAAAGCATTAGTACATAGTTAAAATTTCAAAAGATTTCTTTAATATTTTTTCCATAAAAGCTGTACATTTTACATGCATACACATACTTATTCATTAAATACAAAATCATGCGAGTTAACAATTTGAGTTTTAAATCTTGAAGAAACTTGATAAGAATGAGATAGTTCTTTTAAAATATCATATGTAAGAATGAATCCTATGAAAATTTATTTAAGGGTGTAGTCGGATAAGGGCGTCAACAGTGCTTCTAGACTAAATTAATCAATGATCATATCAATTAATTAATAGGCTGCTCAAAGGACATCATTTTTGCGAAGTATCAAGCTACTACCCCTACTTGAAGGGTAGTTAAATTAAAAAATTAAAGTAGTTAAGTAGAAAATTAAAAAAAAAAATCAGGGATATTTCACTCAATTGCATACACGTATTTGAAAATTCCTTCAGAATTTTTCACCGCAAAATGAATTTTTAAAAAATTTAAAAATTTTATAAATAATTATCTTAATAGAAATTAACAATGAACACATTGGTAATTTATATTTTTACAGTAGAAGTGCCCTGTTATGATCATTAATCTATAGTCTTTTTAAATTTTTTGAAGTTAGGGGAGACAATTGGAAAAATCAAAGACCGATATCTGATTCATATATTTATATATTAATAGCTTGTTGAAATTATCTATATACAATTTTTTAGATTCTATGTATATGCATAGAAATGGATAATGCGTAAAAAAATTGAACATTGATATTTTCTAATTTATAATTTGGAACGGTGTTACTTGTAGGAATGTTATAACTGCTCTGATTTCGGAGCGTTTTTTATAACAGCCTGGGTCTAACCAATTTTCAAAAGCAGTACCTTATCTCGCCGAAATAATAAATAATAATAACGAAACGAATTTCGATTATTTAGAAATGATTGCAATATTGCTCAATTTCAAGTACAGTCACGACCCATCATCATTAACATGTATAAATGTTACACAGATTATATAACAAATAAAATAGGTTGTCTCGGAATTAAGCGTTACTTCTGCGAATGTGTAAATGGCAGTCGATTCCGTTCTCAAACAGCAGCGATAATTTATTATTCATCGAATGTCTGCTGTACTGTGGAAATTGTAAGGCCTGTAGAAATAATCAGCAAAATTTTTAACGCAGAACAGCAAAATTATTAGCCCCTTGCACAATGACTTATTTGTCAGACGCGTCAGTCAAAACTGACTAATTACAGCTACGATATTAAAACAGACAAAAAAATTTGAAATGTTATGTCAATATGTTAATATGGAATCGTTGACTATGCAAATTATAATTGGACTTGAACTCCAAATTGAAGCGTACTAAAAATTCGAGTAAAATTGATCACGGCCGAAGTACGAGTGTGTCACGAGTCAGACTCGTTAAAATAGTGCAAGGGGTTATATGGTGAAGTCATTTACTTTATTCGTCTCATGAATACAAAAATATTTGATGAAGATGCAACGTATAATAGAGTTTAGGCCCAAATATAGGAAATTCGAGGATCTGCAGAGATACATTAAAACTTATACACAACATTTCATAGTTCACAAACAAACGTAAGTCATGTTCAAATATTAACTTATTTCATATATGTGAAAATTTGGAATTCGTAAATAGTGATCATTTGATGAAGTACAAATATGACATATGCTCTTCCGAGGATGAACAGTCAGAAAATATTGATTTGTAATTTTTTTTATAACATATGTATAATACACTACTATAAAAAGCTTAAAAAATTGTATATTAATCATTTTAACAGGCTATTAAATTATAAAAATATGAATAGTTGCATGAAAAATTGAGGTCCCCTCCGACTTCTAAAAAAAATTAAAAATACAGAACTTTCAGAATTTTTTAAAATTTTATTTTGCAGTTAAAAATTCTGAAAGAATTTACAAATACATAGAGTAGAATATATCTAATTTTTTTGTTAATTTTCCATACGATACAACAAAAGATATAAAGCGTGAACTATAAATTGCATTTCATCTTGTAACTACCCTTCAAATAGGGGTAGTGGCTTAATACTTTGCAAAAATGATTTCCTTTGAGCAGTGTATTAATTAATTACTATGGTCATTCACTAATTTAGTCTAAAGGCGCTTTTGACGCCCTTATCCGACTAAACCCTTTATATAAATTGATTTCATGAAACTGAACAGTATCAATCAATAAAAGTCGATAATTCACCAATCAAATTAAATTTCACTTATTCTACACGTTTATGTGAAGATAATTTTTGGTTATATTTTTGCTTTCATGTTCACAGCCTGTGTAATTCTAAAGCACATTTATAAATTACAGTAGCTTGTAGCCGAGAAAGCTTTTAAAGAGAAAGCATCAGTTTGAAATAATATAGAGGTCCTATATGAAAAATATAAAATGACCTTTGTGTTACGTTTAAAACGCCACTTAAGATCAAAGTAATATCTTTTAGCGCCTTCAAAAATAAATGGCTTCTCTTTTAAATACTATTTTCAAAAAGTTCGTTTATTTGCGAAATGACACGTATGAAGATCAAATTAAATTGTTACGTATACATAATTTAAAAAAATTATAGTTCTATAAATTTATGTATAGTCTAAATGAAATAAACTGTCTCAATATGCAGTAAAATATAAATTATTTTACTTATTTCACCTATTTATAAATTAAATAAGGTATTATTGAAACTTTATGAAAAGATCATCTTATTAATAAATTTTCTTTAAATTTAAAGAGCTAAAAAGCATATTTTAATTGTTTCACATTAATTTTCAAATACTTTAAAATATTTCGTTTCACTTTTTTTCTAAATACGAGATTTTTTAATCTCATTCATATTTTATGCTCTCGATATATTTTATTCCATAATAAGATTATTAAATTTTTTTGTTTCGTGAAGTACCTATTTTTATCCAGAGAGAAAATTAGCTAATTTATGCTGGATATTTGGTATCTGATAGTATCATAAAACAAGGGATGATTTTACGCGAAAAATGAGACAAAAATATGCAATAAAACGTTCTCATCTACGGCTTCAGAGTAAATTGAAATATTTAATTTTTCGATAAAATTTATTTACGATAAAAAAGATAATAATTAAATAATTACTTTGTTAGTTCATCAATTAATACATGTAATAAATTAATAAATATAATTATTAGTGAACACTTTTTTATATTTTTACTTATTCATATGTTTATTACGTGTATTAGACTTTATAGACGTTATAGATTAATGTAGTAAAAATAATGATTAATACTATATTTTCAAAATATAGTTCTAACATCCATGAAATGTTAAATTTACGAAAGTTATGAAAAATGCAATTTCTTTGTTATAAGCAATTTTTCTTAAAAATATTTTAAAGGTCTTCTAGATTAAAATTTTTTGTTGAATTTTATTCCATATTTTCTATATACAATCATTCGTTTCCTCGTGCAGTTCTACCACAAGTACCATCCACCCTGTATTAAATTTATAAAATCAAACATGAATGTTATAAATTTAAATATTTGCATTTTTATTAATAGGTTCAATTGTAACACGTATAAAACAGATTAAACATTCTTTATATTGCAAGAGACCAATTTTATTGTAAGACCGCAGAAATTATCCTCGCAACAATTTCGAAATAATATTCTTCGTCAATGTACAAGAGGATAATAAATAGAATCATCGGTCAAAAACGGTGTTCAGTAACGTTCACGTTTGCAAGATGTTTCCTGTCCGCACCTGTATGTAAACATAACAAAGTGCAAGTCACCTCTACTCGCATAAACTCTTTCGTATAGGATTCACCATTGGTAGCCGAATGTAGCCGAAGAGAAACGACCCTTAATACCGCCGTGGAGACTGGATTTCGCACGAACAGTCTGAGCTTGCGCGGTGCTTTCGGAAGGCGCGTCCTGGTTTGCTCGTCTCTCTGCGCTCAGGGGCTTTTACTCGTCGACAAGCTTCCGTGCTGGAGTGTGCGCGTCTGGTTGAAGCGAAAAAGGAAAAGAAGAAAAAAGAAGAGTAGTCTCGTTCGCGTTCGATCGGGTTAGCATTTTTAATAGAAGAGATATTTGGACCGGAAACGGTTGATAGAGTCGTTCAGCTTGCGAAAATGTAATGATCGAGTGGACCGGTTGTCTGGAAATTATCTTCGTCGAGTGAAGATTACAGCCTGTGTTGCGGATCGTGAGTGAAGCACCTTGCGGAGGAGCTCCCATGGCGTGAAAATCGAAAGCACAGTTCAACGATATTTCTTCGCGGAAGTTTGAAGTTTGATAACAATCAGGTATGTTGAGGCTCGTTATCTTTATTCAGTAAGCTACCTAGTGAATTTACGATTTAGTCGCTTAACTATCCTGCTTGGTTACCGGCTTTTCTGGGTATTTTTGCGTATGTCAAATTACAATTATACTCGAAGTTTGTTGGTAAGTTTTTGAAGGATGATGCAATTTGATACTAACTTATATTATTTTCAACTCGTAATAAACATAAGGATCGAACTTTTTATTATTGAATCTTTTTTTGTCTATAAATTTTTGTCTCGTAAAATTTGTTTACATTAATGATTGATATTTCATACAAAATCCTGATTCAACATTTAGTTGTCTATGTACGACGCAGTACGTTATTGGCCTACCCTTTAACCTTTCGTTAAGCAATCAGAATATAAACCCAACTATTACGATCTTGTACGAATTTTAGTGTATTTTTATCTTATTTGTATCTCGTACTTCTCATGACTTATTATCGAAATTCAATAATGCTTTTTTTTACTTTATTCAATTATTTCTTAGTATTGCGTCTATGTATAAAATGAATTTTCTTCGTTATCGACATTTATGACTATTTTTGCTAAACAAATGTAAGCCAAAGTTTATAGTCTGGTTACTGCAATTGAAATGAATAGGTAATAGTCTTTAACAAGACTAGAATTTTTTTCTATTTCCTTTTACATTGACGTTACAAAAAATTTTCGATGATTTTTAACATTTTTAAATTAGCGTAACTTATTACACTATATAACTGTCAATAATTTAACGATAAACAGTAACTTTCCTTTTATATTTTTATATTTATATTCCTTTTAAAAAACTTTCCTTTCATATTTTCTGGTAAGCGACATTTTTACATGATTTTTGAAAAAGTTCAAAATATAAATCAGCACTTCATATAAAACAATTGTTTAGAAATTTAATTTTTGTCAAAAGAATTATAACTTTGTAATTTAAAAATATTGGAATATCTTCATTATTACTTTCAATTATTCCAATTAACTGGATCAATTTAACGTTAAATAATGTATTTTTGTTTTTAAAGAAAATTTGTAGTACATTAAATATAAATCGAATTGTAAAAATTTTTACGTTTGCAACAATTGCTACGTACTCGGTTATTACTTTGTATAATGTTTGTTTATGTATTATTTTACGATTTCAATATATTGTTTTGGCACTAAATATTCAGAAACATCGTAGTATCTCATAGTGGAAACCTAATTTCAAAAGTTAATTCAATATAAATTCGATTTTCAAATTTAAATGGACTACTGCACATTGATAGATTTACGCATCTCTTCTTCGACCGTTAAATTATGCACATAGTGTGGCAACAAATTTGAAAGAACGTACGTTGCGAACAGACGCTGGTGTTATAGGAATGTTTTCTACTTTTGCGTACGAGTTTAAATTACTGTAGAATAATTTTCAGTATCTTCATATAATTGTGCAATTATTTACATGAGTTTACAGTGCGATAATGTCGTGAGATATATTAAAGAAAATAGTAGATAATAAAGTTATATTCAGTAAAACGTAGGTTTTTAACACGTTGACTGTCATACCACGCACATATGGATGACACTTAAATTTCTATATTGATTTAACATCTGTTGAAAATTCTCGCATTAATTGCATGAATCTATGGAAAATAAATGTAATAATATATTGTGAAAATATTTGGAAATATTTAGTCAAAATTAAAATACTACTGGATGCAATTGAAAATTGCTTTAGTGTGGCAGTCAACGTGTTAAACTGTGTTATGAGAACCTCTGGGAGTGTACAAAACAATTTTGACGTTACATCCCCTAACTTTTCGTTTTTATTAAAATAACTCATTTAATAAAAATTTGACATTGTGAGGACTTTTTATATTTATTATTACTTAACTGTTTATGAACATAAATAAACAATAATTATCGAAAATTTGTATTATAGAATGGGGTTCTTGGACTTGAAAGTGCCTAACAACTCGTGCAATAAAATATCAATTTTTAAAATCTTTTTCATAGCGATTTATAGACATTTTTGATTGATTCATTTTATAAGGTCCTTAACTACTGTGATTATTGGCCTAGACATTTTTATAAGTGTAATATACAGAATACTTTATTTATTACAAAATCGGTATTTTATTTTGTAGTTTTCATGACATTTCTATGATTTTCTATTTCGGTTCGTATTTTAATGTTATTAAATTATACGCTTCATGAGTAAATGCAAGAAGTTTGAAAGAAAGGATAAATGTTTAAATTGTTTCTTTATTATTTTCTATACTATATATAAATATCAATTGTACATTTATTGCAATATACCACATTTTATTTAATTGTATAATTGTAGGAATAAAATTAAAATCTTTACGCGGTGATTTGGTTTCAGGTATAAATACCTTTCCATAGTTCTGTAGCATTTGAGTGTTTCACGTTACATTCATCTAAATTACGTAGACTTTTCACTAAAGAAGGATAATTTTATTGGAACTCTAATATGAAATATTTTAAAAACTACAAAAAAAACGCGAATTAAACTTGGGGTAATCGAAGTATTCATAACACAAATTTTTAGTATTTTGATCCTTTTGCTTGACAGAGACAAACACAAACAATATGTTCAAATTAATGACGTAATAAATTTTATATCAGTTGTGGATAAATTGAGAAAATAATCGATAATCTTAAAAAATGAAAACTAAATTATAAAATTTGAATTTTTTATTACCGGATAATAAAGTTTCTCAGCGAAGTAGATACGTTGTAGCTAGCGATTGGCAATAACATTAAATTCCACGTTGTAAGAGAAAAAGTAATAATACATGAATGTGTTATATATTAATTGGATTTCAGCACGCGCTTTCCCGCCATTATTTCTATGTTTCTGTGTCTGTTGGTTTCTTCTTTCTTAACTATGTGAAAGAAATAGAGATTTAATTGCTGTTGTGATCTCTAATGTTAAAAACAGTTATTTCCTCCGTTTATGAGTATAATATGTACGCATATGTGTTTATTCTATGAAGTAAATAAATATACATAAACGAATGTATATATTTTTTAGGGTTATTAATTTCGAAATTAATGTCGGAGTTTCAAAGTCCAAAATCGGAATCTAATAAAACAGAGCTTAATGTATACAATTAGTTGTATTTTTGCAAATTTTTGTTCTGAAAGTTTCTCAGTAAAGTGATTTTAAATCTAATGTCTAAAATTAGAACTTGAAAATGGTGGTTCCAATGTGGAAGCCAAGAACGTAAATACAACCAGCCCTCTATAACATTTTGTTTCCATAGTATGTCGATGACATTTAATATCACAAAAATTAAATGATGGATTAATTTATAAAATAATAAGGGAGTAAATACCTTGAGATATTTTTTAGCGACAGCAGAAACAAGAAAAGGAAGAAATGCTTTTTTAGACACATATTTGAAATAATTTTCTGCACGGTATAAAAGTACTAATTTTTATCTTTAATCATCACAAATATTTTAAGACGTTCTACGCAAATGAGACATTTAAAAAATATTAATAGTATTTTTTCAGGTCAATTTGCGTTAACATTCTCGCTATATTTTCGATTATTATTTACCGTAAGAATACTGATATTTGTATAAAATATAGAATATCACAGTACTTTAAACACAGAAAGAAGATATTAATTTTGTATGCATTTTTGCAATATGTGAAATAATACAAATATGATTTAAGAAATGTGTTAAAAATTATCAAGTACTTTAGCTAATATACAGGGTGTGCTAGCTTTTTCCGGCCAAACTTTGCCAGCGTGTTCTATACGCAAAAATGAAAAAGATGTTATATGAACATATGCTCTTCAATATTTTATTAAGAAGTTCTAATTAATAACACAAAATTATAATGAACTTGCATTTCGTCGACTATATCGTGCACTGTATTATGTGCTATATCACATTGTTTATTTTTACTCTTAGAATATACACATAAAGCATAAGATAATAAACAATTTATATAATCCGTATGTATATTTGTATGTTCGAATTTTTGCACAAAATTTGATTCCAACTGCATATTTGTGATATTAAGGTTTATAATGATTAACAGATTAATTAGGTCAAAAATTCATTCATTTTAGTACTCTGAATATATGTGCATATAAATGTTGCACGCGTCCTGGTTTTATAAGAACATAGGGATGGGTAGGTCCTCAGCATCTTTGACGTTTTGGTTGGATCTGATATAATGGGTCGATATCAAACAGACTTCGGAAAATATGTTACATATTGGACATAAAAGTTATTTAAGTTATCAAAAGTAGGACACATAAGTTTAAGTAATTAAGTATAAGTATATATTATATATTGGAATATATTATCAACGATTAAGTTATTATAAGTGAAATATATTATCAACATTCTAATTCATTTTTTGATACACATATATTCTTAGTTTTGCAATCAACTTCAATTAAATTCACATTTTAATTAGTACGTTTTATTGCTGTATGCGTTCCCACTATATATATACTACCGGCGTTTTCATTTTTGTCCAGTTTTTGAGAACATATTTCTACACTGTATTTCACTTGTCACATTTATATTGTGATATACAGAGTGTCCCACATTGGTCAGTGTTTTTGCTAATAACTTGAAAATGGAGTCTCAACCAATATTTCAGCAAAGGAAAAAGTTGTTAAGAATCGCTCCACCTACCACCCCTTTTTGGCTCTTACAGTAATTGTGGGACATCCTCTATTAATTACATTGTAAGTGCTATAAAGAATGAAGACAGTCATATGTTGAAAAATAGCATATTTAAGTATATTATATTAAAAATATTAAAAAAGAGCAAATCGGTGGTACAATAGTAGTAAAAAGTGTTCTGTATACTATTATATATTGCAAATTTGAATTTTTTTGCTTATATCATAAAATCGAAAGCCAACTAATACCGACTACATATGTAAGCAAGATATTTCGAATGTTCAACAACACGTTTCAAGGTCATCGAACCCGGTGAAGTGTACCTTTTTCTAAATAATTATCACAATGAAATTGTGTTTGTAAATACCCCTAAAATTAACGCCGAGCACCAATTATGTACATAGAGAAAAGTTATTAAGAATGACATTGTTGATAACATATTTCAAAGTCGTTCAAATCAATGAGGTATACCCTTTTCTATATAATTATCTATGTTTATTACTACATTACAACTTTGGTAATTATAAAATGCAGGTGACTTCACACCGATAACCTTCATCTTGACTTATATTCCAGAAAATATAATTCTGAATAATTTTTTTTTAAATAAGTTTAGCGGTGTTTCACTGTTTTTGAAGTATTCCTAAAAAATCATTCGTTCGCGTTATTCACTTGTTCTGCACCTTGACTTTAATGTATGTTTTTAAGGGTCGAATCTAGTGACAAAAAACCCTAGCCTGAGTTTAATGACATCATACGGTGGTTTGCAGAAGTTCAACAACATTTGTCTATCTCATATATGTTTTTGATTGGGAGATAAGGATAGTAGATATTGATTAGGGGTACCTATTCAAAATTTCTTCGATGACTTCAAAGTTTTTCTAGAAAAAAATCAAAGGATTTTTTAAGAAGGGAATCGAGCAATTGCCTTTAAACTGGCAAAAAACGTTAGCAAATGATGGAAATTATTTGGTCAATTAACATTTATTTCTTTAATAAATAAGTGTTTTTCGTTAGTAAACAAAATTTTGATTACTTTTTGGTATCGCTAATATTTTTCAAAAATTTAGAAAGCGCGAATTTTAAACACCATTGGCATTTTGCGAAAAAATTATTTCGCCATGATTTCTTTTGCATATTATTTTCAGAACTCTAGTTTAGGTCGGTACCGAAATAGATTTTGCAACTTTGTCCTTAAAATTCTTTGAAAAATAAGGAGCCTTAATTATCAACTCATAAAATTTTAAGGCCAAAGGCGAATATCGAAGTTATGCCGCAAGTCCTGTATTTTCCGTTACAACTCAAATCGGGATTCTCTAATCTGATTATAATTGATATGATGCTATAAAATGGTATTTATATTCATATTTTAAATTGTTCCAAATTCGGCTCTGTCACGAAATATTTAAGTTGTCAAAAAACATCTCATGATAGAAATAAGTATACCATATGCACTTTTTAGATCTGGGATGGCTGGAAGAAAATGGTATCGCCGAATTAATTCAACAACGATTACATGAGAAGTTACAAAATTAATTGTGGAACAATGATACAACTCAGAGAACAATCTTAAGTTAAAATTTGAAAGGTGTCTTTTGCCACCTCTTGGTAGAAATAGTATTAAATAATGGAATATTTCGATTTCGATCAAAATAAAAAGTGTTTGAACTTCGAAAGAAAGTATTTCTGAACTCACGTTTATGACTTCTTTTTATACTCCGAATCTGAGTACATGAGCGACCGTTTTCTGTGCGATCCGGCTGTGATCATATGTCTTTCTTTGTTTCCTCAAATAAAAGCAACGAAAACAGACATATGATCACAGCAAGATCCTACGGAAAAAGTCGCTGTTTATCGAGTCTAAAAGGAGCAATATAAGTTTCTAGAATTTGACAATCCATTTTCCTCTGCATAGTATTTCCTTGGAAATTGATCGTGACTGCCATAAAATTTTTCTGTTGCTATTTCCATCAGTTCCTAGAACTGCTTTTGTAAAGTGAGCTTTCAATATAGATGTTATTTCACGTTGTTTCTTGAAAATTATTTTTCACTTGTTCATAGTAAATTATATAAAATAACTAAAATAACTATTTTTTAAGAAAAGGTCACACATTTTGCATAAAGTGCAATAAAGTAGATAAATTCTTACTTTATCAAAATTTGAAAGTATTGACAAATAATTCTTTCGTTTTTAATTATAATACCATTGTATTACATACACGTATGCAAATAAATATTTGCCATTTATTTGACAATAACAAAAATATTAAAATATAAGAAATTATGTACACATATTTAACATATTAATTGTTTAAATTAATTATAACATATTTATTGTGTAATACGTATTAGTGTTTCATTGGTAATTGAGAGGAATGTTTACATGATAAGCTAATAAACTTGATGGTGATGAGTGTATTCGCTAATTTGAAACAATCTATTTTTGAAAATAGTTCACAAGATATACACAACGCAGTAAATCTGAATACAAAACCAACAAACCTGAATACTCTTAGACTCGGTGCACACGAGCGATATTTTTCTTGCAATCGCGTCGTGATCATATGTAGTCTGTTTTCACTGCTTTTGACTGCGGAAACAAAGAAAGACATGTCGCAGTGGGATTTCACAGAAAATGTCATTCGTGAGCATCGAGTCTTAGAGTAAAAAACAAAAGGAAACTGGTACAAAGGAGCGTTTATAAATAAGAATAACAATAAAGACGGCAAACAAATTTATTCTAGTAAATTTAAGCATTCAAAATAAATTAAATGACAAAGAGGCTCTTATTTACCCTCTTTCAAAGTTTGAAACGTTTTTACTGTATATCTCCGAAACTATTAATTTTATAAAAAAAACTTTCAAACAAAAAATGAAGCTTTCAAAAATGTCTACAGAAAAGGTTATGTACATTTTTGACGTAAATCTATTATTTTAACTGTTACAGCTTATTATAAGTATTGATCAAATTAACCTATCATAACTATAAGGGTGCTTTGGATCACCACTTCACCTTACTTGATTGTTAGTGTTCACCTGAGATTTAAATTTTTAGTGGGATTATATCGGTTGAGCATCTCGTTGTTTGTAAATATTGCCTAGAAAGACAAAATTTTTATTTTTCGGTATACGCTGCAAAAAATATCGGTAGCAATTCATTTTTTGATTTCATTTCCAAGTTGCAACGTTTGCTCGACAGAAAACCGATAGAGATAAAAGCTCTGTATTTTCAGTATGCGTCGAACCGAGGATTTGTAAATTCTACTATCTTCAGTTTTCGTAGAATCACATGTGAATCCAATTCTACGATCACCAGTACATATCACGCTACCGGCGGTGTTATCTTCATCTTCAATAATTGGTTTCGGCACATCCTGTTTTGATTTGTGGACAAAGCCGTATTGGCGCAAATGAGATTCCAGTTTGTAAAAATACGAACATAAAAGTTGTTCATTGGGACATGTCTCCTAATTTTGCCATGAAATTCAGTACCATTTTGATCGTATTTAATAAATAAAATGCAATCACGAACCGTTTCAGTATTCGTAAATATTATGATTTCAAGGCACTGAAACACTAAATCATACACGGGTAATAAATACTAATTTATGAAAATTTTGGTTTATAGCGATTAATTTTAGCAGCCGGTTCATATTTTCAAACACTACATAATGTATATGGAACACATGCGTTATTGACCGAAATAACTCAGAAAATTTGGAGCTACCATAATTTCCTAATATATAAGTTTAGGATTGATGTTTGAATATTTGTATAAATAAGTATGTTACAGTAATTATTCTACTATAAAGCAAATCCTTGAAGTTTTGCGTACATTGTACATCCTAATGCAATAGTAAAACTTCTTTTTTTATGAAATTTTGACTAACATATCTGGGACTTTTTCTTGATCAAAATGAGGCCAAACACGACGTAATTCGAGACACATTTTAATCACTCATTGGAAATACTTCGATATGGGCAGAAACTGATTAATTTTTACTGACTTAAATTTACACGGAAATAAAGTCTTTAAATTAACTCTTTGTACTTAATTTTTTTTACCTAACAACTCTTTAATTTACAAAGTAAATCAAGAAAGGATTTCCTAATCAAGCGGATTGCAACCGTGCGAGTATTACAAATAGTATTACAAATAGTAAAAAATTGAAAATATATACTTTGAACTAATCTGTTTACCTGAATTATTTATAACATTAAAGAGAAATGGCATGAGCCACACACGACATAGAAGAGCAAAGAGTTAATGTACGTAAAGTTCATCAGAGTTTCGCTTGGGACGTTTAAAATAAAACCGCCATGGTCATTTTTGAGAGAAAAATTTTTTCTATTGTCAGATAACAAGCATTTACCTTTTTTCAAACGAAACATCAGTTTAGTTTTCGCTTTGTCCTCCATAGTCAATTCCGGTCATAAACTCGACATTTCCGAAGGATAATTTCAAAGGTATAACATGGTAGGATTTTTTTACAGTTGAGCATTTATGGTCGGTGGAAAAAATTCCTTGCAAAAGCGACTTTTTTCATATACGCACTGGTTTCACCCTTTCCAAAAATCATGGACGTAATGAAAAAGGAACAGATGATTGGTTTTCGTTCAAATTGGAATTTCCAATCAGCCTGTATCCATATTTACTCGACGGTACAAGAAATTGCGGTCTTGTAAAAGAAATCGATTACAAAGTTACATTCATAAGTATCCTTTAAATTCTATATTTATCGAAAAATGAATTATTCCACACTGTGTGTGCAATTCAAGAGTGCAAAAGTTTGTAAGTAATAATTATGTCGAGTAAGCAAGTTGTTCTAACTATGCAACAGCGTTTAGAGCTTTCAAAAGGCTTGATAACATTTTCTATATTTAGTATCGCAAAAAAAATAAATAGTATTACACCATCGTTTGACTAGAAAAAGCACCAGAAATTTTAAAATTCGCAGAAAAAGATAAGGAGAAACGTCGGCAAAAAGTAAGAAAACCATTGTGCGAGAAATGGGAGAAACAGTTTCTTTAAAGGCTTTGCACGAAGGAGAGTTATGGGAGACTCCGTATCTGATGCGTTGTTTTTAGAAAAAGCAGCTGAATTAAAGGAATAAATAAGGACCAGTACAGGTTTTAAAGCCAGGGCAGGGTGGCTTGCAAAATTTAAAACACGCTACAGAATGAGACCAGTCCGCGTTTACGGAGAACAAGGCGTGCTGATAAAAATGGAGCTGAAAAGTTCGCAAATGATTTCAGGAAATATAATTTTTCATACGTATAAAATATAGTGCATTATTTAGAATTGCATTTTCAATATTCATAAATCTAGTGTAATTAAAAAATTTGAAAGAAGTCCTTCCAAGTCGTTTTTCTTAAATAAAAAATTCATTTAGTCTTTTAAAAGTTATTGTGTTTTTATGTTATTTTAAATATAACCTCTCATATTTCATCAATCGTAACGGACATTGTTGCTTACATGGAATGATTACTGTAATATTTTTATGCAGTGCACAAGAAATTACATAAACGGATTGCATTAAAAGAAAATTGTTAAGAAAAGAAATATTTACGTATTAGATATGCAGCGTTCGATACCATTTAACTTTGACCTATAACAATCTTATTGCTAACTGTTTAGGAGATACAACTTGCTTCATTAGCGTAGGAAATTCTGTATAATAAAACAAACAGGTCCATGAAAATCAAATATGTACTAGGTTTGAATCGGGTCGGAAAATGTCAGGTGTAAGTGAGTATTCAAAAGTGCTATCGATATAAGGATATCGGGATCTTAAATAAACTGGCTAGCGAATAAAGTGCTGCCACTTAATATGCTGTGGGGAAAAGACGCGCGCCATTTGCCTGCAATAACATGCCGCTTTCTGGAAAATGCCGTCTCTAGAATTTTTGAAGTGGCATTTTATTTACTGGCCTGTGTAATATTGTGCCACGAGCGGATTGAGACTTCTGAAATATTCTGTAACATACGAATCTCTCACGCTCCTAAAAGTATCTAATCACGTATAAACGCAAGTGGAATTTTAAAAATATGTACACTTACGTACAACGTAGGCTTCCTTTGGTTAAGGATACACGTGTCAATTTGGCGCTCTTTTGAGTTTCAAATTGTCTAATTTTTAAATCTTCGAATTTTTAAATTTTTGAATGCTTTCATTTTCTTTTATTCCAAGCTCTACTTTCTATGTTTCAAAATATTCTATTTCTCATACTTTAAAATCTCTGAATACCACATTTCTGAATATTCAAATTTCTAAATTTAAAAGTCCTCAAACTGCTGCATTTCTGAATATACAAATTTTTCCATTGTGAAATTTTTACATCCTCAAATTTTTAGATTCTAATTTTTTTTTTAATAGTTATTGACATTCATATTGACAATTATTAACATTTTTAAATTTTGGTAAAGTAAATATATTATACCTATATATACCTCATAGTAACAAAATGATTAAGAAAAATATAAGATACTGGTAGATGCAGGAATATTATACATATACAAGTAAATTTTATTAAGAATTTAATTTTTTTACGAATGTTATCTTATTCTGGATTAATACATTCATACATACAAATTTTCCACATCTTTTTGAGTATAATATCCGTGATTATCACAAGTTTGAAAGGAAAGTTTTTGAGAAATGTCCTTTTTGGGGTTGTATTGCTCAAAAGAAAGAACCAGTGAATGTCTTTGTATCTAGCTTTATTTTCGAGTAAAATTAATTTGTAAAATTTTTGAAAAACATTATAGGAAAATTCGTTTTCAGTCAAAAAAATAAGAATTTCGAAATTCTTTCGTTATTTTAACAAGTAATTGGTGCTGCGAATTAATTAATGCAATTATTATAATTAATTAATGCATTTTATGATGTTGTAATTCCATGATAACGTATATTAATCGAGAATAATAATTCTCGAGAATGATTATGCATTCAGGTAATATTAATAATGGAATTTATTAATTTACAACAGCCATTAATTGTCAAATTAATGAATAAGTTACTGAAAATGGCATCTTCACCATAAACAATTTTTTTTTTAATATCATTTTATATTTTCCTTTTATTTTTTCGTACATAATCATCTTTCTCGTTTACGGGAATAAATGAATGAACATGGAAAAATAAGGCAAAGAATATGGAATTTTTCGTACATGTCTTTATTTTCAAAAGAATTTAATTTAAATATTTTTTAAATATTTAAAAAGGTTTGCTCACAGTGTAGAAAATAATGAAATCAGCAAATTGTTTCTTAATTCTATAGTAAACAAATATTATAAATATAAATATTAATATCGCTAAAATAAGTTTATTACTTTATGAGGTTTGTTCCTTGCGTGTATTCTTATCATTAACTAAATTTATCGTATTAAATATTAGTATCCACGTCAATAACGTTATGAACAATGACCGATAAGGAACTTTGTTCGTATTAATGATTACACTTATTTACTTAATAAATCATGAATTCTCAAGGTAATGACAAGTTGCATTTATCATTTTATGAGTCGTGAATAAATTCTTTTTAATTTATAAACCCTTTTTTTGGTTGTACTATCAAAGGATATGACTATATTTTTTTTTAATTGTAACTCTTTATGCCCTCATTGAGAAAACGCAAAAAAAGAATTTTTTTTAATTTTCCGATATTTTATAACAAATTGATAAAGTTAGAAAAAATATTTTAAAATAGCCCAATCCTTTCTGAATAAAACAAAAGGAAATTTAGCTAAATCGGTTGAGTAGTTTCTGAGAAAAAAATTCCTAAGTGAACCATATTTTCTCCAAAATGGACAAAAATTGCAAACTTTGTGTTAAGTTTGTCATTCATTAATAAATTCGAAACCGGCAATAATGATGACTTAAACCCCTCCTAATTTCACATGGACTGCATCTTATTTCGAGTAGAACAAAATTAGAGATGGTGACTTCCAAAAGTCATCGATTCGACTTGGAATGACCCTAGAGTAATTTTCGACTCATTTTAATAAAAAGAGTCTGTCTACGAGATGCGCGCAGTATAGTTTATTCTAAAAACTTGAGGACTAATATTTCCTAGGTATACTAAGGGCTAATTCTAGGTGTACTAAATGAATTTTTCAATTCGTCCTTTTAGGAATTAATTAGTATAAAAGCTTCTGAGTCCACTGTACTTTTTGCCATCTCCACTCTTATTATGAGATAAGGAATCGCATGTTGAAGAAAGTTCGTCGTATTAGAAGAAATTTTTACCAATTGGAAAATTGATTTCTCCTATCTGATAATTTTTCAGCGTATTATTTGTTAATTTTTACCAAATTTTTAATTCAGAAATCAATTATCCTGATCAGACTTACATTTGGCCCTCAAAGTATCTTATTTTGATGACTTCAAGGCATCTAAAGAAAATAGGGATTTGATCAAATCCCTAAGGTGTATGATCAATTCACAGAAGGTATTAAAATAATAACTCTATCACTTACTTTCTCTCAAGAAAGTAAATGATTTGATCAAATTCCGTAACTGTATTTTTATTATTATTAGTTTAGGTTTTTTATATATCAAGTTTTATAATAAATGTACCGTAGAAAAATGAGTTCAGATATAAAAGAAATCAAACTCTGACCGAATTTCTATCTGAAGAACAGTTATTTTATCTTCCGCGAATTGATTAAATCCTTATTTTTATCATCTTTCTGCGACATATATACCACATGTGTAATATTATAGAATTAGTTAAAAAATACTTATTTTAAATTATTGCATTAAATCGGATGGCTCCTAGTCGCCTTTCGAGCACAAAGAGTCATTTTTTGTTATATGCTTATAATCATTCAAGATTCAATTTTGTGGCATTTCTATCTAAGCTTTCTTTACGATAAATTTTAAACATTTTACTCTTAGAGATTATTTTTGGGCTAGCGAGACATAGTAAAATTTCTCGACTCTTCCAAATTACAAGAGTTTTGAAATATGACATTTTAACAAATGACGAAATTGCGTGAGGTATGTACCTATGATTGTTATGTCAGCTGTCTCATTTTTTTCACATTACTCTTTCCTTTTAGTTTTATGACAAATGACAAGCACGAGAAACGTTGAAAATATATTAGGCGAAAATTGGTACAAATACATATACGTCTGTACTTATGTCTTACTTAGTTGGTTCCAGAATGGTTGACATAACTCGAAAAGAACGTAATATGTGAACGAATGCAAGGAATGAATGTGAAGTATACATTCTGATTATTTGTTCGAGGATCAAAAATGTAAACTTGAAAATTTTCTATTTTTTGAATGTCAACAATCGCAAATGTTTGAGATCCGAGATGATCAAGTATTAAAATTCTCAAATTTTTATTCCTAAATTTTGTAGTTTTTAAATTTCCAGGGATTTATATACGAAAATTTATAAGTTAATTAATGCGAACACGTAGTTAAGTGTGAACACTTATCGACTAAAAAGAAGTTGAAAACATCGTTAATTAACGTCAATTGCTTGCTAAGTTACTTGTCCCGCTGGTATGCGCAAATTTATTCAAATAACTCTGAATAATTCAATTTATGATCTTTCTTTTCGGACCAGATTGCACCTGTTACTCCATTATAGATCGTATTAATTTCATAATTGTAGCAGCTCTGATAACGAGACGCTAGCATTATAAACGCAAAAAACGTTAATTGTTAGTAACCATTTCATTATACTTTCAGTAACTAATTTATATATTTATCAATATTTGTTAATATATTAGTGCTAGCATTTTTTATTATTTTCCGTAGAACCACTTTTGTATTATATATCGGGCAAAATATAAGGTCCCGAAATTCAGAGAGGCAGTCTACTTTTCTTATTTTCGGATGTGATTGACATATCTGTAACCAAATGTCTTGTCGAAAACATGTATGCAGCAAGGAACGTGTTTTTCTTTTTAACTAATCGCAGTTGCATCTTTTCAATATCCTGCCACGGCTCATCTTCTGACACATGAACTGCATTTTCAGATGCATACAGGGTGTCCCAGTTTCATTCGCTCAAACTTTGCCAGCGTGCTCAGCATGCAAAAGTAAGAAAAAATGTTATATGAACATTTACTCTTAAATACTTTATTAACGAGTTATAACTAATAATACAAAATTATAATGAACTGGCATTTTGTCGACACAGTGTACAAACATATTATAAATATCTCTATTTCTGTTTACATAAACTCTTGTCTACTTGTTCTAGTAGTTGATATCCACATTTTTTATTAACGAGTTAACATTTCAAAATGACGTCCGTTATTACGAATACGTATACTGTGTCGAGGAAATGCAAGTTGATTATAATTTTGTATTATTAATTATAACTTCTTAATAAAACATTGAAGAGCATACATGTATGTTCATATAACATTTTTTTTTCACTTTTGCGTATAGAACACGCTAGCAAAGTTTGGTCGGAAACAATGAGGACACCCTTTACCTTTTGTAAATAAGGTAAATCTCATAATGCTCAAACGAGTACAAGTAATTGACAATTGAGTAGGAATTTCGTTAATAAGAACATGTTATCTTAAACTTAAGCTTATCTTCACTTCTTTCACAAATGTGGATTCTTAATTATTTTATCTAAAAATATAAATATTATTCGTTTTGATGAAAGTATTTAACAATAATTTTACATCGAATATAAAAGAAATGGAAATTACTTTCACTGCTTTCTTAATCGTTTGTCAACCAGAACATTTATCATGTTTTGTACTAATTTCATCTTGCACATCCTATGATTGATAAATCATTAATATGGATCAGAATATTAAAATCATAATAGTAGTATTTATTAAACGATCTGCAGGTAACAAATATAGTTTTGCATGGCATGTATAAATGAAACAATGTTTATTGAAATGAATGGAACAGATTCTGTGTAGAAGTTGTGTTTGGCACACATTATTCTGCCAGCTGAAGCTTCTGGTCGATGTATTTCTGGTGTTTTTAGCCGCAATTCACAGCTCAGCTTTCGGTCGTTTTTGATTTGATAATGTATTCTTTGTTAACCGAGATTTCTGTACGTATTGGTTTTGCGAAATACACCAAATCGATCGAGCAAGAAAATAGATTTGACATTTAAAAGAAACGTGTTTTAGAACACCTTGAATGTAAAATGAAGAAGTTTCAGGTAAATGAAACCGGGTTGTAAGTTCTTGTAAATTGAGAGAAATCACTCTTTCTAAAACAAAGGGAAAAATATAACAAATTTTTTTATATTGACAGATCAAAATATGTACTATAACTTATGGTTAGGGAATTGGAAATAAATGTGCAGCATTTAATTTGTTTGTAAAATAAGAGTTAGTTTTCTTGTAAAACCTGGAAGCATGAAGCTCCGATCAATTAGTTGAATTTTCGTTGAAAATTTATTTACTGATTCATCATTCTATGAAATAATATTTCTATAAATTCGTCATTCTTCTCCGTTCATTACTTCTTTGCACTCAAGAAAATTTTACACAGCCTTGAGTGTCGCCATTATTTCTGCTAATCAATATTGAGGTATCTGGCAAGGATCATCTTGCATTGGAGTGACACCTTTCACGGAGAGCTCCAAAGTTTACGGGATTTGCAAATTCAATTGCATGACTCCACGTGAGATCAGGTGTAAGAACTGACCCGATGTTAAAGGATCACTATTCAAGATTGTACGGCGGGTGATTAAATTGTTAAATGGGTTGATTAATCATGGACTACTATTAGTTGATGGTTTAATGCGCAAAATAATAATAGTTTTTCTATGTAAAGACATTTTGGAGTAATGTATAGAAAGAGAGGTTTAGTATAAATTATATAATCATATTTCATCCTAAGTGTAACGTTAAGTATAAGGTGAATTTTAGATCATTTATTTGATTCCAATAAGCAGAATGTCCCAATTCCACGTTAGTAATACAAATTTAAGGAAATAAAATGGATACCTATATATCAGATACTCAAAAGTTTGTAACATATTTACTTTTGAAATTCTCTTCTAGCTTTAATACAGTTTATTAGCATAAATGTTTATAGGGTCGAGACAGTGCATTTAATTTGTGTCACAACCAAGGTATAAATCCGTATATTTTAATTTTTTCCAATTCTTCTCGCTTGTATTCGATTTTTTCCGTTTATATCTAAGCTTATATGAAAAATAAATTTGAAAACATAAAATACTTTTCCTGAAAGTAATGCACACTTGAAATATCAATGTTTGCTATTTTTTCATGTGTTGATCTGATAAATCCGTGTTTATAAAACATGCTAAATATAAATCATTTGTTTCCAATCCCCAAGTAGAATCAACGAATTTTCACGTTTTATGTGCGCAGTGTTTTTAAAAAAATATTTCATTTTAAAATATATTTTTCTTATGATCATAAATACGCGTAATAAAATGAGAAATAAATATAACAAAATTGAGGCGGCTGTTGAATTAAATAATTTCAAATCTTTGTTGGTCATATTATCAATAAAAATCGATGCTACAAACGTTATTGCTGTATGTGTCAACATAAATTTTATATAAACCTGGGAGAAAACTTTAAAAGCAAACAGTACCAACGCTTTTTAGCAACTGCTGCTGAGATAGATGTATACTACATTTTCTAAAAATTTAAGTCAGTAACCTGGAGATTGAAGCATCGAATTTGAAATCTGTGTTAGGATTGAGTCACGTTAAGTCTAGGTCAGATTTGTAAAAGTTATGGACGAGATTTTTCGATCGTATTAACAAGAAGATATACTTTTGTCGCTGGAGATATATCACTAATTTAAAGTTACGAGGTTTTCTACGGTGAAATCTTTCCTTCCTGTGTGTCGTTTATTTCATTCTGTCCTTAATCGTATGATCCTACATCTACGGTTCTCGCGCACTTACTGTTCAATAAATCTTTCCAAAAATCGATAGCTAAGAGATATTGTAGGTACTGACATTTCTTGCGGTGCTGTATTAACTATACAAGGTGTTAGGTGCATCGATAGACAGTTTGCAAGAGATGAAAGAAGAGGACATTTGGAACATATTTAACTGTATATACTTTTATGCAAAGTATCGTGGTTTTTAAGATATTGCCTACTTTATTAATTTTGCTTATTGCCGCACATTACCGAAGTAAACGATTGTAGGAAGTTTATTATGATTGTTGTGAATTTATTCAGGAACGCTCACAATAAAAATATAATTAACCGAGGTCGACCAACATACATACTTTGTTTAATATGAAAAATAATACACAAATAAAATTATAAAGTGAGGGATAAATAATGCTTCTAATGCGTAATACTTTCGATGAATCTGCCGAGCGCGGACAAACATAAGGAAACGAGAAAAACACAGAAGAAAGTTGGCAGTCTTGAAAAACAAAAGAAAAGTATATTGGCTATATATTTAAATTCAATATTTGGCCGTCATTGACCCATTTTCGACAATGATTATTCTGAACTTAAAATTTTTATATTTTCTTATTTTTAGATCGTGTTTTATCTAAATCACACGATAAAACATCTGAATTTAATTCTATTTGGTAAGCGAATGAAGCATACTGTGAATGAAGTAATGGCACATATTTAATATTACTACCTAACGTTTATAGGAGTAACTGCAAATTTAATTTGCATATCATTAATTTGAACGAATGTCGCATATAATTTAGTTTATTCAACAGGTAACGACATTTGTAGTGTTGCAACGTTCCTTGATATGCAATACAATGTTCTATTATATTTGTTTAAGGAAGATTACTAAGGCGGTCAATTGAATAACCTGTGTGTCAAGTTAAGAGTGGGGGGAGGGTAGGGACCTCATCTGTTGAGGTACATCTTTAACTGAATTTAACAGAGTTAAACTGTTGCATGTCACTTTGCATACAATAAGTTTTTGAACATAATTTATTATAAAATAAAGTTAATTTTATATATCTATAAACTCATCCTCTTTCTCGCTTTTCTGTGAAGCAGGCATTCGCAGAGTTGGGCTTCTAAAAGTTTAACTTGATAATGCTATAAATTTGAGTTTCTTATCATCAAATTTTAATATTATGCTTTATGTTAAAAAAATAATCATGAAATTGTTATTATATGAAAGTAATCATGGAACTTCATATTAAAATTTAAAAACGTGTATAATGTCATATATCAATTTCAGAACAATGTGTTTCTCCGTTTTTGTAACAGATATTTATTACATGGTTCAATGTATTTAAAGTATTCTCAATAAAATAAAGGAAAATAATTTAAAACGCAGTGCGTACAAATTTATTTTAGGTGTAATTTTTATTAATTTTGAAAGTATATAATATGTATTTACATTTGTCATTTCTGTACAAAACGAATAGTTTAAGTCTCCTTCAACGAGTCCGAAGTTCTTGTACATATAATTAAAACTGTGAATATCGATCTTACTTGTACTAAAATATCATTGGGATAACCGGATATTGATACCTACTGCACTCTCTAAATAAATAGAGGAAATAGCATTATTGTGACCACCTGTTGGTAAATTTTTGTCTCGTCCTTCACGATATTTATATTTCCGAGACAATTATTGAATGGTACATCATCAAATATATTTCTCTTCTGTACAACTTACAGCTAGTGAAACAATTTCTGCTAACACTTATTGTTAGCAGAATGCAAGTAACGCTAATTTTAGTGGTTTTGTTATGTAGAATAAAAACAAAAATTTTTCATTCCGAAAATAAAAAATAATTTCGTAGAAATAAATAGGACGGAGCGTATGGTGACATATATATTTAAAAAAAGGAATGTAAAAGATTTTGCAGCAAGTTTATACCATTTCCCATATTGTTAATTACAATCCTTAAAATTTCACAAGCGTTGTGTTATATTAGCGTTCGATAATTAATCCTCAGGCTATATTAATATTATTTCCTTCAGAATAAAAATTATTATTTCTAAATGTATTTATAGATATGCTATGAATGAATGTTTTTTTAGAAAGCAAATTGGAAAACGGTTGTTTCTTTGTCATTCATGGATAGACAGTAAAAGCACATCGTGCAATAAAGATACATATTGTGTGACTTTTTTTATGATATAAAAAGATTATAAATTATTATAGTTATTGATCAATTCTCAAGTGCTACTACTAAAAATTTTTTATTCAATTTATGATCGTATTAATCTCACTTTTAGAAGCAGCCGTTCATCGTTACCGTATACAGGGTGCTTTCGAAATGGCGCCACAACCAAAAAATGAGTAAATCAACAAGGAAAAATAAGTTACAAATGTACAATAAAATTTTGTTGTATATGGTCTTATTTTTCAGAAAATTGAATTTGAATATTTTTAGATATTTAGGAAAAAATGTATGCACAATGTAGAAAATAACAAAATCAACAAAACGTTTTTTAATTCTACAGTAAACTAATATTACAAATCGATAGATATAATTAGTAAAATCGCTAAAGTGGGTTTATTATTTTTTATTACATATTGAGGTTTGTTCCTTATGTGTATTTTTATTATCAACTAAATTAATCGCGAGATTTTAGTATTTACACAATAATGTTATAAAGAATGACTGACATTAAACTTTGATAGTATTCCTAATTAGATTCGTTTGTTTAGTAATATTCATTAATTCTCAAAGCAATGAAAAGCTGTATCATTTTATGTTCTACAAACATTTTTTTTATGAATATTTTGAAATTGTTCAAACTTATTTTTCGCAAATGAAGTGGCATGAAAAGTATGTGTTTTATATTTTTGCCTCACTTTTTCATGAAAATTCATTCTTTTTCGGGTTGTACCATTTCGAAAAACACTCTGTATGTATACTATTCAGAGCTGGAATAATTGAGCGTGAAAGGAACGCGGCTTTTATTGATTACACTGTCATCGAGTCCATCTTTTTTCAGCACGGCCGTAGAAATATGATTCATACATTTCTGTAATTTGTCGGAACGATTGTAGTGATAAACTTGTATAAGCAACGAGAGTCGGATGACATAAACAAAGTATCTTCCCTTAGTTCTGTGTTGTTTCTGAGAGCAATTTTTCCAGTATTATACATTTACTGTTAGTGGTTGAAATTCTTATTCTTTCTTGGCTGCAGAATTTCAGTGCTTCAATTTCTTGTTTTGTCGTTTATTTTTCGGTTCATAGTGGTAAATACTCGTTTCATCTTCACCGATAATTTTTGTTATCATTCGAAATATTGATAGATGAAAATATTTTTGTCAAAATTAATAAAAAACATTAGTTTTTAAAAAAAACATAGTATCAAAATGTTTTTATATTTATTGATTCATTATTTTTTTACAAACGAAATTTCATATTATATCGCGCATTTTTGGTGTTATTAACCTATTTGGAACTATGATGCTTTGAATGAGGGTTCGCAAGTTTTATATGTAGTTTTCACATCTATAAGAACAAGAAATATGACTGTACTTCCGAAGGACCCCTGTCAAGTTGAGTGTTGAAATTTTGTCTGCATATACAACTTTTCGCGAGAATACCATATCCGCTTTCAGAATCAACGGGTCTCTTACGTTTCGCGAGATATTCACATTTCAAGTTAATTCCAATATTAACGCGTTAAACACCTTTTATCCACCTTTCTTCCTGTCTTTTCAAGTGTGTATACAGTTCTACTTGTAGTGGCATCATTGTTCTAGTTCAAAAGGAACATAATAAAGTGAAACAAAATAATCCTCTGTTTATTCTCCCCATCACAAATATCTCGCTCACGGCGCCAAGTGTTCGCCCGCTGCCGGCTAAGCGTAAAGCATAGCAAATCGGCGTCGCGTTCAGCGTGTTAATTACGTTAGGTTAGGGTAACTTAAGTTAGATTAAGTTAGGTTAAGTTAGGTCAGGTTTTGGTATGTGTATTTCACTTTTGCATTAGTGTTTCCACGAACAGTTATATAAGTAATTCAAACATTAAAATACGAATATTTCACGAACCATCAAAGGCCAGTTAATTTTGAAAATAGATATTGAATTCTCATGAGAAATTGTATACGCACACAAAATTTCAGCATTCAACTCAATGGGAGTTACTCGGAAGTATATTCGCAAATTGTATAATATTGGTGGCATAGCTCAGTATTCAATTGTATAATATTATGGCATGATCTCAATATGACCGAGAATTTGTACCTTTGTCTAAATCATTGCTGATGTCTATCATCGATTTGCAAGTAAATTCTAGTTGATTTTGATAAATACTCAGCAACATCGACACACATCTTATTTTAATATCAATGTACAAAAGCTTTTGACAATTTTACTATTTGAAAGTTAATTACAAACTGTTTATTTTATTAAAAACATATGTGGCCCAGGATGATTTTAGCGAATGTCATGGCTGTGATGCGATTCTCCATAATTATAAATAAGCACTCAACTCGATGGGGGTCATTCGGAAGTATATCCAGAAATATGTATAATAGTAAATATACTCAAATAAATTTTCATTTTAATGTTCAATTATTCTTGCAGTATTGAGCAGATTATTGGAAATAAAAAGATAAAAGCGTCTAGTCGAATGAGGCAATCAAATGTGCCCTTGTGCCAAACGAATCACCCAATACGTCAGTCGATAACATACTCAAAAAAAAAACATTTAACACGAAGTATCAACCTCCCACCTCATCGATGGGGGTAGTAAAATAGAAAAATCGAAATTCCGGTTTGTGGCCTATTTTTCTTATTTAATTTCGCAAAAAATTATGAAACATCGAAGTTCACGTAGCACATGTTATAGAATTTTTCGAGATTTTTGTCTTACAAATTGTAATTGTAAAAAACCTCGGTGCAGACCGATAGAATATTTATCATCGACAGTCTGCGTGAACAAATGTCTTACTTGACGGCAATTTTTTACCCTTTCTACTATACAATAATGATCTACATTCGTGACGTATTTGCAGTTGAAATTCAACAAACCTTTCTTATATTCTTGATATGATGTGTTAACTTTCATTAAGTTTAGAAAAGTAATACTTTCGTAAAGTCGCCTTAATATTATAGTAGTGAACACTTAGTTATGTCTGCCATATACCGAATAAATCATAACACAAAGGGCCAAACTTGTCAATTTTATATACATTACGTTAAGGAAGAGTATTATCTCTATATTGTGTTGGAAGTTTTCTGCAGATTTCATTTTCTGATACTCTTTCAAATTACAGAAGAGGAATAACAATACGCTGATCTTCTTTGGTATGAACATAAAGTAGTAAAGTTACTGTTTCTCTCATATCACAAAATCGGAAAAACAGCTAATCTACTTTGGTACAAACATAAAGCAATGTAACCGCAGTTACTTTCGTGGCAAACAAAGGAAAATTAAACTTGTTTGTTAAAGTCAGTATTATAATAATGCATCAAAACCAGTGCATAAGTAGTTAATTTTATAACAATTATTAACCAGTTAACTGTGGCGATTTTTTTGCAAAGCGCGCACCAGTGTGTGTCGCGATAATCAAGCGATGACGAGTTAGCTCTCAAGAATTTATGAATCCATTTCAAATCATTTACACTTTTTATTTGTTTATTTAATTTCCTGTTGACCTCTAAACATTTTAAACATATTACAGTTTACGAATATAATTTAGTTTTCACCAAAATTACAACTTAAGTATCAAATTGTAACAAAATTTTACGCATGTCGGATATGGTCGTCATGACACAAAATTCTGCCACATCTTCATGACGAATACAGTTGTCAAACACATTTAACTGGTTAAAGAATATTATAACAGTGCAAATAATTATTAAATCATTTTTATATGGCCCCAAAAAAAATATAGTCTTTGTGTTCAAATTACAATCTTTGTCTTCAAATCCATACAATATACAGGTTTACTATAAAAATTCACCCCACCTTTATGTTTCAACAATTGCTTGTAATATAGTAGAATGTTTGAGAAAACATTGTAGGATATCATAAGGGATATAAGATGGTGACAATAATTTGACTTTGGATGGTCGTTTCTAGGTCACATGAACGTCATTTTCAGTTTCTAAAATAAAACTCATTTTTTAGTTGTACACTCTGTAGTCCTTGTCAAAACATTTTCAAAACATTACCTACGTTTTTGTTTTTTGTGTAAGCCATTTCCAAGATATGAGGTTTCAGAGATGACATATTGCCGACATTACCTAGGGTGTAGCGCGAAGCTTGCACTCAGATTTACGCCACTTATGTGTCAACTTTGGCTTGCACAAAAAGCAAAATAAAGTACTGTTTTGAAAACGTAGCGGCGAGGGTTACAAGAATATGCAATAAAGAATGGGGGCTCTATTTAAGAAACTAAAGATGTTCACGCGTCCTTCAAATGACAATCCAAGGTCTCATTGTAGCTTTTATCTTATGTCTCTCTTGATATTACAACTTTTATCTAAAATATTCTTCCATATTTAACACGTTGACTGCCACACTAAAGTAATTTTCAATGGCATTCAATAGTGCTTTAATTCTTGATAAATTTTTCTAAATATTTGCACAATATCTTGTCACATTTATTTTCCATAGATTCATGTAATTAATGCAAAAATTTGTGGTTAGGAGAGTGAATAAAATTTTAACAATATACATGTTAAATCAGTGAAGATACTTAAGTGTCACCCATATAAGGGTGACGTGGTAGTCAACGTGTTAAAGACGTTTCCGATATTATAAGGGTAGGGTTGGAATTTAGAGAGACTCTGTAGTATAATAAAAGTTATTTCAGTATAAAAAATGTAGATAGATTTCAGAAGAAACTCTTTCTGTACATTATGGCATAATAGTAAGTGGGAATTGAGGGGTAGTAATAGGGAAAAATCGAAATTCCAGTTTTCATTTTACTTTTTAATGACGTACAAAAATTCTGAAAAAGTTCTAAAACATCTCAGATCGAGTAGCGCATATTACCATTATTTTTTATCGCAAATTGTAGTTGTGAAACACGATAAACCACCAAAAATTAGAAGAAATGTAATTTTTTATTGAAAATGTACGAGCACTTTTATATTATTGTGGTAATGACATATTGGCCTAACTATTATTCTAGAATTGGTTTAGATTTTTCAGTAAAGTGTGCTATAATTAAAAAGAAACCACGAGTAGAATATTTTGCGTGAAAATCTATCAATCTTGAATTTGCGTGTCTTCTTTTTTGAATATATTTATTCGGTTGTCTTAAGTAGATTCACATTTAAATTAACATAATATTAGTCTATTATTTTTTGTAAAAATATTTTTGCTGTGTCATCCTTTTAAGCTTATATTTTTATAAAATATTTTATGTCGAGTATAGCGATAGAATGTTTCAAGTGATAAAGATTTTTTCGTTCGAAGATCAGAACAATAGAAATTTGTGAAATATTTTCAACCAGTTTCAAGTGACATATTTGTTAAAAAAGTTTGGAATATGTTACTAACTGCTAATATTGACGTTGCAACCTAATACTTGTTTACGCAAATATTGCAGAATATCGATTTGTGTAAACAAATATATGTAGTTGACTTGTATTTTTTTCCTCTAATAAATCTACAAATTGTTATATTGGTTGACTCTTTAATATCCTTTATAAAAAAGTATTAAGATACAATGCAAAGAAATCAACAATTTATAAGGTATTTCAAATTTTTGTCTTAATATCACGTTTCTCCATTTAGAATATTTTATAAATAATTAAATTTATTTATATATTGGTATTATGCTAGAAAGGACCAATTCACAAAAAGCAAGGTATGGTATCCCGTATAAAATTTTTAGTCTGACCTTCACAGGATGTTTCAAGGTTGTTAAGGTCGTAGCCATCATTATTATACATTAATATTATATAGATCCACCATTGATATTATATAATTTCTGTCAAAAATAATTTTTCGTGTTATTCATATTTTTAGAGTTACTTTATTGTTTTTGAATAAGTCACTATATGCATATATTTATTTTTATATATGATACAAATATTATATTGCATGATTCTTATAATATAAATACAGTAAGACCCCACTTAACGCGGGGAATACGTTCCAATAAGTTCCAGCGCTAAACGAGGTCATCTTAACACGATAATACTGAGGACAAGCAAAAAAAAGAGAGAATAAGGAAAATCAGTTATTTTTTGCTTTATTTTGTAACATTTATTTTTAACTATTTTTTGTAATATTAATTATAATCATATTCGTTGCTGTTAAGAAGAAGAGTTAGAAAAAGATAACTGCGTGTCTTCGATAGGACAAGTCCGAGCGAATCGGAACGATTCGACAATCTTCGACAATTTACGGCGCGCGAGCTGATTGCTGGTCAGCGACATTTGGCACATGACGAGGATAGATTTGGAGAACGAATAATAAAAACGTGTAGTTTAAATGGTTAATAAATTGTTAAATTAAAGAAGAGTCACTTTGAAATGTCAACAATTACTGATATTGATTTTTATTCATAAAATATTTATGGAAGTCAGAAAGAGTTTGAATAAAGAGGTTATGTTTGCGATGAGGAAGATTCTTTCTCTTTTGACATTTTTTATTTTTTGTATGAAGAAGTTACTTGACATTGCTTGTTTTTTCTTTTTTCTTCGTCTTTTCTTTCTTTGCTTCGTTTTTCCTTTTCTTCACTTCGTCTTGCCTTTGAACGTCTACAAAAATTTTAATCATTTTAAATAAACTGTTCCATAATTTCCGTTACAGTGGCTAAACTGTTTTTTATTTAACCTCGTCTTCAAAAATGCTAATTTTGTCTTCTTCGCACACTTGTTCTCTAATGCTTTAAGGTCGTCACTGGAAGAGTATTGATTTTATCAATACTTCTTTCTCTTGTATTAATACGTATAACTTTATCGCGTTAATCGAAGTCCAACTGTATCAATAATTCATTTTTATTTCCATGCGTCGCCATTATTGCTTTCATTATAGCTAAACGTCTTTGAAGCTAATATTTACCGCTATAACCAAGGCGAAGAGATTAATGAGCTACGTGTAAATGTATTTGTTATTAATAAAAAAGTGTCCAGAACAAACTCATCCCCTATACTACAAAATACACTAATGCTGTAGGGACTGTTGGTCATGGCTATACTAAACTGGATTCGACGATCGAATTTCGTGCACTTTCACGCCTGGACGATTTTATGACTTGCTTATGTGTTCCATCCACTGGCGCCGAAAGGTTGGCTTGCTTACACAGTGAGTCATAGTCAAACTCGTCTACCAGAAATTATTTTTTAATTTTAGATGAAAAATGCATAATGTAACGTAACACTTGTATTCCGTAAATATTATTAATTGTTTGCACGTGAAAAAGAAATCAAATCTTATCAAATATTTGACATTTGCAAACATTATTTTAACATGTACAAAAATATTTTTACTACCTACATTGTATATCTATCATTTATTCGGTATATTTTAATTCGTTTCTACTTTATAATCTTAAGTAAACGATTCTTATAAATCTTTGTGTACGGAAAATATATTGGTAAATCGTTTATTCACGGTGTTTACATTTTTAGAGAAAATTGAATTGAAACAAAAATTGCAAATTTCCAATTTTTAGGATGTTTTGTTGATTTGCCGACAGTCACTTGCTTTTAAAAATAAATTATTCTGTGAACTATCCTCAATACAATAATCCAAATTAGAATACAATAATAACAATAGTTTAGTAGTAATTAATTAATCAAATCATATTAATCAAATCCTGTTAAAAAAGCAATTCTACGTTTGTATATTCTACAATTTTATTTCGAATTCAAAAGTTTTTAGGAAGGGAGTGAGTTTGCTTTTTCAAGATTTCGCCTTTAGAAAACTCGTTTTATCGAACGTGCCAAACGGACATGGCGCAAAATCAGAACATTTCTTTTTTGACAAAACGGAAATGACACTAGCTTCGGGGGTTAAAACATGGACGTTCACATGGTATTAAATTTTATCGTTAACCAAAAATAATTTTCAGTCAGTATACGGATAGACAGAAGAAACAGTAAGGTTAAAAATATACGAAAAAGGAAAGAATAACAATTATTCAACTGTAAAAAGGAATAAATCATTTTTAAAGTAATAATAAGTAATAATTTTTTATGTAATATTTTAAGTAAAGCTCTTTTCTTGGTTCATTATTGTCACGATTATTAAAGAAAAAATATCATAAGAGAAAGTATTAAAATTGGTCAAAATTTGGCTGTTTGATAATTATGCAAATTTTTAAATGATTGAACGTTTCTTGAACCCGAATATAATGAACTGCATTATAAAAAATTGTGGATATATATATCATTTATTTCGTAATCATTATACTTTAATAATTACGATTATTACAATAATATAATATACCGTATTATATTATCGTTTATCTCAAAATAATTTTGGGAAAATTAATGAACAGACATGGAAGATATTTCTGGTTCGCGTGTATGAATCAGAAAAATATTGCAATCTCATTATATTATTTTTATTGAGCAAGATTCCGTATTTTGGGTTCAACAAATAATGCTAAACAAAAATTAAATGACTCGAGCTAACAAAAGTTATCAAGAGCAGTCCATTCTTTATTCGTGAATTGTCCGACCTATCATTAGGTCCTTGACTCATTTCCAGAGTATGTGAATATTATTAGTCAACAGAAAAATTCGAAAAATCACATGGTTTAACCCACGTATATTCGCATTCATTTGAAGTTAGTAATGGCAATAAATACATAAACGGTGCGCATTCAAGAATGCTGATATGAATTGGAACAGCAGTATGGCGTGTCTGTCTTCGGAAAGGCACAATGGCGAACAAAAAGAATTGGCGGACTGCCAAACTATAAATAGCGAAAAATAAGCCGCGATCGAGGTTTACATAATGTTAAAAGGATGTAGTCCACTGATATAGAGAAATTTATGCGACATATATGAAATGTATACCTGATAGTTTACATGATGCGTTACTTTGAACAAAATGAGGAAATAGCCTGTGATTTTTTTAATAAACACGTAATTTCGACGACAAAATAAACAGGCCGGTTGGTTTCGTGTCTTGGCTAAAAGCAAACTCAGTTCGTCGCATCTTCAATATCAGACCTTCTGTCTGGTTTCGATTTCTTTTTACGAGCTATTCGCGTTTTACACAGTAACCTCCTTGTTGCATTCACGAAATATAGAGTAAATATTGACCTGATGTCGGAATATAAACATTCATTTGATACGTACGAATCGGGTTAACCTTTCGTGACCGAGTCGTTTTATTGAAATTATACATTGATTCTTTTGGTCATCGTGTTTTCTTTTGCATTAAATAGCATGATATTTGGCAACATGTGTAAGTGCGTCTCTACAGAGGGATATGTACAAAGTCTTTAATGATCCTTGATGAGGCATGAGATGAACATATTGTTGTATAAGATTTTTTTCTGCTATAACACGATTTTGTAATAATTGTGAATCTGATAGTTAGTAACTCTCAGATAGTTCAAAGTTTTCAAGAAACAAATTGATTTAGGACTATATCTTCAACAAAGAATTTGATGGACTCCTCTTTGTTGACAATTTACAAAATGTTTAAAACTGTAACAACATTTTGCAATGTTTCAACGTCGCTAAAAGCTACGTTCAGGCAAAATAATGTTATTAATTGCGCTTGTGAGGTGGAAAAGTGATTTCTATATAAGAACTACCTCGTGTCCTACGTTTTAGTAGAAGATATACAAGAATCCCTCCGGTGTGCGATGAAAAGGTAAAACTTACAAGTTAACTCTATTAACTAAAGTGCATGAAATAAAAAAGAATAAGATAAGGTTAACAGTGGATTAGTATAATATTGACATATTGGAAATTACAGTGAATAATGATTAGTAAAGGATATTTAATTACACAATTATATCGCATAGTAGTAAAAGAAGGAAGCAATTTTACGATTTACAAATAATATCCAATTATACAGGTTGTCTCAGTTTTTTTACTCGACAGATTATATTAATAAAAATTATTACTTTGATTATACTATTCATAAAATAAAATAACATGTTGTATAAAACACATATGTAATAAAACCTACCTATGCTGTCGAAATGCACACAATTTCATTTTTCCGTCCATTAAGATTTTTGCACTGATCAATAAATTACAAGTACATTGAAAATAGGTTTAAAACGCACAAGAAATTTGTTGATTTTTCAGATACAATTATACAAAAGTTTATGTGATTCTGCTGTATGAAAGTATTACACAGTAGTTACTATTTTTTTATTTTGTATCCTGGTGTGAAATGTTCAGCATTTGACGCTAATAATTTTCGCAATAAAATTTTCTAGCATAAACTAGTTTTGTTTATTTGATCTTCTGAATAGTTTTCTTCTTTTATGATAGTGTTAAGTATCTTTTCAAATGTTTTGAAGATGTTCGTGTTTACCAAAGGTTTTTCTTCTTGCATTTGTGACATACGAATTTTATGGTAGTTTAAAATTTTTTAGTCAGTATTACTTACTCAAGAATCACTGTTCGAATTCAGCATTGTATTTATATGTAAAGGTTTTTGACATAGAATCAACTATTTATAAAAGTATACTAAGTAAGAGCATATTGTTTTAGAAATAATGAATAAATTATACACTTTGACGCATAACTATAGGATTCATGATATTAAGTTAACTTCTTTCCATCAAGATCAACAATAAACTAACTGAAGCAAAATAATTATGTTCTTTATTATAATACAAATTAAAATTTGACAAAACTCTTTGTTAAACAATGCCATGTGGTAGATATTTGACCGAATAGGAAAAGAGTACAATTTTGGCATTTACGGAGGAAAACATCAGTGTTCGGGAAATTGCTTGTAGCTTGTGGCGCTCACATAAGTCGTTCTGAATTTCTTAAATGATGCAATTAATTATGCTAAAAATAAAAAACGTGGTCCAAAGAAAAAATTTTGTCCCCGTACCAAACGGGTAATTGTAAAAGCAACCAGTAGCAGTCTAAAAAGCTTTAATCAAATTAAAAATGTACTCAACCTGGATACTTCACGACGGACAGTACGTTGAGTTTTTAAAAATAATCCCAACATCATGAGACAGAAATTAAAATCTGCACCGAAAATCCTATTTCGTCATAATATTACGAGACTGGAGAAGCTTAATTTAACTTGAGACGTAAATATCTTTTTACTCTGATTTACTTCCACTTCTGTCATTGATAATCAGGTTATCTTTTCGGATAAAGAAAAGTTTGAAAAGAGGCACTGGTTGTATTTTTAATCAGTCAACTTTATTCCAAACTACATATTTCGACTATTGAATCCTTCATTTTAACACGTTGAGTGCTACATCGGTCTTTAGGGACTAACAGTGAACTTTCCGTTTAGGCGACGTCGATCCCTGAGGACTGACAGTAGATTTTTCCTTTAGACGGCGTGGATTCTAGGAACTGACAGTGACTTCCTCGTTCAGTCGACATCGGTGCATGAGACCGGCATTGTAAAGGGTTAAATTCTTACTGACAATTAAAAAATTTATGTTAAGATTTAGTGAGGTTTATTAAAACATTTTAATAAAAAATGTAATGTCAACCCTCCGCGTCGCGCGACCTAGTTTATCGCTCGGCATCAAGTGCTCACGCGCTACCGCGTGAGCGGAAAGTATAGTAAGATCAGCATCACACTCAACGTATTAATTAATGAGCAAAAATAAATCTATGCGCTGAGAAGGAAACCGAAATTACGTCGCAACTTGTCTAGGGACCGCCATTGATTGTTTACATCTATGTCCGTCTCACGCAGGGGTCGGCAACCTTTTGAGTCGGAAGAGTCAAAAATTACAATTTACAAAATTTCAAAGCTTTTAAAGAGCCACAAAATTTTGTCTTGCCAATAATAAATAGTACTCGCATAAATAAAGTTTTTTGATAAAAAAAAATAATCTATTTTGACATATATAAGTAGTGTTTTTCACAACAAAGTAGATAATATATATATGGCAATGTTAGATAATGAGTTTTTTTTTTGTTAAAATAAATAATATTTGCGTATGCAAGTGAAGCGCGTGGTAATTCAATGCATTGCAATTCCAGCGCGTGGTAATTCGATGCGTTGCGATTCCAGCGCTTGGTAATTCAATGCGTTGCGATTCAAGCGATTGGTAATTCAATGCGTTGGAATTCCAGCGCTTGGTAATTCAATGCATTGCAATTCCAGCGAGTCGTAATTCGATGCGTTGGAATTCCAGCGCGTGGTAATTCGATGCGCTGCGATTCCAGCGCTTGGTAATTCAATGCATTGCAATTCCAGCGCTTGGTAAATCAATGCGTTGCGATTCCAGCGCTTGGTAATTCAATGCGTTGGAATTCCAGCGCTTGGTAATTCAATGCATTGCAATTCCAGCGAGTGGTAATTTGATGCGTTGGAATTCCAGCGCGTGGTAATTCGATGCGTTGCGATTCCAGCGCTTGGTAATTCAATGCATTGCAATTCCAGCGCGTGATAATTCGATGCGTTGGAATTCCAGTGCGTGGTAATTCGATGCGTTGCGATTCCAGCGCTTGGTAATTCAATGCATTGCAATTCCAGCGCGTGATAATTCGATGCGTTGGAATTCCAGCGCGTGGTAATTCGATGTGTTGGAATTCCAGCGCGTGGTAATTCGTTGCATTGCAATTCCAGCGCTTGGCAATATTAGATAATGAGTTTTTTTTGATAAAATAAATAATATTTGCGTATGGAACTGAAGAGCCGCAGCTTTACATCCAAAGAGCCGTTTGTGGCTCGCGAGCCGCAGGTTGCCGATCCCTGGTCTCACGTTTACGTCCCAAGAATTTTTCGTTTTATGAAATCTGTGATATTTCTTGAGGTAAAATCGATGACAGTCCGATATTGTGGATAGCTACCGATGCTAAACCTATCCTCGGAATGTGAATTTATGCAATTTTCTACGAAACTACGAAATCATCCCTCTCTCTTGCACATCGCGTATACGTACAGTGAGTCACAAAATTATTGGCACAGGGATACATTTAGAAAAGAAGGCGTCAAACAAAGGGTTTGCAAAAGTATTTTTATTATTTTTTCTTTCATAACATGTTCTTTACACTCTAAGCTAACTGAACAATACAAAAGAATAACAATATTTATTGTAAACAAAAGAAAATAACAATTCATAACACAATGTGTACATTTTCGAGGTTACAAAATTATTGACACAGTCTGCATTCAATAAGTCCAGTTGAATATCATGAGCTTCAAATGCTTTTGTTTTCCATAAGAACATTGTAACATTGCATAGTGTATCCTTGACTCGCAAAGAGCGACGGTGAATTGTAAAAATTTACAGTAAATACAATTTTTACGAAAGTTTGTATTATAATGGTTAATAAAGGTAGAGAAACAAGTGTAGAAGTTAGAAATATTATAATTTCGCATTGGAAGAATGGGAAATCGTATAGAGAAATAAGTAAAATTATAGGAAGAAGCTATAGTACTGTAAAAAATATTATTAAAAAATATGAAAGGGAAGGAAAAATAGAAAATAAGTATGGACGTGGTAGAAAGAGAAGCTTAAATACATCAGAAGAATGTTTTATTGTAAGAAAAGTAAAAGAAGATCCAAAAACAAGTGCTCCCAGAATTACTGCAATGTTGGAAAATTTTTGTGGAAAAACAGTTTCTAATGAAACAGTACGAAGAGTACTTAGAAGACACTCTTATAATGGTCGTATCGCCAGACGAAAAGCACTAGTTAGTGCTATTAATAGAAAAAAACGATTAGATTTTGCCAAAAAATACATATTGAAAACTTCTGACTTTTGGTATAATGTAATTTTTTGTGACGAATCTAAATTTAATGTCTGGGGATCAGATGGTCGTTCAACAGTATGGAGAAAACCAAATGAAGAATTGAAGCCTAGAAATTTGCAACCAACTGTGCAGCATGGAGGCGGTAGCGTCATGGTATGGGGGTATTTCAGTTATTATGGCTTAGGGAACTTACATGTTATTAAAGAAACAATGAATAAAACAATGTATTTAGACATTTTGCGAAACAATTTAAAACAGAGTGCTTCAAAAATGGGTATTTTAGATAAGTTCCTGTTTTATCAAGACAACGATCCGAAACATAAAGCACACATTGTAAAAGAGTGGCTATTATACAAATGTCCCAGAGTTATCGAAACACCCCCACAATCTCCCGATCTCAATCCTATTGAGATGATTTGGAAAAAACTTGATGTCCAAGTACGAAAACATTGTATTACTAACAAAAATGTTTTGGAAACTAAATTAAAATCAGAATGGAATTCTATAAATATGGATTATATTAAAAAATTAATCGAATCAATGCCAAAAAGATTGGCAGAGGTAATTAAGCAAAAAGGCTATCCTACAAAATACTAGAAAGCGAATTTTCATTTAAGAATAGTACTATAATTAATTATTTTACAATATGTGCCAATAATTTTGTGACCTCGAAAATGTACACATTGTGTTATGAATTGTTATTTTTTTTTGTTTACAATAAATATTGTTATTCTTTTGTATTGTTCAGTTAGCTTAGAGTGTAAAGAACATGTTATGAAAGAAAAAATAATAAAAATACTTTTGCAAACCCTTTGTTTGACGCCTTTTTTTTCTAAATGTATCCCTGTGCCAATAATTTTGTGACTCACTGTATATGCCCCGCTACGTGTTAGTGTACACGCACAAATACTGTGAGATCTTGCCCTTAACTCTGTCTCTATAGTCAATGGGTCCCAGGCTGTTTTTATATCTGAATCCAATTGGGCGAATACGTTGCAGATCTAGACCAAAGAGTAGATATAACAAGACGCGACACTAGACAAGGAAACCTACTTCCTAGAGAGAGAGAGGACACAACCAATTTAAATGCATAAACTGTGCCCAGACGGTTATTTTTCCTCAGAAAATGGGCGTCAGTTTTACTATGCGTTTTAGAAAGTCTTTTCACTTTTAATTCAAGTAAAAATGTCCTTCCAAGTCACTTCAATAAATTCACTTGTTTTTAAAAATACTCAGTTTCAGTTTTATTTGAATAAATAACCAACCTGTATTCCAAGATCGGTATTGCATATTTCGACAGCTAACATTTCAAAACCGATTTGTTAAAAATTTTGTTTGAATCGGTGTACCTGTTTTCTTCGGTGACTTATCAAATATGAAAAAACAAACACAGTTCTTTTGGCACATTTTACTTCTTTTATTACAAAAAAAGTAAAAATGCTATTCAAGCAAGAAAAGGATTACGTGACGTGTATAAAGAAGATGTGATGTCAGAACGTCAGACCTCACGCGAGTTTGATAACTCGTCAGAAACTGTTACAGCTTGGATGGGATGTGTTACCTTACCCCACCACACTCGTCAGATATAGCACGCTCGGATTATTACTTGTTCCGGTCTTTACAAAATTTTTTAAGTGCAATATCATTTGGATCAAATTTTTGTAATCGTATATAGAGTTTTATAAGCCTGAAATCATGTTATTACGAAAAAGAAGGAAAAAGGCATTGGATCGAAATAATCAATATATACTTTAATGAAATATTTATATATTATGTAAACACCGACTTTCATTTCCACGAAAAAAAGAGAAATTATTTTTTGATGAATATTTCCATTTTTATTTAATATTTTATTGAATATTTCCATTTTTTTTTAATAACATTTTTTTTACGTGACATGTTATTGATTTTCTAATATTACGCACTTCGAACAGTCGAAGTATTATTCCCTATTTTCCAATCGGTTTGATGTTTAAAATTTGTCAGAACGAGTACGCGCCGTTTTTTCTCGCGAGTTAAAGCAGAATTGGAAACCATGTTTGCGAGACAGAAATATTATATTTGCTTTGTAAGTAACGTTGGTCGACTTGGGAATCTATCCATTAATGTAGTAACACCAGTAGTTGATCAGTTAAAAGAAATTTTCCACGCGAATAATGGCAACCGCTTGCACTAACATTAAATAGCGAGAGTTGTTGCCTGCAAAAATCTTTAAGTCTCTTATGGTATGTAAGAAGACTATTTAAAAAAAGTTAAGTTATGCAAATTTAAAAAGTATATTTAAAAATTCGGTAAAAGCTTCAGAAGTTAACCGTTCTTAAAAATTAAAGAAATAGCAATTGATCCTCTATTTGTTAGCAGTGACTACTTATATTAGAAGAAATATATTACATTCGTGAAATGTTTACAACGTATGAATCTTTTTATCTGATCCTAAAACTATAATGGCATATTACTTGCATTAATGAATTTAGATGTTTGTTATTAGTAAGCATCCTTTAATTGTTTAAAATTTAACTTGCAAATGTAGTCACATCTGAAGTCTACATTTATTTAAAGTGCACAACTTTTAAAAATCTTATTTTTGTATGTCTTCTAGAAACTGGTTAACTACTAATACATGCTTAGCTACTATCTTTACCTTATTGTCACATAATACCTCTAAAGTTTAGAACAAATGTAACTACAAGAAGATGCTATATTTCATATTAGAAGAAAAGTAGTTACAGTGAGTTACAACTGAAATCGTACATCACATATCCGAATATGTATTTATTTTTCGATAGCCGAGCTCTTCTAGAAAGCGGTATTTCATTTTTTCCGTTCATTTCGGTTTCTATGAACTGGTGCTTCACGTTAAAAATAGAAGCTTAGCTGAGCCGAAAACCGTAATGAAAACTGTTCCAGTATGCATTGAAAATTTATAATAAAACGACATTTATTTTTGCTTAAACACACGCTTTAATACGCATTGTCTGACATAGTCTATATTACGAATGGGTAGCAAGTATACTAGTAATTTCAGTGGGAGCTTTCTGTTCTGGAATTCTGGCAAAGAATTCAAACACGAGCATCCACTGACAATGAGTTAAGATTCATAGCCTTAGGCTAGGTTCTACGCTTTCGTTTTTCGATATCACGTAGCCAAAATACGCTCGACTAGACAGTTACAAATGGACCTTCGTTCAACGTTTCCCTGTATATCCCTATAATGCCTGCCTATGTTAGCGAAAGAGCTAGAGTAGACCGCAGATCTTCAGACCGATATCTAACAAGGAGGGTGCAATGCTTTAGGATTTAACTCGAACTTCGTGTACTTATTGATTTTAACCCTTAACGCTCCAACTTTTAATTGCGAATATCGACTGGAAACTCCAGTTTATTTTCATCTTACTGCGACTTACAAGTTTTTGAGTGTCAGATTTTCAATTCTACTATGTGTAAATAATATTAGTATTAATATTACATAATATTAATATTATTTTATTATTTTCGTTTGTGCACTAGAAAATTTTAAATTTTCTTGAGACGTGGAAATCTAGAGATTTAGGAATTTGGCAATCCAGCGATCTGTGGGTTTTTAGATTTGAAAATTTAAGAATTTTCTAGTTTTGGAATGTAGGGTTTTTTTTAGATATATGTAGAGATTTTAGGATGTAGAAATTTTGGAACTTGGGATTTTAGAGGTTTAAGGATTTGAAGATTTCGGGATTTAGGTATTTGATGATTTGCAAATGTAGGGACTTCAAGGTTTAGCAATTTGGGAACTTATGCAATTTTGGGAACTTTTGGAGGTTTTAAAGATTTGGCTATTTACGGTTGTACGTATTTCAGGATTTAGAAATTTGGAAACTTGGGATTCGAAGGTTTAGAGATTTTCCAGATATCAAAATTTAGGGATGTAGATATTTGAGAATTTTGGAAAGAAAATGATTTCTTTCTGTTGGAATGTACCAATCTAAATTTAAATATTGGCTTCAATCAAATGATACTAATGTGGGTCAATTTGTAATGCTCTCTTCCCACCACGAGATGTCCCTTAAAAAAAAAGAGGTTTTTTCATATACAGGGTGTCTCATAACTCGTGTGACTCTCGGAAAGTAGTGGTAGAGGACGTAATTCTGAATAAGATTTTCCTTTGCAAAAATAGGGTTTTAAGCTTCGTTTTTGAATTATTAAGCAAAAACACGGGCCAATCAGAGCGTGAGGATTACGACCAGTTGGCCATTGTGCTCGAAGGTGTCGCTCTCGCGTCTGCGCACTGTAATCCTCGTGCTCTGATTGGTCCGTGTTTTTCTTTAATAACTCAAAAACGAAGCTTTAAACCCCATTTTTGCAAAGGGAAATCTTGCTTAGAATCACGTCCTGTACCACCCCTTTCCAGGAGCTACACGAGTTGTGAGACACCCTGTATATGTATACATGATTTTGTAAAATTATTCCTTCTATTCTTTGTTCTCTCTGATGCTGTGACGTACTGGTAAAACTTTTCAACTAAATTATATTATGTACGATTTAATATTTACATATATAGTGTTAGAAGTGTGTTAGTTAAAATACATTATTTAACATACAAATTAAAATACCTGTTATTTCAATGAAGAGAACTCTGCCAACACTTTCTTTAACGATAAACCTGGTACAGGCAAAGGAAGAAACGCAAAAATTCAACTATTCTACGAACACAACTCGCGCCAGTTATTGGCATCATGCAAACGCTCTCTTCATTTTTTAATAAAGCAGGACCAATGTCCACAATAAAGTCTTTAATTACTCTATTTAGAATTTTCACACGAATCGACGTCATTAATTTCACGGAGAGATAATTCTTTACCGCAAAATTTATAAGACTTATTTACTGCTGATAGTATCTTTCTCCACTCCTTCATTACTTTGTAACTTGAAAATTCTATAAAGTTTACCGAGTTGGTGGAAAGTAATTAACTTATGATTGCGCGAAGTTGCATAATTTAGGAGCGGTATTTCATAAGAAAAACACCACATGAAGCAGTACAATAATTCATACAAAGTTAATTTTGAAACAATCTGAAGAATGCGTGTTTCGTCCTCATTAACATTACGAAAATAAGATTAAAAATTGCTTTATAGCTGTTATGTAACGAGTGAACATCTCCAAAAAGGAATCTATCATTGATTTATATCCACATGCATTGTACTCTCTCAATGTAATACTATTCTGATTATTTTTAAAAACTAACAACTTTGCTACATTGCGTGAAAATTTTTTAATATTTATATAGACTTGAAATACATTAGCGATTGACAAGGCATGATTGCATACGATCGAAAAAATTCATGTCTCATTAAACATTCTGCAACTTCTGCACGAAACAATCAAATTACGTTTAGCTGTATACGTATAAGTGACAATAAGGGTTGGCAATTTGTAGCGTTCGTAAGGTCTTTAATTCTTCGTTATATATTTGTTCTTGGGCAAATTGTATTATACATAGTCTATTATGGTTACAATTGACATTCGTTGTTCTTAATAGTGTCCGTTCTAACATTTTCGGAAGCCTTTATTGTATTATACAATCGTTATTGAGTTATAATACAGGGTGTTTCCGAAATGGTGGCACAGTTGTAAAATAAGCAAAACAATATAAAAAATAAATAAACAATATGAAATAAAATTTTTTCGTACATGTCTTTAGTTTCAAGAAAATTGAACATTTTTAAGTATTTACACATAAGTTTGTTCACAATGATAAAATCGACAAATTGCTTCTTAATTCTTTAGTAGACAAATATTATAAATCTACAGATATAATTATTAATATTGCTAAAATGGGTTTATTATTTCATATTACTTTATTAGGTTTATCACATATGTGTGTTCTTATCATCGATTAAACTCATCGCACTAAACATTAGTATCTACATCAATAATATTATAAAGAATGAGTAATATCGAACTTTTCTAGCGTTAATGATTAGATTTATTTGTTTAGTAACATTCATTAATTGTTAAAATAGTGAAAAATTATCGCATTTATCATTTTATGTACCGTGCACAAATTTTTTTTATTTATACTTCGAAAGTGTTCAAATCCAGTTTCTTTTCGAAAATGAAGTGACATATAAAAAAATAGTATTCCATATTTTTGCTTTTATCTTTCATGTAAAGTCATCCCTTTTTTCGGTTGTACCATTTAGAAAACATATTATATATTGCAGCTGTCTGAATTGCTACGGGTATGTTTTGTCATTTTTTTTTTGAAGGCAAAGGTTATGATCGGACAAATATAAGTTCAACCACGACAATTATAACACACAAGAATATCTGTAATTTATAAGCTACTGTGTACTACTTCTCTTTGACTGTTTTATGACTGTCGACATGTACGAGTAGTTCGAGAGCCGCAAATCCGCCTGTTAGAGGCGAAAAAAAGTTAAGCTCATAATCCCATGCGCGCCGGTAATCCGCATCGTTGTTCTAGGGTTCTCAATCGATTGTTTCGGTTTCGAATACAGGTATTTACGACATTCGTTCGCTCGTATTTCATGTCGTATGAGTAACCGTCTAAAAATAGTATTTAAAGTAATATATAATAATAATATACAATAATAATATAAACAGTATAATTTATTTGTTAGAGTACAGTATAATTTGTGGCGGGGACTACGAATTTCCGTGACGAAAAACAATTTCTTTTAGGCTCCCTAGATTCGCCTTGGTTCCTACTTTCATCCACCTTGGCTTTCGTCTTCCCCTTCCACAGGAAAACGCGCTAAGGGCGCACTGGAAGGGAAGGTCAGAAGGAAAAGAATATTTGTCAGTTCGGCAGTGCAGTAAAAATAGTCAACTTTATTAGTTTGTTTCAAGTAGTTTCAGACAGATTGTAGTAAAAATTCACCACATACTAAGACAAATAATGCCGTTTATTGTGAAAGTGGCCTAAGTCCATTTATCTTAAAATCGAGATATTTAAGGGTTTGCGTTTCAATGAATTTAAAAATATACGTATAGGACATTAATGAGTCGTACTGCTTAAGTGTATCTAAGGGTGTTAAATTTATAGTTCCTATTAAAATAGTGGCAATTATTAAGTGAATAATATGCGTTTTCTTATCAAGAATGGAGTTAGGCCACTTTCAAAATTAACAACCAGATTCAATATAAAATTTGAAGGTGCCCAAGTCCATTCAACATAATTTAAGATGCTTCAAATTGAAAAAACCAATACTGAATTTATTTTACATATCTTTAAAACACTTCAGGAACATAATTTATGCGATTCAATTAACTACATAACGTGCAAAATTACAAACATAAATTTATTACAAAACACTTTACTACTCATCTACATTTTGTGTGTGTAAAAGGGATTTGAAGTAATCATGATGTTCCGGTGGTATATATCGTAATAGGTCCATTATGTCCTTGAATTTTGCTGTTGTAATTTGTTGTTTGTGTTGTCCAAAAACTGAGGTTAAATTGTAAATACTAATTAATTAAAATTACCTTCATCATTACTTTCCGACATTATCAATAGTAAATATATTATCTTGATTATTTAAGTATAAATGGAGTTAGGCCACTTTCAAACTACACGGTTCGATTATTAAACTAACTCTGAAAACTTATGCGTCAAGAATTATCGTATTTGCTCGGATTATAAGCAACCTGAAATGCTTTACTGATAAATAACATAAAGTTGTACACGTAACCATGATAACCGGAAAAAATTGAAAAACGGAGTTAGGCCACTTTCAAATAGTTTTTCCAAGAATCAGTTTGGATTTCATTTCTTCCCAATTCAGCTATTGGGTGGTCCTTCGGGCATTAGACGGCACTACTGTACAATATCTTATGCGTATTACAGCTCTTTTACATTATTATTTTAGCGTTCGTGGTTGAAATCAATTCAAAGGTTACTACATATCGAAGTACCATTATGGAACTATTCGTACTGGACAGTCTCACCAGTTTATGTCTCGGTTTCCTCCATTCTTTATTTTTTTCCAGACGAATTAAAAATTCCAAATTTACATCTGTAACTAAATATAGCACGATCTCAGAATTCGTGAGAACCATTTACGAAGGAACCACCTCCGATTTCGATCATTTATCTATCGCATTTAGATACTTTTCAAAAAATTCGATTTGTTCTTTTTCGAAATTCACGGTAGTCTTTGGCCTGTAGTGAGCTTTCCTAATCGGACTGCTAAACGTTATTGTACATTGTTTTACGGTCAGTCAGTTTCTTCAACTTTCACAAAAAAGATTTAGAAAATAAATATAAGATAATTTGTCGGATTAGATGTGATGTTCAACTTCACGCCTAACTTCAAGCGCCGCAATATTCTACGTTTTTATGTCCTTTTTTGAAAAGGGGAATAGAAAAGGAAAACGAGAGGAGAGAATTGAAAGCATGCAAAAGAAAATAGGCGGAAATTGTGGGTTTGCGTGGCTGCCAAATGCAGAATTTAACATTGATCAGACTTGGCACGAGACACTCGGAAAACCGAAGGTTGTAGAGTAGAGAGAAATCGTTTAGAAACATCCAGTAAAAGGAGAAAGAAAAATTTAGAAAAATTCGGAGAAGTATTTTTTTCCATAAGCTATTTTCAACCTTTTCATGGATATCTTATGTACTAATTCATGATTCATGGTTTAATTATTTTCAGTTATTTAATAGGCTATTTAACTTAGAATTTTCAACTACTTATGGTTTTCTTTTCTACGAAAATGTGCTGTTTCTAGGAGAAATTTCGAGGAAAACATTCACGTGCGGAAGAATATAATAAAAGATTGATGTTGTCATTTAAAGTGATGGATGATGCTTCAGGAGGCTTGATTGAATATGTGGGTGATACAGACATAGACCTCGGCTTTTCAACGGACAATAAAAGGTCTAATAATGCTGGTCCAGGTTTTGACCGTTGATAGTGTTCAAAATATAGAACTGTACTTAATATTGATTCAAATGCCTAACACCAAACCTACCGACATATAATGTATATTTAATTTAAAATTAAAAATGGAGTTAAAAAATAAATAAACAAACGACGAAACATAAATTAGTACACACATTTGTTCTTTACCTTGATGAAAATCAATGCTGATTTCAAGGAATGTGCTTTAACAAAATGTGTACCGTATAATAAGAAACTTGTAGACCGGTCATTTAACCGGTTTGGTAGTTTTAGTGTTAAGTAAAAAAGTGTAAAGTTCGTTTCGATAAAACTGAATAGCATTTCATGTTTTTGATACAGCATTCACACTGCAGAAATAATACAAATTTTTCTGCGACTAAAACAACAGAAGTTTTACGATGGCTCAGCAGATCTCCGTATTTAAACAGTACTGAGAATTGTTGAGGAATATTAATAAGACAAGAATACTCTTCCAGGAAATGTAACAACAGATGAGTTAAAACGTGCCTTGAAAATAAATGGAAATGTTTAGAACACGATACAATGAAAACATTTTATAAAACTTTTCTGCAATGAATGTTAGAGTTTATGCAACTAATGGTAACACCACATATTAGTGATAAAGAGTGAAAATACCGCTTCTATGTAAATTAAATTATTCAGCAATTTTTTGGAAATATATACTTTTATGCGTGTTACACTCTTGTTGCGCGTGACAGAGTGCATTTTCTACAGGGCAAAGCAAGAAACGCGAAAATTGTACTACCTACTGGCAAGACTACTGGCGCCAGTTACTGGCATAATGTGGATGCACCTTTAGACTTTTCGTTCCATGGACGAAAGCAGTCAGTCAATATCCAAGCGTCTTAGTCAACAGTATTCTTAATAAAGAATACAAAACTAATACTCTGCGTTCATTTTCGGACTATTCCGCTACATTATTAGGGACCGTTTACATTATGCCAGTAAGCCGTGTTAGTAGCACAGCCAAGAAGGTAGGCGAATTTATGTGTTTCTTACCTTGCCAGTACCAGGTGTTTCTTAATTTGCCTGAATCTCTACATTCGTGTTAACCAGTTAACCTCGGTGCAGACCGATAGAATATTATTGTTACAGTGAAACACCGAAATCTGGAAAATGTCGACTTTCACCGGTGAATGTCAACATTTACATAGTTGCTTGGTGTACATCCGAAATATTTTCTAAATATCCTTATTTCTGACTTATACCGGTAAATGTCGACATACGCCTAACCTAATCTAACTGTGATTGTTGACATGCACCGGTAAGGGTCCGAATGTACAAGAACTTAATCAAATATTCGATCTTTCACCGGCGTTTTTGGTATGTGTTGACATTCCCCGGTGAAAGTCGACATTCTCCAGTTTCGGTGTTTCACTTTAACATTATCATCGACAGTCTGCGCGAACAAATGTCGTACTTGATGGCAATTTTCAACCCCTTGTACTATATAATGATGATCTAAATTCGTGACGTACTCGCAGTTGAAATGCAACAAATCTTTCTTATATTCTTGACATGATGTTCTAACTTTCGTTAAGTTTACAAAAGTAATACTTTCGTAAAGTCGCCTTAATATTATAGTAGTGAACACTTAGTTATGTCTGCCGTATACCGAATATATCATAACACAAGGGGCCAAACTTGTCAATTTTATATACACTACATTAAGGAAGAGTATTATCTCTATATTGTGTTGGAAGTTTTCTGTAGATTTCATTTTCTGATACTCTTTCAAATTACAGAAGAGGAATAACAATACGCTGATCTTCTTTGGTATGAACATATAGTAGTAAAGTTACTGTTTCTCTCATATCACTAAATCGGAAAAACAACTAATCTACTTTGTGAAAGTATGTGAAAGAAAGAGAAAGTAATTGAAATCTCAAAATGTTTATACGGTTAGGTAATTAAAAAATATTCATGGCATGTTTTAATCGTTAATTACTTCTATTCCAAACATTAAATGTGTATTCATTTAATCACTTTCATTATTTACTAAAAAAATGAAAATATATTATACATAGTTGTTTAGTGGTATAAACAAACAAAAATTCAACATCAATAAATATTTATAAACAAATAAACACTGAAATTGTCCGTTTTGTAATCTGCAAGTTCTGATGGTCTAAGAATAATATTGACAAAGATAGTTTCATGGACACAATTTGTAAGCAGCAGATTAATTAGCAATTTTCAATGACAAATCAAACAATGATCCAAGAACAAACACGTGCATCTCCTTCAGTGTCTTTTCAAACTTATCGCTGCTTTGGTGATCTCTCGCGAAGTAGAAGCAACAGTTTTCAGCTACCTTTGTCTCCCTCGAATTTCCGTTCTTCTCGAACACACGTGACAATGGATCGAAAGTTTCTCTGTTCTCTCCATCGGTGTTCACCCTTCTATTCTTGCCAGCTAGTTTAATAGTTTGCGGCTCGTGCAAATATACATACCTAACTTGTATCAACAGACGATCTGAATCGATGATTTCACCTGTTGTGGTCCGCCGATGCAATCTTCATCTTATATACGTACATAGACTTCGTATAATGCGGTTAATACTGTAACAATATCAGATAGCCATACTTTTCTATCATTCCTTCATTTTTACTCACTTTTATACAGTAAAACCTCTTTTTGTGCGATACTTTTTTATGCGATTTTATTTTTGTGCGTTTTTTTTTCGTGCGATTTTTTTTTATGCGGTATATGAATCGGTATATTATTATCAGAAATTGACACAACATCAGCGGAGAAGGTTTGATACTTTCGGCGAAAACAATCTAGACGAAATGATTGAGGACGAAACTGTCAATGATAGTGACATTATCAATAATTTGATAGATTATGAAGACGAACAAGAACAACCGAAATACATGACAGCAGATAAAATATATGCAGGGATCCAAATTTCTAAAAAATTGGAAACCCATTTTTTTAAAATAGACACTAATGCCGAAAGAAACTTGAAATTCCAAAAAGAGCTAAGATCATGCATGTCTCGCTATCGTGACATTTACAAGCAACTGACCAATCGACCGTCGTCACAAAAACTGATCACTGACTTCATGGTGCCAAAAAATAAATCAATTGAAATCGTATTTTCAAGCGACGAAAGCGATTTTCAACCAATTCATCAGAAGGAGATGCGCGTTTTGGATTACGACGAGTAGCAGTGAATTATTTAATATGCATTTTGAAAGCTTCTCTATGTATACAATAAACAATTAAATGTTTTAAAAATATTTTCAGGTTTAATTTAATTATTTAATTTGTTTAAAAGCATTTTCTCATCTTTTTCGTAAATAATTAATGTATTTTCTAAGCGCGACTTTTTTTATGCGGTCCCTGTCCGCCGCATAAAAAAAATTTTGGGTGGTACATCGTACAAAGTTGTTTATTATATGTAAGTATTTATAAAATTTCCGAATATTTTTTTGTACGATTTCTTTTATACGGTCCCTATCCACCGCACAAAAAGAGGTTTTACTGTATGCTTATTAATGTCAACGTATTTGTAAGGGTCCTCGAGAGCAATTAATCAACACTATTTTGTCTTTGAACGATTTACAGTCTGTTCCACAAGAACGTACACGCGATATGTGAGTGGATGTAATTCTTTTCGGTAAAAAGGTTTTATAGATCGAAAGTACATTTCAAGTCGAAATAGCAGGCGTTTTAAAACTGCTACTCTATGCTACAAACTAATTTTCAATTAAGTGTTTCTATTCGTCATGATAATAATTGTAAATCTCCCAACGTACATATCAAACAAGTGACAACGTATAAGAAATGTTATAAGAGGAAAATAATAACAAAACAAAATATCGTGTACTACCAAAATCCAACGACTGCAGAAGATATAAAAGAAAAAATAATGATAACACGAGAGCATCAGCGATTTAACGAGTGCAGCATTGCATCAATGCGGATGGTCATCGCTGTTAGAGTGTTTTCCCAACAAAATTGATAGCAGGTGCAGTCACTATTGAGAGTAGTGACAATAACCAGTTACCACTTGGAACCCTTTTCATGGGATCTAACTTCGCCCATCTCGAAGACTTGTATTCCCCTTCCATAATGAAACGTGCTAAGGGCGTTTGATATAATTGATCTGTTTTGATGTCATCAAATTATTGGTACATCTTAATTTTCATAATACGAGAGAAACTCATATAGATATTTCTGTTTATTTGCAATATCAATGTATTATTCTTTATTTACAAATTCTGGAAAACAGAATTCATAATTGCTATTAAGTTAGTTTTGATCGTCCATGACACAGTACCAAAGTTATTTTCAAAAAGGAATAGAACAAATTATAAAAATTATCGCCTTATTAAGCATAAATTGCCGGAAAAATTTGTGTTCCACTTCTATTTATAATCTCCACAGAACAAATATACAATAATTTTTGTAACGACAGAAGCTTCATAATCATCATGTTTTAAAAATGTTTTAAAAAAAGGAAAAAACGAAATAGGGAATTACATTTTTATTCAATAAAAACGTTAAAAATTCGTTAACGTAAATCGCATCGAAATACGGTTTTGGATTGATGTTATACACGTCGAACGCAGTTAACTGACCGGAGATACTTGTGTTAAAGTGTGTTTTCCCAACAAAATTGATAGCAGGAACCTTTTCATGGGTCCTAATTTCGCCCACCTCGAAGACACTTGTATTCCCCTTCCATAATGAAACGTGTTAAGGGCGTACTGGAAGGGTGGTACAAGGTTCACAATTTCATTTTTCTAATTAGTTCAAATCTCGCAGTCCACAGTTTCAGTTTAACTTTAAATACCATCTTCGACACGACACATATTGTAATAAATACTTACACTTGCACGCACCACACAGGCAATAGGAATAAACCATTATAACCAGCATTAGAATACATTTATTTCATTCCAAATTTCACAACAGGGTGGTCCTTCGATCAGACGCCACAATAAGGAGTGCAATATCTTGGGAAGATTAGACCGCTAAACAACTTGTGAAAAGCATTTATACTAACCCAAAAGAATCCTCATATACGATGGTTATGAGAATCATACGAATTTTGATGTTATGCTTGTCAGAAATTATCACGTACAAATGTTGAACTGGTTTTTATAGATACTGTTTTGCATTGAAATATTTACTTGTCAGCAACCCGAGAATTAGAGTAGTTAACACTAAACCTACCGACATATAATGTACATTTACTTTGAAATTAAAAATGAATTTTAAGAATAAATATACAAACAACGAAACATTAATTGGCACACATACTTATATTTTATCTTGATGAAAATCAATGCTGATTTCAAGGAATGTATTTTAACAAAATGTGTATCTTATAATAAGAAATTTGTGGAGCGGTCATTTGACCGGTTTGGTAGTTTTAGTGTTAACGAGTAGGATCCAGAGGCAAGGGATCTACTTGGTCACTCCACCTAATCTTACAATGAACACTTCCAACCTTACATAATGGCATGGTGTATAGACAAATAAGAATAAAAAGCCGTTTTCACTATCCCCGTAAACCGTGCTATTAGCACAGGCTAGTAGGTAATCGAATATTTAGTTCCTTACGTTACCTGTACCAGGTAAACTTTTCTTAAACAGTGACTCTTCAGTGATATTTGGGTATAATGTGCATTCAAAAAGTTTGGGAACTCCTAGCACAGAAAACGTTACGAGCAACGGGAGCAAATGAAATATGATCTTCGATTTTTTTCTTATGTACGTGCCAAGTTTCGTAACAATCGTAGTTGGTCAAGGATTGACCGCTGCAGTTAACTGTAAGCTGTAACTTCGGTAGTTCTTGAAGATGAGTGATTTCCGCAGAGCAGACAACGCGCATAAAAATCTCCTTTAATCTTACGGAGACATCTGTAACTGTAAAAATGCTGCAAATTGCTTTCGACGATAAAAGTTGCCAACAGACTTTTTATCTTCTGTCGCCTCGAACGAGCACTAAAACCGCGTCATTTCGAATCGGGAAGACATAATTAGAAATCGCAAGAAAAGAACTGGATTTCCAAATCGACTTACTAGAGAGTATTCGCGAGTTGGAAAATAGAATTTTATAAACGCAAAAGGAGAATATTTTGTTGGCAATATATTGTAAATGGGATTAAATTTTCGTATCAATGTGTCATTTAGTATGAAAGTGGGACATCTTTGAAAAAAATGAAGTGAATGGTAATAATAAATAAAACTTCATATGATAATTTTATCTGTAAATGAGCCGTTTATTTTGAAAGTGGCCTAACTCCGTTTTTCAATTTTTTCCGGTTATCATGGTTACGTGTACAACTTTATGTTATTTATCAGCAAAGCATTTCAGGTTGCTTATAATCCGAGCAAATACAATAATTCTTGACGCATAAGTTTTCAGAGTTAGTTTAATAATCGAACCGTGTAGTTTGAAAGTGGCCTAACTCCATTTATACTTAAATAATCAAGATAATATATTTACTATTGATAATGTCGGAAAGTAGTGATGAAGGTAATTTTAATTAATTAGTATTTACAATTTAACCTGTTTTTGGACAACAAAAACAACAAATTACAACAGCAAAATTCAAGGACATAATGGACCTATTACGATACATACCACCGGAACATCATGATTACTTCAAATCCCTTTTACACACACAAAATGTAGATGAGTAGTAAATTGTTTTGTAATAAATTTATGTTTGTAATTTTGCACGTTATGTAGTTAATTGAATCGCATAAATTATGTTCCTGAAGTGTTTTAAAGATATGTAAAATAAATTCAGTACTGGTTTTTTCAATTTGAAGCATCTTAAATTATGTTGAATGGACTTGGGCACCTTCAAATTTTATATTGAATCTGGTTGTTAATTTTGAAAGTGGCCTAACTCCATTCTTGATAAGAAAACGCATATTATTCACTTAATAATTGCCACTATTTTAATAGGAACTATAAATTTAACACCCTTAGATACACTTAAGCAGTACGACTCATTAATGTCCTATACGTATATTTTTAAATTCATTGAAACGCAAACCCTTAAATATCTCGATTTTAAGATAAATGGACTTAGGCCACTTTCAAAATAAACGGCTCAAATAATCTATGGTAAAAATAATCGAAATTCCCTAATATTCGGGCAATGGAAATTCGGGTGATTAATGGTACTGGTAGGACAGTTATTTTGAAAGCGGTGCAAGTCTACCTTAGGTTGTAATTATTTTTAGCCGTATATATGTATTACGGCATAACCTGGCTCTGCTATATTTGAATAATACCGAAATATCGCGAAAAACTACAAATTGAACTGTACTTCCGAATGACCTCCGTTGAGTTGAGTGCTGAAATTTTATCTGCGTATACACTTTTTCGTGAGAATGCCATATCCATTTTCAGAATCTACGGGTCTCTTACGGCTTGCGAGATATTCACATTTCAAGTTAATTCCAATATTAACACGTCGAGCACCTTTTATGCACCTTTCTTCCTGTCTTTTCAAGTGTGTATACAGTTCTACTTGTAGTGGCATCATTGTTCTAGTTCAAAAGGAACATAATAAAGTGAAACAAAATAATCTTCTGTTTATTCTCCCCATCACAAATATCGCGCTCGCGGCACCAAGTGTTCGCCCGCTGCCGGCTACGCGTAAAGCATAGTAAATCGGCATCGCGTTCAGCGTGTTAATTACGTTAGGTTAGAGTAGGTTAAGTTAGGTCAGGTTTTGGTATATGTATTTCACTTTTGCATTAGTGTTTCCACGAACAGTTAAATAAGCAATTCAGACATTAAAATGCGAATATTTCACAAACCGTCAAAGGCCAGTTAATTTTGAAAATAGATATTGAATTCTCGTGAGAAATTGTATGCGCATACAAAATTTCAGCATTCAACTCAATGGGAGTTACTCGGAAGTATATTCGCAAATTGTATAATTGGTGGCATAGCTCAGTATTCAATTGTATAATATTATGGCATGATCTCAATATGACCGAGGATTTGTACCTCTGTCTAAATCATTGCTGATATCTGTCATCGATTTGCAAGTAAATTCTAGTTGATTTTGATAAATACTCAACAACATCGACACACATCTTATTTTAATATCAATGTACAAAAGCTTTTGACAATTTTACTATTTGAAAGTTAATTACAAACTGTTTATTTTATTAAAAACATACGTGGCCCAGGATGATTTTAGCGAATGTCATGGCTGTGATGCGATTCTCCATAATTATAAACAAGCATTTTTTAACTAATTATACATGCGATGTATAAACATTATGAAATAGATAATAGTGGAAATTATTAGTAGAGAAATAATAATGTCAAAAGAATTCATTCAACTTTTTAATTAGTAAGTTTTAAAGTTGCTGTTTGCAAACAGTAAAAATACCGTCGAGTGTAAAGGATTGAAACCATTTGATCTAACTAAACAGAATATCCTTTCTTTTCCGTGGATAATTTAAGACACCGTTATATGAAATTAGCATTTCCTTATTTGAAACTTCTTTTGGTGACGGCAATGCAATACTATAAAGAGCTATCTGCGTATCTGGAAAGTTCTAAATTACAAGTGAATACCAAGTAAATATAAAATTACATTTGCTCTCTCATCTTCTAGAACATGGTGAAATATCATTCAAATTTCAGCAGGATAATGCTTCCATTTATCACAGCTGCAAGTACACGTGATGTAACGATCACAGCATGCAAAGTTTAAAATGGCCAGAGTGTCCTTGAGAGATAAATATCATTAACAATGGACACCACTAGTGTATTCAATTTATGAAAAGAATGAAAATATTCGACGCAGTAAGAGCTAGAAGTCATTGTTAAAGGATGAGAAGGGATGGTAAAAAATATTTAATAGAAAATCTAATTATTGGTATGAAAATTTGTATGTTTTAGATAGTTGTTTTTCTAAATGAAGTTATAAGTTCAAAATTATAAAATATTTTCTCATAGCATTCCCATTCCTGTGTTTTGAAATGGTATTACAAAAAGAGGAAAAAAGATGTAATAGCCATAACAATAAAAAGTGAAGTGAACCATGTATAAATGTGATCGACTATGTACAGAGCATTTCATTTCAGTCACTATCGAAATGTAACTTAATTTTATCAGTATTCATGGCTTCAAACAATAAAGTAATTTCTCGTAAGGGAAATTTATAAATATGAAAGTAATAAATTTACTCATTTTGTAAAAGAATTTACTAAAATTATTAAAATAAGAAAGATCAGGTTTGCACCGCATTTGAAGGGTTAATAGCCAAGGACTATTCTAGTGTATGTAATATTTGTTCTTGATCAAAGTAAATATGCTTTATCGTCTGAAAAGTTTCAGTTGTGCAAGTCTTCTTTAGTTTATTTTTACACAAAGAAATAAAAGCTTATAAATTGAACAATAAAGATATGATGAAAACAATTTGTGTAAATTTAAGTTTTAATAAGATTATACACTTCAGCAATAAAAATCAATGTATTTTTGGTAATTATGCAGAATAGGTACTTTTCCCAATTTTTATATTTTTTTTGCATATTTCTTCATAAAAATATGTGTCATGACTCCCACAGTGAAAATCAATCGATTCTCTGCTACAAACTTTCGGAAAAGTACCTACACTACACAATTACTGAATTCTTTTATATCACTTCATTTTATAATAGCTTTTATCAATTTTACAAATTTCATGTTATTAATCAAAAATAATATTTTTTAAATGAAATAAGCTGAATAAAATTTTTAGGTACAATTCTAATAATTCAAAATCACATCTTAGGTTAATATTTTTCCATGATAAATGGAAAAAATGAAGGAGAACATGAAAATGTTTTCACCACTTCTTTGGTATTTTTGACATGTTTTATCGTACACAGCAAGCTGCTTGTCGTACGAGAGTACCTGGCTTGCCAAGAAATGATTAATTTTGAATTCGACGTTTACGCCGGATGGGGATTTGGCATCGTGCCACGTTTGTAATGAAAAAACTATGAGGGAGCATTAAAGCTAGCCGCTTGTTGCATGTTGGGTTTGAACTCGTACGGTTGTATGCACATTATGTAGCTTTGTGTTTTTGCGAATTAATCAAGTTCATTGAATCGAATTCGGTAAATAAATGAAATTATTGCATTATGAGATATAAATAGATGCCATGATGCGTTTAATTTAACTCTTCATTAGACGCACGATTATTTGCAACAAATGTGGTCGCGTTGTATGTACCAGATACATGTATCAAATTTTCTAAATTAGTATTTTTATTATTTTAATGTATAAAGTGTTAGTTAGGTCAATAGAAAGCTTGCCATGGATGAGAGGAGGAATTTGGAACATATTTAGCTATAGTACCTTTATTAAGGCTGTCGAATTAAATTAATTAATATCTTGGTTGGTCATATTATAAATAAAAATCGATGCTATAAAAATCATCGCTATTTAAGATTGTTGGCGGGTGATTAAATCGTCAAATGGGTTAACGTTGATTAATCATGGACCATTATTAGTTGATGGTTTAATGTGCAAAATAATAATAGTTTTTCTGTGTAAAGAGGTTTTGGGGTAGTGGATAGAAAGACAGGTTTAGCATAAATTAAATAATCATATTTCATCCTAAGTGTAATGTAAAGTACAAGGTGAATTTTGGATCATTTATTTGATTCCAATAAGCAGAATGTCCCAATTCCACGTTAGTAATACAAATTTAAGGAAATATAACGGATACCTATATATCAGATATTCAAAAGTTTGTAACATATTTACTTTTGAAATTCTCTTCTAGCCTTAAATACAGTTTATTAGCATAAATGTTTATAGCGCCGAGACAGTGCATTTAATTTGTGCCACAACCAAGGTATAAATCTGTATATTTTAATTTTTTCCAATTCTTCTCGCTTGTATTCGATTTTTTCCGTTTATATCTAAGCTTATATGAAAAATAAATTTGAAAACATAAAATACTTTTCCTGAAAGTAATGCACACTTGAAATATCAATGTTTGCTATTTTTTCATGTGTTGATCTGATAAATCCGTGTTTATAAAACATGCTAAATATAAATCATTTGTTTCGAATCCCCAAGTAGAATCAACGAATTTTCACGTTTTATGTGCACAGTGTTTTTAAAAAAATATTTCATTTTAAAATATATTTTTCATATGATCATAAATACGCGTAATAAAATGAGAAATAAATATAACAAAATTGAGGCGGTTGTTGAATTAAATAATTTCAAATCTTTGTTGGTCATATTATCAATAAAAATCGATGCTACAAACGTTATTGCTATATGTGTTAACATAAATTTTATATAAAGCTGGGAGAAAACTTTAAAAGCAAACAGTACCAACGCTTTTTAGTAACTGCTGCTGAGACAGATGTATACCACATTTTCTAAAAATTTAAGTCAGTAACCTGGAGATTGAAGCATCGAATTTGAAATCTGTGTTAGGATTGAGCCACATTAAGTCTAGGTCAGATTTGTAAAAGTTATGGACGAGATTTTTCGATTGTACTAACAAGAAGATATACTTTTGTCGCTGGAGGTATATCACTAATTTAAAGTTACGAGGTTTCCTACGGTGAAATCTTTCCTTCCTGTGTGTCGTTTATTTCATTCTGTCCTTAATCGTATGATCCTACATTTACGGTTCTCACGCACTTACTGTTCAATAAATCTTTCCAAAAATCGATAGCTAAGAGATACTGTCGGTACTGACATTTCTTGTGGTGCGGTATTAACTATACAAGGTGTTAGGTGCATCGATAGACAGTTTGCAAGAGATGAAAGAAGAGGACATTGGGAACATATTTAACTGTATATACTTTTATGCAAAGTATCGTGGTTTTTAAGATATTGCCTACTTTATTAATTTTGCTTATTGCCGCACATTACCGAAGTAAACGATTGTAGGAAGTTTATTTATGATTGTTGTGAATTTATTCAGGAACACTTACAATAAAAATATAACTAACTGAGGTCGGCCAACATACATACTTTATTTAATATGAAAAATAATACACAAATAAAATTATAAAATGAAGGAAAAGTAATCTTCCTAATACGCAACACTTTCGATTACTCCGCCTAGCGCAGGCAAACATAAAGAAAAAAAAAACACAAAAGAAAGTTGGCAGTCTTGAAAAACAAAAGAAAAATAAATTGGCTTTATATTTAAATTCAATATTCGGCCGTGATTGACCGATTTTCAACAATGATTATTATAAACTCCAAATATTTATATTTTCTCATTTTCAGAACGTGTTTTATCTAAATCATACAATAAAATTTTTCTGAATGTGATTCTAAATACTTGGTAAGCGAACAAAGCTGCTTGCTAATGCATAGCTAAATATGTTCCAAATGACCTGTTCTATCATCTCTTGCAAACTTCCTATCGATCTACCTATCACCCTGTATAAAAGTTCTTATAATAATTTTTCTCTGTTTTTGATTTAGCAGCTTTGTGAAGTTAACAAAAATATCTTACAAGAAATTGTATACATTAATTTTTCGATGCATTTCTTATGTGTTAAATTTTAGTATGTTTAACGACAAAATTAAGGTTAAAAATAATTACTGTAAATACTTGACTTTATGAAATTAATTGGAGGACTCACTCGCATTTTTATGTTAAAATATTGATCATAAATCATATTTGTATGTAGTTTTAAACGTAGACGGAACTAGCGGGTGGTTCATAGACTCGCTGAGGTTAATGGAAACTGCTAATTTCGTTATCGGCTATCCGAAATTATGGAAATTATAGATTTCTGTCACCTTCGGGTATTCAGGAAACCTGATCTTCATGTACCTGAATCAGTTAGTTCAAGTACCGTAATTAATTCTGAAGTGAACACGCAGGAACATTAGGTAAATTATATGTACATGTTGGCTCTTGGTTTCTGCAAATTACACGCGCGTTATGAAATTTGAAAATTATTGACATAAATGTTACAACTCTTCATTTTTAGTCAGAATACAAATTAAATGTTATTAAGAATTAAAGGGTAAAAAGACTTATAAAAGTAGAAAGACTTGTTTCAATAATATATGTATTTAACACTTTTCTAAAAGCGTTTATACATATAAAATAAACAACTTTCCTACGTGTGTTTACATATGTTTTTAAAAGATTAACATGTTTTTTGAATGTCTTATTATTATTTTATTAACATATTAATTTTTTTATTACTAACAATTATTAATTTATATTCCTAAATATCATTCATTATTTTTAATTCTTATTAGTATGTATATGGAGTAGATTTTGAACATTTTTGGAATTATCTTTATGTAAATTTGTTAATTTATTATATGTAGATCTTTAATGATCAATCGTCAGAAGTAAAAATTAAAATTGGTTTGTTGTCATATAACTTACGTGGTTTGTTCGGAAAATACGCATTTTGTCTCAGGGGGAGTACTTTGAAAGGGACCATATTGAAATACCCGAATAATTGTAAAATAAAATTATTATTCCACTTTTATACGTATTTTCCGGACAAGCCACATATATGAATATATTATTTTTGATGTAAAATACATATGATTGAATCAGCTAGTGCTACTTCGCAGTAATTCAATTTCGGAGAACAAGATATTGTGAATAGAACTTGTTTCGATGAATCCATTGAACTACATTTACATCATTGTAGCTGGTTAGCATGATTAGCCATTGTGGGTTTTGATCTCCCACTAATTACACAATACGGATGAACATTCATGATTCTATCAAATCGAGCGGCGGACGATGACGTACAATGGCTGAAATAGAGAATTTGCTATTTAAGATATTCCATAACACACTTTCTGGACTTCAAAACAGTTTTTCAAATCAAAACAATTATTACAGATTAATGTAATGAAGAAATATAATCTTTATTGACGCGATTCATCTCAAAAAACTAAAAGATGTTAATGGGTCTGCAGACAAGACCCCTCACACGAATTTAAATATGTATTTAAAATTTAGAGTATGCACTATAAACAGATAGAATAGCGACACTAGAGATTTTAAAGTCGTTCCAGACGATTAAATGTGTATGAAACTAGCGAAAACGATGTTAAACACAACTATTGTCGATTTCATGACGACTAACGTCAATGACGACCAAGTATAGCTGTCAACAATGAGTTATGGAGCTTACAACGAGGTTTCAGTTGACTTTATGTGACAAAAATGATTGAAAACGATACAAAAACACGGTTTTTTATCGATACGAAGATCAATATTCATGACAGGTTCTTGTCAAATCGCCGCCATAATCTGTTCAGCAAATTTAGGGTGTCTCACGATCTACCCTCAAAATTTCAAGTCAACAGACTCATGTAACGTGGTCTAGACAAGCAAACAACCTGACAAACAAACAAACAAATGCAGATCGTGTCGTCCCACAATCCTCACTACGTTCGGTAACTATGTACATACATGATAATACAGGTATCAAGATTATATCGGTATTAAGTACGTGATTCTAACGCGTTATGAGAGCGATGTTTGGATATAGAAGATATTTCACACTACGTGCTAATACGGTTTTATAATAATTATAACAAGAAGAGCATAATCCTACCTAAAAATTATTTTTAAAAATAATTCTATTTTACGGAGAGTCATACGAAATATTTTGTACGCAGCTGTACTACAGCATTTACTCACTATTTAAAAAGTCTTGTATACTCTGAAAATCGATGTCTTTTTTACGATCAATTTTCAACTTCACTTTAATAGTCAATAAGGCTCTTCTTGTAATTATAACAGAAGCAATTTATGTGATTGTTGAAACCATATAACAATACTTGAAACCATATAATGTGTAAAAAGTAACGTTATCACATTGATAGAAAAAATATTTTTGACATCAACATAAAACTTAGGTAAATCAAAAACTTAAATCAACGTAAAACAAAATATTTTAAGAAATTTTTTTGTAAATTGAATATTAAACTTATAACAAAATTTATCAAACAAAAGCCATGGATTTTTCTCGTATATTCTAAAACTTAATGGGCCTAAACACACATATCTTTGAGATGCCTTAGAATGCCAACTTAAGTGGGACATTCTGTACATTTTTCTTTTATAAGGGAAATATAAAAAACATAGCTATTAGGAATTAATTATTAAGTTACAGGTTGTTAATGTAATTATATTATGCTAACTCAAGACGGTTATTTTGTGAAATTAAGAGTAAAAAAAGATAAAAGAACTGGTTCATTTATTGCGGGAATCTTATGCAGTTTAAATACTGTTATGTACTCTTACTCTGTTTTTACAGTTTACGTTTCTTTACCGCGCAAAGTGAAGCATGAGAATCGATTAAAAACGAATAGCCTTATTACACTTTATTAATGCCAATAAATCGATAGAATGGCGTATTTCCTGATAAAAGATACAGAAATAAAGCGCGAGTAATAAGAGAAAGAGAGCGAGAGGAAGAGGGAGATGCAATAAGAGACGAATAAAGAAGCAGTAATACCCCAGATTTGTATAATGGAATAAGTAGACAGATTAGAGGTCTCTGTAAAATTAAAAGAGTGTAGCAAACAAGTATGGAAATAAGAAACATCGGAAAAGTGGCAAATTACAGGCAGTCAATCTTGAAGTAATATTTGATGTCAAGTCCATCATCGAGCTTGTCATTAACTATGAATTTACTAAATCGCATCAAAGCTCTCGTGGGGCTAATAATTCAGCAAAATACTGCAAGATAAAGTGCTTTATTACAGCTTTAAAAGACATCCATTTCCTTTCTGAGTTGATAAATTAAACTTCTGTGTATAAGTTTTAACTTTTGCAGAATAGAATAATTAAATTGAAAAATTTTTCTGAAATACAGATAAATGCGTATTATATTCATCGCACATCTTTTAATTTCTGCAAGGTTTAAACGTTTCATTGTTTCTAATATTTTCCAAAAATAAATCAGAGTATAAATTCTCATTTATCGCCACTAATTGAGTGAAGCATAAATATCGAATATAATAAATTCAAATGAACTGAAAACTGGTTAGCTGTTTTAAACTTGCGGTTTCCAGTTTTATTACTCCAAGCATTTTTCTTCTTAATTTTAACATTTGCAGTTTTCCAAAAATTTAATATTTCTTCTAATACCATTTGTTTCTAACATTCTTAACGGGTCGTTTATATTATTTTCCTGCAAGAATTAGTTGCAAGAAAAGAGCAAGAAAAAAACACAATAATGCCATAAGCTTAGTGAAAATGAAACAAATGTGTAAACGTGACGAAACCCACCATCATTTACCGAATTTTTAAATACACTTTTCAAATTCATATAACCTAGCTTTTTTAAAAAAGTGGTCTTGTTACATAATGTAAAAGGCTTAAAAAATGTCTCCAAACATCGACTCTCGTTGTTTGATGATGGAGTAAACGGTTACCATTGTTCAAATGGAAAATTTCTCTTAGCTGGTCAACTACTGGTACCATTATCTTATGTCATTTTAATGTTATATAAGTGCAATAAAACGGTAAAATATTTTAAGCGAAGTTTCATTAACAATAAGACCACTAATCGTTTTTTTGCAGCACGCAATTCAGTTAAACATCGGTTTACTTTAGCTGTCTATGGCGATCATGCGTATTATTGACTCTTCGATAAATGGGCGCTTCTTGGAAAAACGTACCTCTACATAGACCAGCGAGCGCACTCATTTATTGAATGCTTTACTATTCAGTGATAGAAAGAATGCACGTTGGTCTTATTGGCTGTATTGTCATAGATTTCACTTTCTTCTTCAATATAATTGTATGGCTTACGCATTTCCACCATTCTCAAAATAACATTTATTTATCTAATCAGATAATTGTCTGGTTGATAAGTTTTAACGCACTATAATTGTTACATGGTACCTACAGTTTTTTTTGTACGAACCAGTTCTGTTCAAAATTCACTGATCGATGAATAAGAAAAATTATTTATGTATGATAAGGTATACATATTTCTTTTTAACCGAATTCGAAAAAGGAGGAGGATACTCAATTCCATCAGTATATTTTTTTTATTGTTAAAGTTAGTATATGAAAATATTTATTACATAAATTATTTTTAATTTTTCATCATTTTTCGCCATGTATTTATTTTCTGCTTTCTGTATACACACATTATGGGGAGTGATATCAAACATAGTACTAAATATAAATATGATATTGAAGAAAAGCGTATACCTATGCAAAGTATATGTCGCAAGAATGTATTTCTGTAAGTTATAAAAGTTTGCCATAAATAGTCTCAATTATAATTATACGTCCTTTTACATAAATGAAAAATGAATGTACTAAAAGACAAAGAAATTCACAAAACGAATTGCAGTTGCGAAAAACACACTAAATGCGTGTAGTAAAACGGTTATCACACAACCGAGAGTTTAAATACCGTGTATAAATGATCAAAATTGTCGTCCGAGGGTTGAGAGCAGGAAATAGATGAAAATGCAGGATAAGTAAGAAAACGACAAACAAAAGAAAGAAGTATAAAATGGGCGAAATAAAAAGTATGAAAAGTAGAGGAAAGCTCTTCTGGAAGAATGCAGAGGGATCGAGTGAAGAAAGATGAAGAGAGAAGAGCATGGAAGAAAAAAGAAAGGAGACTGAAGACTGACGTTTTAAAATGTGGCAGAGCTAATGAACAAAGATGAGGAGTTTTGAAGGACCCTGAAGGAGTAGAGGATAATGATGCTTTTGGAAACTAGAGTGAGGAAGGAAAATTGAGAAGAGATCAGAGACAAATTACTTAGAGTATACGTGTATATAGGCAGAGTGATTCACGTAGCTTGCCAAATGACAGCGTATCGACTTTCCTTCCCTGTGGAAAGATTTCCAACCGCTGAAAATCAATTGCAGTTTTTCAAATGAGGTATTAGAATCAGAATTACAGATCATTGATAAGAAAAATATTAAATTTCGAGCATAACGCATATTAATCTTAATGGTTAACATTCATTTTCTGAATTTTTAACAGAATATGGACTGTATAGTAAGAAAATACTTACGTTTAAATACCAACTTTACAAAAACCAGTCTGCACTTACCCCACTTCATCTTATTTCACAATTTGATTTTTCTGAGATTCTGTCCAAACACTTTTCTACGTAGAATGCTTCATAGAACAGCGTTGGGTTACAAATGCACAGTTCCATTAAAAATTGAAACACGAGTGCACTTTTTCTTTTTTAAAAAGAAATGCGTACTTCTTTTTTCAACATTCAACTGCATATCTGCTTTAACGTAGATCCATTTTTCAAAACGTTCTACGTCAAGAAATAATGGGGTAGGAAATAAAAGGATCAACAATTCGTAAAACATTTCGAAATCTTGATAAAACTTCTGAGTTTTTCAGTTAAAATATCTCTGGCATGACTGATATCTTTTATGTTTTATGCAAAATGTTCCTTTAAATAAATTTGTTTAAAAAAAATATGTAGGTACGTTAAACAAAAAAATTAACTGTGAAATCTTGGAGGTAGTTTTACTTACAAAAGATTCACGTTCAGGTCAATATGTTCTTCAGAAAAATTTTTCGAATAACGAATAATTTAGGAGCTAACTACGTAGATGTATGAATAATATTTCTACTACGATTTTGTGCATACTTATTTGACACACTTTTATTTTAATGTACATAGTTGCCCATAAAAAGATTTGAAATTATCAGTTAAATGTAGATAATTTGAGGAATATATTTATTGATACATCGATGTGTTTTTATTAGAGATTATTTAATCAGGTTGTAAATTCTAGCTTAATTAGTCAATCTACAAAATATAAATACAGCAGTGTACACTGAAGCGCAACATGGCGGAAAATAAGTGAATATCAAAGTTATGCTGTAACTCTTGTATTTTCCATTACGACTGAAATGGGGATTTTCTAATATGTTTATAATTGATATAATGCTGCAAACTGGTGTTGCTATTTATATGTAAAATGGTTTAAAATTAGGTACGGTTACGAAATCTTTAATGTGTCAAAAGACACCTTATGGTAGAAATGAGTATACCATATGTACATTTTTAGATCTAGGATGAGCTGGAAGAAAATATCACCGAATTAATTTAATAATTATTATATGAAGAGTCAAAAAATTAATTATGGAGAAATAATTCAACTCGGAGAATAATTTGAAGTTAAAATTTGAAAGGTATTTTTTGACACCTTTTTGTAGCAATAGTGCACAACTTATGCAGAATAAGTTATATCAGCGAACAAAGCTTTGCAATAGATAATGTTTCTGAATATTACATTGAGGGAAAATATGCATTGATGGTTCTGTTAGATCCGTAAGTGAATTTGAAGGAAATAAACCAGGCATATTGTTACAGGTCCCATGCGAAACCTGTGAAACGTAGTACTACTCTACGGCTTTACGGCCACATTTACACAGATATTGTATGGGAGGAGCAATATAAATGCCATAAATGCACAGGGTGTTCTAATTTAATTGCATTGGCAATATCTTGAAAGATATGAACGATACGGGAAAATGCTTGAGATAAATGTATAATGTCGAGATATGCGCACTATTCTCTCAATTTGACTTTGTGACGACCTTGAGAAGTCCTGCAAAGTTTGCTTTTATTCTTGAATAGGACGGAATATTCTTTTTATATGGATTGATCCCTCATAATGCCCCACGTAAAATAGTATTAAGATACGATATAAAAAGAATCAATAATACATGATATTTAAATAAATATACTTCATGAAAAGGGGTTGAAATATATTACTGACTGTAGATTTTCTTGATATTGTAGTCTAATACTTCCGAACGCAGTTTGTGTCAATAGTCGATATGTTCTTACAAAAAATATGTGATGTTATTTTTAAACAAGTGTATTTTTTTACTTTTTTAACAGATTTACATGTTTTTTTACATACGTCGATTTTTTCACTTTATGTAAAAAATGTTAGATTACAACATGAAAAAAGTCAATTTGCTAAATAAAATATCCTTGCTAATTTTATTTATTAATTTAAAATATCTTACAAACATTCATTTTGTTGATATTATACCTCAATACTTTTCTACGTAGAACACTCTGCAGAAATAATTCATGTGACAAAAGGTATTTTATTTTATTCGAAAATTTTGAACATGACCTTTGCAAGACTTTCCTCTCATTGTAAAATCAAATAGATTGAAGTACAGGATGTACTCCTCAGTGCCCCATAATAGTTTCGAGATGTTTGCTTAATGTTGAAGGTGAGGAGATCCGTGGACGAATAGTGTCGTAATTAATTATATACAAAGCACAAAAACTATTTATTAAAGAACGATTATAAAATACAATCAGAATTACGTGAGGAGAATATGAGAACAAAACTGAATCGAAACATGCGAATAGAAGAAGGAATTATTAATAATAATTAATATCGTTAGATGGAGACAAATGTTAATGCTAATTCGTGTATCGCTCTTATATCGCTTTTATCTCCAATACTTAACACTTTGACTGTCACGTCACTCACATGTGGTAGTGTTTCAATCTTCCATACAAATGTATCATCTATATTATTAAGAATTTGTCCACTAACCTAATTGGAAATATTCGTATTATTTATTTGAAACTATGAATGATAAATATAATTAAATAATGTGAGGATATTTGGTAAAATTTGTTAGAAACAAAAATATTATCTAATATAATTTTCAACCGCTGTGTGGCAGCAATTTTAACGTGTTAAAGAAAATAAAAACGGACACCTTGTATAAAACTGCGTTCTTACTGGAGAGGTGAAGCCGACAGAAAAGAATAGAGAAGTTCTATACCTTTTTTATTTGCATATTGTAGAAGGAGGAGAAAAATCGATTGAAAGGCGATGAGGGAAGCGTTAACGAAAGCAAAAAATATCTAAAGGGAATTCTAACAGAATTAATACAATTTTGAACAGCTACAGTGTAAAATGTGCAATTTTTTTAATAAAGATGGATTTACAATTTGTTTTAATCATAACTGTTTGAAAATTAAGTTTGTAAAATTAGACGTGAAGATTTCGTGTATGCCAAATAATAGAAGCTGTGCATTTCAGAAAATAATTCAGAAGTAGAATGTGTAAACACAATAAATATGTATAACTACAGGAACATGTCACAGCACGGGGGTTTCCACCTGCTCCCACCATGGTGCAGCACCAATCACCACCAAATTCAATAGGGTTCCTTTACTACCTATAGAGAACCTATGTACTAAGTTTCAAAAGAATCCGTCAATGTGGCGAGGAGCTATCGTGATGATGGACGGACAGACAGACAGACAGACAGACATCGTATTCACATAAACTACCTTTTCAACATTTTCAATGTTTCGATAGTTAATAAATAGTGTTCCCTATAAATTGGAATTTGAATTCATAATTTGACATCAAACGCTTTAACACCACGTATTTTTCGTTAATATGCTGTAATAATTCACATAAGTTAAATATTTACCAAAAGATGCTTTAGGAGATAATCAATAGAAAAGTGTTTCTCATTCCACTCTTAAATTGCTATTCTTTTTTAAGATAAATCGATAATCTGCGACTTCAGCTCATAGTAACGTAAATTTAATAAGGTAATGGACAGCAGTCATTAGAAACATAATTTTATGTTCATAATATTTAAAACAATGTAAGGATTCAGAAAAATATGGAAAATTCAAATTTTTTATTTATGAAAAATCAGCATTATATCATTAATAATTTATGATAATTTAACAATATTAATATAAGTTAGTAATTTGAATCTATGGTGATATGGTGATCACTGCAACAAACTAAGGTCGTTTCAAATTTAACATCTTTTAGTATCATTAACAAAAACATTTTTTCCCCATTTAATTTTTACTTTTTCCACTTTATTATCGTTAATATAGAAAATATTAAAACGTATAATATACCATATATTTGCTTATGTGAGTAACTTATTTATTAGTTCCATATACTATTAAATTTATATTTCTTAATAATTTTATACAATATAAGTAAACTTTTATATTTACGTATTCCATAAAAATTTACATCTTGTTTTAATATTTTGCAGTACATCGATACATTTCTCGTGTAGTCCTTTCAAACTTCTTCACTAGTTGCGTGCAGCAAATATTCTGAAATTGATTTCAACCATTTTGCCGTTCAAAACTTGATGTGAGATAACATAACAATAATTATTACCGGGACAATACATGCATGGCAATCATTGTATGCTTTTATCCGTAGTCTAACAATACTATAGTTTTAGTCAGTTAAATGAATAACAGGAAATTTGTATTGTTTGTTGACATTTAACCAGTTAACTATGGCGATTTTTTGCAAAGCACGCACCAGTGTGTCGCGATTATCGAGCGATGACAAGTTAGCTCTCAAGAATTTATGAATCTATCTTAAATCATTTACACTTTTTATTCGTTTATTTCATTTCGTGACCTCTAAACATTTTAAACATATTACAATTTACAAATATAATTTAGTTTTCGCCGAAATTACAATTTAAATATCAAATTGTAACAAAATTTTACGCATGACGGATATGGTCGTCATGACACAAAATTCTGCCACATCTCCATGACGGATATAGTCGTCAAACACAATGAACTAGTTAAGTTGAAAACAAGCTTAGGTTGAAATTCTCGCGAGAATTTTTTCCTGGATTCGCGCAATGCTGATCAGGCGAATTAAGCTCAGTTTGCCTCTTCTTCTTGCGGAGAGGGCAAAATATTAAATTTATCCATTTTCCGTTGACTTAAGGTAACACCGGTTTATATTTTTGCACATGTTTTTGTAAGGAACATTTTTGCTGTACATTTCCTACAAAAATATGCGTTTCTTTCGAGTTTTTGAAAAATTTTATCACTTCCTAAAGTTGACCTACGGTCAAGTGGAAATATCTAAAACCATCCACAAACTTGAATGAAAATTAATCTCTTTCCGTGCTTCGACGAGTCTCACTTGTGACGCATTTACAGCTCACATGTGACAAACCTTACTTCAATTTTGAATACACTTCATCTTGAAATTCAGATACAACTATAAGTTGCATTGTCAACGATCCCTAAATATGAAATAGTTACCTTTTAATTTTCTTTATTTGTTTTAATGTTATATCCCACACACTTAACTGGTTAAGTGGATATGAAAATATGAATGCATGCCAGAACCATTGTAGTTTTTGTATACATACCGTACGATATCAATCAATAATGATGTGAATCAATAACGCCGATTATTTCATTTCACAAATTACAATGATTTAATCACGTGGTCATATTTTTACGTATATCCATTTACATATTAACAAAGTATTTCTTGGTATTAATTCATTTTAATCTTCAAACAACAACAACAACAAACAACAAAAATATTGTTGAAAGAGTAGTTGCTCCCAATAGGCTATTTGATGGTGATAATTAGATTTAGTGATAAATGTGATAAATTTTGAAGCTTTGCATTTTCATTTCTAAACAACTTCGAATACAATATTTTTCTTAAAAACGTTAAAAATTGATCAATGAAGTGTACGTTTAATTGAAATTAAGAATTACATTAGGGAGTCTCAATCTTTTATTGCTAAATTTTATTGACATATTGTATACAAAAAAATAAGGGGAAGATGTCATACTAACATTTTACCCAATGAAATCATAAAATAATATAAAATGAGAAAGAATTGCTTTGTTGTTTAGTATCACATGCAGAGTATCTTAGCTCACTTTAAACTTTTAAAACTTTAAATAAAAGTAAGAAAAAGACGCTTAAACGTTTTAAACGTACCATATGTTTCTGAAACTTATTAGAGAAACAAACATTGGTCTCATCGAAAGCCAATAAAAATACATAAAATAAAGCTGTTAATTTATTCCTGTATAGTATCAAATAAAAGAATATCATTTGTTGAAACTTTGCGATAAAAGATTTAAGACGTATTAAAATAAACATAGATTTTGCTGGTAAAGTTTCACAGTATGTGGCATAGCCCTCATTATTATTCTCTAACAAAGTGTTTAAAATCTTACATTAATATTTATATTTATTCTCACATACGTTACATTTATTCTTATTTTTGTACGTTATGTTGGTAAAAAACTGGGACACCCTGTGTATAACACGCATATTATCGGACATTTAACGGTGAAAGGATTAATGCGAAAAAAGAAAACGCGGCATAACAGATGTACCCTTATAAATCAACGATTCGTAAAAACATTCTAGGAATCTTGTGTTTTGTACGAGAATTAAGGTCATCGTAGGGAATTTGGCCGTTAATTTCCTTCTTCTTACCCAAGCGACGGAGCTTCGTGGCGCCTAGTGTTCCACACAAGTTTACGCACCAATGCATGTGCACATGTGTGACCTCGTTGCACATACTGCACTATCCGATGCCGTGGACTTTGCGTTTGCGTTCCGCAAAAGGGGATGAGGATGGTTTATTGATCGGTCGAGAAGGAAACGATTCTGCGTCCTGCACCTCGCACTAGAATTATGCATATAAGTCAAAATTTATCAAAATGATACCCATTAAAAGTTTGAACAATTTACTTTCTTCATGAAGTTACGAGTTCCACAAAATTTTTGACGTGGACCGATATCTATGAGAGACAATGATACATAATATTCATGAGACAGTTCATTAATTTCTTCTTCATTTCACTTCTGCTAATTGTAAATTCTAAGTTTATCGTTTATCGTGGAGCTATTGTATTACAGTTACTATAGCTAGAAACGTTAAAAGGCAAGCATATTTCGAACCTATAAACTAGCACATTCGTAAGATTCGTACTTTTGGAAAGTGCAGTCGATGTTCTGAACTTTTGCTATTATTTACTATCCAATACGAACTTTGTTTTGAAATATTTGTTAGGTGATATTTATAGAGTAGTTTGACACTTTAAGAGCCACTTTTCATCACTTCTAATTATTAAGAAATTTAGTTTCGAAAGATGTTTGCATTTTTAGTATTAAAAAAGATTTTGTAACATAACAGATATTTTTGTTTCTGCTAAAAATATGTCAAACATAATGATATTTGGTTGTTCCGACAGTAATTTCGTTTTTCACTCAAAAGACGCATTGCTTGTATTTTTAATCAGGAAACTTCATTCTAAAAATTGTCATTACATATGTCGACACCTAGAATTTTAAATCTAATTTATAACAAATTTTGTTTAAATCTGTTCAGCCGTTTTTTTGTCCAATCAAATATGGAAAACCAAAAGTAGCATTTTCGGTACGTTGTTATTAGCAAAAAAGAATGTTATTTAAACAAGAAAAAATTACGTGACCTGTATGGAGAAGATGTGATGTCAGAACGTCAAGCCTCACGCGAGTTTGATAACTCGTTAGAGAACTGTTACAGCTTGGATGGGTGTTACCGCACCCGTCACATTCGTCAGATCTAGCACCCTCGAATTATTACGTGTTCTGGTCTTTACAAAATTTTTTAAGCGGTAAAACAATTCAAATCTCCAATAAGATTCTTAGATTAATTTTTTGTAGTAAAAGATCAGATGTCACGTGAGCTTGGAATCGTTCTATTACCAGAAAAATGACAAAAAGTGTTGGACCAAAATGGTCAATATCTCATTAAAGTATTTATATATTATTTTTCGAACAACCCAAAAAATGTTACAAGGTAAAAGTATAAATCTATTTTACTTTACGAGATAAAATAAATTTGCAAGGTAATGTAGAATCAAATGTATTGTGCAAGGGTAGACCTTGCTTATTTAAATAGATTTATTATACCGGAAAGGTGGCGATCTTGATGGCAGTAATTATATTAAAGCGAGAAAAAACACGAAATTTAGTTTCAAAAGGGGAGAAAAGACGCCGAAATGCCAGAATAGGGCCGTACAAGGTAATGTTTTTTAATGTGTCGATATATGTCATGCAATATAAGAAAGAATTCTGAAATGTAGTATGTTGTCTTGAGCGTCGGTATGGTCGTAATGTGCCGCTTGTTAATGGTTTGATTTACGACTTCACCTTATCGCGGCTTATCTCGAGATCGAAGGATGTTCTTGTGAAAATTTACATCAATTTTTCTTGAAACTAAAACATAAAATAGTTATGAAAAATATCATTAAGCTTGTTAAAAAAAATCTTATTTAAAATGAAATCGATGTTGTTTCTTTATAATTACTACTATTAATTTCTGGAATTATCTGATATTTATTATATTACATAAAAGAAGAACCTTGCAGAATTTTACTCTCATTAATGACTTACGCTATTGTACCTACGAAAAATCTTTTCAGGACCAAATTTCGTTATTTTAATGAGTTCATGTGAACAGTTATTTCTTATGGGTATTATTTTTCGAGATTATTAGGTCACCTATATTTTTTTTAAACTGAGATATTTTTGTACAAAGGTTGCTAGAATATTCTATATAAAAAAAAAAAAACGAAGAAAAATTCACGAGGTATTTTGAATTCAACAATAGGATATTTCGTACAAAAATTTGAAATACTTTACGAACTGTTCGTACTTTTCATATTGTAAGTAGTGTAATACACCTTTACACGCTGTGTGCTCTAAATAATCAATCTATATACAAAACAGTATGCGGTCTCGTTAAATCTAAATACAAACGCACTTTGTTTAAGAAATGGTACTGCATGTTCTCTGTTTGGACGAAAGTAGAGTAATTCCGGCTAAATAATCAAGAAATGCATTTGAGTAAATAACACATATTTTTAGTTCCTTAATATTAGCATAAAGTGTGTGGTTTTCTCTAGTTTGATCAAGAAAGATTTCAAACAAAAATTTAATTAGAACTATTCCATTTGTTCTGTAATTGTTGTGTCATGGTATTTTTGTTACATACAGGGTGTCCCAGTTTTTTCTGGCCAAATTTTGTCAGTGTGTTCTATACGCAAACGTAAGAAAAAAATGTTATATAACTGGTCCTAATAAAGGACCATGACTTTATTAATTTATTACAATGTATGATAATTAAATTTTGTTTATGTAATAAATAAGATACCAATTTTTTTCTTACAATTACTTCAATTTATTTAGACAAACAAATGCATGCTAACCTTCTATTAAATAATAAATTTTGAATTAGGAGGCAGTATGTTGTTAAACAGCTCTGTTGTAAAAAAGTGCTCGCAGGAAAAGGGAAAATGAAACCACGCAAGTCGCTTACCTTACTATACTTACTTTAGGTTAACTTCAGGTGCAATAAATACATATCACTAGAGTTAATGGGTAATAACAATATGTTTTTAACAAAACAATAAGAAAAACAATAACAAATAATAATAATAATAAAGAATTTTAATACTGTTTCTACCAAGAGGTGCCAAAAAATACCTTTCAAATTTTAACTTCAAATTATTCTCTGAGTTGAATTATTTCTCCATAATTAATTTTTTGACTCTTCATATAATAATTATTAAATTAATTCGTTGATATTTTCTTCTAGCTCATCCTAGATCTAAAAATGTACATATGATATACTCATTTCTACCATAAGGTGTCTTTTGACACATTAAAGATTTCGTAACCGTACCTAATTTTAAACCATTTTACATATAAATAGCAACACCAGTTTGCAGCATTATGTCAATTATAAACATATTAGAAAATCCCCATTTCAGTCGTAATGGAAAATACAAGAGTTACAGCATAACTTTGATATTCACTTATTTTCCGCCATGTTGCGCTTCAGTGTACACTGCTGTATTTATATTTTGTAGATTGACTAATTAAGCTAGAATTTACAACCTGATTAAATAATCTCTAATAAAAACACATCGATGTATCAATAAATATATTCCTCAAATTATCTACATTTAACTGATAATTTGAAATACCCACATTTTTGGCAATTATTTGCGCTCAAACGAAAAGGTGTTAAAAGTCGCCTTTCGGTCGAAATAGGTATACATAAAATCCTGGTAGAAATAGTGTTAAAAATCTGTAAAATCGTCTTATTACATTTTACTTGCATTTTATTCATTTTGTGTACTGTAATTTGGTACTTAACAATAAATGAATGCCTCGTGAAAGATATAATAAGTATTTATTATTGCAAAGTCTCTTTAAGGAGGCCTTGGCTGTTGAGCATCCTTTACATCTGAACAATTTTAATTCAGGCAGCACACAGAAATGTGCAAGTAAACGTCTTAAATTGCACTTAAGAAGGATATGCAATTTCTTTCTTACCGAGGCTCTTAAACGTTAATTGGAATGAAACCGCAATTTTTCAACGTTCACAGCATAAGAAGGCATATTCTTGGCATAAGATGGAACACAATTTCAGACGATCTATGCGCCAAGCAGATCTGCATATTTTAATAAGGAGGAACTACTGAATATTTCATTCGATGAAAGAAAGTATCTTCGATGGGAATATAGAGCTAGTAGCTGTTCAATTAAACAGTACGCTAAAAATCGATTCGAATCTTTAAGGACAAATAGTTCACGTGAAATAATTAGTATTTTCGAAATTATAAACAGTTCTCCGTTTAATTTGAAGTTAGCACTCCATGAAGAAAGTACTAATAAAGATTTAAACGATTTTAAGGCGTACACCGTGCTGATAAAAAACATATAAAGGTTACTAAAATAATTTTTCGTATTATTGTTATTTATAATGCAATATTGCAATTTTTTTTGTGCAAAAATCTGCACAAATTTTTTTAATATATGCATACATCATCTTCACAATTAATCTAACATACTTTATATAAATGAAAGTTAATAAGTGTTAATTAGCAATGGTACGCGTAGTTAAAAAATGGAATTATGCTAGCGTCTTGCAAAAAACCGGAAGAAAGGAAGAGAATCTTTTATGATAACGAATTTGCGCTTCCGCTATGTGAATATTTATGGCAACAATTTTAACGGTGAAGTAATATTCACCTCATGTTATTTTAAATAGACACGAATTAAGAAAAACTTGTTTCACTAAATAATAAAACTTACCTACTTAGCACATTAAAGTAAACTGTATATTACTTCAAAAGTATCAAATCTTAAGATACTATCAGACATTGCAAATAAAATTAAAAAGAAAGTTAGTTCAGAATTCCAATTTTCAAAAGTTCTCAAAGTCTTGAAGTCTTACACAATTATCTCAATAGCTTATTGAATACTATTTACATTTAGTGGTGTCTTATACACAGAGGCAGTACAGTATAGTTTTACTCAATAGGTTCAAAAAGAAGCACAACTATAACTTGCACCGAGTAAACGGAAACTTCTGAAATTTGAAAAGTGTGCTTGTCAACGTACAGTGCCTGCTGAACTTTAGTGTGGTACTTAACCTTAGGATCTGTAATCTGAAACATGTTATCCAACACCTAGAAGGTGTGGGTTAAGGATGCAACGTATATGTTTATACCTAAGGTACCAAACACCAGCTTACCAGATAAGTACTTAGATGTATGTTCTTTAACTTCGTAAGCATGGCGAAGCTTTACGAGGCACTACTTTTCTGTACGGCAAAGTTCAACGCGAATCACGCGTAAACGATGCTGTTAACGTTAGTGGTTGAAAATAAATTCGTTCAATCCTTGTTGTATATTGCACGTGGTGTGCATTCAAGTTTGCGAATGCATCTCATATTTCAAGATCGTCAGATTCTCTGGAGTACCGGGATTCTTAAAAATATAGAGATTCATTGTATCTGTTTGAGAATTTCAAGAACCCGAGTGATGTTTCAAACAAATCCTTGTCTATAAAGTTAAAGGAATAGTTAACTTTTATAACGAAGATTGTACATGTTTGAATTTCTAACATCATAAGAAAGAATAATATAACAGTCTATCTCAATACGCTTCGAAGGAGATGCTTTTCCTATGATGTCTGTGAATAGCACTTTTAAAATACCCTTTCATACAGGCTATTTCACCTAACTTGATCATTTTAAATATAACGCTTGTTTGTAGTAATAAAAAATATTTCGGGAGGAGAAAATATTCTGCTTGATGGCACCAATATAGTGATGAGCCGATGGGTATGTTTCTAAAGTCTGATCCAGATTCTTAGAATTTTAACAACAGTTTCAGTCATGAAAAGTTTCAGTCAGAAGTTGTGTAGTATTAAGCTCCTAGGAACAACGCACCATTATACTGGCTTTCGTGGACACTATCTCTCTTTACAACGAGCCACTATAGTGGCTTTTGCAAATGTCATCGTAGGTTGCATTGTGCCACTATAATGATTCACTCTACTGGTTCACTAACACACTGTTTCAATTGAATGATTGTTTTCACGTGTTTCGATTCACACTTTTTTGTCTTCGCCACGTTTTGTAAGAGCATTAACAAATCCCAGTAAAGTACATTACATGTTGTTAACGCTCGTGGTTGAAAATAAATTCGTTCGAGCCTTTCTGTATATTGCACGTGGTGTGCTGACTAAATTTGTTTTTATTATACTATGACTATTTCCTTACTCGAAGGACCACTCCAGACTTGGGGACCATATAAAACTAATACGAGCTGTTGCTGTTGCTACTGTTAAAAGTCGAATGTATATTTCTTATAAACATGGAAACACGGTATGCACGAACAGTTTTTATAGAATAAGAGTGAGGGAAACAATTCTTAATTTCTATTGGCCATACAAAATGGAATGGAACTGGAAGCTTGAGTAATGTATGATGAGCCTGGTTTTTTCCAAAAAATGACAAGCTGTACCTCGACATGAATACAAACTGGAAATGACGGATTCTATTACTAAAATTAAAGTTTCTGGCAATGAGATGTAAAACAGTAAACCAAAATATTCCATAGAATGCAACGACTCCATGGATGTTATTGCTAGTATAGGTAGAGAAACTAACGAAGATCTGGCCTCTCGCTATGGAACTACATTCTGAATCTTAATAGTGGGCCGAAACAGACACAACATTATAATATGTGACGGAGGCTGCTGTTCTCTAGTATATAGGAATCAAGTTTTTGATGATTAAATTATACTTTTTCCTCAAGGTATGTAAGAGTGAATATACAATTGATAGTGAGGATGGCTAGAGTTGCTAGGGCCATCGTAAATAAGGGATTTTTAGCGAGGATTTGAACAGAGTAGGAGATCAGGTCACTTTCATCCCATTGCTAGATGATGTTTTCCAGGCCCATAGTAACGGCAATTTTGTATTTTTCCTAAAGTGCGAAGTGGGGATGCGTTTCTCATAAAACTTTGAGGAAGGCATTTTGTTGACGACTATTTTAGAGAACGAACAGAAAAATCGGGCGATAATATTTGTAAAACTGTTCTATGTGAAGTATAGCTATTCTTGCAGATATGATACATATACTTCAACGTTGATAATTTATTTCTTTAGAAAATTTAAAAAATATGTAATTTCCAAATGTTCCCATATCGTGTATTAGTGCAAAGAGGTGCACCCATGGTGCTTAAACTATTTGGCGTTACGTTTTGTAATATACTTTTGTGGGATTTGTTAATATTTGTGAAGGCAAAAAAGTGCGAATCAGAATAATATGAAAACGATTATTCAATTAAGACGTTGAGCAAATGAGCCAGTAGAGTAAGCCACTATAGTGGACTGCCGTATAGAGAGATGGAATCCGCGAAAATCGCTATATGTAACAGTCGTTCCTAAGAGGTTAATTACAAATGTTTTGAAATACATTGTACTATGCTAAGATTCAACATGAATTGTTGGACGAGTTTCTCATTACAAAACAGTAATGCCAAACATAGCGCCAGACCATGACATAGGAGATCAAATAACATTGTTCTCTGTTAACAGTGCCTACCGTAACTGAGATGATTGTATTGTGTATTTGAGGTTTTCTAAATCAAAGAAAGGAAAAGCACACGAACGGTAATTACTATTGATGCCGTTTACTTTGTCTGCTAGCAAGAGAATAATTGTGTATACCAGATACGCCGATTAGCGTTGAGGTAGATGCTTCCGATTACGCAATGAGATTTGTTTTACAGTAACACACAGTCATTGCCCTGCAATTAGAATAACGGATGTATTATCGCATATCGCGAATATTATCGTAAATTTTTAGCGATATAGACGCAGTAATATTTATTACTATTATTATTAAAGAATTGGTAATGAGTAACATAAGTGCGATATAGGATGCAGAGGCTGTATTATTTGAACTACTTTTTTAAGGTGGTATAATTCAATATAGATGTAAATTCAGTATAATTTACATCTTTATTTATTTTAATTTATTTTAATATAGATGTCCACTTTTCATATTTATAGTAATCCAATCAGTGCTCTACAATATTCTTATAAATTAGTCAAAGGAAGTTTAATTGTGAAATGTTGTTGTACGTATGTTTTCTAATGTGGCATCAGTTTATTTGAGAGAATCAGTAAATAAGACAATTTTTTAATCGTAATAATTATCAATTATTATAATTATAGTGTGCATTGTTATTGAAGTGTTTACAGTTAGCTAATAAAAATAAGATCCACGAATATTAATAAAGAAAGAAGATTTTTTAATTCAAACCAGGAAAATAGTTCCAGCAATATTAACTTAACACTGGTTCGAGCTAAATACATGTAAATGCGAAGTAAAATTGAAATATAAATAAGTTTATTATTACTAGTTATTTTAACAAAGTAATTTTCTTTTCACACGTAAATAGATCATTTGTTCTATTTAACATTTTTATTAGTTACTACAGTGCAATAAAATGTAACAGATTTGTAAAAGCATTATTAAAAGCATTATCAGAATTGATTGATGTTTACCAATATTTTTAAGTTGATTTAAATCCAAATCCTTAAATATCTCAATGCATGAACCACCTTTACCATTTTTAACAGCAACAGCTCATATGTGCTTAAACAAAATGTAAATAAATATTTGCTATTACAATTCCAATCATTTAAACTGTGTAGATGAATTTATGACAAACATTCATTATACAAATGGGCTCGAAAACGGTATAATTGATTTACTGTTTCGCCTTAAAACAATCACGGAAATTATTCATTGGCGAGTGGACTCCGTTATCAGACCACGTATAATAAACATATTTTAGAGATGCGTGTTGAAATCATTGGGTTTGAATGTTAACCGTAAATAGACAATGAGAATTGATAGCTGAAATATTAGGATAAATTTTGCAACAAATGCATAATTTTAAACGCAACAGCATATAGACAGACGTGTTACTGTATTATCAAAAATGCCGAGGCGATAAACTCGTGTCTTATACTGATATTTATTATTATATCAGTATTTTTGTAAATTATCGTATTCTGTATTGAAATTGTGCCACGCTTTATCCGTTACAAGAAAAACAAAAATTTTTTATTTATTTATTTATATTTTTTATTTATTTATGAACAATGGATAATTCGATGTTATTTTGAAGTGTTCTGTTCGTTATTTAATTGAATTTTGATATTAAGGCTTCTTACTAAACAAGTGTATTATATGGGAGCAAAAATGCTTGTTCACAACCTTGGTCGACCATTTCGATCGAATCCATCGCCATCTCAGAATCGTCAGTGTTTTTCATTAATAATTGAAAAACTAAGCGTCAATTAACATTCTCGTAACGGAAAAAGTTGTTTAAAATCATTTATAAACAATAGCTGTGTCTGATGTTTATTATTTTTACATATTTTACGAATTTAAAGTAGGTGTGTGTTAATACAGTTGTTAATTATTAGATTAAAAAATTTGTCTCGTTATATAAAAAAGTTATTTTTCCTTAAAGTTTGCGAATTTGTAATTTTGCATTTTTATAACTTGCGTTAAGAAAAGTTTTCAATATTTTATTTCTTCCTTTCAAGTATCAAACAAATTCGATTCACTCGGTATAAGTTAATGATAAATAATTATTTCATGCCCCATCTGTGAATAATAAATAACTGAATTTTCTTATTAATTATTTCATTCGTTATTTGATTTAACTTTAACATAACGGATTTCTATTATGGAAGTACGTTATCACGGTGCAAATGGACTTTCGCGATCAACTGTTTCGATCGAACCCATCGCTTTTTCATTTAGGTGCGTGTTATTCTCACGCTCTGATTGGTCAGTATTTTCCATTATGAAAAACTAAGCTTCAACCAACATTTTGGTAAAGGAAAAAATCGTTCAGTATCGCCCGAGTTACCACCCCTTGAAATTATGCTCACCAATACCCGAACTCTATCGCACATTTCTTGTATACTACATGTGTTGTCCTCGCTAACTGCGCATCTATGTATATCATCTGGCGCCAGCATTCAAATTTAGATTTCTTCATTCCAACAATATTAAAAACAATTTGTGGGTCTATGAATTCGAAAATCTAGAACTTTGATACGAAGAAAATTAGAAACATGTAACGCGCTATAAAGTGCGTAGCTCGCTCGCATTAACTCGGTTCGACCGAAAGGTAAGAAAATCTTTACTTCAAGGCTGAGAAAGAGGTTAAGTAGTAGGACGGAGAGTTCGGTGCACGAAGATTCGGCTGCCCCAAAGATTGGTTTTTGGTTTCTAGTCCGCGAAGGTCTGGTTCCTCGGGACTAGGATAGTTTTGAAAGTAATGTAGGACTTGGTCCGCTAAGATCCGGCTACTCCAAGGATGAGAGGTTCCGTATTATTTCTTTCCCAAAACACGACTGGTATGATTTTTGCCGGTATTTACATGGTTTTTGTCGCCTACGTCCGTCCAATTACGGGTGAATCTTGCCGCGTACAAAGGTTCTTATGACATGGCTTGCCCGAGGTACGGTGGATATGCGACACACGGAAAAATACATTTTTTCTTCTAACTAATTTTCTTATATACAATATTTACATGTTTTATTGTAACGCTTTTGCACTACAACATGAATATTTGGGAATTCCAGAATTGTTGCGTGTGTATACTTATTCTTTACTCAAAAGGAGTATATGTTACGCCCCAGTATATACGTAGTATATTACACATATTCTTTTCTTTTATTACGTTATTCCCCCTTTTCCTTGGGCGAAAGTTCATTACGTATTTATTACGGGACGCTCCATGGACCTGAGGGTCTAATAAATGTAAAAAATATTGGGATCTAAGGTCTAGCCGCGAATAACTCGGTAGAATCTGTTCCATCTTGGATGGGATATGTTATCACACACATTCGAATTATTTGTTTCAGTCTTTACAAAGTTTTTTAAGCGATAAAACATTTACCACAAATGAGGATGTCACAAATCACTCGAATCAGTTTTTTATAGGTAAAGATTAGAAGTTCTTTGAAAGTGGAATCATGCAATTGCCAGAAAGGTGGCAAAGGACACTGAAACAAAATGGTTAATATCTTAATAAACTATTGATATACTCTAAGAGAACTGACGTCTGTTTTCATAAAAAAAAGAACAAAATTCCTTTCCGAACAACCCAATATATGTATAAATCTGTCAATTTCCTTTTGAAGGGATCAACTATAATATGGGTTATACAAGATTAGTTGTGAGACAACACAAGAGCGAGTAATCTCAGCTCGAAACAGGCACATTGCACATAGAGTGTCTCATTTAGGTTGACAGTGTACAAATCTCTGAAACGTGTGATTTAAAAGAAAACAAACTGACACGTGTCCTTTAGTATTTTGAGTGGGGAGTCGAAAGGCTTTATAACTTTTTTAACCAGTTAAGTCTTTTTGACAACTATATCCGTCATGGAGATGTGGCCGAATTTGATGTCATGACGACCATATCCGTCATGTGTAAAATTTGATATTTAAATTGTAATTTTGGCAAAAACTAAGTTATATTCGTAAATTGTAATATGTTTAAAATGTTTAGAGGTTACGAAATGAAATAAACAAATAAAAAGTGTAAATGATTTGAGATGGATTCATAAATTTTTGAGTCGTTTTACTCGTCATGATCATCGCGACACTAGTGCGCGCTTTACAAAAGAATCGCCACAGTTAACTGGTTAAATGGGACACCCTGTATATCCTAATATTCAACTACTTATATCTTGAACACGAAGACGCAGATTGCAAAATGGTAAAGAAATTTTCGATTTATTTGTGCGATACGAACCGTAAGTTCGAGGTGCACGACATTTTCATACACTCTATATGTTAATGCGATTCGCATCTTGCGGTAGATCGTGGTATTACCCAAGATGACGACGTATAAACTTAAATACTTCTTAAAAATCTAATTTTTCTATTATTATTATACATTTATTTCTACATTTGATAATTACTTGTATTTAGGTACATTCTATGAAGATTAAGAGATTTTTATTACATTTTTATAACATAATTTAAATATTAAATTGTAATTGTAAATTAGTGCCACAATTCACCGCATGGTGTGCATGAATCGCAATTAATATATATAGCTGTATATGACGTCACTCTGTCCCACTTCTGGCAACTCTGCTCGACACGGTCATTCGCAGCGCATAATCTGATTTAGATCGATAAGGTAAAAAATGGTAAATTTATTTTTGTACAGAGTAATAAATACAAAAATTTCTACCGTATACCCTTTATGAAATGAAAAGGAAAGTTATTTTTATCATGAGTAAAATAATAGTTTGATTTTCTCATTCAATTGTTGTGATGTTCCAATAAGTATTAATATTATTTTATATTTTATAGTTGAGAAGTTATTGTGTGGTTACATCTTCTCAAACTCTCGTTTTCTAAAATATATTGAAAAATATTAAAAAGTCGCCAGACATTTCGAATATCATTATGTGTGGTCATTGCCGTAGATGGTGCAGTTATTACTGGAACGTAATCAATGTTTGACCAGGACTGCATGTTAGAAATAGATTCGAACATTAACTCACCGTTAGTTGCGTATGTATCTACGAGATATATGGCCGACCTTTTACAAAATAATTACAAATTTAATAATTCTAGAAAATGAAGATTTTTGTAGTTTTCGGTAGATGTTTTTTGAAGCCCTTTCTAGAAGTATAATTCGCAGATTAGAACTCTTAGCCACTAGAAAATTTCCCGATTGCCGTGTTTATAGTTTGTTCCGCTTAAAATTGCATGCAAATATAATTTGTAATTAATATTTCAATATAGAAATCAAAGCTAGTGATTCTCCTGACTAATCTCAAAAGTTTGTAGAGTATTTTGAATAAATTTGCAAAGTATTTTGACGTTAAATGTAGCAAAATTTAACACATAAGGGACACAACTAAAAATTAATATAAAATCTTTTTAATATTTTTTTTAACTTGATAAAACTTCTAAATCAAAAGCAGAGAAAAGTAATCATAAGAACTTTCATATATTAAAATAACAAATTAATAATTTGTTAGATTTAATGATTTCTTGTATTTTGAAATTTTTTTTGTTTGCCTGTATATATTTGTGTTGTGCGCTGCTAACAAACCTGAAGTGCAGCGCGCAATGGCAACTCATTTTTAACAAATGAATGGACGATAGTCAATTTTTGTCTTCTCCACGTACCAGTCGTCGTCGCGCATTGTACACGAGCTTTCTTTATAAAGTTTAATACGTTGTTCCTTTAAATAAATATTCTAAAACTGACTCTATGGAAGTTATTAAGCATAATTAAAAAGATGCATTTTTTGATAGATCTGTTACATTGATACAACTTGCCCACTTACATTACAAACTAGAATGTGTAAACACAATAAATATAACTACCGGAACATGTCACTCTGTACACTGTTTTATCCACCTGCTCCCACCACGGTGCAGGTGCACCAATCACCACCAAATTCAATAGGGTTCTTTTACTACCTATAGAGAACCTATGTACCAAGTTTCAAAAGAATCCGTCAATGTGGCGAGGAGTTATCGTGATGACGGACGGACGGACAGACAGACAGACAGACATCGTATTCGCATAAACTACCTTTTCAACATTTTCAATGTTCCGGTAGTTAATAATTGCGCACCTAAATGTTAATCGACAAGAATCGAACTCTCTATAAGAATTTAAACAGTACTTCCACGTAAACTCGAAGCTAAATCAAACAAGTTTAAATTCTCTCCAATTATTTACTTTAAGAAACAAAGTAAGTACTCCTAAGTAAGTGGAAACGGACACTACGGTTTGAAATATCACGAAAGCTTTATCTGAAACTCTTTATTTACTTAAACTCGCTTTTCTTAATTATCATTGAAATTCACTATTATGCTTATATAATAGTCACTATTCACTAATATACTTATATAATTGTCTGAGCGTCAGCGAAGACTATAAGATGAAAAATGTAGGGAAATTACCCACGCTAGGGCCAAAACTACTGGACCAATCTCAACCAAATTTTGAACTTACAATTAGCATCCTTATGGCATGGGGCATTGCAGATGAAAATTTGGTTGAGATTGGCCCACTTTGACAAAATTAGTTCTTTTTTTGCATAATAGATGGCGCTATTATAAATTAATTAATAAATGGCATAAATAATGCTAATAGCTTAATAAAATGATTAAAATGATTTTTTTTATCTTATATTTTTTTTTATTTTTTTTTTTTTATCCTACTTTGAATATAAGTTGTAAATTATCTTTTCATATTGTTTTTCGCATAAATTGCTTGAATTGATTCCATAATTTTCACATATTACAAATTTCATCCACAAAAATAAAAAAATTTTTAAACTTAATACAATTGACATAATTTATATGAAGTATAATCGATAAAATAAACAAACTAAATATTATCAAAGTTATAGAAGTTTTTAACAGCATAAAATGAAAAAAAAAGCTCGAGGCTAATGCTATTTATATCTTTTCAAATCATAGAATGAACGATTGATTTTTATTGGTGTAGCACAATCAATCTATATACGCACGCTCAGACTTCACTGTTATCAACAGTAGTCTAGTACTTATATAAATAATACTTATATAATTTTAATATTATAGTATATTTATAAATAATGCGAATAAATTAGTAATTAATAGTTTTCAAATATTCAGATCATATTGGAAATTTAGTTCAGTATAAGATCGAGTTTGCGAATGCATCTCATATTTCAAGATCGTCAGATTGTTTAGAGTACCGGGATTCTCAAGAAAGTCGGGATTCTTAAAAATATAGAGATTCATTGTATCTGTTTGGGAATTTCAAGAACCCGAGTGATGTTTCAAACAAATTGTATCGTCGAAATCGTTCCAACATGGAGAGATTTCGTGTTTCAAAATAATGTATGAATTTGATTGAGGTAGAGGGTAAATAAAAATTATTTGGACGTAATTGAGCCTCAAAAATCATGATAATTTATTGGTTCGAATGATTCGAATTAGGGGAAAAAGCCTTGCGGCATAAAAAACCCCTTACAAAATTATGTATTCGTTAATAATTATACAGTGAAAGTGTGTGTGTGAGTGTGTATACGTTATGTATATGACTGAGTTATTCGTTATTTGATTTGAGGAGAACAGGGTCTCGCTCAGTATAGTTCAAGGATCGGCAATCTGCGGCTCGCGAGCCACATACGGCTCTTTGGATGTAAAGCTGCGGTTCCTCAGTTCCATACGCAAATATTATTTATTTTATCAAAAAAAAAAAAAAAACAATTATCTAATATTGCAAGCGCTGGAATCGCAACGCATCGAATTACCAAGCGCTGGAATTCCAACGCATCGAATTACCACGCGCTGGAATTGCAATGTATTGAATTACCAAGCGCTGGAATTCTAACGTATCGAATTACCACGCGCTGGAATTCCAACGCATTGAATTACCACGCGTTGGAATTGCAATGCATTGAATTACCAAGCGCTGGAATTCCAACGCATCGAATTACCACGCGCTGGAATTCCAACGCATCGAATTACCACGCACTGGAATTCCAACGCATCGAATTACCAAGCGCTGGAATTCCAACGCATCGAATTACCACGCGCTGGAATTGCAATGCATTGAATTACCAAGCGCTGGAATCGCAATGCATTGAATTACCAAGCGCTGGAATTTCAACGCATCGAATTACCACGCGCTGTAATTCCAACGTATTGAATTACCACGCACTGGAATTGCAATGCATTGAATTACCACGCATTGGAATTGCAATGCATTGAATTACCAAGCGCTGGAATTCCAACGCCCTTCAGTTCCATACGCAAAAATGATTTATTTTATCAAAAAAAAAACTCATTATCTAACATTGCCATATATATATTATCTACTTTGTTGTGAAGAACACTACTTATATATGAAAAAATAGATTATTTTTTATTATCAAAAAACTTTATTTATGCGAGTACTATTTATTGTTGGCAAGAAAAAATTTTGTGGCTCTTTAAAAGTTTTGAAATTTTGTAAATTGTAATTTTTGACTCTTCCGTCTCAAAAGGTTGCCGACCCCTGGTATAGTTCGATTGGAGGAGAATAAGTCTCGCTCGTCGTGGTAAACCACGTTGCGTGAAGTTATTCACGATGATCTATTCGAGAGGGTAGGACTCGCTCGAATAGTGTTGAGTGTACGAATCAACCACCCTACCGTGGCCCATTTGAGGAGTGCAGGGTCTCACTCGAGGGTCTTTAGCGAGAAAATTATGAAATGTTTGTCCGCAACAGTACGCGTTCTGGGACTGTAAATGAAGGAATTTTTATTCCATTGAAACAGAGTACGATGTAATTGTCCTTGGTGCTTGTAAACAAATATTTGTATTCTCCTTGCATCAGTCGAAATATGTTTACAAGTATTATTATCACGATTATTACAGTCAGTATCAGCACAACAAGCTACAGTAAGGGTATCAATGTAATCTAAAATAAAATTTAAGAACTGCCTTTGTTCCGTAAAGTGCTGTAAATTGAAAGATTCTTTTAGGGGAAGACTTTTTTTCTCAACAACCCTTGGAAAGTTAATGCACAATCTCTTCTTTAAGATTAAAAAAGTTCGGCAATTTTTTAATTAAAGTTGTATGATTTTGTAACTTTTTGAACGATTATAATTTCGAAACACGAATTCAATAACATTTCTTGCATTACATTACCGTACTGTGTTATTTCATCATGTTTTTTACATTTGCATTATCTTATACATCAGTTTTCGAGAATAGTTGCAAAGTTCAGTCGTCAGATAACTATTTTTGTCTCGTATTAAAATAATGAGTTACGGTATATTGCAATACATAAAAATTACAATAAAGAATTTAAATACCTTTGTAACAAATTTACAATTTATAAGGTGTTTAAATTTCAGACATATTGTATAGTTAATCTATAGTAACGTTTTGGAAACTTTTTCTCAGTCATGACTCATTTTTATTATTGAGATTATTTCCTCCAGATTTAATCAAATAAATATTGTCCCATAAATAATTTATTTCTTTGACAAACTGTATACATATGGAAAGAAGAACTTTTATTTCCTGTGTAAAAAAATTAGTGAAAGAAAATCACATTTTAATGAGACGAATGTGCTTATTTTTTGCTGCATACCAAATTAAATCTTGGTGCAATATTTAACACTGTTGAAACATCTTCAATATTTTTCAGCTTTGAACGATATTTAATAAGCGTTAAATCTGAAAAAATCTGGGCGGCGTACCACGTTATATACTTTACGTTTGTGGCGTATTTTGATTCTGAAATAAATTAAATGTTGAGATAGGAGTGTCACCTTTATGGTACTATTATGTTGCGTTTACTGATAATTTTTAACATCCGAGTATAATTTACAGCTCAACTTGGCCAGTGATCCGATTTTATAACTGCGTTGCACAGAAAATCTGATACTAAATTAAAGATAACGAAGGGACTGCGACTAATATTTTTTTAGTATTCATGCATCTGAATTACATTTTTACGACCCATAATTTCGTTTTATGATTCTATCTCAGGTCGCTAACACAGTTTAAGAAAGAGCTGCGTATTAAATAATATTAATAAATAATACTTCATAGTGTATTTTGAATGTACAGTAAAATGAAATTTTCAATATCAATTCGAATTAAGCATATCACGACTCATGTAAATAAAATGTAGCGATTTATAAATAATAAACAAGCACTTACTGTTAGCACCTAAAACCTAACCTTATTTGCATTGGGTCATTAAGTATGAAACTTTATAGCTGTCCGAGTGTGAAGTGCGATATTTTCTATTTTGTGTTGTTTTTTAATTTGTCGACACAAACCCGAGCCATTTTTTGATTGGATATTATATAAATCAGTCACAACAAATGCACGCAATTCGAATATCCGACAGCAAGGGGTTATGGTAACTGTTTGGTGGTCCACCTCGGGTGTTATTCACGGACTTCATATTTACCATATTTGTGATGTGCGTCGAAAGTTAAGTATTTGAGTGCGTCAGGCCAAATATTAACTTTTTATAATTCTTGTCGAAGGTTGTAAATCTTCGTTGACCATGGCGTTTTCATAACCTGTTACAGTACTGGAATAGTTTGTAGAATTATTATTGAAATAGAATCTATAGAGTGGTTCAGAGTCCTCCACACTGGTGTGACCAAGTCAATGAAGGATGTAGTTCATCATTCCACTAGTTGCAATGGTTGTTGTTTGTTGCTGCAGTTGATAGTTATTGCGATTTGGTAATACTAAGTATACTTCAACCAAAGGTAGTTTAAGACTGGTTGTATTTCAACGGAAGGTAATCTAAGACTGACTAATCGCCTCTAAACAGCCAGAAAAGAAAGTAATGGAAGAAACTCAAAACGTGAGGGCGTTACCAAAAAAGGCCAATCAGGACATACTGTTATTTGGAAAACTACTGATTGGTGGAATGGTTCAGCGAATGAGATTGTTTGACTTTTAGCATTCATTCCGAAGTTGTAAATAACGTTTGTTAGTAAGGTGACCCAAACAGTTAAGTGATCTGGGTCCTTGAAAAGAACTAAGTAATGGGACAGACTGCGAGACTGTTGAATGACTGAGTTAAAGTGTCTTGACCCGTCAGATATACAAGGATTTTCGTAAACGTTGCACGCCGCAGGGGTACACAGCTTAAGACCATGGAAACAACTTCTTTAAAGAATGATATATTGGCGTTATAAAACATGTGCTTTTTTGGCCTGTTAGAAAGCTATTGTCAATAGTTAGGAACATCAAGTTATGGAGACGTTCATGTGGTCTAAAATATCCGTTTGAAATTGCAGGAATGAAAGGCTTGACAAAATACCTATAAATATTACTTTAATTACGAGCATCTCGTAACAGTAGCTGAAGACAAATTGCAGGAAATTCAGAGTTTTGTCGATGTGCCAAGCCATAAAGTAATTAGAATTTTACATGTGAAATGTTCGATAGATTAACCGTTAACGATCACACTGAGTTGTGATACGGCTGCAGCCAATTTAGTTTCAATTTTAGCCATTTTACATCTTGAAAATTTGAATTCATACCTTTCTAGAAGTACTAATATTTTCACTATATTTTCCTCAAACTGTTATATTTCAAGAGTGTTGTTCCTTATATTAAAATCGACAAAAATTTTGAATTTGCCACTGTCTTTCTATATTGAAGTTGCCACTGTTTTTCTACATGTATGATTTTTTTGTAAAAGAATTTTTAGTGACTGTAGGAACAGAATTCTATGGACCGCTCACATTTAAACGACTAGACTCATAATCCGCTCACTTGCTACATAACTGGGGTCTTAAACGTCCCATGTACCAGTTATTCTAATGTATGTTATAATATTAAAATAAAATTTAGTTCTTAATAAATTTAAAACAATAGCACTCAGTTTATAGATATTTCTTATACTGCTAAATAAAATTAGTAATAACAAATGTTTTACCTAAGTTTGTCTAAAATAATAATAATTGAGAAACTTCTACGTAGAAAACGTTAGAACAAGCCTTAATAGCTACAAAACAAACAATGACTTTGTTATGTGCTTTCACTATATGTATTACTTAATTTGAAAAATTTCTTGTGACAGAAAGTAATATATATTATCAAATAAAGACGTAATAATAGATAATGTACTTGATAATTCATAACAGTAAATAGCGAAGCTAATAACGGATAATAGACCTTATTAGTTTAAAAAAATTTATTACATCTAATAAGTCCACCCAAATCTGTACAAATAGAAATTATACATATAGTAACCGCATGATCCAGGTGGCAGTGGAACTTCCAAGAATAGTATCCATTTTGCAGAATTAAAATTAATGTAATCTGTTTAAAATTATTCACTTTACACTTGGCTCTTGTACACTGCACTTCACTGCACGAAAACTGCGTGATGAACGAACGCGGTAAATTAACGCTCACCATTTTGCAAGTACAAGTAAAAAAACCTTTATTTCCTGGTTTTCCTACAGACAAAACATTAGAGCGAACAACTCGAATATTAAAATAGTCTGAACGAAAAATTCATTTTTGCAGTTCTGGCCAGATTTTTGCGATTTAGCAGTGCGATTTAACTGTGATACGTTTTGGTATCTAAGATATAGGGAGTCATTCACAGTTCAATAATTATTGCTATAAGACAAATAAAAAAAATTGAAAAGTTGGACACGTTATGTATTCCATGATCCTTGATTGTGAAGATTATAATCGGGATTAAACGTAAAATTTAGTTACGATAAAAATATGAGTCTGATTTATGTGTGAACTACAAGGAGCAAGGGGTTAAAATCAAAACTGCGTGGTTATTTTTTTTTTAATTAAAAAATACAAAAGATATCTTGAAGGCTGTGAGACTAAACAGGAAGAAATTTAACAGTGAAAGTGGCAAGAGAGAATGGGTACCAAGTGAAATGGTTCTGATTACCTTCGAAGGTGGTTTTTTGCCTGATTTTATTAAGGTCTATAGCCTTTATGCATGAAAATTGAAGTCTACATTGAACCTGTCAAAGTATGTCCTAAGTGTCATCGTTTTGCGCATTCAGCCAAATTTTGTAAAAGATTACCTAGGTGTGGGTACTGTGGGCTAGCTGAAGAACATTCAGATGAAGTTTACAAGGTACTAAAACTTTACACTGCAACAGAGATCATTTTTACACTTGTCCACTATGAGGGTAATCAGCAAACTCATTCCTGTATAATAATTTGATGCATTTTTGTTTCCGAAAAAGTCTTCTGAGGGTTGACACCGAATATCAGGAAATTTTGTCGATTTTGATACGGTGGACTTTGGGAATAAAAGTAGAATCTGAGGATGATTGGCTAACTCATGTTGCTTTCATGAAGGAAAGTATGTATTGGCGACTCACAAAATCCTGGGTAGATTGCTTCACATATGTACAGTTTAGCGTTATATTGTTATAATAATGCCACATTTCCTTAATAGGTAGTTCCAATTTTGTTGTCCTATTCCGCAGGAAAGAGATGTATGCGAACTTTTCTTTTAGTAAGTAATGTCTTACTAGATAAGCCTGCCGAAACATTCGACATATTAATGATAGATTAATAAAATTTAATAATAAAGACTTAAAAAAGTAAAATTTTAAATTTAAAAAAAAAATTTTTGTCACTTAAAAAAGAATTTTTTACAGGTTGACAAAATTTGATTTTAGACTAATTCGATCACGCTGATTCCAAATCTGTGATCCGATTTTTTCTACGACTTGTAGTTCTCGAGAAATAAACTGTTGACACGATAAGGCGTTTAATAATGTCTTATTATATGCTATCATTCTACGTCTCAATTAATTTTACAATCGGGAACCGCGTAGTTTTGTGCGAACTCTTTAATACAAGTGTACACAGCTAAATAGTCAAATGCATTGACAGTCCAGTTTAAATAAATTCAATAAGTGGAGTTAACTACTTTGATTTGCAAACCGTATAAGGCGTGTTGCAAAAGTTCGAGAACTTCTGTAATATATTTTTTATTTATTACACGAAACTTAGCATGCATATAGCAAACCAATCGATGATTATATTGAGATGAGATTCATTTTTTCCGTCGATCATTTTCCGTATCAGGAGTCCCTGAACTTTTCGAACGCTCTTTGTATTTCAATGATAGTGATATTGAACTTTTCATTGAATAGGTTATTGAAATATCCGTCGAAGCATCGACGATATGGTATACGAAATAAAACTGGGAATGAAGTGTGACGTATGTTGAAAATTAAGCAGTTTACATTTTACTTTCCTAACAAACTTATCTTGATGATTTTCATAAAACATCCAAAATAATTTTTTTATTTCTGTTTATTTTGGATTGGTTTAATCAACATGGATGAATGTATAAAACTTAAATTTCTTCAAACGTAAATTATTTTATAGAATCAATTATGGATGCAAATTTATAAATTCACAAAATAAAATATATTACAAATTTTAAATTAACGTTGTACTTATTTCTTTTCGAGACATGGTAGTATTTTTAGTAAAAATTCCCAATGTTTTGTCAACATTGTAGCTAGTTTTATCGAGGGTCAGAAGACGCACTCATAATGGTGTGCGTTGGAAAAACACTCTATATATAGTGCCTGTGTTCATATTCCGGACCGTTGATCAGCTAATCAAATTTTAGTTGGTTAGTTGATCAATTAAAAAAATGGGGGTAGGTGGTCCAGATGGGATTAAGACAAAGACTCGTGTTTCCGTCGGATGCTTTTTATGGAAGAAATTGACTACTTGTATAATAACAATTATAACAATTATTTGACATTTCTAAATGTGATTGGAGTATTTAAAACGATGTTGAAACTGACATTCATAATTTTTTATTTTTTATTTCGATTTCCAATCTTTCTTAGTCGCACCCTCTAAAACTTTGACATTTGCTGAAAAAATGATTTTGATGAAAAACAATTTTATCAGTAGCTCCGAGTTTCACAGAAAAGTAGTTTACATGAGTCAATACATAAAAATCTATGAAAAGTTTCAAATTCGAAATCGTTAATGATGCCTTGAACAATTGTGCAGATGTACAAAGATGACTGTGAGTCAAATTTTGTAGATGTCATTATAATTACTGATTTTAGTTAAAATATTGGCAAAATATGGTTTCCTTCTTACATACAAGTAAATGGCAGTACTAAAGAAATATTGTGATGTGCACTACAAAGTTACCACGTCCATACAATACAATTTGTAACCAAAATTAGAAAACTGAACAACTTTTTCCTTTACCAAAATGTTGGTTAAAGCTTAGTTTTTGAATTATTAATGAACAACACTGACCAATCAGAGGGCGAGAATAGCGCGCGCTCGGATGCGAGAGCGACGGGTGCAAGCGTGACGATTGACACTGGTCATGAACAAACAAATCGCGCGACAAAATTGCTCTAAATATTCATCTTCATTTTCGTTTCATCGATACACTTAGTTCCGTTAATCAATGTATACTTAGTAAATTTTGTAACTACTTCCCGGCTGACGCATTATCGACGGTGGTAATTACGTTACCGATGTCGCGCGATTTGTTTGTTTACGGGCCCTCAAGTGCTTCAAACCAAGATTGAAAGTAGTCATTCAAGCAGAGGGAGAATATATTGAAGAAAAGGGTTCTTTATACCCTTATTAACAATGTAGTAAAAAAAAGTTGTAAATATTTCCGTTTTCACAATAAAAATTATGTTTGAAAGTAATCTTTCATTTGTTCGGATTTTGGCGCCGCACCCTGCATGTATAAACAATAGACTGGCCTCCTATTTCTTCTTTTCCTGTTTTCAGTACATATTTTCACATGTTCGCCTGTATTATATGTACATGATACGTGTGTAGAACAATAAAAAATGCAATGTTTCAATACGGTAAAATTCCAATTTAATATTGTTATTTCCTTCAACCACAACAAAAAATTATTTGCAACTTCAGAACTGTTAGGTTTTTAACTCATGTTTATTGCACTTTTATGTTATTAATTTTGATACTCTTCTAATTAATTTGTTATAACGCGGAAAACAATAAACATCGATGGTTGAACCTAAAAGGACTGTTAATTAATAAACTTACCCTTTTTATTTAAAAAAATAAATAAGTCACTATAAACACGTGAGGCTGCTAAAAGCATTTGATACATTTCATTTTGACAAGACTGTCCGTAATTATGTCATAATATGAACATTTTGAAGTAAGAAATGTTCAATATACAACGTCTTCGGCCAGTTACAACACTAAATAAATTTATTAAGTACATCAAGAATTAAGGATTTTCTTGGTTAAGAAATTTACTTTCTCAATTATATTATGTTCAACCCCTAAAACTGCAAGTGACATTAACGTTGTATGAATCATGACAGAAGATAAATAGTTCTTCATTAGTTTTAATTTGGTAACCAATTGTTCTCCACCTGCAAGAAAATTAATTAACTAAGTCATTTATTATATGAAAAACAATAGAAATATTATAATAAAAGCAATTATTAATGAATTTTTATACAAACATCGAGTCAGTTCCGATCATTATACTTGCATAAAAGTTATCGTGCAATTTAAATTAAAAATTTTTAAATTGCTATATCTGTTTCACTTAGCTAATTATATCTTACATAAATAAATATACAAATATTATAGTCTTATCTCGCATATTTCGGGATCACAGTTTTTATTTCAACGGTATTGAAGTTCTAAACTACTGAATGTATACAGGGTGTCTCACAATTAGTGTAGGTTCTTGAAATGGGGGGTAGCTGATGTGATTCTGAATAAGATTTCCCATTGCAAAAATGGGGTTTGAAACTTCGTTTTTGAATTATTAAGGAACAACACGGACCAATCACAGTGCGAGGATTATTACGCGTTGGACTACTACACGTCGAATATCTGCGCGTTGGATTACTACGCTTTGGATATTCACATGCTGGATTACTACGCGTTAGATTACCACACATTAGATTCCTACGCTAAGAATTACTACGCGTTGCATTATTACGCGTTGGATTACTACGCGTTAGATTACTACACATTAGATTCCTACGCTAAGAATCACTACGCGTTGCATTATTACGCGTTGGATTACTATGCGTTAGATATTCAAATGCTGGATTACTACGCGTTAGATTACCACACATTAGATTCCTACGCTAAGAATTACTACGCGTTGCATTATTACGCGTTGGATTACTACGCGTTAGATTACTACACATTAGATTCCTACGCTAAGAATCACTACGCGTTGCATTATTACGCGTTGGATTACTATGCGTTAGATATTCAAATGCTGGATTACTACGCGTTAGATTACCACACATTAGATTCCTACGCTAAGAATTACCAAGCGTTGCATTATTACGCGTTGGATTACTACGCGTTGGATTACTACGCGTTAGATTACTACACATTAGATTCCTACGCTAAGAATTACTACGTGTTGCATTATTACGCGTTGGATTACTACGCTTTGGATATTCACATGCTGGATTACTACGCGTTAGATTACCACACATTAGATTCCTACGCTAAGAATTACCAAGCGTTGCATTATTACGCGTTGGATTACTACGCGTTAGATTACTACGCGTTAGATTACTACACATTAGATTCCTACGCTAAGAATTACTACGCGTTGCATTATTACGCGTTGGATTACTGTGCGTTAGATATTCACATGACGGATTACTACGCGTTAGATTACTACACATTAGATTCCTACGCTAGGAATTACTACGCGTTGCATTACCACACGTTGCATTACTACGCATTGGATTCCTAAATTATTAAAGAAAAACACGGACCAGTTAGAGCGCGAGGATTATGCCTGCGTAGATACGAGAGCGACCGCTTTAAACGTAACGACTGAGCGCTATGAAATCATTGACGAAATCACAATAACGAATGAATAATTATTTATAATAACAGTCCTCGCAACCAACTCAAACGATTACTATATTCGCGTTCGTTCCAAAAACAAACGCATCGATGTACAAAATCGATACACAATCATGCTCACACACTGCATTCATCATACGGTGTCCAAAATAAAAGATACACAACGTTAATACAAAAGTGTTTATAAAATTTGTATTTTTCTCTAATAATCAATTATTATTATGAAATTAAGAAAAAATGGTTCCCTTTTATCAAGTTTTATTTCTAAGAACTTTATCGATTGAATACAAGAATATTTATTTATAACATTTATAGAGCTTCTTCGTTCGAATATTCACTTTTTTTCTTCACTTCAAAACAATTATATTACTTCGTCAGAACACTCTGATTCAATTGAATCATTATTACTTATTAAAATTAATAAGTAATAACCTTTTGCACTCAGGTAAACCGGTAGCTCGAGACTTTCCGCATACTTGGTGAATTTCTCACAGCTTGTTTAAAGTGATTTCACGTACAAATTCATATAAACAGGGCCGTGCCTGACGGGCGTTCATTGCGTGCACCGCACGCAGGCGGCCGAAATTAAGAGGCGGCCAAATCGTTACAAGTTGTTTACTGGGCAAAAATACAATCGGTTTGTTTTCATTAAGATACGAAGTAAAAACAGTTTCTCTAATCTAATCTATCTAAAAAGAGTTTCTCAGAAATAAGAAATGTATAAAAACTGATTATGTCGTTGTAGTATTTATATACCTAGTCATGCAGCGAATCCGAATTTTTTCGAACATTGCACGAGCGAAGAGCCGAAATAGTTTTTTCAATTGACCGGCGTCGCGTAAGCGGTCTTATTCGTCTTATTAGTCGTATTAGTCTATAGACTAGCGAGGATAAATCGTTATTTGTGTCCTGTGTGTGATTTTTTTTTTAATGTTATCCTGGGGGCGGCCATACAGACTGGCACGCAGGCGGCCATATACCCAGGCACGGCCCTGCATATAAACAACTATTATATTTTAATATATTTTATGTATGTTTACATTTTCTTTTATATAATATTTTATAAAACAATCGCCACGATACATTCTGATTTTCATATAATTACTATATATGTATATTATAATAATGATTTCAATTGTAATTTTTGAAAAATATCAATTAAGTAAATACAGAAAAAAATTTTGATATAAAATAAGAGCAAGTCTTTAAAGAAACACTTATGTAAAACAGTCAACAAAATAGGCAAAAATTTTGAGATACACTCGAGCAGAAAATTTTAACGCAGTAACGTGGTACCTGCCACATTTTCGAGCGATTAAAAAATAATTAATAACTCATATTGTTTCATACAAGATTTAACATGTCTTACTAAAAAATTGTGTAGTACCTAAAGCTTTTGAAATTGTTTATCAAAACAGTTTTACATAGTTTTGTATTTCGATAAAAAAATGTTTAGTATTTAACAAAAATAGTAACTACTTGAAACTACAAAAAAACTACAAATTTCAAACAATTTTTACAAAAACTTAAATTCTACATACGTTAACTACATATTTGTCACAAGTATTACAGTATTCTCAATTTTTACTGTAAGGTGAAGTAGAGTAAGTGTAGACTGGTTTTTGTAAAGTTGGTATTTAAACATAAGTATTTTCAGTCCGGTATGTAAATACTTAACGCTATCGATATCGAACGCTTTGTACAATTACAACTATTTAATTAATATTAACATGGACCTTAACTTTCCTTGTACATTTTGATTTTGATAGGAAATTGTTTAAAATAGCAATTACTTTGTACTATCCCCGAAAATGGGGTAAGAGCGTAACTTCAAGTTAAATACTTTGAAACTTTATTTCATGTGCAATGGAGCAAGAGCCGAATTACTAACAAATCTGCTATAAAATGCTTTTTGCTGCATTATGCAAGTACTCTATACTGCAAACAAGTACTTTTAGCTGAAACATTAAAGGGGATTATAGTGAAATAAACATACTAAATGGAAAAATTTCGCTCATATTGCAATAAAAATAGCCTGTATACGTACTTGCCCCGTTTACGAACTTATCCTACTTCACCTTACAATAGAAAGTAGAGAGTTCTATTCAGAAAAGCTGAAGATGACATGCACATGACCTTAAAATAGCCATCCAAGGTGAAATTGTTACCATCGTCTGATATCTCATTTAATATCCTACAATTTTTGTCTGATACATTTTTTTATATTTATAGCCGCTTCCGAAATATAAGGGTGGGGACAGAATTTAGAAGTAATCAGGACATTGCGATGGTCACCCTGCCTACTGTTTTGGCGCAATGGAATAACTGAACGGTGCGATACGCCTACATTGAGCTCCGCTGACAGCGATCCGCGTTTTGTCGATCTATTTCCCTTGTGAAACGTAAACGAAAGTGATTCGTAACTTCGTTTGGTGTTCTCCACAGCAGAAATGTCTGCTCTATCACGTACAATGATTAGATTTTCACCTAGATCCATAGTTTTTTAAATGAATTGGAAAGTATCAGCAAAAATTGGTGCGCTTTTGGCGTCTTTCTTACTTTGAACATTTTTAAATGTTTACAATGTAATGGCAATTTATATCGTTTTATTTGGAAAAGTTTACAGATTTGTTTTCTGTAAATCGTCACTAAATATCTGTTATGGTAAAAGTACAAAAATTCCCAAATTTGTAATTTACAATTTTTCTAATATTAACTTTTTCAAGAATTGCACGACCTAGAGACAAACGGATTACTGATTCATCTCGCAAAAATTTATAAAAATTTTATAGTGGCGATTACGAACTTACCCCTAAGTGCTAAGAATTGTGTAAGTTCATGTCATATTAGAAGTCCTGTTCTTTGTTACAGTACTTTTTAATTTCATATTTCATTAACAACGCAAAAGACGATTATTTAATATCGCTAAATTCCATTCAAGAAAAAATTACACACAAATATTTTTTGTTAAGCATTAGCAATAAAAGAGGAGTACAGCTCTTAAATTACTTCTGACACTGCTTCTTGAGTAGTTAACGAAGTTATATGAATAAATGTTCTGGTATCAGCGGTGTAATTCAATTAATGAAGAACGAAACGTTAAAGAAACGAGGAAGTCGATTCAACAGTTTGGCTTACATGTAAGACATAAATTAGAGCAGGCTATACGTCTTAATTACGCTTTTAACAAAAGCAAAATTTGATGCTAAAAATTTCAACGAAACTAAAGAAAAGAAGGAAAAACGTATGTAAACGTCATTTTTAACGAGAAAGATTTTAGCCTACATTTACGAATGAATAGATCTCTACCTTTTCAGAAACACTGTATTGGGGTTTCATTAGCCAGAAAGCATGAGGGTAAATTCTCCCGCAAGAAACGAATCTTGCTTCTACTTCAGTGGAACAATTTTACTAAAGTGGAAGTTTTTACAGACATTTCCGTTTGTAACACTTTTCTATATGGAAACGGAATCAAATTCGTAGGAAAAATTTTCAATAGAAGATGAGAAATCGATATTAATAAGGTTGATGGATACGATTTCTTCACTTTTAAGTTTATATATCTGTAAAATGAGCTAGAAAAGTTTTCAAATTAAACACATTGACACATTAGACATAATATTTATTTTAAACAAATATTTTAATGATCCAAATGAAACAAAATTTTTTGTCTTACTTATTGTTGGCAAAATTTTTGTCACTGAGAAGTTCAAGTCATTTCAAGATGAGTGTCGTATACGCTAAACGATTCGAAACAATATTCTTATGTTAGCATCCGAAAAATGTGTGTTAGAAATGTAGCAAAATCTCGCGAATTTGTAAATACGTGGGTGCAATGTTATAAGGAGACAAATTGTGTCGATGATCTCTCTGATCGAGGTTCGAAGCGAGTTACATCGGGGTTTCGAAACTTTATGCATCTTTACGTATAATTTAAATGTCCAGAAGATGATTAAGCTGTACCAAAGGGGTCTCTTAGTATCGGTAGAACATTGGTTTAGAAGAACCAGAGACCATTCGATACTTCAAGAGGACAACGACTCCAAACACCAAAGCCGTTTTTCTACGCAATGGAAAACAGCGAATGGTGTCAACGTGTTGTATTGGCTATCTCAGTCCTCCGAAGGCAATCCAATCGAAAATGTTTCGTCTCTCATGCTGTATAAACTCCGAGGAAAGCGCATTTTAAGATTGAAGAAGCTGTATTCGAGAAATATGCAGATCTCTTCCTGTCTCGTATGCTGCAAAGCTGGTTGAAAGTATGCCCAGACATTGTGCAGGAATAATCGCTAATGGTGATTGGACACATTATGAAGCAAGTGCGTGTTAGTTCTTTAAATGTACTTTCGACCTCTACAATTTTTTTACAGAGAAGATTTACTTGTACTGAGATATCGCGTCCACGTTCTTGTGGAACAGACAGTACTTAATTATTACAGAAAGTCTTTTCGATAACGAATACAAGAATTTGAACGAGGAAAAATATTTAACCGTGTAACATATAACGGCGTGACATACTTGTCCGTACCAAACCGTTAAAAGTACTGAGCGACGTGCAGGTCACGTTCACCTCCATTATCATGTAACGTTAATACTTTAAAGTCACAATGTCAAGTTTATCGACATTATCAAGTAATAAATATTTTAGACATGATGTCATTTTATACATGATGTGAAAGGCTGAGAAAATTGTAAGCTTGGTTCTATCCTTAGTCCTCTCTAGCTTTCTTGTTCGTGAAAAAAAAGGATATTGTTGTAGCAAATGCAATGTAAGGAAAGAAAGTTGATATTATTGTAGCGAATGGAACGTTCTTTGCGTTGTTCCTTGTTTAATTGAAAATTATTTAGTCTGTAACATGGGTGAAGAAGTTTTAGGTAAAACGTCTGCGACATGCAGAAGCAAAAATTATTTTTACGTAGAAAACAGAATTATAAATACTGTGGAATTTCTCGTCTAACATACTAGTAAAACCTGTCACTCACAAATCTATGTTCCTTGAAATACTATTATAGTTACAAGTTTCATTTACAATTAAGAAATGAAGATCTGAATTGTGTATCAATGGTTTCTACAAATCAGAAAGATGAGAAAACTAATGTCTGGACTTCCATTATGCGAAAAAGATTCTAGTATAGAATTTCAAAATAAGTAGTGGCGGGTTAGTAAATTAATGGCGTCATGTAAATTATGGCGAACTATTCTTGTATTTTAATCATTTTAGGTGATTTTAGGTAATCATTTTAGGTGAGAAGCTTTCAGCAAATAACAACATTGTACAAGCTTTTATATTTCAATAAATTTTTGATACGAAAAGTATTCATTACATAATGCATATAATGCTGATGAAACCTTGGAAGATCCAGCAACCCAGACAATCTTGGTTACTCTTCATGAAAAATTATCTTCAGACCGTAATATTAGCGAAGGTCATATTACTGCACTTTTTTGCTCAAGTGCAACTGGACACCATCAGCTCTGTTGACGGCAGAAAATATATGATGTTTTAAAAACCTTCGGTTAGTTTCTTTACCTGTAGCAGCAATAACATCCAAGAAGTCGATGCATTCTATCGAGTATTTTAGTTCATTGCTTTTACATCTGATAAAGGTCACGTAAAGGTCAACACATTATACCTCGTTGTTTTCAAGTTTTTATAAGATTTCAGACTGTTGGAGTAAAAATATACAGTTCCATTTTGTTTAAACCCACTATTAAGTTTTAGAATATAGTCCTATAGCGAGGAGGCAGATCTTCGGTTAGTTTCTTTACCTGTACCAGCAATAGCACCCAAGGAGTCGTTGCATTCTATCAAATATTTTATTGCTTTACATCTGATTGCCAAAATCCTTAATTTTAGCAATAGAATCCGTTATTTCCAGTTTCTATTCATATCGAGGTACATCTTGGTTTTATTAGGAACAGCAACAACTCGTATTAGTTTTGTATAATCTCCAAGTTTGGAGTGGTCGAGTAAGGAAATAATCATAGATAGTATAATAAGAACAAATTTAGTCGTGCACTCCCATACATATGGTATCAAAATGTTCGTCTATGACTACAGGTGTGCAAAAGAAAGAATGTTAAAAAAGAAACTTAAAATATCTTAGGAATTATCGTTTTTTTTTTACTATTATTCCCTAATACTTTTTTTATTCAAAATATTTCAGAGAATCGATTTATCTAAGAAAGACTATATAGTTCCATTTAAAAAGTTATGGGTCTTTTCGTTCCTCCAAAAATATTGCAAAAATAAAAAAAGTGCACACACTATTATATCGGCAATAAACAAGTATCGAATTCTATTTCCTCGACCAGCAACTCCTAAAAAACGAGAAACACTGAAACTTCCAATCTCAAACTCTCCGTTTTCACGAAAGATCCATGATTATGCAATGAAATGTATGAGACTATATTTGAACGAGATACCACCTTTGTCTGTCGAAATTCCAGACGTCAAACTTTCGGAACCAATTCCAAATTATGATATCAAACTAAGATACATGACAACCGATTTGAAATTGAGACAAGTTCGTTTAAAGTTACTCGTCGCACTGAAACTATCAATGACAAAGAACAGCAGTGGTTACATAATTATTTGAAAGGCAATTCGATTTCCAATTTCGACAACTTTGTCATTCCTTGCATTGATAAAGAATAAACTCACTTTACTCGCGTAGCGTACGTACACTAATACTAGTAATAATAATGCAACACAATTGACGAAATATGTAGATTTGGGTTCGGAAATTATTTTTAATGATACTTTAAATACTAATATCTCGGCAGTTCAAAATCCCGACAGCCAAAACCCCGATAGTTAAAATCCTGACAGCCAAAACCTCAACAATTAAAATCCCCAGTGTATTCCTTAAACACGGTATATCAAACGCAAAAAACAATGGAATAAAAAAGACAAAATTTAGTGATTCATTACAAGAATTAACAACTAAATCTTGAAACTCCTACAATTATAAAATTATGATCAAACAGAAACCATAAATGCAATCTAACAAAAGTTAGGAAAATCAAACTAAAACAATGAGAAAATTATTGACGCTCTCTAACACGTAAGAAGACGTGACATGGAAAAACCCTTTGAGCTTAAATCAATAGAAGAAGAAACGGAATACCACGAAAGTTCTCACTAGACAGTGCTTAAGAAACACCTTAATCCAATTGTTTCGAGGAACTCTCATAGACGTGAAGAGTAAAGAAAGAAAATCTCTTAGACAGCTAATTATTTTATTCTGTACTTCGTTACAAATAACGTTAAAACTCATTTAATCCTTTATTTACCGAATTTCTTAAAAGTTTTTAAAACTTGCGCTAATTTTGTTAAATATTTAATTTAGGCGCAAGTAAACATTCCATAGAACAATTTTCATTATAAGTTATCAGCAAGTTCATTAATTACATGGGAAATAATTTGAGATAAGTTTGCATAAATATTTGATGATTAAAATTGTATTTCAATATGAGGACATTATAAAGTTCATGAAATGTGGTCTTTTTTAAAGATGTATATTTTCTGCGATTTTTTAAGGCATACAAAACTTTTTTTGTTGAACAATTATTGAAGTTAAAAGAAGTTCCGATATTCTCTAATGCTTCGACACGGACATTTTCATGTACAAAATTAATTGTGGACATTGTTTTGTATGACACTTTTTAAATGCGTCGTTTGTGATCTTAAAAGCAACCATAATGACATTATAATGAAAGAGGGCGTCATAAAAGTCGACATTAAAATGCATTTTATCCCTCGTCTAACGTGATGTTGCACAAAGTTATAATCGATTCATTAAGTTGTCCCATTTACTTTTATTGCATGTAACTACATTAACGCGATTTGTACGTGGAAACAATACTAATTTCCAACTTCTTTCTCATTATGAAGAACTTTATGAATGCTATCATATTTCATATATCTTGTAATATTCCTTAATGAACATTCATTGAGCTGTATATTGTAAACTTGTGTGAGAAATGAATAATTCTATTATTCAGAAAAACTATACAAATTGTTATTAATATGAAACGTAAATATTAAGTCTTAAAATTGTTTAATGTAGACATTATAATAAATTTCATTAAAGATGTTAAATTAGTTAAATTCAGGATGTCATTCGTAGTACTAAATTATTTAAGTTAGTAAATTATCTAAAGTATTATAATAGAAAATGAGTCATATCCTCTAATGTTCTTAAATGAATGTATAGTAAAGCTCTATTTATCTATAGTCCATTTATCTAAATAAATTAATATTCAGTTGGAATTAAACGAATTTTTATTAACCAAAGTGTCACCAAAGCAATAATAAATGTTTTTAAACTTTTGCTTCTGTTAAAAATAAAGTATATAAATAGCGTAAAAAGTACACACTTTTGAAAACAAAGTATTATGTCCATATACGTATAATACTATTATACACGTAAATTGTAAAAGTGCAAAAGGAGATCATTGCATTAAGAGAAAAAGACTTAATATGAAATATTAAAATTTAATCTTCGACAAAATCCGTTTAATTTTCTCCAATCTGAATTTGAATTTTAACATTTGTTTGGAAAAGAACTTTTAAAATGAAGTAACAAAATAAATAATTTTTTTGATTTAATATAAAATACAGTTTTATAGTAACATTCGTCTTTATACAAATAGATTTGAATTTTATTGTCATGTGTGATAATTATTAGATTTTCGAAACCAGGTGTAAATTGTTATACTCTATTTCTAAAGAAAAAATATGGCGAATAAAGCGAAGGTAAACTTTTCGTTTTTAAATTAGATGATGTGATAAATGAGTAGTTGAAAATACAGAGTTTCAAAGCTAGAGTGAAACACGGTGACAGAAACTTAATGGACTAGGAATGTATTTCAACAGCAGGAGTGGTCGAATTAATATTTAGGGTAATCCACGGTGAGATGGCTCTGCAGATGAAATAATTCGGTCTTATACAGGGTGTCCCACCTAACTTCACCTAACTAACTTGAATATCTTGCTTATTTTTTTACGAAATTAGAAATTGTCAAAGGAAAACGTTATTTTTTTCAAACGATTAAATATTATGGTGGTTAACCCCTTCCTGTACTTCGACGAGTGTCACTCGTGACGCACTCGCAGCTCAAATGTGACAAACTTTACTCAAATTTAGAACACTCTTCAACTTAAAATTTGGGACTAACTATAATTTGCACAATCAAGGATCGCTGAATATAAAATACTCGCAACATTTTAATTTTCGCTAAAGATTACGATAGAGAATAAAATATCGAAATTTTAAAAAATTATTAAAGACTACTGGAACTAATAAAAATAGCTGAATTTTTTGTTAAGGAGTGACTTGTCCAAATGTTAGACATTTTACTTTTTAAAATGAGCTAAACAGTTTTACGAAAAGTGTTTAAAATTTTTGAATGATCTTTGTGAACAAGTTCACACATCATAAGTCATTTCATTAGGATAATTCAGATCACTTGATTTTAAGCATGGAATGCAATTTATTTTTAATCGAAGAATATACGATTATTTTTAAAATGATAAATTAATACAATTGTAGAATTGTTGTAAAAAATAAGCCGTATTAAAGAGTATAACACAACATGATAAGAACGTAATGATGACGTTTTACAAAGGTAGGGACAAAGACGAGCGCGATAAAATAAAAGACATAGGCCAGCCATTATACGAGGGTCGTTCAAATATAACAACTCTAGATATTGATTAAATTTATAATACACCGATCCGTTTTTAAGAAGTGGGCTACCATTCCTCAACTTATTTTATTCACTTATTTTATTCATATTTGTCAGTGACAAATATGAATATACATAGTATTATTAAATTGTCTTAATTAATTATTAAGAGAAAACAATAAATCTGATCATAAAAAATTATTAAAATAAATATAAAAAGTTTGTGCCATAAGATCGGCTTTGCCATTTAGTTCTGGTTTGTTTCTGAAAGTTAAACTGAATCGATTGATACTTAAATTAACATAACCATTGCAGCCATTTAGATCGTAAGGCGAACAATGGAACAAACATTAACTCGTGAAAACAATACCCTCCTTTGTGGAACATTGGGTAATAAATCATGAATTGTTGTGGAATATTTACTATAGAGCTGCCTAAAGAAATTATAACTTCCCCTTTATTCATCAGACTTGAACCCAATTTTGTAGGATTAATTCGGAAAATGAAGATCTATTATATTTTCAACCGACTTCGAAGAAGAGGTTTTCATCCTATTTCTTTTTTGTTTAACGTATCATGACATTTTTTATTCAGGTAAAGTAATTATCCTTCATGGTCCGATTACAGTCTTGTAGTAGTCTGCTTATTCCATTTCTTTATATCAGAAATTGTGAAGATGGCTTAAATTTAACACACAAATTAATTCAAGAACTATTAGAAAACAACTATTTTTTATTTACAATTAATCTACACTCTTTATTCTTTTATTTTAAACGAAATCTTAACTGTTCAAATTATTATACAGCTCCCAGTAGTCACATTATTCAGTTGTTTAAACACTAAGTTTCAAATCAAGCTTAACGGTACAATTTAATAATTTTGTGTATACTGTTAAAAACCGAATGCAAATTTTAGTATAACACGTGAAAGCAATTATATTTTTATTACAATATATTCACTAATATTTTTTAAATAAATGGCCGCAAGCATATCCGACGTTAATCTAAAATCATACAAATGTGAAAACTTCAACTCGATTTCATGTTGAAATTTAGCAAATGTCATAATTTTAAAGAGTGCGAACATGAAAAAGTCGAACAAAAATGTCAAGCTCTACAGCTGATCACCTTAATACATAATTATGTATAGCCGTATTCGTATATTGCATCTCAGTTTTCTAATTTTGGTTACAAATTGTATGGACGTGGTAACTTTGTAGTGCACATCACAATATTTCTTTAGTACTGCCATTTGCTTGTATGTAAGAAGGAAACCATATTTTGCCAATATTTTAACTAATGTTACGGCGTAACAAATAACATATAAAGCAATTTATACATTACAATTTTTGAGACAAGGTTTACGATGTGGCAAAAAAAAAGTACCGTTTTTGAAGACCTTCATTTAGTATCCGTGCCATCTGTGTACCAGCACTAGGATGGTACGTGACAATTTAGTTTTTAGTAAATTCATTTATTGATACATCATTGAGTCGAGTCTTTGGCTTCAGCGGCGCAGGCCATGTCATAAAACTTGCAGACCCAAGGGTCGAAGGGTAACCTGGGCCTGGCAAGTAGCGGTTCCAGGTCCCTCAAGAAGACGTCAGAGATTTTGGGAAAAACCCATTTTCTGTGACGTCGTCCTCCCCGCCATGCAGACAACCCTGTTCCCCTTCCAAAAATGTACCACGCTAAGGGCGCAAAGGAAGGGCGAACAAAGTTTTTAAATACAGTAACTTTGCGGAAAGACAGGCATTCATTCTTTTAACATTCAATCACTAAGTCAATCATTCAAGTATTCATTCTTTCAATCATTTAAGTATTCAGTCACTCAATCATTCAATAAGTCACACAACTATTTGTTAACCACTGTCACTGTTATTAAATAAACAAGTGTTATTTTTGTTGTTAAGAAATCAGCATCCATTTTTTCTCTCAATATTCACTCGCCGTTAAATCAGCGTGTGAAGTGGAGCATACCAGAAAGTTCCTTTCAAAAATAAAATTTTTAATCTTTGCTCTGCCAAAACAACTAAAATCAGTAATTATAATGACATCTACAAAATTTGACTCACAGTCATCTTTGTACATCTGCACAATTGTTCAAGGCATCATTAACGATTTCGAATTTAAAACTTTTCATAGATTTTTATGTATTGGCTCATGTAAACTACTTTTCTGTGAAAGTCGTAGCTACTGACAACATTTTTTTCATCAAAATCATTTTTTCACCAAATGCCAAAGTTTTAGAAGGTGTGACTAAGAAAGATCGGAAGTCGAAAACTTCCACCGTAATGGCTCACAAATACGATGTTTGAAATCCTCAGATGTTTTCCGTGGTTTACGATATGAGCCGTTTATTTTGGAAGTGGCCTAATTCCATTTATCTTAAAATCGAGATATTTAAGGGTTTGCGTTTCAATGAATTTAAAAATATACGTATAGGACATTAATGAGTCGTACTGCTTAAGTGTATCTAAGGGTGTTAAATTTATAGTTCCTATTAAAATAGTGGTAATTATTAAGTGAATAATATGCGTTTTCTTATCAAGAATGGAGTTAGGCCACTTTCAAAATTAACCTTTTAGGTACGACGCGCCACTATAGTGGCTTTTGCGGATATCATCTTTCAGGACGACGCGCCACTATAGTGGCTTTCGCGGATGCGATCTCTCAGGACGACGCGCCACTATAGTGGCTGTTGCGGATACGATCTTTGAGCACACCACACAATTATATTAATAATTATTAAAGCGAATTGTTATAGTTAAAGTATGTGTAATATATACGTTGAGAATATCGGTAAATTTAAAATAGCAAGATTTAGAGTACGTGCTGGACGAGTGTGCATGTGCCGCCGTGTTTTTGTGTATGTAAGAGTGTGCGTGGGATCGATCGACTGGCCGGATCGATACGGAGCGATCAATTCGAAGAATTGAGTCGTTAGAGTGCTCACGTGTGAATTAGTATGAACAATATATTAAATTAACAAATGTAAGTTGTTTAATAGAAACAAAATATATTATTAATTATCCACGCTTCTTAACAATATATTTTTAAAAAATTATGATTTAATCATTAAATACTTCATTTGAATGTTTTCGTGCACAGAACGGGATTGCCCGTCACACTTTGCAGTGTTATATCGATCATACATCGTTCACGTCAAACCCTGCCGTCCAGGGAAATACCCACACGCAGAATTCGGCCGTACCTAAAAGGTTAACAACCAGATTCAATATAAAATTTGAAGGTGCCCAAATCCATTCAACATAATTTAAGATGCTTCAAATTGAAAAAACCAATACTGAATTTATTTTACATATCTTTAAAACACTTCAGGAACATAATTTATGCGATTCAATTAACTACATAACGTGCAAAATTACAAACATAAATTTATTACAAAACAATTTACTACTCATCTACATTTTGTGTGTGTAAAAGGGATTTGAAGTAATCATGATGTTCCGGTGGTATATATCGTAATAGGTCCATTATGTCCTTGAATTTTGCTGTTGTAATTTGTTGTTTTTGTTGTCCAAAAACTGAGGTTAAATTGTAAATACTAATTAATTAAAATTACCTTCATCACTACTTTCCGACATTATCAATAGTAAATATATTATCTTGATTATTTAAGTATAAATGGAGTTAGGCCACTTTCAAACTACACGGTTCGATTATTAAACTAACTCTGAAAACTTATGTGTCAAGAATTATCGTATTTGCTCGGATTATAAGCAACCTGAAATGCTTTACTGATAAATAACATAAAGTTGTACACGTAACCATGATAACCGGAAAAAATTGAAAAACTGAGTTAGGCCACTTTCAAAATAAACGGCTCATATATTGTACTCTTTAATTTACCTTACAAAAAATAGTCTAAAGTTTCGGTGAACGTGGACACCACAGAAATTGTCCACCACAACTGTTTCATGGCAATCTCGCGAAAACCGATTGTCCGTCGACGATCACATAACGCGGATTAAATTCCTCGGATGAGGGTGTAAGTCTCAGCTTATCCCTGGAACTCGTTACTAGCCGGCACGCGTCGTTTTCAAAAACTAATTTAGAAACAACTGTTTCGACTCTGGTCCCCGTAACCAGAGAATTGGCTCGCACGTTGCCAAGTTCTATTCGCTCGAACGATTGCGAAGGAAATATTATGGTTGCAACAAAAAACGAAGTTTTTTCGATTGAGATTGCAAGCAAAGTGAAGATTCGCTGTTGTTCGGATTCCTGCGAAGATGTTGGAGTCAATGGTTCGTATGTTGATTGGTTTTCGTGGAAAGTTGAAAATTCCAATCAGCGTCACTCTTTGAATATTGGACTCTTCCTAGCTTTCTTCGAAATCGTTTATACTATGTCAGTAAGCCGTGCTAGTAACATGGAACAGTAGGTAAACGAATTTTTGCGTTTCTTGCTTTGTCTGTACCAGGATTTCCTTAATCCCTTGGCTACTGTGGGCGTCTATAGGTGCTTAGAAATTTTGCGTGTGTGATGCCTAGAGCGCCTATAGACGCTCACTTTTTTATCAACAGAGTTCTTTCCTAGCGACTAAACAATTTGTATAAAAAAGAGTTATGACGGTGTATTATATTTGTCATTTGTATTATCCTTTGTACATACAGGAAGGATAAAAAATTATATAAAAATACTTTAGAAAAGAAAAGAAAGGAACGCTACATTTTCCAATTGTTAAAAAACGTTCAAGGAATAACTACGTATCTTCCATAGAATGTGTACGGATCAATCGGAATAATTCAATGTTCGGTAATTTACGTCACGCGACACGCTATTTTTCGCGATTTACGTTTGTTGTTTAGGTAAATTTGAACGGCAGGCATTAAAGATGTTTTATAAATAAAGAGTTTGCTGTAAAGAACGATAAGACAGTTTTTTTTGTCTACAACACTAATAAATATGGTAAAGGTTTGTTCAACAAGTTTACATATTTTTGTCCCGTCAGTCGACCATCAACAAAATGTGGTCCAATCAATTGGTTACCCAATATTTCACACCACACATTAACGCTTCATTGACGTTGATGGTCAACTTCTCTCGTCCAGTGAGGATTTTCAGGTGCCCAATGGTGCATGTTTCTCAAATTAATCTGCCTGTGATTAATAAACGTTGTTTCAGTGTTTCAGTGAATAACACTCTTTTTTAAAAAAACATTATCATTGCTCCTTTGATGCAGGAAACACTGGCAGTATTTTTATTCCTTATTGTTATTTGTTAGTTTCACTTTCAGACACATAGTTATAATTTTCATTGAAATCATTCTCAGCCATATTTCGCTTAATACAATAAACCACAATTTGTAACTCCTTTTTTTAATTTCCACAATTTCCATAATATTTCCATATATATTATATAATATAATATAAATAAACCACAATTTCCAGATAATAGTGAGACTTATTATACAATCTGTAGGTTTCTTACAATGTTGTAGCTATTATTAAAATTCACTGGAACTTAATTGTACTAATAATATAATAATCAGTTAAAAATAATTTCAACAACAAGTGGACTTGCACCTCTTTCAGGATAAATACCTTTCAATACCATTTGTTACGCATACTTTCATCGCCTAAATATTAGAAATTTTGAATTATTTTTACTATAGGTTGCTTACAGATAAATATATTATATTAAATTTTATCTATTGTTATCATTATCTTCATATTTCCCCAAAATGGAGTTGTCCCATTTTCAAAGTAAACGGCACATATACAAAAAAATACAATTATTTAATATTCGTTTCTTTTATTTATTATTTTAAATATAGAAGTATCCAACAGTTACCAAGTAACTTCGCTTAAATTGAAGTTAAAATTTTCGTGCTTAAATAAATAATTCAACTTAATTCAGAAATAACAAAAATTGTAAAAATGATGAACGAAAGTTCAAATGTGATTATGCTTATTTAAATAAGAAAATATGGATTACTTGAATAAAATTTAATACTTTATACGTTACAATTCATTAATAAAGGTATGCAATATATATAGAAGGATTTTATACTGATGCTTCGAAGTCTTGTTATTGAAATGTCGACTCAAACGAATGTTAAACTGCGTGGAAATTCTACTTACTTGTTCGTAATACTCCTGTTGGGATATTGATTCTGAATGTGGAATGAACTGAAGGTTCAAACTATTAGTAAAGTACAGTATGAAATTCGCATTTCATAGTAGTATAGCATGAAATTTGCAATTAGTTCAATACTTTAGAAAGGAACATATAGAATAGCAACATATAGATAACAATCTGAAGTTTTTGTTTGATGCTGTCAGGATACAGTGCTACTGTTGACCAATTTTATCATTAATAAATATATTTTGGGAGGATGAAAAAATTAGAAACTTTAATAATTTTCCAGATTTATTTTAAGAATTTCTTTTATTTCTGTTGCGCTACAGTGTAATATAATCTACACATATATTATCAAGACAGATTTATTTTCTGCTTACATTTCGAACATATTATTCATCCCTATACAAAATTTTCCAAGTAATTTAAGTGGAAATATCATCGGTTTTATGAAAATCGGAATATATTTCCTACAGACATAAATTTCTAGGAAACATGCATTAACGTACCATTAATGCACGACCTCGAAAACTGATGGAATCGATGCCTATTGATAACTGTTTATTAAATCAAATGTGATACACGTTTCAGAATCTTCCTGTTTAATCCTTGCATAATCGGCTTTAAATAACGAATGATTGTCATAGATCTAGGAGCAGAATTAGTACGTAATACTGAATACTGTTCATGTGTATTTAATACTGCGTAGTGAATCATTCTTTTCTTTTTAAACGGTTTATACATTTCGTAACGACTAATAGGAAATTTTACATATGAACACGATTTAAACATACGCGTAGTTTCATGTAAGTACATATTTCACTTCAACTGTTTGTGATATTTTTTAACCAGTTAACTGTGGCGAGTCACCTACTCAACAGTTATATCTCCATTAAATTTCAAGCTAATTTCATTCCAGTTAACTGAGTTAGCTGTACAGAAAATATAGTTTCGAGAAATAAGCGATAAACGTTATTTTGTTACTAAAAAAGCAGTTTCGTGATTTTACCTGTATTCATCCATTCAGAATTGAGTGCATTCTTTTCAGTCTGTCTCGTAGTTTGAACATAGCAAAAAATGTCTAATGTGCAGTGACAAAAATTTATTAATACAGCACTGCTTTTTGCACATCATTTGTACCAATGACTAGATATTGGCATCAAAAATGACGAGGCTTCGTAAATTATTGTTAAAAATAATGAAATAATAACTATGCACGAATTACCTCAGATGTTCAGTTTCACGTCATTCTATGAATAATGTGAATGTTACAAATTGTTATATTATAGCATGATGACCTGTCGCAGAATACAGCTCATGGACACTAACCAGTTAACTTTGGCGATCTTTTTGCAAAGCGCGCATCAGTGTGTGTCGCGATAATCAAGCGATGACGAGTTAGCTCTCAAGAATTTATGAACCCATTTCAAATCATTTACACTTTTTATTTGTTTATTTTATTTCGTGTTGGCCTCTAAACATTTTAAACATATTACAATTTACAAGTATAATTTAGTTTTCGCTAAAATTACAATATAAATATCAAATTGTAGCAAAATTTTACAGCATGACGGATATAGTCGTCACGACACAAAATTCTGCCACATCTCCATGACGCATGTAGTCGTCAAACACACTTAACTGGTTAAGTTTTGTCGCACATACGAGAATTAATTTTGGGCTATTTTTCTGGGCGAACCATGTACTAATTTTGTTTAATTACAGAAATATACAAATAGTAGATCAGACTAAATATGCAGTCACACTGAGAAAGTTTCACAAATTAGATCTTGTAAAACAAATTTTTAATGTTATATCCCTGAATAGTTAGTCTTGACCGACGTATCCGATAAATAAATGGCACGAAAAGTGTTAATCAGTAAAAATTGTTCAGATAGGTGAAGACGGTTTGTGTCATAGCGACGAAACATAGAAAAGTGAATATAAGCATAACAAACTGATAGGCTTCGTGCGAGACAATAACGAACGAATAAAAATAAAGATATTTTATTAAACCTCATTGTTGAGTTGAATAAATTATATTTTTGAGATTGAACTTTGGAGAAATAGATTTCAAATAAGAATCTCTGAGCAATTCAAATCGTCACCGATGGTAATCAATTTTTCTAAAATGCTATTTTATATTCTTTTACTTCTATTTGTTGTATTACTTTTTTAAATCAGTGGTATCACAAAAAATTAATTTAGGATGAGAATATTGGATTCGTACGTCTGGTTTTTATTGATTTTAACTTCAGAGGTTCTGAATTAATGGTGCCATTTTATGGGTTTCGCATTTATGGGTTCTTTACTTACGAGTTACGTGTTCGTTTATTTCGGTATGACATGTTTAAGTTGTGTATGTATTGTACCTAGGGGTTTTATTATAGGTGATACATTTTTTAATTGTGAATTTTAAATGCACGAGATGCAGATAATACTTGTACATTGCTTTTGATTTACCTTTTTTGAAGTCAGTAACTTTCAACAGTATGTACCATACAATAATAAGCTTAATATATGAAAGTTTATTAAAGAAAATATTATAAAAAAAAAATTTCTATTGTAGTTATTTTTAGATGTGTTTCTCATGTGCTAAATTGTAGTACGTTTAACGACAAAATTGAAGTTGCAAGCTGCATATTTATTGAAGTTACTTTATAAATTTATGAAATTAATCGGAAGAACCAGCGGCTTTGATTTATATCTATGAAAACATTGATTACAAATTTTATGATGGATAGAAATTGTAATAGTCAAATCTACCGATTGTAATTTTAGGAACGGTTTCGAAAAACGTCTCTTGAAAATTACTATGCATGTCCATTTTCTAGAAATATTATAACTGTAATTATTATGCAAAAAAGTCAACATTATATATCTTGTAGATATTAATGGAAGGTGAATATAAAAGAACGAATATTTTAATAAGATAACATTAATGCGAATAGTATGTATTTCAATATCTATGATACGCGTACTATTGATCGTCGTTTTGTTCAATCCTCCATCGCCTAATGTTATCGAACATATTCGAAGCATACAGTAAGCCTCTATACTTCAACCGAGTTACAAGGTATTTAGTTAAATTACAACAAATAATTAAATTTTTACTGGGATTCATTTTTATAAGTATTATAATAGTCGTCATTCAGATGTTCTTAATCATTTAGGCAATTTTAGTTGTTAACCGCTGCTTCTCTGCACGGCGAAGTTAACGTGAGTTACGTGTGAACAGCACTTCAATGTGCGGCATACTATTCTCTACGCAAGTACATTGGAATCAGGTTTTTCATGGTTAAATTATAATTTTCTCCAAAGATATGATATATATACTTTAACTACGATAATTTTCAAAGGGTTGATACATTTCAAAGGGTTGAAATGTATTTAATATACTACATAACGAGTGAATAGGTTTCATTCATATATATTACGTAATTGTATGATTGATTGAAATAGAAATTACTTCATTACGAAATAGAAATTATTTTATACTTTTTAGTGCATTTCGAAATTATTTTATTTCACGCTTTTTAGTGGAATGGGGAGAATTGTATAGTGTAAGACAATTCTTAAGGGCTTTTTTTTGTCTGCGTAAGTGCCATCAGCATAATTAAGCGTAAAATGAAAGCAAATTATAAACTCATACAGTTTAGATTCTAATTTTCTTGAGGAACAAGTATTCAATACATTAGAAAGCGTATAAGATGTGACATATAAAGCAAAAAGAAGTGAGAGAAAAAGTATGTCAAATAAATATTTTCTTTTAAGACGACATCATTTCACAACCACGTTTCTGATACGATTTTATTTTCTTTCACCGAATTTCATTTCATCGCTTTTCAAGAACAAGCATAATGATGCGCTATTTTGTGAAACGTTTTCCGTACGACTATTTTAGTTTAACAATTACTATTACTATTTTCTTACATTTAAATATATTATCACTAGTATTTTTCTATATTTAAATATATTATGTATCTCCTGTTAATAGACTTCAGCATTAAAAATCGCTGTATTCATCTATATTTATCAGATACTGTTTCATTATCTTTAACAAGATAGATAGAAGTGGTGCTCCAAACAAAGTTTAGCCAATAACTAGGGTTTGGATTGTGTTTTTTTTGTAGCTAACATTTCGTAAAGATTAAAGTTTATTTAAATGCTCATAGTGTGTTGTTATTACTGTAAAGCTTTACGATTGGTAGGACAAAGTATGGTCAACTTGTAACTCGAATGTTAGAATCGCATGCGACTACCAGCTCTACTTCCTAACTCCACTGATAATAATCAGTTTAACTTCCATTATAGGTACTTCACTCTTTCTCTGTCGACACTGAACATATCTTTAAAATGTTGATTAATCACATAATAAAAGCCGCAAAAATCTTCAAAAACTGAAATACACGAAATGCAAGTACTAAAACAATAGGTTCAACACAGTTAACTGTACAGTGTCAATACAATTTATCTATTGCATTAAAATGTAATTCTATAATAAAACGCAGAGTATACTCTTGTAATCATATAATAAAGCGCAGAGTATACTCTTGTAATCATATGCTAAAACGCAGAATATACAGGGTATCAAGTAGAGCTATTATCTCATAGTTGAAGTCGCTTTACTCTCACTGTACAAAAGTGAAGGATTTATTAGTATCTTTTTATCAACAACTTTCTATGCGAACACCTCTATGTTAAACGTAGTTATAGAAGTACAAATACGAACAAAGTCGAAGTCTTTTAAGCTTTAAATTACGAACACAAATTAGAGAGACTGCGTTATAATGCGTTTACACTAGGTAAGTAGCCAGGTAAGTGGCCAGACAAGTGACTTATACATATATTTTCATTTATGCCAATATATAAAGCAAAAAAAAATAACTCAAGTCTCTTTCTCACTCTTGAATACCAGAATAGTGAGACTAGCCACCTGTCTGGTTATTTTCTTAGTCTAAACGCTGTATTTATAATAACGACTATGCAATCCTACATAGATCATGATAATCCATATACGGTAAAACCTCTTTTTGTGCAGTGGATAGGGACCGTATAAAAGAAATCGTACAAAAAAATATTCGGAAATTTTATAAATACTTACATATAATAAACAACTTTGTACGATATTCCACCCAAAATTTTTTTTATGCGGCAGACAGGGATCGCATAAAAAAAGTCGCGCTTAGAAAATACATTAATTATTTACGAAAAAGATGAGAAAATGCTTTCAAACAAATTAAATAATTAAATTAAACCTGAAAATATTTTTAAAACATTTAATTGTTTATTGTATACATGGAGAAGCTTTCAAAATGCATATTAAATAATTCACTGCTACTCGTCGTAATCCAAAACGCGCATATCCTTGTGATGAATTGGTTGAAAATCGCTTTCGTCGCTTGAAAATACGATTTCAATTGATTTATTTTTTGGCACCATGAAGTTAGTGATCAGTTTTTGTGACGATGGTCGATTGGTCAGTTGCTTGTAAATGTCACGATAGCGAGACATGCATGATCTTAGCTCTTTTTGGAATTTCAAGCTTCTTTCGGCATTAGCGTCTATTTTTAAAAAATGCGTTTCCAATTTTTGAGAAATTTGGATCCCTGCATATATTTTATCTGCTGTCATGTATTTCGGTTGTTCTTGTTCATCTTCATAATCTATCAAATTATTGATAATGCCACTATCATTGACAGTTTCGTCCTCAATCATTTCGTCTAGATTGTTTTCGCCGAAAGTATCAAACCTTCTCCGCTGATATTGTGTGAATTTCTGATAATAATATACCGATTCATATACCGCATAAAAAAAAATCGCATGAAAAAAAAAACGCACAAAAATAAAATCACATAAAACAAACCGCACAAAAATAAAATCGCATAAAAAAGTATCGCACAAAAAGAGGTTTTACTGTATTAGAATAATTAACAATTATTCAAGAAACTAGAAAGGGAAGTAAGAAGAGACTTTGAATGGCCATCAAATATAGATACTAATAAACGTATATACATATGAATAGTTCTATATTCTATTCTACAGTGGCAAATGCAAAACTATATAATTATATTTAAAAAGAAAAAGAAAGGTTGTAGCAGCTGATTGAAGTTATTCAGATAATTTGCGTTAAATATTTATTTTGCATAAAAGAATAAAATATTTGAAACAATACATACTTAGCAATTAAAATTTTTATTTTATGTAATATACTCAGTGAGCTAGGGAAAATATGTAAATTTAAATAATCTTTCAATTTTTAATTATTTTAAAAAATGTCTTGTACTTAGTGCAATATATTTAAACTTCTAAAAGTGGAGATATATTTTGGCATTAGGACAGTTCAATTGTGTGTTGATTTAGCTTTTCTAATTGCAACAACATACAGCGTGCACCGAAAAATAAAACAGTGGGTTCTGAGAATATAGACCATGCGGGTTGTGAAACAGTTTAATGACTGAAGAAATATTCAAAGAAAAACTCTATTATAGAAATTGGACAATTTCGAAAATAAACAATATTACTGTAGTGGTTACTATTACTTAAAATGATTTGAAAATTTTGACAAAACAATCGATATTGAATAATGATGTCAATCAAAACGTTGTTTGCATATGTTCAACCGATACATATCTAAATATCAATGTCTAAAATTGTCAGATTGAAATCGTCGAATCATTTTAATGATGGCAATGATTGATGTTATTTGTTATTTGCTGTTAAATTGTTTCACAGTCCGGATTATAATTCATATGTTTCACATTTTCCATTTTACTTCATTTCTCAATGCGCGTTGTACCATAAACTGGGAGTTTAATTTAAAGTTTTAGTTAAACTACCCTATCTCGCTATACAGTCCTACACCTCTATTATTAAAACATAAAATGTTGTTTAAAATATTATGAAAACGTAAATGTATACCAGTGATATCGATACAGTTTTTAAATAATTAAAAACTAAGAGATTATTTAAGCTTTCGTGGCAAGATTCATGCTCCTCCCTGTGTAATCGTATAAGGAATATGCATTCCGTTTTTATGCACAAAGCACGCAACAAAAGAAGTAGGGTGCAACAGAATAATTAAATTTCAGTACAATACAGATACTATCCATACACTTTCTGGTCCACGAGTCTTCCAAGCATGTATACAAATTCAGGCGACCGAATTTCCACTTTTTTCAATTTAAGGGAATTGCGACAATTTGAAATTAACAAGACATTCATCTCGTCTCGTTTCTTCCACGTTGCTGGACTTCGTGTCATTCTGGATGACAGAACGCAATGTGCAAGAAGATATTTTCACAGGTCCGAGGGCACCAACGGAAATCTTTGGTAATTTATTAGCGAATAGCAAGTAGTGAATTCTAGTGAAATGCGCGATTCTGTCGCGGTGCATCCTGTGAACCCTGTGGGCGAACCCTGTACAGCTTTTAGAATTACAAATTTTTTTCCACCGAATGATTAAATAAACCCTTAATATAATAGATTTCCATTGAGACAAGCATTGTCTTCCATTGCATCTTTCAAACTAAATTCAAGAATGTACATAGTTTCAGAATTAAATTTATTCATCCAAATATCATTCTGATATACGTCAGATCTTTTTCCATAAGAAAAACATTGCTAAAACTTTGATTCAATAACCAAGTGTACATAATCAAACACGTAGAGGAATTTTCTAGTTAAAAATATTTGTCATGAAATCTAGGGGATGAAATTTTCAAAGTTGAAAGAGATTAAATAATGGTGATGCAATGCTCGTCTCAACGTGTTCCTTGTTTACATGAAAAGATAAAAAATATTCGGGAGAAACAAGGAAAGTGGGAAAGAGGGGAAGGGAGAGGAGAGGCAGTTGTAGAGGATTGACTGAGCAAGGGTTGTCTTTCCGGTGTTGCAGGATGCACGCGGTTGGATTGCATTCGGCGCTGGCCATCAAGCGTCAAAGAAAGCGCCGGGACGAGCAGCGTCGTGCCCGTGAGCGTCGTTATAGCGCACAATCGGGCGAGAGTGGCTTGACATCGCCAAGGGCTTCGACCGGTTCCTTGGATCATCCCCCGAGACATCATAAATCCGGACATCCGAATCGTTTAGTTGGCCAAGGCATGCTGGAAACGAAGGTGGTCACATCGATTGGAATGCTGCACATCGGTGTCGTCTTTTTAGTCCTCGGAGCTTTCCTTCTGATGAGTGGTTTGTTACCGGGAGACCTGGCTCAATGGGGTACCAAAGCTTCCGGTGGATGGTGGAACGAGTTAGTGGCTATTGGGTTGTTCGCCATCATCGTCGGTATATTCCTGATAGTCTTGAACAGAGTGATCGCAAAGAAAGAAGAGAACGATCTGGAAGAATACGTGCAAAGGCAGTTGACCAGATCAAGGTCGGGACACAGGCTAGAGAGGGATGTCGAAACGGGAGGATTGACCACCAAACAAGCTAGAAGAGCAAGGCAAATGCAACAAGTGATGTCAAGTGAATCTATTGAATCACAGAACGAGAAAGATTCTGGTTCTCCACCCAGAAGTCCTCCTCCTGCTTATTCGCCACCTCCGACGATGAACGGAGATCAACAGACGGCACAATCCACACTGTATCTCGAACAAATCACCGAGGAGGAGATTATCAGCGATCGCGTCGAAACGTCAACAACCAACAGCCTGAGTCCTGGCTCGCCGAGCGAGACCCGAGAATTGTTGCAGAACCCTCGGCACTCGAAGCAGAATGGAAACCCGCAGCAGATTCATCGATCGCTTTATGTGTCCAGGATCTAAATAATGGGAAAAGTTTGATACCCCTTCCAAGTTTGAACAAGCACGAGAAGTTCGTATCGGGAGCAAATTCGAGGGAGAAAATTTTTACGAGGACAAGCTTTTTTATAACTCGAAACGGCGTACCTTTGCACCTAGGTTATTTTGTTAGTTACTTTTATTGAAAATGGATAAACAAAGCGGAAGTGGAATTTGCTCAGAAATCGTTTACCAATGATTTTCGAATTGCATACGCGTTTAAGAAGAAAAGACAAGCGAATCAAAAATTTAAGAGTGCTTGTTAATTAGTATTTTCTTATTACGAATAGAATTTTGTTTGGAATTTTACAAAGGTCTACAACTGTTGTCAGTTGAATTTCTTGATAATTCTATTAATTTATTTGTAGTGCAAGTTTGGTATGATCTCACTACTATTTAGCTCTCATTGTCAACTTCTGACAGAGGATGATTTGCTATAATAATAGAGAATGATTAAACTGTGGGACCAAAGTTTTGTTCAAGTATTTCTGTCATAAACTTTAGTTTCTAATCTACACTATTTTAAAACTTGAGATAACTAAGTTTAATGATTATGAAATTTGATTATGTAGGGGCGGAATTAAATTAATCGAATTGAATATTCGTTGAATTTTAAGTAGAATTTTCATCATATCATAAATTTGTATTTTTTATATCAAGTTATATGCGGGTTACGAGTTACATTTCTTTAGGTCAGAATAATGCTGACAAGGTATTACTGTTATTTCTTTTTACTTGTGTGATAGCAATTGATAGTAACGTGGTACGTTATAATCCAAATAAACTAGTTTGAAACTGGATATTGATATATATGCAATCATGTTTTAATGACTATTTTCTATAACAAACAAATAAAGATTGGGCAGTTATATCATTCATAATTCATCTTTGAAAGTTTTCGACATTTGTTTCTATTTTTCTCGTTGTTACAGCAAACTGGAAAAATCTATACGAATTTTGCAAGGATGATCATATATTTTCAAAAATGTAGCTATAGTTGTAATATGGCCGTGTTACAACGCGGAAACTGAGGTTATGACTCACAATATTACTTTCACGATTTTAATTTCATTAAACGTGTAGCTTATTTTATTTCATCAAATGAACACAGTAGTTTGACAGAATAAGTTGCGATGTCTAAAATATATAAAGACACAATTATCTGCGTTCAGATATAAGGCTCCCATTTATTTGTTTATTACAGAGAATAATGGTTAAAATGACAATTGCATGTCATCTAAAAATAGTTGTTATTGTAAAAGTATTTGTTCGATTAGTGTAATGGAGACTAAAACGGCATCTTAAACTGATTTATTTGAGTTACAACGTACCACGGTAAGCATTTTACGCGCTACTCAAGATGAAGTACACCACAGAGGTAGGATGCCTTTGTTCACGTTACGTTAAAGGTAGGCTCTGCAATTGTACAACCGCAAGCACCTACATTCTTCCGCAAGTTATCTGGAGTGGCGTGTACAGTATATTTGTTCGCTAAAGGAGCGTTTTGTAAACGAGGCTTAGAAATATCTTTCGCCTACACATATTACTCATACACGTGTGTATACCTTACATTTAGCAAGCCACATTGAACAAATGAAGGAGCTACAAGAATAGCTGCAATGCTGTGTTTTCAATTTACACTAACAATTAGCAAACAAATGTTTGTTCCTTCTTTGCCAAAATTCTACTTTATTTTCTTCTTTCCTACACGTTATTGAAGTCAAAAAAAGTTCGTTCAATGTAAATGAAGTGTAATGGTAGACCTTATCACTCAACTCGTTCGAACAGTTTACTTAATGTCTCTATGAGACAAATTGTAATGTACAGTGGGGATATAAAAGAAAGGTAGATCTAGTAATAAAATAAAGGCCCGTTCTGAAATGACTCAAACGAACTCCAACAATCACAGTATAAAGAATCTGTCAAGTTCTTTGGTTTGTTGAATTCACATAGCCAAACTGTAATCAATTGGTGAACTATAAGTTAACTTGTATTCGCATGGAGGTTCAGAACTGGGGAGATTCGCATCTGATTAATTGTAAGCGCCTTTCAATCGAAATATAACGAATTTAATTGTATGTCAGGAAAGTGTTAAAAGGATAGGAGTTACATGCATTCTGTTCAACTCTGCACATTTAACTCTGTTCAAGGCTCTAAATTCTATTTGATTAGTCTTCATTTATAGCACAATCAATGATCGTAATTCATTTGTTCGATGTGGTTTGCGGATGTGAGTAGAAACATGCTCATATGCGAGTGTCTTGCGCTCATTTAGTAAACAATTAACTGTATTTCTATACTTGATGTACGAATAGAAACTATATTTGCAATTTTTATAACAATTCGATTCAATTATTTTGATTTGTCATATTTTAATCGTGGTTTGTTCCTGTATTTTGTGAAAATTCCAATTTCTCAAGATTGGCAATTTTGGGGTTGGTTATTATTTTGTATGTTATAAGTACATTGTACTTTCATTAAATTAGGGTCGTTAAAATTGAGCCTAGAACATGCTAGCTCAGAACAGGCTGTACTCTTTAGGAAGTGTAATAGCAAACCAGCTTTCTGTTAGGAATTTCAAATATGAATAAAGTATAAAAATTATGAATATAAAGGAACAAAATATGGTATCGAATATTAAGGAATAAATTCCACTTATAATCTGCAGGTTTCGACCTGTTGCAGATAATTTTTCAAAATTAACGAAAAATCATCGATAATGAAAATCAATTTCTTCAACGAATTACAGTAGTGAGGTCGTTATTCTCGGTTATTTTCAGAATTTTGATAATAATTGCAATTCATGAATCACTGCAAACATAAAAAGACATAGGATGAAAGACATTACGAATCACCTATACAAAAAAAGCGACGAGAGAAAAATGCAACGAGAAGTTTATAGTTTTTTGATAACGCGAAAAACGTAAATCTAAATTGTTAGGAGAATCTTCCCCGATAGTAATTGTACTGTCCGTTGACGGTGTACTTTGAATTTGCTCGCTGCGCATGAGAACAGAAAGAAATTCGAAAATTGTATCCGTATCGAACTTACAAAACGATAAAACTTTTCGTCCATTAAAGCTTTTACTAGGCTGATGATTTCTATAAGACAAACTGTAGGAGAGTTAAGGGATGTTTTGATCAATCGAAAGTAGGTAGGTGTAAGAGATCATTCGAGGTGCGAAGTTTTCCGAACTCTTGTGGTAGAACACGAGGAATGTTTGAAGAAATATAGGCTAATGCGTGATCATACTACATATTATGATGAACGGCAGGGTGTGTGTCCTTCCTGTGGCTTTCGAATGGATCGGCAACACGAACACGGAAAAATTCGACGGAATATTGCCGTATGAACGAAGTCGATTCAAAGAGTTGATTAGAGCATTGATCTAAGCGACACAAAAGAATTAAAATAGTCATTCAAGGACCAAGATTTAATTAATTCAAGGATCGAGGTAAAACAATTTTAAGGAAGATCTCGAAGAAGACGATGCCAAAGAATGAACGGAAGTAACGCGTATTTAATGTTTCTTCGATCGCGGAATATCAGTAATTAATTCACCGACTAATCATGTATATCTGAAATCCGCTTCAGTAGACGTTTAAGGAGAACTAAAGAAGAGAACTCTCCAACGCCAACATACTCATTACACTTAATATTTAAATCGTAAGTAAAACAGACTCGAAATCGAGACCACGTGTCTTTAGAAGCACAATTTATTAAAACGAATGTTCTTTAACGTTTAAGAAGGTTGGTCCCGATATCACGAGTTTGATATCAGTCATTGCACATATTCAATCATTTGTCTACGATTCAACGAAGTTCATGACATTTGACGAAAAAGACGGGCCCCAAGATTCAAGCTTTAAGTAAAAAGTATACTTTGAGTAAAAACTTTTTACAGTTACTAAAATTGATGTTAATGGAATTTCGACTTTTTTTTATACGTTGAATTATTTTTATCCTTAGAGGAAGTATGAAAAATACGTGAAAACAATTCAGAACACATGTGATTTTTAATCTGTCAAGTAAAAGGACGTAAAAAATAGACCATTTTCTTTTAATAGCATTGTTACAGAAGTAATCAATGGATTCTCGTTTCTGTTTTAAAGGTCTTGTGTATTACTTAAACGTTCAATCGATAGATTAATTCACTGGAGATAAGTGATAACAATCGACTACGTTCCAATTAGGGGTATCAATTGTTTTCGGTATTTTTAACCCTCTAAGGGTAGGTACGATTCATTTTTACTTGCAGAGGTTATTTTATTGCGTTAAATTTGTTTTAGTGAGTTATTTATTTTAGATAGTTTGATTAGTTCCCACTTGTTTCATTCACACAGATTCAGGTCGTCTGTCCAAGAATATCGTATTATTTTCTATATGCTCTTCTATAAAAGGAAGAAAGATCACATAACAAAAGAAATAGAAGCACATATTAGAGATGGAATCGATACAAATACCATTAATAATATTCAATTCGATATTAAAGTAGGAAGTGTCGATATGTATCGATATTTTAGGTATCAGTTCTGGTATCAACTGATTCTTTTTCAATCGATACCAAGTCAACACCGAATTGAATGAAAGTCAGTCTGATACTTAGCAAGGTTATCGATATTAGTTTGATACCCTACAAAAACATTGATACAGGTTCAAATATATTGAAAGTATCGATACTTGTTTATCCACATTTGATGTACAATTACTGATACAATTGACGTGAAAATTCATGTTTCATATTTACAGAGCGAAATTATAATTGCAAGTTACAATTTATAAATTATTATTCGTGTTATTTATTGTCATTTATAATATCTAGTATATCAACTATATACAATACACTACCGTTCATAAGTATCCGGACGCAAGCGAAATATGCGTTTGCGTTGCATGAAAGATATTCAAGTATCTGCAACAGTAACTAAAATCGATTTTTTTGTGCGTAGCGTTACCTCCATTCTTATCTCCATTGAGGGAACCTAAACGTCTACCAACAGGTTACAAACACTTGAAACATATCGAAGAACCCTCTGAATACGTTCTGCACCATAGAAATGAAACAGTAGAAATTAAAGTTTTTTTAGAATCGAAAGCGTTTCATTAGATTCATAAATTTGGACTTTGTACTTCTGGACATGAATTTTACTTTTACACTCTCATTGTATAATTTGTACTTAAAAATTAATTCTATTACGTTATGACACCTAAAAAAAGATAATAATAATTATTACAAATGATATGATAACCCTAAATACCTTTCGTATAAAGTTCAACTGTGTTTTATGTAACGAAACCAAGTGTCCGGATACTTATGAACGGTACTGCAGTTGCTACATAGAAATGGCAAAATATTATTTGAATCGTAGCTTTTTCTCTATTTTAATATTGTTTCGTATTATTAATATTGTATTAATGCAACTGACAAATAAATTATTTGATTAGGGGTAAACCCGTATCGATATCTTCAAGTAAGTATCAAACAGTTATCGATACATTCCTGTATTTAAAATCAATAAACTATCGATTCTTTCTTTTTGATATGTATCGGTACCAGATCAAAATTTGCAAACCGGTATCGATGATATCCATATGGTATCAGTAATATCACTCTACAGAATATGCGTACGCATCCATGTATTAAATGACGTGTCAAGTACAGGCGGCCTTACAATTATCATTCACATGATTTATTTCTGACAAATCTATAATTTGAATCAAAGTTTAATTCATATAATGTTATTTTTGTTAAGATATCCATCTATAAAGGATTAAATGATACGTAAATGGTGAACATTAATTCGATTAAGAAAAACATTCCATTTAGAGTATGTAGTTTTACTTCTTCAACTTGTCAGAGGTCTTTATAAAAGATGGTTGAATTGTAGAAAGTTGAAGTAGGGTTTTTATGCAAAAGAACTTAATTATAGAGTGCTGTGAATCTAGAGCAATTTTTGACTTTACCCAAATTATAAATTATAAGTACAAAATATAAATTGAATTATTTGTTACATTAACAGTGATCTTGTCTAGTAAAGAATATTGTTTTTACAACGTTACATTTCGGAATAACAGTAATAGTAATTTCATTAGTACACACAAAGAAAAGAAAGGGAAAGATACATACAGATAATCTTGAAAACTGAAATTAAAATGAAATAAATACGATTACATATGAATATTAAGTGAACGTAGAGATTGAGTGATGTGAAAAGGCGAAGAATAACAAATATTGGCATTTGAAGTCAATTAAATACACTTCATTCTCTGTATAGCGTGCAAAACGAAGTGTCCAAGACTTTGAAGAATTACAGTACTTATAAAGAGGAGCAGGGAACGTCCTGTCAACTCAGGTTCTGCAATTAATCTTGCCGTAAAATCGATTTTTATTATTTACGTACATTTGATGTGATTTTTCTCATAGAATTTCAAAGGGATTGATTTAGAGCTACATAACCATCGACACGAAATTTTGATTGACATCAACAGATATTACTTCATCGATACTGTAATGAATAGCAGAAAATGTGTTGAAACTTGAATTTACAGATGCAATGAAAGAACAAAGTCTGTTGATACTAGATGAACACCTTAAACTCTTTGAATCAATCTTTATGTTTACGTTTACTGATGAGACTGACGACATTGAACGTTCGTAAAAAATAAAAATCGATTTGGCAAAATTAATTTCAGGATCCTTATGACGAGTCTGCTTTTCTTTCCGAGTATACAGCTTTATAATCTTGAACACACTATAATACTTTATATGAGATATCCTTATAGATAATTCTGCTTCAGCAAGTTGAAATCGTGTTTAATGTTCAAATGTTCACAAGGCTTACTTCATCAGAACATGTACTATGCCGTCTATATCTTCAAGTCTCAAACAGTATCTACTGTAAGGATCAAACAAGTTTCAAACAATATTATCTGAACTGTATAATCCCAACACTCTATTATACAGTGATAGATTAACAAAGTTTTTGCTGTAATCATGAAGCTTCGCAGAGTGATGAAACTAATGATGAAAGAGATTTCCAAAGCGAACTCCACTGGCTGAAGAGTTCATTTTTTACTGTAATTATCCTTCTATAACCCTAATTTTTTTGGTATTTCTACTTTCAGATTATAATGCATGGAAACAAAATTTTTCATTACACTATAATTGCATGTAATATTTTGGAGTACACAAGTGACTGGAGGATGAATCGAAGATTCTCTATTGTGAAGACACTGAAATGTTTTCATTATTAGCTCACAACTGTCATTTATAAAATAGTTTTGGCAAGTAACAAATAATTAGATTGGCAATTATTACAAATTTTACATTATTCCGTAATTTTCGGATAAATGTAAATTCCAATAAAAAAGGTGACAGAATTGATATGTCTTAACTGTTAAAATTAAAAATTGCATCTAGATTCAAGCACAAGTTTACATTTCGTTCGTAGTTCCAAAGTTGATTGCATTTATTCCACGTATTTCATATTGCTTTTTCAGAAGTACATATAAAATTCGAACTCATACATTGCATTTAAGACTATTAGTCAAGGCAGCTCTAATCTTTCCCGGTGTTCCAAATCACTCGTTTGGAATATCCAGTGTCCAGTGACTGATAGTGCAGTATGGTTAAGATAGTTGGTAATTTTAATATGCTATATTCCATTTTATAATACCTTGGGTATTTAACTACATATGCTAGCTTTAGACGGCGAAGTCATCGAAAACGACCCGATTTACGTTTCAAGTTTGACCACGTTTTATTATTTATCTCTGTTGTTTTTGCGTAAACATGCTGAATAAACGGATTTATCCAGACGCACGATTTTTATTTTTGTGCGAAAATTTCACGAATGCGTTACAGACAACGAAATTTGTCTTACCTGGTCGTTTTCGAGCGTCTTCAAGAAGAAATTGCCACGCTCGGGCGCTACCATTCTGTGATCCAATGAAAAATTAATTAACTAAACTCATACCGACAAAAAGGTGAATAACATTCTTTCGAAGAATCTTACTCTGTACATATATATATTATTATACATCTGTACCTTTTTTAAATTGGGGCACTATGCATTTATTAACGAGAGAAAGAGAACAAGAAACACGATAAAACAGAAACGTCGATGAAAAATAAGGAAAATGTCCCCACTTTTCATATTTCGCGTAATTCCAACTGTTTGTGTGCTCTTGCAAAATTAAGAGAGAGAGAGAGAGAGAGAGAGAAAGTATGCGAAGAATTGGTTTACACGAGGTATGCTCAGAAGAAAAAAAATAGTTTGGTTCGATTGAATGTTGAGTGAAAGTGCCTTTTGCGATGTGTTTCGTATTCTGTATAGCTTTTCGGTATTGAAGGGAACCGATTGCTTTTATTACATTAACAATTTCGTGGCGTTTTCTCTTGCCTGTGACGGTTAATAACGTTTATCCAATGTTTCACGTTGGAACGTTAATGTATTTAATATTTTATAACAAACGGTACGTAAGTTGCGAATTTCTTGTATACTTTATTATGTATTTATACGTGTAGGGTGTTTCATAATAAGAGTGGCAGAGTTAAAGGGATGCGAATGAAAAGAAACATCCGTATAAGCATTTATTATACTTGACTTTGTCACGCTACTCTAAATTGATCAAATTGAAAAACAATCAACTCCAAATATTACATAAATGTAGCGTATTGTACATATAGGTTTCTGATTGGCTATAAATATTTTTGTATCATGTTTTTCGTTGCGAATAAAAGTAGCATCTGATAGAGTTTTCTATGAAATACGATGCGTAATATTTTCTTGGAAAATTAATACGATATAAATATAATTTCTAATTGTACTTCTGTATTTCTGCATACAGTATTTATGAAGCGCTCTATACCTATTCAGAGAATAAACCAGTAACTATCGGTATCTAAATTATGTAATCATTTTTTTATCCATGAAACTTAATGAAGAGAAATTGTACCATGGTTGACATATATTAAACTATTAAAACAATTTTACAAACTCTTTCACTCATATGTGTTGTAAGCATCTACATATGAATGACATGTATATGTAAATTTCGAACTAAATATTGGGATACATTATTTTAATACTTTCGACAAAATTTCCGAAAACTTGTTTCTAAAAAATATATACTGTTTATTAAAAAAAAAATTAATAAGTTTAGATGGGAATGGTTATTGGTTTATGGAGTATACTTAACGTTATTTGTTATTATGGTACCTTTTAATATAAGAGCGCATACTATTGTAAAAATTAATTTCTTCCATTCCTTCGAAACTGAAAGGCTGAAATTGCAGATTAACTTTAATCATAGGTAATTCAGTACTTCTCTTGTATTCATTTAAATGATCTATCTACATATATTCTCTGAAAGGTGAACTTATTCTATATTATACCAAGTTGTAACTTTTTATTGCTATATATTGTAATGGATTTTTAACGCACGACAAATATATTGTTAGGAATCTAACCTGTATCAATAGACAGACGGGGTTCATTCAAATTGACGGGTTCCACGGCATGTTAATTCAAGATACAGAAATTATCTTAAGATAAGTGGTATAGTTACTTTTACGTAGTATCTCGCATACACTTGTAGAGTGTGAAAGCTTTAAGCTTATAAAAATACAAGCTTCGTATTACCGTTGAGAATTTCCTCGAAATGTCATATAATGTCTTACGTAAACTTTCGTTTCCATTTTACTAGGAATGAGGTAACGAGACGTACTAGAAATTGCTGAAAGAATAGTTTTATTATATATGATTTCGGTTAAATATTTTTTAAATTAGTATCGATGCGATGGAAAACTACATAGTGATATAATATTAGTAACATTTCATTAAATTAAAAACAAAATTTTAGAGTACATTAAGTACTATTATCGATTTTGTCGCGTGTTACGGTAAGTAACACTGCGAATTTGAATTAATATGTTAATCAGAAATTCATATCACAAATATGTATAAATAATTAAAAGGGAATAGTTCTGACTTATATTTAGTCGTTAAGTAGTGTCAAGTAAATATTTGTTTTCTGATTGGTGATATGTTAATATGTAATTTAAAACAATTTTAAGACTTTTTTAGTAATCTCCTGTGTTAATAATTATGATAGCGTTAATAATTGTCTAGTAAACGAGTTCAAAGAAAAAATGATTGCAATCGCAAATAATAAAATTTTGAAAAATAAGTTATGTGATTTTTTGTCCATTTTGCATGATTCGAAATTAAAAATTTTTTTATAACGAATTTTTAGATTGTATGAAAGTTAAATTTATTTTTATAGTTCGGATTTTTAATTAATTTTATTTGAGTAAAATGCGATATAGATTTTAATTAATGAGAGTAAAAATCGTACTGATAGTTATTCAAATAAGAAAAATATTAAAAATCTTTTATTACGAACAATTATAGTCCGATAAAATGCTATAAATTTTTTTCTTTGGACTCTTAAAGAGAATGCAGCTTTATTCTGTTCGTAACCCTTTTTTAGGTACCAGTAATTCAATAAATTAATAAATTTATTCGAAAATACTAATTATATAATTTCTTAATAATAATAAGTATATGAAAATTAAAACGTTATAAAATTATTTACCATACGAATTTAACGTGTAAAAACTTAAAACAAATATAACTGATTCACGTTATAAAATTTATTTCGTTAATTTTAAGTAAGAATTTTATAATATTCTTCAGTTATTATTTTTCTTACTTTTTAATTACTATGCGTTAACGCTATTCACAGAAGATTAATAAAAACGGTCTATTAAAAATTTGTTAAAATTACAGTTTAATTTTAGGTAAATATTATATTAATCATGAGGTGGTATATTGAAAACTTGGATTGAAAAGTGACATCATATCTCTAGTAAACGATGTAACGTGTCATTTACACAGTGGGAGTTAATGTGTTAAATTAAAGAATAAATATCACTTAATTACATAAGAAATTGAAAACAGTATATTTTAGTGTTAATCATAACATTTATTCTTACTAACTTTAGTAAATCATAATATAACGTATTGTAGTACAATATTTTTTGTTATTGTACTATATCAAAAATTGGCGTACATGGTAAAACAAATTATTAGAAATATAGTTTACTTTAACTTTTTAGCTTACTATCGTATATACACTATTGATCTAACACGAGCAACACTCAGAAGTTTATTCCACTTATTTTTCTGTGCGATATTTAATTTAGTTGAATTATACGGGCATTAATTCTATTTTATTAGGAATATTGACAGTATTTATTTTTATGATAACGATCAAATTTCCTTACATGTAATGTATTATAATTAACTTATAATTTTAAAGATTGAAACGTTTAAATTATTTTAAATATCGAAACATTCGACTTCAATAGACTTCAGTATTTGTATGCGTTGCATTTAAATTTGCTAATCTTACCTCCAACTTATAATTTAGAGGTTATACATAAATCAGAAATTTGCATAACCTACTCATTTTACTCACAGTGTAATTCAGAGGGGCCTGGGTTTCATCATCTTTTGTGTATAAACATCCGACATAGTTTATTTTGTGTTCCTAACCTCAACTGCTACATGTCTGAATCCCAGAGCCAGAGCGTATGTTTTTGTATGAAATTTTACACTTTTTGCGACGGTAAAAATTGATTCTAAATCGTTTCATTTTAATATAATCATATAAAGATGACAATAAGTCCATACCTCACGTTATGGTATCTTTGATTTACACTCTTCCAAAGTTTGAGGAGATTTGATACACTCTGGCTTTACGACCAGCAGTTTCTCACGTTGTTTGTGACGTGAACTAAAATATTGCAAGTGCATAAAGGAAAATTTTTCCGAAGTATAGTGTATAATTTATTAACACTACATAATTTATTATTTACTTACCTTATTTACGTATTCTGCCTTTTATTTTACCCACATTATTATATTTGGCTAATTACACATAGTATCTGAAAAACGTTCATGTTGTTAAAACTAATCTTATTAAGAATTGCATTTGGTCAAAAACGGATCTTTCAGTTATATTTCACTTAACACATTATCTACCGCTTATGAATGAAATGAATAAGTACTATCACTTTATAACTAAATGGTAACAAAAAATAAAGGAAATAATTTCAATTTCTTCTTTATCGTAATACTTCCATCATTTTAACTAAGGTGAATCGATAACAATCAAAACTATTAATCAGTTTTCAATTAAATATCAATGGTATTGAAAGTTCCAATCGTTTTTTTGTTTTGCCTACAAAAGCATTAATGAAGCATCTCTTAATATATACCGGGCATTCTGTTAATTCTAGTTTTCTTTTTTGTAATTGTATACAGAGATGTTCAAATTATTCAACTAACTAACGACTATACTATTAAAACAGTTGTAATAATAAAAAATTGTTTAAATACTTAATATTTTTTAGTCAACTATTTTAAATTTCTTAGTCTATCACGAAATCCTTTAAGCTCTTTTAACAGCACCTGTTTTGTAGTAACATATTTTACAATCCTCTTTATTCACAATTTATATGTTTTCAATGAGGTTCTTGGAATTTTATTCTGGCTAAAAAAGATTTTTGTATATTAATTAATAAAAGATGGCTTTTGTCTTATAGTTTGACATCCACAAAGATGTCCTTCGTCATGTGATAGACTACAGAAAGAGAATAGATTGCTTCATAAAAGTGAAAATGTTCATAAACCTGTAAAGTATCAAAAGATTCTTTTCTATTGAGTTTGATTTAATAATTCGAACATCTCATTATCTTTTATTTTACTTAATATAAAAATTAAGAAGTAAGAACTAAATTGATGTATTACTAAGGGACCTTCGTGCGAGGTACTTTAAAAAATTTCATCAGGATTTGTGCAGGACTCTAACTGTTTTTCTCGAAGATAATAGACATAGGAAAAGCGTTTGAATGGACAGACGAATCTCGCGTGGATGGCGTGTTTCGCAGATGGCGGTTATCTTGTATTGACCAGTATAATTTATGAGTGTTCACGCTTTATTCTTCCACGCGAGTTATATCGGCAGAGTTGAAGAAACAATCGTTTTACACGTCTCCAATATAAGAGAACGGTCCCACTGAGACCATAACAGACTCGCGATGTTGCTCGCTTATGGTATATCGATTTGGGGTTTCGAAGGATGGAGGAGAATTCAAGCGTAAAAGACTTGGTATGAATTCCTTCGTAAACTCAAAATCGTATTTTGTAGTAATAAGGAATCCGTCGATCAATAGGAAGGGTAAATTATACCGTTGTTTCCCCGTTGAAAACAGTTAATTATTGCAAAAGAACTACAAAAACGGAAGGAAACAACGTATTTTTAAACTTTGAGGGAATTTTGTTTTCATTGTTCGAAATGTACCCAATGTAATTTCAGATGTTAAGAGACTGGAGTGATGCGAAACTGAACAGGGTGAACTCTGAAGGAGCAGTGTAACGAAATTCCTTCAAAGGCGAATAATTTAATGTATAAGCTTATTGTATGTACAAGTCCTAAGATTTAAAGTACACGATAAGGAAAAAGAATGGTTGAGATGGGCGGCGACGATCTTTATCATTGTTACAATTATAGTTCTTGCATATACTATTGCAATACTTATTACTACCGCAACTGTTATAAATAGAAATTAAGAAGCTTTCTTATGCCGTTTCTCTATTGTACCACTTATATACACCTGATGCACGACTTTTCGAGAATAAATCTTTATGAAATGCTCCAGTCTTTGTAAGTTGGCTGTTCTTTCTAGATTTTACACGATAGCTCCTGATGTATTGAAAATAACCTTGTATATTTATTGCCTATTACTTATATTTTAATGAATTTAATAAATTCACGACTGCAATTAGTAATGGTTTATTTGAGTTATTTCATTTTGTTTTGTCTTATTAGTACAGCAGTACAAATATCAAATTATTTTGACTAATAAAAGTCAGCAATCTATTCCGTTCCTATTGGTGATAAAACGATACACGAAGTAACATTTACATTTGTCTCCATCTAATGGAATTAATCGCCATTAATATTTCTTTTTAACCGACTTCCAAGAAGGAGGAGGTTACTCAATTCGATCAGTATATTTTTTTTTTTTTCTCTCTATGTGTGTTCGCCGATTACTCCTAACTGGGTGGACCAATCGGAACGAAACCTTTTGCATTCTACCTAAACGTAGAATTATGAATTAAATGAAGATAAAAATAGAGAAATGAACGATTCATGTGCAATTTAACCAGTTAACTGTGGCAATCTTTTTGCAAAGCGCGTACCAGTGTGCGTCGCGATAATGAAGCGATGACGAGTTAGCTTTCAAGAATTTATGAATTCATCTTAAATTATTTATACTTTTTATTTGTTTATTTCATTTCGTGTTGACCTCTAAACATTTTAAACATATTACAATTTACGAATATAAATTAGTTTTCGCAAAAATTACAATTTCAATGTCAAATTGTAACAAAATTGTATGCATGACGGATATAGTCGTCGTAGCACAAAATTCTACCACATCTCCATTACGTATATAGTCGTCAAACATACTTAATTGGTTGAAACACTTTTATCTATCCCATAGTATGATCCTTTAGATATTTTACTCCCCATATTTGCCCAATTACTCTCGACTCCTCTTCCACACTAAAAATGTGTCTTAATTTTGCGAATTATTTCGATGTAAACAACTTTTTCGTCTTAAAAAACCGGAATAATACCGCGTTGATGAATCAATTAACTTTTTATATTAGTTCCATTATGTCATCGATTCCATCAATTTTGTTTCCATCATCTACCCCCTTTCTGTCCTTGTTTCTCTAACGAACTTATTTCTTCGATAAAGCTTGAAAATCCTTGTACAAACATTATGAAATTACTATCTTTTACGTGAATTTCTCATCTCTTCTGATATCGGATCGAAATGAAAGGCATTAGAATTTAGATTCTAATGGCACAATTATGTTAAAAATATGAAACCTTCAATTTAACGGAATATCAATGCTTTATTAACTTATTGAATAAATCTATACCTTTCTCCTTGAGCTTCATGCACAATTATATTATATTCACAGATAAATTATCTGATGAAATATGAAAGGTTATTATTATATTTAAAATAACACAGAAACACAATAACTTTTGAAAGACTAAATGAATTTATTATTTAAGAAAAACGACTTAGAAGGACCAAGAACTATAGATGATAGGACGTGACTGTGAAATTAATAAGTATTTCATCTAACATCACTCGATATATTTTTAACAAGGTAATACTAAAATTAATGAACAAGACGGTACAAAACAATACAACGAACGTGTAATGTTTTATACATACACCGTACAAATTCACAACTGCCTTAATATAAACGCAATGTCCAGCTTTATCTTCGATAAAGCTTAAAAATCCTTGCACAAACATTATGAAATTACTAACTTTTATGTGGATTTCTCATCTTTCCTGATATCGGATCAAAATGAAAGGCATTAGAATTTAGAATCTGATAGCACAATTATATTAAAAATATTAAATCTTCTGGTTAAGCCCGTGAAAATTAACCTCTAAATGAAATAGATATCTTTATCAGGGGTACCAAGAAGTAATCAAAATTTCGTTTACTTTCGAGAAACATTTATTTATTAAAGAAACCTTAAATGCTAATCAATAAAATAATTTCCATCATTTTCTAACGCGTTTTGCCAGCGTAAAAGCAATTGTTCGATTCCCTTTTTAAAAAAGTCCTTCGAGTTTTCATTGAAAAACTTTGAAGTCATTGAAGAAATGTTGAATATTTTTTGGTCCTCCGAATATTTTGTAGTATATAATTTTAAAAATACAAGAAATAATATTTAACAGTCTTTTTATTAAAAATTTATTAGTACAACGTTTACAAAATTTGAAAGGAAATTATCTTAAGGGAAGTTTAAAAAATGTTTGTTCATTTACTGAACCATTGAACTATTATCTCATACATTTTTTTTATTTTCCATATTTTAAGCATCATTTTCAAAAAGTGAAAGTTTTTGCGTCGAAGTTAATTTTTACGTCCTCAAGAAACGACTGTCAATTATACATGTTACTATCCTTGATTTTATTTACTCTATAGCTTAACAAAATTTTCTAGAAACCTGAAAAATTAGTAAAATTTTTAAACATTATTTATTGCATTAAGCAGTATATACATATAGAAGAAATAAAGAGTATATTCTTATCGTCATTATATAAAGAAGAAATAAAGAATCCGTCCTTATCGTCATTATATAAAGAAGAAATAAAGAATCTGTCGTTCTTGTTATTACATAAAGAAAAAACACAGAATACGTCGTTATTCCTATTATATAAAGAAAAAGTACAGAATATATCGTTGTTGCTACTTCGCATCGTGATTAATTTAAACAAATTAAAATTCAATCCTATTTAACCAGGATTGATTTACATGAACGTGACGTTGTTTCGCAGAATACAGAACCGAGATGAATCGCGAGTAAAACGGGGTACTTAGACTGCACGTAATCTATATTAATTAATACTGGTAATTGAACATTGGATATTCGACGCTTTGAACGTTATTCAGTATGTTGACCCTATATATTTACTATAACCTTTAGCCTTTTGCTTGTGTCCCATATTTGATTTTTAGTTAATCCTCTGACGCAATGCTGCGTTTGCAGATTTTAGTAACGTCGAAAGCGTTTGGCATTATGACAGTATCGAAAAAACTATCCACGGAAAAAGCAGAAAATAAATATGAAAATACTGAAAATACTGATAACAGTATCTTGTTCATCTGCAGCAATTATTGATACTGTTTGATAGACCTTCTGTTAGAACATTATTTCCTCTAATTGTTTTGTGTGGATTTCTATGAACTGAATTTTGCAAATCCTGTTTCTAGTTTTAGTTTTAAGTTTGATTTTGAGAAACGAATGTAAAATTTCAATTTTGAAATTGGTCAAACAATAGCAGTGCTATACTTCATAGCAATTATTATATGAATTTCTAGAAACAAAATTGAAGGATGAAATAGTTTTGCAAAATTACTTTTACAGTGATTAGCATCGACGATACTTAAAGTAAAGTACAGTTTGTTTTGTCAAACAACCAAATGTTTCCCCTCTTTCTGCAGAAAATGAATTTATCCTATTACGGGGTATGTATTAGATTTCCTCTCAGAATTGCAAATATAAATCGAGAAATATTCAAGAAAGTTGGCGCACTTTTAATGTCATTTTCATTTTAATTGCTGTTCAAATATATTTAAACATGTTTGATAAAATAGGTTTTATAAAATCTAGTCTGATTTGAGAAATTTGAAAAACTCGTAAAGTTGGACGAAATATGCCGCACGCGTGAAGTTTAGGAAGTTAAAGAAATCTTTCAGTAAACTATAAACGCGACTTTCGTATATACGGTATTTCTAAATACCAACATCACCACTGTCTTCGAAAACAGGTATAGGTATGGAAAAAAAGTTTCAGACAAATTAAGGAGGACATAAGATGATGGCAACAATTCTGTATAAGGAGGACATAAGATGATGGTAACAATTTAACCTTGGATGGTTGTTTGAAGATCACCTGAATATTATTTTCAGCTTCTAAATAGAACCTCTATCTTATATCGCACATTCTTGTAGCCCTTGTCCAGACGTTTTCAGAACACCACTTTTTTGTGCAAGTCGTTTCCAAGATACGAAGTTTGAAAGTTATCATATTGCCAGAATTCATATTACCCAGGGTGTACCGTGCAAAGGTTGCATGATCAGATTTACGCTACTTATGTGTCAACTAAGAAACTTCATATCTTGGAAATGGCGTGCACGAAAAACAAACATAGATAGTGTTTTGAAAACATCTCGACGTGGGATACAGGAATATAAGGTGAAGTGAGGTAAGTGCAAATTGGTTTTTGTAAAGTTGGTATTTAAACGTAAGTATTTTCACTCTGCTATGTAAATACTTAACACTGCCGATATAGAACGCTTTGCACAAGTACTACTATTTAATTCATATTAACTAGAACCTTAATTTTCCTTGTACATTTTGATTTTGATAGGAAATTGTTTAAAATGTCAACTACTTTGCACTTTTCCCGAAAATGGGCTAAGAACGCAACTTGAAGTTAAATACTTTGAAACTTTATTTCATGTGCAAAAGGGCAAGAGCAGAATTATTAACAAATCTGCTATAAAATGCTTTTTGCTGCATTATGCAAGTACTCTATACTGCAAACAAGTACTCTTAGCTGAAACATAAAAGGGGATTATAGTGAAACAAACATACTAAATGGAGAAATTTCGCTCATATTGCAATAAAAATAGCCTGTATACGTACTTGCCCCGTTTACGAACTTATCCTACTTCACCTTACAATAGAAAGTAGAGAGTTCTATTCAGAAAAGCTGAAGATGACATTCACATGACCTTAAAATAGTCATCCAAGGTGAAATTGTTGCCATCGTCTGATATCTCATTTAATATCCTACAATTTTTGTCTGATACATTTTTTTATATTTATAGCCGCTTCCGAAATATAAAGGTGGGGACAGAATTTAGAAGTAATCAGGACATTGCGATGGTCACCCTGCCTACTGTTTTGGCGCAATGGAATAACTGAACGGTGCGATGCGCCTACATTGAGCTCCGCTGACAGCGATCCGCGTTTTGTCGATCTATTTCCCTTGTGAAACGTAAGCGAAAGTGATTCATAATTTCGTTTGGTGTTCTCCACAGCAGAAATGTCTGCTCTATCACGTACAATGATTAGATTTTCACCTAGACCCATAGTTTTTTAAATGAATTGGAAAGTATCAGCAAAAATTGGTGCGCTTTTGGCGTCTTTCTTACTTTGAACATTTTTAAATGTTTACAATGTAATGGCAATTTATATCGTTTTATTTGGAAAAGTTCACAGATTTTTTGCTGTAAATGGCCACTAAATATCTGTTATGGTAAAAGTACAAAAAATTCCCAAATTTTTAAATTTGCAATTTTTTTAATAGTAACTTTTTCAAGAACTGCACAACCTAGAGACAAACGGATTACTGATTCATCTCGCAAAAATCTATAAGATTTTTATAGTGGCGGTTACGAAACTTTGCTGTTCTGCAATGTATTTTTACAACTTGTAATAAATACATTATAAAATATAAATATATTTTGCAGCTCAAACCTCCATTCTCAAATTTTACTTCTGTCGCTTATTATTTACTAACTTATGTGCATCATTACTCGTAAGGTTGAGGAAACATGCATAAATGCATGGGCAAATTCTCTTACAAATTCTCCTATTATACAGGTATTATTGTATTTCTGAAGTATCTTACGCACTGGAAGCAGAATGGTTAACACACATACTAACCATTTCAAATTTGTATTACTTACAATGTATTTGTAAAAATAACGATTTTTACTGTACGCATCGTTTTCTTACCCTCCTCTATTGGACTTACGAATGTCTTTATTATGCAGGGTGATTCGGAGCTGGTACAATCGGAGAAGAGGTGATTCCACGTAAAAAAAGTAAGCAAAAAATATAGAATAATGTTTTCTCATATTCACCTTCACTTTCGAGGCTACTGTATTTAAAGATTAGTAACTCTTTTATAATACGAAAATGGAAATTTTATTTTATTTACAGTTTGCGCTTTTGTCCATCTATATTTTTTTTCGCACAAATTTACCGAAACATGGTTTAGCTTTTAAAATAAATTAATTTTAAATTTTAATTACTTTAATAAATAACTATATGAGTTCTTCATGACGAAAACATAGTATTGTGTACTTTAATCAAACTAACAGTTTTCTACATATCGGTAGACAGAAAAAGTACGTGTCAAATAATTGTTTATGAATTACAAGACAAGAGTTTTTCAAAATCGACATTTCTTACGTTCAGATGTGTTAGGGTTTGGTCGAGCCCTGAATATTGCACTTCGTGCCGTCTAAAGTCTATATGGATTTCGAAGGACCACCCAATGTTTTTACGTATTGGGACCGTGTAGAAACACTCACAGAATTGTATTAAAAAAATTATTTTAATAGAGATGTGGGTGTGTATATATCCGGAGGTTGTGTATGTGTGTGTGTTTTAGTGTGTCGAAATGTTCGAATATTTTTAAAGTATCAAACTAGTTCTGTTCTATACTAATTGAACTTTATACTGTCTATCTATGCTGTTCTCCTATCTAAGCTGTTGGAGATCTGAACTGTTGGTTATCTGTCTATTTTCTATCTAACTAAATTGGAAATTTCTGCATTCATCTACACTGGAAGGGGAACAGAGGTTCCTACGGGGGAGGACGGCATTCCGGGGAGAATCTGGGTTTTTCCCAGATCCTGTGACATCAGTCCCGCGGGACCTGTTACTTCTAAGGGCCAGATCACCCTCTGACCTTCTAAGCTGGGAGATTTATGACCATGACCTGTGTCACTGAAGCCAAAAACTCTAAAGACTAGTGCAGCAATAAACAAATCTGCTAAAAACTACAAATTGTCACATACCATCGTAGTGCTGGTACGGATACTAAATTGTGGGGTTCAAAAGTGACCATTCTCTCGTCATGTCGTAAACCTCATCTGTAGGAAACTCTAACAAGATGTTTCTTTGTGCTAAATATGCTGATATAATTTTTTAAATACTAAAGTTGTTTTAGTATTAAATAAATATCGTCTTGAGTTTTTGTTAATAAAAATAATTAAATCAATATATATTTTGTATACTTCAGACAGAAATAATTAATTACTAAGGGAAGCTATGAATATTTAATTTCGAGACAATATGAACATTTTCAGATTTTAATTAATTTATAACTTTTTCTTTTACAAATGTAGATTCTTATCATTTATCTACTACGTATGTTTATAAAGGTTATACATTTTATATATATTTCTAGTAGACAATGTACATTCTGTCCTTTTGAATAAATGTAATTACTTACAATTTCATATTGTTTAAATATAAAAGAATTTGTAATTAGCTTAATTGCATCCTTAATTCTCTCTTAGGTGCATTTGTGACGTACGTGGTCGCGTTCTATCTAGCAGGCGCATCAAATAAATGCATTTTTCTTTAATATTATTTTTATTATTTTAATATACGACAGATCTTATAATTATTTTTCTTTGTTTTTGATTTAGTCAGTTTTATCAAGTTAAAAAAATTTTAGAAGTATTTCTTACGTGTTAAATTTTGGTACGTTTGATGACAAAATTAAGGTTAAAAGTTACATTATATATTCAAAATACTTTACACATTTATAAACTTAATCGGAGGGGCTGGCATTGATTTCCATATCAAAACATTGATTACAAATGATATTTGCATGTAATTTTGCAGGTTAGTTGTAAAAGTGAATCTGTTAAATAATCCGCTAATAACTACATATAAATTTCCATTTTCCAGAATTATTAAATAGGTAATTATTTTGCAATAAGTCAGCTATGTATTTCGTCGATGCACACGGCTAACGTTAAGTTAATCGTCTGAGACATTTATCAAACATCTTTCCAACACTTTGGACGGCTTCGAGAACAAGTAATCTGAACAGGAGTTTGTGCTTATCCTATTTACAGCTCATAAACCGCGCACTAATACAACACATTACACTGTTCTTCGAATTTTTTTTCTTAACGATACTGTGACTTGTTTATTTGCGTTAACGTCATTTGCTACAGAGCGTAACTTCTATTTTTCTGTGTACATTTTTCAGTCGTTCGTTCTTCAGTGAAATGTTAATTTTATATCACTCTTTGCCATTGTAAATCATAACTTTGTATAGATTGCTGACACTATGCGTTACTTTATTTACGGCTCGTTTGTTGATTTACTTTGGCTAGCGACTTTGACTGCATTGGAATATGATCACGTGAAATTTTACGTAATGCATTCATACATTCAACGACAATGCCATAAAACATCGTATAAAATCACACAAATTCATATTGTAGTCTTTCCTGTTTTCAAATAAGGGGTTAATGTTCGCGGAAAGAAATATTTTTTTAAGGGCCACGTTTTACCATTTCTCACTTGTAGAAATAAAAATTATACGGGTGTTTTCGGAATGGAAGCTCAATCTAAAAATGAATTAATGTGAAAAGATGTGCAAAAATATGAAATAAAATTGTTTAGTACATGGCTTCATTTTTAAGAAAATGCAATTTGAACATTTTTTAAGCATTTGTGTAAAAGTATGTTCACAGTGTAGAAAATGATTCATCAATTGTCAAATTAGTGAAAAGTTGCATTTATCACCTCATGTACTGTAAACAAATTTTTTTTATAAATACTTCGAAAGTGTTCAACCTCAGTTTTTTCAAAACTGATATATGGAAAAATTGTATTTTATATTATTACCTTATTCTTTCGTGTAAATTCACCCATTTTTCAGTTGTACCTTCATTTCAAACACACTTTATATAATGAATGTTTTCAGACAGTTATTTATGTTCGAAGTAAAATATACCTATGTTTTAAGAAAGAAAATTTAACATCATACATAGATGTTACATGTACTTTTATTATATGGAAAAGAGGTATCTATAACGGAATAAGCGATCAAACGTAACCTCAAACAAATTTTATCTTATAACTCATAGTTCAATAGCATAAAAGCAGTACATCAAACTTCATCCTTCTACCTTAACCAGCATAGTTACAGGATAAATTTGAATTATCGGTTTGAACTCTATTTTTCCAATGCAATGACTGACAACGAATTGTAGCAGTATTAATGATTGGATTTATTTGTACAATAACAGTCATAAATTTTTAAAGTGATGATATGTCGAAACTGTTCAAACTTAGTTTTGTTTGAAAATGAAATGTATGAAAAAATTGTATTCTATATTTTTGCCATATTTGTTCGTGTAAATTTACTCTCCTTTCAGTTGTACGACTATTTCGAAAACACCCTTTAGAAAATGCGCTCTGTCACGTGCAACAAGAGTACAACACGCATAAAAGTATATACATATTTCCAAAAAATTGCTGAATAATTTAATTTACACAGGAAATAATTTACATAGAAGCGGTATTTTCACTCTTTATCACTGATGTGTGGTGTTACCATTAGTTGCATAAACTCTAACATTCATTGCAGAAGAGTTTTATAAAATGTTTTCATTGTTTCTTGTTTCCATTTATTTTCAGGGCACGTTTTAGCTCATCTGCTGTTACATTTCCTGGAAGAGTATTCTTGCCTTATTAATATTCCTCAACAATTCTTAGTACTGTTTAAATACGGAGATCTGCAGATCCATCGTAAAGCTTCTGTTGCTTTAGTCACAGAAAAATTTGTATTATTTCTGCAGCGTGGATGCTGTATCGAAAACACGAGGTTATGCTATTCAATTTCATACAAACGAACTTTACACTTTTTTTCTTAACATTAAAACTACCAAACCGGTCAAATGACCACTTTACAAGTTTCTTATTATAAGGTACACATTTTGTTAAAGTACATTTCTTGAAATCAGCATCGATTTTCATCAAGATAAAGAACAAATGTGTGTGCTAAATATCCCATCCGTCTGAATCTGTTATATCAGCACCGATTTGTCACCTTTGTAAATTAATTTCTTAATTTTAACTATTTCTGCTTATGTCGTCAAAATTACCTTCTTTCAATTTACGCGCTAATGTGTTTGTCACCTCGATAATTCCAGTCCTGCTTATTTGCGACATTTCATTGTCATATGATAATTTTGCTCTTAATAATTATTAATTGTGTTAATTTCTGTAACATTTATTAGAGATTATTAGGACAAAGAATCCTTTTTAAAGAAAATTCCAGTTTTGGATAAGAAACAATTTCAGTGAACAACAGAATTTTGTCATCTAACCTAGGAGACACGTCGAGCCATTATAGTGGCTTTTGCAGATACCATCTCCCTGTACCATGTTTCACTATAGTGGCTTTCGCGAATATCATCGTAGATTACATAGCACTATTATAGTAGCTCACTTTACTGGCTTACTGGATCACCGTTTCAATTAAATAATCATTTTCATATGTTTTAATTCGCACTATTCTTGCCTTTGCCTCGTTTTGTAAGAACATTAACAAATCCCACGTAAGTACATCACATGTAAATAAAAGGTAACGCCAAGTTTAGGCGGTATGGGAACACCTCTTTGCACTAATACACGATATTGGACACATTTAAAACTTACATATTTTGTGAATTTCTAAAGAAATAAATGATCAAAGTTGAAGTATATGTATCGTATCTTTTGGAAAAATTATAATTTAATCATCAAAAAGCTAGTTCCAATGTGTTCGCGTAGAGAACAGCATTATCCGTGTCACATTGTAGTACTGCACATGTATTATATACATGTAATTCGCGTCAAACTTTGCCGTACAGAGAAGCACCGGGTAAAGTTTAGCCGTGCCTGAGGGGTTCAACAATAGTGTACGTTCATGTCTTTACTCTATTCTTCACTGTTTCATGAGACTATACTGTTTTGCGTATAAATCTTAGTTATTATCACACAAAATATTTCTTCGATAGCATAAAAATAAACCGACAGTAGAGATTGTTGTCCATCAACAGTAATATTTTCGGTTTCTAAGATTACATTTTTCTCGAAAAAATTGATCAAGCACAAAGGTACGTATTATCACTCTATTCAGCCTATACTTAATTCTCCTATTTCTACTTATAAGATGAAGCTAGTCAATTTCCAAATATTCGGATGAGTTCATATTAACTCTGCTCGCTATCGTAAACAATTTTGGAAGAAAATAAATTATCATTCCCCAATCTTATAATGAATAGACTGTTATACATTGCTTGATGACACGTATATTTCAGAAATGTTAATCGCTTACGAAAGCACTTGCGACACTCAATGCAAATAATTCTACAAATATGACCGTACGAGTATTTCAAAAGCCGCACGTTTTATTAGTTAAATTTATGCATCGGAGTATTCTATTCATAGGAATACTGCAGAATATTCTATTAGTTAAATTTGTATCACATATGGTACGCGACACATGATATAAGTCAAGATGAACATGATATTCTCTGCAATGTACGTGGACATCACGCCTAAAAAGTGACCGTGTTAATGATGGCTTGCTAGGTCGTAGCTAGCAGAGTCATTATGGTTTTTATCCTCTGTTTTTCTTAAGTAAACGAGACCTTAATGCGTTTTCAAATCTTAGAAAAGCAACGAAAGGCGTTCCGGAACAAAACTGTTAACTCTAACATTATATTCCTGAACAGATATTTTGGAACTAAAATAAATGAAGAAAGTTGTTTGTCCATTTGGTTATTAGATTGGCAATAGAATAAATATAGGGATTTTTAGTTTCGTAAGTTCGACGCGTGCCGATTTTTGGCCATACTTTATACGTTTTGTATTTCGTAAATGTATAATAATAATGACTGAAGTATTTAAATAATAAGAATTTATATTTGTGGAAGAAAATGTTTTAAATTAATTAGAATTTGAAAATATCTGTGTGACCCAGTAATTAGGCAATATTCATGGTATGTCTCACTTATTAATTATTACTTATTACTGTCCTACATTTTAAATATGTGTTAATTTAATAATTTTCATCTTGAATAAAAAGAATTAAAATGGTAATATTTTCTAGAATATATATTGTTATTATTATATGTTCTTAATATAATATTCTAAATGTTAAAATTTACATATTAAATATGTACACATTTTTTAACTTATCACTAGTATATATTGTTTCAAATCTACTTCATTGATTATTCGAATTGTCGCCCGAAACTATGCTTTTAGCATTCAAATCATCAGCTATTAAATATCACCTGTGTGAAGATTAAAGTCTAAATATCCAGTCAAAAGTCTAGATATTCAATCATATCGTGAGTAAACACTACGTTAAAATACATTAACTTCCATATTGTGCACGTTCTGTAATGAAGCTAAGCACTTAATCCTCTGACTACTTGAGATAAAATTTTCCTTTGAGGGGTAATATGATTTTTCATGTAGCTTGATAATGCTTCACCCTCTGTTCTGTATTTCGTCCTACGGCAAGTGGAATATAAAGACAATCTTCATAGGGTGTCTATTACGATCACACTTATTGTAAGAGCCGGTTGGTTTTTCTGCTACGATTTTACAATGTTCATGAAATCCATGAAATTGACTGCACTCCATTCATCGATGCTTGATATGACATTTTCTAGCATGGTGTAGATAAGGTATGTGCACGAAAGCAGTTGAATGAACCGCTATTTCGTCAGACTGCTATAAGCTAGGTTTGTACTACTGAAGAGCATTTACATCATGGAGGGGAGACCGATGGAGGGGCAATCATGGCTACCGACATGGTGGGGATTCCTGATTGCTGTCGAATGTCGTTCGACTGTCTGACCTTAGCAAATCACTAGAGTGGGACGTGCTTTCTCCGTGTTACTTGGTCTTTGAGTTCATCCTCCATCTCTGGAGTGTCAGAGCACTCCGGCGTGAATTACAACTTGCTGATACTAGTTTAGATGCTGACACTTTCGACCAAGATGGATAGTTTTCCAATATGCATTAGCCGACAGATAACGTGCTGCCACTTAATATACCGATAGAACGCCCCTATCTCACGAGTTACGCACACACCACGCACTTCACATTGTAGGGACAAAAGATGTGTTTGCATTAAGCAAGCCAAGCAACACAGGAGTGAGGAAGATAGCTTGCAAAGCTTGACAGGCGTGAACGCTTTTTAACTGTGCGATATTACCATTAGTCGACAGATAATATATTGATTCCCGAAAGAGGATTTCTTGTGCTCCAGTGAGATATTATCTGTCGGCTGTACTCCCGTTTATCGTACTGTCGTGTGAGAGCTAAATTAGGCGATGGAACTTTTGGATTAACTTTGTTGAAGTTGGACTTCAACAGGTTCATTAGTTGTACATTTGAGAGTTGCAGGATCACTATTTTAATATCCCTGATGTTGAAGTTGTCTCATATTCCTTTTATGATTCCCTTTGTGAGAAGGATGTGGTAGTATTAGTATTCAAGCTTTTTATGATTACTCGATGGTACTCTGACTTTGTATCAATACAATAATTCCCATTATTGCTTTCTGTCACAGCGAATGTAGTTTTAGGGATACTAAGTTTACTGTATTATATCTGTTAATGGCGTAAATCGATAGCTTAAAAGTTCTTGCTTCTTTTTTGACACTATCTTCAATATAGCATTTCCTTCGAATTTCAAGTCACTTTCACAGAATAGCGGCTGGAATCGATTGATGCCGCTATCAGGTTTCTCGTCAGGAAGTTGTTGGACCTACTGCGAGATATGTGTCTTTTTAAGACCTCCAATTTTCGGTCCGGAAGGGACTTGATTGTTGTTTATTGTGTGCTACGTTTTCACTGGGTTGTGTTGAGATTCTCGCTTCTTTTTAGACTGAAATAATTCTGCTCCTAGTAGGTTTCGTATTGCTATTTTTTTTTTTTTAAATTATATATAAAATTTATTGTACTCTATCAGACCGTATGTGTGAGAGCGCTTAGTTTACGTTTTTGGACAACATGGTCCGCTTCAAAGCTGCAGAAATAATCGGCTAATGAAACTAATTTTTGTATTGAATTTAACTTTTTTAAATAAAAAATCAAGAAAAGAAATATTCTTACGAGTCTCGTCTAGACTTACTTACTCGGCTCGTATCATTCCAGTGTGCTATCCCTAAGAATCTTAAGAATGGAAAATTTTCCTTCTACCGCTGCTCCCTCAACAACATTAAGAACTCTACTACCCTCTTTTTGTCGTTCATGAAGATGATGCTGAAGGAATAACGATGGAAGGAAGAACACACCATATCTTTTGAGATTGGATTTTTCTTACTTAGGCCTTGTAGGCGTATTGGACGCGACGTCTAAAACAATAGGCATTTGTTCAATGAGAAAGAGGGAGCACAAAAACAAGACACTATGTGAGTACGAGCTTACTGAAATTACATTCTTTGATTGACAGTATTAAAGGAGTTTTTTGTTGAATTTGTACGACATATAGGATTGTTATTTGCGAAGTACTCATAGGCAACGGAGTATTTGCTTGCACAAGAGATCAGACTGTAATGTAAGAATTACAATATATCGATAATAATACGAAAATTTGGCATTGTAATGTATATCTGAAAATAAAAGAAAGCGCCAGGCACCGGATAGTAATATTTGCGAAAAGAAAATCTTAAAACATTTTAATTATTCTAGCCATCAAAGTTACTTGTTAACAAATATTTTTTCATGCTTGGATCAAGTCCATTTAAAATTGTCTTTGTCGCAAAACGGATATCATAAATTGTAAAACAAGGTTGACTAAAAACACGAAAATAGTAGGAGTGAATTTATTAAAACAGGTATTCAAAATTGATGAATTTTAGTTATAGTAATAAATGAATTTATTAAAAACTGAGACATCCTGTCTCAGGACATATCAAGGACACATATAACATTCATCATTGTCGCAAAGTGCTAGATAGAATAACAAAATTATTCAAATTATATTAATTAAATGTAAAGGAGTTGTAATGCTCCTAAGATATTGCACAGTAGTGTCTAATGCCCGAAAGACTACTCAGTAGCTGAATTGGGAAAAAATGAAATCCAAGCTAATTCTTGGAAAACTATTTATTTATCTTAGTGTGTAGTGTCGTGTATAGATGTGTAGTTGTGTGTGCGTAGAGTTTTTACTACAACCTGTCTGTGTTTTCTGAACTAACTTGAACCAACTAATTTGGTTGACTATTTTTACAGAACTACTGAAGTGAAAAAAATTCTTTTCCTTCTGACCTTCCCTTCCAGTGCATCCTTAGCGCGATTCCGTATGGAACAGGAAGACGAAAGCCAGGGTGAGTGAAAGTAGGACCCAAAGCGAAACTAAGAGTCCCAACAGAAACTGTTTTTCGTCACTAAAACCCTTAATCCCGCCATAAATTATACCGTAATCTAAAAAATGTTATTTAATATAGTACATGAAGCCTTTTTTACATTTTGTCCGATACTTCGTAATGAAAGAATTGAAATAATTGTGTTTAAAAGTTGTTGTAGCAATAAAATTCTCATGTGTCACAATAATATGTATGAGCGAGATAAGTTACTGTATTAGGGAATTTACGTTTATAATTCATTTATTGTTACGATTCACAGGTCATTCTACAACGTTTTTTTCTTATTAACGAAACGATGATTTTATTGAAATTTTAGGGTACAAAAATGGTGCACGTCACTATGTGCACATAAACATTTTTAATTGAAAAGCATCACTTTGTACCTTAATGGAATAACAGCTTTTATTGAATTATCAATTGCTGTTGAAACGAAAGTATAGTACCAGAAGGTTAATTAGTACTTAAAATATGGATTGAAGCCGGCATTCTATTAAGCGCGTTGTTGCATGTGAACCGTTAACTCGTCACGAAAACCGTTTCCGCCATAAATTGTACCACACTCTAATATTAATTATATTTAAATAAATTAATACATGAAATACAGAAAAGCTACATAAGTTAACAATACAAAATCAAATGGAACAGCAAGGCAATAATAGCCAAACGACAGGATATCATTCTAAATTGATTCATAGACACGATACTATTTCATTGTGATCCAATTTCACTACTTATTCTCGCAGAAATATCGGCGCATCTTCTCTTCATGCGACCTTTAATTAAATTTTACCGCTTCGTCATAAAATCTATCCCCTTTAACATCATTATTTTTGAAATATTTGCATGTGATGTATTGTTCAGAGCTGAAAATAATGTACATGACTCCTCCTGTTTCCACATTTAATGTCTCTTCGTTACGTGATCCAATTAGTAGTTATAACCGCCTCGATACAACTCGGCCAAACGTCCGTATCCCGTCATAAATAGTCGTTATAGCAGTTACACTAAATTCAGTTCAAATGCATGCAGATCTGTGCTCAAGCCCAATATTTTTGCCAAACATAACGTGGCTCTTGGGATAACTTGACCTATACATGATCGTTTGTTTGTTTGTCCATGTACTACAAGCTGTAATTTTGGCATTTTTATTTCTGAAATTTCGAGTACACGTTATAAATTTGCTGTACAGATTTTGGTCGTGATCTGATGATAGAATGCTGTCATTATTGACGTTGTACCGATAAAAAACGTGTTTTTATATTGTGTTGAATCATTTTTGATACGTATATAGAATCAACGAGAATCAGGTTCAAAACTTTATAATTCATTGTACAAAATAACAATTAACTAGATAAGCCTGTCGAAACATTCGACATATTAATGATAGATTAATAAAATTTAATAATAAAGACTTAAAAAAGTACATATTAATATTTAGCGCATATTTACATGGTTTGAAATTAGTAAAATTTACAAAAGTTCACTAAATACAATGTTGCTAGTTTAAATTTTAAATTAAAAAAAAAATTTTGTCACTTAAAAAAAATTTTTTTACAGGTTGACAAAAATTTGATTTTAGACTAATTCGATCACGCTGATTCCAAATCTGTGATCCGTTTTTTTCTACGACTTGTGGTTCTCGAGAAATAAACTGTTGACACGATAAGGCGTTTAATAAAGAAGATCGTCATTGATGTTGGTCGTTCTGAAATCAACAGTAGTCGTGTTCGGTGTCGCTTTTGGTAGTTTCAGATACGTTTAATCGTTTCAAACTACTTTAAAATCTCTACATATCATTCCTATCCTACCCAGAGTAGGTACTCCAACTATCAAAAACACATTCGAATTCGCGTGAGACATCTGCTTTGTCTCACGTCCATTCTCCTAGCCAGAAGCAGATAATTAGTAGTAAATTGAGCCAGAGCTTTTTCCATATTCAAGAGTTCGGTAAAGAGTTTAAAAGCAAACGTGGACGAGTGTCAGTAGACAGGAATTTCCTGCTCTTCGATTTTTACAGGTCACGTAGTCAAATGTGGTTCGACTGATTAGTTGCAAGTCAATTTGTTTTAAATGCTTCAATAGCATGTTTTAACAGCTATCATGGAGAAAAGGGTACAGTGCAGAGTCGAACAAAGTGATTTGATTACTGTTGTAAAGTTTATGTTATAACCTGAGGTCCTGATCACTGTAAGTGATTGGCAAAAGTCATTGTAAATGTTAGGTTCTAACTTCTGTGAGTATATTGAATACAACCTGAGGGGCTAGTTGTATTATTGTGGAAATGGTCCACTAGATATTTCACAAATCTACTGAAAAAAAATAGCAATACAGAACGTCCACTTTATTTTGTTGGTTGTCATTTTCTTCGTTCCGCAAACCATCAATCAATGTAGAACCTGTATATGAAACTTCAGACCCGAAAGATTTGCGTACATCGAGTGATTACTCTATATCATGAATTTAGTCTATTATAATTATTATTATGAGAATATAAATATGAAATATATTAGATATTAGAAAGATGTATTAGGTATTAGGTATTAGAAAGATTAACGTACAATCTGGGGACTAGATCTAATTGCAAGTTGAGAATAATATTGAGCAAAAATATCTATATGTTAACGTCTTCAATTAATTGTTGACGCATTGTCAATTTGTATTCATAAACTGAGCCTTGGTTCTGTGCAAAGAATATTGTAACGAAAGTGTTTACAAAGATGATTCTTGAAACTCAGGCAGGTTAATGTAGCTTTTAAGTAGAAATACTATAAAGTATTAGAAGAAGGTATCATATTATACGTTCTGACTTCCTATAACTTTATTTATATGTATACACGTGCACTAATGCACGTGTTAAGCACAATTGCAATTTATTAATCGCGACTTGTTCAAGAATCTCCAGAAACCATATGGTCATGCGTTACTTGTACATTTTGCTTTCCCACGATGTAAGTTTTAAAGAATTTCAAAAGAAAGCTATATAATCTCTAAATTAATTTTTTATCTAATTTACATGTAAACTAAAAAATAATATCTACATCTACATAATATAAATTTAACATATTGGTTGAAGCGACCGCAACTAATAATTGTATCACATAACAAGAGAGCGTTAAAGGTGGAAATAGGTGAAGCCGTATGCATTCTCTTCAGCTCTAAACAGTCGCATAAATACATACTCTATATTAAGCCCGATGAAACAGTCGCTATTTATGCAATTTTACGTCTATGCTTGTTCTAGATGAACTGTTCATCGAACATTCCTCGTCACATCTGCTCCGTTTGTCTTGTTATAAATATTGATTATTTCATGCTTCTCGGTTGTACTAGTGTGATGGTTTATTCTTTAAGAAATAAAAGAAAAGTGTGTATACTTACTTACTTAAAATTGTGTACAAATCAGACAAGAATAGTTAGCACTCTCAAAACGGATACTCATCGGCCCTCGTGGGCTAACAATGAACTCAAAAATGAATCTCCACGATAACAGTGTATCTAACACAGGAAAATGTTTCAATCTTTGGTTTTTTAAGGTTACACTTAACTACAAGGTCGACCGTATTGAATACTATATGGAACCTAAATTGTCTTGCCATTAGAGGAAATATTTCTATAAGTAGTATAACCGTGGCTTGCGAGGTTTATAAGTAGTTCATGAGCGGCTTTTCTGCGGCTCGTGTATAAAGACAAATTTAAAATGATCCCACTCTTGAGCCCTCGAGTGCAATGAGTTAAATAATAAAACTAATAAAATTCTAGCGAAGACCTTTTAATTTCAATAATTCCACTAATTTAAAACCATTGCCCCACTAATTTGAAACCACCGAATAAATTCCGTAAAGGAAAATCGATTGTTCGCAGCCACATCTTTATTGGTTTCAATTAATAGGCTAGACACTCGAATCATAAATTGAATAATTCAGTCCGCTTTTTTCACAGAGAGCACTTTTGTTCAAATCATTTTAGACATATATGTTGTAAATACGAGTTGAAAGTTTACTTGGTACATTTGAATGCTGCACCTTCCTCCAAAATCTAAAAACAATTAATCTGTGTATACATATCCACTGAAAATTCATGTTGGCAGTTATCAATGAATGCGTTGAAAGTCTCTTCTACAGCTGCCAGTGTGTTTATATTTTTGTGCTATTCTCGTAAGAGAATTATTAAAACGAAGAAAAACTGTTAGAATAGCACTGTTCCAAGCATTATCATTCTGGTCATATATCTTCCATGTCATCTGTAGCTAACAAACGTTCAATTTACTTGTCCTCTGATTTTAGTATTGCTGAATACATCAATAAATCAATGCTTTTGTTACAATTCTGCTCTTGTTACTTTTCGTTTGACTAGGGTATGACTAGGTGTAGCTATATAGAACGTTCCGAAAGTCTGATCTAGATTCTTAGGATTTTAACAACAGTTTCAGTCAGAAGTTGTGAGTATTAAACCTAACCTAGCCTCTTATGAACAACGCACCACTATACTGGCTTTCGTGGGCACCATCTTTCTTTACAACGAGCCACTATAATGGCTTTCGCGAATGTCATCGTAGGTTACATTGTGCCACTATAATGATTCATTCTACTAGTTCACTAACACACTGTTTCAATTGAATGATTGTTTTCACGTGTTTCGATTCACACTTTTTTGTCTTCGCCACGTTTTGTAAGAGCATTAACAAATCCCAGAAAAGTACATTACATGTTGTTAACGCTCGTGGTTGAAAATAAATTCGTTCGAGTTTTGCTGTATATTGCACGTGGTGTGCCGACTAAATTTGTTCTTTTTATACTATCAATGACTATTTCCTTACTCGAAGGACCATTCCAGACCATATAAAATTAATACGAGTTGTTGCGGCTGCTAATGTTAAAAGTTGAATGTATATTTTTTAAGAACATGAAAGCGTGGTATACGCGTACAGTTTTTACAGAATAAGGGTGAGGGAAACAATTCTTAATTTCTATTGGCTATTTCTAATGCCATGTTAACGTGATCATAATGAAAGTCAGTTAACACCTACGTGAAATCATTGAGAGCACTTGGGAAGCCTTGCAACTGCTCTACCTGATACCTAGGAAGTCCGTGTCATGGGAGCAGTTAAAGTAAATGCGCGAATAAGTAGTAAGAGAATTTTAGCATCGGTAGACTCGTCGATGCTTTGTATTAACAATTCCTCAACTTTTCCTATTGTATACGTATTGTGTTTAACGAGTGCAAACTCTCGGATCATTAAACTATCCTGCAACAGTAGAGCTTTCACAATGTATTTTCATAATCATAACATTAAATCTGCAATTCATTACACGTATTTTGTCTATGACACTTCAACTACTAGTGGATTATAAATTTTCACAGAGATGTGTGAAAGAAAATCCTCACGTATTTAGTGACGCAAATTTACATTCACTTGTTTTGATTATGTAGATACAAATGGAAGATCGAACAATTTTTAGTATTTGTTATTTTACAAACTCTGTTAACAGCTTACGTCAATACTTTAATAAATACTTCAACATTAACATTATAGTCAATACCTCTTGCTGAAAGATTGAAGCAACTGTTTACACACGATGGAATTTCAATTAATTTTGTATCCCGCGTCATTCAATATTTGAATACTACTTTTCATCAAAGAAGGATAAAGTAGATCGACGATATTATCTGCTCGATTTCTTGACTTAAATTCTTTAAATTTCTTTTTGTATTGTACACTTTTATAATCAATGACGTGGGTGTTGTGTTGAAAGATATAAAGTGAAATAATTCGAACACGTCTAGGAATCTATGCAATGTAAGCTGTGTAAAGACTTACGATTTTTTCAAACATTTGCAATTCGCAAGCATTGACCGGCTGTGTCAGATTTACACTATCTTCGCAGTAATTTGAGATATGGAGTTCTCAACGCATATAAAAATGGAAGGACATGTAAAACAACTTTTGCAACTAAACAAGGAGAAATGATAAAGTAATTTGTTGTTTTTATACAGTGTAAAGCATAAAAATGTTTTTAAGCTTGAAGCTATTACATCTTCGAACTGCATTGTCGTTAACTTTTGTAAAAGGCTGTCTAGCTTTAAAGGTTTCTCCTTTGAGAGTTTAAGTAAGTCGGTCTTTATACATTTGTACATCTGGAAACTACTCGTTCAAGCTAATGCAATTTTCTCTTTACTTACCTTCGACCTTTCCTGTACTACGAGATTTTAGTATTTTGTGACTTTGTTACTTTCTACGCACTTTTTTTCAGAAAGCTTGCTAGCCATTCTTGTTTAGAGGTGACTTCTAAACCAAATGGACTTTTTGCCGAATTATACCTGTAACATCGTGCGTGGCGCTCTGAATATTTTAGGATGTTGCTATTTGTTAATTACTTAAATGCAACGTTAGTCGCTCGAGTTTTATTGGTTCTTATACGGGTGTGCCGCCGAAAAAACTTTCACAGAAGGACCATTCTTGTTGGTGGAAAAAAGTTGTTTTATTTAATGGTTTTAGTATAGCTGTACAAACTACTAACTAAAATATTTATACTGGTCGACTACTTAATGTTTTCTGACTCTTCGAGTATTCAGATTAGTTTCCCTTGATGCTACCCTTCTACAGCTAATTTCGCACAAGTGAAATCAGGGTGCAAATTAGTTTGCATTTCGGGAACAATAATTTGGAAACCTTACGGGATTTCCAAAATTTATAGTCACGAAGTACTGCTAAGGTCACATGTATTTTTACATCGGGAAAAAGCCCTTAGTCATAAAGATCGTGCTGGTAGATAAAATAATTTTAAGAAAAAAATACACCGACTTCGAAATGCGCTAAAAAGTATAAAATAATTTCTATTTCCTAATGAAGTAATTTCTATTTCATTCAATGTGACCCAATATTAAGGTGACCCAAACAGTTAAGTGATTTGGGTCCTTCAAAAGAACTAAATAACGGGATCCGCTACAGGGGTGCACAATATTATTAGTCCAATATTTATGGGTGTTCTGTCGGACCCAAGAGCGTTTCATTCTTGTAATTTTAAACGGATGTTTTGGACCATATGAGCGTTTCCACAGCTTGACGGTCCTAACTATTGACAATAGCTTTCTAACAGGCCAGAAAAGCACATTTTTTATAACGCCAATATAACTTTCGTTAAAGAAGTTTATTTCCATGGTTCTAAACTGTGCACCCCTGTAGCGGGTCCCGTTACTTAGTTCTTTCGAAGGACCCAAATCACTTAACTGTTTGGGTCACTTTATTAACGAAACGTTTTACAACTTAGGAGTGAATGCTAAAAGTCCTACAATTTCATTCGCTGACCCATCTCACCAATCACTATATTTTACAAATAACAATCTGTCCTGATTGGTCCCTTTTGGTGACGCCTTCATATTTTGAACTTCCTCCCTTGCTTTCTTTTCTGGCTGTTTAGAAGCGACGGTCAGTCTAAAACTAACTTCGGTGAAAGAAACTCACTTTTACAAACGATAGTCTCTAACGACGATAACGACATTCAACAATTATTACAACTAGTGGGATGATGATCTACATCCTTCGTTGACTTGAGCACAGCAGTGTGGAGGACTCTGAACCACTCTATAAATTCTACTTTATAATAATCATTTTACATATAATTCCACTACCGTAACAAGTTGTGGAAACGCCATGGGTCATCGAAGATTTATAACCTTCGACAACAATTATAAAAAGTTAATATTTGACCCGACACGTAACAAAATATATATAATACTTACTTTCAACGTAATATATTTATAATATGTCTCGTCTAGACTTACATGCAGATGTCCCCAAATAATCTGCAAACAACGACAGACAAAATAAAACTAGCCTTTGTCTTTGCTTTTGTGCAGACTTCTACAAACACTTATTCACGAATGGTCAACAGTCTGCAGGTATTCTCTCGCTAATATAGTAGACACTAAAGGAAGTGCTGTCAAGTGTACCACTGGACCGTGCTTCATTTCCTAGCACTAGAATTTCTCGTACACATAGTACAATTGTCTCTTTCACTGCAACCAATGCTGACACAGGACGATGTCAATTACGTCACAGTGAAAACCGATTGAGCGATGCGTTTCGCAACGTTTCATTTAGAGTCTACTAATGGAACAATCCTATTCATTCAAATAATTTTTTAAATTATTCATTCAAATAATTTGAATGAATTTTCGAGATGTCTTCGAATAAATCTTAGCTCCCTTGTTTTCCGGAATAATTTTCTGCATGAAAAATCTGGACGTGGCACATCATATTACGATTTCAGTTTAAGTATTCCACAACCTATGCGCAGACTGCATATAATTTTGCAAAGTCAATCATTATTTGAATGTTAGGGCAATCAAATAGGTTTTGAGTAAAAATTGCGAAAACTTGTATGTAGAACATGTGAAAAATTAGTAGTTAGTATTTGTGTGACTAATCCTACACAAGTTGCTACAAATATACAGAATGATTGAGTAGTTCATGATTCTCTGCGGTTTTCCTTTCAGAAAAACAGAAAAACGTGTAAGAACGAGTGGATAATACATCAATGACGATGGCTAGAATCGGTTTAGGGCTATCGTAAATTAGGAAACCACTCTGAGACCCTTAGCATGGTTCGGGACCGAGTTGGTGCAAGAACTGAACGTTTTTACCCTCTCGACAACTGATATTTACCAGGTCCTGGCGATGTTGGGTTCTTCCGAAAAAGTGGGGATGCGTTCCTCATAAAGAGTTCGGAAAAATATTGGGACATTACGCTGGTGAAATTAGAGAATAACGGAGGGAGACGCCAGACGATAGGAATATTGATGAATTCTGTATGAAGTGTAGGCGCCTTTACAATAGGAAATCTTTTTCTACCTAATTGACTAAAACAGTTAGTGTTAACCAATCATGTACTCTCTACTATTCAAAATGCACTGTTACATCCTTATAAAATCGAGGGTGCAATTGTGAGAATTATTTTTCACAAAAATGTTATAGCAACGTTGTAGTTATAAGTCTAAAGTATTTTAAAAATGTAACAAAAAGCACTCAAGTGAGCGATTTCTCGTGGCCACGTAATCGAGCCTTGCTCTAGGGGCTAGCTACAAACCAACCGAATATCTCCGGTCTCCAAATAAGTTCGACATCGGAATTGTTTTTTTAACGATTTTGTGTCTATGCTTGCTCTGTCATTGCTGTCCTGGGAGCTATCTCGTTGTAGGCTATAGCTGCCTGAATAGCAAGGACGTCTTATGGGCAGGTCTAATCTAAACGTGCAAACTTGTTCAGATGTTTTCAATTCTTTTTTGTGGAAAGAAGAAAGTATGGTAACACTTATTGCACTATGTGTATTATCACTGCGTGTATATGCTAGTACAGGGATCGGAATCTGCGGCTCGCGAGCCGCATACGGCTCTTTGGATGTAAAGCTACGGCTCTTCAGTTCCATACGCAAATATTATTTATTTTATCAAAAAAAACTCATTATCTAATATTGCTAAGCGCTGGAATTGCAATGCATCGAATTACCACGCGCTGGAATTGCAACGCGTCGAATTACCACGCGCTGGAATTGCAACGCATCGAATTACCACGCGCTGGAATTCCAACGCATCGAATTGCCACGCGCTGGAATTGCAATGCATCCAATTACCACGCGCTGGAATTGCAACGCATCGAATTACCACGCGCTGGAATTCCAACGCATCGAATTACCACGTGCTGGAATTGCAATGCGTTGAATTACCACGCGATCGAATTCCAACGCATCAAATTACCAAGCGCTGGAATTGCAATGCATCGAATTACCACGCGCTGGAATTGCAACGCATCGAATTACCACGCGCTGGAATTCCAACGCATCGAATTACCACGCGCTGGAATTGCAATGCGTTGAATTACCACGCGATCGAATTCCAACGCATCAAATTACCAAGCGCTGGAATTGCAACGCATCGAATTACCACGCGCTGGAATTGCAACGCATCGAATTACCACGCGCTGGAATTGCAATGCATTGAATTACCGCGCGCTGGAATTGCAATGCATTGAATTACCACACGATGGAATTCCAACGCATCGAATTACCAAGCGCTGGAATTGCAACGCATCGAATTACCACGCGATGGAATTGCAATGCATCGAATTACCGCGCGTTGGAATTCCAACGCATCGAATTACCACGCGCTGGAATTGCAATGCATTGAATTATCAAGCGCTGGATTACAATGCATTGAATTAGCACGTGCTGGAATTCCAACGCATCGAATTACCACGCGTTGAATTACCAAGGGCTGGAATCGCAGCGCATCGAATTATCACGCTCTTCAGTTCCATATGCAAGTATTATTTATTTTATCAAAAAAAAAACTCATTATCTAACATTGCCATATATATATTATCTACTTTGTTGTGAAAAACACTACATATATATGAGAAAATAGATTATTTTTTTTTATCAAAGAACTTTATTTATACGATTACTATTTATTGTTGGCAAGAAAAGATTTTGTATCTCTTTAAAAGCTTTGAAATTTTGTAAATTGTAATTGTTGACTCTTCCGACTCAAAAGGTTGCCGACCCCTGTGCTAGTAGACAAAATTAAGCACCCTTGTAGAGCAAAAGCGTTACAGTAAAACATGTAAATATTGTATATAGGTAAATTAGCTATATGAGAAAATGTATTTTTCTGTCCGCCGCATATCCACCGTACCTCGGGTAGGCCATGTCATAAAAAACCTTTGTACGCGGTAACACTCGCCCGTGATTCGACGGACGTAGACGACAAAAACTATATAAATACCGGCAAAAATCATACTTAAGCCAGTCGTGTTTTGGGAAAGAAATAGTACAGAACGTCTTATCCTTGGAGTAGGCGGACCTTAGCGGACTAAGCTCTCCATTACTTCCAAAACTATCCTAGTCCCAAGCAGTCGGACCTTCGCGGACCAGGCTCTCAGCACTAGAAACCAGAAACCAATTTCTAGGGCAGCCGGACCTTTGTGGACCAGGCTCTCCTAGTTAACCTCTTTCCCAGTCTTGAAGTAAAGGGTTTCTCACGTTTTGGGCCAACATTCGCTCGCGACGCGACCGAGTTAACGCGAGCGACCTACGCACTTTCAACTAGCGCGTTACAACGTGAGATTTTCATCAAATCTGGCGGCTTATCCGTGTTGTGACGAAATATTGATCTTGAAGTTTTATGTTGCGATAAAACTTGAGTGAGCTATAGCCTACAACCTTTTGTGGGAGAATGTTACTAACGAATGTGAAGTTTGGTGTCAGAATGTACTCCCAAGAGAGCTGTAGCAAAGTGTCAGCGATATTCTAGTATAATATAGCAAGTGGTGTAAAATCGGACGGATGTTCCAAAAAATTACTGTCAACCGCTGAAATAAACACTAGAGTCTCTTACAGAAAGCAGAAGACTATACAAAGGATTATGTACACTATATATTTGTACAAGTGGTTCTGGCTAAATTTATGTAAGTTATGAGACGAGGACGTCAGGCTAAAATTTATATGAGTTGTAGTTTAAATGGCGATGATAAAAGGACTACTTACCCTACTTACCCCTAGTAAGCATAGTTGCTAAGTTGGGTGTGTAACAAATAAGAAATATGAAAGATATATCTAACGAGCAAATAACTATAATTAAGCAAATAATTATAAATACTTTGAATTTAATTGGGATTAGTTTTATAACTTAAACGAGGTTCTTTGTTTGAACTCAAAAATTGGTCTCCAGAATAATTTAAAAACCGCTGTTTGTTCTCCTTAGGATAGATAATTACAAAAATGAACATTATAATTTGTCTTACGGGCGACGGTATCCGGTATCGATATTACTGACCACGAAGGTTGCTATAAAGCGCAATTTATTTAATCAGTATAATAAACGAGAGATAATCATGACACTATCTCGTTACGGGGAATACAGCGACGCCTATTTCATATATTATTGCTTCTGAAATAAATAGGTACAAAGTATATTCGAAAAATTCGAAAACTTCTGGTGTACATCGTTTATTTGAAGATGTAATGATATTTGTATAATAGTATATCACCTTCAAAATATTCTTCCTTTGCACGTTTGCATTAATGACATTTTGCTTTTCAGTAAACTGATTTCGGAAATCGCAATAAGTATTTCATAATGACATTTTATAATAAGTGTGCACGAGTATTTAAGGCGATAACACAGAGAAAAATGTCTGGTGGTGACTTTTATCAACGAAACCAGTTTGAAACATCTTCACTGTGTTATATGCTGTTTTCTTAAGATGGTGAAGGGTTTGCTCAAGCGTTTTTTAAATCTTTGCAAACAGACGGAGTAAATTTAGTTTCTTAAAATTATTTTATAATAAAGATGCGTATTAGTCATTGGCATTTCAATTTTAAGTCATCATCGCGAGCATTAAAAATTCCCATTAAATGTATATTCATTAAGTATTTCTTAAATTTTTAAATCACACTTTATTGTTTTAAACTGATATTATCTTAGATTGTGATGTGGTCCTCGATAACCCAAGAGATAGAGATTAATAATTTTCATCCGCATAACTAAAATCCAAAAGAATGCAAAATGAAATAATTTCTAAAAAGCAAGCAGTGATATTTCGTATGCATACTTAGAAAATTTTTTTGAAAAGTAACTAGTATTTACATTTCTAAAAAGTAGTGATGTGAACAGAAACATGATCATGCCATAAGATTGGCAACGTTGATTTTGAGAACAAATTACAAATACTGCTTCCGTAGCGACATCGATCGCAAATTAATTATTGTATGACACCGTGATGATACTTTGATAACACGCATGAACGCAGATTCAGATACGTAATTACCAGGTGAAACAAATGTTCATCCGCAGATACGAAAATTTTACTTTTATTTTGATTAAACGGACTAATCACCTTTTCGCTGTGTCATTCAGTTTGTAGATAGTCGGTCATGATCTATGTACTTAAAAATTGTTTAATTTTTCAGTATACTCATTTTTCATGCCTTTGAAACAGGGATTATGTCTTATAGTTCGGATAAACTCAAAATCCGGATTAGCACAATCCGGATGAACAAGAGTCCACTGTAGTAGTTCCACGTAGTTCATACATACTATTCAGAATTAGAAAGATTGCGTGTGAAAGCAATACTAGTCAAGTTATATTGTTGTACAGCCCACTTCTTTATAACGTCACCGTAGAGATTTCGTCACATTTCGTCACATTTTCGCAATTTTTTGAAATCGTCATTGCTATTATTATTTGGCGGTTCGTCTAGCTATAGGAGGGAGGCTAGGAAAAGTAAAGGAGAGGGAGAACGTTTCATCCGGGACCTGCTAGTGGACTCATCACTAAGGCGTTCTAGCAGGCCCTTGCCTTAGACGCGGGGATGTAAGGAAGGGATGGACAGGAACCGTTTATTTTGAAAGTGGCCTAAGTCCATTTATCTTAAAATCGAGATATTTAAGGGTTTGCGTTTCAATGAATTTAAAAATATACGTATAGGACATTAATGAATCGTACTGCTTAAGTGTATCTAAGGGTGTTAAATTTATAGTTCCTATTAAAATAGTGGCAATTATTAAGTGAATAATATGCGTTTTCTTATCGAGAATGGAGTTAGGCCACTTTCAAAATTAACAACCAGATTCGATATAAAATTTGAAGATGCCCAAGTCCATTCAACATAATTTAAGATGCTTCAAATTGATAAACCAATACTGAATTTATTTTACATATCTTTAAAACACTTCAGGAACATAATTTATGCGATTCAATTAACTACATAACGTGCAAAATTACAAACATAAATTTATTACAAAACAATTTACTACTCATCTACATTTTGTGTGTGTAAAAGGGATTTGAATGCAGGAATAATCGTTAATGATGGTGATGGGACACATTATTAAGCAAATGCGTATTAGTTCTTTCGACCTATAGAAACTGTTTACAGAAAAGATTTATTTGCACTCAGATCGTGTCCAGAGTCTTGTGGAACAGATTGTATTTTATGTTCCGTATGTGAATATTTGGAAAACGCGTGATGCGGACTTCTAAAGCTTATAACTGTCGGTCCCAGCACTGGTCAAACTTTCCGCTCAAAAATGCATTGGACGGAGGAAAGAAGTATAGATAGAGAATCGAGAAGGTGAAAAGAACCTAGAATACCGTTAAAAAATTCAGAAAGAGAGAGACACAGCGAAAAAGAGTCATAAAAAAGGAAGTGAAAAGGTTCGTAAGGGCTTAAGAGCTGACACTATTCAGGTTACAGCGAAAACCTGCAGAAAACGTGAAAAATTAGAGAAAACTAAAACCTTAAAACTAGAGAAGATAGAAAACAGAAGAAAAGACTTCAGAAAGTAAAAACATATATAGGAAGCAGAAAAAGCAATGGTTTATAGCGCTATGAAAGTATTCTCTCTGCCACCTCACAAGCAATCTTTCCTGTTCTGAATAGTACATCAAAGCTGTTCGCAACTTTTGATAACATTTATGGATTGCTTCTGTAGCAATGTCTGCCGTCACATTTTTACCAATTTATCTTTTCTCCGGAACTTCCCCAACTTTTTCGTACTTCTAAATATTTCCAAACACTTCCTAGCTATTCTATTCTTCTCCAGTTTTCGGAGGGTCTTGTGCAAGTTTGGTCAATGTTAGATTGCACATTTGGTAGTTGAACTTATACGAGTCTTCCATTGATTTTCTCTTTCACCCCTTCAACTTTCCACTGGATATCGCTCCTTTTTTCCCTATTTCTATCCTTTTTCGATGAAGAGCATAAAAACTGGGTATTACGTTTACATTGAGGCAGTTGTGAATTTGTACGGTGTAAGGTAAGTTGCCCAATATCTGACACTCCACCAATAACTGACACTTTTAACTTTGTAATTAATTAATAAAGACTCTATAAATAATATCTGTTTCTCATTGTGTGTATAATGAAGCGTGTATTATGCAACGCCATCTCTGATTTATGAGAATCGTTATGCGTGAACTTATCCAAATTTTGCAATTATTGTTTACAAGTCGGCACATAATTTTCATTAGCGGCTCGATTCTTCTATCACTTAAGGTTAGAAACACGTCATGATATTTTGCTTTGTATTTATTTTATTAAATTATTTTTAGAGCAACCTTATATTTCCCTATTCTAATTAAAGATTATAGTGTTGTTTTTTCATTGAAGACTTTAAATAAACCGTCTAATTTGATGGATGTCAGGGGTGTCAGTTTTTGGGATACGAACATAAGCCTGCCGACCAATATCTGACATCCGTGTCAGATATTGGTTGAAAAGGTCAACCAACAACTTTTGGAGTCAACTTTTGGACTCTGTAGAAATGCTGATGAAAAATTTAAATAGACCTAACAATTTTATTAATAATCGGCCTGCAAATAAATGGTATTCTTGTTTTTTTTTTTTTTTAAATGATGGCAGCAGAAAAACCGAATAAGAAAAAGAAAACTGCAAAGAAATACAAACGACTTATTATAGAAAGTGATACTTCTACATCATCTGAGGAACTTTAAGTTCAAATTTCAATGTATTTTGAATAAATTAACGTTATATTTTGTTATTTTATTGTGGAAATAAATTTTGTTATTTAAATGAATAATTTCTGTTTACATTTATAAAAGTGTCAGCTATTGGAGCATCTAGATGTCAGATATTGGATATACTACATTTCGGCCATGTCAGTTATCGGTGTAATTACCATAACCTTGTTTATTTCATTTTCTTAACATTAACAAAATTTAAATAGCTTTTGGTTACGTCAATTTAAAGATAAAGGATCAATCAATTTTGATAAAATATTAGCGACTGTTTTTATTGATTTTAAATATTTTTTTATTTAAATTGTTTGAATTCTTTCTCTTAAACTGTCAGCTATTGGGCAACTTACCTTATGTATAAAACACTACACGTTCGTTGCATTGTTTTGTACAGTCTTGTTCATTAATTTTAGTATTACCTTGTTAAAAATATATTGAATGATGTTAGATGAAATACTTATTAATTTCACAGTCGCATCCTGTCATCTATAGTCCTTGGTCCTTCTAAGTCGTTTTTCTTAAATAATAAATTCATTTAGTCTTTCAAAAGTTATTGTGTTTCTGTGTTATTTTAAATATAATAATAACCTTTCATATTTCATCAGATAATTTATCTGTGAATATAATATAATTGTGCATGAAGCTCAAGGAGAAAGGTATAGATTTATTCAATAAGTTAATAAAGCATTGATATTCCGCTAAATAGAAGGTTTCATATTTTTAACATAATTGTGCCATTAGAATCTAAATTCTAATGTCTTTTATTTCGATCCGATATCAGAAGAGATGAAAAATCCACATAAAAGTTAGTAATTTCATAATGTTTGTACAAGGATTTTCAAGCTTTATAAAGAAATAAGTTCGTTAGAGAAGCAAGGACAGAAAGGGGGTAGATGATGGGAACAAAATTGTTGGAATCGATGACATAATCGAGCTAATATAAAAAGTTAATTGATTCATCAACGCGGTATTGTTCCAGTCTACGGAAAAGAGATTGTAGTTGTTTGCATCGAAATAATTCGCAAAATTAAAACACATTTTTAGAGTGGAAGAGGAGGCGAGAGAAATTGGGAAAATATGGGGAGTAAAATATCTGAAGGAGAATACTACGGGATAGATAAAAGTGTTTCAACCAATTAAGTGTGTTTGACGACTACATCCGTCAATTTTGTGTCACGACTACTATATACGTCATGCTGTAAAATTTTATTACATTTTGATATTTAAATTACGATTTTGGTGAAAATTAAATGACATTCGTAAATTGTAATATGTTTAAAATGTTTAAAGGTCAACCCGAAATGAAATAAACAAATAAAAAGTGTAAATGATTTGAGATGGATTCATAAATTCTTGAGAGCTAACTCGCAAGATTGAACAACTTGCAAAAAAGGTATTTAAGAATAGGTTAAAAAGATTTTAAAAAGTTATGAACAGTGTTGATCCGTTTGAGAACCGGACTATTAGGTATGGCAACAAATTAAATGAAAATTTATTTAATGTATATACAACACGGAGAAGCGATTTCAACGACATGAAGTGAAGCATTTTTCGAGGGTTTGTAGAAAATAAAACAATATTAAAAACTGCTCCGTATCTTTTATTTTAATCACAATGAATATTCAGCTGTTTTTTAGCACGACTTCTTCTTGCAGAATTATTTCGAAACAATCCAATATTTAGCAGTAGGGTGTATCGAAACGCCACAAATACCGTTTGAGATACATGTAGAAGCGACGATAAAATCATCCACAAGAATTACGTCAGTCTTCATTCAAGTGTAAAATTACGTTAACTGAAAAGCCGTGGAGTTTGTAAATAAACAGATCGATGCAGAGGTAAATAAACAGCATCAATAATAAGAGATTTCAGTTCAGAGCAAATCTTAATAAACAACTGTTCTTTTGACAATAAAACTATGATGGCTAAATAGATTTACAACAATAAATATCCCATTAATTTACTCTGCCGTACAAAGAAATAGCTCTGTGTAAAATTCAGCCGCGACTAGGCAGTTAAATTAAAGCGTTTTTAATTGTTTTGAGAACGTCTAGCAAATTTTGGATCTTTCGGTTTAGTCTCTTCAACGTTAAACTTTCAATATATTTTGCTAGGTATCACCAGTCGTATACGAAGTCTTGTCGTATTGTTTTGAGACCGGTGGTATAAAAAAACCGATCATAATAGCGGAGCACACGACTCATCTACCTGGAACAGGGGTACCCCGCGTCATTTTCCAGCTTGTAGGTACGTCAATTTTTGAGGCTCCATTGTTCGGAAGGACTCATTTTAAAGGGGAAGCTTCAAAGAATATGATCATATTTTTTATAAATTTTACCCCTTTACGCCCCTCATTAAGAAAAACGCAGAAAAAGAATTTGTTTAAATTTTCCGACATTTTATAACAAATTGACGGAATTAGAAACAATATTTCAAAATAGCTCAATTCTTCATGAATAAAACAAAAAAAAATTTACCTAAATCGGTTGAATAGTTTCTGAGAAAAAAATTCCTAAATGGACCCTATTTTCGCCAAAATGGGCAAAAATTGCAAATTTTGAAGGCTTGTCATTCATTAAGGAATTCGAAACCGGCAAAATGATGACTTAAACCCCCCTTAATTTCACATGGACTACAACATATTTCGATTAGAGCAAAATCGGAGATGGTGACTTCCAAAAGTGATCGATTTGGCGTGGAATGACCCCTTTATAAAACTTCAGCTACGTCTTTTTAAATTGTGTTATTTTGACGTTTATATGTCATCGTATATTAATCCTATTTACAAAAGTCATTGTAACTGTATTTATTTGATAACATAATTACGATGAGTTCTACTACTAGGGTGAGGTATTTCGTCAACGTGACATCATTAGCGCAATTCCACACATGAGATATCAGACGTTGCAATGCTGCTTATGCAACACCACGCAGAGATATGTCACATATGCTTTAGAATGCATGTATTCGATCTACATTTCATTACTGATAGTATTATCGACGAATTCATGAATGGAAATAAATATATTGCATAAAGCAGAAATGATATATGTTGCTTTTGTGAGTAAAGTTTTTTTATTTTACACTTTGTTAAAACGAGTTCAAACATTATGTTCATAGCATTATACAATTGATATTGTGGCACAAGGAATTTTTTCTGTATTATCGCATTGGCACTGTCGTGATAATTAGTGGTAGTGTACAAAGATAAGTCATTCCTCAGAAATGAAACTACAAATTATGAAGGGAAGAATATATTAGTTCTAAGGGAACAGTATAGTAAAATATATTGTGTGGTAAATATTAAGAAAAATTAAATAAAAATGTATTATTTTCTTTCAATTCAAAGGCGGACAATTTTCCGGCAGATTTAATGTATTCCAACATTTTTTCTTTTTTCCCGATCTCTTGCATTTCTTACGTATTTTTCACGTTATACTTTTTCAGGTATTAAATTTTGTAAAGAGTTATACCATTCACGCAACTCATTTTCGAAGAATTTATACCAAAATTGCTTCCGTGAAACGTTAGTGATGGAATTTGTATTTAATCACCTCGGGAGAATCCTTGAATACTCGAGCTTTAAAACAAAAGCATGACACAACATTGTTTTTTACGTTATTCAGATAAAAAATTAGGTTCAAAAAATATAATGTAAGATGATACTTCATGTAACATTTATTATTTAAATTTCCTTTTTATTCTTATGCATAAGAATACGTATCAGTAATTTATTACAAACAAATAGAATCAAAATACACATCGTACTCTAACGTTGGATAAATAATTTTTTGTTGCCATTTTATCATAATAATCGGTTACGTACAATATGTATTTTATTTAATGATAATATAAAAAGAATAAATATAATATTTTAAGAATATAATTAAATACAAACATATGAAACTTATTTTTATTTATTATTGTTAGCATACTTTGTAATTAGACTTCTAACATTTTATGATATTAAAAAAGCAAAGTACAAGTTTTAAATAAATATAAAAAATCTATTACTTATCAGTTTTATTTAAATGACTATAAAGTAATTTTTAAAAAGGGGTTTCAGTGAAAGATAAAACGTCTAACAGCGCTGTGCAGATCTCATATTTTATTAGATTTCAGCGTATTTTCCAACTATGTATGAATATGATCGAACGCGTCACGTTTCAGAATTTCATATTCAGTTCCCTCTGATTCAATATTCAACATTTCACGATTTTTTAACTGTTTGAAGTAGGTGCTCACTGTTTCAATTTTAATTAAAAAATCCAATAGCATAAAGGGTGAACCAGTGAGGTCCCTTTTACTTATAAAAAAAAGCACAAAATATTTACTGTTAGCACTGTTACATTCGTGCGATGGAATATTTACTTTATACACCAAACTTTTTAAATAACACTTTATGTTCTGAGATTTCCACCTTTCATTTTTACAAATTTAATTCATTTAAACTATCGCAATTTGCTGATAGGTAATTTATTAACGATTAAAACTTATTCTAAATTTTGTTTATCTATTAAGAAATTTCTTGATAGTATTAACATTAACACTACTAAAACTCTAAAATGTTATTTTTGTATTTTAAATTGCAAAGTCTATTAAGATACTTTTTTGTGAGAAAAGAATCTTTAAGTTAATGGTAGTAGTAGTTAACAATTACGCCAATTAAGAGGAATCTTCCACAGGAATAATGGTAATCACTTGTTCTGTCAAATAGCAAGCCTAGAAACATTTCTTAAGCCTTCTACAATATGCAACAAAAGCACTTTTTAAAAAAAGTGCGTCATCAAATTGACTTCAATACTTATCAAGAAACTGAAGTTAATTGGTCCAATTTTAAAAGAATTATTCTGCCTTAAAAAGTTTTTAAATATATCTATTATATGTACTGAAATATTGAGATCAATTGGCATTAATTGGAATAGAGGTTATTTGGATCATATTTTGCTATATATACTTTTATGCAAAATATCGTGCTTTTATGATATTTCGCCTCGTTAATTGTGCTTATCAGATATTTCCGAAGTAAACGATTGTAAAAAACTTATTATGACTATTATAAACTCCAAGTTCGTATTTTTTCTTATCTTCAGGACGTGTTTTATCTAAATTGTCAAGGAGCTGTAATGCTCCTAAGGTATTGATCAATTGGCACAGAAATAAGTAAGAATTTTTAAACGTATTACCATTATAAATCGAAGCTCAAGAAAAAATACGACTTTCGCCATTTTCAATCGTCTGTTAACGTCTCTCAGCTACGTCAACTTTCGATGAAGCTCGCAACACGTATATAACTTTTTTAATCCTTTGCACTCGGAGATTTTATTATTTAACATATTTGCTCAAAGGGGGCAGTCGAGTGCAAAAGCTTAAATCTCCATAAGATACTTTATGTATTTTCATTGCAGGCTATTCCTGCTCGATATGGTTCCGTATGCACTTATTTTGTTCGTCCTTGATGGATAACAGAGTAGGCTACGTACGTAACGAAAGAAATAAATAAAAACCAAATTTAAATAATACAGAATAGTTAATATAGAATTCCTTGTAGTTTATAAAACTTTCATAATACCAAAACAAATATATGTACAGTCTTTCGTTTAAGGAATACCTAATGGCTTATAAAATTGAATGCGATCTTTTTCGAAGCACTGGTGCTTGTAAATATGATAGCACCACATCTTGCGTTTCATGTTTCGTATCATCTTTTACAAAATGGTTACATTAAGCATATTCGTCGTGTGACGTCCTAAATAATAATTCATAGCTAAGATAATATAAACAATAAATTTAAATTGAAAATCTAATGCAGTCTAATGCCTGAAGGACCACCCGATAGTTGAATTAGGAAAAAATGAAATTCAAGCTAATGCTTGGAAAACTATTTAATTATCTCAGTGTGTGGTATCGTGTATAGATGTGTAGTTGTGCGTGCGTGGAATTTTTACTACAATCTGTCTGTGTTTTCTGAACTAACTGACTTGAACCAACTAATGTGGTTGACTATTTTTACTGAACTGCCGAACTGAAAAATATTCTTTTCCTTCTGACCTTCCCTTCCAGTGCGCCCTTAGCGCGATTCCGTATGGAAGAGGAAGACGAAAGCCAGGGTGAGTGAAAGTAGGACCCAAAGCGAAACTAAGAGTCCCAACAAAAACTGTTTTTCGTCACTAAAACCCTTAATCCCGCCATAAATTATACCGTAATCTAACAAATGTTATTTAATATAGTACATGCAGCCTTTTTTACATTTTGTCCGATACTTCGTAATGAAAGAATTGAAATAATTGTGTTTAAAAGTTGTTATAGCAATAAAATTCTCATGTGTCACAATAATATGTATGAGCGAGATAAGTTACTGTATTAGGGAATTTACGTTTATAATTCATTTATTGTTACGATTCACAGGTCATTCTACAACGTTCTTTTCTTATTAACGAAACGATGATTTTATTGAAATTTTAGGGTACAAAAATGGTGCACGTCACTATGTGCACATAAACATGTTTAATTGAAAAGTATCACTTTGTACCTTAATGGAATAACAGCTTTTATTGAATTATTGATTAAGCGCTGTTGAAATGGAAGTATAGTATCAAAAAATTAATTAGTACTTAAAATATAGATTGAAGCCGGCATTCTATTAAGCGCGTTGTTGCATGTGAACCGTTAAATTATCGCAGTGTATTGCCACAAAAATGCGATTTACATTGTTTCATTTGTTTGTGTGTCGAATGCATTGATCCGCCATGCGACAACCTATTTGATGGAGTATCGCTTCACTGCTGTTTTCCGCAGAACAACAAAATCAATTAAATAATTGTTCTTAAATAAACTTTGCAAGTACAATATAAATTTAAACGGCTATTTCTCTGTTTATTGCTGCACTGATATTTTAATGCTCTATTTCTCTGATGCAAGTGGAAATTTCATATGCATTTGACATTTCCATGTTATTTATTGATTATGTAAATTATAATGTATTTGTCTCGAAACCTCAGGATGTATCTAATTTTAGACATCGTATTATCTACTAGTATCATCGTATTATCTCTTGTATGGTTTCTTTACTGCAGAGGTCGAATATTTTAGAATTTCTTAAAGGAATTCTATAAGAATTGTTCTGGAGGATTGCAAGCTTATTCAAATTTTGCAATTGCTCATACTACAATATCTGTTGTGTATATTACATATAAATCATACATACAAGACTTAACATTATTTGTCCAGGTACCAGTAGTTGACCAGTTCTAGAAAACATAAGTTATGCACTTTTGATGAACGGGAACTTCAAATAAATGTACCTGAAATTTAATTACATGTGAAGTGAAGTATGTTTCCTAATAAAAAAACCCCTAAATTCATTAATCTAAGAAATATCTCGATATATTTTTATTTCCTTAATGTTTCTGTTAAGAATAGCTTTATGGTTCAGGTGAAAAAGTTCACACGTTGTGAACATTTCATGAATGAAATATATTTCTTCTAGAGGGTGAATTAGCATTTCTTTAATTTTTAAAAGTCATCAATTTGTGAAGCATTTTCTGAATTTTCAAATACTATAATTTTCAAATTTCTTTAACTTAACTTTGTTTAAAAAATGGTCTTGTTACATAATCTACACGGTTTAAGAAATCTTTCCAGGCATCGAATCTATTTAATAACAGAGCAGGTAGTTACCATTGTTCACGTAGAAGGTTTATTTCTTCACTACTGTTACCATTGCCTTAATGTTAATGAAGGCAATTGATGTCAGAGCAGTGCGAATTCATGCTAATTATGTACAACGAGAGATTACATCGAAGCAAAAGAGGCGATTCACGAGGACGTGCATGTGAATAGCAACAATATACAGAAACACAGTGTTTGATCACGTCTTCGGAAGTATCGCTCGACTTGCTTCAAGCAAACACGTACATGTTCACCAATGCACTCAAGGCGTCAATCACGGGAACCACTGCATCGCTTCAATTTCCAATGAAGGAAACAACGGCTGGTGGATCGACCAGCCGAGACCTGCGTCATTTGTGTCTTAGAAATTGGTTGAATGATACAACCACTGCATTATTTTAAATACTTTGATTGTGAGTCCTAGCAGTAAAATTCCTGAGAATTACAGTCAGGTATGAAAATTTCATTTTTATGGCTATAACATTATGTCATATACGGAAAATTGTCTTAGGTCATGCAAAATTATTGCTAAATATGTTGATAGCGATATATACGTAGCAATTTGTTACTATAGTAATAATAAATTGTGTTATGAGTGGTTAAGGGCCGTGCAAGCGTTTACGTTAGACTCAAGTATCGATAGCGCCAGGTGAAATTTGAATGCCATAGAAAATATCTGCTTATTCCAAAGACTAGTTTACAACTCTCCAACTACTCCAATTATCTGGGTTGAAAAGAATTAAAGATATTTGAGAAAATAATGAAGATATAAAGCATATGATCAATGTATACGGAGCATACTGGATAGAAGCTGTGACCAAAGCAAAATATGAAAATACAAGATAATAACATGTGTTCATAATGTTACGTACAGTAGTAGTGTATCATATTAGTAGCTAATAGATTATATTATTATAATTTGATCAGACATATTAATTTTACAGAAAACGTGAAAAATGCTGAAGATTTATCGTAGTCTCAATTCGACGGTTAGGTACTGTTAGTTCGCTGCAGATGTTTCTCAAAGCCCTTCCTAGAAGTACAATTAGCTGATTTCTCTTTAACAATCACTAGCCACCAGAAAGTCATCCCATCGCCGGGTTTTTACCTTATTCCGTCTATTTATGTTTAAAATCACACGAAAATACGACTTGGAATCAATGTTTTAGTATAGAAATCAAAGCCAGCAATTCCTTCGATCAATGTCATAAATTTGTAAAGAATTTTGAATGAATGATATAACTTTTAACATCAATTTTGTCGTTGAAGGTGCCAAAATTAACAAAAATGAAAAACATCTAAAAATTAATATAAAATCGTTATACTAATTTTGTTAACTTTACAAAACTGTTAAATCAAGAATAGAAAAAGACTAGTGGCACTTTCATATATTAATGTAATACAAATAATAATTTATGAAAAATACATATATTTGATACATGTATGTGCTAGATACAACGCGACTACGTACGTCACAAATCCTGTCGCACCTAATGAAGGGTAATATTCCATAAAATAAATATATGCTTTCAACGAAGACTTTACAAAATTGTCGCATAATTATCATAGCATCTAGAAATTGATTTCAATTCAAGATATTAACGTATGTTAAAAATATTATGTACAGTAGTAGTTATGTTAGTAGCTAATAAATTGTATCATTATAATTTTAACAGGCCTTTTAACTTTATGGAAACCGTGAAAATGCTGAAAAGTAGTCCTAATACGATAGCCAAGGATTTTAGTGTGTGAATTTTGCAGTCTATTATATCGATATAGAATTAAACAGTAATTGTTGGATATCGCTTTAGACTAACAAACATTTTTATGTGTCTTGGTTAGTTAAGATAAATAAAATAGAATCCAGTCGTTTTTTCTGCACATAATTACGAACAGGACCCTTGAGTCCACTAATCAACTCTGAATTATACGTCTGATCCTTTCGCTCTACTAATATCCATTTCTTCTTGACTTTATAGATAACATTTATTTCCCACAAAATAAACAGTAATATTTACGCCAATACATTAGAAAATTATGTAAAATTCTATTCGATAGAACGCAACAAATTTAATTTTCATGCAGAGTAATGCGTCAGTTCATAAATCTTCTCAAAGATGATTTGCCGAAAGCAAATATGGCGTCCCGATATCGTAATTCGTTGCGAATTTCCCAGGGTTGTAAATCCCGTTATATTTTCGAGTTGATGTCGGAACGCTGACTCATAACAGGAAGATTTTTATTCAGATGAAATTGCATTTAACTCGGTTTCACTTTGTAGAATTCGGTGTATTTATTATTAATTATAATTACTACGATCGCATTATTCAACAATAGTGTTGATGTATGTGTTCTGTGATTTGTGTTTTACGGTTTATGCGTGTTTGAACAGTTTCCTTGTCATGTTTCACGGAGTGTTTGTCCCGTATTAGGGTTTCAGTGTTTATACAAGGTGTCCTAGTTTTTCCGACCAAGCTTTGCCAACGTGTTCTGCACCCAAAAGTAAGAAAAAATGTTACATGAACATTTGCTCTTAAATTTTTTATTAAGGAGTTATAACTAATAATACGAAATTATAATGAACTGGCATTTCGTCGATACAGTGTACAAACGTATTCTGAATATCTCTATTTCTGTTTAAATAAACTCTTGCCTACTTGCTCTAGTAGTTGATATTCACATTTTTTATTAACGATTTATTAACGAGTTAACATTTCAAAATGACATCCCTTATTACGAATACATACGCTGTGTCGACGAAATGTAAGTTCATTATAATCTTGTAGTATTAATTATAACTGCTTAATAAAATATTGAAGAGCATATGCTCGTATAACATATTTTTCTTACTTTTGCGTATAGAACACGCTGGCAAAGTTTGGCCGGAAAAAACCGGGACACCCGGTATATGGATAGTTGTCCAAAAAAATAAGGATAGTGGTGGTTAATGTAAGAGGGACGGAGGATGTATAGAGAACCTTAGTTCATGATACGAGGGCCCTCGGTTGGTTCCATATAATTGTGAAATAATTTAGAGGGTGCTCTGGATGCCGACACTTGGGACCCTACAATAACATTTTGTTATTAGATAGGCCAGTATGCTCCCTTGACGATAATCTGATAATATTTATGAGTAATATTGGTCCACACGATTTTTTTAAGTAATCGAACATATTCAAATACAGAAGAATTCTAACTTGCAAAATGTATGGGAAAATATATTAAAGAATTTTATTGGTAGTATGCCAAATCAAATTTTCGATATAATTTATGAGGGTGAGAACATTACAAATTATTAAATTTCTTATTTTTGTACATAAAATATGATAAAACAGTTATTCTTAAACTGCTGATATATAAAACACATGAAAATAATTTTTCGCTCAAATCAACCGAATATTTAATACACCAAATTCTTTTTGTAAAATTTATTGCTTACACACTACGAATATTTAAAAATTCAGATTATTCATAACAAAAGGGATTGGTATACTTGTGCAGTGCACTGCAGAGAGAGTTAACCCTCGTTTCATTAAGCAGCAGAAAGGTAGAAATGTTGCTTATAAGCAATTGCGTTTAAGGCCAGCCGTAGCATATTGAGAATACGGAACTATTCTTGATAGGACGTTTATCGAGCAGTCTTTGCACCAGTAATACGTACGGCAAAATCAAGTATAGTAAGAAAGAAGACTAAGCTCAAGGTTGCTTACGAAATTGCGCACTCTTTCGAAGTAACGCATTACATAGCCGACCGGGTTAAGGTTAATGGTCGTTCAATTCCGACCCAAGCAACGCTCACGCTGACAGGACTCCAATTCAACTGAAGCAAAAAATTCTCTCACAAGGAAAGGCACGCAAGTGTCCCCCTCCGATTTTGATGAAACTTCGTAGGTTTGTTAAGCAGGCAAAAATAAGGGACACGTATTTTTTTTTATCGGCTGAGACGCAGGTTTAAGGGGTGAAACGAGCCCTTAAAGTTTCGACCCCTTTTGGGTATCTCGAAAACCATACGAGATACATTAAAACGTCTAATAGGAAAGTTGTATGGTTTTTTCCGTACAATAACAGAATGTTAACGAATTTTGCAAAATACAATTTGTTTATAACAAAAAAATTTTTCATAACCTTATTTTACAATTTATTCAAATTTGTATAATGACAAAAAGTGTAGAGAATTTTATTACAAATCCATTGATATATATATATACAATATTGCCTCCTACAATTCCTCTAATTTTTATCATAAAGTTTACGCGCGCGCGCCCACTGACGCTCACACTATACTAAATTGGATGAAGTCGGACGGTGTTACACTATCAGTCAACATTATTTATAAGCATAAATGAGAAACAATTACATTTGCGTTAGAATTAACATTTATTGTTAAAATACACAGGTATTTTATATGTTAATTTTATTAGGTAACGAATAGTTTGAATAAATTAGGGACCATAATCACGGGTATGGCGGTATTGCTCGAAGAAATGATTCAAACGGTTTTCGATGCACCATGCACATGAAATAATTGCTACATCACGACATATGTGGCATAGTGGTTCATTATGTGATGCGTAGCAAAATTCTACTGTATTTGAAAAATGAGATGGTCTTGATGATATGTATCCACTTTTATGTCATGAACACTTAATGAAGTTTTCAAATTGCGGTGAAGAAAATTGATTATGAGCAAGTCATTGTAGTTTTAGAATGCTGTTTCGTGGGTGGGGATTAATGTCATGCTGCAATATAACAGCTATGTCCAAAATGCGACGGACAAAATTTTTCCATACGTGAAATCCGCACACGTATAATAATTGTAAATATTTTGTAATTCCAGTTAGAATCATAAATAACGTTACTCCTTTAATTATCGGCCTAGCTTCGTCAACCCTACGACAACAATGTGCACTCTAACAATCTAATAATAGAACTGTTTTGTTATTTATATTTGGAGAATAAACTTCTGTTAACCAGGTTTAAAAATTTTCTTTTGTAGGTTTTCCGAATGTCGATGCCATAACAAAAATATTCATCGCTTTGAATATGGTCTGCTGTAATCGAAGTTCAAATACTCCATGGCATAAAATGAATACATATCGTCAAGACCACCTCATTTTCAAAATTCGGTATTTTGCTATGCATCACATAATGAACCACTATGCCACATATGTCGTGATGTAGCAATTATTTCATGTGCATGGTGCATCGAAAACCGTTTGAATCATTTCTTCGAGCAATACCGCCATACCCGTGATTATGGTCCCTAATTTATTCAAACTATTCGTTACCTAATAAAATTAACATATAAAATACCTGTGTATTTTAACAATAAATGTTAATTCTAACGCAAATGTAATTGTTTCTCATTTATGCTTATAAATAATGTTGACTGATAGTGTAACACCGTCCGACTTCATCCAATTTAGTATAGTGTGAGCGTCAGTGGGCGCGCGCGCGTAAACTTTATGATAAAAATTAGAGGAATTGTAGGAGGCAATATCGTATATATATATATCAATGGATTTGTAATAAAATTCTCTACACTTTTTGTCATTATACAAATTTGAATAAATTGTAAAATAAGGTTATGAAAAATTTTTTTGTTATAAACAAATTGTATTTTGCAAAATTCGTTAACATTCTGTTATTGTACGGAAAAAACCATACAACTTTCCTATTAGACGTTTTAATGTATCTCGTATGGTTTTCGAGATACCCAAAAGGGGTCGAAACTTTAAGGGCTCGTTTCACCCCTTAAACCTGCGTCTCAGCCGATAAAAAAAAATACGTGTCCCTTATTTTTGCCTGCTTAACAAACCTACGAAGTTTCATCAAAATCGGAGGGGGACACTTGCGTGCCTTTCCTTGTCAGTGTAGGTTAATATGAAAAGATAAAAGACGAGAACAAGTATTACACAACCACTACGAACAGATGATCAAGGTTACAACTTTGTTCCCGTAGAGAACAACACATTCACAGCCAATGTCCATATCGAAATTTTGAATGCCAGAGAAAGGAGCATTTCTACATCCTTGGAGTTATCGGATCAAATAAAAAGATACGAACGATAAGCTCAAGTCAGCAGAGTTTCCTTCAGAAAAAATAAAACATGTTAACATGTCTCAACAAATCGGACGATACTGACCTAACCGTACCGGTGTATGATGTACGTATACTTTGAAATTACATATAAAGTAGAAAAGTGTATAAACAAATGATATAAACTGAAATATAATACAAATGATATAAAATGAGGTATATAAAAATAATTAAATATATAAATTAATCTTTTTTATTTTAATAAAGATCAACATTTTTCAAGATCAGCATTTTAATGCATCTTATAATTTGAAATAAGGAATTTGAAGTGATCATTTTACTGGTTCAGTGTGGTTAATAGTAACACAAACCATGAACAAGCAAATGCTACAGAACAATGGATACAATTTAGTGGTCTTCAGTACTGTCAGCAGTAATGTTTCACGCCGGATGAAATTGAACGTAAGTTCAACCTTCGTAACTAAGAGACAGATCGTTCTCAAGCTGCTCGGGTCATCGTTTTAAATGTTTCGAGCCCTGTCGATACGAAATTGGACTCAGCGTTACAGAAACTCAATTTATACTTGATTGAAGGGAAGTTCTCCCTTTTCGATTGGATCGCGTAGTTCACGCAATAATTATTAATTCTTTTTTGAAAAGAACTAATATTTTTTGCATTGGGGTAGTTAAATATGTACGAACTATACAGGGATAAATTACTGAGAAAAATGGACGGATCTTATATTTATTAAAGTAATACACTTTATATAAAATTAATATAATGTCAACGATTTGGTAACAGCAACTCGCGTCTGAGTTCACGATAATAAAGTATATTAATAAGATATTATTTATACACATTAGGATATTATATGTTCGTCCATATGAGATATTAGACATTAGCACATTTACTTCTACCATTTCGATATTAGGGATTTGCTAATTGGCATGCTTCCATAAACCGTTTCGACAATCGGTTAGTGGCAATTTCGGAACGAATCGAATTGTACGGATTCCAACACACGTGCGAAGTGTATCTGCTTCACCTGCTATCAAATTCTTGGAACATATGACCGACATAAAGTGAACAAACATGCTGATGTTATACGTAACGTTGCCAAGTCATCGATATTAACACTTTGAGTACCTCGTCAATCATATATAGATGACGCTTAAATTATTATACGAATCCATCAAATATATTATTAAGAATTTATTTGTTCAACACTTAATTACTTGAGACTGTAGATAATAAATATAACAAAATACTGCCAAGACTTGCTAAAATCAAAATGACTACATAAAAGTTTCAACTGCTTCACTATGGCAGTTAACGTTTTAAAGGAAGTTCTAAATTTTCATCGAAAAGGCAATTTATAATTCCAAATTCGTCGCACATTTTGAAATCGAAAATTTTCCATTTCGAGATCTTTCGTTAGCTAAATGATATAAATAGATGTTAACCTCATTTTCTGGGCGGTTACGTCAATCACAGCTGGTTAATTATTCCTACAACGTTAAGACAACTCAAGACAGTCAAAATGTTTGATATATTATGCATTTAGCAATCCTGTGAGGTATTGACCCTAAAATTCAATTGCCGTGAAAATACGAGTCCAGTTTATCTAAGTTATCCAGTTTATTCGAACTGGTACAGTGCATCACGAGGGTGATACGTTATTGTGGAGCAAAGGCTTCACTGATCTAATGTACTATGAATTGAAGAATATATTGATTTCACTGCAAGTCCTCTTGCTATTTGAACCACTTTTGCTTTTCTTTTTCGCAGTCGATGCGAATAAATCAGATCCTTAATCTATTGCTTAAATAAGGAGATAGAATCGCATACGCAAGTTCCACGATTAGTCTAAACTAAATAAAAATACAAAATTAAGACGGTACAATAATTATAGAGGGTTATATAAATGGTGCAATAATTCTACTATTTCTATATTTGTTACTTTATACTTAGCACGAATTATAAGTCAGAAATTTTGTATTCAAAGAAGTCAATACTGGTGTTGTCCATACAGCGAATTACATGGATTATCTCATACATTTTCATATCGATGTAATATTTAAAACAGCCAAGGAAAATATCAAGCTACTAATATAAGCTACTATTATAAAATATCAATACCGACAACTCGAAATTCGGTTCAAAAGGTAGCGCTAGTGGAAGAAGGAGAAATGGTGCAGGCTGACAAATTCGACCAACTTATCTTGTGTCAAATTAACAGTTTCTGATCCACGTTGAACATATCGTTGGAGAAACGCGGAAATGTCTTGTTGAAAGCAGCGTAAAGTGCGCGTGTATCGGTTACAAAGCACCGGAACCCAACTACATTCTCTTCACCACCAGAATAACCTCGTTTCATGCAAAAGCTGAACGTAAAGAGATTTCGCAAAGAAATCTCTCACTTAATCGTCTACTACATCTTTCTTTACATAATCAGCGGCTATATTCTGTGTCATTATTTCGCACGAGACATGTTAACGTTGGCATAGAACATATTACGACTTTAAGCGATTCTATTAATTCTTTGGAGATATGGGCAGCTTTATATATATAATTGCGTCTAATCAGTACAAATAATGAGGTGTACAAATCGGTCAAAAACTGGTTCATATATGAAATTACTATTATTCTTAGGTTATGTTCTGTTTACTGTGTTAAAGGGTATACCGGTGTTTCAGTGATGGTGACTAAATACACACGACAAATGTTTGCAAGTTGTTTTTGTGAGCAGAGTTCTCTTAATTAAAATGACACGTGCTTTATTTTTATTTCAAAGAATGTATTTTAACTAATACACTTTATAATACTATAAATGTAAATATTTAATTAATTTGTCTTAATTGAAATGTTTTTACCGCTACACCATCAAGACAAAAAAAAAACAGGAAGAACGCTTATATTGTACGAAAAAAAAACTTTTTTTGAAAGACATCTCGTGGCGGGATGAGAACATTAAAAATTCAGACTCATTTGCACATTAGTGTAGTTGCGCCAATATTCAAACTTATACATTCCAACAGTTTTATTTACATGTGAAAAAAAGTGATGCACAATGATAGAGCCAAAGAATAAGTCGGCAAACGTTTCAAGTGGCCACTTCAAGAATGTCATATTAGAACTGTTCAAGCTGAAGTTGGCAAAGCATTCCTTAAACCCGAGTTAGATTAATCTGTGTCCCACTGAAGTAGAACTTGAACGTGCCACATCACCGAGGCGGGTATCTGCTACGTTCACCTCATTTCTAGATCCCGAAGGTCATTACCTATGAGAGTCAATTTCCATATAAGCACCAGACCGGCTCTAGAGGGCCATAGTCACAATGAACCTCGAACAACGTTTAACAGGTCATCGTCAAGGGCGTGGTGCTGAGTGCGGGTTTCCTGTACAACACATCTGCCGATGTCATTCGTTGTTTAGAAACCTGATATTTGGTAGCTTTGTAACGACAGTTGTGTTGTCTACATTACGGACTCGTCCCGAATACTGGGATCAATTGGGTCTATCGTCCCGACACCTTTGCGATAGCCCAGGGATCGGCAATCTGCGGCTCGCGAGCCGCATACGGCTCTTTGGATGTAAAGCTGCGGCTCTTCAGTTCCATACGCAAATATTATTTATTTTATCAAAAAAAAACTCATCATCTAATATTGCTAAGCGCTGGAATTGCAATGCATCGAATTACCACGCGCTGGAATTGCAATGCATCGAATTACCACGCGATGGAATTGCAATGCATCGAATTACCACGCACTGGAATTGCAATGCATCGAATTACCACGCGCTGGAATTCCAACGCATCAAATTACCACGCGCTGGAATTGCAATGCATCGAATTACCACGCACTGGAATTGCAATGCATCGAATTGCCACGCGCTGGAATTGCAATGCATCCAATTACCACGCGCTGGAATTGCAATGCATCGAATTACCACGCCCTGGAATTGCAATGCATCGAATTACCACGCGCTGGAATTGCAATGCATCGAATTACCACGCGATGGAATTCCAACGCATCGAATTACCACGCGCTGGAACTCCAACGCATCGAATTACCACGCGCTGGAATTCCAACGCATCGAATTGCCACGCGCTGGAATTGCAATGCATCCAATTACCACGCGCTGGAATTGCAATGCATTGAATTACCACGCGATGGAATTCCAACGCATCCAATTACCAAGCGCTGGAATTGCAACGCATCGAATTATCACGCGCTGGAATTGCAACGCATCGAATTACCACGCGCTAGAATTCCAACGCATCGAATTACCACGCGCTGGTATTGCAATGCATTGAATTACCAAGCGCTGGAATTGCAATGCATTGAATTACCACACGATGGAATTCCAACGCATCAAATTACCAAGCGCTGGAATTGCAACGCATCGAATTACCACGCGCTGGTATTGCAATGCATTGAATTACCAAGCGCTGGAATTGCAATGCATTGAATTACCACACGATGGAATTCCAACGCATCAAATTACCAAGCGCTGGAATTGCAACGCATCGAATTACCACGCGTTGAATTACCAAGGGCTGGAATCGCAGCGCATCGAATTATCACGCTCTTCAGTTCCATATGCAAGTATTATTTATTTTATCAAAAAAAAAAACTCATTATCTAACATTGCCATATATATATTATCTACTTTGTTGTGAAAAACACTACATATATATGAGAAAATAGATTATTTTTTTTTATCAAAGAACTTTATTTATACGATTACTATTTATTGTTGGCAAGAAAAAATTTTGTGGCTCTTTAAAAGCTTTGAAATTTTGTAAATTGTAATTTTTGACTCTTCCGACTCAAAAGGTTGCCGACCCCTGCGATAGTCTTACACTTACCCCTTGCACATTTTCCATGTGAATAAACTTCTTTTACAACGTTTGATGAACATACGTCGAGGGCACTCATCGCGACACGGTTCACGCAATTCTGCACAGCAATCTGTTAGCTAGAGTCCTAGGACTGGGTAGCTACGTAGGCAGCTTTTTAGAGTAAGTGGTGGTCCGGATACTAGGAACAAGTTCAGACACCACAAACAATGGCTCCGTCAACACTCTTGGAGTCGAAGAAACGTCCAGTGGCACGCTTCTCTCTTCTATCACACGTTCCATCGGTTACACTTTGCCCATATTCCTAGAATCATACAATACCATAATGGTTTTATGGCCCACAGCAGTGTGGTCGGGCTCTTAAACCTGAGTCTCCTACACGCCAGGTACAGAATGGCGTACAATAATTATACCTAAACATCTGTAAGTGGTCAATGCTATTTTCCATCAACGCTGCAAGCCATGTACCAGTACACTAGCTATATAGGGTATACAAGTATATAATCTAGCAGTGGGCTGTCTGATATTCGAGCACGTATACACAGTGCCATTCTCGCTCCAACGACTGATACAATTTGCATACCGTTCACGTAGGTATTGTTAATGTAGAACGTTTAGCACGTTCATTCGTTCACTGACTGCGTGTTTATGCAGATATTCAACGTAGTATCAAATCAAATAGCGAATGTGGAAAACAAATATATATTTCACTACGAGTTTTGGAATCATTACTGAGATTAAGTCGTATCAGGCATGTGTACGAAATGGCTTACATAACGCCTCGTTCATGTAACTTATGTTGAGTTATGATGTACTGATTAGCACGCGTTATGTACTTACATATCATGGAAGGTGATGAGAGGAGATTATTATGCGATAAACGTGTTTTGGGCTGTGTCAGGTTAGTTAGCGTAGAGATTTATCTGCTAATTTTCCTTCCTTAGACATTCTTTCTTGCAGTGTTGTATAAGATGTTTCTAAGGCGATACAACCGAAAAGATATTGAACCTGCATAAAGAAATAGGTAGAAAATTTGGTCACTCTTGCATCCATCGCTCTCGCATCTGAGTGTTTTTCATTAATAATTCAAAAACTAAGCTTTAATCGGTATTTTGGTAGAGGAAAATGTTGTTCAGAATCACCCCAGCTACTACCTCCTAAAATTATGCTCACGAGTAGCCGAACACCTTGTATATTAGCCTTGTCATTAAAAAATTTCATTACTTTATAGATTAGTATCTGCATCAATAATGTTACAAAGAGTTACCAATAACTTTAGTGATATTCGTAGTTTGATTTATCAGCCAAAACGCATCAGTTAGTACTAACATTTTTCAATTTATTTCAAAAATTAAGAACACGAGAAAATATGTAATCATAGCACGCGATAGTGAAAGCATTTCTATTAAGGAAAGCATCAAAGGAAGGTAAACAATCATATATTTACAATATACAAACCTAATAATTTGTCATAGTATACGACAACGGAACGACAAAGCAGACAGAGCAGTATAATACGATCCTCATAATCAGGAACACTGCCTTTGCTCTGTGGTTTTTGTATTAAAGATGAAACGCGGTGACGAGAGCAGGTCTCAGTTCTGTTGGTTGCCTTACTTGTTACGCACGTTTTGTAGTTCCGTTATCTCCAATTATTTGATGTAATATAATGGCAGAAGAAGTTCATCAGTTAAGAGAAATTTTCCACGCGAATATTGGTATTCGCGTGCTCTCATTAAATAGCGAGAACCGATGTCTAGACATTTTTTAAGCCTTCTTGATTATGTACCTTGACATTTTTAAAAAAAAGTTAAGCTATACGAATTTGGAAAGCATATTTAAAAATATTGATTAATACTGACTAATGAAGTTACTGAATAAACTGTATTACGTGTTTTTTAACGCAAGATGAAGCGGAGTAAAGTCGTAGCTTTATAGATTTTTGTGTTCGTCATGAATTACGCCATCATAATAAAAGTATGTTGTACTTAAAAAGACATCAATAGCTTTGAAATCTCGGGAGAAATGATTTTGAAAAAAAATGTCATAGCACCCACAATATTTACCCTCTTCAAACGTAGTATTTTCTTCTAGTGTTTTTCTTTATCATATAAAATAAGGTGAAGTAGAGTAAGTTTGTAAATGGGACAAGTGCGTATATAGGCCAATTTTATTACAATATCAGCGGAATTTCTCAATTTAGTATGTTTGTTTCACTATATCCCCTTTTTTATTTCAGCTAAGAGTACTCGTTTGCAGTATAGAGTACTTGCATAATGTAGTAAAAAGCGTTTTATAGCAGATTTGTTAATAATTCTGCTCTTGCCCCATTGCACACGAAATAAAGTTTCAAAGTATTTAACTACAAGTTACGCTCTTAGCCCATTTTCGGGGAAAGTGCCGAGTAGTCGACATTTTAGACAATTTCCTATCAAAATCAAAATGTACAAGGAAAATTAAGGTTCTAGTTAATATTAATTAAATAGTAGTAATTGTGCAATGCGTTCAATATCGACAGCGTTAAGTATTTACATATCAGAGTGAAAATACTTACGTTTAAATAAACCAGCCCGTACTTACCCCACTTCACTTTATATTCTATGTACTTTATGTACTTATTTGTGTATGCATTAACCACCGCGGTTTAACAGTGTGACTTTCAGTAACTAAGCGCATTATTAACTGAGTGTGATACATATTAACTCTTTGTGGTCGCAACATTTAAAAATGCAAGAATTTTACCAGAAATATCACTGATTCCGACCACAAAGAGTTAATCTTTGATAAAACGTGTGCTCTCTCTTCAAATCTGTACCGAGCATCTATGCGTCAGCAAGCGCTTCGGTTCGATTTACAAAGGCTCTTTGAAACGTATGTACGAGGATTATCCAGGATCAATCGCTGATATAATGCTTTTGATCGGCAGCTGCAGCAAATGAATTCAGATCAAAGATACAAGTTCCACAATGTGTGCTGTGATAATTACAATTTTTATAACTTGTTTGTTACATACAGTATTTTAATTACCGCGGTGTCGAACAGCGAACTTCAATTCGTTTCAAATGAACGAAAAAAATGTTTATACGAGTAGCGATGTGAAGTACCACAAATTAACAGCTATTTTAGCGGGCGTTGAACAAACAAGCCCAGAAATACGTTTAAACGGTTAATACGTTAAACGCAACGTAAAGTTTCTTGCCGATGCTAGTTTTTTTATTTACGCTGGTCTCTGTGGATTACCACTAGATTTTTTGTTTACAAAATAGAAGAAAATTTGCAATTTCTATAAATTTAATTTCACTAACTTGAAATTAGTTGATTTCTCGAGTACTGATGTCAAAAATTAGCATAAAGTGGTTGTACTTAACGAAAATTAAAAAAAATACTTTTTATATTATTATTGTAACATACAATAGTCTGCGTACATAGAGATTTATTTTTGGTTTCTATAATAATTTTGATAACAAAATACAATGGCGCGCATAGGCACTGTAATACTGCAACAGTTCTTATTGGATTCACACGAAGCCTGTTAGTTTGTTATGTCGATGCTCGCTTTTCTGTTTCCTGACTGTGACCAAACAGCTTAACCGAGCTGAAAAATTTTTATTCGGCAATTTTGAGCTAAGTCTGTATATGGCCGTAGGTCAGAAGTGGTCGAATTTAAAAAAAAAATCGAGAAAAATGCATATTTTATATAGGAAATGTGAAGCAAAAGTGTTCCTTATAAAAAAATATGCAAAAATATAAATCCGATTTGCCTTGAGTTAACTGAAAGTGGATAAATTTAATATTTTACCCTCTTTGCAAGGAGAAGAGACATAAAATGAGCACGAATTTCAATGTAACCTCGTTTCTACTCGATATTATTAATAACATAGCAAGTAAAAGAGTATGATTTTGTTCTTTCAGGATTTGATCAAATTATTAAATACATTTTCTTTTTATACGCTTTCTTTTACACAATTTTATTATAAATGCTAACAATTTTTTAGACCAGCATTCCTCTTAAGGGTTCCCCCTAAAATTATGTGCCGTCACTGCAGAAAAGCTTAATGTAATGTGAAATAAATATTAAGAAAATTTAAAGTGAAATAAATACAATATAAAGAGTTCATTTGAAATGAACTTAAATACCCATTCTTTCCAGTTTAACAGGAAGTAGAAAAAGGAAAGTCTTTTGAAAAATAGAAATACTATAAATAATCTTGATAGATGTATTTACTCTATATTGTACGTTTATTTTTCATGCTATATTTCCTACTTTAATGAGATATATGTGTACTGTGTAAATAGTAGAGTCTTTAGTTGATCACGCTTTCGCATAAGAAATACAATTTCTCTCTGTTAAGCAGATGGACTTTTAAAACGCCTTTGGTAAAAAGCCTTTAGAGGATTGGATTTTCAATGTTATAATTTCTTTATGTGATGGACAAATTGTAATGGATTACCCATTTTACTTCTCTCAATAAAATCTTATTAAACAATTGCACAATTTGCATAGAGTTATGGATATCTATGTAACAGCAGTTCGTTGCACTGCTGTGTGGGTACATATAACTCTTCATTTGGTATCTAAGTCACTGTCTTTTCAGTCTCACATTTCTATCGGAACAGTCATATAATTAGACACAAATTAACAGTGTTTAAGTATGTTATGTACATATGCAGAACACCTTTGAAAGAATGTCATAACCTTGTGCTTTAAAAAATAATAATCAAATCCTGCTGAATATAGTACTGTGCATATTTCAAAAAAAAATATTTTTAGAAAATCAATTTTTTTCTCGTTTTTAGCGATTTCAACTCACATTTTTGATATCTTGGGAACTATTGGCTTAAATAGAGAAGAGATGTTTTATCATATATTAATGGACTTCATTAGAACAATTTAAACAAACAGCTTTTTCTGGTTCACAAGCTGAAAGATGATTAAAATCAACGTTGCATTTACAAAAAGTAGACTTTTATTCTCATTTTTTACAAATACTGATACGAAGTTTATATTAATAAATTTTATAGTTTTAATTTTCCATGGTTATACTGTCAGCTTGAGTTCATTATGTAGGAAGCTATATTTCTGTTTTTGTGTTATACAAACACAAGAAAATGCATATATCGCAAGTGTCCTTGACGCAATCTATAGCGGAACTATTTTGAATATCAAACATGAAAGATACAGATGACGCAAGAGAAACGTTTGTTTTAAGATTTCCTTGCTTTCGTAATTTTGAAGGGTATCAAGGTCATTTAAAGGAATATACTGACCCTACTTAATTTGAACTTCCATAATACCAAAACATAGATATGTACAGTCTCGTTTATGAAATATCTAATGGTTTATAAAATTAAATGCAATCTTTTTCGAAGCGCTGATGCTTGTAAAAATGATAGCGCCACATCTTGCGTTTCTTGTTTCGTATCATTTTCTACTAAATGGTTAATATTGGAAATGGGTGTAAAAACTAATTAACTAATATTTGTAACTATTTAATAACTTTAACACAATTAACACAAATTAACACTGAATGAATTTATTTTAAACATGAAACAAAAACCAGAAAGGAGCTTTTAAATAAAACACAAGATCTTTTTAAATACGTGTTCAATATCGTAATCACCAAGAGAAAAAGAATGAATAAATTTATAGATTTTACTTTATTTTAACATTTGAGGATCTAATTGAAACGAGCGGTATCATATAAATAGTAGATAAATATACAAACTTGATTACTGACTTATCGGTAAATTACCGACACACTTGTATATTTATTTTTGCTATTCTCAAGAGTTAAACTAAGCATACCCGTCGTGTGACGTCCTGAATAATAATTCATAGCTAATATAATATAAACAATAAATTTAAATTGAAAATCTAATACAGACTAATGCTTGAAGAACCACCCAATAGTTGAATTGGGAAAAAATGAAATTCAAGCTGATTCTTGGAAAACTATTTACTTACCTTAACGTGTGGTGTCGTGTATAGATGTGTAGTTGTGTGTGCGTAGAGTTTTTACTACAATCTGTCTGTGTTTTCTGAACTAACTTGAACCAACTAATTTGGTTGACTATTTTTACTGAACTGCCGAACTGAAAAATATTCTTTTCCTTCTGACCTTCCCTTCCAGTGCATCCTTAGCGCGCTTCCGTATGGAAGAGGAAGACGAAAGCCAGGGTGAGTGAAAGTAGGACTCAAAACGAAACTAAGAGTCCCAACAGAAACTGTTTTTCGTCACGAAAACCCTTAGACCTGCCATAAATTATACCGTAATCTAAAAAATGTTATTTAATATAGTACATGAAGCCTTTTTTACATTTTGTCCGACACTTCGTAATGAAAGAATTGAAATAATTGTGTTTAAAAGTTGCTGTAGCAATAAAATTCTCACGTGTCACAATAATATGTATGAGCGAGATAAGTTACTGTATTAGGGAATTTACGTTTATAATTCATTTATTGTTACAATTCACAGACTATTCTACAACGTGCTTTTCTTATTAACGAAGCGATGGTTTCATTGACATTTTAGTGTACAAAAATGGTGCACGTCACTATGTGCACATAAACATTTTTAATTGAAAAGTATCACTTTGTACCTTAATGGAATAACAGCTTTTCTATAAATTAGTCCGCGCCAGAAATTATAGTGTACTCTAACAGTACTTTTGCACAATACTGAAAATTTCACGTTCACCACATTGCATATCTACAAACATTAGTTTATTTACGGGAATAATTACATGGTGTTAATGCATATAGGGTATGTATTTAAAATACTTATACAGTAAATGTATATCGTTTCACCGTATAGATGTTAAAAAAAAGAATAATAATTAACTATCTGCATTGTTCTAAATGATCAAAAGCTTAAAACAACCGCCATATTTTTCGCATTTGACAATTAAAAGCAATTTAATTCAGAATTTTCCGCTCTTCGTTTGTTCAAAGTGAAGTACGGTTTTCACAAAATTCGTTATAATCCCTATACTTTGAGGTTCGTAATAAATTCAATCTTCCTGAATAGATATAACGAAATTTATCGATTAAAATTTCTACAGCCCATTCGCGTTTTTAGTATTCTTTTTAGTAACTGGAATCCATTGAATTTTCAATTTGTTGAAATTCATACTGTTACACATCTCTGTACATTTGAATTTTTTTACAAAATGGGGTACCTTCAATTCTTGTACGAATTGCGTGAATTCGAGCTCTCAACGCAGATTCTGGTCATGACTAGATGTTTCTGAATTTGTTTCTTTGTGTTCACTCACGAATACAACCTTCGATACGTCTGTAATTAGCTTCTTCGAATCGTGTTTTTATTCTTAGTCTCTTGAACTCAAATTGTATTATGGTTGTCAGTCTTTTGAAGTGAAACTAAGTTGGAGTGAATCTGGTCGACTTGAATCGAGGTTTTGATATTGCATTCGTCGATTTGAATCGCGATCTGTCTCGAAGTCGCGTAATTTTCGACCAAGTTACTTTGAAAGTGACATTTTGCCGGGGATGGTACACGCGATTGGTCAAAAGTTATGGCCAAGTAACCACCCTCACACCAACGATGGTCACCCCTGGAAACTACTGATGCCAGGGGTTGACACGCGAAGGACTTCCGTGTATCTTCGAGAGATCTCTAGCAAGCGATAAACTGAGAAAGCATTCTGTCCCCGATAACAGATGGCGGATAATAATGGACGAAAATTAACGTGCTAGCCCGTAGGTAACAGACTCGGGTTGCGAATATATTTCTTGGAAATGACAATGGGCAATGGTTTCATAATCTTATTGTCATTTCGAGTCAATTCAGAGTTTCTCAGATAAGTACTTTACTACGATCGAAACTCTAAATTATATTGTGTAATAATTTGAAGGGTCTTTCATTACTACATTTTAACAGTAAATATGATTGTTGAAGCATGCATAAGAAATTCAACAATTTAACACTTTGTGTAAAATGAAAATTACAGTATTCATATTTATGTTTTACAAGAAGTACATGCAAAATTTAAACGTACAATACTTGGTATAATCAGTGGTATAAAATGATTAGTATTATTGCATTTAACCCTTTGATCTACAACATTGAATCAGACTCGTGGCACACGTTACAGTTCAAATATCACAAAATTAAATTGTATAATAGTTGCATAAAGATCAGGTTTTGAATGATACCAAGTTTGTATAATTAAAGATCGCCAAATTCAAAATGTACCTAACATTTCAACGTTCTTCATTTGCCTTAATGCTGCAGTAATAATTAGCTCTAATTGACGTACCCATCGAAAAACTTTAATTTTAAAAATTACTTTAAAAATGCGGCTTCAATTTTTCCACATAACACAAGAAACATATTACCCTAATTATCTGTCAATTAAATACTGCAGTTGTCGTGACTGCTTGTATTTGAATATGCAAACAGCTAAGTAACTCGGCTATTTCTCGTGTATCAGTATTTAGTTACAGGTCCCGTAAATAAACATAGACACATGCTGCAGTAGTGAGATAGAACTTCACCCAATTTTCCAACTGGTGATTGCGTATCATTCGCTATGTCCCTAATTCCAAAGTTTGGTAAATTGTTACTTGTCCAAGTGTTTATCTGGTCCTTCATTAAGTTGCTACGGCTACCAATAGTGCAAAACGATGCGAAAGGTCTTAGTGACTCCACACAAGTTTCCTCGTTTGTACTTTTGTTACCATGGATCATAGAGTGTCATACTGAGAGAGCTAAATAGAGTTACTCATACTAATTCAACCACAGTTCGATGACAGCTGTTTCACAAACAGTGTTCCGACCATTCACGTAACTCGGAATAATATCAAGTTGGTGTTTATGGATATTCAGTCAAAAACTAAAACATGTTTATACACTCACGCAACATTAGATAGATATTTATGACTTTTCAAGAATGTCTTCACAACTCGACTTGCTAAACTATTGTCAGCAACCTTGCTAACAAACCAAAACGCATGCCATTCATCGAAAGCCTATCTTTCCTTGAAGAAGTTTACTTCTATATCCTAAACTGTGCACTCCTTGTGGTGTACAGTAATTATGAAATTCACGTCTACCCAGCGGTCCAGTGCACATGAGCTCAACCATTCAGCAGCCCCACAATTTGTCTCAATGCCAAGATCCATTGAAGGATCCAAATCGCTTAAGTGATTGGGTCACCTACATCTATCATCAATACTTACGACCACTCATTGGGGGCTAAAAGTCTCGCGATCTCGTTCGCTCAGTCGTATCACCAATTGGTGTTTTTACCAAATTACAGACTGACCTGATTGGTCCTCTGTGGTAGACACCCCTAAAGCTCGACTTCTCCTCCAATGTTCGCAGGTCTTCCTTTTTGAACAATTCATTCAGTCTTGATACGGATCTTTCGTGGATACCAATTCACTCGGAACCATCATATTAGAAATTCGCGTGATATCCATTATCACTCGACAACCATCGTCATCAAGACATGAGCATATATTTTGTACGTGTGGAACGAAGTCTTACAACCTTTGTTTGCCTCATCGTCCGTCGTAAAGATTTCAGAGCTACCATACGCTCACAATCTATCCTTTTATCACACTCACAATTCGAGCATAACATTGGATTTGTGGAGTGAAGTCTTACAACCTTCGTCGACCTGATCGGCCATCGTGAAGGTCTCATCACAATTAATTATTCATAGTCCTGTTTCCTATAAAATACCAAAGTTAATGGACTTTAAATCACATTTAAGTCATTTAACTTAAAGACAATCAGTTTTACGTAATATTTAACTCCTCATATAATCTCCACTGTTTTAACGGATAATGGAGACGTATTGGGATATTTGTGGAAAGAAGATTTACAGCCTTCGTTTATCTGATTGACCATCGTGAGGGTTCCACTATAACCTAATGCTCAGAAACAAACGGTCTCTAGTCTCCAATCTGTTTGAAAAACGTCTCAGCTTTAAGGAGGACTTCTAACGCGATACGACTGACGCTGTTAATCCTTTCTTTGCTAGACTAACCTCAACACAGGTGTAATGGTTCTTTTGCTTGAAAGACTATTATGGCGAAGTATAAAAGTTAATGTTACTCTTGAGTTTCGTTCTATGTCCCGCATTTGGTAGTGGTAGTGGATTTAAAGTCGTATGTAGACCAGATTAGCTCTCCTAGAACTCGTTCAATCGTTCCTCTAGGACTTCGTAAATGCGCTGAAAAGGAACGTTCAGTTGCAATGGTGATTTTCATAAATTAAGGACTCCATGAGAATCCCCATTTCTTGCAAAATTATGAAATGGCCAACGTTCTTCTGCAACTAATGTCTTTAGAGTTTCAGTCGATTGGTTGTCCACCATGGCTATTACCATCAAGTGCGGCCAGCAAAGATTGGAACGACCTCTAATGTGTTCAGAGGAATACACTTATAGACCCCAGAAAAGTTATTCACCAAAAAAAGGGTATTTCGACCCTTAATCGCTAATTTTTTCACTTTACGTTGCGGGAAAATAAATATTATAGAATTTCTGTACTTAGTGGGGTATGCTGATTAGATATTTAGTTTTTGATAATATTTTATAATACAGGTATAATTATATTTTTATATTTAACTCATTCATGGTAAGGCTTTTAAACTGTTTCGTTTAAATTCTTTGCTTCTTCTATTTTCTAAAATTATTTTAGCTGAAGAATGAACTAGATATTTCTTTATCTAGATTAACTAAGAAGTAGATATTCTTTCGATCAGAATTTGTAATTTTAGCATACTATAAAAGGATTAAAGATTAAAAAATACTTTCACTTTTAAGTCATTTCACACCAAATCCGCTTTTGGACATCACCATCTGCGATTTTGTTCTAATCAAAATATTTATTTAGTTAAGTCATCATTTTACTGGTTTAGAATTTTTTAAGAAATAATAAGTCTTCACATTTGGCAATTTTTGTCCATTTTGGCGAAAACAAGCTGCACGTACGAATTTTTTACTCAGAAACTACATATCCGATTTAGTTATATTTTTGTTGTTTTATTCATAAACAATTGAAGGTGAGTTTATTATTTAAAATAACTCCAAGATATCACACCTCGTTTGAAATTTGAAGTTACACTCTAAATATTTACATGCTCTTCATTTTGAAGTCCTTTTGTTCATTAATCTGCACACTTCCTCTTTTATTGAGAACACACAGAAGAGAATTGTGATTGTCTGAGCGATTCTTTGTATTCATCTTGACATATTCTATAGTTGTATGCTTCTGATTGACACTGGAAGATCATCGGTATACTAACAACGAAATCCACTTTAGCGAGAATACAAAGCATTCATTCATATGGAACGAAATTTTGAGGAGATGCACGTCAAAAGAAAAGCTTAAATGTAAAATTTTTGTTGTGAATCGCATTTTAGCTTCAAGATATTTGCGAAAAATTATTCATACTATTACATTAAATTTTACTTGTGTAAAACTTCAAAACACCGCATAATACTGTATATGGGAATGCGTCAGAATGTGATCACTGTTCATCTACAATTTTTAAAATCAACATAATTTTACACCAAATGTACATAAAACAGTGAGTAAACTTTAATGATCAAACTTAACTGATTTTAATAATTTCGAATGTTAACGTTCTATTTAGTGAATGATACAACTACCATTATTGTTTGTTTCATATTTTTTCGAAATATGAAGCTTTTTGCAAAATCAAAAATTATTAAAAATCGAATTTAAGATATATGAACGAAGCAAATCTATGTAGAATTAAAAATGAACAGTTATAGAATCGATATAATACTCTGGGAAGGAAAGTATATTTTAAAGATTGACTCCATAAGTTACGTTCTTTAACACAATTTTTATTGTATGTTTCGTGTGTGAATATTTCAAAAAGCGCGATGTGTTTTCCTGACTGTTCCTGCGCTGGTCAAACCTCCTTCTCGTAATAGAAAAGGGGAAGAAGTATAAAAATTCGGAAAGACACAGACACAGCGGAAAAGAGTCGTAAAAAAGAAAGTGCAGAGGTTCGCAACGGCCTAAGAGCTGCTGATACTGACTAAACCCCGGAAACACCCCGCAGAGAGCGTAAAAATTAGAGGACGTAAAAACTAGAGAAGATAGAAAACAGAAAAAAGGAATTAAAAAAATAGAAAAAAATATAAAAACAGAAAAAGCAACGGCATATATGTGCCCATAATTATGAAAGTGGTCTAAAAGTCATATATTTTTTGTTTCGAGTTATTTAATGAATCGCATTTGAATAAATTAAAAAATATTTTTATATTATGCGACATTTATATTTACAATTTTGTTAGTCTTGATTAATGGAAATTTATTATAAATATGAAATTTTGTGTGAATTTCATAGGAAAATGTTGTTTTTAAACCTTGAATTGACTTAGACCATTTTCAAAATTAACTGAATGTCCCATAATTGACTTAAAGTAATAAAAAATTGTGATTTTTATTTGAAACAACAACTTTAACGAAATAATTCAGAAACATTTATTAATCATTTTTAAAAAGTATTCCATTTTTATCATAATTCCGAGGTTTTAAGATTTTTAAAATGTTCCTGAAAAATTGGAGGGATGTATGGTAGTAAACACATAAGATCTTTATGTTTTTCTTCCGTTACTGGTCTAGTGGTGTTGTATAATGGAAGTAATTGAATATTTTCGTATTTTTTTTATTTTATCGATTTATTATGTAATTCAGAAACGCGACAAAGAGGGCCACGCGGTATTTTCAAGTTACGTTTATATATTAAATTGTTGACTTAGACCACTTTCGTAATTAACACTAAATGAATTCCGTGTAACTTTGTAATTACAACTACTATCTAAAGGTTCATTTTTGACGATATCGTAAAAATTACATTGAATAAATTTAGTTTAAAATCATGTCGTGTAAAATAAGTGATAAATTCATTTTTTTTTCAATTTTGACTTAGACCACTTTCATAATTATGGGCACATATGGCGTCGTGGACGCTACCGTACTAATACAATGTCGATTCTGAAGAACAGGAACATAAACTGTGTTTGGACCCGCTACTAAGTTTTGGAATATAGTCCCATAGCGAGGGGTCAGACCTTCGGTTAGTTTATTTTGAATCACAAGCGTTAATAAACTGATACGAGAAATTCATTGTATGCATAGAAATTATAACAGTTTTGCTGTTTCCGTAACCGTTTTAGTGAAAACTGGCGTATAACAATTTGAACCAGTTATTCTCGCTTCAACCCCTAACTGTGCCTACAGTGACAGGACATACTGTCCGCCGCACACATGAAATCACCCGAAAGGAATGCGGGTCTGATTGGTTGAATGAAAGCACACCTCACTTCACACGTATTTTCAGCGTGAACGAACAATTGATTGAAGCGTCCATGCACCAGCTAGATTGAAAGATCTGGAAAGTAGACACCTTGTTCTAGGAATTCTTGATGAAATTATTACCGGAGTTGCGCAATGATGCAGATAGAAAAAGTATATTTGCTTTTATAGAATTACACAGAATCACAGGAAAACTAGTACCGTACATATATAAATGCAATGATATAAAAAATGCTATAATTTGATTAATATTTTCTTTTTTAACTTCTTTTATTTGCAGACTGTCTTAGAAATACAATCACTGAATGCTTTAATAATATAAAAACAAAAAGTTACGATTTATCGCACGCAGCGGGCTTTTACAGAAACAGAAATAATTATACCATCTTACTACGGTGATCTGAACATGAATTTGAGAGTTTTGGAGTCAGATAACGTTAATTCTAAAGACAATAAATTAGAGTCAAACAACGCTATGTCTAGTTAGAGTTCTTTGACTCTCAATTTTGTAAAATTTCTCAACGAATTTTTAAACTGTTTATTATTTCATAATAATATTTTTATAGTTAAAATGCACGACTTTTGTGGTTGTAGATCTGGCACAGTGATAGATTTAACACAAAATGTGAATTTTTGGAGTTGACGTTGTCTGACTAAACACTGAATCGAATTGTTCTGAACTGATTGGATAACATTCTTGCATATGATCACATTTAAATCTTGCAATTTGTTTTACTTTTCTAGTTTCGCAAGTTTGTCTGATAGTTTCACTCTTTTGTCAGTCTAAAGTATTTTAATTGAAATTACATACAGAAATTGATAGGGCCATTAATTATACAAAGTTTTTATCTGCCAAATATTCTCTGATACAAGCAATATGTTTTATTGTTAACTTGTTATATTCAGACACATGGTTTTCTTCAAATAACATTAATATTATGTTACTGAATATGTTGAAGTAAACGAGATGATGCTATAGATCCTATATTCTGTGAATAAGATTGATCACGTTCGTCGTCATCGCGATCAGACTACTACGAATTCATCATTCTTCTTTTTCAATAGGTTTTTATTGAATTTATCAAGTTTAGCAGATTCATGTCTGACAAGAAAAATGTAAGACGATATAAAAGTGAGAAGAAAAAACAAGACGAAATATAATACATATGAATTCACATTATTTGAAATCGTGGAGTATCAGAATGTTTCTCATATAACGTAAACAATATAATGTAACATGTTTAGAATATCAAAATTCTATGAGCTGGAAACTAAGGTTCCTTATACAAAAAAATTGTTTATAAAATTTTAAGGACAAAATTGCAAAATCTTAGTACCGACTAAAACTGGAGTTCTGAGTATGCACAAGAAATTGCGATGAAATATTGCTTTTTTGCAAAATAATCACGTTTTGCTTACTCGTCACAGAATATCGTGCTTGTATACATAAATGATACATACGTGATGATCCATGGACCATATTTTCCTTTAAAATCAGACCATAATTATGTGGTTTTATCATTTCCCCTAGCTGAACCGCGGGGGGTTTGAACAGCGAAGATTAATCGTTAGCTACTGTAAGAGGAATATACAATCGGGAGCACACACATAGTACATTCTGCATTCCTTAACCGCTTATCGTGCAAATTATTTATCAAAAACGACAGTCAGCACTAATTATGCACTGTTAGACTATTAAAACAAATAATGGAAGTTAAAGTATTACGTCAATTTAAACTTCAAATTTATTAAAATTTTGCACTACTATGTCGAATGTGGATCGACATTTCTCTTGGATTTTATAGATAATTCAGATAAGTAGAATGGTTATTTTTTTTTCATTTATTCTCTACTTATATTAAATGAATAATGTATTTATCACATACACCACTTTATTGCAATACATTTTATTCAGAAACCCTTTCTATTTTGAAAATTGAGGAATTGATGAATAAAAGAGATTGAGGATTAAAGAAGATTATGTGTATTAAAAATTGGAATAAGATTTGTCATATTAGGTCTGTCATTGCGTCACGAATCAGCCTTGTCAAAGTACGACAAGGGGTTAATATTATGTAACATGAAAAAACGCAATTACGAATTTGCATATATCAGTAACTGCGTGCGTGGTCGTAAATTCGACATGTCGAATATCATCTCAAATTCTCATTTCAACGTTATTATATCTACTATCCTTTTCTCTCCTAGCCAAAAACACATAAGATAGATAAAGGTCGTCGAACTTCTGCATCACATGGGGTCATTAAACTCACACCTAGGTCTTTTGTCACTTGATTCAATCCTTAAAGAAACTTCAATAGCACTGAAATTTGGGGAAAATGACTTTGAAGAAATTTCTTAACCATCATAATATTTGGCCCATGCAAATAATGTTTTCTTCTGACATTTTTCTCCATCATAAGAGCTGAGATATTCGAGATGACCAAATTAAGTTGGATATTTATACGCTGTTTCTGTGCAACGCGTGGTTCCTGAAATTATTTTATAGGAAAACAGCAGTTGCAAATTTCAACGTTATTATACAAATAAAAAAGCAAGCATTATGTTACACAAAATAGACAAAAAGACAGCACATTTTATAAATGAATTCCAAAATATAATTTGTTAGGATTATTTGTTTTTCGCGCTTCCTGATTTTGCTATACGGACATTGCGTTTTTCGTTTTCGATATTCATTTGTTTTGTGCAGCCACGCCTGCCGCCAGTAGCCATTAACGCGTGAACGTGGTTGGATCGTAATAAAGTTTTTTTAAGTGTTTTGCAACTTCGTTTTAGTTCCTTTTTCTTTTGCCCGATTCTCTCACGTTGCCGAATTCCAGACATTCGCACCTCAACATAATTCCTAAGTAAAAGCCGTAATTATTCAATTTTTTAACAGAATTATCTTTTAAAATTATTTTGTTATACATAACGAGTAGAAAATAACGAAATATCAATTTATGAGTTGAATAGGTAAACATTTGTACATAAATCGAAAAGTACACTTAGTCACGCTAAATTAACTAAAATAATATATTTTAAATACTCGTGATGGTCTTCTTTCTGTAACAGAATTACAATCATGAACTCAGAAAATTGATAAAGTTGTGAAGACTCTTATCAATCAATACACAGGTAAGAATTGATGTTCATTTAAATTCACTTCTTTGTAATGAAATTGAAAAGGTGATTAAATCAATTTCTGATAATTCATTTAGAAGTAAGTAATTAGGACGACGTGTAGGCGGAAATACACCGACGCAATAAACACAATATATACAATATACAAAACATCCACGAGATGAAATTGAACGTGGGCAGTTTCATGAGGAAGTAGACTTTTTGCCACTGAATGCGTCCGGAAGAGAGTTGGCCGATACCGAGTATTTGAAACTGGATCGATAAATAAACACAGATTTTTGTATAGTTTAAATAGTAATATACTAAATTGTTGCAGAGCTACGTGTATTTTTGTAAATATACAAAAGTCAGTTTTTCGATTTTCACTGTGATTCTGTTAAGCAAAGAGTTTGTTTTCCTTGTTTCATATATTTGTCTGTAGACTACATAAATCAAAAATATTTTACTAATTTTCCTTCTGTTAAATATTTGTATAACAACATGATCGGTGCTTTTTGCGATTATTTGTACTTCCTCCAGTTTATACATATATAATTTACTGTGAATAACATTAATATGCACATCCTTCAGTACGTTAAATTAAACAGAATAATCCCCCTATGAATAAAATTAATCTTGTATAACGTTATCGCAACCATGGCACTACAAGCCCATTATCGTTTTTTACAATAGATTTAACATACCGTAAATTTCCGTATAATGCAAGTTCTTACAACATAAATTCTTATAATGCGTACAAATTTTGCAACAACTGTTTTCCTATAATATAATTTCTGATACTACGCGTTGTACAAATACAGCGTATAAATATCCTACTTCATTTAGTCGAATATCTCATTTGCTTTTATGATGGAGAAAAATGTCAGAAGAAAACATTATTTGCATGGGCCAAATATTATGATGGTTAAGAAATTTCTTCAAAGTCATTTTCCCCAAATTTCAGTGCTATTGAAGTTTCTTTAAGGATTGAATCAAGTGACAAAAGACCTAGGTGTGAGTTTAATGACTTCATGCGATGACTTGCAGAAGTTCGATGACCTTTATCTATCTTATGTGTTTTTGGTTAGGAGAGAAAAGGATAGTAGATATAATAACGTTGAAACGAGAATTTGAGATGATATTCGACATGTCGAATTTACGACCACGCACGCAGTTACTGATATATGCAAATTCGTAATTGCGTTTTTTCATGTTACATAATATTAACCCCTTGTCGTACTTTGACAAGGCTGATTCGTGACGCAATGACAGACCTAATATGACAAATCTTATTCGAATTTTTAATACACATAATCTTCTTTAATCCTCAATCTCTTTTATTTATCAATTTCTCAATTTTCAAAATAGAAAGAGTTTCTGAATAAAATGTATTGCAATAAAGTGGTGTATGTGATAAATACATTATTCATTTAATATAAGTAAAGAATAAATGAAAAAAAATAACCATTCTACTTATCTGAATTATCTATAAAATCCAAGAGAAATGTCGATCCACATTCGACATAGTAGTGCAAAATTTTAATAAATTTGAAGTTTAAATTGACGTAATACTTTAACTTCCATTATTTGTTTTAATAGTCTAACAGTGCATAATTAGTGCTGACTGTCGTATTTGATAAATAATTTGCACGATAAGCGGTTAAGGAATGCAGAATGTACTATGTGTGTGCTCCCGATTGTATATTCCTCTTACAGTAGCTAACGATTAATCTTCGCTGTTCAAAACCCATGCGGTTCAGCTAGAGGGAACGATAAAACCACATGATTGTGGTTTGATTTTAAGGGAAAATATGGTGTATGGATCGTCACGTATGTATCATTTATGTATACAAGTATGATATCCTGTGACGCGGAAGCGGAACGTGACTCCTTTTGTCGACAGCGTCATTCAAATGCTTTGAACTATGTGCAACTACTGATTTCCTCGAACTAATCTCAAAATGGCGGAGAGACCAGTTGGTTTATTTCGTGCTGCGTTTGTTCATAATTTTGTTTTGCGTTTTTTAAAGAATTTTAGTAATTTTTATTTTTGATTACTTTAAAGAATGTCGCATGTTAACACTGAACACTCCAAGTGTGGCTTTTAAGCATTATCGATGTGCGGCGTTCTGCTGCAAGTGTAATACTATTATTAATAATTACAATATTATTGCTATTTCTACTTCAATAATATTAATAATACGTCATATAGCATTTAATATCTGACATTTGAAAACTTGTATGTCAAAGTATGATGACGATAAGTTGGAGTTGCCTGTCGATATTTACAAGTAAAAGTGGGAGCGTTAAGGGTTAATATGTACCAAATTTTTAAATATACAAATTTCAGATTTCTCTATGCGCCTTTACCAATTAGCATGTCACCTTTCCTTTTTATCGTTGCGAGAAATTCGAGTACTTTGCGTTCATATTTGATAACTTTTTGAATTGGGTTTTTGACCAAAACGCTTTTGAAGAGTCACCTACTCAACAGTTATATCCCCACGAAATTTCAAGCTAATTTCATTCCAGTTAACTGAGTTATCTGTACAAAAAATGTAGTTTCGAGAAATATGCGATAAACGTTATTTCGTTACTAAAAAAGCAGTTTCGTGATTTCGCCTATATTCATTCATTCCAAATACAGTGCATTCCTTTCAGTCCGTCTGGTAGTTTAAACATAGAAAAAATTGTCTAATGTGCGGTGACAAAAATTTATTAATACAGCACTGCTTTTTGCACATCATTTGTATCAATGACTAGATATTGTCATAAAAAATGACTAGGCTTCGTAAATTATTGTTAAAAATAATGAAATAATAACTATGCACGAATTAGCTCAGATGTTCAGTTTGACGTCATTCTTCGAATAATGTGAATGTTACAAATTGTTATGTCATAGCATGATGACCTGTCGCAGAATACAGCTCATGGACACTAACCAATTAACTTTGGCGATCTTTTTGCAAAGCGCGCACCAGTGTGTGTCGCGATAATCAAGCGATGACGAGCTAGCTCCCAAGAATTGATGAATCCATCTCAAATTTTACACTTTTTATTTGTTTATTTTATTTCGTGTTGGCCTCTAAACATTTTAAACATATTACAATTTACAAGTATAATTTAGTTTTCACTAAAATTACAATATAAATATCAAATTGTAGCAAAATTTTACAGCGTGACGGATATAGTCGTCACAACACAAAATTCTGCCACATCTCCATGATGGATGTAGTCGTCAAACACACTTAACTGGTTAAGTTTTATCGCACATACGAGAATTAATTTTGGGCTATTTTTCTGGGCGAACCATGTACTAATTTTGTTTAATTACAGAAATATACAAATAGTAGATCAGACTAAATATGCAGTCACACTGAGAAAGTTTCATAAATTAGATCTTGTAAAACAAATTTAATAAAAGAAAATAAAATTATGATAGAAAAGAAGACGGTCATTGGGTGTTTGAGGACAGTCGACACTATCGTCAACTAACTGTCGCCTGATTGTAATCGCGAAGCGTTCAATATGCTACCAGTTATAAAGGAACACGTTAATGTCGATAATGGACTTCACACGGACCGTTTCAAAGGCTACATAGGTCTCAATGCAGAAGGCTATATGTATACCTACATAAGAGTGTTAATCACATCAAATAATTCGTGTGCACGTATAGTTTACTTTGAATTTAAGTTAAATTTCGACTACACATTAACTAAACGTTTAATAAATTATTTAATTAAGGCATTTATTTAATTAAGTAAAAGTTTTTTCAATATAATTTTACAATATAATTTTACAATATAATATAGTTTTACAATATAATTTTGGTCCTAAATTTTATGTGTTAATTGAATGAATATTTGCGTGGTCGATTGATAAGTATCGCGTTAAAATTGATCAGCATTGTTATTCTTGTTATGCATTTCAATTAATAAAGTTCCTAAATCATAAATGCAATCATTCATTAAATCTGACATTCGCGACGATCCGCATCTAAAAAATGGAATTACTGGCTTCCTACAAGAACAGAATTTGAGAAAGAGAACGTTTCCACAATGAATTTGAACTTCTATTGTACGAATACTTATGGCGACAATTTTATCGTCGCAATAATATCTAATGACATTTTTAACGGATGCGATCTGACGATAAGTATCACACTAAAGTAACTTATACAGTACTTTCGAATGATCAAACTTTAACGACACATAACTTTTGAAGTAATGGATTCCGATACTTGAAATCATGATATTTTGGTAATAATTCATTGAATAATATCGGATTATGCAGAAAAAGTTGGAAAAAGAATAGTGCTCCAAGACGAAGTTTAACCAATCATTTCTTTTTAATCCAAGTTTTACGTCGCATCGATCTTCAGGTCATTAACAACTGGATTCTATTTCCTACGTTTTGTTTAGTTATATACTGTGGTACATATTGATGTCTTTCAGGTACTTTAGGTGATTTTCTATGTGCTTCTGTAAAGTTAAGGCTTTAGTCATTCCATACTTTTGTCTTCGCATGTGATATTTATTGCATTCGAATAAGTAGGTAGTGGGTCGAGATATTCTTCCTGCAGACCGTGCACATTGGTGGTTCTGTCTTTTTGTGAGGTACTCCTGTATGAGTTCACAATGACCGGTTCTGAGTCTAGCCAAGATTATCCTTCCTCTTAATGTCGTTACTAGGCATTGTTTCATAGAAGTCTTGAGTTGTGTGTTTTTATTTTCTTAGAAGTACTCCATTCTTTATTCCATACTTGTTTGGTATGACATACTGCGACAGTCTTGGTATAGAATCTGTTTGCAGCTGTTACCTGGCGGGGGCGATGTTGCTTCTTTGGAGGTTTTGTCAGCTATCTCGTTTCCTTTGATTCCTTAGTGGGATGGGACCCAAGCTAAGGTTATATGATAACCATTAATTGTGAATGAGAAAATGTGTATATCCCGTTTCAAACATTTTGTCGAATTGAAGTTGTATGTGAATTAACTAATACATAGATTCGTTGTTGGTGACTCTAAGATTGTATACTCAAGCAGTCGTGTAGCGACCGCTGTTTCGTCAATACGTATGAAATAGGAACAATCGCAACAGCTGTATCGAATAAATTATTCCTCTATCGTAATTAAATCGCTTTTGTCTGTTATTATTTTTCGAAATTCCTGAGTCGCAAATCCCTAATTCGCTTAAAAATTAAATTCTACATATGTCTATGTAATAAATAGCTGAGTAGATATTATAAATACAGTATCAAATAACCAAAAAATAGAATTTGTTGTATAAATATTAGAATACGTTCAGTAACTTAAGTCGTATAATGAAGCAAAGGTGAAGAAGTATACATACAGACAACTGGCAGAGGAGTACTTGATAGTACACAACGATAACAAAATAATGTCGCGATTGGAACAAAAGTCCAACGGAAATTGACGCGAGTTACCCGATAGGAACAATCAGCCGTAACAATCGATTTTCAATGCATACAACCTTATAATGCATACAGTCTTTAACAAGTAAATTCAGAATGCAATCGTATGGATTAAGTTGTATTCTAACATTATTCGCTCACCACAAGATGAGTCTTAGGAATTCAGGAAGTCGAGTGGAATCACGCGTTCGCCCCATCCGTTCCCAACGTTGACAGCGCTCGTGGACAATTTTCTACTACAGTAAATTCCCCCACATTGTTCATACTTGTGTGCTTCGCTTATGTATTCCTCATTCCTGCACCTATGTTTCCTTCATCGAAGTCAGTCAAGCGTGCAATACACCGTGTGGCACCTTTTAATGAAACTTCCCGGCTTAATACTTGAAATATAATATTATAACCTTTTTAGTTTTATTTAATTTTAACTACAATTTTTTTATCGTAAGATTTTTACAATTAAAATGACAGTAGAAGTTATACATGTACTTCATTAATATTTAGTGTATAAAGTGTTTTATTTGAGGGATTCCCACATTGTCCGCTAGATGTGCAATGGCTTCTCATATTTTCTATGACACACAGATTGTAATTTATAAGTTCAGTAGGTAAACATTTATATGTAACACGAAAAATGCGCTTAGTTACAGTAAATTAATTAAAATAATGTATTTTGTATACTCGTGATGATCGTAAGATTTTTCCCATTAAAGTAACACTATAGTATGAATTAGACAACATGTTGTAAAAATAAGTAATTTTTGTGTAGTATTAAAGAAAATAATACAACTTTGTATATTTCTCGTAATCTTACAATAAAACATTTAAGAGTCTACATATGTTTATGCAATGGTATTTGTATTTGAATGAGCAGAGGGCGCTAGAATACAGAGGAGAACAAGCCGTGAACATGACCCAAGTTAAATTTTTTGTACTCATTATGATAACTACTAAACATAATACAAAACGTTTTATATAATATTTGCTTTTGTCATTGTCATTTATAAAACATACTGGAAAAGTTTTACAACGTACAAGAGTTTTATAAAGTATAAAACTAGGATATTGTACATAGCATTAAATAAGAAAACAACTCGAAATCATTTCGTACTTCTGTTATAACTGTCTAATAACGTGTTTAAAAACCTATGTAAGTGTAATATCTTGTTCTTATTTTTACGTATAGTACGTGTTGGTAATGTTTAACCGCAAAAAGCTGGGACACTCTGTATAGTTAAGTAAGATATATATACATTTTTTGTTGTGTACAATCGCAATCCTATGTTTGTTCTCAGTCACTAGAACCACCTGAGTAAAAATGAAATATAGCTAAGGGTTAATAAATTACACCCGCATTCTGTTCCCTATATTGCTAGGCTTTATCGTATGACAAGTGTATCGATAATTTTTTATAAATGGTAGGAAGATTTTGAAAGGATGGGCCGTGGGAATGAAATAGTAAAGGTACGAGTATGCGATAGGAAGAATATATGGCAGAATGCGACAAACTCAGTAAAATACTAAAATAAACTAAAAGACTCTTGAAAATTTGTAGTTGTAGTCATAGAACATATCCCCAATATAAAATTTTTTTTAATCTTCTTTTAAAAAATAATTACAGATTTAATGTTTCAAGAAAACGGAGATTTATAGTAGTTCTCGGCAGATTTTTCTGGAAATCTGTAGGTTTCCCTTTCATAACTCCTTCTCACCTTAAAATAGGCCGACCGCCGGGTTTGAACCTTTTTCTCCATTTATGTTTAAAATTACATGCAAATATGATTTTCAATCAATGTTTTAATATACAGGATGTTAGGTACGTGGATAGAAAGTTTGCAAGGGATGAGAGAAGAGGTTATTTGGATCATATTTTGCTATATATACTTTTATGCAAAGTATCGTGCTTTTATGATATTGGCCACTTTGTTAATTGTGCTTATTATCAGATATTTCCGAAGTAAACGATTGTAGAAAGCTTACTTTGACTTTTATAAACTCTAAGTTTGTATTTTTTCTTATCTTCAGAACGTGTTTTATCTACATTGTTGTTTTTCACAAAATACGCGGCGCACTGCGACTGTATGGCGATACTATGCCGAAGTCGACAAGGGTCGTAAATCCTTGTTTGACAATTGTCAATAACGCGACCACATATGTCCTCACGTCAACTTAATGAGGTAAGGATTGTAGGGGGGGTAATTAACAAAGAATGCACTGTGTTTTCTGTAACACCGTAAACTATTTAATGGATAACGACAAAAAAAACAACTAACAACTATTATTATTTGAAAATGTGAATGTGTAAACTGTAACTATGGGTATGTATGTGAAACTAAGAAAATTGCGGAGTCTATATCTAATTTGTACTAAAATGCACTACCTAACTGCTACGAAACAATAAAATAGCTGCAATATTAAACAGGAATTAACTCCTTGCACTACAATTAATTTGACATGTCAGACGCATCAAACTATTATCTGTTACAATGTGAAAATCGATCAAGAAAATAAAGATCCCATACTGGTATTCAATTTAGTGAAAGTTATAATTACATCTGAACTAAAAATTCACGCGTACTAATAACATGAGAAAAATTTATAATATTTAAATTCCAAATGTGTCACGAGTGTAGCTCATCATTATAGCGCTTGGGGTTAATATACCTAGGTAACAGTAAATTTTTGATTTTTGTCAGGATTCGTCAGGTATATCTAGGTTCAACTACATATACACAAAGCGGTTGTAAGATCTACTTAAGTAAAAATAATTAATTCTTTCACCTAACATTGTCTCCTGCAATAATAACAATTATTTGAGAAATTGCACATGTCCCGATTATGACATATGTAGGATACGCTAGTAAGACATATCTGAATATTTTTCACCCATCCGAGTATTATCCAAGTACTTACGTAGGATATATGGGTATCCAATTCAAAGGAATATTGCTAGCTTGAACCAACCGAGTGAACGTTCATACGTCTCCTACCATGGCAAACTTTAGCATCCTATTTCTCGTGTATGTTTGAGCTATGCCGCAATGGAGGAGGAACGAATATTCGCTCGCTTGATCCTAAAACAGGCATGGATACAAAATCGTTGAATGGGCGGAGCAGATGTTGAACTTCTTTGGGAGATCGAATTTATTCTACTGGCAATCCGAGTCGGAATATAAATTCTTGTTTGTCTCTATAAAACATGCAGTTCCTTTGCGCTTTATATTGCTCAAATTTATTTTAGTTTGCTTTTTTATACTATGCGGAGTCTTGTTTTTAGACTTTATTAATTTTAGAGCATGTTCGATGGAGGTAAATGTTGTGAGTGCTATGACATTCTTCTCAAAATCATTTCTCCCGAGATTTTAAGGGTATTGATGTCTTTTTAAAGAGGACAACATACTTTTATTATGATGGCGTAATTCATGGCAAACACAAAAATCTATAAAACTATGACCTTCGCATGGCTTTCAATACAAAAAATTAATGAAAATGAAATAAATGATGGACACAGTGAAATAACTAATAGAAAGATTAGTGAAAGAAATCGCACCAAATCTTGTACCTCTAGGTTATTTGTGGGGAGCAATTAAAATCAGTAATTTATAATGACATACCTATAACATTTGAAAACACGGAAAAACATGTTGAAATTGATTGTGCTAATATCAATGAATAAGTTATAAGAAATACTAAAAAATCGTTACCTACATTTTATAAATTTTTATACTCACAGTCACATAAACATCATGGTAATCTACATTCTTGCATTCCTCTTGATCTTACAGTAGCTACCGCTATGATGACGAAAATAGATGATTTCATTTAAAAAGGTAATCTTGAAATCTTGAAAAATAATGGCCTTAAGAAAACTATCTTTATCGTTACAATATTTGATTCTTGGCAAAAAATAATGTTTCCTTGACCATTTTTCTATTTCAACACTGTATCAACTCTACTATATCACCCAAAGTTAAACGGAACACTCTGTATGTTGCGAAGAGACATTGTAAGAACGGACGGTGCAAATAAGATTGTGTAGATACAATAATGTGATCTTGAAAAACTGGAGAGCCTCTCCTTTAGATAAGATCGCAGCTCTCGCCTTTGAGCTTAGCGGTGAGCTCCGTTGAGCTGAAGAATACTTTGATTCGATTTGCTACCTGTTGCCCATACTAGGCACGCACGCACTATAATATATCTAAATAAAATATCTGTCGACTGCCCAGCAAGCTTTGATTTCCAAGTCGAGATATATCTAAGTAGATATGGACACAAAAGGACGCATGACTATTGTGCCATCGAATAAGTAATGTGATTTTTTCGGTATACATGGAATATGTAAGTGATAGTTTAACCGGACAGGAGGTTGAGTGTACGTCAAAAGTTAAATTAAAAATATTTCATTTTTAAGAAAATTGTATTCTTCGTTTTTTCTCGAAGGCACCAGGGTATTTTCCACCGAATGTTCCAGGGTGAAATCGGTTATAGGTTGACATATACGTTAATTGCAAAAATTTGGTGCTAATTTAGTTCATTCAGAATTGACATGCATTTAGTTAGAGATGTTACTCTGTTAGTGTTTATCATTTTCTTTATATTTTCGTATGGGTACATAATTTAGCAGTTGTACCCAGTCCGCAGTTAGTTTTGGAATTAAAAGGCAAGGGGATAGTCTAACATTTTACCTCTTCATTTAGTTTCAAGAATTTCGTTTCAAAGGATAAAACGAAATATTTATTAAATATTATTACGGTAGTGTAGTAAACGTTAATCATGTCTGAAAACGTGGTATATTAAACAGATTTTTCTTCCATCATAAGAATCTACTCAAGCTTGAAAAAACTGCTTGGCACATGTATAGTCATTGAAAATTATACATCACTTTCATCGTTCTAATTTTGGCTAGACATTAAAAAGTAATCAAACATGACAGTTGTATACTAAAATATGATGAAATATTTTACCAGTGTCATGGCTTACATTTAAGTAAAAGGAAAAGAATTTATTTTAAAAATTATGAATTTGATAGTATATCAGAAAAAGATAAAAAATCATATTGCGTTTATAAAATATAAGTTGAAATTTTAAAGGTTATTAACAATTATATAACTAGAATAGCAAAGTGGAAAAAATGTCTTCCTTTAACAAAATAGGTGTTCAAAGATTACTGTTATTTTAACACTAAACCTACCGACATATAATGTACACTTACTTGGAAATTGAAAATGAAGTTAAAGAATGAATATACAGACGACGAAACATAAATTAGCACACACATTTATTCTTTATCCTGATGAAAATTAATGCCGATTTCAAGGAATGTACTTTAACAAAAATATGTACCTTATAATAAGAAACGTATGGAGCAGTTATTTGATCGATTTGATAGTTTTAGTGTTAATAAATGCAACTTTTGTTCTACTTCTTAAAGATTTGAATGTTACATTATCTAAATCAGTTGTATTTCTCACTGTCTTGTAAGAAGAGACTGCTCTTTTCACCTTTCCGAGCAACAGAATACAGATAGTATGTACAAGTGCTTAGCCCTTTATTTACTGATGGGACTTATAATTCCCGTTAGTTTCCTCATGGTACTGTATTAATTTAAGTGCTTTGAGGCTCATAGGGACTTTCAAGTCCACTTGCATGAAGTTTGTTCTGCAATTGTTGAATGGTAGTAGAAGCTTATTTCTCTTTGGAAACGTGCTAGAGATAAGAATATAACATGATATAAAGCCAAGATGGATGCTTAGAAACTAAAAAATCGTCATGTATTTACATATATATATTTAGTTGTTTTGTATTTTGTTAAGCTTCAAAAATAAAAGGAAGTCTGCCCCTGCATCTAAAGACATTCATATCCAGAATATTGAACGTTAGTGGGTAAAGAATAGTTACTATTTATTTCTCATGAAGAGAATTTCTCTTGCATGAAGTTGTACCGTGCATAAAATGTTACTAAATCTAGTAACAGTTATAAATGATCAGTGCAAATTATACGTTACACAACGATGTATGAAATTAATATATTAGTTTTAAATAATTCTTTTGAAAAATACTAAGCAACTATTACAAATGCTAAATGCACTTTTTAAGTATCAATTTTTGTTAGTAATTAAAATAGACAGATATGTTTGGATGTATATTTAGCATTGATTTATCGACGAATTACGAATTATGAAGTTAGTTAAAGTTTGTATCATTAAAATAGAATATTTGTATTAATCTCACTTTCGTTGCAATCGTATATCAGTAATTACCAAATTTGGGATTAGTAAATAATTGTACTATGTCCTCATATTGTCATGTAACTGTTCGTTACTTATAATGTTATTTTATTTTACGGTTTTTATGATTTTATTTAGCTTCGTTTTGAGGTACCATTTATTTTGAATTCTTTTTTCATAATTAATATTTAATAAATAAAGACAAAATACATTCTGCAATCACAGTTTTCAAACATAACTTTCTGAAACGTATTGTTGCCTTTTAAATTAATACAACGGACGAAATAAAATTTCTTAAACATAACCTCGATAATGCTTGTGTAATGCATCGTGCTAACTGTTCCCACGCTAACAATAAGTTTTCCTCCGGCCATACAGCACGTTACACGTTTCAAAATGTTAAAAAACATTATTCCATAAACATTGAAAATAAAAAAGTTTCATACTATTTTACAAAAACAAGTTTACGTCTATTTGCGCAATGTGCTGTTTTCAAAATAAGAACTTGCTCTCCTCGATATTTTTATAAACTAAGAAACTGAAGTAAAAGAGACTCGAGTTTTCTACAAAGTACAGGAAGCAAAGAGTTATAGTAAACAAGCTGGTTAAATTCATGTCGACATAACGTTAAGCGCTATTTTTATTTCTTAAGACTGATAACATCTGTACACAGGTTGATTCTGGAGATTGAGATAGGTTCTTCTTTAAGTAAAAATGGGAAGAAAATGATATAGTATAATACATTTACACTTTCTCTAACCTTATTTATGAATGTGTCTCTGGAATGCAATAGAATTTCATTATTTTATGCAACTTAATTTTTTTGTTAAACCAGTTGATTTCTTTTATCAGTTTGAAAATGAAAACACAAATTCAAGATTAACAAAATGTCATAATTTCGCGAGATATTTTCAAAAATAGATATTTTCTACTGCAAAATATTTTCTGATCTCTGCGTACATTTTATTCGTTCACTGTCCTGTTTCCTCTTAGTTATTAACTTTGCTTCTGGTCCACCCTCAATTTTCTGTACCTCAAAAGTTGTAAGTAATTTAAATATTTTTCAATGTTAAGAAAATTTCTTCTTCAATGCAATTATTAAAATTGAAAAGTTCAAGGAAAGGCGATTAAAGTTACGGGGGATATAATTTTCAGTATTCCAAGAATGAACTTTATGAACTCCGTTTCAACTGCATATGATTCGGAGTTTAATACTTCTTCTTGTTATAACGAATTTCTGAACGCATTTAATCGACCCATTAATGTACCTATTATGGTTTGAAGAACTTGTGTACTTCCAAGTCTTCTCCAACGAATTTATTCGGTATCATGGACAAAACTAACCTCTTTCCGTGCTGTTTATTTAACAGATCAGTCAATACTAACTATTCAGGGCTATTACATCAAGACTAACATTAAACAAACAAAAATTGAAATGTGAGTATTTTATATTCAGGGATTCTTGATAATGCAACTTATAGTTGGACTTAAATTTCAAGTTAAAGAAGTTTGAGTAAGGTTTGTCACATTTGAGCTGTCAGTCAAGAGTGAGACTCGTCAAAGTACGGGAAAGGGTTAACATTTCAAATTCTATGACAAATTATTAATTTCCACATATGTACTTTGCTAGCGTCGACATATTAAAAATGATGTCCTAATAGTTTATAAATGACATACACTACATACATTAAAAAATCGCAAAAATGAATTTCTCAATTTTGACCAAAATTTCTGTGAAAAAGATACTGTTTAGAACTGAAAAGATTGCTCGCAGAATAGTACAGAGAAATATTTTATTCACGCCGTCTGACTCTCTTGAGTTATACCAGTTTGTTAGCGGATATAACCGTTTCAACAAATGACAAAAATATTCGAGTCATATCTCTACAGTATGTTGGAAAGATATGGGCTCCACGATAACACAATAGAAGCCACGTTCCTTTGACGCGCAATCTTTCCAGCTCTAAATGGAACTCATTCTTTGGCCACGGTAAACGGAACACTTGTATACTCATCATCCGCACTGAAAGCATTAAAAACATTAACATAAAAGAATGTAATGCTAGCTGTTCTTTTCTGGAGCTACGATTCCGTAATACTTAATTTTTGTGCTGCAGACCCGCTTTTTCATAAGGTTACAACAGTTTAAACTTAAGCTATAACACATGGTATCAATTCTTAAATTTTTATTTACAAATATGATCGATCTTTTCTGGACCATGTATATTAGGATGGTCCTTATTTTGTGACTTCTAATTTTTCTTAGTCGCTCCCTTAAAATTTTGATATTTTGTGAAAAAATAATTGCAAAGTTTCAGCGCGACTGCATAATAGAAATCGAATTGAAGTTGTCTTTGTACAATTTCAGATTAATGTTATGACTTCTATGAATATCATGAATCTCTCCTATCAGTTTATTAACACTCGTAGTTAAAAATAAATTCGTGCAAGCTTTATTGTATATTGCATGAGGTGTACCAACTTTGTTCTTATTATACTATCTATAACTATTTGTTTACTCAAAGGACCACTCATGTTTAACTATGGTTATGTATTTATCATTACATTAAACTTGAACAACAAATTCCATCATTTCTGTTTCTCTAAACTTGCGAATTCCAAGGTTCCCAAAGTAGACCCCTAAATTCATGGATCTTCAAATACCACGAATTCCAAATTGTTATTTAAACCAGTTTCTACAAAATTCAATATTGCTCTTGATTGTAGAGACAAGCGTCCATTTCAATGGCACGCCTATAACGTTCGACTCGTTACGGATTTTGTAGTTGTTCCACTGCGTGCTCTACCTTGATGCAAGAGTGAATTTTATTCGAGTTTACGCCCGTAACAGTGCCCGTTCGGGTGCATTCGTGCAATGGCGGCCACCAGTGCCCATTTTACTACTTGTACACAGAATGTTGCATTCGACGAAACATCCGTGCGAAAATTTCTAACGTTTGTTTATGACAGGACCGTTAGAGAGCCGTTTTTGAGTCGATTTAATGCATTTCAGATTTTTCCATTGGTTCGTTAGATGTTTTTGTAATAAATTTGGAGTTTAATTTTCGCTTCATCCTCAATTGTCGCTTTCGCATTATAATCTTGGTTATTCTCAAGGGGTTTCGAAGTGGATATGTGTAGTAACCAGTCATTTTGGATGTCATGAACGTAATTTGACTTATATGTTGATAAGCAGTTGAGCAAGTCTTGAAACAGCACTTATTTATTGAAACATTGACTATCACACTGGTGCAGTTGAAAATCTTATTAAATAGTATTCGTATACTAACACTACCAAAAAGTTAAAACAATTTCTTTAGAATCTTTGCTGATCTTCATGAAGATAAATAAATTAAATTGTATTTTATCGTTCATTCATTTTTTTTCCAACTTCATTTTTAATTTCAAAGTATGCATTCCTAGATAGGTTTGGTGTTAAACAAATCTTGCTAAATATTTTGTCATATTTATTATTCATAATGAAAAGCAGTTAATGCATGTAATTCCAGTTTGTAAAGTGGACAAATCCCTAATAATACAAATTCGTATGGAAATTTAAGCGTCGTCCACATATGTGTGACGCGACTGTCTAAGAGTTGCAGAGAATACTTAAAAATAAAGACATATGAAAAATACTGAAGTGGAATTACACAAAGAAAACAGAACATGAAACTGTGATACTCTGAATCGCAAAACGTACAAAATAGGATGTAATTTAAGTGGATGCATGTTTCCTTTTTTCGCACGTGCAAAGAAACGCATCGCACCAGAAGAATAACAAAATGGAAGAACGCAAGTGGCGCCGCCGCTATGTCTTTTTTGCATCAGATACCTACATTCGAAAGTCGCCTTAAAAATATAATCTAACAAGAAGAATACCATTACTCCATGTTGCTGAGTTTCTTTTAACACTAAAAATACCAAAACGGTCAAATGACAAATTTCGAACTTGTTAAGATACGTTTCGTGAAATCCATGTTGATTTGCATCAAAATGAAAAATTAATACTTACTTAGACAGTTTTATGTTTAGTCGTCTGTTTATTTATTTTTAATTTTAAATTAAGTCCTCTACAATTCTGCGATGATTATAAATTTTATGGTGCTAATTATATTAGTAAAAATGATCTTAACATTTTTTGTTCAGTCAGCGAAAGTACCTAAAAAATTAGATATCACTAGGCTGTATATACATATGATCACCGTACATATGGTAGCGATATGTATGAATGCGAGATGTACTTACGGGAGGCAACACCTTTTCTACTGCAAAATATTGCAAATTTTTGCAATAAAATTCTGTGCTTTTCTTTGAAAACGCGCCATTTCTTCAATTTTACATATTTTGCACATTTCTCATGTTTGTCTACTAACTATGAATGTTAGTTTTCGAAACATTGTCTGCAAATTAGCTTCAGACCAATATATTTAAAGCTAGAACCAACGTCGATTCACGAGACTCGCCAAAACACTTCCAGAAAAGATTGTCATAATTCCGTCATTTTTAAATATTTTTCCAAATAGAAAATATTATGTGATAGACAATAGTTATAATAAATTATACCTGAAATTTCGAAAATGCAAAACAAAGGTGTCTTGTACAAAAGAATTCACAAATATCAGCTTATTTTCATCTGACTAAAGGTTCTTCAGCAACGAGATAATTTTACTGAAAATTTTAAATATTTTTATTAAAAAATATCACTATATTAATTTGGAATTGCTGAATCGCCATTTTGCACAATTCATCTCATCCGATTAGCGTTTAATAATTTTTATGTTAAAACTGTTTAATGACTATTTGGATTTATATTTTTATTTCTGCATATATTTGGTCAAATATTCTACTCAAATCACAGAGATAAGTAGGATCAGGTTGGGAATAGAATTTTTGTAGAATTTATTTCGACAGTTTTTTTTAACTGACATTTCACGATATGGATTTTCGTCGGTGTACTGCGCAATGAGATAAATTCATCGACCTGGATAAAGAGATACTCGGTTCACCGACTTGTGCTTTATTACTGTTCGAGTCTGATTGAACGAGAACGCCCTCGTCCAGTCATTTAAAATATTGTATTTTATGATATACAATATTTCATTTATTTTATTTTCATTTTATCAGATCATTTTAGAAATGTATCGAACCACAAACCATTGTAAGTAAATATTTGTCTTTGGTAACAAAATTTAAAACGAGAAACCATGATCGGTTTCCGATATTTTTGAATGCTTTCGTACTTGAATTAAGTGGTCGTATCGCAAACATTTTATTGTGTAGTTGGTTGAAAATGTATCTGGATGTGCAATAACGTTATCTGAGCGTATTTTTAACGATAGTAGATAACCCGTAAGAATTTACGATATAGGAAAAGTATTTATTGCAGATACATTTCTAATTGTAGCACGGAAATACTATTTTTAATTTTCTTAGAAAGCTATAGTAGTAGAAGGATATAAGAAGATTTATTTTTAAAAATAAAAATTTATCGTATGATGTCAGAAAAGAAGCCTAAAGATGCAAATGTCCTCACTATTAGCTTGTACTCAGCGATTGCTAAAACAACTATTTAATTTTTGCTTATTTTGAACAAAATGTCGATTTACTTAACTCTTAGCGGTCATACTGATGTATAAAACGATCCCAACTAATTTAGCATAATTTTAACTACTTTGTATCTTAAAAATCTAAATAAAAACCTCTTTTGAAACCTCAACATTTTCGTCGAGGATTCACGAAACCTCTTCGTGAAAGCAATGTAAATTGATTAATCATCCTTAGATTCGGCCATCAACCCCAAAGCCCACCTTTATCAAAATCGGCACAAGCTTCCTGGTATTCAAATATCAATCCTTAGTTTTTTTCAAAGCAAAAATGTATCTGAGCATTGTACGGGAACAGTTACCTGAGTTTGCTGATCACCCTCACACTAGATTTCCAATTCCTAAAAAACCGCTCCTAATCGATAAAAGCATCAAGTTCCAATTGTACATGTAGTAACGTTTCTGAGATTTTTTTAATGCAAAAATGTACTCAGATATTCTTCAGTAAGGTTATCCAAGTTAGTTCACTATTTTCAAATTATACTTCTATCCTCTGAAAACCATCCTTCGTCGATAGAAGAATACAGTTATGATATAAAAGTAACAAACCTCATGATATTGTTCACATACAATAATGCACCTATTTATTCTTTAGCAAACTTATCCGAGTTATTCATATTACACTTGGACCCTTGACAAACTACCCCTTATCGATACAGAAACCATGTTCTAGTTATAGTTCTTCTACCTTTCAAAGCCTTTTGAAGTGGAAAAATGACACACGTAAAAGACGGGAGTCAACAAACTGTAACAGCGCCATGACAGGCAGTTTTCACTATCCTATATCGCTGAAACCTGACGTATGCTCAACGTGAAATTTTTTTAAAATAATATCTCATCATAAGCTATCATTTGACACAAGAATCAATTCCAGTGGTGAGAACGGAAGAACGGGCAAAAAATTCGTTTATCTTGTGGACCGTCTGTTTGTACTTTTTATTATCGCTTATTAATTATTTTGATTTACTATTTTTCATATGTAAATTTCACTCCATACTTTGAAGTGTAGTCTAATCAAGAGCCAGGAGCTTTCAGTTATATTATTAATAAATTTGTGATTAAATTATAAATAATTGAACTCGGATTACAATAAAATTATAATTGTTAATTGACTATTTTTAATTAAAAATTAAGATATAATTTTGAATTCAATCATATCGAATCGGATATTAAAATCTTGTCTTTTAATTAGTATGTTTTGTATGAGTGAAAATTAATTTTAGTTTCTACTTGTTCTTCAAATTGAGAAAAGCATAGAATGAATCTCAGCTATTTTGCAGAGAAGGATTCGAGTAAATGTAATAATTTTTGTCATATTTTTAAAAATGTGACCTCACTCTGAGTTTACGAAATAAAAATTTATTTACAATTTTCTCGATTGGAAAAGTAATTCTTTAATCCAACAAAAATATATTAAAAACAGTGATCCTGGTCAAAATGACGGAAAAATACCTTAATAACATACATAGTTTTCAAAAAAAAAATTCACGTAACCCATTTTGATGAAATTGGTTTAAAGTCGTTTTAAAATCTATCATTTCTGAAACCGTGTCCAAACGAGCGAAATATTGGCACAAATCTGATTTCACGTGAACTACATTATATTTAATATAAAAATGAAATATAATTTGAAATATATTTCAAATTTGAAATTTGAATTTCATTTTGAAAAAATGAAATATAATGAGATTTTAATGAAACGTCAAAGAAGAAGCTTTTTCATGATTACAAATACAAATGTATGCAACTTCTATTTATTTTTTACTATAATTTTCTGTGTACTTATTTGGAAAGATCTTTTAATTTCAAATTCTACTGTCTTCCACGCTCTGTAATATGCCCTGACAATTACGAGACTCCCTGCACACAGCTTGAATCAATAACTACTGCCATCTTAAATATTGCTATCTATTAAACATTGCTGATATTACAGAAAAATTTGTTAAATGAAAAAGGAGAATTGATAAAAAGGAGATATGACATCAGCAGTTTCTTTTGAATGGGGTCGCTTCGAATCTGCGAAGATTATTTTTAAATGCACATTGGTATAGTAAAATATAAATAATACAAATAAAAAGAAGAATACAAATAATATAAATAATGTAGTTAAAAATATAATAAGAGGTTAGTATAACAAAATTATGTTACAAGTTTTATCTTCAAGAGAAATGCAATTGAAAATTAATTAATTATCATTAAAAACTAATTTAGTATATGCATATTGATGACTGGCTTTACTAATTTCAGTACAAAATACTACTGTGACAAGTTTTTTATAGGATAGGATATCATTGCCTATTTTCATTATATACATTATCGTTCATAAGTATTTGGACACAAGCGAAATATGCATTTGCGTTACATGAAAGTTATTCAAGTATCTGCAACAGTAACTAAAATCGATTTTTTTTTCTGCGAAGGTCAGAATACTGGAACGTTTTTCGATTGATAATTTTCGTTTGGAACTCATATCTCGATGGAAAAAAAGCTACAGACGAACTAAACCGAAACTGTCGAGTGCGTAGCGTTACCTCCATTCTTATTTCCATTGAAGGAACCTAAACGTCTACCAACAGTTTACAAACACTTGAAACATATCGAAGAACCCTCTGAATACATTCTGCACCATAGAAATAGAACACAGTAGAAATTAAAATTTTTTTTAGAATTGAAAGCGTTTCATTAGATTCACAAATTTTGACTTTGTACTTCTGGACATAAATTTTACTTTCACACTCTCATTGTATAATTTGTACATAAAATTAATTCTATTACGTTATGACACCTCAAAAAAGATAATAATTATTACAAATGATATGATAACCCTAAATACCTTTCGTACAAAGTTCAACTGTGTTTTATGTAACGAAACCAAGTGTTCGAATACTTATGAATGGTATTGTACCTCTGCTAAATCACAGCGGATGCAGTAAATGATCGTAATAAATTAAATATTATAGTTTAAATCAAATTTAGTCTGTTATTCATTAGGTCAGTTTGTCATAATTTATAGTGTATAAAATGTTGATTATACTTCTACATACAATACTTATTATATTCTGCTTTTATTATTCTGTTTATTCAATTTCTTATTATTGTTCTGCTATTTATAATATTCTTTATGATACTCTGCGAATTAAATTAAAACAAACTATTCTCACTTTTACTTCTTCATGTAACAGAATAATTCTTCGTTTTAATTATTTAAAGCTTTTAACATTTTAGGCATAAGTTGCTACTTTGTGTGTCTCAACATGATAGTAGCATAAGTAATAGTAAACAGTACGTGATAAAATATCCTGCACAAAGATAATCACAGTCATGACGCATAGTAAAATCCATAACATGTCTTCAGTTAGATATACGCGTACTACATTCATTTCCAAATGCATTTTATTTGTATACGAAGTCTTCAACGCAATTTTCGTATTCCTGATTTTCGTGTTGCTTTAAGCCATTTCCCTGACCCCATTTTAACCACGAATCTTGGCACACTCTGCACTTCTTTTTAAGTAGCTAGTTTCTTCGAAACATTTCACGTAGAAAAGTATTAGCATATAATGTTAAAATAATTAACGATTAATAAAACTTTTCAAATTTTCTTACGGAATATGTCATTTTTTAATTTAAAATATCTCCTAAACTTTAGCTTTGTTTGACAATATATCTTAATCAATTTTTGTGAAGAATATTTGAAGACCCTATACAATAAAACTGAATATATGATTCTAGTTAAGAAAACCCAGGATGATCTTGATTTTACTATTAAAACTTATTTAAATTAATATAAACTTATTTGAATTAATTAATTTAAGTTGATTGATTACAATTATTATTATTAATATTTGTTGCACACTGCTGAATTTTTTATCTGTTGAGGCTATTCGTTTTTCGCGCTTTAGATCGATGTTGCGTTTTTCTTTTCTTAATTAATACTCTTTTGTTTTCTCCAAAAGGTTAATGCTGTAGGTTAATACAGTGAAATATTTTGTATAATAAAGTATTAGTGTATAAAGTCAAAAAAATTGATATTTTAAATTAAAAAAATGGAAAATTTTCTAAAAGAATTTGAAATATTCCATTAACCATAACTTTTTTACGTGATACTCTAATATACTTTTGCCTTGAACGCTTGCAAAAATCGATTTATGTAAAAGATATGCAGAAAGTAATTGATCCATGTAAGAAAGAACATTTATACTTCTATTTTTAACAGAATTTTATGTTTATCACTATATGGATAAATTTTTTGAAATATTTTGTGTTAAAAACTATGAGTATGGTGTCGAAGAAATCACTTGTTCGTGAAACATTTTTTTGGGAATTAAATAATTCAAATGAACATTTCAAATATATGATAAATTACTGGCTTATAATATTATTTAATGTAATTATTGTAATATTATATTATTTTACGCAAATGTTTTATTGAATCGATCAATGCGAAAAAGTGCATACACAGTCCCATTTTAAAAAATGTTTTAGCTATTGTATGTACTTCTTGAAATACCATAGGTTTGCCTTTAAAACATTTCAACAAAAAGCTGTACTCACAGTAAAAACTCTTATTTGCGAAAGAAAGTTTAATAAAATGCCATCAAACACAAAAATACACGTTCCAAAAAGTATCTTCACTATAAAACATTTGTTGTACTTCTGAAAAACATTATGGCCGAAGCTCGAAAAAAGTTTACTAAAACAATCCGCCTACAAAGCTTTGTCCATAGCAGCGAGACATTTGATTACACTAATTTGTTTTGCGAATAAAAGCAAGCGTTACGTTTTGCGAAAAAAAGGAATTACATAAACATCCGAAACAGGTTTTAAAAAAATCATTTTTGTACTGTTAAACCAACGTAAAAACCTATTTATTTAGCTTAATATAATTTAAAAAGCTGCGGATAAAACAAAATTGCACTTGGTCCTAAATCAGTGGATTGTTCATAGCGTTTACCGCAGTTAAGAGTCTACAACCAAAAATTTATTTATTCATACCAAAAGCCAAAATTGATTTATACGGTGCAAATATTTATGTAACGTAATTTATAGAACGCGAGTATTACTTTCTGTATAAATATTTAACATGTTGACTTTAACATATATTGACTTTAATTAAATCTGTGGTATTAGTTATTGATTATATTGACCATTAGGGATTAAATAGTTTGATAGAATTAAGGTCAAAGGTATCGGTAGTGAACCAACTTCTAAAATACATAAAAAGAAGATTTATATAAGTTATACACTTTTGATGAACGTAAACTTCAGATGCTGCGATGACGTGTAACCATATGACAAAGAAAATATTTTGGTTAACTAGTTAACTGTGGCGATAAATAATAAATTTATTTAGTCTTTTAAGAGTTATTGTGTTTTTGTGTTATTTTAAATATAATAACCTCCCATATTCTATCACTATTTCTTTAATTTTTAAGAGTAGTCAACTTCTAAACCATTTACCGAATTTTTAATATACTTTTCATTTGCATATCTTAACTTTTTTTAAAAGTGATCTTGTCACATAATCTACAAGGTTTAACAAATGTCCAAGCATCGATTCTCGTTATTTAATTACAGAGCAAGCGATTGCCATTATTAATCTTAGAGATTTCTCTTAACTGATCAACTGCTGATGTCATTATATTAAGCTTGTAGCATGTAGAATAATGTAAAATGGATGTAGTTAGGAAAGTAAGAAAAACACCGAGTACACGTGACCGATATACGAAGCGAGGCGCAGGCAATGTCATAAAACCCTTGCGCTCGGAGTTGGCTTCACTGATTGGGCCTAGCCTCTAGTTTTCGTATAAAAGACGAACATTTTTCACAAAAAGGCAGAATTACCAAGCCTTTCTAAGAGAGAAGACTACACCTCGAGCTGCTCGGCACTCTCTTACAAGGGACATTACCCAATCGCCAATCACCGATTTTGATGTCCTTTGAGTATGATATAGAACGCAAAAAAATATTTGACACGTATTTTTTTTTATCGGCCATCGTGCATGTTGAAGGGGTGAAAATAGCCCCCAAAGTTGGGGGTCGAAACCATATTTTTGGGAATATCTCCGGAACTAAAAAAGATAATTGAATTCTTTTTTTTGTAAATTGTTCGTCTTTAGATAGGAAATTTTTGTGCGAAAAAAAATTTCAAGAAACTTTATTTGTTTAAATAATATTTAAAAAATTTATCATTTTTGTTTAAATTTTTGCACTAAATGTTGATCTATTTTTTTGCAACTTCGTGTACGTAAACTATGGACAAAAATAGAGGATACGTGTTTTTGGAATTTGTTGTTTGTTGCAATGTTTATTAGATATATAATTTAACATCACCTCCTGTGAAGAGGGGCAATCATCATTTTTATTAAAAATATCATTATTTTGACAATCTTTTACATTATTTTAGCGATTTTATACCTCTTCATATGGTGCTAATTGATTTCTGAACAATTATTGTAGGCGTCACAGGTATGAGCGTGACGCGGTTATGATCAACGCTGTGAGGAACATAGGCTTTTATGGCCAATATTGTAAAAATTAATTTAATTTAATTCCATTTTCTTAGTTTCTTAAAAAATCACAATGTTTTCAAAAGTTCTAAATATTTTATTTAGATTGAAGACTTTACGCCTGTAAAGGTATAAAAGCAGAAGTGGACATAGGAGCCTATGTTCCTTACGGCGCGGCGTTGATCATAGCCGCGTCACGCTCATACCTGTGACGCTTACAATAATTGTTCAGAAATCAATTAGTGGCATATGAAGAGGTATAAAATCGCTAAAATAATGTAAAAGATTGTCAAAATAATGATATTTTTAATAAAAATGATGATTGCCCCTCTTCACAGGAGGTGATGTTAAATTATATATCTAATAAACATTGCAACAAACAACAAATTCCAAAAACACGTATCCTCTATTTTTGTCCATAGTTTACGTACACGAAGTTGCAAAAAAATAGATCAACATTTAGTGCAAAAATTTAAACAAAAATGATAAATTTTTTAAATATTATTTAAACAAATAAAGTTTCTTGAAATTTTTTTCGCACAAAAATTTCCTATCCAAAGACGAACAATTTACAAAAAAAGAATTCAATTATCTTTTTTAGTTCCGGAGATATTCCCAAAAATATGGTTTCGACCCCCAACTTTGGGGGCTATTTTCACCCCTTCAACATGCACGATGGCCGATAAAAAAAAATACGTGTCAAATATTTTTTTGCGTTCTATATCATACTCAAAGGACATCAAAATCGGTGATTGGCGATTGGGTAATGTCCCTTGTTAGTCTAGGCCTATTCCAAAACCTTACAAGCTAGGAAGACGTTTCTTACGGCACCTCAGCTTTCCTTAATTTCTCAAGAAAGAAGACGTCACCTTTCAGAGATCATTTTTTCCTGACTTCAAGACTCCTTTCGTCACCCCATCAGATTTTATAATACCTGGATTGCGCTGCGATAATTTACGTGTCGAACTTACTTTGCTCGTGGAAACACGCGCATTCATTTTTTTATACTCTGTTCAATTAAAATAAACACCTTTCTTTAATCAACTCTACAAACCCAATAATTTGAGACAACCACGTTGTCATAACGTACGCGACAAGCAAGACAACAGAGCTAAGAACTACTGTTATCATCGCGTATCGCGTGTTCTGTCTTTACAAAAAACAGATAGGTACACATAGCAAAGACAGTGTTTCTGATTATGATGGTCATATTATACTACTCTGTTTGCTTTGAGGTTCCGTTGTCGTATACTATGACAAATTATTAGGCTTGTGTGTTGTAAAGATATGATTGTTTACCTTTCTTTGATGCTGTTTTCACTATCGCGTGTTATGATTACATATTTCCTTACGTTCTTAACTTTTGAAATAAATTGAAAAATATTAGTACCAACTGATGCGTTTTGGCTTAGAAATCAAGCTTTGAATTTCACTAAAGACTATAAGTAATTTTCCGTAACATTATTCATGCAGATACTAATCTATAAAGTGATAAAAGGTCTGAGCGCTTAACGGCCCCAGGAAACAAAATTCAAAAAAAACCATATGGATCGTGTAGCCCGCTTCGAGTAGACCACGCGTACCCATGTCTGACCTTCCAAATCGCCATGCTTATATTGAGGTAGATGTGCGAAATATGTAAAATCGGGTGCGACCAACTACGGTTTTTTCGAAATTAAAGTATCGGGCCCCTAATGGGTTTTGGATTGGAATACCGCATTTTGTTCACCTTCAAGGGGGGCACAAATTGAGTGTGTAGGTAAAGTGGTCCGTCGAATGCAATTATCTTCATCGCTACTTTCTCAACACTTGATACACGCGTCAGAAAGTACGTTTCTCCAGCTTTCCAAAGAACCCTCGATTAGCTCTGTAGTCCTAAACGCGGGTGAGATATGATAATTTCAAGTCGCTGTATGTTCGATGTACTTCGACCAGTCGGGACACATTTCCTCCTCTTCTGGAGCGACGACGGCGATTTGGAAGGTCGAACATGGGTACGCGTGATTTACTGGAAGCGGGCTACACGATCCATATGGTTTATTTTAAATTTTTGTTCTGGGACCAAAAAGTGTATCTTATACGCCGAGACCCTTTATTAAATGACAAGACTAACAGTATTACAAGTAATAAAAATAAACATATTAACACTGGAACTACCAACATTAAATGCTCGTTTATCGAAAATGAAAAGGGAAATAAATACTGAAGCATCAAGTAACATATAGGTAGTTTTTACCTCAACAAAGTATGACAGACATTTCCATAAAATCATGACAATAAAATTTTGTAATATAAAATGAGAAATCTGAAAACAGTCATTTTGACTGGTACTTCTACTGTCAATAATTGCATTTATGAATTTGTATTTGATGACTGTAAAATAAGCAAACAATTTGTTATTTTCTGTGTTGTAAAAAACCTTTTTTTATCAAATAAAAACATATAGATGATAATTAAGCTTTATAATTGCAAAACGGTAGAAATATACATAGAACTTCAAAGGAAGGATAAAAACATTTTTTATTCTTTCACATAACAAGCACTCCCAAATACACTATCGAGAACTTTAAGCCACCATCGACCTGGAGTGCCACTATTGTTAAACACGGGCGAGCTAACAGCTACTCAAATATCGATAACTTTACACCCAGATAATATCATATCTATGTATATACCAATACATATTACTAACTGAATACCTTATGCCGTTATCGATTTACAGCAACAGATTAGTTCTCAAACTAGTTACGTTTCATTAAAAGCGAATGCAAAATTGAACTGATCAAAAATAAACAGAAAACTCATTTCTTTGATGTTTGCACAATAATTTTCTAAAAAGTATTCCATGTCTATTTTTCCCAATTTCTTTTTTATACAAATTCATTGACTTTTTCGATATTTTTTTGTAATTTCTTAGGAATTACAATTATGTCCCCTGTTACTTCTATGAATGACTGAATAACATCGAAGCAGAAATTATTCTTGCTTTTGTTTGGAACCTAATTTTCTTCTTTTAATAATAACGTTCTTGTTAAAATAAAAAATATAAATAATAACCTTTTTAATAAAATTCGGGAGCCTCATACTGAAAAGTAGAAATTAGGTACGTAGCAAACAATACTGTCTGAAGTAACAATTTACGTTCATTTCAACGTTTTATAACTTAATTATGCCTATAAACTACAGAATGCATTTGGGTGCATATGTTTCAGAACACTAAAACGCTTATTTCGAGATTTTGAACATATCTTTCATTTTCAGGTATCAATAATAATTTGATTTTATACTGCTACTTCCAATGACGATCGATTATAGAAATGTAGATGATATAACTGTGGTTGAATTCGGTTTCCAAACTTTTAACAGTGAAAGTAAAATTATAAGCTTTTTCTTTTTGAATTCATGTCAAATAGAGTGAGTAGAAGGATATCTTTGATTAATTTTCATTAAATATAATCAACGCTGAAATCGTTTTACAAAAAATGACTGTTAATACTAAAACTATCAAACCGGTCAAATGACCGCTCCATAAGTTTCTTATTAAAAGGTATACATTTTGTTGAAATACATTTCTTGAAATCAAGAAAAAACGGATTTCAGATTCGTATTCAGCTCGCAAAAATCTATAAGAATTTCATAGTAGCCGTTACGAAATCAGATGGCTGTTGTACAGTGTTATTTGTGTACTCTAAAAAGTAATTAATATTTAAATTGTGCATTTTTTCGCAGTAAATAAAACTGAGGTATGAATTAAATATACATAAAACATTAAACATCCAAATTTCGAATACGTATAACCGGTTAGCAAAGAAACAATCAGGGAAAAAATTGTGAGTCACGTAAATATTCATTTTCGTTATACAAGATCCTGAAAAACTATTGTGTGTATCTCAAATAATATATATTTAAGTTATAGAAAAATTTCTGTGTCATCTACACGCCTTTTTAGTTTATTTCAAAGAGTATTAATCCCTTACCACACGATTTATTTCTCAGGTGCGTCACAAAGGATTAGTTATTCGCAGCTACAATATTAAAACGTGAAAATATTATACCTATTTAATATTCAGGTTTCTCGACTAGGAAAATTGTATTTCGACTTTAACTCCGAACTGAATCGTACTAAAAATTCAAATAAGATTTATCATATATGAACTGTGCGTACGTCAGACTGGTCAAAGTATGGAGTTAACACTATTTCTCTCAAAACACGTCAAAGGACAGCTTTCAAATTTCAACTTAAAATAATTCTCTAAGTTGAACCATTCAATTTTGTAATCACAATTAATTTTTTGACTTGTTAATATAATGGTTGTTAAATTAATTCAGCGATATCCTTCTAGCTTATTCTAGATCTAAAAATGTGCACATGATATACTTGTTTCTACTATGATGTCTTTTGACATCTTAAGTATTTCATAACAATAACTAATTTTAAACCACTTTGCATATAAATAGTAACACCATTTTGCAGCATCACATCAATTATAATCAGATTAGAGTTGAAGCGGAAAATACAGTAGTCACGATATAACTTTCATATTCGCTTATTTCACGCCGTGTTGCATTTTAGTGTACATCACTATATTTATATTTTGTAGACTGACGAATTAAGCTAGATTACATAATATTTTATAAATACACATCAATGTATCAATAAATATATTCCTCAAATTACCTATATTTAACTGACTATATCTAACATAAAATCCCAAAGTTTTTGCAATTATATGTCTTCAAACGAAACAATGTCAAAAATCTTTTGGTCGAAATATGCATACGAAATCGTGATAAAAATAGTGTTAAGTGAAGAAAAATGAATAACATACATCTGGAACAGATTCGACCGTAAAAAACAGTTCTTCCTGTAGTATTTATTGATTACCTCTGTTATGCAGTTAACTGACGTTTAAAGTTAAAATTAGTCAACGTTTTGTATAAATACAGTCATAAACTGTTGCTACCAAATGAAAAATGGATCATAATGCTTTTTGAAATTGAACTGCATTTTTAATATATGAATACATAAATGAATGGCTGATAAAGCTAATAGAATGAATGCTGCATTGCGAAAACTGATTTTAATTCGTTAATGCGAGTTTGCTTTTCTGTCGCCCAACGTTTACATTGTTAGATTTCCAGAATTTTTAATGGGGAAATTGCAATTAAAATAATCGCAAGTTCGTTTTTGCTGTTGGTACGCGCAACCCCATGAAACCCGGGTATATTCGAGCTACCTGGCAAGCCCGGAGGGTGAAGGGAGTGAACATAGTAACGTATCGACCGACGGGGTCAGCTGGGGTCACCAAAGTTCATAGCGTCTCCCGGTTCACGAACTCACCGAAACTGCAGCCGCCATTTCGTATTGTTCGACAACCATTTCATAAAAATCGACCTGTTCTTTATGACCTATTTTACATTACAAAAAATCTCTTTTAACCACAATTAATTCAGTGGTGTAATATCGAAATGATATTAAAACGTATAGATGGTTATTTTCAAAATATGGATTTCTTTTGAAGCGTTGAATTATCGAAGTGAAAATGATAATGTAGAATAATTTAACGGTTTTAAATTTCTTGCATGAAATAGAGTTTCAATGAGAATTTTTATGTTTCCGAATTGAATGTTATATGAGTTAAAATTTTATAATTTTGTTGGAAGAAAACTGAAAACTTGTGAGACAAGAAATGATACATTAAATATTTTTTGAGAATGTAAAATATTTGTTACGTGTTAATGTTGATATTATTTGTTACTGATATTGTTTATTTAAATTTGATATTATTTATTTGAACGATTACGTGAGTAAATTGTTTGGCAAACAACCGTGATTTACTAAAACATAATATGAAATATTGATGTAATATATAATGATACGATAATATTTTCTGATACGTCAGATTATAGTTAAGCTCCAAATATTTATTTTCAAACTCACTACTTAGAGCTATTTTGATTTACTGTAATGTCCGTAATCAATATTTTATGGCTGAAGGTAGTAATACTGCGATTTATGTCGCGTATAATAGAAATTAATAACTGTGAATTAATATTTAATTTATGGATAATTGCAGAGAAAGAAAAAATAATATTCCGTAGATGTAGAAAAAGAGATTTCCAATTATATCCTCAACAGTCTGAATTTATAACATTTAACCAGCATTTACCATAAATTTCTCAGCGACGGATATGAATCTAAAACCCACATTTTGCGTACATTACATTTTTGATAAAATTAATGTTGAAAGTAAACTACAAATTCCTAATCGTAAAAATATTTTGTACTCACTCATTATTATTTAGTTTCATGCTAAATTTGCAAACATTCGTACGTAAAGCGATATAAGATATCAACACGCTGAATATATTTGAATATGAATATTTGCTTTTTTCAGAGAATGATTCTTCATCAAATGATTTATAACGTCTACTAAATTGCAAAAAAGATCAGAATTTGTTGAAAAATGTTATCACGTATATACAAAGTAGGTACAAACTAATCCCTAGTGTTATCACTTATTTCCTTGAAATATGTTATCCCACTTTTACACATTGTATATAGAAGATAAACAGTTAAATCTTGTGTAAACTTCGAAAATTGAAGCAAACATATTCACCGATGGACACCAGATAGTTTCATGCTGGAAAAAGTATACATAGATAATCGTTACCTAGTATGGACGAAATAATTGATTCAATTTATATCATCTAAGATAAAATTCAGAAAAAAGCAGGGCCCTAATTTTAAATAACACTGAAATTCAAAGCAGTACATTAAATTAGAATTAATTTTTGAAGTGCTGTTCAGTAAAGAATGGCTAACAAAAATTGACCGTTTTAAAACCGATGTACGTACAGCAAGTGTTCCCTAAATGCTTGCAATTAGGGCTCTAAACCAGTTTTTTCTTGGAAGCGCTCGTTTATCGAATGGCCAATGACGCGCGTGCTCTTTCCGTAGTTCGTCCGTTCACTTGTTCGATATAACGACGTACAGGGTGTCCCAGTTTTTTACCGTCAAACTTTATTAATATGCACTCGTAACAATTAGAGAATATTATATCTACATAAGATTTCATTATATTGAAAAATTATAACAAAAATGTGAAATGACAATGGATGCTCGATATCATAAGGTGTTCCAGTTTTGTGCGTACAAAGTTAATAGTCTATCTTATAAATAAAAATAGAAAAAAAAGGTGTACGTGTATATAAACACTTTGGCGTTAAAATTTATTTAAAAAAAAATTAACGTTGACAACTGTAATATTGAAGAAAATCGTATATTCCTGATAACCTTTCAATAAAACATTTAAGATCCTATATTTATATAACATTTCCTTAGCACTTTTATTTACACAATATACAGTAAGAATAATATTATAAATGCAATTTATACAATAAAGGTTTTGCGTATAAACCTGGGACACACTGTATATGGTATAGAAAAACGCATGTTCAAAAAAAAATGTTCGAAGTTATTTTATACTTTTTTATAATTTTTTAAGCAAGTATTTAAAACTGTGTTGATAAATTTCCCCATTTATTTCTTATTCTCTTCTTACTTATGAAATATATTGGAAAAGTTTGGCGGTAAAATCTGGAACACTTTGTGTATAGGATGTGTTCATATCTGGGCCACCTTGTATATAGGGTGTGCTCGTAACAATTTTTTCATTATCTCAATCATTTCCGTTATTTTTAAAAATATCAAGTTTATTCGCGGAAGTTATATAGTATCGAGGGTGTTGTTATCAGGTAATAATAATTTTTTATTGATTTTGTTTTTTTTTTAATGGGGCAATATTTTATGAAATATAAGTACAGATAACTCTCTTATAATATGGTTTCTTTCAGTGCCGTAAAAAAAGAACATACTCCATTGTGGGTTTGTTGTGACGTAATTCGGAAAATGTTACAATTCTTATGTATCAATACTTCTACTGATGGAATATGGGAGGTTATTGTATTTAAAATAACACAATAACTTTTAAAATACTAAATGAATTTATTATTTCAGAAAAACAACTTGGAAGGACCTTCTTAAAATTTGTTAATTACACTTGATTTATGAATATTCAAAATGCAATTCTAAATAACCTGCTATAGTTTATACGTGTGAACAATTGTAATATCAGAGAAACAATAGCGAAGAAATATGTAGATTTTATTTTATTAGCATACGAAGATCCGATCAAAATCGAGCGGTATCTTACAAGTAATCGATAAGTATACGATTTTGATTACTGACTTCTTAATACATTTATTTTTGCTAATTTCATTGAAATGAAAATTCAATATCTACAATTCAATTATGTTCAATTGTATTTAAAAATTTAAAAAATTATCTGCCTATCGAGAAGTTTATAAAAATTCGTAAAATAAGGACACACAATCTTCCTTAAAGAATTTTTAATGTATCAAAATAGTTGTAAGTGCTGTTTAATAATTGATCAAGCTTGTATTTTAAAATAATACCAATAGACTGTTCGAATCATAAATCATAATTAGTGAAAAGGATTACATCGGTACACATTTCACAATAATTTTACGGTTCCAGGTTATTTGCTTTACTTACGTTTGATTTTCAAACTTGAATTCTTTTTTAATTTTTGTTTTATGTTTAAACTTATTTACCTTGGTCGCAAAATGTATGAAATATATTCATACTATTATGCTGTTAATTTGCAATAATTATAGAAAAGATATTTATGATACGAAAAGGCAATTTATTTCTTGTTTAAAACCGAAGCTTAGTTTTTATTTTTGAATTGATTTTAATTTTTATCGATTTTGTAATTTTTTACAAACGTGTCTATCGAGTTATAGCCTAACTTTCAAAAACAAATATTTATACTCATAAACGAAAAATGTAAAATTTTTTACATAATGACATATTAAAGAAGAAACTAATGAAAGGATATTCCCCTGTAAAAGGGTGAAAAAGGTTATATTTTGAATTTTATTTTCAGGTGATGCGTCTTGAAAATATATATTAAAGGGTCCGAAAAGTATTCAAAATTTCTTTGCTGATTTCAAAGTTTTTCAATGAAATATCGAAGGACATTTTTTAAGAAGGGAATCGAACAATTACCTTTACGCTGGCAAATAGCATTAGAAAATGGTGGAAACTATTTTGTTGATTAGCATTTAACATTTCTTTAATAAATAAACATTTTTCGAGAGCGAACGAAATTTTGATTATTTTTCGGTAACCTTAATATTAAAAATTCCTTGCTTGAATATGAAAAAATAAGAAAGCAGCAACAATTCGAAAAGAACAAGATCGATGGATGATACATCGCCGAGATAATTTAAAGACATTTTTATAGAGACCGTGTTTAAAAAACACGCATAAAATAGAAGTTCTTTTATACCGTGAAATAAAATTTTCTCAATATCGACAACAATTTTCTTTTTTAACCGACTTCGAAAAAGGAGGAGGTTACTCAATTCGACCTGTATATTTTTTTTTTTTTTTTTTTTTTTTTTTTTTTTTTTTCTATGTATGTTCGCCGATTACTCCTAACTGGATGGACCAATCGGAACGAAACCTTTTGCATCCGGTAGGGTCTGACTCCCTATTGGTACCATTCGTAAAAAATTTTTAATTTTTTACTTGCAAAGTATTTTTTTTTTTAAAAAACCGGCAACTTTTGAAAAAAATTTTCTCCGATTTCGATGCGCTTTTAATATGTTATCACGGACATGATTCTGAACAACTCTGTCATCTAAAAATTTCAGAAAAAACTTTAGTTTTTGAGATATCAGCGAAAATTGTTAATTTTTTAAATCTACATTTTGTATGTATGTTTGCCGATTACTCCTAACTGGGATGACCAATCGGAACGAAACCTCTTGCATCTCGTAGGGTCTGCCTCCCCATTGGTACCATTCTTAAAAAATTTTTCATTTTTTAACCGACTTCGAAAAAGGAGGAGGTTACTCAATTCGACCTGTATATATATATTTTTTCTATGTATATTCGCCGATTACTCCTAACTGGGTGGACCAATCGGAACGAAACCTTTTGCATCCGGTAGGGTCTGACTCCCTATTGGTACCATTCTTAAAAAATTTTTAATTTTTTACTTGCAAAGTATTTTTTTTTTTAAAAAACCGGCAACTTTTGAAAAAAATTTTCTCCGATTTCGATGCGCTTTTAATATGTTATCACGGACATGATTCTGAACAACTCTGTCATATAAAAATTTCAGGAAAAACTTTAGTTTTCGAGATATCAGCGAAAATTGTTGTTAATTTTTTAAATCAACTTTTTCTATGTATGTTCGCCGATTACTCCTAACTGGGATGACCAATCGGAACGAAACCTTTTGCATCTCGTAGGGCCTGACTCCCCATTGGTACCAGTATTAAAAAATTTTCCATTTTTTAGTTGCAAAGTATTTTTTTGCAGAAAAACCAGCAACTTTCGAAATAAATTTTTCTCGATTTTAGTGCGCTTTTCATATCTTGTCATGGTCATGATCCTGAACAATTTTGTTCATATGCAAATTACACGGAAAACTTTAGTTTTCTGGATATTAACGAAAAACTATTATTATTAATATTAGTGGAACGCCAAGTGCTATGCACCGGAAAAGCAAAAAAGGGCAATCACAATGCACTGTCCCGAAACACTAAATAAGATTTACCGCTCTAACCCCGACTTCTGCATCAAGATGAGTTTTCGCGGACGTTGGTGAATTATACTTAATTATGCTCATGGCACTTACGCAGACAAAAAAAGCCCTGAACAATTGTCTTACACTATCCTATACAATTCTCCCCATTCCACTAAAAAGCGTGAAATAAAATAATTTTCAAAAAAAAAATACACCGACTTCGAAATGCACTAAAAAGTATAAAATAATTTCTATTTCCTAATGAAGTAATTTCTATTTCATTCACTCATACAATTACGTAACATATATGTATGAAACCTATTTACTCGTTAGGTAGTATATTAAATATATTTCAACTTTTTCGGAGGCGGCGCAAAATCAAAAATACATCAGTAAACGTTGCTGCCAATAACTAGTTGATTATGGTACGGCGTATTGCATTTTAGATGATGTAGCAAATGCTCACTTTGCGTTTCTACCAAAGATTTGATTTATTTAGTGTGTTGCTTGGTTGTTACAAAAATTCTGTCTTAAAACTAGCGGGGCTGTCTTTTCATTAACTTTTGTATGTGGGTGTATATTCGAAGGTGAAGCTGAAACTAAGGTGGGGTGGAATTGTTGACCAATCGCCTTTCTTTGGAAATGTCGGGGGTTTTTCTTCCCTTTCCTCGGGGTACGTGTTTGGGAAAACCCAATTTGGCGTGCTAGTGGAGAATATTTTTACCGATCGTTTATGGGGTGGTTTATTGCGGACGATTATGACTGGGAAGTGATTAAGTTTTGAAGAGCTGACCGTAATTTAGTTTTTTCCTTGAAAAATAGATGTGGATATAAAAATGAAAATTAAAGATTTGAAAGAGTCCCTTCCTGTTTATAACCTAACCGCGATCTTAACAGCATATTAATAAATCCTGAGGAAGAATACGAACCATTACAGATATATCTGGTAATATACGGAAATGTAACGACTGAATCTTCATTTCACAACGTTTCTGATATAAATGAAACTGAATCGACTTCGTTCGCATGTGGAAGGCATGGATCTAAGAACCTACAAACGGGGTCCACGACGCGGGAATTACCAAATTTCCGGCAGATGGGCCCTACCTTTCTGTATATGCGGCGATCGGGTCCTTCCGTGCATACTCTATGAATCTAGATAGACCATAGTTACATTCTATACGCACTAACACATATTTCGCGGCGTGCTGTCGAGTTATATGTATAGAAAAAAAAATAGCTATACGAGCCTTGCCCATGTACGGCCGTCTAAAGATTGACATGTTCAAGAAAATCTTTTAATTTTGCGCCGCCTCCGAAAAAGTTGAAATATATTTAATATACTACCTAACGAGTAAATAGGTTTCATACATACATGTTACGTAATTGTATGAGTGAATGAAATAGAAATTACTTCATTAGGAAATAGAAATTATTTTATACTTTTTAGTGCATTTCGAAGTCGGTGTATTTTTTTTTTGAAAATTATTTTTATCGTCTGTAGAAGTTACAAACTTTATGAACTTTTATACGACTGGCACTTTGTTGAATACTTACTACTTTCCAGACATACTAAGAAGATAATCTCTTCTACATAGATTAAAATCTCTTCTGATTTTTACAGTCAATAATGTAAATTCCGGCAGGCGTTAAAAGCGAAACACTGTGAAAAATATACTACGATTTAATTAATAATCAAGATACTTGTATCAAAATTACACTTGAGTTATTTTAAAATATAACTAAACGTGTGTGGAAAATTTCGAAGCTCTCAGATAATAGTAATTCAATAATTTCTTATATTATAAATTATTAAGCATCGAGGATTCTGTATGTCTGCTTGGTAAGGTACGATGTTAAAATCAATAGTTCCACAGGTATTTAAAGTTCACAATTAAAATATTTTATGCAACAAATTCCAGATATTCTATTATTGTTATCTAGATATACTGAATGTTACTGTTTTTGTCTACAGAATTACAAAGGCAATTACTTTGAAATCTTACATGACTACACCAAAAAAGGAATATTATTATTTAATGAAGTAACTTCGCAATTACAATAAATTTAAAAATATTGTTATTATTTACAGATTATATACAATGTATTAATAATAGATATAAGCAAGATAATCAAGGTTAGTTGAATTCCCTTTTTATATGTTTCATAAAACAATTAAATTTCAATTGAAACTAAAGTATAAGAATAAATCGAAAATGGACAAAAATTAACTAACCCAAATAATGATGCTTTATTTCGACGAACTTACATTTTGACAAAAGCTTCTTACTAATTTTCTGAATTTAAAATAAGAAATGTAAGATCTGTCATTTTGACGAGTTCCGTAAATCTGATGTTTGTTTAACAGAGTCTTTTTAATGATACAAAAATTATTACATTGTCAGTCACTAAAAGTTATCGGATTAATATAAAAATTGAAACAAAGTAAATATGTATAATACCATGATACCTTGATAATGCCAAGCTTAGGAAAATGCATGCAAAAATGTAGTACATTACTACATAAATAGAAACTTATGTCTATTATGTTGTCTAATACGGGAATGATGTTTTCAAAACGAATGATCCTTTGGTCGTCATTTCTTTCGTGTTTTTGTATAGAGAATAACAAGCTGCACTCAGAAATTGTAGTGCATTGAAAATGTGTTCAGAACGTATTAGGGACCCAGGTTTATGACATGACAGCCCGTCCGGAACCAAGCTTGAAGTCAAGCTGTAGGTCAGCGTGTTATAAACCACGTGACAGGCATTGAAATTAACAAATTGCATAGATATTACCGTTGCTTGACACATGGCCAAAAATAAGGAAAATTCCCAATCCTACCTTGACGCTCAAATTAATAGCAAGTTTGGAAAGGAAGCCTACAGGGGTCACTCCGCTGATTAAGAAGAGTGTCTCGCCATCTTGCTTGTTTACATCAGCATCTGTCTCCTGCACCTTCGGAAATTCGACTTCATTCAGTACATAGTATTTATTGCTATATAAAGCGACCAGAGCACCCTATAGTAAAGTCCACTGATGGGTGGTGTACTCGTAAAAACTTCATTTTCGCAATATTCGAACGTTAAAGTCGAATCTACATAATCACCTCGTCCCCTTTGCACACTATATTGGTGTGAGAGAGACGAGTCGATTTTCGTAGATTCGACTGTACGCTCGAATATTGCGAAAATGAAGTTTTTACGAGTACAGCATCAGTGGACTTCACTACGGAGTGCTCTGGTCGCTTTAGACAGTAATAAATATTCTGTACTAAATAAAGTCGAATTTTCGAAGGTGCAGAAGTAAGACAGACGGTGATGTAAACAAACAAGATGCAGCGAGACATTCTTCTTAAGGTTTTTGGGAATCAGAACGTTTTCAACAGCCACAGAGGTTAAATAGTGTTCCGACCGTCAGACATAGAGAATTTTGTACGCGGAAAGAACAGTCTCTTAAGAGTTCACTTGTCTAATAAATTGATACAGTCCATAATATCAACCATCCTTCTCTACATTACAATTTTCACCACCGAATATTCGGACGCGAAAATGCATAATTCCATTTAGAAACCTAGAAATGACTTTCTATCTTCGCTTCATGTCCTTGTTAAAGCAAGCTATTTTCATTGTACAAAAAATTGTACAAAACATTATATAAAAAATCTGTTTGCATCATTTATATTTGAGTGGATTAATTTAAATGGAACATCGTTATACATCTAACTACTACAATTGACATTTTATGTCATATTGGTAACACCAAGTTTACTTTGGATCAATCCTTCAATTTCTTTGACACATATGTACAGATATTCTTTTATTTGTACGATCGTATTTATAGGATATTCAATCAATTCATTTTATGCACGTAGTACAATGGATAAAAGTAATTTAAATTTAAAATTCTGTACACAACAATAATACTACAAAATAGTAAATATATGTTCATCGTTCTTTTTTGTATACTATGTAAAAATTTGTACAAAAATTAAAATATTTTATTCAAGATTTTATTCATATATTCAACAATTATTTGTTCAAAATTTTATGCCAAAAGTGACTCATTTTCAATAAATAATTATTCTTATTTCAACAAAAGTTAGTTACCGTTAAGTTATTGTTATAATTAAACTTTTCAAACCGAAATGATATATTAAAAAATGTTCATTTTTAATTGTTTTAATTACTATCAGCTGTTAAGAATGATGCAAATTTTTCTGACCATTAGAAACCATTATCGATAACAGAAATTAATTTTAGTTACGAATAACAGCTATTAAGAACAGTTTCATTTTGATTCCCATTAACAAACACGAATAATTGCTATATTTTAAACATTGATACAATCACCGGAATTTTATTTTAGTTACTAATAACTATTATCGACTACATGAAATTTGCTTTGTCAAAAAGAAATTCCTTTTCATTTCTTTTGCCAAAGCAATTTGTGTAAAAAATATCTGAGGTTTTGTAATTCTTATTTAATTCTTTTTGATTCCAAATTATTTTGTGTACTATCTCAAATAATACGATATAAGTTGTTATTACATTATAAACATTTAAATATGAGTGAACAATCAACAAGATAAAAAAGACACACAAAAACGATCTTTGATAATATTTTTCAATTTATTTTAATAGCTAAGAACTGAAAAGATATACTATATGATAGAGGAAATATTTCTGTTGAGAAAACCGTCAAAGAAGGGTAAAAAATCGTATTTTTTTGCAACCTGCAAGTCCAGTTGTTTGCCACGATATGTATACGACAACGTGTCTTTGACGTGTGTATTTCACTTTTATATTGAAAACAAAACACGCGACAGCGCGGTGACGACAGTAGTTCTCATTTCTGATGGTCGTGTAGTTTGTCGCGTACGTTTTATGGTTCCCTCGTATGTTATGACAAATTACTTCGCGTGAATGATGTCAAAGAATGTGGCTGTTGGAAAAATACGGTTTACATGTTTTTATTGAACACATAAAAATCTATAAGAATTGCTTATTGGAAGGTACAAAATCGAAATGATTTACGGCTTATAAAACAATACTGTGATTTGTACAATTCTGAATCAAACATCGATATCGCCACAATTATTAATTTTGTGCGAAAATTCGACAAAACATTTTTCTTCGCATAGAGCAAGAAGCAATACTGAAGGGATATTGTAACGTGTGTTATAAAGTCATTGCGTTTGTATACAACAATTTTCAGTAGAAAGAAGATAAACACTAGAATTGTACATTTATGATAGCATTTAACCTCATGTACATTTTATTTGCCAGATGTGTCAATCAGAGCAGTCCATATCTGCGATATTGAATTAAATAAAGAAAGTGTAAATGTTATGTCAATTTTGCATTCAAAGATCCTTGACTTTGCAAATTACAAGTGAACTCTAACTTCAAGCAAAAGTGTATTAAAATTCGGTGCATCAAAAACTGTAAGTGCGTCACTGTATGTACGAATTATAACTGTATGAGAATCGTCAAAGTACAGCAAGGGGTGAAACCTAAAACATCGAGTAGACGCAGCATTTAAAACAAAGAGAAAGGGGAGCCACATAAAAGCAAAGGAAGTGTAATACGCCACACGTTTACTAAAATTACGCTCCGACGGTCTAATCTCAGCTTTATTCATTCGTATTCAAATTCATAGTAAAGCAAATGGTAATGTAAGAGAAACAGATTGCCTGTATCGAATAACTTTACCGGACCGCATGCATCCCAGCCGCAGGTGATTCAGCGAACATTTAAGAGAAACGGAACATTGAGGAGTAATTTTCGAAACTGTAGAAGACTGAGATTGCGAGGAACTCCTACTTCAGAGGACACCTTAACGCGCAGTTGAAGAGCACCCCGTCAAAGGTTAACTTTCCAAGAAAGTGTTAGAAACCAGTGCACTGTACGGCAAATTATGCGTGACCAATTGTTCCCTTAACCGTTGAAAGCGTTCAGGTCTTAACGCGTAATGATTTGCATGCATCGCTTTGTTCGTGTCAGTTTCTCCATCAACGTAATGCGAGTCAGTAGATTTTGTCACGTTCTTTTTACTAATGGTTACCTTTATGAAGATAGTATCAATATTTTTCACAATGGATATGACCGGATGGAAACCGTCATGCAGTTACTCAATCAAATTATCGGTATCGCTTTTCTGTCAACATGTGGACAGGAATTTTTACAGATGACTGGTTAGATTACTTTCGTCAAATTGATTGACGGGAGCGTTTTTGCAACAAATTATTTGGATTTCTGGGATCTACTCGCATAAGCTACTAATGATAGAAGTTATATGGGTAATCCTATCTGTTTTACTCGTTTACCTTCTTCCAATGCAATTTACTGATTTATCTTCTATTTCCCACAGAAAACTGCTAAATTGCTTGTAAGACATAATTTCCTATAAGAGCACCAGTGGTTGACACTGCACCAGTACTTGACAATTTTTCAAAAAAAGTAAATAAATAAGGAAACCACAAGTTGGAATACATCAAACCTTATTAATCTGTATACCGTCACGCTTCAGTGACTTAATTGCGAACTATTGTGCATATCCGCCATTAAAAAATGTAATAACTGATTAATCAAACTTGCGCACGACTTTACGATTTTTCGTGTTTTCCTATATTAATCGTTACGGATTTGGTTAAAATGTAAGTATTGCAAGTTTGTATTATTTAATCATTGTGAATGAAAAAGGCATTCGCTTATATAGTTTGGAACGTAAAAAGAAGTTTACTTATTAAAGTTAGCAACAAACAATGCTAAATTGTCTAAATACACTCCGTGTCAACTACTGAAGTTTTTAATGGTCTATTATTCAGTAATTGACATGGGGTGTCAACTATTAAATTACTACATGTCAACTACTGATTTTGTTCCTCTGTCAATTTTGAAATTCCTCCTACGAAAGGTAACTTCAGAAATTATACAGAAGAGACTATGCAATAATACCTGCACTCATTCGCATCTAGGCATGTTAAAAAATATTTAAACTGAATTAAGAAACGATAGGTGTATTGAATCCGTACAATGGCCACCTTTGTTCAATAGTCCTAAATCCGTTAAGCTTTTACTTGTAGTAGAAGATATTTGAAAGGTATGATGTATAGTAAACCAGTGACTTCATTGAAAGGATCTAAACAACCAACGTATTGAAAATTCCTGCGAGGCAATAAAAGAAATACCGGGGGTTCTTTGAACGCGTGTGTATGCTATAAAAGGGCTTGTAAAAGTATGCGAAATGAGGAAACATACCAAACATATATTGTATTATCTTGCAATTAATCACAAAAATGTCAAGTAACTTCGGAACTAATAATTTATGTTTATAAAGACTTCGTTGCGTGTTTTGATGAATACTATATGTTCCCGAAGTTCAGCGCCAACTTTTGTATTCTATTTTCGAGTTATTTACTTGGGACAGTTGGGATGACCCCGTGCGTGCGTGTCTATTATTGAGCGAAATATTTTTAATAACGGTGTCTGCATTCTCTGTGACTACGAATCTTCGAAAAAGGTGCACAAATTGATCTGAAATTTTTATTGTATACTCGATCTACTACACAGATGGTTTAAAATTTTAAAAGGTTTTGATTAATAATGCTTTCAAGGAATAATAAATTTTTTAAACAAATCGATACGATTTCAGAGATCAGCTAAAATGGGTTAACCACAAATATCGATCGCGTAAAGAAGAAATTAGGTTATGAATAAGAAATACTACCGTTAAACCTACATTTACAAACATGATAAAAATAAAGTTAATGGGAAAACTAAAAAAATGATTACGCATTGACAGGTTAGATGTCAGCGGATAAAATATCGATTAAAAAAGTGGGAAATACGAGGACGTGTGTTTTTTGGTTTGGAAAATCGGAAAATTTATTGCACGAAGTGAGTAATACAGGCAAAGTGTATTTGACAGGCAAACTCCATCATTTGTAGTCGAATAAGTGCATATATCAGTGCACTGCACTACAACTGTCAACGGTCTTGATTGATTGCCATCACACTAATCTAAACTGGCAAAGGGATAGGGAGAATCTAATTAGAAGAAGAGCAGTGACCTAAAATTGAAATTCAACTTTATTTGTATGAATTTGCATAATAAAGTAACAAAACAAATATTCTTATGAATTTAATAAAAAGGAACATGTAAGATTGGTTTTTTACAATAATTACATAGTGCCACATTTCATAAACTTCCTACTTGTTTTTAAAGTTATAACAAAGTGAAACATATTAACGAGTTTCATGTTTCCTGTGTGATTCTTAAGACACATAATATTTTGCTTGTACAATGCTTTAATTGTTTTAGCCGAGTACTGGTGGTTGTTGCTATAACAAAATGAAGAACAAAATAGTGTCATCCAATGCAATCTCCCACCCCTAATATCTGCTGTCCAAAACCATTATTCCGTGTCATTCACAATTTTATCTAGTCGCTCTTACCCCTTATTATAATTCGACAAACAATAAAAAATAATAAAATTATATTAATGACTATTTATGACCAAAGCATACTCAAATCAGTAATAATTCATAAAGTGAAATGTACATTTGTATATTTCTGTGTCAAAATTTAGTTTAGTTTTCTACCATGTGCCCAACAGTGTAAAACAATAATATTTCAGTACTGCAATCTTTTCATCAGAGTTGGCTACTCTCGTATATTTATTATCAGAGAATTTAGCATGTCCACCGATTCAATTTAAATACATCGTTCACCGACATTCTTTTTTAATTACCAACTGTATAATCGATATATTCATGTACACTTAATAAACGTGATTTCAGTTTTTTCCATCCCTATGCAAAATAAAGGGTATTAAAATGCAGGTTGATTCTGGGAACTAGGTTACTGCTCTCTTTTAAGTAAAAATAGAAAAATTTATAATCTTAATTACCTATAACCTTATATTTTGTATGAATACACATTACTATTTAATGCAACTCAGTGTTTTTGTTGAACCAATCAATCTTCTTTCTTATCCTACATATAAAATCACTAACCCAAGAATATCGAGATGTTAATAATTCATGAGGTATTTGACATTTTGTGACAGCAACGTATTTTATTACAAAAAATGTTTCGCACTGATAAAATATTTGTAGAAACTACTAATCTTGTCAACGTTATTATTTATGACGTTACTATTTTTGATTTACTTGCCTTTATTATTTTTTATTTACCCTTAGCTATAATTTTTTTATCTTTGCTTGCTCTTTCTCACTGACTATATGTGAGAAATGTACATTTCAGTCAATCGATAATTAGTTATAGGAGGTATTACAGAATTAAGTTTACAGTACTTATTTAACATTATTTCATCTTTTACAAACGATGAAAAAATTATGGAATGTAATAAAATAGCAGTTGGTACCAAAGTATCCTACTTTTATTAAGAATTCGAACACTTATCGTTCCTGACATAAAATGTGAATATTCTATGAGGTTTTGAAACTTTGATGATGTTGGGTTACTACGCGGATAATAAAAAGGATCGATTGGCTTAACGAAAAAATTAGGTTGCATTAGAGACTAAAGTGCAATTGCATTTGGTGCATCGGTCCATCCATGTACAAAATGAGGTCATAGAAAGTTAGAACGCATTATACCACATGATATTTTCCCCTATCAATTTTTTGTTACTTTTAAAAAAGCAGTAACTTTTCCCACTTCCCAGAATCATCCTGTTATATCAACTTGAATCAAACAGGAAAAATCTTGTTGTTCGAAAACTTATGTTCACAGCGGTACGTTTGCTGCATGTCACGATAGTTTATGATGAGTTCCAATATTCCTAGCTTCCGTTTCATATCTTTCATGTACTTTCTCTTGCAGGCCAATTTGCGAAGAACGTGTTGGATTGATTTAGGGTGGGTCAGTATTTTTAACTTTTGCTTCATCGTTCTAGCGTTAACTTCAGCAGGATGTCATAAATCGTTCCAAAGGCTCTGCAGTATTTGGACATTTTTACGTTTATTTCAGTCGTTATTCTTGCGAATTCACTGGGAGAAACTTCCTGCTTACTGTTAAACATTCGTTCAATAACGTTTGACTTATCAAATTCGCTCTCAATACTTATCCACATATTGGGAGGGATGTTGCGAAATGGGCTGCCTATCAACTTAAACTGAAATTTGAAAAATATCTTTAAGGTTCTACCTGTGGTACCTCTGGTGAGTGAAAGCAAATTCGAGTCGATAGAGACGCAAATTTGTCGTCAAAGAACATAACGGTATCTATAACCGTATATCTATAACGGTAGTTGTTCACAGAGGATGTGCAAAAACTCCGCGTTTTTCGGGCCATGGTTTTAAAATTTATTCGTATGTTACATGATAGCATCAGATATGAGATTATTAAAAAAACATTTCGCGTTAAACATACGTCTAGTTTCTGAGATGCAGGTCGTTAAAATTAGAAGCCTCTATTAAAAAAAAATGGCAATCTTATCACATTGAGGCGCTAAACTCTAGCTGTATGAAAAACAACCTACCCAGGATTTCGTGAATCTTCAAAATACATACAGATTTTCTTCGTGAAGGCAATGTAAATTAATTAATCATCCTCACCTACCTATCAAAGTCTTTTGACGTGGAAAAGTGACACACGTAAAAGACAGAAGTCAACAACACTGTATAAAGGGTTGTGATAGGTAGTTGTCGCTTTGACCCTCTACATCTCAAAAAACAGACATTGCTCAACGTGAAACTTTTTTTTAATGTCTCGTTATAATCTGCCTATTTAATATAAAAATCAAATCCAAAAGTGAGGAACATGCAAAATATCCATTTATTTTGTTATCTCTTAGCAATGAATGCTAAGAGATTCTCTTTAAACTAGCGATGAAGGATAAATGTGAATAATATAATACTCGGTACAAGACTGCAATTTCGATGTTGCAAGACGTTACATTAGGTTAATTGAATTTCACCTAAGTAAATAAATAACCTACTGTTAACTCAAATTTGGCTGAATGCAATCCATTTCTACATTTTTCCCTCGCTATCTTCTAAATTTCAGCGGCCTAACGCTGCTGTAAACCGAAAACAAAAATGATATAAATTAATACATTTCATTTTTACAAAATATTCTCATTTTTAAACTTAGGCTCTCATCAAACGTTGGGAGTGTTTTAGTTCTTTGATGATATTATCGATGATATTAGCTTTAAGTTACTTCGAATTTTATTCGAATTCTATAGTTTCGAAAGTTTTGCAAGTTTTAAAAGCTTTAAGAGCTTGAAAGTCTTAAACCTCTTACTAGATATGAAACAGATCAAATCAGTTGCACGAGATTGAGCTCGTAGCAGCTTTCTTTATTCATGTTACTATTTTTTTCTGATTCATAAATCAAAAGTGTGTTGTGATTTTTCGTAAATGTTATCTTATACAGTATCAACTACGTTAACAAATATAAGATATAATAAAGTTGTAAGTTGAACGCTTGAACTTCGTTTTGGAGTACCAGTTTTTTTACCTTTTTCGCATAGTCCTCAATAAATATGGACGAAATATAGTTATATTAAATTCTGAAATTCATCGGAGATTTGTTATTAAACTCCGATAGTTTTTGAATGCTGTACAGCTTACTTTATTTGGCTATATATTATTTAGTGCATATTATACTCAGATCGTGTTCATACTACTAGCTCAACATTATTTTGACCGCAGAACAGTCGTAAATTTTCGCACAGTCGAATGTTCATTGTCGTAAAAACATGCATTTCCGCATATTGCATTTCACAGGAAACAGTATAATTCTATTGTTCGAGCATACATACCATCTCTAGCTAAAATTTATGAACTTTCATTTAAAGTTCAGTCGAAATTTGCTCGTAATTTAACTCCGATTTAAAGTAAATTGTACTTGCCTATAACTCTTTACTATGAATAACACTCTTATATGTATGTATATGTATACATACAGCCTCCTGCAGAGAGACCTGTGTAGCTTTCGAAACAGTTCATATGAATTTCAGTGTCTATATTAAAGTGTTCTATAGCTGGTAGTATACTGAACACCTCACGATTTCTAATTAAAATCATGCGACAGTCGCTTGTACTGGTTACTTAAACAAGTTTAAGAAATTAATTAAGAAACTACAATAAATTGAATGCAGAACACTTCATTCTTTTTATCACATTTTTCAAAAATTCCTTTCTTTTCCTTATTATTCCTTTCTTGAGACACACGGTGTTGCTTCTTTTGTTCCTGGCTGATAAAAACGATTGGGACTTATCAATGGTTTACATACATTCCCGAGGACTATCGACCAGTCCTTCAAAATCATTGTATTTCGTTTTTATTTATCGAATGTTATCTGATTATGCAAAAGTAGTTTAAACAAATTGTGTTCTACAAAGAAGTTCAGCCAATTAAACTATTGACCTCTTAGATACTATTATAGTGGCTTTCGCGGATACCATCTCCCTGCATGACGGTCCACTATAGTGGCTTTCGCGAATGTGATCGTAGGTTACATAGCACTATTATAGTAGCTCACTTTACTGGCTTACTGGATCACCGTTTCAATTAAATAATCATTTTCATATGTTTTAATTCGCACTATTCTTGCCTTTGCCTCGTTTTGTAAGAACATTAACAAATCCCACGTAAGTACATCACATGTAAATAGAAGGCAACGCCAAGTGTAGGCGCCATGGAAGCACCTCTTTGCACTAATACACGGTATTGGAAACATTTGGAAATTACATATTTTGTATATTTCATAAAAAAGTAAATTATCGAAGTTAAGGTATATGTTTCACATCTTTCTGTAAAATTATGATTTAATCATCAAAAACTTCATTCCAATGTACTCTCGCAGAGCAATGTTGTCACACATTATAGAACTGTTTACGCGTAATTTGCGTCGAATTCTGCCGTACAGAGAATCAGTGCTGCGTAAAGTTCAGCCGAGCCTAAGAGGTTAAAATTGATGAAGTCATGGCCCAGGATTGCGTTCTAGAGATCCATTTCGAACATTGTATAAAATCGTTGAAATATAGCACAGACGTAATTCAAGTCGATCATTAAAGAACACATGTTTGATTCACGCTCAACTGCTTCTGAAAGATAAAAAGGCGAAAATTAGCTCGAGCTGACACTCAATCGTGTAAATGTGGGTCTATGTGCCGTGTTCTCAATCAATGCTAACGAAAAGCACGTTTTAGTTTATAAACCTTCGCTATTAATGACCGTACTGTTTATGAGACGAGTATATACTACCGTTTTACGAACGTTTCTCTTCATGGCCCTGTTCTGTCGTTCCAGGTCCTTATCTCCTCTTTCGTAACCGAATTCCGTGCTTTTTTACGCCTCAGCGATTTTACGGTCTCTCGGAATCTCTTCGCCTCTCTTTACTGATTCTTGGAACACAGTTAATCCGCACTTTTTCTCTTCTCTTCCCGCTTATCTGGTACTGCAAAGCGACCCCGTCATGAATATGTGATGGCCGTAAATAAAAATATTGAGAACCGATGTACGTTTCTGTTTGAGTGCTCAAAAACGTATGATGTTCTGGAGTAGTATGACGATAGTGGGTAGCGATGTTATTTGGCGATAAAATTTTATGTATATTTTGCGATTATTTCAGCTCATCTTTTATAATTAGATTGATTAGAGACTAGGGATCTGCAATACTACAATAACAATCTGGACGAACGTTTGAAAAGCATTTTTAGAACTTTCTATCGCTTTGTTTAATCCAGATCAAGTAATGAATCGATCAAAGCAAAAAAATATTGTCAGATTTGAAATCAAGGTGGTCGAAAACCCTCCGACACTCATTTTCAGCCCTCTAAATGCATTTTCGAAGTTTCCAGTCTGACGCTTGATCCAGATCGAAGTTGGTTCGATAGTGCAATTGCTGGGATCAATAATCTGAAGTAACTATGTTGTAGCCTAAGATTGATTTGCCATATTGATTCTCTTAGAATGACAAAATTCAAATGTTAACCATTACGTACATATGAGATAAAAATTTCGTGGTATTCATACATACACATAGGAAGAGTACAATAATAAATGCAAATATTATGATTATTAATATTTTCTTGTAGTCTACATATGTTTTTTGATTTATTTATTTTCTCTAATATTTTCAAGAACATCGTTTCCATAATCCATCAATAAAAATCGCTATCGTCATATTAAATTGTTTGATATAAGTTACGTATGATGTAATTATGGATAGAACGATTCTGTTAGGCTCAATATTTACGAGAGTAAAGATTTTACAGAAAATCTTGTATATTTGCTTAAAGCATTCTGGAACTAGTTCTACCTCCATATTTCTCGGAGAATATCCCTCTATTTTATAAACCCACTTGTCAAAAATCTGTTGGTACTCGGAAGAACCTATCAAAACCCATATTCCACTGTACATCGACAATTCAATTTTTTCTCTCGGAGTTTCTGCTTTAATAAGAAAATAAGTCTTCTTAACTGTTGGTGCATATAAATAAAATATAAATTATATTCCTGTGTTTCTTTAATCGTTACGTATTTGCATACATGAAATAGAAATGAATGTGCTTCAAAGTTGATCACATTTTTTTTGAATTTTGTATCAACGCCAAAGTTTGTACGACGAAATACTCTTTTTGCTATCGGCGTCTGTGCTATTTAAAACGTATAGTGATGAGTTGACCACTTCTGTCCACGATATAATCAGGTGACCACTCCCATGTAGGATTGTTCTGTGGTTCGTTGGTGAATAATTCCATTAGCCTGAGTGATTTCATGAATTTTAATATTGATAAACTGAAGGCCAGTTTTTAAGGTTCCGATACTGCAGCGGAAACGTTTTTTACTCTTTCAAATGTTGCGATGTACTTTCACTTTTTACAAAATGAACAATTTTCCATTTTGAATAATCGGTAAAAAACAATTTTTAATAAATTACTCCATTGTTTCAGAAAGACCACTATGAATTACCTTCTCTTTTAGTGCTCTTTAAAAAGGCATCAGTACATCTTGCCGACAGAACAATCGTCGCATAAGAACTCGTTTTATGGTTAAGCGTGTCTTGTACAATTGATCATCTCCTACCCTTACTCTAACGTACTCTTGCTACAAGAATGATCATTTGTTCCATTGTACTCATGATCCTTTGTATAGAGCCGTATTTAACAAAAATAAATTAAAACTCAATCACGTTACCTTAGTAGTGATTTATAGTTTTTATCATATCGTTACTCGTAGAAAGTCGAAATATTAAAATCAATAACGCTATGGATTGACAAAAAACTTGTTAACTACTATCTCCAATACTGGAACTCTTTCCTTAAATGATTTACAATTTGTAAACCAGATATATTGTTTGGGCACGTAGCCAGCAGCACCTGAGTTCAAGTACTAAGCACTTTAATCAATATCAATGTATGCAACAGGCGTCAAAAGTAATTATTTTCACGCGATTTCTTTTTATAACATTGATTCGTTCAGTGACCCTGTTTGTCACGGTTAAAATGTTTATCTGTTCACCACAGTCGTACTATTTAACACTCTGTTAGCCACACGAGTATTTTTTCTGGAAGACATATGTATCAAATAAATTCATTTTTTTATTATTTTAATATATGAAAGTTCTTATGGTTTCTTTATTTCCGATTTAGCAGCTTTATTAAGTTAAAAAAAAATCAACAAAATTTTATATTTATTTTTGGATGTGTTCTTTATGTCTTAAATTTTGGTAAGATTAACAATAAAGTTAAGGTTAAATGTTATTTATTCAAAACACTTTAAATATTCATGAAATTAATCGGAGCACTTGCTTTGATTTTTGTAACATTGCATATTGCGAATTTTTGTAAGAAATCATATTTGTATGTAATTTTAAATATAGACGGAACAAATTCGGCAATCAGGAAATTTTCTCTTTGGCATTGTTTTCGATACTTTCAGATGCGTTTAATCGTTTGGAACAGTTTCAACCTTCTCTTTGACGATTCTCACTCGTGACGCATTTACAGCTCAAATGTGACAAACTTTACTTTGACTTTAACAGACCTTAATTTTCTTTGTTCGTTTTAATGTTATAGCCCTGATATGTAAATTTGATATGTAAATGGCACGGAAAGGGGTTAAAACATCTACATCTCATTCTTGTTTTACTTATATACAGTATGTCCGCGGCTAAGTGTGACAGCTTGATATCTCCTGAACTATTGAAGTCACGAAAAAGTGCTTATATGGAAATTGCAGGGTAAAAGAGGCCCGATGTTTTGGCCGAAGCGAAATTTTTTTATTGTTATTAATGTAAAAGATATGATAGCGAAGTTTCGATTTATACGTGGAATTTCAATTTTTTTTTCAGTTAGGCGATAGTGCTTTTCAAGACGAATTCATCAAGGTTTTATGTACCTACCCGATTTTTAGTAGTTTTCGAGATATAACGCTTAGAAATTTACTGATTTTCAGCAGTGACGTCTCGGTTTGACGAGTAAGTCATAAAAACGATCTTATTGTTACGGTAAGTGCCGTAGGTTAGACCCTGCCTGCCGAAACAGATAGGCGGGGTCTATGGTCAAAAATGGCAGTTCCGAAGAGTAAGAAACGTGAAAAAAATTATCCATTACAGTCTAAGATGTCCCAAACTCCCAAACTATTAATGTAATCTTCGATACGGAAATCTTAAACTGTAATGAATAATTCTTTTCACGTTTCTTACTTTTCGGAACTGCCATTTTTTACCATAGACCCCGCCTATCTGTTTCGGCAGGCAGGGTCTAACCTACGGCACTTACCGTAACAATAAGATCGTTTTTATGACTTACTCGTCAAACCGAGACGTCACTGCTGAAAATCAGTAAATTTCTAAGCGTTATATCTCGAAAACTACTAAAAATCGGGTAGGTACATAAAACCTTGATGAATTCGTCTTGAAAAGCACTATCGCCTGATTGAAAAAAAAATTGAAATTCCACGTATAAATCGAAACTTCAGCATCATATCTTTTACATTGATAACAATAAAAAAATTTCGCTTCGGCCAAAACATCGGGCCTCTTCTACCCTGTAATTTCCATATAAGCACTTTTTCGTGACTTCAATAGTTCAGGAGATATCAAGCTGTCACACTTAGCCGCGGACATACTGTATTTGCAGCAGACACTCGAAATTTTAAATACATATTCGCACTCGGTCTGTAGACTACTAGTCCTGTGGTAGTATTATAATCGTAGTTTTAAATATTCTGCTAAATCAGATGCGGTCATGAGGTGCCCCAAAGCTTCAGGCCGCCACAGTTGTTCGCGACAAGCTTTGGGACAGTCCTGACAGACACGATGATATAAGCAGAGGAAACTATCTGCCTACCCGCTTTTCATTTTCTTTTTGTCTTTAACATTCTCTCTGTTCGGTGAATGGTTTTCATTTTTCAAAGAGAATATGTGATAATATGAAAGAGTTTCTTCGCATTAGTGTTATTAGATTGCCTAGAACAGGGATCGGCAATCTGCGGCTCGTGAGCCACATACGGCTCTTTGGATGTAAAGCTGCGGCTCTTCAGTTTCATACGCAAATATTATCTATTTCATCAAAAAAAACTCATTATCTAATATTGCTAAGCGCTGGAATTCCAACGCATTGAATTACCACGCGCTGGAATTGCAATGCATCGGATTACCACGCGATGGAATTCCAACGCATCGAATTACCACGCGCTGGAATTGCAATGCATCGAATTACCACGCGCTGGAATTGCAATGCATCGAATTACTAAGCGCTGGAATTCCAACGCATCGAATTACCACGCGCTGGAATTGCAATGCATCGAATTACCACGCGCTGGAATTGCAATGCATCGAATTACTAAGCGCTGGAATTGCAACGCATCGAATTACCAGGCGCTGGAATTGCAATGCATTGAATTACCACGCGCTGGAATTCCAACGCATCGTATTACCACGCGATGGAATTGCAACGCATTGAATTACGAATCGCTGGAATTGCAATGCATCAAATTACCACGCTCTTCAGTTCCATACGCAAATATTATTTATTTTATCAAAAAAAAAACTCATTATCTAACGTTGCCATATATATGTATATTATCTACTTTGTTGTGAAAAACACTACATATATAAGAAAAAATAGATTATTTTTTTTTATCAAAGAACTTTATTTATACGAGTACTATTTATTGTTAGCAAGACAAAATTTTGTGGCTCTTTAAAAGCTTTGAAATTTTGTAAATTGTAATTTTTGACTCTTCCGACTCAAAAGGTTGCCGACCTCTGGCCTAGAAGCACACTGAGATTTTCTGCAGTATCATATTTAGAGCGCTTCTATATTACGTACTTTTAATTTCTGTTTATTACACAGAATATAATTTGGAAAAGTAAATGTTCTATCGTCGAGTTGCGAATTAGAAAATAATCGGGCACATTTTGGTCATCAATGTCATCATTTTGGAGACATTAAAAGATAAAGACATTTTGTATCATTCCCATACATTTAGGATTTGTCACAGTAATATAAAAATTTCATATCCAATAAAAAAAAATTCACAAATATCAGCTAATTTTCATCTATCTAAAGGTATTGCCCTACCTTAAATACCATAAATACTAACGAATTGAATAATTATAAAAAATTGTTTAAAAAATATTATATATTGTAAAGTAAATGATTACATAAATTTACAAATGAATATACGGATTATAAACACATTCATACATTCTTTAAAAATTGATAATAAGATTAAAAAATTTATTGTCTTTTTAAATCAACGACTTTTATATGAATTTAACCATTCATTTAAGATTCTCTAATTTAAATTACATTTGTTAATTCCATAGAATATTACAAAGTCCAACCGGGAATGAACGGATTCCTTGTGAACAATAAACTGAAAATATGAAATAATGATCCTTTGTCTGTGACCTCGTTTTCCAGAAAATTAAGTTCGAAGATTGTTTAAAATTTTTATAATCAAATTTGCTTATGACAGAGATGTTTCAAATTATTTTTTCATTAATTTAATAATTAATGAACATTATAAAGTTAATGCACCTGTCAAAATTTTAATTCCGGATCAACAAATTAAGGCCAAGGAGAGTGAAATTTTAATATAGTGTACTTAAAATTTAATTACGGTCTCGGGCTACTTATGTGCTCTTTAGAAAAGTTGAGGCTGAAACCAGAGTTTATGAAATTTAGTTAAAACCTCTCAAACCTGTCGTAAGTCATAAAATGACCAGAGAATTGATTGACCACGTATTTTAATTCTGCGTGAAACATACTGAATAATAATAAATACATTTTAGCAGAACTTATTGACTTATAATATCTGTTAATTGTAGAAGTCAGATTCAAACAAACTGTAATCATCTTTGTCGTAAAAATCCTTTTGTTACAAATATTTTTAAACTTAATTTTCCCGAACACAAAGTCGTGAACGAAAAATTATTGCATGATTTTGGTTTATTTGTGTTTTGGTGGCCCGTATACACTTTGTAACTTTTTCCTCCTGCGTAAAAATACTTCTACTTATAATAGCAAGCAGATCATTTTCAGAAATAAAAGGAAAACCTTACCCCTGCAGCTTTTCCTATAATATCCAACAACAACTTTTGTCTCATAAGCAGCATAAGACTGCCTTTTCTTAAATGAGACTGAGAATTTATAGAATTCATAATTAAAATGAAGAATGAAAGCAGAACGTATTTAATAAAATACGATTTGAATAACAATGATATCAAAGTGCAATTCCGTGTAATCCAAGTATATTCCTGGTACACATAATTCCATTTCTTGTCAATTGATTGTAACTAATAAAATTTTAAACGATGATTTCAAATAACCTGTTTTTATTTCAATTTACCTGTTTTATTTCAAATAATATTCTAACCGCGTTAAAAATTCCAAAATGTTAAAAATGTTTCTATTGATGCATAGTCCAAATTTTCATATAACTTTTAAAACATAATTTCGTTATTATAAAAATGTTTTAATGTAGTATTTTTTGTTCACATTTTTAATGCAAATACTCTACTGTGCGTCAATTCACCTACATATGAGTTTTTTGTGAACTTTGTGATGTACTGCTTTTTCATGAATTTTGATGTATTGCTTTTTTCGTGAATAATATACATATAATAGGAAGAATAATAAAGCAATATGGTCGGGTGGCAAAAATTTTGAAAAATATAAAATATCGTGCAATACTTCTCAAGGTCCTACACTTCCTCGAATTTAAATAGGATATCTTTTAATCACCCTGTTATATTGTAGAAACACTAACAAAATAATAAAATAAATCGATACGTGCATATACATCCTACATATGTCGTATTTTGCACTAATTAAGAGGGCCACTGTAATGCAAATATTTTACTACTTTTTCTGAGAATAAAAATTATTCAGTTTCGGGCATGAAATTTGTTACAAAATATTAATGTACATGGAAGAAAAGTTTCCATATTCTACTAGAACATACATATGTAAAACATACGTGGGAGTATAAGAGAAAACAAATTGTTACATTTTGCCTTTTGGCAAGCTTTTCTGAATAAATGTTACAGTGTTCTTCACATTCGATCATCGGTTTTTACCTTTTCTAGCTCCTAATATTTTCACGAATTATGTTTTCGTAAACTAATTTCTAGAATTCATAATGCAACAAACAAACCTAGATCGATGACATCAATCACTGCCTATAATAACAAAGTTACGCAGTCAGTTTCAAATTGAAAGAACTGGGTTTTATTAGATTAGTCTATCATTTCTAATCTTTAGAAGTATCTTCAAAATGACTACTAAGCTATTTTATGATCTTTTTTGTAGGATGATTGGTGCGATGCCTGCGGTGGCAGTCCGCCACGAAAGAAAACGGCAAGAAAAAAGGTTGAAACGTCCTAGTCAGCTTTACCTAGGAGGCCAATGGATGCCACCACCCCAAAGTTCACCACCTACTCCTAGTCCTCATGGTCACAATAGCCACATGGAACCTTTACCTGAATTGTATCTCTGTGGCAAGGTAATGTTTTGCTTACACATCGTAATATTTATTGAATTCTTATCGGTATATGTAACGCTTACTTGAACGTATATTTAATTAATTAGCTGTAGTGACCTCTTCCTAAAGTGTGTACCAGATTATGACAAAAATGAAACGGTGACGAACATATTTGCTAAACACAGAGTAATTTGTCATAACACGAAGTAACTGTTTAATACTGAATTAACTTATAATCAAATAACTGTTTTATGTTTTATGCAGACTGATTTCGTTAGTAAAAGAGTATGTTCAAAAAAATATAATCTGCGTACATAAACGTGCAAATTGATAGTTGTTTGATTGGGAATCTTACAAAAAAGGATGAAATGGGAAAATTTATCGATGTAATTTGAATGATCTACTTCAGAACTGTACTAGTTGGAAGTTCCAAAATATACCAGTTTACAGGACAAGATTGACAAGATTGAAGAAACATAATCTGAGGAACAATTGAATTTTTTTAAGCTGCATTTATTCGTAGTAACAAATTATCTGTACATTTTTAACTTCGAGTAAAAACTAAAGAATTGAGTGAATTTATAGAAGATGTTACCGTTACCGAATCGGGAAAAAGTAAATTGACTTCTTTCGACAAAGAAGTGACTAACATACGTAGATCACATTCACAGAGATGTAGATACGTTCAGAACTTTGAAAGTGATTTTATCTTTTAGTAAGACAAGTAATTTCTTGATAATTCGTTAAAAATTATTAAGAATTATTAAAAATATAATTATTTGTAAAGGAAAAGTTTAACGTACATTTTAAATAATTTGTAAACTATTTTTTAACCTCACTTTTTAGAAACTTCCTATTCTGTTTTGTTCCGCGTATTCGTGTGTTTTATCAGTTTTTCCATTTTTAGGTGAAAAGAGATATTTGAGTGAATAGAATTGTACAAAACGATGGTATCTATATTTGATATTAACTTGTCAGTTGCATTTAAACGTTCAAACACAAACTTTTTCAGTTTCCACTTTCTATATGATCAAAATTCTATACAGAATTTTTTAACGATTTCGAATTATCTGATATATCAACATGCAAATAGTTGATTGTGGAATAGTGAGATGCTATCTGTACTCACTACAAGATAATATACAGGGTGGAACAGTAACTATTAACACCTTAAATATTCGCGAATTTGTAAGGCCTAGAAGAAAATTGGTATTATCAGAATTGAACGGTATGAAGGGTTCTATTACGAAGCGGTAATCATTTTTGTTCAAGTAGAGGCACTTCGAAGATATGAAGATTACCTTTGTTTGTTAAACCGGACGTTTCCTGTTTTTCCTATTAAAATTAGTATTTTTTTTTACTTACATTCTGATAGAATATTTCACGGGGAATACAACGATCTATTGAGAAGGACAGTTATGGTATGGGTTAAGCCAACTGTGATGAAAAATTTACTTTTAGAAAATGGTGACGCATCGTTGATTTACTGATCTAACAGTAATACACGGTTACATACGTTCATAATAGGAACAGACTCCCTCTCTTATAATCTGTCAACATTTCCTGTTGAATTTTCATAATTGAGTGGCAAAAATAAATCTGAATCGATAACTTATAAAATATCAGTAATTAGATGTCGATAAATATGAACATTAAATTATCGACTATTAACTTGATGCCACTCGATTCAATTCTAGATTCTCAAATATTAAAATAAAATAATTGTAATATTGGTTTATGTGCTTGTTTTCTTCATGAAATTTCTATATTACATTCTGTTATCGTGTGTCGTGTTGATCTGATATTTCTTCCCATCTTTCATAATTACAAATATAAAGAGTTTAAAAGTTATAAGTGTTTATTTTAACTGTTTAATATTATAGTATATTCTATTATTTCCCATAAACAAAAACCATACTGAACCCTCTCGCATCAAGGAATAAGTGGGAACACACAAGCAAACTCCAGGACCAAAGAAGCAGCCACTATGCAGTTCGAACACCAGCTAACATCTGTCCCACATTAGGAAATCATGCGCCATCAAAAAGTGAAAATCCAAGAAAAATGGAACAGCATATGGAGCTTCAAACCAACCAAAATTCAGAGAGTTATTTCAAATTTCTTCCAAGACACCCCAGGAAATCACATGGACAGGAAGGAAAGAATAGTTCTTGCCCGCCTAAGAACTGGCCACTGCAGAATGACGCACGTGTTTCTTATAAAAAAATAGACCTACTCATGTATTGTGAAACCCTGCTCACAGTAGACTACTTTCTATACACTTACCAAAATTATTGGACCCGACGATTGAAATTCGAAATTAATCCAAATACGGTCCTTACGTCAGAAAAACACATAAGCAACACAATAGATTTCCTCAAACAAACCAATCTATTCCATAAGATATAAGATCAACACAGAAACCATCGCTAATGACCTCGCTATTGATACGACGTAAAATCCTCACATAAAAAAACCGTATCTACTTTCTCCGCTATTGAATAACGCATTTCAGAAACTTGAGCTTCACATCGCTCGGCAGAGATTCTGATAAACAACTAATTATAGTACAGGTAAAGTGTATAGCGTGATTCAATGTTCAATCCTATTCAGCAAACTGTAACAAGAGATTACAAGACAGAGATAAAGTAATATTAACAACCAGAAACAACAAGGAAGAGTTCGACCATTTCCTTAAAATAAATTATTTTCCATCACAATTAGCTTAAGTCAGACCATGAATGACCTTCCCAATAGATCATTGTATCCGCCTTAAATACCCTATCAAAATATAGGCGAAAAAACAAACCGTTCCAGTTAAAAAAATACAGGTAATTATCGTATCTCCAAAGCACCTCCACTTGGACAAAAATTATTATCGCTATATAATAGACTTCTTCGTACCGTACAAGTTTGGTCAAATTTTTCTCTGGGCCTTACAAATTCGAAAATAGTTAAGACGTTAATAGTTATTGTCCCACCATGTATATTCAGAGACAAATTGAGAAAGGTTTTCGTGTATTACATATTCTATTTAACTATCTTTCGTTACGGCGAGACTGACGTTAACCTCTTCCCGTACTTTGACGAGTCTGACTCATGGCGCACTTACTACTCAAATGTGACAAACCTTAGTCAAATTTTGAATACAGTAAAACCTCTTTTTGTGCGATTTTATTTTTGTGCGTTTTTTTTCGTGCGATTTTTTTTTTATGCGGTATATGAATCGGTATATTATTATCAGAAATTGACACAACATCAGCGGAGAAGGTTTGATACTTTCGGCGAAAACAATCTAGACGAAATGATTGAGGACGAAACTGTCAATGATAGTGGCATTATCAATAATTTGATAGATTATGAAGACGAAGAAGAACAACCGAAATACATGACAGCAGATAAAATATATGCAGGGATCCAAATTTCTAAAAAATTGGAAACGCATTTTTTTAAAATAGACACTAATGCCGAAAGAAGCTTGAAATTCCAAAAAGAGCCAAGATCATGCATGTCTCGCTATCGTGACATTTACAAGCAACTGACCAATCGACCGTCGTCACAAAAACTGATCACTGACTTCATGGTGCCAAAAAATAAATCAATTGAAATCGTATTTTCAAGCGACGAAAGCGATTTTCAACCAATTCATCACAAGATGATGCGCGTTTTGGATTACGAGTAGCAGTGAATTATTTAATATGCATTTTGAAAGCTTCTCTATGTATACAATAAACAATTAAATGTTTTAAAAATATTTTCAGGTTTAATTTAATTATTTAATTTGTTTGAAAGCATTTTCTTATCTTTTTCGTAAATAATTAATGTATTTTCTAAGCGCGACTTTTTTTATGCGGTCCCTATCTACCGCATAAAAAAAATTTTGAGTGGTATATCGTACAAAGTTGTTTATTATATGTAAGTATTTATAAAATTTCCGAATATTTTTTTGTACAATTTCTTTTATACGGTCCCTATCCACCGCACAAAAAGAGGTTTTACTGTACTCTTTAACTTAGAATTTAGGTGCAGCTATAAGTTGCATTATTAATGATCCCTGAATATAAAATACGCACATTTTAATTTTCTTTGTTCGGTTTAATGTTATAGCCCTGATTAGTTAGTCTTGACTGACGCATCTGATAAATAAATGGCACGGGAAGGGGTTAAGTATAAATGAGGTGATAGTATTTATCGTGATCAATGGTGAAAAACAAAAGCGCAAAAACTGTGGGTGTGACAGTCAATGGGTGCGCCTTTGGTATGTCAAATTTAAACCCGGACTATTGATTTCGTCACATTAACCCCTTCCAGTATAATTTATTCATAGCTATAATATTAAGACGAACAAATGAAAATGTGGATATTTTATATTCAGCTATGCAAATTATAATTAGACCCAAACTTTAAATTGATGACATTTGTCGTGTTTGAACTATGAGTGTGTCACGAGTCAGACTCGGCAAAGTCCAAGGAGTTAATAATTAGATAATTATTTCACTTCACTATTTCAAGTATTTTAATAAAATAACGTGTAGTATGTGTCAACACGTTTCAGCACGTTTTTAATCCGGCTACAAAGAGTACAAAGTAAAGTTTGTTTTCTCTGCGTATTTCTTATTTGCTTTTTAACTTTTATGTTCTGTCACAAACGGAAGCAGGCAACTAACAGCGACTTTCATTATGGGGTACAGAAATATTCGGAAATAAATAGCAACTTTTCAGGAAACAAGGAACATCAAAGACAAGTTCATCTTTATTATTTCTGTAATACTAATAATTTCTGTAAATTATTTCTGTACTTTCGTACTTGTTATTGTGTGTAGAAAGGGATTTATGTAGTATACTGCTTATTTTACAGAAACATGAATCATTTATTTATAATTTCTTTTCAACTATGACATTTCAATGTATATTACACCCTAAACAATGGCTTATCAGATTTTCACGTCGTATCAATATTTGGACATTTTATTAAGTCTAAAGAATTCGTATAAGGTGAAGTGGGGTAAGTTCGTAAACGGGACAAGTGCGTGTACAGGCTATTTTTATTACAATATGAGCGAAATTTCTCCATTTAGTTCCTTGTTTCGTTTCACTATATCCTTTTATATTTCAGCTAAGAGTACTTGTTTGCAGTACAGAGTACTTGCATAATGCAGTAAAAAGCATTTTATAGCAGATTTGTTAATAATTCTGATCTTGCCCCATTGCACGTGAAATAAACTTTCAAAATATTTAACTTCAAGTTACGTTCTTACCCCATTGTCGGGGAAAGTGCAGAGTAGTTGACATTTTAAACAGTTTCCTATCAAAATCAAAATGTACAAGGAAAATTAAGGTCCTAGTTAATATTAATTAAATAGTAGTAATTGTACAAAGCGTTCGATATCGACAACGTTAAATATTTACATAGCAGACTGAAAATATTCACGTTTAAATACCAACTTTACAAAAACCAGTCTGCACTTAACCCACTTCACCTTACTTAATAAAAAATGTAAGAAAAATTACAAGTTTAATATTTTGTATCTGTTTGCATTTTCAATATTCATAAGTCAAGTGTATTGAACAAATTTTAAAGAGGTCCTTCCAAGTCGTTTTTCTTAAATAATAAATTCATCTAGTCTTTTAAAAGTTATTGTGTTTTTGTGTTATTTTAAACCTCCCATATTCCATAAATTTTCGTTGGTCGTATATGGAATGATAAGGTACTCTATTTAACTGAAACTGTACATTCAGTTAAAAATTACGTTGATCCTTTAATTACTCACTGTGACAATGCATACTCACAGGAAAAAAATTAAAAATTTGTGTACTTTATATTCAACTTTATACTTTATATTCTTGAATACTTTATATTCTTGACTCTGTAAATTAAAATTGGGCTTAAACTGCACGTTGAAGTTTAAGTTAAGAACTTAAACTCAAACTTAAAATTTATTACAAATTTTAGTCAGATTTGTCACATTTAAATTGTAAATGCATCACAAGGTAAACTTGTCAAGTATAGGGTATAAGTTACTACAAATCGTTATACATTTTATAGATTACATACGTTACTATACATTCCTTTCGCATCATTCAATAAAGGTTGCAAATCGAAGAAGACAGGTCTAATACCACTTTTCCATATAATGCATAGTTTTGCTGTCATTAATTATGGAAGTCAGCCTATCAGCGCGTAATTATAGCCGAGGGCGCCGCAGCAGTTTACACTCCGCGACAAAACTATATGGCGTACAAGAATATGATCAGAAATGATATGCTGTCGAAAATTTTCTTTTTTTTTTCAATTTTGATTTTACTGTTTACGTTGTGTATTAGTACTCTGTATAATTTTACCTGTTATCCAAAATAATTCGTAGAATTTAGTGGAAAAAGAAAAACAATACAGGACTGTAAGAATATACGACAGAACTGCAAGATAATTAACTCGAAGCTGTCTAAGTGCTCAGTGCTAAAAGAGTTTTGTCTGAAAGTGTGAATCGTCAGAAAAAAATTACAGAACTGAGAAAAAAATTATTTTGTAAAAAGTACTGTGGAACTGTTAGGAATATGTGCAGTATATTATTATTTATAAAATAGTGAAATTATGCAAAAGCACATGCTGGTAGTTATCTAAACGTGACATCTTCACAAGATAGACATGCAATATAATGCATGTATCCAACTTCACGTGAAGTATAATAAAAAACGCTAATAAAAGTTGGTATTACAGTTCTGTTGGAATAAATACAGAATATTATAAAGAAATACGTAGGGTTGCTCATGTCGCACCCCCTAAGAAAAAACCTGCAAATATGTAAAAACTATATTTGCTATTCGATTCTAGTGTAAATATTGTTTTTATTTATTAGAACAACTCTGAACAATCTTTGTGTTGTCATATAAATTAATTCTAATGTGGCGCCATTATAGCTGCAGTAGCCATAACGCTTCAAATACAGACTGGTACGATTTAAGCACAGGTACGACTTAAGCAACCTTACCCTAAATAAACATAAAATATAAACGAAGCCTCCGTTAATAAACTATAACAAAGGAACACGATTCGAATTTTTATGAGAGTGAACATGCTAGCATCAAAAATGGTGCAAGATGTTTTTTTTTACGAAAATTCCAATTTGAATGTTCCAGTCGTATAAATTGTTATTTTTATAATTTAAGGAAAGAAAAAATCAGGAAGTAGAGGAAGAAGACGATAACGCTATAATTATTATTATAGGAACTGAATATCACTTCCCACCTTAGGGTATCTATAGAGAACAGGTGTGACGTTTCGGCGAAAATTAATAGTAAAACTTGAAAATATATGTAACAGTCATCAAAATATGTACATAAAGTATCTAAATGTATAATTATTTTCCAAAGTGATAATTGGAGTAAAAACATATTTTGTAATTAAAAAAATAGAAATTTTATTATAGCTAGTAAGCTCTTCGGATTTATACAATATTGAGAATTATTAGGAAATATAAAATAAGTGTATCCTATGAAGAAGCAATTTCAGTCCCAATTACTCAAAAACGTGCATGGAAGAAAAATAATAGAGAAGTTTAAAAAACCGTAAAACAATTAAAAAAATCATATAAATATTTTTCAACACAAATATTAGAGGTATAAAATAATAGTTGCACTACACATTATTCACAAAATATAAAAATAGTGTCTTTATGTTTCTTTTTTCGAAAAAATACATTATGATTGATAATTGTGTCATGAATGACAGTGTATGTTTTCTCATACGTGACTTTTATTTTTGCAAATATTAGAATGACAAAAAGTAACACATCAAACAACGTTTCTTAACATGAACATTAATCTGTAGTGTGCACAAAGGAAAAATGTTACAACATAGGTTTGTACGATTTTGTATTACCTCGTAGTTTTGTCACGGAGTGTACATTTCGCGTGTTTCGTCGTCTGCTCGCTCCTATGGCTCCGTGCTGATTAGTCGATTACATTAATTATCGGCCATTAATGATGGCGGACTATGCATTACATCGGAAAATAGTATTTGACTTTGTTTATTGATTTTACAATGCTCTTTTAACGACTTGTACATGTGCGATCTAAAACAAACAATAGCTATTAATAACTAGAGTGAATGACCAAATTATTATACTCAAGAGATTTCTCTTTTAAAGCTTCTTTCTAAATGTAACAAACGAGATTTTAATTAATTTAACAATGTTATTTATACTTGATACTTTAAAATAAAAGGCGGGTGTATGTTAAATATCCTGTGTCGATGATTGGACAAAAATTTAAACTTCAATTTAAATGATGTAGACGTATCAGTGATTTCAGACATATTCTAGAATAAAAGCCAGGTGTGGATATACAGGTTGTTACTTGTAACGCTTCTCATGATTTTTCTCCCATTTGCAGCCACCTTACGAAAAAAAGTTTAGAACAATATTTAGTAACAATATTTAGTAACACTTACAATATTAAGTGCACAATAGATATTCACAATAAATTTTGAAAAGTTTGTTCTCTTGGCAAAGTCAAGGTCACCTTGGATTTTTTAAATAGGAATATACAATTTTTTTTATTCATAGCTTTAGAGAATATCGAGACGAATTCAAAACACATATTATATGATATTTTTATTAACATATTACTCGATTTAAAGAAGAGGAAATGTGAAATAGAAAACAGGAATATTACGTGATGGAAGGTGGCATACATTTTGAACATGTAATTAAATAAAGTGTATTTTTCTTACATTCTAGTCGCGTGTTTACATTCAGTAATCTCTTTGGAATCAGATAATGGTTACACTACCAACGTCAAAAGCTAAGTACTTTACATTTCCTCTTCTGTAAATCGAGTAATATGCTGATAAAAATATTATGTAATATGTGTATATCGTCCATGCTGAAGGGGCAAAAATAGCCCCCAAGAATAAGGTTGCAAAACATATTTTCTTGAATACCTCAGGAACTATTAGGTATAACCGAAAAACTCGCTTTTATAATTAAAACCTTTCAGCACTTTTGAAAATTAAAAATCCGGATCTTGTTGAGAACACCAAAATCAGCTCTTTTTAGAACGATTGACGTCAGCTCTTCTGAGGGCTGCCATACTTTTTTAACGCGGAACAATTTTGAAGGAACCACTCCTATTTCAATGAGCCAGTATGTGTCATATATTTTATTCAGTTTTATTGTATAATACTTAAAACGCATAAAAGTCGGTGTGTGTCAATTGAATAATATCTCTTTTTAGAATTATAACGAAAAAGAACGGAGTTACACACGATAAAGAATTACATTTTCTTATATAATATACTGTTGGACTTACGTATAAATTTTTAATTCCTATTTTTACATGTATTACTGCTAAAAAATAATTGCAACAAAATATACAATTTATTATAGTGCAATATTAGAATAAAAATGTCTGTTCTATTCGATTAGTTAATATTATAAACTATGGTATTTTTGTTTTAGTCCAATTCTTTGGCTATCTATAGAGTGTTCCAATTTTACACAGTCAAATATTATTAACATGTGTTCATAACAATTAGAAAAATGTTGTGCCAACATAGTGTTTCAAATACTTTATTGAAGATAACAGTATAACAGAAATTCGAAATAGCCATAAATTGTGTTGTTGTTCAATAGAATGACTGTATTTCGATTTTATGTGTATAACTCTACTAGTATATTCTATGTATATGTATATAAAAATTATGAAAAAATATTTATAAATGTAAACATTGAATGTACCATTACAAAAAAATATTAAAAATTATATGAGTACAATATTTTTGTATCATTTTTATTTATTGAGCATATTGGTAATGTTTGGCAGTAGACAACTCAGGCATTCTATACAACGGATAATTAAAAAAATAGAATATCTAGATATCTCCATTAGGTATGAAAATAGAAGAAAATATTGGAGAAAAAATTTGAACTATTTAAAGAAGATAGTTATACGAAAGAGACACCTGCCTGTTGTCGTTACTAACGTAATTTGAAGATCATTGATAATTTTTAAATGGCGAAACATATTTTTAACCTCATAATCTGAAAACAGATATCAAGACTATTTTAACGATGAGTACATTATGATCTTGAAATGATCATGAACTAAGATAAGTAGGTTTCATTCGTTTGATTACCGAAAATTTAGTTTCTCAAGTCATTAACTCTCAGAACGTGTACCCCGTTAACGAAAGGTAATCTCTAAGCGTGCATAAACATGATTATCAGCAAACTGCAGGTACGTATGCCGAGTCAGTTATTGTTATCGAATTATTACGAGAGTATTAATTTATCGATAACCGCTTAGCGATGCGTTACTCAAAGGAAGCGAAGATCGGTCTCCAATATTTCCATTTATAATCAAGTCGCCTATCTACTTATTTAAATGTAATTAAAAAGTTTCGCAGAACAGGAAGCAAATAAGAGATCTACGAAAGCGCGAATTGCAATGAATGAAGCAAATGCACTCTATGTTCTTGCAGCAGTAAATGTAAATATTTGCGTCAGCATTAAATAGCTCGCTCAATAAAATGGAACTAGTAAAGCAAACATCGTGCAAATATTACAATTACATAAATTATCTACATATTGCTTCATGAAAGAAATTTTGAAAATCGCATAAATTTTTGTTAGTAAAATTTCAGGAAAATTAAGAATAAATAAAATTGTTAAAGCATTATTTACTGATTACGTTCTTTCTATAAATCAAAATGAAATTAATTTACTACATATGCATTACTGGTCTAATGTGAATTTACGATAATTATAAAGATTATGATAATAAGTGACGATTCAGGACTATCAACATTAGGTGCTGCATTTTGAATAATAGTTGAGCCTTTTCTTACTCTCAGTGTAGTAAACGTGAAAAGCTACTTACGTTTTCAAAGAAAACATTGCCCATATTTTTAGTATCTGCGATACGAAAGAAGAAAATGATATCGCAGAATTAATTTAACAAACATTGATTTCATTCATTGTGGAGAAATGATTCAAGTTAGGAAATATTTTTAAGTTAAAATTTGGAAGGTATCTTCTGACACCTTTTAGTAGAAATAGTGTCAAATATGGTACCACTACTGTTCACCTCATTCCTCACGTGACAAGAGAATTTTTGAATAATAAATTCTCAAATCCCCGGATAAGACGCAATGGACGCTTGCCAGCTCGTCCACACGATTTAACTTCTCTTTTTATGGGAGGAACTGAAAAATGATGCATATCGTGATCAGCCAGCTGCACCGAAGAACATGCAAGAAAGAATAATTAGATCTTGTAGGTCAATTCCAATAAAAAAAATTGAAGGCACAATTAATTGCATTGCAAGGTGTATAAATGCTTACATTACTTTTTAAAGCCATTAATTCGAACATTTAACTTAATTAGAACAAACTGACTACATATTTTGAAGTCATTGCTTCATCATAAATTTCTTGTTGGTTCAAAGTCATTTGTGTTATTTCAGTGAATTCGTCTTATCAATAATACTCCGAAGTAAGAAATATATGGTACCATTTGAAAATCATATATTTGAAAACAATAATCAGAATGTTTTTGTATATCGTCATGTTTATTTAAAATATGTACATATATGTATAGGTGGATATACAGGGTAAGTCATCTAACATTTGCACTTCCCATATCTTTGTTTTCAAAGATACGTCAAGGGTCAAAGTTAATTAGTGCCATTCACATAGTTAACAAAATTTGTACTATTTTGCAAATTTTTTGTAGGTATATCACTTTCATCTTTTTTAAACAGAACTACTCTTTCTTAAACACTTACAATGATAGGTTTCATTAAAAATACAGAGACTGTATTCAACATTGTTCACAGTCATGGACAGTAAAAACAAAACAAAAATATGAAAGCAAATCCTTTAACATATTAATAGAAATAGAAAAAGGTAACATTAATGAGATGAATATTACTTACAAAGTATGTTTTTTTATTAACGTTTATCATTACAATATAATAGTTCATTATTCTAAGCAAAATGAAAATGATTTCAACATGAATTAAAATAAGTGTTTAGACTCGGGCTCGTCAAAGACGTCTTGAAGCTCGACTTTTCAATCTCGAAGTGTTGCACTAGATAGTCGAAGCAATATCTCGGATTGAACGTTGACAGATGAAGGAAGAAAATATGAAATAGGTTGAACAGAAAGACCGTTCTTCCTCTGTGAAGTGGTTACGTCGTTAATTTTATGACCACTTCGAAATCCGGAACGAACTCGGAGCAACTCGGAGATACTCGAAACGTTCCCAGCTTTCGGAGCACGGTTTGGACAAGTCATATTGTTATTTCTGATTATCAGTGTATTTTTTTGTATCTATTAAAAAAAGTCGTGAACAGTTCAGCTTCAATTTGATTGAATTCACGTGGATTTAAAAAACGCCCAAAAATGTTACTAAAAGTGTTATTTATATTATACTTATATAATTACTAAAAATATTGAATATTACATATTTTAGGCATTGCATATTTCTTTTTAGTTACAGTAACTCAAGTTTCAGAGATGAAATCTGACTTTTTGAAAGTTAAGGGAATAGTTATAAATATATATGTTTCAATGGCTTTTAACACGTTAATAAGAATTGTTGACACCGATAAAAGATTTTCAGAAACGTTTGGAGAATACCACAAGCGGACAACTTTACCCCAAATTTAGGGTAACTGGCAAAAAGTAGAATTTTAGCCTTCACTAATGAGACAGCTATGCACTATGTATATACACCGTCTTTTTTGTTGTTTGTAGAAACGCTACATTTTTTCAAATAAATTGGTGCAACTTATTAAAACATTTTTGAAAATTAGTTGACTCAGCAATTTTTTGGTTTGCAAGAATCTACCTATTAACACGGTTCTTGTCGAATTAAATGAATAGCAATGTTTTGTTGTTTCTTTGTAGATGTTACATATTCTCAGTATTATATAATTTTTCTGTAAACAAATTTTTCTAAAAAATTCTCTTCTTTTTGGATGAAAAATGCGTTTTTATTATTATTTCTTTTGATTAGTATTACTAGTAAGAATTAAAAAATGTAATATTTTGCAAAACTGAAATATTCAAAATGTCATTTCCTGAATTATTTTCAAATTTCATGAATCTGTCTCGTTTAAAGATAAACTTCAATTGTTATCTATCAAATGATCAAATTATTATCTGACATTATAAACATCGTTAAACATTATAGTCTTATTACTTTCATCTATTCTGTGACTTATATAAAATAAAAAATAAGTATTATTTTATTATTTGAAACTGTACGCTTAACATCAGTTATTCATTCACCTACGAATATGTGTATGTACGCAAAAAGTTAGCATAATGATTGAAACAAACAAAACGCACAAAGTTAAAATAGAAAAAAAGAAATAAACATTTTAGTGAAATCATTCATTGCTGTATAGCAGATATGCTTCGACGTACGCGAGTAACACGTTTCTCCAAGATGGAACCACCTCGGATGGTTCACCTGACTTCTGGCGTCTCAAATTATTTAACGAGAGCTATGCTGTTCACAGATATCAGGGCTACACGCAGTGGTGGTGTGTCTATTGTTGGGTGCAGTGGTACTGGTTGTTGGTTTAGTCCAACTTGCCCCGGGTGCAACAACCACCGACCATAGACTTGCTCTCCTCGTAGCGGGCACTATTTTGCTTCTCTTAGGTAAGCTGTTTTTTCTTAGTTCATATTAACTGCACGAAATTAAAAATTTTGTCTCTACATTTAATATTAACCAAATGAATATTCATAAGGTGTTATTTCTGGTAGGTTCTTATGTTATTTTGTGCTTGGTTTTAGTAAAATGTCTAACAAACTCACATATACATTATATGTTGTACGTATAAAATTTAATTAACGATGTAGGGTGAAATTTAACTTAGAATTGCTATTAATGCTTAATTACATTGTTTGCAATATTTTTGTCCTTTCTGCTTGTTTTGCTCTATGAGAAGTGTACGTTTTAATTTAAACTAAATTAGTAATATTTTAATGCTTGTTAGATACAATTATATCTTATTTACACTTTTAAACTGTTATTTTTAGACGCCTCAACGAACAAGCATGTTATTATTTTTCCGATGTTTTTATACAATCTTAAATGGCGCCATAGATATCCTTTCTTTCACATACGTTAATATAGAAAAGCATATCTCTGACAAAAATGATTTTATATATCACCGTCAATATTTGAATAACTATTAAAATTAAAGACAACAATATGTTCTAAAACGGACAACAATAATATGTTCTATAAATAAATAAGTAAAATCAATAAAGTAACAGAAACGACTAACAATTACATTTTACGCAGACTTTAGAACCGATAAATGCACAGAGCCTCATATATGACACCAGGCAAAAGTCTGGATATTTTTTCAATTTTTTCTAGTCGGCTATAAAAACAGGGTGTGAAGAAAAGATCGTCCTGGCGAGTAATGCAAGCACCCACGCAAAATGTCCGATCAAGCCTGGCCCCTCGAGGGCCTCGAACTTTTCAATGCAAATTTATTACTGTAACCGTTAGAACAAAGTAATAAAATTTACTTAGTTACTTTAACAATAAAATTTTTTATTTGAACAACATATAACTTTTCCATCAATGAATACTGACATGCAAAATCATTATACCTGGACAAGTGGTAGAGAATAATAGATAGTAGGATGCTATCAATTTATACAGAAAAGGTTAACGACGTAGACATTTATTTAATTAAGTAAGGGTTTTCCGAGGACAGTAAAATTTCACCTCTGAACTTCATCTATTAATTGAATAAATATCTGGTTGATTAATATTTTCGATAGGGTATGTGCATTGCATTTAAAACTGAATAGCGTTTTTAGTCGCGTTAAAGGTTTCAATTAGTAAACTTCATGAAATATAATCGTAATCATTTATTATCTGAACCAAACTGCAACTAAAAATTGTGTTCTATGATAAAGTTTGATCTTATGAACATTACAATATACTCAAATTATGTGAGACATGTGTCATCATTTTTTCTGTGTAGTTTTTACACTATTTTGAAAATAGAGTAAAAAAAGGCTTACGAGAAAGTTTCATTATAGTACAGGAGATAACAGAAGATTCACAATCAGACCATAAAAATTTAGAACCACTTATTCAATATTGCAAATCGAAACATCCACAACATTATGTACTTAACTCTAAAATGAAAGACATTAAAGTATAACGTCACATATGCTCGTTTGCACTACGCAACAAATTAGGGTGGGTCTGTATGAATAATCCCTCTAATCAAGAAGCATTTTTAATCTCTTTTTAAAAAGTAAAAAATTGTACGTAATTATTACCGAATTTCTTCCCTGTTACCATCTGAACTTGATACAATAGAAATTGAAAGAGAAATATTTAAGTGATCTAACACTTAATGCTTAAGGGTAAGAGATTGAAACTTTTCAACCATGAAACTTCTAACTTTAAACATAGAAATTAAGAATTTTAAGCATTTGTAAACCAATATTTAAAAGTAAATATTGTTTGCGAAATTGAATAGAAAAATAAAATATTCATAAAATTCGCATATTTTATTTTTGGAGAAGAGATAATATCAGACTTACTTTTTGTAATTATTGGAATATTAACAAAACTGTGGTTTAAACTGGAATGTTAGAAGTGAAATTTTACAGTCAATTAATTCTTGAAGTCTGACTCGTCCAATAACTGGTTTATTTCGTATTTTTGCTGCCAAAATGTACGTGAAAGCGTAGTTAAGATCACTTTTCCGCTACTTAGATTTTGATCATCACAAAAACCGTCTTAAAACCACTTCCAGTATCAGATTTACCTCTCTGCAAAATTTCATGAAAAGATATTCAATAGATTTTGTACGATGACACAACATACATAAAATGAATAAATAATACACATTTTAATCCATCCCTTATTGCGCGGAAGTGACAACATGAATTAAGATGATCTTCGAGACGAGGTATGAAATATGAAACGATGTTGATCAATACGGAACATCTTAAAAAAAAATTTGTCGTTTCCAGAGCCTTCATAGATTAATCACGTTACTTCAAGCTATTCATTCAACGTAACTCAATTACTGTCACTTAGTGCCGTGGCTGGAATAAAAATCGTGGCGACTGTTTGGTTTATGTAAGAAGAAAATGTTGCAGGGATGTCTTGTTTTCTCGAAAGCTTCATCGCTTTCAGTTATAGATTGACATATTACATGTATAACACGTTAAAAAATTACCACGTCGTAGTCACAATAATTCTGGTCAATCAAATTAAACAAAGAATTGACTTTGATACAGATCTTTCAATAAACAATTGGTTGTATTTACTTTTGCAGAATATTTCTTATTTATTTTTCATGTCTAATTTTCTAAACTCGTTTTCTTAGATAAGTGTTTTACAAATTGTCGTATTTTTAAGTATAATTCGAAATCAAATTTTTTAACTATTTTCGTACTGTTAAAGTACGGTATAATTGATGGTGGAGACTAAGGGTTTCCGTTACAAAAAACAGTCTTAGTTTCGCCGTGGATCGTACTTTCACCCACCCTGACTTTCGTCTTCCCCTTCCACAGGAAAGCGCGCTAAGGGCGCACTGGAAGGGAAGGTCAGAAGGAAAAGAATATTTTTCCATTCAGCAGTTCAGTAAAAATAGTTAACCAGATCAGTTGGTTCAAGTTAGTTAGTTCAGACGGAACAGATAGAGAGTAAAAACTTCACGCACATACAATTACACATCCATACACGACACCACACATTAAGACAAATAAATAGTTTTCCAAGAATCACCTTGGATTTCATTTTTTCCAATTCAATTTTTTCCTATTGGGTGGTCCTTCAGGCATTAGACTGCACTACTGCGCAATACCTTAGGAGCATTACAGCTCCTTTACAAATGAATAATTTTGATAATTTAAAACTGCGCCAATCTATGTAACATGCGCAAGCGCAGTATGCTTTTCCTACTTCTGACGCCATATTAATTTTTTTATTTCGATTATTTAGGGAACATGTATTCATATCTACTTATTCCAATATAATACTGTTTTCGAAAACAGTCATACATGAAATATTTCAGATCAAGATTCCATTTCACGTTCTATTTATATACATTTAAGTTAAATGTCAGAACCTTATTCTTCTATATGTTGGATACTGAAGTTGATCGATGATTACATGTATAGGAAATGTTCAAAATCATATCCCTCACTCCATATTTCATAGTCATCGAAGAGTACATAAGGAGCATCATTTTTAACAATTATCAATTTTTGATAATCTTGAGAAAATAATATATCTTTTTTACCTCTAATCTACGATGGTATGAAACTGAAATGTAAATATTAACATTTCTTTTCTTAATCTGTATCTATATATTGATATTTTAATAATTTAACAATTTCTATGAATACCGCATTATATGTACATTTACTTTTAAACTATGAATGAAGTGGAAAAATAAATAACTTAATACCGAAATGTCAACTTATATATATGATTTTGAACCATGACAAAATAACAGTCACTTCGTCAAAAGTAACACAATTTTGCAATATAAAATGTTGCAAAATATAGAAGAATATAAAATATAGAAGCCTGAAAGCATTGTTCGTTCTGTTGTCAAAGTTAAAATAGTGCCTTCAAAAGTTACTGTGCCATACCTTAAGAGCATTACAGCTCCTTTATACATAGATTATGTACGTATACATATAGAATATAGTATATCGAATTATTTTTTGTGCATTATGTTATATCTGTTACAAAAAAACTGTATTTATAAGCTGACTAATGGTCCTTCTTTTGAGAGCGTAGTCTTTTTGTAAGTTCCTCTCTCAAAAAGTGTCCTCCGAATCGTCCTCTTTTTCCACATTTTTGAAGATTAATCTTTAAATTTTCATATTCGAGCGATGCCGAGCCAATCCGTCGTGAGTGATCTGACCCGTTTGTATTTGACACGACCATTCAAAAATTTATTTATTCGCGTTCAATTTACAGTCCTGGAACGAATGCAGTAGTTGAAAGAGTTTTTTCAATTGTTAATGACTTTTGGATAAGTGAGAAATCGAAACCGAATATTGATAGTTTAGCTGCAGCGCTGGCTATAAAATTCAACATGGAGGATATTTCTATCTCAGATATTTTTAATATATCGTTAGAAGGTGATGTATTGAAAAAAAAAATATGAATTCAATGAACAAATACCTACATGTTTAAATAAAAATTAATAGGCATTAAACATAATTACAGTATAAAATGTTATAAATGTTTTGATTAAGCATTTAACGTATTATAGTGTATTATTATTGCAGGTAATAAAATGTGTTTTTATTTCCAATTAATTTTTCTTAAATTTATTTGTAAAAAAATTACCTTTGTTCTTACCAAAAAAATAGTTACATTCATCGAACTTATGATTATCATAACAATTGTAAATTTATTTTTGTCATAATGATTCATTTTACGGCAAAATAGGACAAGATATTGGCAAAAATCCTTGAAATACATTCTTGCAAAATGTTCGTAGAAGACATCCTTATTTCTACTCTATGGCGTTTGCTTCGAGATTTATCCTATTAGTAGAAGGCCGGAAGCAATAACTGTTGTTCCATATATTCGGATTTTGTGCACTGAACGTGGCATGAAGTTTCAAGGATACTTATTAATATCCGACGGTGTCTGGGTCGTATAGTCGAACCTTGCTTATCCGAGCTAATATGGAAGCAAACTAGTTTCAGATCAGAATATTTAATTGAATTTATAACGAAATAAGTGACCATTCAAATAAATAGCTTAGAAGAACTAAATTCATAAAAATGAAATAAAACAATTTTTAAATCTTTATGTATTGCATATAGCTTTCTAAATACTATTACTGTTTCATTTTTCTATTACCTTCCATAACTTAATGTAAAATATGGCACGATTTGTGAATCCACTGTTTGCAGAAATGAAAATTTTCAACATGATGTATTAAAAATAATTTAAGTAATTTTGCAAAACATCCTTTGAAATATTTATTCCACAATTTTTTCCATATGCTGAATAATCGAAATTGAATCAAATCGAAACGAAACCGTTATCAATATTGCGTTTTTTCCTCGCGTAAGCCAACCCAATAACGGTTTGACTCATCAAGATAATCTAAATGAAATTTTTATCTCACAAAAAAACAAATTTCTATTCATGAAATGTATAATTTCACAAAAAGGTATGAATTTTTCTTCAATTTCTATCCACGTTTATTTTAGTAAATGGGAATCTTGCGTTCTTCTTTACGCTTTTAAATCTTCATGTATCAATTTTGTTCTCACAATACGATAATTTTAAGATGCATCTGTCAATAATATTTATTGAAACATTCGATTTGTTTTTTATTACAATCAATGATTTAGTTGAATAGAAAGTGGCTCGAAGGACTCTTCGTTAGTTTCGAGGAAGCAACTTCGATCGATCTGGTCGTTTCTTTTTAATATAATTACGTCTTTCAGTAACGAAGTCTGCAACTGCGCTTCTATAATAACCAATCTTTTCACAATGTAGCCATAGCCTCTACTTTCAATACGGAAGATGTCAATCGTCGCAGTTTTCGTTTCAGAAAAGTCTTTTCATCATATTTTGTTTATCCTCTTTATGCGATACAGTTATCTTTTAAGGATTCCAAATAAAATATATGACATGAAAAGAAGATGAACAATGGTATTATTGTTGTTTTTATAAAAATAATTGGTATTGTAACGGTTGAGTCTTCACACTTTCACTTTCAATCAATTTAGTAGTGACACCATTTTTATGTAATCACATGAAATTATATTTATGCATATAATCAATTTAGTTATTTAAAATTCTATTATACAGGCTTTTACCAATGTGGTGATACTCTTCTGAAGAGTTTGTGATTTTACATAAGAAATGACTTGAAAATGTAGAATATAAATGTTTGCATTTGTTATTATTTTCTAAAAAATCAACGTTTTTAATATATTTTTAATAAATAATGTAACTTTTCACCTTATTCTTGTCGTTAGAGTTCCAAAATTTAACAGATGAGAAACACATCTAAAAATTAATATAATATTTCTGTTAACTTAAGAAAACTGCAAAAATAAAAGCAGAGAAAAAATAACCATAAGAACTTTCATATATTAAAATAATAAAAATACTAATTTAAAAAAATTATATGATACATGTATCTGTCAGGTACATTATGGCCACATAAGTTGAAAATACTCACGCACCTAACGTATTAAACAAAATAATATGACATCATGTTAACAATAATAGAAATATGAGAAGCATATACAGTACCATTCATAAGTATCCGAACGCTTGGTTTTGTTACATAAAACATAATTAAACTTTGTACGAAAGGTATTTAGGGTTATCATATCATTTGTAATAATTATTATCTTTTTTGAGGTGTCATAACGTAATAGAATTAATTTTTAAGTACAAATTATACAATGAGAGTGTGAAAGTAAAATTCATGTCCAGAAATAAAAAGTCCAAACTTGTGAATCTAATGGAACGCTTTCGATTCTAAACAAAATTTTAATTTCTACTGTGTTTCATTTCTATAGTGCAAACATATTCAGAGGGTTCTTCGATATGTTTCAAGTGTTTGTAAACTGTTGGTAGACGTTTAGGTTCCCTCAATGGAGATAAAAATGGCGGTAACGCTACGCACTCGACAGTTTTGGTTTAGTTCGTCTGTAGCTTCCTTTCCATTGAGATACGAGTTCCAAACGAGAATTAGCAATCGAAAAACGTTCCAGTATTCCGACCTTCGCAGGAAAAAAATCGATTTTAGTTATTGTTGCAGATACTTGAATAACTTTCTTGCAACACGAATGCATATTTCGCTTGTGTCCGGATACTTATGGACGGTAGTGTACATATATGTGGTATCAGCAAAATAATTAGCAAATTATATTGAATTATATAATTTTATCCCTTGATAATAGAGAGAATCTTAACATTTAACGATTAAATTTTGAAGATGTTTTGCATTTGCGAATTATATTCAATATTGCAAAATTCAGACATTGCGCAGTTGATATAAAGAAACGCTATGCTCAGCAGTTAGCAAATAATACAAAGAAATGCAACGTTCAATAATTGCCAGATTATAAATAAAATCACTTGACAATAAATTATAATTGAAAATTTTGCTATATGACAATCAAAGTACGTTATACTGAAATATGAGGATATGTTAATAACTAGCTATTTAACTCGGAACGGATAATTATTAATTTGGCTACTATGACTAACTCATCGATCGTCTATTAATCAAAATTATTAACTTCACGCTACTCGGAACAACGAGCTTTGGAAATCACGTTGCTATATAGAGAGCCTTGTGAACTACTAGGTCATTAAAATTAGAGCGAACTGCGAGAATCTGACGGTAGAAACAAAAACTTGATGAAATATGAATGTAGATATAAAGTCACATTTAATATTCGGACTTCGTAATACTCCTATAATTATTATACACAAAAAAAGAATTATTTATATAATACAGTTACTTCACAAAACCAGAAAATATATAAAAAATTTATTTTCAGCTATAACCGTTCAATGTGTGGTACATCTGAAATGAAAGGCTATCATATTTACGCGTTACAGTAATATTCGAACACTTTATGAAAAATATTGAATTTATACATGAAAAGCAAGAAAAACTACAATTGGTAGTGCCGTTAGTTTCTACAAAAGTTAGACTTTCTACACAAAAGCTCGTGTTTCCGCGAGCAGGATTTAGCGCAATAGGAATCAAAACTTATGAGAGTCCGAAAATGCCATATAAGTGACATCTTTCTTAAGTTAAAATCGAAAAGTGTCTTCTCTTTTAATAAGTCTGGTTAACATGGTTATACATTATATTCATCATACGGTGTCCAAAATAAAAGATACACAATTATATTCATACAAGAAATGTCTATATTATTAAAACTATTATAGTAAAATCAGGAAAATGACTGAAAGTTATAAAATTATACAAAGCAATCAACTAACCAATCTAAGTGTCTCATTTATTCTGTGACGTGTTACCCCATAGTCAGCACAAGAATGCCTCTTTGGCAACACCTTGGTTGTGGACATTGTAACAACAATCACATCTAAGGACATGTCATTCAATGCGTCACCTAAATCCCTTAAACTCTGAACTTGTACGCAACGCAATAGTCATACTTTGTTAGTCATTATATTCACTCTTAATCCCTCCACACCTACAAAACCAAAAGACATAAAAGTCCCCTGACTCTTTTTGGACACACAATTTTTACCCGAATTCGAAATGAGCTACTTCAACGTACAATATTAATTGTTACAAGTAATAAAATGCTACAGATAGAAACAAATCGTAAGTGTTATTTAAACTCCTTTCTGTCCTCAATGTCACCATGGCCCTTGATGACTATTCACTATTCTTCAGCCTCATAAAAATATCCTTTGCAACCAGAAAAATACTCTGACAAAATTCACATAGCCTGTTCACTCCATTCGCAGCTATATAAACTTTCTAACGCTATTATTAATGCTTTCGACATAAAAGATCATGAAAATGCTATGAATGTTTTCTACCTCTGGTAAGATTACCTTTCCTCTATTTATTATTCTTTCCATAAGTCTAAACTATCTTTAAAATGTAACAAAAAGCACTCAAGTGAGCAATTTCTCGTGGCCATGTAATCGAGCCTTGCTCTTGGGGCTACCTACAAACCAACCGAATATCTCCGGTCTCCAAATAAGTTCTACATCGGAATTGTTTTTTTAACGATTTTGTGTCTATGCTTGCTCTGTCATTGCTGTTCTGGGAGCTATCTCGTTGTAGGCTATAGCTGCCTGAATAGCAAGGACGTCTTATGGGTAGGTCTAATCTAAACTTCCAAACGTGTTCAGATATTTTCAATTCTTTTTTGCAGAAAGAAGAAAGTATGGTAACACTTATTGCATTATGTGTATTATCACTGCGTGTATATGCTAGTACAGAGGTCGGCAATCTTTTGAGTCGGAAGAGTCAAAAATTACAATTTACAAAATTACAAAGCTTTTAAAGAGCCACAAAATTTTGTCTTGCTAACAATAAATAGTACTGGTATAAATAAAGTTCTTTGATAAAAAAAAATAATCTATTTTTTCTTATATATGTAGTGTTTTTCACAACAAAGTAGATAATATACATATATATGGCAATGTTAGATAATGAGTTTTTTTTTTGATAAAATAAATAATATTTGCGTATGGAACTGAAGAGCGTGGTAATTTGATGCATTGCAATTCCAGCGATTCGTAATTCAATGCGTTGCAATTCCATCGCGTGGTAATTCGATGCGTTGGAATTCCAGCGCGTGGTAATTCAATGCATTGCAATTCCAGCGCGTGGTAATTCGATGCATTACAATTCCAGCGCGTGGTAATTCAATGCGTTGGAATTCCATCGCGTGGTAATTCGATGCATTGCAATTCCAGCGCGTGGTAATTCGATGCGTTGGAATTCCAGCGCTTGGTAATTCAATGCATCGCAATTCCAGCGCGCGGTAATTCAATGCATTGCAATTCCAGCGCGTGGTAATTCGATGCGCTGCGATTCCAGCGCTTGTTAATTCGACGCGTGGTAATTCAATGCATTGCAATTCCAGCGCGTGGTAATTCGATGCGTTGCAATTCCAGCGCTTGATAATTCGATGCATTGCAATTCCAGCGCTTGGTAATTCGATGCATTGCAATTCCAGCGCGTGGTAATTCGATGCATTGCAATTCCAGCGCGTGGTAATTCGATGCATTGCAATTCCAGCGCGTGGTAATTCGATGCGTTGGAATTCCAGCGCTTGGTAATTCGATGCATTGCAATTCCAGCGCGTGGTAATTCGATGCATTGCAATTCCAGCGCGTGGTAATTCGATGCATTGCAATTCCAGCGCGTGGTAAATCGATACATTGCAATTCCAGCGCGTGGTAATTCAATGCGTTGGAATTCCAGCGCTTAGCAATATTAGATAATGAGTTTTTTTTTGATAAAATAGATAATATTTGCGTATGGAACTGAAGAGCCGCAGCTTTACATCCAAAGAGCCGTATGTGGCTCACGAGCCGCAGATTGCCGATCCCTGTGCTAGTAGACAAAATTAAGCACCCTTGTAGAGCAAAAGCGTTACAGTAAAACATGTAAATATTGTATATAGGTAAATTAGCTTATAAGAGAAAATGTATTTTTCCGTACGCCGCATATCCACCGTACCTCGGGTAGGCCATGTAATAAAAAACCTTTGTACTCGGTAACACTCACCCGTGATTGGACAGACGTGGACGACAAAAGCCATACAAATACCGGCAAAAATCATACTTAAGGCAGTCGTGTTTTAGGAAAGAAATAGTACGCAACTTCTCATCCTTGAAGTAGCCGGATCTTAGCAGACCAGGCCCTCCATTACTTTCATAAAATAATTTTAAGAAAAAAAATACGCCGACTTCGAAATGCACTAAAAAGTATTAAATAATTTCTATTTCCTAATGAAGTAATTTCTATTTCATTCAATCATACAATTACGTAACAGAAATGAATGAAACCTATTTACTCGTTAGGTAGTATATTAAATACATTTCAACCTTTTCGGAGGCGGCGCAAGATCTAATGTACTTTACTTTTCAACTTTTTTGTCTACGTTTTACTATTATTGCTTTAACGTGAAATTTACTCGCTCGCTCAACGTTGTTAGGTTCGGTGCGGAGCCAGACCTAGTACTCAATTACTACTATTTTCTATAATTACAAATAACAGTTTATTATTAATAATGACGACAAAAATGGACAGGTCTGACGTACATAAAAAGATATTATAGATACTCACTGATGTGAGACTTTCTTACCATCAATTAGACCATTAACGAGAACTTATAATATTTCTTGATTCAATTGCAACTATGTATTGCTTTAAAACTGAATCCTTTAAAATAATAAATAAATAACTGATTCCATGCTTTTTGAATGCATTCTAGAATAAACGGAAAACTTATTATACATATATCAGAGTCAGCATGGAAAAAGATTCGAGAAATAATTAAAGGCTTTACTATAAAATTTTTAACGCTGAAAGTAACATGAAAGAAGAAAGTTGTTCGCAGAAAGGGAATTAATTAAAAATGATGAATCTTCGTCTTTTTCGGAATCAAAAAATTCATTCAGAGCACGCTTTTATACATTCTAGATAAAAAATTTACTACCATTTTTCCTGAAAATGATAAAAAAGTTGTGAAACGGATGGTTGAAGGTAGGAATATGACTATATTTGAAACTCATTCATTCACAATTTTACCGTTCCGTTATATTCTTTTATGATTCGTACATAAATAATTTAGCAACATATATATAATATTATTATTACGTACCAAGCATTATTTACCAAAACTGTTACACATAAACTCATTCGAGAGGGCGATTCTTTTGAACAGGGTCCCCAGATTTTTCTCATTATATTGTTCATTTTTAATAAAAAAACTTGTTTACTATGGAAATAACCCAATTCATAAACGAATTCGCATAAACATGATGATTGCACACCGTATATGTACTTCGCTCCTCAAAATATTTTTATTGCAAGAAGCGGATTGAACACCAAGTGTGCAATGTAAGATAAAATAAAAATGTATCATCATAATTAATAAACGCTTATTTCAAAAATACTTAGTTAATATAAAAAGGTACATATCGCTGGAATTCAATTTCTTATTTATTCGAGGATAAAGATTTATTCGAGTATACTTTAGATATATGTGTATGGTATTTAATTTCGAAAACGTGTTAACCAGAAGATGTGCACACACTTTTAAATCGTGTTTCAATATTAACGATGTTACATTATAAGCGGCAATTGAGTGCAAAGCTTTAAATTTTTATGTAGCACTTCAGCAAGTTCTTTTAAATGTGGTCTGAATGTGAGCAGAAATTTTTCCTTCATACAACAGGATTTTGTGAAGTGGTGAAATCAACTAAAACTAGGTAGAGATTTACACTTAGTTTTTCCATTTCCTAGCCAAACTCATCAAACAGGAAGTGGATACTTTTCTACTACTTGTTAATATTTATAAAATATTTCTTTTGTCTTAAGTTGTCTTTACTTTAATATTCTTTTTTAATATATGTGAAAAATGTAGGCATGGTATCGTAATTATTGGATATCCCTGATTTTTCTTGTAATTGATATATGCTTGATTCCACTATCTCTTTACATTCTTTGCAAATTCGCTTCTTAGCAATCTGTATTAATTGGTTAACCCTCTGTTTAGGCACACTATTAGTTTTAGAATATAGTACCGTAGTGAGGGGTGAGACCTTCGGTTAGTTCCTTTACCTGTAACAACAATAACGCCCAAGAAGTCGTTGCATTCTATCGAATATTTCAATTCATTGCTTTACATCTGATTGCCAGAAACCTTAATTTTAGTAATAGAGTCCGTTATTTCCAGTTTCTATTTATGTTGAGGTACTGCCTGGTTTTATTACTTGCTATGGTCATTTTTTGGGAAAACTCAGGGTCATCATACGTCACTCCAGCTTCCATTTCCATTCTATTTTGTATAGCCAATAGAAATTAAGAATTGTTTCCCTCACCCTTATTTTGTAAAAACTGTACGCGTATACCGCGCTTTCATGTTCGTAAAAAATATACATCCAACTTTTAACATTAGCAACAGCAACATCTCGTATTAGTTTTACATAGTCTCCAAGTTTAGAGTGGTCCTTCGAATAAGGAAATAATTATATAGTAAATTTAGTCGGCACACCATGTACAATATACAACAAGGTTTGAACGAATTTATTTTCAACCACGAGCGGTAACACGCAAAATAACTGATAATTGATCATTACTAGTATTACACATCTGGTGTGCTAACGGTTTTATAGTCTCGGAAATCAATTGTGTGTGCAATTGGTCTCGAATGGGTTAATGTGTAACAATAATAAAAAATAATGATTAAATACTGGCAGAAAAATGAGAAATAATGACAAAAATTCACGTGTCATTGAAACAAGTTATTTATGACATAATTCTGATGTTCTAATCAGGAACTGTCAATTTCTGTTGTAGGCATTTATTTAATTGAATAACGCATTTCCGAGAACAGTATAATTTTGGCCCTGAACTCGACCTATTAATTGACTAAATATTTGCGTGGTCGATCGATATCTTCGATCGATTAAGTATGAGCATTACATTAAAATTGAATAGCGTTGTTAGTCCTGTTAAGCATTTCAATTAATGAAATATAAACGTAATCATTAATTATCAAAAACCAAATTGCACTATTCTAGGAGAGATTAAAATTATAGTAATTTGAAACTAAACTATTGTAAATATAATAAAATAATCGTCAAGACAAAAACAATTGTAATATTACTATTTATGTAGGATCGGGGAATTAATCGATGATAACGGATTAGCAAGTTTTTTGGGAAAACAATAACGACGGTTTAATAACTTAACAGAATGGATAACAGAAAAATATAACAAACAACAATACTTTAACAACCACGGACAACGCTTGGACAAATTTTATACGATTTTTCGGTCCTCGCGACGCCACCGTTTTCCTCCTTCGCTGTTAGTTCCCGCGTAAAGGGAAACAAATTCCATCCGAATCTTTATCTTCCCGCTAATTTTTCGCGCCAACTTATAATAACGCCGAATTATCTTGGCGCCAATTGCCCGCGTTTCCCGCGCGCCCGATCGTATTCGACGCAACTCGGACAAACCAATCCCACATTTATGTTATGCAAATAGATGCATTAAATAGTAAGATTATTACAAAATTTGCGTGACTCAACAGTTATAACAATTACAAGTCATATACGCAATTTAGATGCACGAAAGTGGCGATTTATATCGGACTTCTTTCCGGATTTAAATGTTCGTGACCTTTGCTTGTGTACTTACGGAACTTATCAGTTGAAACAAGCTCCTAATTATCATATCAAGAATTCAAATAACGACAGTGATTTCTATATTATTGTTGTAAAAGGAGTTTGAAGAATTGGCTGGAATAAATAACAAATTAATCTAGATTGTATGAACAGTATTTTATGTAAAAGTTAGTATACACCACTCAAATGGTGTATACCATTATGTTATGTGCTAATGGATAAACATAAATAATAAATGGTATAGTAAATGATAAATGATACAAGCATATAATGAGATTGTTGGATATACCTTGAATTATTATTTAAAATTTATCGGTTTGCTAGTATTTCATTCGAGTATAAAACAGAAGAAAAATTTGATCAACGAGATAAAGACGATAAATGTTCAAGTTATGAATTACAAAAAAGAAGATGACTGAAATTACTTCATAATACAAAAGACAGTACCATCTTCGTCAAATAAGCATATCTTGTCAATAGTTTTCCTTTTGTATTCAAGTATAGCTACAGGGTCGCTAAAGTTCGAACCCACCCTGTTATTTCAGAAACGGCTTTAAGTATGGAAAAAAATTTCAGACAACACTTGCAGGATATAAGATGGTTGCAATAATTTCACCTTGGATGGTTGGAACAGTTTCTTAAATAGAACTCATTTTTATTGCATATTCTTGTACTCCTCATCCAGACGTTTTCAAAACACTACCTGTTTGTTCTTCGTGCAAGTCATTTCCAAGATATGAAGCTTCAAGTTGACATATCGTCGGCATTCGCATTATTCAAGATGTAGCGCAGAGTTTGCACGATCAGATTTACGCCATTTATGTGTCAACTTTGAAGCTTAATATGTTAGGAATGATTTAAAGAAAAAAACAAATGTATGTAGTACTTTGAAAACGTCTCGACGAGGGTTACAAGATTATACAATAAAAAGTGAGGAGTTCTATTTAAGAATCTGAAGATGACATTTGTCACCTTCAACTGACCATCCACGGGTAAATTGTTGACACTGTTTTATGATTATCCTGATATCCCACAATTTTTGTTTGAAACAGTTTCCCATATTTAAAACATTTTTCCATATATTTCCATATTCCCGAAATGTAAGGAAGAGGATGGACTTTAGAGAGGCTCTGTTACAATCTTGCAATGCCAATAATAAATAATGATGCTAGAAAGGGAACTTAGCCGATAGAATTTTTTCATTACTTAAGCTATACAATTTATACATTTATAACTACAATTTGACTAACTAGTTTATATAAAGTAAAATAATTTATACATTTGGGTAATTAAAATAGCCTTTTGATGGTTGCAACCTTTGTTAATTATTCCGTATTCGATTTCGTAATCTACTGAAGAAATGCTTCAGCCTTTCAAAGTAATATATAAAGGTTATGTTCTCGCTATAATAATCATCTTTGGTGCGCAAAATTCACACAATGTTGGTTTATATTGTCTGTGCGCCTCCTTCTTGTTAAGTATTGAAGAGACTGTTTCTTTGAGGATGGTAGACTGAAGAACTGCTTCGAGGAGAGATTACGTTCTGTTCGTTTCAATGGCTTATATTCTTACGTTCGGAAAAAGAAGTTTTGCTTGTGTCGAATTTTTCCGTTTCTTGTCAACAACCGAATCCCGCTCTTATGGTCTCCGACACAGCGAAGAGGCATTTGAGTTTATCTGAAGATAAATGCACATACGGCGAGATTTAGACAAGGTCTTACAAAGAGCTTTGCAACTTTGTGTATCGACAGATTTAAATGTCCTGTTTATGGAAATATGGGATTGTAAAGGTAGATATTCAGTAGTGTTTTAGATATTTATGACTATGAGTTTCATTACCATAAATACATTTTTATTACCAAAAAATATGGTAGACTTTTGTAGCGTAGCGTATCAGAATCAGGGTTCTATTTCTTATGGATGACAATTTTTCTTTTATTAATTAAACTTTCCTTATTTATTTATTCCACTATAATACCATTATTTATTATCATATCGCTCTGTAATAGATCTTACAAACTGTAAGAGATGGAGTTTGTTTGTGCGCTGAATGTATGTAGTCGTGTATTTTTAATCATCAAAAATTTTTGTTAGTCACTTTGTTTGATTCAAATCAGATGATCAATCGATTAGAGTATAAGAATATTGTCATATTCGAAATTAGCATGGTCGAAAATCTGACACCTATTTTCAACGTTTTAAATGCATTTTTGAAATTTTAGATCAAACGCTTAAGCCAGATCAAAGTGATCAATCGACTGGATAAATAATTCAGAGTAACCATTTTATAGCCCAGGGTCGATTTGCTATATTGATTTTCTTAAAATGGTGAAATTCGAATGTTAAGCGTTACATGAGGTAAAGATTTCGTGACATCCTCACAAACAAAAAACGATGCAATAGTACATGTCGAGAAGATGATTTAATATTTGGGGAACCGAAAAGTAATCAAAATTTTGTTTTTCTGGCGAAAAATATTTATTTATTGAAGAAATCTTAAATGTTAATCAACAAAATAATTTCTATTATTTTCTATCGCTTTTTGACTGCGAAAAAACAATTGTTCGATTCCCTCTTTTAAAAACTGTCCTTCGAATTTTCATAGAAAAACTTTGATGTAATTGAAGAAATTTTGAATACTTTTCGGTATCATTAATATAATATTATTTATTATAATATATTAGTACGTTTTAATATAAATAAAATATTTTACCGAACCTTCAATTATTGTTACATAAGAGAACTTAAAAAGCAGTTACAAAGTAAGCAGTTACTTTGTTAACACTTCGCTGTAAAATCTGAACCAATTATATACTAGAACCGCCTTTCCTTACCGATGTTGAAAATAGAGGAATAATCAATTAAAATTTTCCATCCCCACAGTCCATCTTTACCGAGGTAATGTAAGAAAAGCTTGTTGCTCTTAAGAAGCAGATACTCACAAACTTTTAAGTGATACAAACCTTCAATAGTCACACAGAATTCTTCAATAGTCTCCTTCTCTGATTAACTCATTGTTTTATTTCTTAATAAAGTTATAACTTGTTTGTTGTGTTACTTGTGCCAATTTTACTTAACACCTTCTGTCATCCAAATTCTATTCGATTCGATTCGTTCGTTGTTAAAATTGAAATGCGAAGGATTTGCTTTTAAAATCGCCCTCTAATTTGCTCACGCCTCAACAATCATAAATATTTAAAAAAAGAATGATTATCTGTCCCTATGATGCTATTTTGGCGGTTTAGCTAGAACGATGAAAGAGCTAAGAAAAAATGAGAGGGAGAGAGTGTTTCATCCGGGGCCTACTAGTGGACTTGTCAGTAAGACATCCTAGCAGGCCCTTGGTTTAGACGCGAGGATGAGTACTAGCTTGAGTACTAGCGAGAAAGTCAGGCATCGGTCGTATGCGCCGTCTAGTGGCGATGAACGTAGAAGTGAAACCGCCATACTATATTTCCACAATCAAAACATTCGAATCTGCCAGTAGGCAAACTTCGCACTAAATTAACGATTCCAAGCTTTGCGTTCTCCTTGTTAGGGTCCTACCTTGAAGTAGATCTCGTCGTCTGTACACTGCTTGACATAACTTCCACAAATGTAATATAATTGTACTTCAATCTTGTAAACTTGAAGCAATGTGGACTAAATAAACAATTAGATCAACTACTCTTGGATGATTCGACAACATCTTTAATGGTATTCATATCAGGTCGTGGGATTGGAATCATCGACGTCGGTACTGTATTTATTCCGATAACTGAACATATTTATGGAAGCTATTGGTTTTTATCTTCCTGTACCAAACAATCAATTGTTGACGTTTGGTATCGAGTAACTGTTTTTCGTACACACTGAATGTGAAGAATCGTTTCTGTCATTCTGCAACTGTCGACACTTGATCTCGTTTGTGAAAACTTTTGAAGGCACTATTTTAACTTTGACACCAGAACGATCAATGCTTTCAAGCTTCTATGTTTTGTATTCTTCTATACTTTGCAACATTTTATATTGCAAAATTGTGTTACTTTTGACAAAGTCTTTTTCATTTTGTCATGGTTCAAAATCATACATATAACTTGATATTTCGGTATTCAGTTATTTATTTTTGCACTTCATTCATAGTTTAAAAGTAAATGTACATATAATGCAGGCGGTACTCATAGAAGTTGTTAAATTATTAAAATATCAATATATAGATACAGATTAAGAAAAGAAATGTTAATATTTACATTTCAGTTTCATACTATCGTAGATTAGAGGTAAAAAAGATATATTATTTTCTCAAGATTATCAAAAAATTGATAATTGTTAAAAATGATCCTCCTCATGTACTTCGATGACTATGAAATATGGAATAAGGAATATAATTTTGAACAACATTTCCTATACATGTTATCATCGAACAACTTCAGTATCCAACATATTGAAGAATAAGGTTCTGACATTTAATTTAAATGTATATAAATAGAACATGAAATAGATCTGAAATATTTCATGTATGACTGTTTTCAAAAACAGTATTATATTAGAATAAGTAGATATGAACACATGTCCCCTAAATAACTGAAATAAAAAAATTAATATGGCGTCAGAAGTAGAAAAAGCATACTGCGTTTGCGCATGTTACATAGATTGGCGCAGTTTTGTATTATCAAAATTATTCATTACGTACTTAGTCCTTTAAAAACACAACGTGCTCGTTGACCTCAGAAGTCTACGTGCGTACACCTTTGTCTTTGTACCTGCTTTTCCGTCTAATTACTGACCTAGGAAAACCTGCATGAGGTTTCGAGTGTTTCAACAAGAGGACTAAGGTTAACGACCACTTTGTATTTTTAAAGGACTAGACGTATGTGAGAGCGTACATACATTCCTGTGGCTTTACATGGCTCTCTGTCTGGACATTGACCTACAAGAATTCCCAAAGTGTTAATAACTGCTTTTAATACTGTTTCTACCATGAGATGTCAAAAGACTAATACATCGCCACTAACACAATTTTATACACCATACATTTCTGTAATATCAGAAGTTTTTCATATGTCAGAAAAAATACCTATTCACAACTTCAAGTGCTGTTTCCATTCCCTAAATATGGTTGATTGCCGATAAAAAGGATAGGAGTGAAATATTTTTTCAAAACTACATACATACTGTGTAATTTTTATAAAAGTCGATTAATACTTAGAAAATATTCTTTATAAATATAATACGACATGTGTTACTTGTTCATGTGAAAAGAATTAATGATTTTCGTTTATGCGGTATTTTTAGGAACAAAGGATTTCAGTCTGTCATTGATCACTCATTGCTAAGAATATCCAAAGGTTTCTTCTACTTATAACAGATTGAAGATTTATTACATGGAATGTAAGGTCAAATATGTTCGCGATAAAATGTTTATTTTTCGGTTATTGTTCTTTGATTAAACACTCAGATAAATCATCATCATTCGCTACACTTGTGGAGTTAAACCGAAGGAAATAAACAGTCTGGAATATGTCGCTTGTCAAACACCCTTTTGTTGTATTGATTTTGGCGACATTCTGACATTAGGAGTCTGTCATCACCGACGCCAAATCGATAAAAAACCATGTTTTAGTATCGTTTTCTATAACTTCTGACGCGTAGAGTTGACTAGTTCCACGTTAGAAGCTCTACAACTCATCGTTGATAATATTTGGTCCTCATTGATGTCGGTCGTCGTGAAATTAACTATAATCGTGTTTGGTGTTGTTTTCGATAGATAGTTTCAGGCACGTTTAATCGTTTGGAGCTGTATCTCATTCTTACGCTACCTGTATATTACAGTAGGTACTCTAAAATTATAAATACGATCGCATTCTTGTAAGGTACCTGATCTGTACATCACTAGGAGGGTGTTAACGCTTGTAGTTGAAAATAAATTCGTTCGAGCCTTGTATATTGCACGTGGTGTGCTGACTTTTGTCCTTATTATACTATCTATAACTATTTCCTTACTCGAAGGACCACTCCAAACTTGGAGATTATACAAAACTAATACGAGATGTTGCTGTTGCTAATGTTAAAAGTTGAATGTATATTTTTTACGAACATGAAAGCACGGTATACGCGTACAGTTTTTACAGAATAAGGTGAGGGAAACAATTCTTAATTTCTATTGGCTATACAAAATGGAATGGAAATGGAAGCTGGAGTGACGTATGATGAGCCTGAGTTTTCCCAAAAAATGACCATAGCAAGTAATAAAACCAGGCAGTACCTCAACATAAATAGAAACTAGAAATAACAGAATCTATTACTAAAATTAAGGTTTCTGGCAATCAGATGTAAAGCAATGAATTGAAATATTCGATAGAATGCAACGACTTCTTGGGCGTTATTGCTGCTACAGGTAAAGGAACTAATCGAAGGTCTCACCCCTCACTATGGTACTATATTCTAAAACTAATAGTGTGCCTAAACAGAGGGTTAACCAATTAATACAGATTGCTAAGGAGCAAATTTGCAAAGAATGTAAAGAGATAGTGGAATCAAGCATATATCAATTACAAGAAAAATCAGGGATATCCAATAATTACGATACCATGCCTACATTTTTCACAAATATTAAAAAAGAATATTAAAGTAAAGACAACCTAAGACAAAAGAAATATTTTATAAATATTAACAAGTACTAGAAAAGTATCCACTTCCTGTTTGATGAGTTTGGTTAGGAAATAGAAAAACTAAATGTAAATTTCTACCTAGTTTTAGTTGATTTCACCACTTCACAAAATTCTGTTGTACGAACGGAAAGTTTCTGCTCACATTCGGACCATATTCAAAAAAACTTGCTGAAGTTCTAAATAAAAATTTAAAGCTTTGCACTCACTTGTCGCTTATAATGTAACATCGTTAATATTGAAACACGATTTAAAAGTGCGCGCACATCCTCTGGTTAACACGTTTTCGAAATTAAATATCATACACATATATCTAAAGTATACTCGAGCAGAATCCCATTCACAAACTTCTATTTTTCGACTTCTGTATTTTATCTTGAAAAAATGAGAAGGTAGGAACCAAATGAAGTTGTTATAATTTCCAATTAGTTATGAAGTATCCGTAATTTTTTAACTACGCTTTTCCTATTGAATGGAAATGAAGTTATAGAATAAAGTGTATTCACAGAAATTTTTATTAGATTCATTTTTACGTTTTATCTTTTTTGCAAATGAAAGAAAATTCCAGGTCACATGTATTTATTCCACTTTGGAAAAGATGAAGACATGGCAAGTAGATATCTCATAATGAGTTTGAAGATGAAATTCTCAATTATTTGAGTGAAATTCTATTTTTATATTATTTCTGAAATCAAGCTTTTCTTGAAACTGTTTTGTTTTATTACTTTTTAATTAAAAGTTTAATTTAAAACGTAGTTAAAACTTAGACTATTTAAACGGTATACAATAGTTCATTAAATACTCAGTATTTAAGAACTTACCATTACATATGATAGAATATGTTTTAGCAATTTCAAAAATAATTCGTAACGAATTGTCAAAATTAATTTTCCCAATAAGAACATTTCACATATAAATATTTTATTTTATTTTCACGTAGACTCATTCCTGTTTTGGTTGCATTAATTATTGTCTCTCCATTACGTTATTAATAAGTTACTAACAAAAATTTAATGTCGATTTCCAAGACAACAATTAAATTTTAATTCATAGTTTTTTTGAGGCCTATTATCCCCTTGACAAATACTACATGATTACATTTTATATAAGAATCAATTTTTCGATCATTTTTGTTTTCAGATCTTCACGGATCGAAATTTGTATTATAAAATCATACAATCGGATTTGTGACTAATTATTTTTGCCACTCTATACACTGAATATTAGAACTAACAATGTTTGTACAATAACGCATTGCTGCAGTGAAAATTACAGGAATAACTGACAGTATTTTAATTTCGTTAACAGGAACTAATTTTGTGTCAGACAAAAATATTCATTATCTGAATGCTTGAAATTATACCTTGAATTTAATAGAAGTTCCGCGAATTCGGACATGCCCTATATATAGTTTTGACGTAGTGTATGAACTCTGAACTTTGGGGGTAAATGTAATAAATTGCTTTTAGTTTTCAATTAGTAAAATGAAATAAAATGTTTATACAAAAATAACAACTTACTTCCTTTTTATGTTTGCTACTCGAACCTCGTCAAATAATATTGATTGAAAAAATAATCATTTTTATATTTTGCGGTGAAGTGTCTCAAAAAATATGATCTTTCAAAGTTTTATTATTCGAATACAAAATAACAGTTTAAACTGTTAGTGGGTTGATGCGTAAAATAAAACAAAAAATAAATAGTTCAAAATTAAGTAAATTTATTGTAGCTTTGGTTTATACACATTTAAATATATTTAATAACATGATAATTTATATTGATTGTGCTTATTATATGTATTATTAGTCAGAAGAGTTCATGTAATAATTTCATGTTACAAGTAATCAAATAACTTAAACAAATTATAAATAACTCAAGCAAATTATTGCTTGAGAAAACATCTTCAAAGTTGAAATTCTCAATTTTTTTTCTGAAATCAAATTTTTTGAAAACTGGAGTTAAGAACAAATGATGTGTAGATCTGGATTCAACACATAAAATATTTGCAATGAGCTTTAGTGAAAATAGAATGATCCAAATAGTGAATAATATGATGAATTAAAATATCACCCTTGTGTGGTAAAACGACGTCAAACAAAGCTTCGGTTTCTCATGCTTTGATAAATATGAATAAATCTATAAGTAAAACAAATAACATAGATACGAAATACTAATTTTGGTATGATACTTCCACTTGCAGCCGAAAATATACATAGAATCCAAGAACTTTTTGTTCTATTACTTTTTAGAAGATGTAAAATTGAAATAGGCTTTAAAGAACTCCACACAATTGAAAACACTACAACATTTTCTTTTATATTGATTCAGAATTAACTATCACTGCAAAATTCTTTTTCATAATAACGATAATAGAATGTCCATTAAAATGCTACATTATTAAAATAACAGAGTCTAATGCATATTTACTAATTTCCAGGTATTATTCTGGCGGCCGTAAGATGTTACGTGTTGCACTGTGTACCCTTACCGAGCGAGTCACCGGTGGCAACTCCGCTTCCACCACCGGCAAATGATCAAACTGGACTTCCACGAGGCACATTAGACCTACTGGTAGGCCATCAAAATCAACCAGAAACCGATGCTCTGATGCACACCGACCATCGTCATCAACACCATCAACACCACCATCATCACCATCACGGCAACCACAAGAAGAAGCGCAGCTCTCAATGCTCCCATTCCGATGAAGCCTAATGATCGACATCAGAGAACCGGCCAATTAATCGGATCCAATTAGTCGACGATGAAAGTACATCCGCTGGAAGAGAGAATCTTCCGAAGCGTCACAGACCAAAGTAGAAAACGAGAGATCACCAAGTAGATAAAGCTTTTGGAAAGTAAACCAAAGTAAACCTTGAGAGGAGACATTCATCTCCCGGGACAGTCTGTACATGTATATTATACTCGATTCTTTTATCTTTTGTAACTTTCTATATATACATATATTCATACATATACAGTACATACTATATATATATATGTATATTACGTGTAACACGTAACGTGTACTCAGTTTGAAATATCGCTGAGGAAAGTGCACTTTTCTATCTCGTATGCTAGCTGAGCTTTATCTAACCTCGATATCACTTTATCGGCCACTGATATTTGCTTATAGATGGAAATCGAGTTACCCCAAGTACGTGAATTTACTTTCGGATGTAAATTATCCGGGGTTGAGGAAATTTGAAGGGTGAGAAGCGACAGTAACTCTTGTACGGGCGATCTTTTTAAATCCTTCTTTTTATCCGTTTCCGTTGGGTTGTAATTAACAGAAAGAATATAAAATTAACCGATTAACCGATTAAAATTGAATATTTGATCTACATTTTCGAAGCTTTAAACTGTGGTGTCTGTTGGCTCATTAAAAGAAAAGATGGAAATTTGACCTTTGAGGTCTCACGGTGTGTCCAGTCGTATAAACAATTCAGAGAACCTCTTCATTACGGTTTCTGTCGGTTCATTAGAAGACGTGAAAAATTAATCGCCTCACATGTAACCTTTGGGATAGCTTATTACACGGTTGGCCCGAAAACTAACATTTTACCTGAATTTTATCCAGATATTCTTTTTCATATCTTGTTGCATTTTGGTCATCGAGTAGATGTAAATTGAAGTGTTAGGGATTAATGAACTTGTAGAGGACAAATGAGTGTTACTGTTTTTCCACGACGATAGAATTAAACTGAGACGCGAAATGAAAGGGACACTTCTTGTTAAGCACAAAGCACCCTGCACACAATCGTAAACAATTCGTTGCCATTATGAGAGACAAATTCTTTCCTTTCGAAAACCAATGAAAGCTTTGTACAAAGAACATGTTACGTATATAGAATAGACGTGCTGTATGTATATTTCGTACTAAACGATTGAAACATGAACAACTTGAGAGAAAATACCAAAATAAAAAAAACATGACAGAACGTCGTTATAAAAAGGGGGTAGGTATCGAAAAATAAATCAATTCAGCGATTGGTTCGAGTGACAACACTACCAAAATTGACGAGAAAATTAAAAGTATTGAGTACGATTTTACGTGCCAATTTATAATAACTTCAAAGTGGTTCTGTTGAGTTGTAATATTAAATGACGATAGTATATTCTAATAAATATTCGTTCTTGTTGCTATCTTCTTATGTAGCTTCTCACGTATGTTAATATATATCCGAACATACGTGTATGTGTAAATTCAAAACGTAAGATAAAACGCGACGTTAAAGTCTAAACTATTGGCCTAGTGTCAATAACTTTACAAAGAAACTTCATAAACATCTTTCAAATTTCATGAATCGTTGCAGCATATTTTTTACCGTTTCGTTTATTCAGGGTGTTCATGTTATTTCAAAATCTCTCGATCACCTCACTGTATCGTACGATATACATACCTATACACTCAAACCAGAGCACAAGACTTTCGTTAGAAAATCTATTTTACTACAAGATGTAGTAAATTAACTAGCACATGTTCATTGAAAAAAAAAACAAGTTAGAAGTTGAAATTTTGAAACGTGTCTACGAAAGGGAAATCTACCCGATTCTTTCTGGACAACTGTTGAATGTTTTTCTACTTTACGACGTACAATAATTTCGATATAAAGAAATTAAAGAAGCTTCGGTGGAAAACCTTCTCATGGCTGATCAACGGAACATGCTACGAAAAATAAGTACTTTTTAAAGTATACAAATGTATAACCGTTTATTCTCCGAATCATTCTGCACCAATACATTTGTTTTTATAAATGATATAAACCCATAAAATATACATTGTAATACGGCGTATTAACGATTAAAAATTATAGGCAACTAAGTTATGATCTTTCTCAGTTTTTTTTTGTAAGATTGAACAGTCATTAATCAAAATATACATCATTCGATCTCCTATCACACATAAATGTAATTTTTCAATTCGTTTGCCGTTGGACAGCTTGAAATCAAAATACGAAGAAAGATGATGAATTTAGTTGCCAATTTAATCAGCGATTTTCTGGCGGAGGCTCGTTGATCATTCATGAGAAGATTACGATGCTGATTGTGGAAGCATCTGTCTCGACCAATCACGTGTGTACAAGGCCTATTAGAAAGTAACATGATCGTTTTGCGAAGGAAATGGTACTTAGAACGTTTTTGATATTCTGTATAAGACTCGTTAGATTGATTTTTGTATGTGTGTATATGATTATCGTTATTGATGAATTTCCGTCATGACCAATTAGATCGTTACAGAAACTTATGGAGTGTTAAAAATTTTTGTAAAAAGTTTATCTATTCACGAGTCATTGAAACTTTCTAAAATTTAAATTCCTTGAGAATGCTGTACCTAAATGTGTACAAAGAAAATTTTAAAAGCTCGCATTCTCTCTTTTTAGTATTAAAAGATACATACCTTATATTATGTATCATTCATTCAATTTTATTAACTGAACTTATACATATCTGTAACATTATACAGAGCATGCCAAACTCTGATGACGCTTAAAAGATATGGATGATACATAAAAAATATTTTACCTGCGACTACTTTAAAACCCTTGTGATGGTCATGTTTGAATATTCAAATGGAATGGTATATCTTTTAAATTGAAAGTCGAGATAAATCATACAAATGTAAATATCGATATTGATTTTTCTGACATTGTATTTTAAAACTCATCTGCGCAGAACATCTCAAGAAGAAGTGCTGTGCAAGAAGAAGAATATGCAGTTAAAAAAGAAATATAAAAATATGTAACATTTCCACTTCTTATAGAAGCATAAATTTACATATAATGTGACTTCGAAAAATCAGTTCGTGCAAAAAGAAATCTCATTTAAAAATTTAAATATGACCACAAAGGGCTTTTCGCGGTAACTCCAAATATAAATATAGCAAACAATGCTCGACACTGAATAATCTGCTTGAAATATTATTTGAGATATTAAGCGTTGTCAGATTTTTGGACCTGTATAACGAGAAAGATTGTGTAAGTTCGATTGTACCTGATGATCTTATTGGACTAATTTTGATAAAGCATTCACTGTTCATTACCGTATATTTTATCTCGAAAAATATAATTATTACTGAAGCAGAAACAGTAGTGACGCTATGTGGCCGGTTTTGCTAAAGAACATCTTTAACATTTTCTCTATATGTAAAATTAAAATGATTGATGTTAAATTTCACTTTGCGGCACATAAAATTGTTAACTTTAAGTCATTTAATAGTTCTTTTACTATCATTTAATAGATTTTTTTATCTTGGAATATAAGAATGCAAGTTTTAATGTTAGGAAACTAGATTAAAAAGTTATGCGTATGTATCATTGCATTTTTAGCTAATTTGACATGTGAGTGTGATGCCATATTGATTTCTGTTTATAAATTGATTAAGCTACGTTTATGAGAGTTAAAGTGATTCTATTGTACCGTATATTTAAAAAACAAAATAAGTTTACAACAAGTGATCAGAAAAACATGTTTTTTTCACTTTAATGACATCCTCTACATAATCAACTAGTGGAGCAAAAACCAATAAAGCGTCGCAGTAAGCAGTCAAATATGGCAAAATCGTTCAAATTGATATATGCATAACTTTTTATATATTAAAAGTTGTATTTTTATATCCTAAGCAACAAAAACTATTAAATGGTCAAAATAGCCATTTAATAGTTTTAATAGTGTGAGCCAAAGTAAAGTTTCACCATAATTAACATTGAGATGATAAAATTATAGCAAGTAGCAGAACTATTCATTATTGATATTTAAAGGGATCAAAAGTTTAAAACTGTTATCTTACTTTTATAAGTAATTATAATCTGATTAAATATATTATCTTTACATTGATTATCTTATCTTTACAATCATATATTTATGAATAACACAGACAACGCTGGAGAATTCTGCTAAGAAATTGTAACATGATTATCAAGTTCTCGAATTTAAATTCCCGAAGAAACTATTTTCTTGTACGAACGAAAATTAAATATTATTTCATACTTTCGATTATATATTAGATATTTTCCTCACCGTGCAGAAATCCAAATATATACAATATATTTTGTAACATGTCCCACTGTAGAAGTGAACAGGAGCACAAAGTGACAGAAAAAATTCATATAAATTTTTGACCTTAATCATAGTTATCACCACTTTTATGTTTAAAGGATGCATAATAACTTATCAACAAGTTTTCAGTCTTTCCAATTTCTGAAACATGAATTTGTTCAATGTACGTTGAATTTGTTGGTCGCCTCGATGTCGAATACATAATTTCAAATCACCTTAAACATAAAGATCTGCAATATAAAAAACAAAATTCTGTTGTATAAACTGAGAATTTTTAGCATCTTTTACAAGTGGTCGTTACTTGTTAAAACACAAAAGTGCAGATAATTTTGAACAAGGTCAAATCAATCAATTTTTCTTTGAATTTGTATGCTCTATTCAGTTTAAAATGAGTTCATGTTGTGTAGCACATATAAATTATTTTAATTAATATATCATAATTTTATTTGTTTTATGATGGAATTATTTATATTCTACCAATATTGTTATTAACATTGTACAAATTTTTAATGTCAAATATTTTGACTAAAATTTTTGCAAATAACTAATATTAGGGAAAAATTCATTTATGTTTCAAATTATTCCCGACAAAGTACGAAAATATTTTGTAATAATTGATAAGTTTCCATTGTAACAAAAAATTGATAACATTTACGTAACTTGCAAAATCACATAGCATTTATTATTTGCTAACGATTTCAGGTCAAAGTCTTGTTATATTCTGTTACCTAATATTGTTAATTTCCCTATTCGAACTGTCAAAGATTGTACGCAGTGGATGAAATAAATATTGCTACATCCACATTTTTGTAAATGTCTTTAGTTATCGAAAAATTTTATTAATACGTATATGTACTTTTATGTCTTTCAACGTATACTAGTTGCATACCGTAGCATATTATTTATTAATAATAGCAATTATAAAGGAAGAAGGAAAATTGTATAGTCAAGAAAATATTAACACATGCTGAAAACAAAAGTTAAATACTTAATGTTTACAATTAATACAAATTAAAGACAATTATTAATATTTAATTTCGCTTTAATAACATCCTGTAATCGAGTTGGCAGAGAGACCAATGTATTGTTCATTATATGATATACATATTTTTAATATAATATACTTTACACAGAGATTATATAACTTGCCACGTAATTTATATTATAAATATGTTTATTTATATTTAAGTTTCCTAAAAATGGCGTAAGAAGTATTTGAAATGGTAATGTAGAGCTACAATTGGAGACGCGACTACCAATAATGTCTTGACTATAAAATTTTCGTTATTCCTTTATACTTTCTGTTGTGGTTATTATTAAATGATACATTTTGATATGCAGTTAGTATATGTTATAGGACATAAAATGGCATACATGAGGTTAATAAAATTATACAATAATTAAAAATATTTACAAAAATTTGAGTGTGCCAATACTCATTTGATCAACTGAAAATTTGATATCAATATAATATAGAAGTGTAATTAATTATTTATACTAGTTCTTGAGTTTTCCGTTTTAGAATTCTTAATATATTCATGTCAAAAGAGTAAAATTGGTAATCTAGGAGAATTAAAATGCTTGTATCTTGTGATTGCTTTCAATGTACATAGTATAATTTCGTAAAGGAGAGGGTATACTCACATTTTGGTATATGTATAATATTATTATTTTACTTATAAAATTAATTCTTGTACTTTGTCTGGAAAACCACGAAATCCACTGTCGATTGTGTAAACTTCATATTTCTGCTATCTCAAATTGTAATATGTAAAAACTTTGATACATGGCGTTAAAACAATAATCCATAACTATAGTTACTGATAAAAATTAAGAAACAAGAAAGTTATACCTAATTTTATTCTATTACTTTATAATTATAGCCATAAATTCGAAATACAACTCATCATGATAAATCACATATACACAAGTAAATGAAACTTGTTTCCTCCACATAATTGAATTAACATATTACACATCTAATAATACTTATATTCTCGTATTCTTTCTTAATTATTATCAGTAATTATTGTATACATAACATATTATAAATTTGTAACCTGTTCACTTCATTTATCAGTGAATTACTAATTCGAACTGTGAATATTTTAACAATGACACGTTAATAGATAATTAAATTACACGGAAACTTCTTCGGTCCATCGCACCTTTTAATTTTGAACTTTTAATGTACGATAAAGAAGTTGTGTGGCACAAAGCATTGCGTATGTGTATGATCATTGAATGATTGAGAGTTTGATTTCCTCCACGAATTCAATTTCGAAAAACTTATTCGCTTCCCTAACACCTTATTTAATGTTTAAAGCGTGATGAGAAATAGCTTAAAATCGTGTGCCTGCTCGTGAATGTTAAATGACAGCATATTAGTAAATTAGGAAGAAATTAGGACTTTTGTAAACATACATGTTGTTAATTCACATGAATCATTCTCGATTAATCTTGTACGTAACTGAACTCTGTTATTAACATTGTGTTCGATTCGAGAAAAAAATATTAAAGGAAGAGATACAGAGCGATAGGAAGAATAGACGAAAAATAGTTAAGGTACATCGCTATTGAGCATTTACACTATGTCGATACATAACTTAGCACTTGCACGCAACTTCGATGTTATTTTTTGGAGGACAGTTTTGGGGAGAAGGAGAGAATCGTAGCAAGTATTTCCGATAATCTTACGACGCGACATAAAATGCGGTCTACATGTGTCTTTCGAATAACAGATATTTAAATTATCTATTTACACTGCAATATTTATACTTAAAACAGTTACAAATTCTTCTGTGACCGTACATCAAGAAGATTTTCATGGGAATCCTCCAGACCAGAGCGAACGCGAATATCTTTTAAAAATTAAGAATGTTGACTTTTCTAAATCTTTATGAATCGTAGTATCGTACCTAAAAATTTTCAAATTTAGAAGTAGAACGTGGATACAATTGTAACTGTATCATGATTATAAACATCGTGGTTTTAATTGCATGCGTTAATCTAAAGTACAAACTGATGTATTCAATTTGGTGCGTTTTACTTGGCGCAATATAAGCTGTTAATGGTCTAAACAAAATTGTACTAATTTACAATGTTTTACACCAGTTACCTGAACGTAACTGATCATATAAATATTACGAAAAGTATCAAACTATTCTTTTCGTATCAACTTCATTTCGAAAGAAATATTTGATACGAATAAAATAGAATATCACGTAACATAAGGATAATTTGTTAATATTCTTCGAAACAAAATATGTCAGGTATCTGCAATCTGGATTTGCGAAAAATTATATGTTTTAGAATGTACTGAATAAATACATAAGTATGAGTAACATTCGATCTTCTATTCAGAGGTGAATATCGATGATTAACATCTCTTTCCAAACGTTACTGAAATCAGCTAGTGTGATACGTCAAAAAAGCGATAAATATTTTAAAGTACTCATTTGTGTTCTATTGTGTTACTTAGATGAAAGCGTTAAGTTAGATTTATATTAAAAACTCTTTATATTCAAAAATGAAAAAAAATATACAAACAAATATTAAACTGTATATATTATCTATATATTTAGGTGAAAAATTTTATCTCTGTTGTAATAACAAGGAAAATATTACAAAGAGGAAAGTTCAGATACTTTTTTATAAATTAGAATGGCACAATTGAAATAACAATTTTAATTCGAACAAGGAATTGTATTTTACTGCGTTCTTATAATTAGTTGATTGAGAAAAGAAATTCTTCTTGATGTACAGGTGTGCACGTTCGACTACCGTTGGGGTCCACTTAAAGTTATTGAAAAAAAAAAGAATTACATCTATGTATGTATATGAAAACAGTTTTAAGGAACTTTACAAAGTGTTTGCACTAGATGAATGAAGAAAAAATCTAATAGACCTCTTAATTTGTTCTCATTCACCTAGTGCTGGTGATAATATACGATATAATGTAATACATATATATAAAAAAAAGTATATATACACACTCTAATATAGTAATACGGTACACACAAGAATTATTTCCGAACTAATAAGATATTTATTGCATATCTAATTATAAGTCGATAAGCTTAAGTACAGCGAAAGATGAGCACGTGTAAAAAGCTCGACCTTCTGTTTAAGCGATCCATGTAAATAGTTTCATAATTTAAGCTCGCTAATAGACACCGTTCAATGTAAATTTTTTTACATGCAGGACTTTTGAACTTTTTTACCATTTTCTGCTGTTTTCGATGCTCTCGATAGAACCGACGAACCATCTGAAGGTTTACGAGTTCAAATTGAAGGAATTAGGGCAATTCGGATACGTGTTTGTATTATTATTACCGAATTTTCGAAGAATATGTGAATACTGAATGATTTCATTAATTTATACGTCTAAAATATTTAACGTTGCAATGGTATATTTGAGCAAAAGATGCTAAATCTCAGTAAGCAGATGTATACGTTTTAATTAAATAGAAATTATACATATATGGCATTCTGTATTAATACGTAACAACTAATTGCAGTTACAAAAGTAAAGCATGTTAAACTAACAACTTGTTAAACTGACAAATTCTTGTGAGAATCTTTACAATACACTGAATATTTTAATTCAATAAATTGCAAATTTTATATCTTTACTGAATATAAAAAATTCAGAACAATAGCCCGAGAACTTCGTAAAAATAATACATATTGGAGCGAAGCGATGGTGTTATTTATTTTTAAAAAATACGATAATGGCTTAAATATGTGTTTAGAAATAGATTTAAAAAACGAAATTTACATTGATTAATTTGATTGACCGATTCTGGTGATAAACCGCCTTAGGAATTTCAGAAATAGTGTCGAATAATCGAAAAAAAAGAGAGAAATGTTTAAATAACATTATTGTATTATTAATACAATGTAGCAAATGACTTTGAAACTGGAACAATTTAAAATAACTGCATCTACAAATTCAATTAAATATGTATAATAATTTGACTACAACTTATGACAATTTATGTGTTAAAGAAATATTTCTTAATCATAGTCTCGAGTCAAATAATTTATTGGTCTCCAAATATTGAAATATTTAAGATGCATAAATTACATGAAATCATACAGTATTTTATATTCGAATCGATCCTCGGTGATCCTTGACTGATTGGACGGATTACGTTTACTAAAGAATCATTGTTTTCCCACACTAATTCCTAAATTTCGTCGGTTAGTTTTTCGAACAGAAGGCAGTTTTGATGCTTTTAATTGATAATCGCTAATTATTGTTACTGCGCCGAACTATTTGATAATCATGAATGCTACAGAGTTTTTAGATCTTTAAACAACGTTACGCTTATAATTGATTGATTGCTCTGCTGTCGTGCTTCGCAGAGAAAACTCGTTTGTTCCTTATGCAACGCCGTCAAAACGTTTCCATTTCTATTCATCGATTTATTGACTTCGAAGTTTGATTACATTAACCTTTCATTAGCGAAAACTATATACAGTCTGTTTAAAATAAATGTAGACACTGTTGTTTTAATATCAATATGCGTTTCATTACAGGTCAAAGGAATTATTGAACGTAACTTCATTTTTGAAAATTTGATTAATACAAGTCATCGTTTATGCTGAAGAAATTTTTCCTAACAAAGTCACGAGATAAAGTTTTCATAATTCTTATTGTTCGAACCAACTGTTTTATTTTACATATTGTAAATGAAGTGAAAAATTTCTTATAAATTAAAAAAACGTGTATAATTAAGATCGTCAGCAATGTCACACAAATAATTAGAACTCTTCTCATAAAACAGTTTAAAATACAAACTTTTACTTTGTGTTTGCTTTAACAGAAATGAGTAAAGATAGACCAGGTTCGAAACATGAAAATTTGCACTAAAAAGTAGTTTTACTGGTAGAATTAACTTAATCCCAGGTATGCGCTTCTCAGATAATTTTCTTTAATATTCGTCGCGAAAGTTAAAATAAAATAAAATCTGAAATACTTTATTGTAAAATAAAACTGCCTTTCTGTACTTTCTTTTTGTCAATATTCTCAAGGTTCAATGCAAAATTTTAGTATACACGTTTATTGTAAGCAGACTTTATGTATGTAGAATTCATAAAAGGAAACAGAAACTATTGGTATCTTCATAAATAACGATTTCATAAAATTCGAATTCAATATCGAATGCTTTACTCCAAATCGACTAATTGTTTGTTAATTTATTTTTATATACAATTATTTAGAATATCATGGTGTGTATACGTGTATAAAACATTGTTTACATTATGAATTTAATTATACATATAAAATGCGCAAATATCTCTATGCACAAATACATTAGTTTGGAATGTTACCTGACCTATTTTGTACACCCTACGTATTTCTAATATGTACTAAGCTTACTACAGCGGAAAGTTTAATTGACTTTGAAAATCAAATTATTGTTATAATCGATACTATTTCGTTATTGTTACGTTGTATTTTAAATATACATCTTACATCTTACCTTTCCTGTATTTTCAAAATCTCCAACAAAAACTTCCTTAGATAATATTAAATAACAAAAAAGTTTAGCGTTACACAAAAGTTGTAATCAAACTCGAGTACCGTGAATCCATGACATTGAATTTGTTGGAATAATAAATGCGATTTGAGATAGACGAGACACAAAAGAATATATATGTAGAATCGAGAAATAATCGAGAATGACGGATTACTAGTTTTTGGGAATAATAATAATAAAATAATTTTAATAACTTAACAAGAATATAGAATTAACAAAAATATAACAACCACAACTATTTTACAACTTTTCGGACAACTTGCTTCTTCAAAATTAATTCTTATGAGATTACGTGATATTTCAGCTTTCAAAAAGTACATTAGGGAGTCCATGTTCATTGAAAGATGATGTAAATTGTAATGAATTTAAAAAACTTGTGAGATCAGATTTCAATCATGTGCTATTTTTACTATAATCTTTATTCGTTAAAATAATAGTCAATTTTATAAATTTTTTTAATTCGTTCGCAGCCCCTGTTGCATTCAGTCATACTTATACAAATTGTGGATTTCGAAGAAAAATTTGTATTAATCAACGTTCTTATAAAAATAATGTGTCAAAGTAAAATAATAAAATTATATGTAAAAATTCAAATTGATAATAGTTTGACAATAGAAATTGAAATGCATTTCATTATTATTAATGGACGATGTAAAATGAAAAGGTGAGTACACGTAATAATTCGATCTTTAAAATGTACATACATAATGATAATAAAAATGAAACCAATAGAGGGAAGGTATAGAAATCTTAAAAAGGAAGATAATTTACTTTTGAGTTCTATATTGCTTCTAACAAAGTGTGTTGAAAGGAATCATAAAAATAAATAATACTTTTTACTGATATGAATATTTTATTCACTCTACCACTTTCGCACGTATTTTCATTTTTAATAACAAAATTTCTGAAAAAGAACGAAATCTGCCCTTTACTTTTCACATAAAACATTTATTAAAAAACCGAGATGCAGCTTATATTATTTGATGAGACAAAAATTTATTCAAGATTGTTATTTGCTCTATTCAAATGTTATAATTATTCTAAACTAAACAAAATTCCTGTCTTTAAAGATTATCTTATCGTAAAACGACGGTATTGAATGGGTTAAAGATAAAATATGAAGTAAGTTCAATTGCAAACAGCATACTTTCTGATTCAAAAAGTACAAAGCAAACAAAAATACAAAAAAAGAGTGACATAATCGCTTGGAGAGAGGTAAAAATGTAAGATTTACCCGAGACGAATCCACAAACATATATACATGTATGCAAATATAAACAGATACAAGAATATATGTGTAGGGTGTCTGTTGTACGTGGGAAGTGCAGCATGGATGAATTTAGCACACTAAAATAGGAAAAAGTTGACATAAACATGTATACTTATATAACCTTGTGTTCGAGGTAAAAAGTATTTTGCATTAAAATGGTTGCTTACGTAGATTTAAAGAAATTGTTGAAGCGAGCAGCGAACAGAATGGAGCAAAACATCTGATTAAAGGTTAAATGTTACGAATAAATGAAATCAAAACAGTAATTAACACAGTTAATAATTACTAAGGAGTCAGTAATGAATGATTATTAAATAATTACTGAGAAGTCAGTAATGAGTGATTCCAGAATAACTGCTGAGAAGTCAGTAATGAATGATTATTGAATACCTAACCAAAACTGTTATCAGTAACCAAAGAACATGGTAAACTATGTACACATACATATATACAGATTATTATGATATGGTAAACATACATAAGAGTCATTATTTTATGTATATATATATGTGTACAAATATATAATTAAATAATTATTAAATAATTGGTATTTATTTTTTTCTTACAAACTCTATCTTTTATACTTAAATACGAACCTTAATTTATGAATATATATCCGCATACAAATCTTTCAGTCGAATAATAAATTTAAAGAGTAATTATTTATAACAAAGAATTAAAATATTGTATATTAAAAAATTATTATTGCTATCATATAAATTATTTAGGTATACAAATTTAACTTAATTTTCATTTATAGGAGTTTGCATACATAAATTATTTACAATAATAATATATTAGTACAGATTTTTCTGAACAAATAGTAATATAGTTATTATGACTATAGTATTATTGTGATCCTACTAATATATTTCTCGTTTCAAACATTCGACTGGTCCATAATCATCATAAAATTTTGTATAAAAAAAATTCTGTAAAATGTAACTGAAATTACATTGTTATTGATTCTAGTAAAAAGAAAATTAATTATTTAATACATCCAATATTTAGAAATTATTGATTTTAATTTGCAGATTACGAAGATTATTTACAATTATTCATTTGTCACTATAAAACTTAATTCATTAACAATGTTTGGACTCTTATTTTAGAAAGTTTTTAGAAATTGTAAGCATTGTGAATTTACGTGCAACACAGGACAATGACTTATTGTTAGTTGTGAATAATTTATTGACTTGGAAAAAACATCGTTTCCAAAACGAAATGGCTTTAGTGGTGCCATAAATTTTGCCATCTGCACTCTATCAAGGAGGTGTGGATTTTTTAACGAATAGCAGGAAAGATGACCGCCCTTTTGCTAACCAAGAACGCAAGAGATGGCCCAATCGGAGAAGTCACCCCATCGACAGCTCTCAAAGAAGTTCATAAAAGCTCGGGTTTTCCGAAAATAGTTAGAGAATTTATAGAACTTTAGAATTTATAGAATTTCAAGAACTCTAGAATTATAGAACTTCAGAATTGCCGAACTTCAAACTTTAAGAATTTGAGAACATTTTTGTACTTCGCGTCGTGCGAACTCGCGACACTGTACTGGACACAGGCGTACTCCTGTAACTTACAATTTGTTTTGCGAGCGAACTCTCGGACAATTAATAATTATTGTAGTCGCGAGTATAGTAAGTGAATAGGAATTACTAGCGGGTGTCGTCCCCTATCGGTGAATCGTCAAATAATATATATATAAGGAAGTAGAATGCGAATAGATGGGAGAGAGAAGAGAGAGAAAAACCAAACGGAGCGAGTCTAGACGAAGGACTGTCTAACGGCGTGTTGTGTAAAATTGCGGGCCATGAGGGACTGTGTGCCTTGATAAACTATTAATTTACATTGCGTGTCTACATACTGAGTTTGTGTCAACCACATTATAAATTCTTTAGTTTCTTGTTTTGTAAATTCCGAAGTTCATATAATTAAGTTTAAATATATGTGAGTTTAAGTTACCCGTGACTTCATTATTATATAGTTGAAAGATAGTTGGATTTTACAATAGGTTTTTTCTTGTTTGAATTAAAGTACTTCTACACAGTGCACTTTGGTATTTATATAAAAATTTCCTAGTGCACAAACAAACAATTATCATCATTACTTTCAATAATCAAAAGCAAATGTAATCACAATACAATTACTGCCTAAATCTATCAGATGATTAAAACAAAATTATTTACTTATTTAATAATTAAATTTATGTAAAATTAATGTGAACCTACCGAAGAACTTTCATGCCAATTTCAATTCACACTAACCATATATATGTGCATATACTAAACATTATCTGTATACTGACTACTTTATTCCTAATACAATATTTTATTATTTATAAAATCTAATTCCCTATTTTACACCAAAACTGTAAATTAATATCTGACTATCTGCCCATAAAAGTACAAAATAAATCAAATTACAACTCGATGATAAGGTAATTTTTATCTTATTTTAGTATGCTAAATCTAATTCTATTATATCGTTTTTACAACGATACACCCTGTTTATACTATTTATTTCTCAAGAACTTATCGTACGCTTACATACAAATCCATAAACACCTATCACATAAAATATATATTCCCACAGGTCATAAATACTGCGAAATCTTATCGTGCACGGTTAAAAAACGCTTTAGTAATAAAACGAAATTTATACGTATAAATGATATGATCATTTTTCTTACCACATCTAAGGTCGTCGTAACTTCTTGCGTGAAGCTTTATCACATTAAAAGATGCCTTTTAATTCTTCTTCAATTGCGTGACTCCGTATGAAATAATATGTTTATGATAAAATTTTCAGATGCATATTAAATGCACCTTTAGCTGAAATGTGTGAGGTGAAATTATTTAAATTATTTTTCTTAATTTTTCTTATTATTCATAAAGATTCAAATTGGTACCAGAAAAGATCTCATATGGATATAATGAGATTGTGACATCTTGGGTGTATTAATGGTCAATAAATCTCATAAATATTTTCAATTCTTCTTTTTTGAATAATATGCTGTAATGACGTTTTACAGAGAAATATACCGTAATTAGTATACATGGAGGACTTTACAATCTTATATGTGATTCTAAAGTAAGCAATAGTAATTATGTCAATCAAAGCTACTTAATTATTACTGTAATGTTAAGATAAATAAAGAACGCTGGAAGGTTAGGTATATTTCGGATTTAACGATCTTTAATTATATAAATTACAATTGGTATCAAACTCAAAACTCGATCTTCACACAAATTTAAGTTTATCAAATTTGAACTGTAACGTGCGTGACTCGATGTTATAAGCTGACGGGTTAAATATATTTTAGAGTACAGTATAATTTATGGCGAGGACTAAGAGTTTCCAAGACGAAAAACAGTTTCTCTTGGGACCCTTAGTTTCGCCTTGGGTCCTGCTTTCACCTACTCTGGCTTTCGTCTTCCTCTTCCACAGGAAAGCGCGCTAAGGGCGCACTGGAAGGGAAGGTCAGAAGGAAAAGAATATTTTTCCATTCAGCAGTTCAGTAAAAATAGTTAACCAGATCAGTTGGTTCAAGTTAGTTAGTTCAGACGGAGCAGATAGAGAGTAAAAACTTCACGCACATACAATTACACGTCCATACACAACACCACACATTAAGACAAATAAATAGTTTTCCAAGAATCTGCTTGGATTTCATTTTTTCCAAAATCAACTATTGGGTGGTCCTTCGGGCATGAGAGTGCACTACTGTGCAATACCTTAGGAGCATTACAACACCTTTACAAATGAATAATTTTGATAATTTAAAACTGCGCCAATCTATGTAACATGCGCAAGCGCAGTATGCTTTTTCTACTTCTGACGCCATATTAATTTTTTTATTTCAGTTATTTAGGGAACATGTATTCATATCTACTTATTCCAATATAATACTGTTTTCGAAAACAGTCATACATGAAATATTTCAGATCAAGATTCCATTTCATGTTCTACTTATATACATTTAAATTAAATGTCAGAACCTTATTCTTCAATATGTTGGATACTGAAGTTGATCGATGATAACATGTATAGGAAATGTTGTTCAAAATCATATCCCTCACTCCGTATTTCATAGTCATCGAAGTACATGAGGCGGATCATTTTTAACAATTATCAATTTTTGATAATCTTGAGAAAATAATATATCTTTTTTACCTTTAATCTACGATAGTATGAAACTGAAATGTAAATATTAACATTTCTTTTCTTAATCTGTATCTATATATTGATATTTTAATAATTTAACAACTTCGATGAATACCGCCTACATTATATGTACATTTACTTTTAAACTATGAATGAAATGCAAAAATAAATAACTGAATACCGAAATATCAAGTTATATGTATGATTTTGAACCATGACAAAATGACAAAGACTTTGTCAAAAGTAACACAATTTTGCAATATAAAATGTTGCAAAGTATAGAAGAATATAGAATTTAGGAGCCTGAAAGCATTGATCGTTCTGGTGACAAAGCATTAGAGCTCCATTACAATATATTTGGTGAACAATTCCTGATACACGTAAAGTATCTAATAAAACAATTTTAGCTTTCACTTTGCAGAAACAATAAAAACTTATTTCGTAACTAAAGATATATGCGTTTTAGTACGGCCAATAACATTTTCAGATTTAAACGATACTGAGACTTGTGGAGAACGTTAAAAAGATAAATATATCTGGCACAAAAACAATTTAACAATGTGTATACGCCAAAAACGTGACTCAAAGGCAAACGGAAAAATTTACAATAAAAACACGCTTAAAAAATTGTGTAAAGTTCTTCCGAAACAAATAGTAGAGATTACGTAACAGATGGTATTACGCATTATTTACAAACAACGAAAATATCACTTTTGTTGATTCTTCAAAAAAATACTCTTGCATTTCTATGGCACACTGTATCTTAAAATTGTGTATCGATGAACCAGTTTACCGAAAGTAATTAATTGTTATTTTATCATATAACGTGACGTTCAAGTCATCTTCAAGACTTGGCCGATCATTTTTTTAAAATCATCGATATCCTCCTTCGTACTTAAAAATACCTACAGCATAGTCTTATTACATGGCTCCTTTTTTCTATGGGTGGTTGAGCAGAGTCTCTATCACATAGCCTTGTACACATACACTAGTAACTCTTTAACACAGAAACATTGAAAACTTTGAATTTATGAATTTAAAAATTTTATTATTTCAAAATGTCAAATTTAGAAATTTAGAAATTTACACGTGTTATATTGTACATACTCTATCCCATGATAATAATAGCAAGTGAATGTTTAAACAAGAATTATTGGCAAATGCGGATGGAAGTTATATTTCAACGCAAAACTGCGAGGCCCTTAATCCATGAATTAGCAAATTTTCAGCATCAAAATATAATTTCATCACATGGTAGATGTACCTTGTAAATTTATGTGGTAAATACTTGTACAAGTTAGATAATATTGTAACAAAAAATAATTAGAAATTAGAAAATTGGAATGTAAAAACACACACATTTGATTTAATATAAAATTACAGGTGATGAAAGAATGTATATGTTACGGTCAAAGACCGAAATCCGGCGAATGCCGACATTCACCGGCGAACGTCGACATTCACATAGTCGCTTGATATATGCCCGAAATATTTGCTCAATGCCCTTACTTCGGACTCACACCGGTGAATGTCGGCATTCACCATGCACTAATGGTGAATGTTGAATATGTCGTATGTTTAACCTAACCACTTCAGAAAGTATTTTAGAGTATTTTCTTTGAGAAAAATAAAAACAGTTGTAATGGAATATACTAAATATTAAACAATTAAAATAAACGTTTATAACTTTTAAACTCTTTATATTTGTAATTATAAAAGATGGGAAGAAATATCAGATCAACACGACACACGATAACAGAATGTAATATAGAAATTTCATGAAGAAAACAAACACATAAAGCAATATTACAATTATTTTATTTTAACATTTGAGAATCTAAAATTGAATTGAGTGGTATCGAGTTAATAGTCGATAATTTAATATTCATATTTATCGACATCTAATTACCGATGTTTTATAAGTTATCGATTCAGATTTATTTTTGCCACTCAATTATGAAAATTCAACAAATTGTCTTCTCGCTTGCCCGCAATTAATGCATTTAATTTTTCAAAAAAAAAGATCACGATTTATTGCAGTATCCATTCAGTATTAGTTACGGTATCGGAAAAAAATTAAGAAAACGTTACTCGCATCATCAAAGCTTGCATTAAACTGACAAATCTAACTGAGTCCTAGCAGACCAAAGGATTTGGCGGGAGAGAACCAGTCGCTTCTTTGTCGGCTCCTCTCTTTCGGACCTTCACCAGAGCATATCTGTAATTGTCGACATACACCGATGAAGGTCAGAATGTACAAGAATGTAATAAAATATTCGGTCCCTCACCGACGTATTTGGTGTATGTCGACACTCACCAACCTCGATCCTTCACCACAACATATATATTTAAATCCCCATTTGGGAATCACGATATCAAATAGATTAATCAAAATCTACGTTCCATTACATATCATTTATTTTGATACATTATTCCATTTTTAGGTTAAATTAATTATTACGAAATATAACTATTTTTCTAATTTCATCAACTGATCGAAATCAATTGTTTTATTTCGGTTGAATATCCATCCATCGTAAAAGTAAGATACAAAAAAGAGAGTTACGTTGGAATGAAGAATGATCGCTATGATAATTTCAAACTCACGCACATGGCGAAAGAAAAACTTTACCATTAAGAAATCCTACCTACAAGTTTAAAATCCAGAAACGAATTATTGAAAAATCCAACAATTACGTGAACACTCAAAATAAAAATTACTAGTAACATTCTTAATTTATTGCGTTCTACATTTCTTTTATTTTGTTACTATTATTATTATAATTAATAATTAAAAATTGAATAAAAATTATAAAACTAGAAGGGTTTTACTATTTTACAGACTTGGAGCTACCAAAGGAGTATAAAAATCCTAAGTTTTGAATTTTCAAATGTATACATCCCCGAATTTGAATTTCTAGAATTATCAAAACTAGTAATTTAGAAATTATATATTTCGAAGGAGTACTAATCTGCAGACATGAAATTACCAAACGAGTCTAAAAATCTTAATTTTTTAATTTTCAAATTTATAAATTCTCAAATTTTTAAATTCGTAAATTCTTGAATCATCAAACCTAGGAATTGAAAAATTATAAGTTTTGGACAATAGATCGTTGGTGGCAGGGGTTTGATAGTCAATCGCTGTATAGATGTATTATTTATATGACCTTTTCAACAATTCTTTCCACTCCCACATACCTGTCCGATGCAATATAACGAGATTTAAACGAAGAATGATAGCGTGGCAGATTATCGTCTTAACTTTCTTCTTTGTATTTCTTGAGTGATTTGTTTTAATTTAATTCATTCCGCTTTGAGGCAAACATTATTCTTTAACCTTCCGTTAGACACACGTGTATGAACGAGATACATGACTGATTTCTTGCAAAATAATTACAAATTTAATAATTTTAAAAACTGGATATTTATAGCAGATATTGACAGTTGATTTTCGAAGGTCTTTCTAGAAGTACAATTTGCAGATTATAACCTATAGTCACCAGAAAATTTTACAATCGTCGTATTTGTGCCTTGTTTCGTCTGCGTTTAAAATTACATGCAAATATGATTCGCAATTAAAGTAAGAGCACCAGTAATTGACACTGTAACAGTAAGTGACACTTTTCCAAAAAGAGTAAACAATTAAGGAAACTACAAGTTAGAATACACCAAACCTTATTAATCTGTATACTGTCACGCTTCAGTCACTTAATTGTGAACTATTGTGCATATCCGCCATTCAAAAATGCAATAGCAACTGATTAATCAAACTTGTGCACGACTCTTTCGATTTTTCAGTGTTTTCTTATATAAATCGCTACGGATTTGTATTGCAAGTTTGTATTATTTAATCATTGTAAGTAAAAAAAGCATTTATGTTGTTTGAAACTTAAAAAGAGGTTTATTTATTAAAGTTGGCAACAAACAATGCTAAATTGTCTAAATACTACCGTGTCAACTACTGAAAATTGTAATGGTCTATTATTCAGTAGTTGACATGGGGTGTTAACTATTTAAATTACTACGTGTCAACTACTGAGTTTGTTCCTCTGTCAATTTTGAGATACCTCCTACGAAGGGTAACTTCAGAAATTACACAGAAGAGAATATGCAAATGCCTGTGGAAGATGTCCGGATCCATAAAACTTCGTATAAAACAGCAGCTAGTGTTCCAAGGGTAACTTTAAAATATAAGGTTCAAGGCAAACATTCAATTAAAAGAAAAATGGAACCAGCCAGAGTACTGACTGATGCAGAAGAAAATGCAATAAAAAACTGATATGAGGATACCTCCGATATGAGGAATGTTCGAACTCTTCATATTAAATATTTATTATTAACTCTTCATACTAACCCTTAATTATTAAATATTTTTTTGTAAACTTACTTAAAAATAATCTTTTTTAAATGTTCAAAAAATTCCGTATTCACACATTATTAAGACCTATTCATTAATTGGATTTTCTCCCTGTGTCAACTACTGAAACAAACGAGTGTCAATTGCTAAATTTTCTGTTTTCGCTGGGTGTCAACTGTTGAATCAAATTTTACGTTTAGAAGAAAAAACGACAAAAATTTACAACCCCCATCAGGAGTGAATATTTGTTGTAATATAATAGAAGAATAATTTGTGTAGCGACTGTTAATCATAAATTTTCTATAAAGTGAATTGTGCTACATGAATAAATAGACAAAAAATTCCTTAAAGCATTAACTTTACTTTAATGTTTTAACATAGAAATCATAGGCGCGATCCCAGCGGTTAATTGCATAAATTGCTAAAATATTTTAAATTTGTAAAACAAATAATGTAACTTTTACCTTAATTTTTCCGTTAAATAAAAATTTAACATATAAGGAACACATTTCAAAATTAATATAAATTTTTTCAACTTGATAAATCTGCTAAATCGGGTGCAGAAAAAATAACCGTAATAACTTTCATATAATAAAATGATAAAATTAATCATTTTAAAAGATTGCATTTATTTGATACACGTATCTACTAAATACAATGAACGTTACAAATATTCGCACATCTAACGGAGGGTTAATTGCTTATAGAAAGCAAAAAAATCATTGTCGAACGAACAACAAAGAACAGTAAAAGGATTAGTCTTTTCTTTTGAAAATAATCTTTTACATTACTTATTGGATTAGCAGTTTAATATAGCAGTTTCACTCGGGCATCTGGTTCACAAGATGCGAAAATACGATACAGTATCGCGAATATTGAACGATAATGAAAAAAAGTAAAACTGATGGAAATGAAAGTTTTATACAAATATGAGCCACTGGCCTTTAACATAATATTGCAGCTTTTAAAGCATAAATTGCAATAAGAAAAAACGATGATAGGAGTATAAATTAACACTGAAAATTGGATTTCGTTGTTATTATATTGCGGTATACATATTCGTGTTCAACTCTTTTTAAATTTATGAAATCATTTTTTAATATCACTGGGTACTTACAGTAATGTAGGGTAACCGCAGGTAGCATGGAACACCTAATTTTAAAAGCTGGCCAGAAATAGAGAAATGTTTTCCTTTCACATGTATCTAACATCAGAATATTGACATGAGCCAATTTCGAAATAATTCTAATATTTGATTATATGTATTCAGTAATAAAATAATATGTATTTGTTAACTTTATTTACATAAAATTTAATAAATAAAGGTTATTAAAATAGACACAAAAATATATAAATATTTATTGATTATAGTTTGTTTTCATTTTAATTGAAGAAGGTTATGATTATTCAGAAAAATTTATATAAGTTGTAAATAAATAAGTACTATCAGTTAATATATACTAAACAATTTAAAAAAAAAGTTAAGAAGTATCTAATGCACATTATTTGTATTTACAAGAAAAGAAAACAATATTTAATTAATTAGATATTTGTAAATTTTAAGAAATTTGTAGATATTTGTAAATTTGCAAATTTACAAACTGAGTTAATAATTTTTCAACACTGTTTATTAAATCCGCCGAAGTGAAAATTAACAAATTTCATGCTATATGAAATTTCAACTTTTCAGTCAAAGTAAAGTTCGATAAAACGAACCGTTATTAAAGGTCATGTTGTAACATTCATTTATGCAAGAACTGCAATTGCGCACAATTCTTGAGACTGTAGCTGTGTTCCTCTTCATTTAATTACGATATCAAATTGAAGATGTTATCTATTTAGTTAAAATTGATCTTTTGTAAATATAGTCAAACATGACATAGATTAATTGTAAAGTCAGCAATGCGAATTCAATAAAACGATCCAACATAATAAACACTAATTAAAATTTATTGATTAAATATTGCTTAAACAATTTTTGCTTGGCAAACCATACGCCATATTTGAATTGACGTATGTCATATTTTTACCGGTTTAAAATTATTTACGCAAACAATGAAATGTACTATAAATCAGTAATTATTTCAAATAAATTTTTCCGAACATTTTATTCTGAAATTTATACAAACATATCAATGACTTACACAAGCATTAGAAAATACAAGTACTCCCTAAGATCAAGTGCTTAAAGAATTTTTTATTGTAAGCAAAATTGATATGCTTAAAGAAGAGTCTTATAAAAGGGAAACGTGACAGGATTATTCAACCCACACAGCGTTCTGATTCAGAAGTGCACTTTATTTTTATGACGTATTCGGAGATCACTCGACAATTGTCGGAAGACCGAATAAATAGCAGTTTTGCGAGATCCCTAGTCTACAAGATGTTGGGAAAGTCTACCCTTGACCCGGACTTTTCCTGACTACATAAGCTGTATCAAAGCTCTTTACAGACTAACGAAACAATTTTTGTGGAGGAGTATTTCCGGTGAAAGTTTGGCAATATTATGAAATATTCTCTAGGTCCCAAAGGGTGTGCACGTTACTTGACCTCGTGCAGGCCCCTTAAAAACTTGCGGTTTATAACATTTGCGATGTGTCACTGAAGCCATTCGCAAATAGTAGGTACAACAAGAGGCAACCGATATCTTTGATGTTCGACAAAGCCTGCGTCTTTAAATTGATTGTACAGCGCGGGAAATTTAATACAACTTCATGAAAGTTTTTAATCATTTTTTTTAATATTTCAGTGTTTAAACCCACTATTAAGTTTTAAACTCATTATTTTTTTAGTTTTAGCTGATTATTATTAATCCTAGATTTATGTTTATAACTTACATGTTAGCGCCAACGTATTTTTGAGGGTCGTCGAAGGCAATTAGCCCGCCGCTATTTTGCTTTCGTACGATTTATGATCGGGATGAACTGTGCGAGGTCTGGACGAGTGAATGGTTGTAAACGGACGGCTAGGGCGACAGACGATTGCCAGTGACTTGAAGTCACATGGCAATCGGATGTTGCAGACTTATTTGTTTGAATGAGGAAAATTGGGAAAGGCAAGCAGCCCGACGTTGCGTTGCCGGAATGAATAGGAACATTGTTCCTCAAGGATCTGGCCACGGAGTGGGGAAGGCGAGGATGCCTTCTGGTAAGAGGACTAAGTTTGACCTCTTGGCACTTTCCCCAGAACCATTGACGAGAGTAAATCTAATTTTTCTATAACATCAGAAGCGGGATACGTTAATCCAATCGCCCCATAGTTTTCGGTATTTAACCGTGTTGTGTTTTGTGTGTGTTCAGTTTTTTTAAAACGTTTGTGTGCAATTAAAATGGCAGAATCTGGCGAATCCAGCACTCCTTCATTCGAAACTCTTTTCCGTAAATTCATGGAAACATTCACGTCGAATGCAATGCCGAGTGTTTCCGGTGTAGCGCCGAATGCATTAATTGATGCCATTCCGGAATTTGGGGGTGCTGACCTTGGTGAGGACGCGAAAAAATGGTGCCAGACAGTGGAACGCATCACGGAAAAGTTACCTCTTCCGCAACGATTGAGCCTTGCGACACATGCGTTAACTGGACCAGCGAAAAAGTGGTACCAATCGTGGGAAGGTAATCCGAGAACATGGGAAAAATTTTCTGAAGACCTGTGTTCCGTGTTTGTCAGTGAAGATAGACTATGTGAACGGTTGGCTCGTGCTGTAGCCTATACGAGTGATGCCGCTGAATCGTACTCTGAGTACGCGCGGAATAAATTAAAGTATTTTGGACAAACTCAAATTGAGTTTAAACAACATGAACTTATTAGTTTAGTGATCGGACACATTACTGACGCGTCTGTGCGGCAATCGCTTTTGAACGCGCGGTATACTTCTACGGTGGAACTATTGTCGGGAGTGTCACAATTCGTGAAAATAAAAAGTAATAAAGAACCAATTCGGGAAATGCATGAAGAAAAGGGACGGGTTCCTTTTAAAAAGCAGTGCTACAATTGCGGTGAATGGGGACATACGGCAAATTACTGTTCCAAACGATCACGGATGGGCAGAAAACGCAGCCCACCGAGGAGTATTACCTGCTCCTATTGTCTTAAGCAGGGTCACAGTGAAGACAATTGTTGGGCCAAAAGAGCGCGACGTGACGAAAGCGAGCACAAAAAACCAAATTTAAGTACGGGTCAGCTACAGACGAACGTATGTTTCTCTGTAGACCATAAACTGACCCCAATTCTGTTACGCGATACACTTGTAAGGGAGAGCCTTATTGACAGTGGAGCAACATGTTCCTTGGTAAAAGAAACGGTGGCGAAACGAGCGAATTGTAAAATTGATCCTTTCGCCACAACGATTAAAGGCTTGTCTGATTCATCTACCACTACCATTGGCAGCACCACAGCAATTATTCGGTCAGAAGGGCTGTCGGTAGAATTAGATCTATTTGTTGTTCCGGATTCCTCCATCCCGTACGGACTCATCGTAGGGAAAAATGTTTTATCCAACGGCGGTGTTCGCATCGTTACCGAAACGGATGGATCGACCACCCTTCAACGGACTTCAAGCGGTCGAGAAAAGGAAACATCGAACGAAGACCCCGTCTGCTTCAACATCGAAAGTGTCAGTGACGAAACAAGGAGGGAATTATCAAATTTACTGGACCGGTACAAACATATGGTGGCAGCAGGGAGTCAGGTTCGGAGAGTAAGTACGGGAGACATGAAAATCGTAACAAAGGAGGATCGTGTGGTAAGTTATCACCCTTATCGGTTATCAATTACGGAGCGCGAAAAGGTGCGTGCGATTATCTCTGAGCTACTAAAAAATGATATTATCCGGGAAAGTACATCTCCTTACGCGAGTCCCATCATCTTAGTAAAGAAGAAAAATGGGGAAGATCGGATGTGCGTAGATTTTCGGGCATTAAATAAAATCACTGTAAAAGATCGTTATCCCTTACCTCTGATTGAGGATCAGTTAGATCGTTTAGGCAAGGGAAAGTTTTTTACCACTCTTGACATGGCGTCCGGATTTTATCAAATTCCGATAGCAGAGTGTTCAATAGAGAAAACCGCGTTCGTGACACCTGACGGGCATTACGAATTTTTGCGCATGCCATTTGGGTTATGCAACGCGCCTGCCGTATTTCAGCGTGCGATTAACACCGCGTTGGGAAATTTAAAACATAATATTGCATTAGTGTATTTAGATGATATATTGATTCCGTCAGAAACTATAAGAGAAGGGCTTGAACGTCTGGAACAGGTTTTAATAGCACTCGATAAAGCAGGGTTCTCCTTAAACATTAAGAAATGCTTTTTCTTTAAAACTCAAATCGAATATTTAGGTAGAGAAATTTCGGCCGAAGGTATTAGACCCGGCGCTAGTAAAGTGAAAGCGTTACTTGAAGCACCTATACCTGCTGATGTAAAACAGGTACGACAGTTTATGGGCCTTGCAAGTTATTTTCGCAAGTTTATTCCGGAATTTTCGGCTCGTACGGCTTGCATTACGAGATTAACAAAACAAGGAGAACCCTGGAATTGGGGAGAACACCAAGAAGAGGCACGGAAGTATATTTTAAATCAACTTACTTCAAAGCCGTTATTAATCATTTTCGACCCGCAACGAGAAACCGAATTGCACACAGATGCTAGTTCATTAGGTTACGGTGCCGTTTTATTTCAGAGAGTAGGCGGAGATCTGAGGGTGGTGTCTTATTTTAGTAGACGTACGACCCCTGAAGAGTCGCGTTATCATTCTTATGAGCTCGAGACATTGGCAATTGTAAATGCATTAAAGTATTTCCGCGTCTATCTTCTTGGCATTAAATTTAAAATTGTTACTGATTGTAATGCGATAAAGGCAACCAACAACAAAAAGGACTTAGTACCTAGGGTAGCTCGATGGTGGATCCTTTTACAAGATTTTAATTTTGAGTTAGAATATCGTAAAGGTAAACAGATAGAATATGCGGATTATTTTAGCCGAAACCCCCCGAAAGATTATCGCGTCAATTTTATTTGTGAAGGTAGTTGGTTAGAAGTAGCTCAGAGAAGTGACGAGGAAACAAAAGAAATAATAGCGAAATTAGCTTCTAACCATAGTTTAACGTCAGACTTTGAATTAAGGGATACGATCCTTTGTAGGAAAATAAAAAGAGACACAGGACGTGTAGTATATCGTAGTTTCGTTCCGAAAGGCAGTAGGCTTGGTTTGCTACGTCTCTATCATGACGAGAACTGTCATGTTGGGTATGACAAAACATACGATCGTATATCGCAAAAATATTGGTTTCCGAAAATGCACGCGTTTGTAAGAAAGTACATTAAACATTGCATTACCTGTATTGTATCAAAACGACATACAGGACCGAGACAGGGATATTTGCATTCAATTCCAAAAAAATCCATACCGTTCGACACAATACACTGTGACTGTGTCGGCCCATTTCAACAGTCTAAAGAAGGTTTCCAGCACATCCTAATAATAGTTGACGCATTTACAAAATACATTCAGTTGATACCGTTGAGAACCTTAAGCGGCCCTGAGACACTACAAGTTTTTAGAGAACGACTTACATTGTTTGGGACACCGCGAATTATAGTCTTAGACAGAGCGACTAATTTCACATACAAACCTCTGAAACAATTCATAGAAAAACACGGAAGTCAGGTACATTTTATTGCTACAGGCGCACCTCGAGCTAACGGTCAAGCCGAGCGATACGTAGGGACCGTAACAAACCTTCTTACCGCGGAAACAAAAAAAGGAACAGAATGGCCGAGCAAACTAGCAAAGCTAATGCTGGCCCTTAATACTACTATACAAAAATCGACTGGATTTTCCCCCAGTAGGTTGCTATTTGGCCTAGAACAAGGCCCAGGTAATGCAATGCGTGCCGAAGAAACGTTGCCGGCTACAAATGAGGAGATAGACATTGTCCGTGACAGAGATGTAGCTGCCAATAGGTTAAAAGAAAACGCGGTCTTGCAAGAAAACAGATTTAATAGAACGCGTAGAGATAGTATTTTTTATAAGGAAGGCGATACTGTTTTTGTAAAGCCAGCAGATAATAGAAGGTCAAAATTAGATGTTAAGTATACGGGACCTTTTACGATTTCAAAACTTATAACAAACGATCGTTTCGAAATCATAGGAAAGTCTGGCAGACCACAAACGGTGCCCAAGGATCGCCTTAGAATGTGGGGAGGAGAATGGAATGATACGCAGTTAAGCGATGACGATACGGAATCTACCGATGGACCGTGTTAGCGTTAGAATACTTAGCAATGTTTGTTATTTGTTTTATTAATTTCTATTGTATTGCATGTGGATTAATCTTTTTACTGTACAAATGAACATTTTTCTTTCTTTTGTCTTTTGTGTGCTATTGGGTTTATGCAATATTATAATGGCGATATTCGATAGTTTTGAGAATAATTGTTTAACGAAACATTTTAGTTTTTGTTTTTATCCGTACATTTTTATAATAAAATCATTGGAGACTTGGATAAATGAGTGGTTTTGTGGCATTTTAACTGTGTGCCCTGTGGTCAAGTGTGTTTTTATAACTGATGGTGGGAAGATATTTGTATACTCCGTAAAGCGCAGTGTCGTCGGAGGTGTAATATGTGCAGTCAGTTGTATACTCCGTAAAGCGCAGAGCCGTCGGAAGGGTATTAAGATTATTGGTATCCGGGAATAACGTATGAAAGGCGTCAATGTCGTGTATGGAATAGAACGTTAAGACTTCGAAAGAGATTTTCAAGGGGTGACAATAAGGCCACGGACTTGATAGAATATTCTTCGAAGGACGACGTTTGAAAACTGCACGAATTGCGCGGAATAGAGGACGTTATCAATCCCGAGGGAATATGGCAACAAAATGTTTGTTTGATGTTATGATACATATGGTTGTTCTTATGAATTGATGCTTCCCGAGAGCGTGAAGCACGTCAGGTTGGCCGTGTTAGCGCCAACGTATTTTTGAGGGTCGTCGAAGGCAATTAGCCCGCCGCTATTTTGCTTTCGTACGATTTATGATCGGGATGAACTGTGCGAGGTCTGGACGAGTGAATGGTTGTAAACGGACGGCTAGGGCGACAGACGATTGCCAGTGACTTGAAGTCACATGGCAATCGGATGTTGCAGACTTATTTGTTTGAATGAGGAAAATTGGGAAAGGCAAGCAGCCCGACGTTGCGTTGCCGGAATGAATAGGAACATTGTTCCTCAAGGATCTGGCCACGGAGTGGGGAAGGCGAGGATGCCTTCTGGTAAGAGGACTAAGTTTGACCTCTTGGCACTTTCCCCAGAACCATTGACGAGAGTAAATCTAATTTTTCTATAACATACAAATAATTGAAACAATTATAAAAATAAACATGTAATACATAATACGTAGTATATACAATGATTCTTTGTTTCGATAAAGGATAAAATATATTTTGACGAAAGTTTTTTAACTTTTAAGTTTTAAGTTTAAGTTTTAAGTTTTAACTTTCTAAGTTTTTTTTTTCAAGATCGGTTCCGTTAATCTAGTGTAAATCACATTTTTCTGCAACAACAACAGATCGGTGCTTCTCGGAAGCATGATGTAACTATCTGACAAATCGTATTATTGATCTGTTTCTACGTAAATTATTCCAGGAAATATTTGTTTCTGAGCAAAAGAATCGGTTTCGTGAATTGAAAATATTTAAAGTGCTTCTCAGAGCCATTGATCCAATTCTGACTAATTGATCAATAACTGGATATCCTCCACTCAACATCAAATTAATAAATTCTTTGTTCCTGGAACAATCGATTCTATTGAATGAAATCGAAAGATATACATTCATCTTGTGGAATTAATCATTTAGTGTAACAATACTCCTATTTTGTGGAAATTGACGTGAACGCTGTTACGTCACTTCAGTATCTCATTTCTTCGTTATTGTATAACTTTGCATCTTGTTTTTAATTGTACTATAAACTATAAAGCACCACAATGTGTGACAATGCTATCACACTGTTACCAACGCTGTCAATGCTGTTCTCTATGCAAGTACATTGCAATGAAGTTTTGTATAATTAAATTACAATTTTTTCCAAATATATAATACATACACTTTAACTTTGATAATTTACTTTTTTAGAAAATTTAGAAAATATGTAATTTTCTAATTGTTATATACGCGATTGGGGAAGTAGTCCCATGAGCAGACTGCGCGACGCAGTCACGAAGGCCGCCGGGGACACCCGAACGGTGCCGAGCGGGAACCGCGCGAGAATTCGAAAGCCGTCATAGTGTACCGTCGTACACAGAAATGGTATCCGCGACAGCCACAATAATGGCGCGTTGTACTTAAGAGGTTAATGCATGTGAAAAGAATGAATAAAAGTAAATTAACTATCCGCTCACTTAAAAAGTACAGAAGTTAGAACTGTATACAGGCACTACCAAGAAGATTTTATATTTCGAAGAAAAAGATCAGTTCTTCACATAACTGCGAATTTTAGCTCTAGTACAAAGTAAATCAATCAGTAATTTATTTATTAGAATTTACATAAATGTATTAGTATTTACAGAATTTACATAAATTTATTAGTACTTACAGAATTTACAAATATTTTTGAAATGAATAAGTAAATGTTCAAAGCTAATACAAATAACCTTGTTAAATATGGTGTATTATCTTAGAAAAACGGGACTTATTAATTTAAGATTAATTTAAGAATTATATCAAGAAAATATTACGACATTTGCACAAGTTTCGTGAACTGTAGTCAACCCACGTTCGACTATGCATTAATCTGTGCTGAATGTTTCAGCGTATGATCTCTGCACAATACGTCCGCACCATGAAAGTTTTAACAAGGGGGAGTATACGACCTTCGGAACGCCAATTCCGTTTGAACTTTACATAATTATAGAGAACACCAAAAGTAATAATTTTGCAAAATTATAGAGCACACCTTGACTAAATAAGGGAAAATTTGTAATTTAACTTCGTTCACGTGTATTTAACTGTTTAAGAAGAGTAAAAAGTCAAACGAATTATAGCGTCGTGGAAAAAATTTCCAAGACAGAAGTCGAATTTAAACTTGCACAGTCCATATTTTCATTTCTTTTCATTGTATTATAATTTCTATCAAAGCTGATTACAAAATTATAAAATTTTTCTGATTATAACATTAATATTTCTTAACTATAATGACAAAAAGAAAAATTAAATGAAATGAAACTTTGCAGTGCCGCAATATTTAATGTTTTGAATGTTTCTGCATATATGGGATATCGCATAATTGATGGTACAATTGGATAGAAGTTCATTCTACGTTCAAAAACAAATTGAAAGTATAAAATAATATTTTTGCATTCCCTTCAAAAGGAAATCTAGTTTAGCTTAAATGTATGGTAATTGTACAAAAAAAGACCTACCGTTCATATATATTTAAGAACAATTATGAGATAGGTTAAGAATTTAAGGCCATGAATTTTTGAAGCTCTGATTTAATCTACTGATACAAAAGTAAGAAACCATTACAACTTTTGAACACTGTAAATCTGCAATTTTTAGATTCCTAAGTTCTAAAGTTCTTAAAATTTCAAATTACCAAGTCACATTTTTATATTCCTGAATTTCTGAAGTTTCACAGTTTCAACCTCCTTTTCAAAATCTCCAAATTTAGTAATTCCAAAATTCTCAAACATCTTAAATTCATAGACCTTTGAAGTTTCGAATTTCAAAAATTTCCCTAAAGTTTCTTAGGGAAACCGATTTACTGTACATCTATCGAGTGAATATTTGACACCAATTTTATGACAAACCAGATCTTAGATAAAAGACTTTTATTCTACATTTCCTTTACGTTTTACTTGTTCAAGTAAAATCAGTTCTTGTACAGTCACATCACCAATTATATAGCATTCTGTATATCAGAAATTGCAATATGAAATTGCAATCTATATAATATCGAATCATACAATTATATGGTATGGTAATAATGATGGAAAGAATTGCTACTGCTTAACAATTAGCAAACTGAAATAATTGAAACTTAATATTAAGTAGCAGAAAAAATCGCTAAGTTTAATAAATATCAAAGAATAGACAAAGTCACTACTCTTAAAAATGAGTGAATATTAAGTCATGTGACAACTGTAATAGATTTTTCACAAAACCAGCTAGACCCAAAAAATTCCATTATTCGTAATTATTCAGAATCATTAATGTTATCACTCTAAACAGAGAGTTTTGGAGGCTAGTTTGCATTACAAACTAGTGTAGTTCAAGTCCTGAGTGTCTAAAAGTATGCAGCATTCTGAGCAAGGCGAAGTTTGACAGTGTTTTGGGCTACTTTCAGCAAATCTGTTTCAAATACGTATTCGAATCCAACCTAGGTTAAATCTACCACTGGGTCCTATCTGAGATCAACTATTTACTATTAAAGTTCAAATATATAATATATAAAACATCTTTGTTCTCCACTAGCTTTAGCAAACATTTTCTTTCGCTGCAATGGTAAATTTATTGTAACCATATAAATTGTCGGATGTTGACTTTATGAAGAGAATAATACTTGAAGCATTTTGAAGAAAATTCACTTCAAGAGCTTTTAAGACAAAATCGTGGTCACTTTTTAAGACATTTCTGTTTTTCTTATACAGGGCATCGCTTTCTTCTTACTAAACTTTGTTAATATATTCTGTTCGTAAAAATAAAAAATACGTTGAGGGTTGTAAAAATTTTATTAAGAAGTATTATACTGCTACTATGTTATAGTTTTTAATCTAATCATGCTAATTTTAGTTAATGTTATAATGCTAAACTGTATTATAATTTGTTGTTTATTTTTATATACAGAGTGTTCCAGTTTTTATAAAATTCTTTCAGTCCCACAATTTTGGAAATGTACATAATAATTCTTCGATGATAAATTTGTTAATTAATATGAAATAAATTGTCCTAAGAAGCGCAACTTTAATGCAGTAAATAACAGTTTAACCAGTTGTAGCGATTTTTTTGCAAAATGCGCACCACAAGTGTGTGTCGCGATAATCAAGCGATGACGAGTTAGCTCTCAAGAATTTATGAATCCATCTCAAATCATTAACACTTTTTATTTGTCTATTTCATTATGTGTTGACCTCTAAACATTTTGAATATATTACAATTTACGAACATAATTTAGTTTCCGCCAAAATTACAATTTAAATATCAAATTGTAACAAAATTTTACGCATGACGGATATAGCCGTCATGACACAAAATTCTGCCACATGTCCATGACGGATATAGTCGTCAAACACACTTAACTGATTAAGATAAATCTGCCGCTCTGCTGAATAACGCACGCGTATTTATACGCATCCGGGGTCACATCTTTTACTGTCGCACATGCGCACATCACTGTGTCACCGCTACCTTTCACTTTTTAAGACCGAGCGAATATAACCCCTGCGATCACGGTTATGGCGTTGAAAGTCGCTGATGCAGACAATTAATTTTACACTTAATAATAATTTATTACATGACATATTTGAAATTATTAATCAAATGATGATTCTTAAAAATGAATACAATAATTTCTGTTTTTAAATTTTGATTACCGGAATTCTGCACAAGAACAAATTTAGTTAAATTTGATATAAATATTTTAAAGCTAATAAATACATTGTTGATTGGAAATAAGATGATTTTTATGTTACAGTAAATTAGCTTAGAGATAGCAGCGTACTATAATTGGAAAATTCAAATTAATAAAAATGTTTGCGACGTGGATACTGAATTACAATAAATTTTACATGAAGGAATTTAATAATTAAGTTTGTATATTAAAAAACATTTATATAGATAATAATTAATTTTATTCATTTATTAACTATAACAGTTATAGTTTTAATAGGAGTTGCATTTTTAACTTATTTAAAGACACAAATAAATTAGGAGTGAGAGGGTTATTTCAACTCTTTAGTGATGCAATTATATTATTATTATTAATGTATGTATAATAATACGCCTAATAATCAAATTATGAAGTAAAAAATAACCATTCTTTTTCCTGCAATTTTTTCTGCGAATCATTCAAGCGTGAAATGAGGTACTCTAATGAATTGTAACAAGTGTACAAAATTTTGAGATTTATTTTTCCATTACTGAAGAAATATATGTACGTCTAATTTGCAAAAAATGCAAATAATTTCAGAAATAGAAAAACTGGATCTCATATTAGAAACCTATTGTAATTCACATATTGAATGATTATTATTATTTATTCTATTACAAAGAAAGCGGATATTTTTCCGTACTATGTTACTTTTAAGATATGCGTCGAATTTTGCTAAAAGCTTTCTTATTCGAAAGTTACGACGCTTTAAAGAAATGAACCTTAAATTACGTAACTTCGTCCTAAATCAACGTATATCCGTCAAATCGTAACAACAGATCGTTATTAGAAAGCATCACATCCATCGAAGTTACATTTGCTAACTATTCGTTCAACATATGGTATCTTGATTTAGACACGCGCCTGCAATTCATTGGTAAAAATAGATAGGAAGTGAAAACTCAGACACGTGGAAAACAGAAGCGTTCCATTCTCCGATCGCGCAGTGCAAATTTTGTGAAATTATATTGTGTACTAGAAACAGCGAAGAAATTATGTGGAAAATGAAATTCTGAGAAAAGTGCCTTTTTTACTATTTATTGAAAAGGTAATTACAAAATGTGTATATACTTTTCTTCGTATTATATTAATATAGTATTTGTTGTACGTAAGATGATAATTGCTAAATGTCCAATGCGTTGCAATTATTGTATTCTCATGTTTAAATCAAAAATGCTTTAAAAGTAAGGAAATAAAATCACTAAAAGCAATGGCTACTTAAACGTGTCAATGAAACTATAAACTACAGCTTTAATTGGTAATTTAACCGTAATTGTACTTAAGTTGATCATATTATTATATGATCAGTAACTTATCATCGTTTACTAACTTCTCAGATTAGTTACTAATTGAACCGGTCTGGGAACTTCAAATTAAAATAATAGCTATTATTAATGTTACAACAACTCAGCTTTTCAATTTAATTTAAAATGATATTAATAATAATATTATTAAATGTTATCATTCTCTTGCCTTTCTATAACCATTAATTTTGGAGAAATTCTATCGTAATCACTGTGTTAAAAACACTTTTCACATAAAATAAGAAATAATTCATTCGTTTGAAATAATAGTATCTCAGAGAGTGGGAAAACATTTCTTGAATAATTCAAACTACTTAAGAAGTAGTACTACTGTAAATAATCTTTCTAAAATATAGTTAAAATTAAATTCATGTTAAATGTAGTATTTTTGTATTACTATACACTAATAATAACTGGAATGAAACTTAAAAATATTTCTTTTTAATTATCAAATCCTTATAATCGTATTATGTATTCAATATGGAGAACAATATTTTATTCTTATATCAAAGAATATCTTACTGTAAACCAATATTACAGTTTATCAAATGATTTTAGAAAAATTGAATAAAACAGAATCCTAAAAATCGAATTCCTGTCTATGATCAAATACAAATTGAATAAATATATTAATTTTAAACGCCACCATGCAAAATATCGAATATCGAACAAGTTTCAAAAATATCTGTGTATAATCTGAAAATTAATAGTATATAGAAACGTATTAAAGTTATATATCAAATAAATTTTTATTTGCAATTAGTTTATGAGATTAATTGTGAAAATAATTATTGCCGTTTAGTGCATCGCTTTAAGCTCCAACAAGGAGCCGACCAACCTTGTGAAGAAGGTCTCATCGATATTTTCTCGATAGAGTAACACCTATGCGCTGCAGGCTCTAAAAATAATCACCCTGATTACCACGAACAATATACTGCGTCTTGTTCCAACATACATGGAACAGTTCAACATGCGTTTTTGTTTACAAATATTGTACGAAAAGTTTGGATCTTCGCGGTGCAGAATGTTGCTCGTTTACATTTAAAACGATTATTTTGCAGACGCATCGGGAAATCTGCGAAACTAACCTCCACAGTATGTAAAAATGCGTATTAATTCTAAAACAGTTCAAAAACGCATTTCTAATTTCAAACAAATGAAATTTAACACATAAATATTATATAAATGCAAATAGTATATTTTAAATACATGGTGAATAACTAAATAAAAATATTATATTTTTTTAAGTTCATAGTTCAAAAAATAATAAAGGATGTTAATTGAGAACGTTTGAAATTTAAAGGATGTAATATTCGATTATAAGAAATATTAATTTATTAAAATTTTTGTTTAGATTCCGCCATTAACAATTAATTCATAATTCGTAACGAATGAAATTGTATAAATAATGTATACATAGTTTATATGTAGAGTAACATTGATATATAAAATTGTAGAATATGAAATTTATGTAAAATATTGTATACATATACGTGTATAGAATATAGGCACTGTGCAATGTATAATTATTTTTCTAACTTCATGTGTGTACATCATTGAAGCATACATCAAATGTTTTAACTATTTTGTTGCTTTATATCAACTGTTATTGAAATAACAAATAACTGTCCTTTATATATATGTATATATCTGTATATGTGTATGTGTGTATACCTGTATATGTATACATGTGTATATGTGAACATATCTATACATATACATGTGTATGTGTGTACATGTATATCTGTATATATAATGCATATATGGATATGTGTATAGCTGTATATGTATATGTACAGGTGTATATATTTTAACTTAGTTTGTCATTATTAAATTGTTAAATCCCGTTATTCCAAATTCTAAAATATCGTGTGCAGCTCATACAGTCAGTCATTACGAACATATTTAAATAGCAGTACAACTATAAAATATAACAATCTTCTTTTGGTATTAATACATTTTTAAAGTAAAGCTCTAGACACTGAATAACTTATTCATATATAACTTAAAATTAGTACAAATTTTTCTAACAAGAGCCAAATTAATATTTAGCTAACAGACCTCACATATTACCAAATAAATAAGAGTAACAAATATCAATAGCTGTCGTATCAGGCAAATAAACATGCTTTAAAGCAAAGTAAAGGGGAAGTATTATATTTTCAAATGATTTAACTTTTATTATAAAAATGTCAGTGGTCGACAAGAAAGGTTAAAGGTCTGGTAATGAGAAAAAGTACACGTGCAGTACATAAATCAAATAACATAAGAAGAAGTGTATTAAAGTCAGTTAAATTATTCTCATTCTGGATCATATTTTTATGTGGAATATCCATATCTTCTTGAAAAAAGTTTTTAGTCTTTCGCATATGCAATCGAACTCATGACACAAAATTTCAATGAATTTTTTACATGCTTTAAAAATTACAACACATTTTGACTTTTGCAAACTATGCAATTTTAGACGAATTTTCTTAAAATATTTAAATGTACATAATTTTGAATTCCTTGAACTTGTTTGACGCAGATTATAATCGTTACTCCTAAATAGCTTATTCTGCGATATTAATTAGTAAAGTCGATGACTTTTTGAATTTATGATTATGCATTAAATCTTGAGGGACTAAGTATTAACATTGATGTCAAATAAACGACTATAAGATTCACAGGAATGTAAGCTTGCAAGTAAGAATGCCTACTACAAAATAGAACAAAAACAAATTACTAAAGATCATATTATTTTTAATTTCATTCGATTTTATCTTTAAAACATGTAAAGAAATTGAAAAAGTATTAAAAGTTAGAAATTAATAGTTAATGATACGTTTATAGAATGGTTAATATTCCATTGTGTAATTATTCAATAATCAAGAGTGTCGGAACTTATGGTTAGATTAGTAATTTTATTAAAAATAAATTTGGAGACGTTAAGTCTTAGGACTTTCAGAATCACGAAAATTAGTGATTTGGGAATTTTTAAATTTGGTATTTGGAAATTTGCATATTTAAGGATCTAGGATATAGGCATTCGGGGTGTAGAGATTGGGGATAAAGCGGTTGGGAATATAGGGAGTGAGGATGTAGAGATTGGGGATATATGGATTCAGAATATAGGGACTCGGGATGTAGGGACTTAGGAAATATAAGGAGTTAGAACATGGGGACTCTAGATATAGGGATTCGAGGTATAAAGACTCACGATATAGGGTCTCAAGATATAGGACCTCAGAATACAGGATCACGCCATATAAGAACTCGGGACACAAATACTCGAGATATAAGAATTCTAGACACAAGAATTCTAATTCTAACCAAATATATATAACTGATATCTAGAAATTTGGGAACATAGATATCTGAAAATCTACGAGTTCTAAAATTAAAAAATTTCAGAATGCGAGTACCCGCGAATTTAAAAAGGCTCCACATGACGCCTTATCCAAAGAAAGCCTACGTCGCACTTAAGTATACGTAGTGAGCAAGCATCCATCGTGTGAATATACGCAGCCCAGGAGCCACGTGAGCGCAAGTGTGATCGTACCTTTAGTGAGAGCTGAGTGGGTGGCCGACAGGGTGGTTTATCGACCAAGATACAAAGCTCTGGAGGCTCAGTATTCGCGGGACCACCACCCTGTCGAAAGCGATCTTTTATAGAAGCGGTGTAGTCGGTTTGTGGTGCAATTCTCCTCGACTAGAGAAGCTCAATGTTCTGTTCATCGTGAGAACCAGTTTCACTATCCTGGCATTGGGCTATTATCGGCGCGGCATTTCACCGAGACTTGTCGAAAACAACTAGCAAAGTAAGTTGAACATTCTCTTAACCCGATGTTTATCAATGATCATGAAGTATGTGTTTGTTACCTTTCACGATATTAATCGAATTCGTTCCTAAGGGACTGATCGTAAACTGCGTGGCGTAGTGAATTCTTCTTAGGGGATGAAACCGTTACTCTGCCAACAGTCGGTGTAAATACGCGTCATGGCACTGGCTCGTGAGACATTTTCTCAATGAGAAGAGTTTAATATCCCAGTTATTCGTAAAAATTATACGAACATGTCTTGACGTTTAATAAGACAGTTATTTCGACTCCAGCGTAGAATTATGTGATAGTTGTTTATTATGGTTAATTAAGGAGTGTGTTTTGTAAATATTTTTGGCTGTGTCGGGCTTTAGCATCACTTCGTTTTGAAAATAATCACCAAATATTAAGTGCATATTGGTTATCCAAATCAACGATTTCCGAGCTCTCTATCGCTTTTCTATCACTTCCGTCGCTTATTTTTGCTACAGTCGAATGACCCAGTTGACGATCGAGTACTCATCGTGGATACGTAAGATATTGCCCGACGACCTGCGGTGACCCATTTATCGATTTTCGTGATTTTAATCAACTATTTCTACTGTTGTTTTGATCGCATTCACCTTACCACGTATCATATAACGTGCCCACTGTTTCTTCATATCATTCGGACAACGTACATTAAATAATCAAATCCAATACAATAAAACTCTGATACAATTTGAAGTGACATTTTCATGCTCCAGAATCTTAACTAGTGATACACTATATGTAGGTATCCACAGTAGGATGCTAGCCCACAGAATTTTTACCTTACAATTTCTTTTAATTCTTAATAGGACCAAAATAGGTGAAAGTGTATTAAAATTACCCCACAAATAGATATGTCAAACCTGAAGGTACACTGACCTCGATTACTGAATCTATCGAAATAGATATAACTACGTTCTGCTGGAACAAAGCCAGGCGAAGTTGCAACTGCATTTGGTGCGACTGGAAATCATGAGTCAACGTACGAGAAATTTCTCGCCTCAAATACATCCATAGACTTTTACGAAGATTTCAGCTTCTCACGCGATCGATAATTAGATTTCTCTGCAAGTCGAATCAGATATTCCGTTTCGCGTGAAGCTTCACTTGTAAAGAAAAATAAGCACGTATTACGATACGAAGAAGCCGAGAAGGCTTCAAAGTAATCGTGTTTGCAGCGACATCAAAGACAAATAATTGAAAGTAAAACGTTTCATCGAGAGATGAGATTCAATGGAATGTTCAAGCTATTGGTATAGTATTGATATACAAATATTACGAGCTATAGAAAAATCGTGAAAATTCGTTTCGAAACTGTCGATACTCTGTATGGTGGTGCTCGACGAGAATCGCTCATTTTCACGTAGTACACGTAACACCCCTATAAGGTGGTATCTTCCGCGAAAGGGTGAACCACCTTGATGTCGTGCCACCTTCAATAAACGTGAATTGCATGCACCATGCGAAAGCGTATATTTGCATAAATACTTTCAAGCCGTTTTTTTATCGTTTAGACTGCACCTTCCATGATTCGTGTAATTGGTCAGTTCAATTTTGAAAAAATTTACAGGTTTTCGACCCTCATCGATAACATTCTCCATTCATTTTCTTACGCTATTCAGACAACACATAGTTCAATTTACGAAAAACAAAAAATTTTCCTTCGTAAAGCAATGACAATTATAATTTACTAGTTCCAAATGTTCTCTAGAATAATACAGTAATCATAATTTCCTACAGAACCTAATATTAATGAATTAAATAATGTCAAACTTAGAAGATTTCTTTGTAAATATATAATTAGTTACTAATTTTTGTTGAAGAATTTGTGATTCAGGTTCTCGAATCGATAATCCCCTGCTGCACGAAATACACAGATTATCGATCGGCGTCTAACGATTTACATTTCATGGCTACAGGCTAAATTCAGCAGAAAAAGTTATTCAAATATAAAAGTTCTCCCTCTTGACACCGATCGTCAACAACTGTATTAACAAAACAGAAACTCTTCGGACGGTCTTGTTTTTCTGTCGGGCTTTTATATCTGCATCTGCTAATCATCGATTCGAACGAAGAGAAATTAATTCCTCTTCAAGGCTCGTTTCCATCAAACAAGCGAAAAAAGTGGAACAAATTACACGGAGGCGTGGGAATCAGACGAGTCCACTGTCTTCGCGCAACGCGTACATGTATTAATCCTATGCTTTTTTCCGTTTCTTTTCTGTTCTTCGTCTACCGCGAGTAGGAATACCCGCGAGCTTTTGGCAAAAATCCAAGAGCGGGAGTACGGTACTGGTTGCACATTCTGTGTGTCTATAGCCGTTCCACTCTCCTCGATGTACATGCAGCAGCAGCCATGACTCCAGGAATCAGGCCACTGTCCCACTTTACGCCTTTCCGAGCAATAAAGGTTACCCTTTCGGCGTGCACGTAACCGACTCGTTGTAAAACTTGCACGATTCCGCGTGGAAAACCAAGACGGCGACACGGTTCGTGTTGGGGAATAGAAGTTACCGAGGCTTTGGTGACAATTAGAGACCTTGGAATTTCGTTTACCGTCGTCGAACTGCTGCGAAGCACGACCATTGACGAGCAATCCTCTTAAACAAAGAACCGTGAAAGTTGCACAGACGCAAGTTTTGCAAACGAATTTAGGTCCCGGTGAATTGTTACCTTCGTATGAGTTCTTTTCGAGCCTCGTTTTTGAGGATCAAAATCGTTGAAATACTGTAATAAGTGCGAGTGGAATGTCTTGACACTTCTAAGACAATTTTCGTTTCAGTTCTGTAAAAATTGTAACCACCTTGTCTTTCTTTAATACACTGTCATTTGATATACTTTCATATACTGTACTTCGTATACTTACACATTAAACTTTCGATTTTTGGCAAATGTTCAAATTTGGTTTCTTTGCAAATGTATGTACGCTTAATAATTTGTGTTATTTTGCTTGAACTGATACGCTTTGGCGTTTTCTTAAAAATTTCTTAATGTAAAGTGACAAAAATTATTTTGTTGTGAATATACATAGAGACATTTTCATATTTAACAAAACATTTTTTGTACAAATTTATTTTTGACACCGTATAAACAGAACTAACATTTACCTTCTATTAGTTGTTAAAGATATCAGGTTTTTAAGAGATAAATGTTGCAAATCCTTAATATAATAATGACAAATTATTTTCATTCCCCATATTTTCTTCATATTGTAATTTTAATAAATTTAAAGCATGTAATGTCAAAAAATAATTTTGAAGATAAATTGAACTAAAAGTTTCAAATTAAAATCTGAATAACTAGGTTTATAATACTATTTGTGTGAGTATATAATTACATCCTTAAATGCTAACAAAGAGTTCAAAAATTTAATTTCTGATACTACAAGCTAAACGTTCCATGCGTTTCTAATTAACTTAAAAAACACACAGTTTTCGTAACTAGTGGAACACGTATTTCTCATTATGTAAATTAAATGTTAATACAAAAAAACATATCGTGAAAGTATGAAAATCATTTTTCAGAGTAATAAGAAAGTTAAAAGCAAACAAAATAATTCTTTTTTAATATTGTTATTACGTTCATGAACAGATGTTCATAGCCAGACTGAATAATATAACAAATAATGCTTGTATTAAAATATGAAGTGATTTTATCTATAGTATCATTGCAATCTATTACATTATACAACTAGTTTCACCGTAACTTTTCGTGCGTTAAAAATTTTATTATTTACATGTTATTCTATAAAATAATAGTTTCTAGAATAACTAGTTCAAATCATCGGATGATCGGTAAGATAATTTCTTTCTATTCAGGGTAGAATATTAGCTGGAAATTCGTGGCGCGGTTGAATATCCTGCTTGTATAACTCGGGGTAATATAAGCTGCATGGATATGTGCATGTTGGATCGCATGTCGTTCATCTTTCGTCCTTCATGAACGTAACTATGGGCACGCGAGATCGTATTTATCATTAACACACAGAATTATTCTTTTATAAGATTAACGATGAAATACGACCATTCTCTTCATTAGATATCCCGTATTCGAAAATTCATTGTTAGCTCTTGAAAACACTCGGTAAATGTTGTAAATTTAATATTTTTAGACGAAATGATCTTTAAGAATCAATATTTTTACGTATACAATACTCAAATACGTGAAGTACGATGACACACATGTAAAGCGTGCATAAAAGTTGAATCAAAAAATATAAACAACATTTCGGAACTTTGAGAATACAATAGAATATTTGTAGGAGACAAATGAAATCATTTGAAAATCAAATGAAAAATGATAGGTTTGGTTACAATTTTACACAAATAAAAAAGAATAGGTCGATTATTTTACTTTCTATAATTCTATTTCAGGCATATTTCTAAAGCGTTTCACAGTAACATTAAAAAACCAAAATACATGTTATAAATATGATAGTTATTGAAAACTAAGTACATGTTATAGTACGCAAAATATGTCTTTAATTAAAAAAATGCAAATGTTTGCAATATTATTTGATCTTTAATTTACAGATGATTTCTACGTTTATTATTTACACATATTCAGTATCTGTAATTGTGAGATTTAATCTTTAGTATAATCAGTTCCAAATTATTGTGCTTTCAACTTTTCTAACAAAACGTGAAAATGTACTTACGCTGTTTAAACCACTTTTAACATTTTCAAATATCATGGTAACACTTCATCGAATTGAAATAATATCGTTTCAAGTAAATACACAGGCAACCTCTCTTATTTTCACGTTTTTTAAATATAGAAATAGATACTCAATTTTCAAGATTCATGTAAAACTACTGCTGAATTTTTCTTACACGCAGGAAACAAAAAGTAGTTAACATTAAATAAACCTCTTTGGAAATACATTCAGCTTCAAACGCACAGTATTTCACATGTGTAGGCGGTCGTTATAACTACACAAACTAAATTATATTAAAGTAAATACTGATCAATCATTCTGTTAGGATTGCTAATCAGTTTTTATTTTCCTGTGACAGTTTAAGTTTGTACAGCTCCACTGCCAACATTTGTTCAAATGAACAAACTAACGACATTGTTTGTAGTATAAAATTAACGTACGTGTTCCCACTATGCAATATATAGACAAAATTCAATAGAAAAACTCCTACAATTTTTTACTGGAATATTAAAACCTATTAAGGTTAATCGCAAGGCTAACCGTTAGCACATAAAAAAGTTATACAAAATTCCTACATATTCAAAAATCATAGGATAATCCCTAACACATTTAGAAATGTAAAATTGTATGTTTCGGCAATTACAGAGTAAATCTTTCATACTAATTCTAAATACGATACTTAATCAGCTGAATCATCAACGAAGCGATAGATCGGTCTTGAAGGTTGAACCGTTCTATCTGTCGTACATTGAATGTAACCGATCGATTCCGAAAGGAAATCAAGGAGGACGCCAAAAAGAGGTCTGCAATAGTTTTATAGCGGTGCAGCTGCACTCCGTGCAAGCTCTGCTGTTCGATAACCGAGGTGCAACGGCCGTCGGCCCCAACAGCGTATCTAGGCCACCGGCACCAGCATTTTCAGCACCACCACCACCACTACCTCCACCACCAGTACCATCAGCAATATCATTGCTACTGCTCCAATCATTGTGAGCCGTATAGTATTAACACTACAGTATTACTGTTTTTGTTGCTTATGTAGTCATTACGGTGGAACGATTATTTGGACACTTGTAATATCAGAAATGTCATATTCTAAATTATGTCCATATTTTACGGTGCGCAGTAAAGTCCTACGGGTTGAATGATTAGAAAAGGACTAAGATAATAACAATTTCTTTTATATTTAGGACGTCTAAGATAATAAAATTTTTTTTATATTTAGGTAGTATGATACTGTAACTAAAGTAATGGTACCAGAATTTGACTAGTTAAGATCTTCCATGTGAACAATGGTCGCTTGCTCTGTCATTAAGTAGCGGGAGTCAATGCTCGGAGACACTTTCTAAGCTTTTTATATTATGTAATGAGATCATTTTTTTAAAAAAGTTAAGGTATACTAATTTTCAAATTTCAAGTTATACAATTGTCAAATTTCAAGTTAGATAATTGTCAAATTTCAAGTTAGATAATTGTCAAATTTCAAGTTAGACAATTCTCAAATTTCAAGTTAGACAATTCTCAAATTTCAAGTTAGACAATTCTCAAATTTCAAGTTAGACAATTGTCAAATTTCAAGTTAGACAATTGTCAAATTTCAAGTTAGACAATTGTCAAATTTCAAGTTAGACAATTCTCAAATTTCAAGTTAGACAATTGTCAAATTTCAAGTTAGACAATTGTCAAATTTCAAGTTACACAATTGTCAAATTTCAAGTTACACAATTGTCAAATTTCAAGTTACACAATTGTCAAATTTCAAGTTAGACAATTCTCAAATTTCAAGTTAGACAATTCTCAAATTTCAAGTTAGACAATTCTCAAATTTCAAGTTAGACAATTCTCAAATTTCAAGTTAGACAATTCTCAAATTTCAAGTTAGACAATTCTCAAATTTCAAGTTAGACAATTGTCAAATTTCTAATTTCAATATACAAAGTATATTTAAAAATTTAGTAAATGTTTCCAAATTTGGCGCTTTTAAAATTTTTAAAATTAGTAATTGACCGACTGGTCGCTTGTAACTAACCATTTATACTAGAAAAAACATGCTTCATTCGCAAAATGTTCACAATGTATGAATTTTTTACCTGAAGCTATTCTTAACAAAAACGTTATGGGAATAGAAATATAACGGCATATTACTTACATTAATGAATTTAGTTGCTCGTTGTTAGTAAATATACTTCTATTCACATGTAATCGAAGTTCAAGTACATTGATCTGAAGACAGTTCCATCAAAAACGTACAATTTATCAAAACCTTACTTTTAATATTTTCTAAAATCTGGTCAGCTACTGATACCTTTATATTATGTATGTTTATCCGAACGGGTAAAATTTGTACTATTAAAAAAAATAATAAGAATCTACATTGTGAGAAAATGAATTTTAAATTAATCTAAAAATTTTCATATGGATCAGTAATTAATATTCATAACATGCTAATTGTTACTCATTCGCCACTAAGTATTAAATTATTAATAGTAAATATGTATTACTCCAACTGCTTTCGTCATTTATAAAAAAAAACCATCTGGTAATATTTTACCACTTTATAAAAGAGTTTATAACTGTTTATAACAATCATTAATTGTTACTCATCAATGACTAAATATTAGATATTAAATATTACTTCAATTGCTTTCGTCATTCATAAAAAAAACAAGCTAATAATATTTTTGGGAATAAGAATATTTTATTTAGAATAAATTCATTTGATCAACAATGAGTTTTTTCTCCTGAATTAATATTGGCACACAGAACTTTTCATCGGTAACTTGTAATGAGAAGTGCTATTTTAAAAGCTTTTACTGCTACGCAAACATCTTTTTGCGTGTAGTCTATTTGCTTTTTCTTTTCCTTCGACAATCTGAAACATTTATGTGACTTCAGAATGTAAGAAGAATAATGAAAAGTATAACTTGTAGGTTATGTTGCCATTATTACGTGTTTAAGAAAAAGAATTATATTTTTGTAATTATTATTATCATAAATGTAGGGAATAGAGAATGTTCCTGAATACAGTAAATATTAACAATGGAATAAATTTATTTACGTTAAAATAATTTGTCCATACGTGAAATCACGTGTACGCCGATATTTCAACACGTGTTTAATGACAAGTTAGTATCGTGTTATAAAGAACATATACTTAATTCCCATATTTAAACAAAATTAATACAAAATAAGATTAATTTGAATATTTCATTTAATGAATCTAAAACAATTTTACTGCTTAAAAAATGATATAAAATTGCAACTTTAACAAAACTATATTCTTGTCTGCTCAAGCCATAAAGTAACGAATTTAAAAATGCTGAAGCTTGGAGTATTTTACAATATTATTTTCACGAACTGTAAATATTAGACTTTATCATATACCACGTACTCGTCATCATCGATTATATAAAAAACATGATTTCACATGCTTTCAGCGGAATTTGTGATTATTTTTTTAACTATGTTGATTCATGCTTTAACAACTGCGATTTGTAATTTTTGTACGTTTATAATGATTATTGATTAACGTTCGCCGCCCATTTCCTCTGGAACTCATGTTACAAGAGCGAATAAGGTATTTTTAAATTAAAATATTATTTTCCAAAAACTTCCATCTTCACGTCTTCTATAAAAATTAAGTTTGTATCATTTTTAAGTATCGTTTAAGAAATTTTCAAATTTAACTAGGGTCGGTATTTGCAGATAAAATTTGGTTTGAATGCAAATTTTTAGAACTTCAGTCTGAGTTGTCAGTGCCCAGAAAAGGTATTAATTTAAAGATTCATATTTAGAGCTGTATTTTCAAGGTGCTCCAGTTATTGATGTATTTTTCCTGACCAACATAATGCGGAAAAGTTGTCGAAATTCATAAAGTATTTACTTCATTTGTAGAGAGTTTGTTTGGGTCACAGAAAAAGTTCGAAACTGTGAAAGAACAATATATTTAAAAATCAGAATTGTCATTGTATACAATAGACGAATGAAGCGGAATTAATGTCTTAAAGCTTGACGTCACAATCACCACATACTAATACAATTGAAAGTGGCTGGATTTAGAATAACTGCATCAGAGTTGACACTTTCATCATTAACCAGTTAAGTGTGTTTGACGACTATATCCGTCATGGAGATGTGGCAAAATTTTGTGTCATGCATAAATTTTGTTACAATTTGATATTTAAATTGTAATTTTCGCGAAAACTAAATCATATTCGTAAATTGTAATATGTTTAAAATGTTTAGAGATCAACATGAAATGAAATAAATAAATAAAAAGTGCAAATGATTTAAGATGGATTCATAAATTCTTGAGAGCTAACTCGTCATCGCTTGGTTATCGCAACAAACATTGGTGTGCGCATTTTTTATGAAAATGAGAATATCATTTTCCAAAAACTGCCATCTTCACGTCGTACCTTCTATAAAAATTAAATTTGTATCATTTCGAAGTGTTCAAATCGATTTTAAACAATATTGCAAACGTGTTCTAAAAAATACACCGAAGACATACAAACTGCCATCAAAATTGTATTTTCCCTTATACAGAAAAATACAATGATAATTCAATCTATCTAAACTACAACACTACAAAAAAATAAATTTGTATTTTTATAACGTATAGTACTCCTTCCAATTTCGTGTTAGCGTTAACAAACGAGTGTCTTGCTTCGTTGCCTGTATTTTTCGATATTGGCAACGTGCTTCTACTGTCACAATGTTCGATCTTAAAATACACCTGCATTGTTCTTGCAGAAATATTTAATTGACTTCCGTTTCTTTTTTATTTCAATTAACGATTTAGTTGAATTAGACGCAGCCGAAAGTATTCTTCCTTCGTTTCGAAGAAGCAGACGACCTGGTCACTGCTTTTTACTATAATTACGGCTTTCAGTAACGATGTCTACAATTCCACTTTTAAAATTACCACTTTTGTACGCGATATAGTCTCTACTTTCAATACGTAGGCATCTTCAGTTTGGTTCGATAAAGTAATTTACCTTGTGTTATTTTCTTACTTAATCTTTTTATGCATTAAAGTTCATTTTTAGGGATAGCAGAGAAAAAGCTATGGAAAAACGGATTTGGATGATAAATAAAATTATTCTCAATTTCATAAAAATGTTCAAAATTGGAATAGTAATAAAATTGTAGATTAGTAATAATTTTTTTATTTTTATGTAATTAATGGTATTTATATGGTTTGAAATAAAATTCATTTTAATTAATAATAATAATAAATATCGTTTATTTCAACTTTTATTGTACATAAGTAAATTTTGACACAGCATTACAAATTCCTAAAGAATACAATTATTTCAAAATTACTTTTCTTAAAAGTCTATAATTTTTCTCAGAATACAAAAAAAATTGGAGAATTTGTATATTTATGACAAAGTACACCGCGTCGATCAAAAGAACAACATTTTAAATAATTATATGTAATAAAAAGGCGTATAGAACACTTAAATAGTAGACATACAATTCATGACATACAATATCATCATACAATTTAAAAAATAGAATATTATTATCTGTAAATTTAAACCAAGTTATTTTTTTACAAAGTAAATATAGAACACCTTTATTTATTACATCAAATACGTAACATTCTTTTAAAATAATTTTGGAAAGTTTATTCACCCTTAACAGTCAAACTGAGGTATAAAACGACCCCAACCAGTTTAGCCTACAATTTTAGCCACTTTATATTCTGAAAATCTGAATAAATATTTTTCTTGAAACCCCCATATTTTTACTATTTCCCCTCTCAAACTGTTATATCTCAAGAGTATTCAGCTAAAATTTTAGCTGTTTATATTAAAATCGAAAAAAGTTTCGAATTCTTGTGTAGAAACCGTCATTTTTTTACATTTTTGTCATGTTTCTGAAGTTTTATTCATATTCAATGCTGAAATTTATTCCAAATCATCTGTGAAATATTAAAAAAAACATTCAAAAATTATTTCTAATTTTTTTCAAGTTAAAATAACGAGTTACTTTTTTGTGAGAAACTTTTTTAGTGGCTGGGGTCTTAAACGTCCCAACGTGTTAAATATGTTATTTTATTGAAGTGTGACCATTAAGAGTTAACTTTATATAATTAACTGCTTTTAACAAAAAAACTTTATTTAACAATAAATTTTCACACATCGTATAATGTAAGATATATCTATGTCCTTCACATAAGCAAATTACTTACAAGGAAACATATCGAACCTGGGCACACCGATTTTAATGAAACTTATATGAAAGATGGTTCTCAAGAAAATATTTGACACGTACTTTTTTTATCGCCCATCGTTCACATTGAAGGGGTGAAAATAACCCTCAATGTTAAGGGCAGATATTATACCTTTGGGAATATCTCCGGAGTTAAAGAAGATAATTGGATTCTTTCTTTTAAATTGTTGGTCTTTAAATATGGAATTTTTGTGCGTAAACAAAATTTAATAAACTTAATTTCTTTAAATAATATTTTGAAAATTTATAATTTTTGTTCAAATTTTTGTACTAAATGTTAAACTATTGTTTTGCAACTTTGTGTATGTAAACTATGGACTAAAATAGAGGATACGTGTTTTTGGAATTTCTTCTTTGTAACAATGTTTATTAGAGATATAATTTGAAATCGCTTCCTGTGAAGAGGGGTAATCAGCATTTTTATTAAAAATATCATAATTTTTACAGTTTTCTGGATATTATATACCTCTTCATATGCCGTTGATTTCTCAATAAATATTGTAAGCGTCGCAGGTATGAGTGTAACACGTTTCTATAACATGTGGTATATATGTTACGGTGAAAGACCGAAATCTGGTGAATGTCGACATTCACCGGTGAATGTCTTACGGTCTTTCACCGTAACATATACAAGATGTCTCACAATTAGTGTAGGTCCCTGAAATGGGGGATAGCTGACGTGATTCTGAATAAGATTTCCCTTTGCAAAAATGGAGTTTAAAGCTTCGTTTTTGAATTATTAAGGAAAAACGCGGACCAATCAGAGTGCGAGAATTACGCGTGCGCAGGCGCGAGAACGGCAGCTTCGAATAAAGCGTAGTTATCCAACGCGTAGTAATGCAACGTGTGGTAATGCAACGCGTGATAATCCTACGCGTCGCAGTCCAATGCGTAACAATGTTTATTCAACACGGGTAAAACTGTACAATTACTACGTCACCTCAAAAAAAATATTCGGGACATGTTTTCGATGTATTTTTGCCTCCTAAATACGAATATGATCATAAAAATCGGCGGTCGGACATATCTGAGCTGCTATTTTGGAAAAACAGCAGAAAATCGTGATTTCTTAGAGTTTTTTGCATTTATTTTGAAAAATTCTCATCTGATGAAAAAATGTTTCCAACAAAAAATGTAGAATGGAAAATTCTCTACAAGAAAGTTCTGATACATTTTTTTTGTAATTCTAACGGTAAGGCTGCAAATGAACGACGAAAGTGTCAAAAATTACCTTTCGAATGGAAAAAATAATATATTGTGAAATCTTAAGAAGGCGTGAACCTAGGGAACAATACCGCCGGCATTAGCATTACCCGAGCACTACCCAAGGAAGTTATTTTTTTTTTTACATTTCTAATATTTTATAAAATATTTGCAAAAAATGTCAATTTTTAACAATTTTTGTAACTTTTTACTAATACCCTACCGCCGATTTTTATGATCATATTCATATTCAGGAGGAAAAAATACATCGAAAACATGTCCCGAATATTTTTTTTGAGGTGACGTAATAATTGTAAAGTTTTACCCCACAGCGCACAGTGGTCCCAAATCGCAAAATGCTGGCCAAAATATGAAGACGTACTTCAATTTTAATGAAACTTCGTATCTAGGGGTTTTCGAGGTCACTGATTGCAAATCAAAAGTCAAAATTACAAAAAACAAAATGGCGGACCTGACGTAGTAAGTATATGTACGAAAAAGGCGTTAAAATTGACTGAAGTTTGATGTATAGGAGTATTTAATGTTATTAATTACAAAGCAGAAGTCAATGTTTAAAAAAAACAAAATGGCCAATTCGATATAAATGTTGTGTATACCGAAAAATTGTTTGTACTTTTCGAGAATGAGGATAATGATGTTTTCGAATCACTAAATCTGTATTAAAGCTTCAAATATTCTAAATAAAAACTAAAATTATAGAATTCTAAAGAACTAAAATGATAAAATTATTGTTTTTAAATAGTCGATCCAAATAGTAACTCGTGATGGAATTTTGAGGCATTTGAAAATGAGAATACTTAAGTCACAAATTATATTACATTTATTAAATTAATTATATACAGTAATAAATAAAGAATATAAACATCAAATGAAATATTACATCGAATTATCCGAACTGTCAGAATCATCATCAGTACATCGCGCCTACGTCACATTATGAAAAATGGCCATGCGATCCTGGTGGCACTTAGTGGCAGCTAATTTTTGCAAATATTGCAAGCTAATAGTATCAGCTACAAGCCTGAACAAAAATATTAGCGGGATATTGTGGAATATACAACTTTTAGTCTACATTTTTAACATTCGCGCACGAAGTTTCACCTTTTATTATTTATATTGAATATCCTTATCATACACCGTTACCATCAACAATTTTAAACATAATAGTACTGACAAACATTCTACTTACTTCCAGGAACAGCATCCATTTTGCAAAATTGAAATTAATATAGTCTGTTTAAAATTATTCACTTTACACTTTGCTCTTGCACACTGAACTTAACTGCACAAAAACTGTGACGAATGAACGCGGTAAGTGAACACTCACCATTTTGCAGGTATAAGTAATAAAACCTTCACTCCTCTGTTTTCCTATAGATACAGTATTAGAGTGTACAACTCAGTTGTTAAAATAGCCCCAACGAAAAATTCATTTTCGAGGTTTTGGCCACGTTTTTGCGATTTGGGACCACTGTGCAGCGTGTGGATATCCAACGCGTAGTAACCCAACACGTAATAATGTAACGCGTGGTAATCCAATGCGTAGTAATCCAACGCGTAGCAATCCAATGCGTAGTAATCCAACGCGTAGCAATCCAATGCGTAGTAATCCAACGTGTACTAATACAGCGTGCGGATATCCAACGCGTAGTAATCTAGCGCGTGCATATTCCACGTATAGTAACCCAACGCGTAATAATGCAACGCGTTACACTTCTAAGCGTAGAAATCTAATGCGTGGTAATCTAATTCGTAGTAATCCAGCATATGGATATCCAACGCGTAGTAGTCCAATGCGTAATAATCAACGCGCCCTGATTAGTCCGCGTTTTTCCTTAATAATTCAAAAACAGAGCTTCAAACCCCATTTTTGCAAAGGGAAATCTTATTCAGAATCACGTCAGCTACCCCCCATTTCAGGGACCTACGCTAATCGTGAGACACCTTGTATATGTATAATTCGGTCTCGAAGGATCTTTTCAGTAAGAGATTGTGACAACTATGTAACCAAGATTTTCTTAGCTTATGGCAGATCGCAAGTATTGCCACATCACTGTTGTTAGATAAGACTAGAAACCATATGAATTGTATTCGCGTATACTAAACATTATGTAATAATACATAATACAATTTTTCAAACCAGTCTACTCATGAAAATTTTTAAGTAAATTCACCACTTTATTACGAAATATTTTATTATACTTACAAATTTGATTTGACGACGCCTTTCAAATTTCTCTGTGGCTCTTGTCTTTTCAATGGAACTGCTTTTATGGAACGTTCTATAAAAATAAAATATTAATACTTTGTATATTGATATACGGTACAATGTTAATGTTAGTATATTTGCATAGGATGTAATTTTAAAAGGATCAACAACCTGTTAAATAATTTAAGTTCAAAACAGATAATTGATAAAATTGTAAAAACTTTGTAGGTTACTGACTTTTTATATCGTATACTCAGTTTCTTTTACGTATAATGTTTAATAAAAAAGATCTGTATAAAAAAATGGAGGATTTATATCTATAGTAAAATATTATCTCTGAAACGGAGTAAATTTTATTTGAAACATTCTTTTAAATAGGAAATACTTTGAGAGATTATGCGAATGTATTAAAATGAGACAACCTGTACAGTGAACCACAAAAATATTCATCCATCCTTTAAAACAGTATAACTTGTTTGATGTTACACCAAATTATTCAAACTCTTTATGAAAGTAGAATGATTTGTTTTAAAATTATTTAAGGAAATCATTAATAAAATCGCAGATACTTTTTTCTAAGCTGTTACTCTTAATTTGTGACAAATATTTATAAGTATCTTTTGTAAATTTACGTCCGACACTTGCACGATTAATCAAATTCGGTTGCGAGCTACAGACGGTTTAAAGTAACAAAATTTTCAACCCATAGTTCTAAAAACTCTTACGTATTTCGATACTTGTCAATTGTTTCTACTTTTATCGATTTCAGTACAAATCTCAGGACTTAAAACGGTACTTCAAACAACAAAGACACTACAAGTCTATTTTTAGAAACATTACGTTGCTTTAAAGAGTGAGCAAACACTTTTATGATTCACCGTATATGTATACAGTGAATATAGATATGTATCTATGTCTTAATTATAGTATGTGTTACTTTTTGAAAACATCTACAAAAATACGAAAATTGAAATGCGTACAAAACACTTTTACGTCACTAAACATTAATTTCGTTAAATCCAATGCGTAGCAATCCAATGCGTAGTAATCCAACGCGTACTAATACAGCGTGCGGATATCCAACGCGTAGTAACCCAACGCGTAATAATGTAACGCGTGGTAATTCTAAGCGTAGAAATCTAATGCGTGGTAATCTAACACGTAGTTAACCAACGCGTGGTAATGCAACGCATGATAATTCTACGCGTAGCAATCCAATGCGTAGTAATCCAACGCGTAGCAATCCAATGCGTAGTAATCCAACGCGTACTAATACAGCGTGCGGATATCCGACGCGTAGTAACCCAACGCGTAATAATGTAACGCGTGGTAATTCTAAGCGTAGAAATCTAATGCGTGGTAATCTAACGCGTAGTAATACAGCGTGCGGATATCCACCGCGTAGTAACCCAACGCGTAATAATGCAACGCGTTGTAATTCTAAGCGTAGAAATCTAATGCGTGGTAATCTAACACGTAGTTAACCAACGCGTGGTAATGCAACGCATGATAATTCTACGCGTAGCAATCCAATGCGTAGTAATCCAACGCGTAGCAATCCAATGCATAGTAATCCAACGCATTATGTAATTTTGAATGAAGTTAACAATCCAGACTAGACAAATCGATAAGGAATTGGATTATGAAGGACTTTACCAACGTAGAACTAAGCTTGGAAGAGATTTCGAAGGATGGATTAATCGAGGGTAGATTAACGAAAGAATATGTCGTTAGGCGCCAGTGTACGCTAGAAGCGAACGAAAAGGTCAAATGTAAAGACGAGCCAATATTTCTATCATCGGAACGTCTAAAAATGACGTGTGCCTTATTTATTGCAATAATGATATAATTCAAATATAATGATATAATAATGACATAATTCAAAAATGATGATTTTTTGGGGAAACAAGTTTAAATATTTTGATACGCTGTAACTTTGTACAAATATTAGAGAAACGTAATTGCCTTCACGTGCTCAATTTTAAACTTTTAGACCCTACCGAGAAAAAGTAGGTAAATATCGTACTTTCTGTAGTAATTATTCGAACATTGTAAATTCTGAATTATGCATATGCTGCAAAAGAGGGCGATATTATTACAGTTAACGTTGGAAACTGTAGAAAATGTGTAGCTAGGAAATACTGCAGTTTTGAATCGCCCGTAAAAAAATTGCTAAGTGGATTTTTTACACTGGATACAAGGTAATAATATTAACCCCCGTTAATCGGGCGTGTGTCTACAAAGCGCATGCTTACCTATTTGCAAAATAATTATAAATTTAATAATTCTAGATTTATAGTATAGTCCCTGGTCATCGAATTAGGACCACATACAAAAATTTCACGGTTATGGCTATAACATTATGTCATATAGGAAAAGTTGTCTTAGGTTGCAAAATTATTACTAAATACGTTAATAACGATGTATACATAGCAATTTGTTATTATAGTAATAATAAATTGTATGGGTAATGAGCGAGTATCGATAACGCCAGGTGAAATTTGAATGCCACAGAAAATGTCTACCTACTCAAAAGACTAGTTTACAACTCTCCAATCACATTATCTGAGTTGAAAAGAATTACAGATATTTGGGAAAATAATGAAGATATAAAGCATACGATCAATGTATACAGAGCATGCTGGATACAAGCTGTGATCAAAGCAAAATGTGGAAATACAAGATAACAACATGTGTTGATAATGTTACGTAGAGTAATAATGTATCATATTAGCAGCTAATAGATTATATTATTATGATTTGATCAGACATTAATTTTACAGAAAATGTAAAAAATACTGAAAATTTATAGTAGTCTTAATTTGATGACTAGGGACTATTAATTCGCGACAGATGTTTCTCAAAGCCCTTCCTAGAAGTGCAATTAGCTGATTTCTCTTTAACAATCCCTAGCCACCAGAAAATCATTCCATCGCCGGGTTTGTCCTTATCCCGTCTACGTATGTTTAAAATTACATGGAAATGTGACTTGGAATCAATGTTTTAATATAGAAATCAAAGCCAGTAATTCCTTCCATCAATGTCATAAATGATCAACTTTTAACCTCAATTTTATCGTTGAAGGTACCAAAAATTAACAGAAATGAAAAACATCTAAAAATTAATATAAAATTGTTATAATAATTTTGTTAACTTGACAAAACTGTTAAATCAAGAACGGAAAAAACAAACAGCACTTTCATATATTAATGTAATACAAATAATAATTTATAATGTAGGCATTTATTTATTGTTGGTTTAATATTATTTGTAAGACGCGTTATATGTTTATTATAATTCTTGGAAGTGCGAATAGAGTGAATGAAGGTGTTGCAAGTGGAGACGAATGAGCGTTGGAAATGTATGTATTGATTTGTATTTAATTGATTTGTTATCAGTCTTTTGCCACCCTTTGAATTGTAAAAACGTGTTTAAAAATATGTAATAAAATATTTAAATATTGTTCCATTAAATTAATGTCCAAAATAGTTGGAAGTGCTACAATAAAAAATGCATATATTTGATACATATATCTGCTGGATACAACTACGTGCATCACAAATGCTCTCGCACCTAACGAAGGGTAATATTCCATAAAATAAATAAATTCTTTCAACGAAGACTTTACAAAAATGTCACATAATTATCATAGCATCTAGAAATTGATTTCAAATCACAAAAGTTGCTTGAAGTAAACAGAACTAATTCTAGTTCCGTTAAAAGAAGAGACTAGTCTTTCTTCATGTCAACGCAAAAGAGGATTTAAGGATTAATGTTAAAATCATAACTAAAAGTAATCTACGTGAATGTTAACAACGACTTTAGTATTCAATTTCCTCGTACAAAGATTATTTCGAAACTAAATCCGGATTGCTCTTTTCGCTGCCATTTTTCTATCTAAAAATCAAAGTAGAAAGAATAGCAGAAGAGAAACTATGTAATATATGATCGTTTTTGAGCATAAACCCTCCGTGATGGTTTGAAACTTTCCAGAACACAAGCTTACAAGCTCAAATAATGAAATACCAGTGATACGAACACGATAACACAAAAGGAGAATGTTTACAATTTTTTTCTTTTACACAGTTATACACAAAATGACTATACGCATATTCATTCTTGTTATCTAAAAATTATACAGTCCGTCATAATAAATTTTCTGTATATCGCATGGAGTGGTCTCCCACAGGTACTTATTTATTTGAATGTTCTGATAGAGAGGAGATATATTGATCAGAGCTAGGTCTAGCTTCCTATATTACTTGATTTATTTTACATAAGTAAATATCATAACTTTATGTAACAAATCACAGTGGAGAGAGTGTCTCGTGGCAGCCATCTTGGTTGTTCATATCAGCACCTGTCTCATTCATGCACCTTCGAAAATTCGACTTTATTCAGTATAGAGTATTAATTGCTGTCTAAAGTGACCAGAGCACCCTATAGTGAAGTCCACTGATGGGTGCTGTTCTCGTAAAAATCTCATTTTCGCAGTATTCGAGCGTTGAAGTCGAATCTACGCAATCGCCTCGTCTCCTTCGCATATCGCATTGGTGTGAGAGAAACGAGCCGATTTTCATAGATTCAACTTTAACGTTTGAATATTGCGAAAATGAAGTTTTTACGAGTGAAGCACCCATCAGTGCACTTCATTACAAGGTGCTCTGATCGCTTTAGACAGCAATAAATAACTCTATACTGAATAAAGTCGAATTTTCAAAGGTGCATGTCTGAGACAGACGCTGATATAAACAAGCAAGATGGCCGCCGTGAGACACTCTCCTTAACACAGTTTCGTTTATCCTATTTTTAAGAATTAAATTCGTCTTAGCGAATGCTTTACAGTTTGCATAAAAATACCGATAAAAATAATTTTTTTTCAGTTTAGAAATATTGAAAACTATTTTAAAAAGCATAAACTCTCCGCTGGTAATTACGTACTCACTGTAATATAAAAAAGTCTGTCACTATCAGTCTACTCCTATATCTTTAAAGCAACTAGTAAATTCGAGTATCATATCGAATTATAACTAGAGAATGTGAATATTGATCTATGTAAAATGTGAATATGTTTGATCTATCAGGTAAGTAGCATTAGTTTTGCAATTACCTCATTACATTATAAAAAGCATCAATTGTCTTCGAGTACTTATACAATAGCGATTACCTAACAGTAGTTTAATATCAACATTCTTTTCTCTTTTCGCCTGTCTATAAAATATATAAGAAAGCAAAAGGTAACTGAAAAAGAAAAGTAGAGTAGCCTTTTGGAAGCCAGCTTGCGACGAAAAGGTCACCGAGTCTCGTTTATAAAAAGTTATTTAACGAAGATCGGATGCAGTGCATCAAACGCAAAGATTAAACATGCATCGAATGCAGGTGTAAGAAAAATATCAATCAATATATTGGCGGTGTTTCTAAACAATAAAATAATTTTCAGAAAAAAAATACACCGACTTCGAAATGCACTAAAAAGTATAAAATAATTTCTATTTCCTAATGAAGTAATTTCTATTTCATTCAATCATACAATTACGTAACACATATGAATGAAACCTATTTCCTCGTTAGGTAGTATATTAAATACATTTCAACCTTTTCGGAGGCGGTGCAAATATAAGAAATGATGAAGTGCAATACAACACAGCAACGTGTATTAATTATTAATATTTATTGCAAAAATTCAAATTCCCCCAACCACTTCGTAAATTTTTTCGTGCACAAAATCAACGTCCTGATCGTTATCGCGACATGATAGCCACTTCTTTGGACCAAATTGTGTGATTTGAACGTGGGACGACTCTACATTTGATTTCAACAAGATGACGTCATATGCCATATATCGAACAAAACAAACGTCCTAATGGATAGACTACAATGGACGCTTAATTTCACGGAAACGAACCATCGATTAATCATCAAGATTGTGCAAACCGTTGAACACCATTAAGCATTCTTCAATGCGACTTTATAAAATGTAAAGTTGACGTCAATCGTCGAAAGACAAATAATGTCAAGTGAGTTGAATACAACTTCGCGAAAGTTCAGTGATTTATTCGGTATCAATTGTAAATTGTTCCAATACCTTTTAGATGACAGTGAACTTTTCTAAAACATCAGATCACCATTTTTAAGAAAGTTTTTAGCTTCATATGTCTTTGATCGTCTGTAAGATAGATTTACATTAATAATTTGTACATTTGAAACTGTATTATTGCAATTACTGTATATTTTATTTATTAATGTGTTAGGTGCATTATTTTATTTAATAGCTTCAAAATTCTGAATATCTACATTTTCTATTACGTTCGTTTTAAACGTTCGTAACAACTGTACTATTCAAGGTAATATTCAGTCTACGGTAATAAATATTCGATCTAATATTATTTCTGTTTTCAGTTAGCATTAATCGCAATAGATTTCATTCTTAAACTTATTTTTCAGAAAATTCGAATTACTTATAGGATAACCTGATGTACAGAGTGTTTCATAACATGTGGTTTCACAAGTGAACAGAGAACACAAATACAATGAACAAAGTTCTCACAAATATACGTCTGATTTGACCTTGTTTCAGAGTTAGTTCTACTTATATGTTTCAATACTCCACTATTCAAATGAATAAGATTGAACAGTTATTCGTATCAATAATATTCATACTTGCTCATATCATAGTTATTCACGTCACTTACTTAGCCGAAGCATTTGTATGCGAAACATTTTTGTAATATACACTTAACAAACATTTGCGAAAATTGAATAAATGTTACAAAATACAGGTTAGGTGAAAACGCGAATATCAGACAATCGCTACTAAATAGTAGATTATTATGACAGTGGTTACCAAGTAGTAAGTACAAGATTATTATTCACGAAGAATAAATTTTAGATCACGTACTAACCGATAGTGCCAACGTCGAAGGGACATCAGCCGAGGTGAATATTGGATATATGACGGTACAGAGAGTTTTACAAGAATATCAGCTTCATCCGTGCCATATTTAACACGTGCAGGCAATTAAAGAGGATAAGAGAATAATTCTTCGTCAAGAAATCTTTTCTATACGTGGATGCTACAGATGTCTATTACGGATCAATGTTTTTTAATCATTATTTTAATCACGAAGTTCTACATTCATAGGAATCATAAATTTACACGTGTATTATTAGACTAATCTTTTCTATCAGTAATTATTTATTCCTGAAAAAAGAATTGTGGCTTTCCTAAACAGTTCTTTGAATTAAATTATAATTTTTCAGTTATATAAAATATCTCTGAGATATTAGGGATAGAATCTATGATTAAGTTACTTAATGATACATAAAACATGAAAACCGAATTTATGCACACAAAGAATTTATTAAGTATATCCTCATGCGAGGACGCTGAAATAAAATCTTCTACAACTTTTCATTCAAAACATAAACAAAGTTAATATATTATCTGCAATTTCAAGTGATAATATAATCAAAGACTGACAATTTAAGAGAACTTTGAGCGTTTATACAAGACTGCCAACAAATTCGATGCAGATCTAAAATTTTTGAAAATCGAGATTCGTTGATGAGATGCCTGAAAAGTTGCACATGAACCATACGTGATCGCTCCGAACACCTTTCTATGAAGATAAGCTGTCACAAAAGTGATAACTCTGAAACAAGGTCAAGTCAGACATATTTATAAAAACTTTTTTCATTATTCCTGTGTCGCCTGTCCACTCTTATAGTGGATCCCACATGTTACAACGCATCCTGTACTACATTCTGTAATAATGCCACTAGATGGACTTTATATTAAAATAACTTGAAAAAAGTTTGCAAATGCGCCACTTGATTTAAATAACACTGTAGTTAGAACCAAAGACAGATAAGAATCCTTTCATATAATAGAAAGATCCGAACGTTTCAATTATTTTCATTTGAATATACACAGAAATAAGAGCTTGAATGATTTCAGAACATAATTTTAGAATTTAGCAATAAAAAAATTTATCCTAAGTTTACTGCAAATATGAATTCAAAGCTATTGTTACTTTATTGCTAAAATAATTTAGTTTTTATTTTAAATACAGAAGATGCCGCTTTAAGAGCTAACTCTGCTCTTACTTATGGATTTAAAAGAATTTGAATACTAAACTTAAATAGAGCGCCCTATATATGACGAAAGATATGTAAAGACTTAACCCGTTGGCTTATGGAATTCGGATATATTCGTGACGCACATCACAGTTCAAATATAACGAAAATAAATCATATTGGCCCACTGAGTTTTTACCAGTTACGATTTATACAATTAAAAATCGCTAAATTCAAAATATTCTATTTCAAATTCTTTTTACTTACCTTAATACTGTAATAGCGACCAGTTAACTCTGGCGAACGCAATCATAGAAAAATCGTAGATTAAGGATTTAAACGTTGCATCCCTAAGAAAATTTACTTCTTAAATTATTCCTTAAATATTTATATTTATTACATGTGCAACGCAGTTTTCGTAACAGTTTTTATTTGCATGTGCATATGAATCACAGGTTAAAGACTAAAGGCTATTTTTATGTAAGAATCTGGTACTCTGATTTCATCATCTGTTATTTTGTTCATTTAATATCTGATCAGAAACGCATACATAACATCTTAACCTACAATTTTACCACTACAGCAATTAAGTTATGAACATGATTATTCTTGATAAGAAATTTTCGATTCTTTCGCAATAAGTGAATAAATTATGTGCTACTACCCATTCCGTAGAAACTGAACTAATTCATGTTAAAAAAAATACATTTTTTTAAATCGTACACAGTATGTTGAAACAATAGCAGAACTTTTAAATAAAACAAAAAGAATTATTTTGTCTAAATTAATTTTTTTGATCCAAAATACATTCCTTCGACATCAATACACCGCTGGATACGCTTATGCAACGTTAACATCAGGCTTTGGAGGATGTTGGAACAGACTTGTTTTTTCGCCAAAAATTCACGAACAGCGACAGTTCACATGATGCGTTATCATGCAACAGAAACCAACTTCCCGGCGCTCGATATTCGGGTCTCACACAAACGATCCTCTTCCACAAATGTTCCATAATACCCAGATTCGCCATTAACATTTTGTCCTAGTGGAACGAATTCCCGAAGTATAATTCCTTTAAAATCGTAGAAGCAAATTAACATTGTCTTCTCTCAGGACTTTTTTGAGAGCCTGGAGATTTCCACGTAGCACTTTGGCGCTTTGTTTGAGGTTCATACCTGAAGCACCAAGTCTCATCACTAGTTACAATTGATTCCAAAAGTGTACAGTTTCGTCTGGTTGTTTTAATAAGATTCTCGCATTATTCGACACGAGCAATTTTTTGCACTTGCCCGTGATTTTGTGATACGGTAATGAAAGGTTCTGTCGTATTAAACGCTATAAGTTTACAATTCGTTGCTCGATTCCAATGATTGCTGTGTTTTGTAGGGGAGGTATACTGTTTTCAGATAACATATTCTTTTAACAAATGGCACTGGTTTTCCTTAAATTTAAAAAGTTCCGTTACTTTTCCGGCATACTGTGTATGTATTTATTTAACACTAAACCTACCGACATATAATGTACACTTAATTTGAAATTAAAAATGAAATTAAAAAATAAATATACAAACGACAAAACATAAATTAGTACGCACATTTATTCTTTATCTGGATAAAAATCAATTATGATTTTAAAGAATGTACTTTAACAAAATCAGTACCTTATAATAAGAAATTTATGGCGCGGTTATTTGACCGGTCTGGTAGTTTTATTGTTAACTTGATGACACTTCTGCTTCGGTTGTGATAAGCATATATCTCAGTTCAGATTACCAGACAGAGCAAATTTGTATTCTATTCTGGACAATTAACAATTAAACTACCTTAGCGCAAGAACGACTTACAATGGTGCTTCAAAAATGTGTTTAAAGCTGTTCCAAGGACGCACTTAATTACTTGTAAGGAGTATATAATCACCAGCTAATCATAGTTTAGAAACCAGTGTTTAACTCGTTTAACATCGTCTATTTATCGATCAAGGGTAACGGAAAATCCAGTGATCTTCGGTTCTTAAAAAATCACGTAAGGACAAGGGAAATATGTGTAAACGAACAATAACTCGTCACTATACTGTAAACACCTCACACGCCGTTTCTTTACTCTATAAACGCGACAGAAAAAGCAGCGATCGAGAAATTAAAGCCAAGGACAGCTTGAAACCTATCTTTGAGATCGAATAACCCGTAGGGGAGATCGCGTTATTGCTGTTTTATCGTCAACTCATGGCAACTAGGGGCTTCCCTTGTTTTCTCAATCAGCTCAATTCTATAGTTACTGGATGTTGCTCGAACAACACAGAATGAAGCCATGATAAGTTCTGCGAGGACGCCAAATCAAAAACTTAATAATTTAAAAAGCAAAGAGGTTGTTTGATATTAATCTGGTCTTGACATAAAATCACGCTGTGCACGTATCATATAAAAAAACGTCTCGTTTTGACATAAAATCATATGTGCACGTATTAGAAAAATCTGCAATGTATTTATTTGAACTTTAGTCATCGATAATAATTTTGTCAAACATGATAATTGAATAGTATTAACTATTTGAGACTACGAATAATAAACATTAGAAAATATTGTGAAAATATTTAATAAAATTTGTTGTAAACGAAAACACTATCTGATATCATTTTCAACTTCTTCAGCGTGTTAACAAAATACTGGGTATAAAAAACGTATTAAGAAAAGTTAGAATGACGATATGTACATACGTAATTCGAAAATGTGAAAGGCCATGAAAAAATTTGTTGCCTTCCAAAAGAAATGAAAAAACTAGTAGAATTTAAAGAACTATTTCGCTTAATACTTCAAATGTGAGTTTGAACAAATATAAAAAGGATGCGATAAATAAAGTACCTCTTTCCGACAACTTCCGTTCTAAAAAAGGTACGTAAGCAGTCGTTGCTAGTTCCACGCATAAAACGTTAACGCGTAGTGAGTTCCAACTCAGTTACGTCAATCTGTCCTGTATAACCGTATGTTAAATATAGCGTATCGTATAAAAGATGCATCCGAGATGCATGCTATCTTCCACGAGCAAACAATTATAACCAGAATACAATTTATCGAAAATTAATTTTCACATTTCAAGACATGCTCTAAGAATACTCAATAACATGTTCTAAGTCGGGAGTCATTAAATAAACAATACAAACTATTTGCAAAGAATGTGTTCTCAGAAGAATATATTAACACTTTTTAAATAATTACAGAAAATCGGACGCTAACTTTTAAAACTAGGATTCGTAAATTACTTCCTTGTTACGACAAGTGTTTACACAATGACTACGTTGAGGAGGCTATTTAAACTGGCAATAGAAAAGGTATTTGTTTTAGAAGGGTATAACTTATTCACTGACTGAGCTACGTAACTACGTGTCTCTTATATTTAATACGTTTGTGTAGGATAACGTATATGTTTACGTCATGAAGATCTGCTGTATGTCTAATGATTCAGACGAACACGTCATGACTCCCTATTCAAAAAATTGCGCATGAGAAAAATACGAGATCTTGGAATCCTGTTGACTCCAACATTGTGTATTGATTTCAATGCTCTCTTCATGGAAATACGGTATTATAAGAACACGATAGTTTTTCTGGATATTTATGATTGTAGGTTTCTCGTTACCATAAAAGCAGCTTTGTTACCAAAAAATATGAAATTCCTTTGTAACGTAATGGAAGCGTATCGGAATAGTGTCCATCAGGATAAAGATTGGATTGTGGCCGAAAATTTTTATTTATCAAACTTTTCTGATTTATTTATCCTACTATACTTTAACTGCTTCTTATAATATAGTATAATTTATTATAATATATCAGTATATTTTTATATAAAATTGCGTGTGGAATTTTAACACTAAACCTACCGGCATACAATGTGTACTTAATTTGAAATAAAAATGAAGTTAAATAATAAATAAACAAAAATGAATACAAACATTTATTCTTTATCTTAATGAAAATCAATGCTGATTTCAAGAAATGTAACAAAATGTGTATCTTGTAATACGAAACTTTTGGAGCAGTCATTTAACCGTTATTCTATAAGAGAACTAAAAAATGAAACTTGTTATTAATAAAAATGTCTTCTTCGATACCAGTACTCATTTTATGTATGACACGTATGGTTCTTATTTTAAGTTCTATTATTTTCACGTGCAGATGATAACGAATATTTTCATTTATTATTTGTTACGTTCGTTTATTCCAGACATTTATTTTGAAAGAGATCTTATGTAAAATTAAATATATTTTTCGTGTGAAGAACAGTAATATCATAATAAATAATGGTATTATGATAAATGAGAAAAGTTTAATTAGTGAAAGAAAATCTTATCTGCAAAGCATTGAAGTTTGATTACCGTAGTATTCCATTATGTTACTGCGACGCCACAACTAAATTTGATATATTTCGGGATTGAAGCTTTATTTATACTAATAAAAAACCTATAATCGTGAATATCTAAAATGAATACATAGGTACACACATACTATATAATACTATATTTCCACAAAAAAAAAAAAACATAAAAATCTGACACTTAAGCAAATTTTCCGAGTTACATAATTACGTCTGTTATTTGCATAATCATTAATGCTAAATTAAATTTACAATTATCTTAAGAATATAATATGAAATCATCTTTCAATGTAACTTTATATACGTACAATAGCAAATATAATAGTTAAGAATACTTTTTTGTAATTGTTTAACCGAAAATCGAGAAGAACAAAACATAGAATATTAGCTTAAAATTTTCATTTTAAGTGTTTAATTTTGTATTCAGCATAACTGATTTAACAACGATTACCAAACTCTTACATCAAGTTCTATCGATTTCTAAATGTGTATTAAAATTTATTCTTAAAAATGAAACAAAAATAGAAGAAATTTATTCAATAACATTTGTGATTCTATTTGAACTCACAAATTCTTCTTCCGCGTGGCTTGTCACCTGAATTGCAAATCTGAACTGTGAACTTTTCCTAAGATGACATGACATATATTCATAGTAGGAAGGGACATTGTTAATGTACTGTATTTTGAAACAATGAAGTAATGTTGAATACAAAATTGATGTAACATTTCAGATTTCTTCGTTCGTTTTAATATTGCAGCAACGGATGGTTAGTGCTAATTGACGCATTTGATACGTAAATCGTCTGGCAAGGAAGTACACTAAATGCATTCCACGATTTGTTCAAAATAGACAGACAAGAACATTTTGTTCTGAAATCTGATTACTTGGCATTTATTCAAAAGGAAAGGACAAAACATAAAAATTTGAAATAACGTCGTGCTTCTTAGGCTAATCTATTTCATATTAATTAACACATTTATCACCGAAGAATTATAATGTACATTTTCAAAATTGTGGAACTGAAAGGATTTCGTGAAAACTGGAACACTCTGTATATAAGAATAAACAACAAATTATAATATAGATTAGCATTATAACATTAACTAAAATTAGCATGATAAGATTAAAAACTATAACATAGTAGCAGTATAATACTTCTTAATAAAATTTTTACAACCCTCAACGTATTTTTTATTTTTGCGAACAGAATATGTTAACAAAGTTTAGTAAGAAAAAAGCGATACACTGTATAAGAAAAACAGTAATGTCTTAAAAAGTGACCACGATTTTGTCTTAAAAGCTCTTGAAGTGAATTTTCTTCAAAATGCTTCAAGTATTATTCTCTTCATAAAGTCAACATCCGACAATTTATATGGTTACAGTAAATTTACCATTACAGCAAAAGAAAATGTTTGCTAAAGCTAGTGGAGAACAAAGGTATTTTATATATTATAAACATATTTGAACTTTAATAGTAAATAGTTGATCTCAGACAGGACCCAGTGGTAGATTTAACCTAGGTTGGATTCGAATACGTATTTGAAACAGATTGCTGAAAGTAGCCCAAAAGACTGTCAAACTTCGCCTTGCTCAGAATGCTGCATACTTTTAGACACTCGGGACTTGAACTACACTAGTTTGTAATGCAAACTAGCCTCCAAAACTCTCTGTTTAGAGTGATAACATTAATGATTCTGAATAATCACGAATAATGGAATTTTTTGGGTCTAGCTGGTTTTCTGAAAAATCTATTATAGTTGTCACATGATATAAACATATTTGAACTTTAATAGTAAATTTTGTTGTGTTGTTCTCATCTTTTCTTGACAACAACACGGTGATTGCCATCTAATTTTGTAATGTGAGATAATATTGATAGGTTATATCAATCGCATGAGTTGAGTACATTACATTAGGTAGCGTTTGATGGAAAAGGTTGCTTATTACAGTCGTGAAGTTTTTTCACTTTTTTTACATTTTCAAAGGTTTATATACATATTTCTAGTGGTGGAAGTTGCCTATCCGCAATCAGATTCAGAGTTAAATTAAGACAAACTGGGTAAGCGTTTCACCTCTTCAGATATGTCTAACGACTTTGGTTCAAAAGACCAAGTTAAAATGGACTCCACTAATGCTGTTTTACAAACGTCAGTCATACACATGTCATAAACATGATATATTAACTAGATACTATTTTTCCCGTCATCAATCTTCTAATTTCTAATCTTACGGATTTCTAATCTTATATATAACTAAATAATTAATCGCTGATCCAACTAATGAAAAAATATCTACTTAAATAGTTACTTGCGATTCTACATCAATTGTAATCAATGTAATCATTAATTGCAAGTGGTAGTCAAATGCAGTTGTAACTGTTTATCATTAAGTAAAATAAATATCGTCGAGTACTATTTCAATGTGCTGCTATACACTGTTACGTTTTAATATGTTCAATCTCACTGTAATAAATGCAGCTCAGCCGCGATGAAGCAAAGTCATAAATCAAACTACTAGAAAGCACTCTTTGATGACGTGTCAGCACAGAATCGCACACCACATCCTACTTTATGACTCCGTTTCGATATTGAATTCAGCACATTGATGCACATTGATAAAAAATTGCTTCGTACAGTTTTGGCCCGATGTTTTAGGTACTTATCTCCTCATTCTAGATTTCTTTCACGTTTAAGCGATTTCACAACCCTCTTAAAGATTACCGTCTCTCGGGTATAGATAGAGCTGTTCAAGTGAGCATGAACGTGTTATTGGAACGTTTAAGAACCAGTCACTGAAAACGTTTCTTATAAAGAAGCTACTTCTTATTTTAACTTGAATGATATTATAAATAATGTTTCAAAAATATGTTAACTTGCAGCGTAATTTATTTATCAGATACATCAGTCAAAATTGATCATGACTATAATATGAAAACAGACGAAGAAGGTTGACATGTTATGTCAATTTGATATTATGCAAACGTTGGCTATGCAAATTATAATTGGATTTGAATTCCAAATTGAAGTGTATTCAAAATTCGAGTAAGATTAATCGCAGTTGAAGTACGAGTGCGTCACAAGTCAGACTGGTCAAAATAGTGCAAAGGGTTAGGATATTTCAAAGTTGATTTCAGTAAATATAAATGTTGCATATACAATAAAAAGAAATTCTCAAACATGAAAAAAATCAAAAAATTTGAGTTTTCACAGAAAAATATAATATTTTTTTCGATTATGATATGATCTTAGCTGAACACTCTTGAGATATAATAGTTTGAGGGAAAAAATAATAAAAGCTGCAGAATTTCAAAAAAGATATTTATGTAGATTATCAGAACATAAAGTAGCTAAAATTAAAGCTAAATTAGATGGGGTTTTTCCATATAACTATGTGACCATTAACTCATACTAACTGATACTTTATCAAGAAAGAAATTCCATAAACAATTTTGTCACATACTCTAGTTTATTATGATTTTGCAATGTATCACTATTCCAAATAATTTCATCTTTAATTTTTATAAATGATTCTACCAATAGAAATGCATCCCCGCATCATGATAAATCGCACATACATAAGTAAATGAAACTTGTTTCCTCCACATAATTGAATTAATATGTTACACACCTAATAAAACTCATACTCTCGTATTGTTTCTTAATTATTATCAGTAATTATTGTATACATAACATATTATAAATTTGTAATCTGTTCACTTCATTTATCAGTGAATTACTAATTCGAACTGTGAATATTTTAACAATGACACGTTAATAAATAACTACATTATACGGAAACTTCTTCGGTCCATCGCACCTTTTAATTTTGAACTTTTAATGTACGATAAAGAAGTTGTGTGACACAAAGCATTGCGTATGTGTATGATCATTGAATGATTGAGAGTTTGATTTCCTCCACGAATTCAATTTCGAAAAGCTTATTCGCTTGCCTAACACCTTATTTAATGTTTAAAGCGTGATGAGAAATAGCTTAAAATCGTGTGCCTGCTCGTGAATGTTAAATGACAGCATATTAGTAAATTAGGAAGAAATTAGGACTTTTGTAAACATACATGTTGTTAATTCACATGAATCATTCTCGATTAATCTTGTACGTAACTGAACTCTGTTATTAACATTGTGTTCGATTCGAGAAAAAAATATTAAAGGAAGAGATACAGAGCGATAGGAAGAATAGACGAAAAATAGTTAAGGTACATCGCTATTGAGCATTTACACTATGTCGATACATAACTTAGCACTTGCACGCAACTTCGATGTTATTTTTTGGAGGACAGTTTTGGGGAGAAGGAGAGAATCGTAGCAAGTATTTCCGATAATCTTACGACGCGACATAAAATGCGGTCTACATGTGTCTTTCGAATAACAGATATTTAAATTATCTATTTACACTGCAATATTTATACTTAAAACAGTTACAAATTCTTCTGTGACCGTACATCAAGAAGATTTTCATGAGAATCCTCCAGACCAGAGCGACCGCGAATATCTTTTAAAAATTAAGAATGTTGACTTTTCTAAATCTTTATGAATCATAGTATCGCGCCTAAAAATTTTCAAATTTAGAAGTAGAACGTGGATACAATTGTAACTGTATCATGAATATAAACAACAGACTTGTTATTAATTCATATGAATTATTCTCGAGTAATCTCGAAGAAAACGAAGTAGAACTATTTCATCTTTACATTTCATTAAAAATCCCAAATTCTTTAAATTGTAAACCATTAAAATCTAAATTGAAGTTTGTCATTATACGCCATAATCTTTCTCGTGAATAAGATTCAATAGAATAAGGCTTGTTAAGGATTGGTATGTTATTTTTTATCATAACTAATCATATTTCTATGACTAACGATTTTTTGTTACTTTCTCTGTAAGATGATCACAGCACTGCCAGTGCCTTCGGTAAAGGTCTTCCACAAAACTTATTACCAAGAGAAAGGTGCCAGGATAGCGAGCAGTCAACCTGGAAGTCCCTTAGCTGAAAGTGAAGCGGTGCTGGCATTAGTTGATAAGGAACCACCAGAATATTACTTCTGTGGCAAGGTAAGAAACAGTAAACTAATAATGCACAATACTTTTGTTATACACAGGATATCTAATTGAAATTAGTCTGTTTCTTCGAAAATATTGCACCTCATGGAATAGATCTTTCTTCTACATGTTATAAAAATTTTGGTACTCACTCTCGACCGATTCTGGGTTAAGTGCCAGGGGGTCAAATTTAGTCCTCTTACCAGACATCTTCGCCTTCCACACACAATGACCATCCTTCAGGAACAATGTTTCTATTCATTTCTGCAATACAACAGCCTGCTTTCACGTTAGAACAAATAAATAAACCCGCAACATCCGATTGCCACGTGGTTCCTATATTTACTGTAAGAAAAATATAATTACAGAAATGAAGAATTCTTCACACAATTATTTACGAATTCTAAAAACTTTTTAAATATTTCTAGGAATTTTTCTCTGAGGTCAAACAATTGTATTTTCTTTAATAACCACATGTTAACCTAAAAAAGAACTTAAAGTGAACGTATTTAGAGAATAATGGCTAACATTCTTATTATAATTTTGACGTGACGTTTTAACGCTTTCAATGCCACGGGAAAATCATTGAAAGTTTTACTGAAAAACAATTTTATTTATAGAGAATGTAGTATACCATTTTTATAACGCATGCTTGTTCCTTTTAAAATACTTTCAGGTGTTTAATAAAATCTGGTATAGTTAAATATCATTTATAATTTAATATGTAACAAATGAAGAAAAGATAAAATATAGCGATTATGCGATTGTTATTCTTAAAAGATTTATTCAAACGACAAGCAAATTCCTGTTAACATTTCTGGCAATTCTGAGAAGAAGTTAAGTTGAATTATAGTGTAAATGAAAAAAATCCTTCCACCAGACAGGTCAGCGAAGACGAATTTACAAGTCCCATTACTGAGTTTCAAACGATTTTTATTTCGGGAAAAGTAAATTTCTCGCAAATGGAATATGTTAAAACGTTCGAAGAACTTGAGGCTTATTTACAGTTCATAGAATCATGATTAGCGAGAAAAGGTAATTATAGTGCGTGATGTAAGGAATGAAAGTAGCGGAATTTGTTAAAGATTTATGGATTAGTCGGTAAACTACGTAACACTGAAAATGTGCGATATTTTGAGAACTTTCTTAATTATAATATTTATCATTTGTTATTATGATAAATTGCTTTAGAGTTCAAATAAATTACCCGTACAGAATAAAATTCAACCAAATTATTCATAAGAATTCATGACATTAAAATAATGAATTTGCAGTTTATTGCTTTCGAGATATTTTACAATATAGCATAAAAGACCATATTTTCTAAATAATTTCGTAAATTGAATTATAAAACTAAAAAGTATTAATGAATATATTCTAATTATTTAGTTAATATTTCTTCAACTGAAAACAACACATTTTCTTAATTAAATTACGTTTTCATCAAATTTAATATTACTGTAGGGCGTGCTAATTACCCTTTGCACACAAAGGTATTTTTACTGTTGGCAGGTAACAACCGTAAAACTTCCTAATTAGAAAAATTCGACAAATCTTTTTGAAGCTGTTATTTTTCTATTCGCCGCCATGTTATCTGCTTCGCTGTGTTACAACTATGAATTTAGTTAAAGTTTGATATTAGTTAAACTTTAATTTGATATTAATTCATATTAGTTAAAGTTTGATATTAGTTAAACTTTAATTTGATATTAATTCATATTAGTTAAACTTTAATTTTAATACAATTTGTTTTGTTAGCACTATTTCTACCAGGATTTCGATCGAAAGGTGTCTCACCTTTTCGTTTGAATACAAATAATTGCCAAAACTGTTAATATTTCAAATTATCCGTTAAATGTAGATAATTTGAGAAATGTATTTATTAATACACTGATGTGTTTTTATTAGAGATTATTTAATCAGGTTGTAAATTCTTAATTCATCAATCTACAAAATATATATGTAGCAGTGTATACTAAATACAACATGGGCGAAAATAAACAAATCTAAAGTTATGCCGTAACTACTATATTTTCTGTTGCAACTGAAATAAGGATTCTCTTATCCGATTATAATTGATATGATGTTGCAAAATAGTGTTGATATTTCTACGCAAAATGGTTTAAAATTAGACACTGTCATGAAACCCTTAAGGTGTTAAAAGACACCTCGTAGCGGAAATAAAATTTACAAAAGTTCACTAAATACAATGTTGCTAGTTTAAATTTTAAATTAAAAAAAAAATTTTTGTCACTTAAAAAAAAATTTTTACAGGTTGACAACAATTTGATTTTAGACTAATTCGATCACGCTGATTCCAAATCTGTGATCCGTTTTTTTCTACGACTTGTAGTTCTCGAGAAATAAACTGTTGACACGATAAGGCGTTTCATAAAGAAGATTATTACTACCATTATTGTTATTATCATTTATAGTCTTAACAAAATATATTGGTTATCTTAAAGATTTTCTATCACTAAAAATATAATTTCTTTTTGTTAATATTAGCAGCAATTGACATCTATCACTCGATATTGATGATAACACTGGTCGATACTGCGCAAAGAAAGCAAGAAGTATCTAATATAGTATAACACACTTACAAGGTCCGTTATTTTCTACTAGCCTCCGAAAGGTGAAGGTTGAAACAAAGAGTCAGAGGAAGTATGATCCTCAAAGCGGCCATGTGCCATGTATCAAGAATTTCAACAATAGGTTACCTAATTTTCAGTTTCGTACCGTTTCATACATTACATTCTTTATTTCGGACGAAAAACTTTTTTCTTTAATACAATGACACGTATAATTACGTTCCAAAAATGAACAATTTATATTGATTAATTTTATTGATTATATACAATTTAAATATATTGCTTTGTGCAATTAAAATTTCATAAAATTTTAAACTCTTTGAGAACAGAGTATTAATTTTATTCAGGATAAAAAAATGTCAACTTTTCAAAATAATATGGGTGTTTTCCCATTCGCATTTTATAACCAGCAAAGTCCAATTTTTTAATAGAAAAAAATTTGATAATTGGGAGTAAAAGTACTTCCTAATTATGAATTATCACGAAAGAAGATCGTAATTGAAAAATAACAAAAACTGCAAATTTCGTTATTTTTTCTTGGCTAATTAAACTCGGAAGAATAAAATTCCTTGTAATGAATGTTGTAAGCTTTAATATGAATCAAAGAACATGTATCAACAAATTTCAAAAAGAACCCTTGTTAAATTTTACTTATGTTATATCATTCATGTTAAATTTCAACGTTGAAATTTTTCTATTCGTGAATTTAAGTTTACATTTTACAAAAATAAATATCACTTGGTAAACGGATGGATTATTAAATTCCATAGTAATAAAAAAAGATAATATCAAATATAAACAATTTTACATTCAATACATAATCTATGTTTACGTAATAAACGTTTACGTTACTAATAAAAATATCACGTTTTAAAAGACAGTTTCTCAAATTTGCTTTTAAGAAACTTGTAATGCTATTTTATTATTTCTGCATAATAATAAAGCCACCCGTTCAAATAAATATTACAGAAATTTTATTTAACACTTTCCATATTTAGCTGATGCTTAAATTTCTATACACAATCGTCTATGTTATTAAAAATGTATTCGCTTAATTGATTAATAAAACTCGTATTAAGTACTTGCAACAGTCAACAATAAATATAACAAAATATTATGAAATGTATTGTAAGATTTGTAAAATATGAAAATACTACATAATTTTATCTACTGTTCGAATATAGCAGTCAACGTGTTAACGCTCCGAAAAATAATTTTTAGAAAAAAAATACACCGACTTCGAAATGTACTAAAAAGTTTTGAAGTATACGCTGTCTCATATCGGAATAAAAGTATAATATATGTGTTATTTTACTTTTTGTCAACTAAATAATTTGAACTATTCTGTCGTATTCATACTAACGGCCACGTGCAATCGATTTTTTAACGAGGGAACTACTCCAACTGTCTCTTCAAAACATAATGAGCTTTTACAATTTAATGAATCATGTTATAAATTTCTCTCAACATGAGAACGTTAGGGCAGTTGATTAGACCCCGGAAAGCTATGACAGTGTTATTTTTACTAGTTCAAATCAATATTGATTACTTTTTTGTTACACAATTTTTGCTGTAAGTTAACATTTAATTATTTTGTTAGTTTACATATTTTTTTTCATGCAGTGTGACAAATTCACATTTAATGTTTCTTGTGAGAGAGCTTCAAATTCCACAAATATTAAATATTAAATAAGAGATAATAAATATAACAAAATATCAGGTACAGTGACGAATATAACTGTAACATATACAAATTCAATAATTTTCTTACATTTTTTAAATAAACACGGTTGCATATCAGATTTATAAAAAATTCCAAAATTTATTCTCTAGAAACAATTTATACGCTTATTATTTGCAAAGGTGTATTAGAAAGTAATATTCAGTAGAACTAAAGCAAATATAATATTTGTTATTATATATCAATAACGTCGATCGTAAACTTATTACTACACCACATATGCAAGTTTCAGAAATGATCGTATAATTTCAAGAGGAATTGAAATTGCTCGATGAAGAGCTGCAGCTTTCTGTATAATCGACTCCTGAACGATTTTCTTAACCAGCTATCTGTTTCATTTCAGCAATTGCTATTTCTTTATAATGAATATACTAATAAAAAAATAGCTGATTGGTTAAAAATTTGTTTGACAATAGCAAACTGTCATCTTATTAAAAGTTTAGCATTTAATACCCTATAAATTATAAAATAATAAATAATAATTACATAATAAATAACAATTATATAATAAATAGAAATTTTATAAATAAGAAAATAATTAATAAAAGAAAATGTAATAAATAATAATTTTATAAATAAGAAAATAATTAATAAAGAAAAATGTAATAAATAATAATTAATAATTAAAAAATAAATAATAAAGAAAAATTATATAATTAATAAAAATTGATAAATAAAAAAATAATTAATACAGAAAATGTTTATCAAAATGTGAAAGGAAAGGATCCACTGAATTTGCATTTCTCGAATAACTGGCAAACGTTGTAGGACAACATTTTGTATACAAACATTTCATGGTTCAGGAGCGACATTGTGTAGTACATGTACACCTATCTCCTGATCTACACAGTACCTTATTTACACGACTCCGCTGCGCGGTTTCTGAAGTAAATATGAAAGGAAAACTGGTAACATTGTACAATTTATATCAATGCAAGGATAAAACATTTATATCGTCAATTTTTTGTGGCGGAACTATTACCAACAAATTTTCTACATTTTTCTAATGTAAATGTGATTTAATTTGGACAATATTAGTTTAAATGTAGATAATTTCGATTTACATGATTTTCTGAAAAACCTATCTTTAATGTAACTTGGGGTATATTTTTTTATGGGTGTACACATGTTGGAGGTAATATATTTCTTATGTCGAAATATATTCTTGAAAAAACGATTTGATCTTTATTGTCCTAAACTTAACAGTGAACCATACCGTTCTATAATGTAACGCATAATTTGAAATTAAAAATAAATTAGAGAAACAAACAGATAAAATATACACAATAATTCTTATCTCTATAAAAATCAATATATTTCAAAAAAAGCATCAAATTTTTTAATTTAAAATAAGAGACGTGTGAACGAGTTATTTGACCAATTTGATACTCTTAGTGTTAATTAACAATTTCGCTTGAAAATAGTTTAATACCAAGTTGGAGCTCGAGAAAGTTTTGAATGTTTATCAACACCAGATTTCACTTTACTGCAACTGTCTATTTCCATTCACTAACGTAGGTGTTCAAAGAGATTCATTGACATTAATACACTACTGCAATCTATTAACTGAGGAAGAATCTGCTAGGTGAATCGTACCAAACGTAATGCATGATTCACGAATTCGTTCTTTTATATCCTCTGGGTGTCGAGGAATCAAGAGAAAGCATGTTAAACATTTTATCTACCACGTCGTCATATATGGGTAACGCTTAAATTTTCATATGAATCTACCACCTGATTATTAAATATTAGAAATGGATGAAAACAGCAGTATTCTTTCACGGTTTTCATTATTAAAACTTCTTTTTACGGTTCAGAAAAACGTCGTACCTATTTTAAAACTGCACGAGAAGTGAGGCGGCGCTCAGGTCCCCAAAAAGGAAATTTAACGCCCACTTAAAGAAAAGAGAAACTATGCCTGTATCGCGCTTGTATTACCCTGGTCTCCAGTGACACTCTCAGGAACTCAGAACTGATGGTACCACTGCGGTTTGCTTATGCGGATAATAGAGTTCTTATTAGATTCAGGTTTCCTAACAATTATTTATCATACTAATTTAACGTTACGACTTTGTTCACTTAATTGAAAATACTCATATTAACTCAGGAAGTTTTTACAAAACAGTGTAAAAATATTGTGTACGTATTTTCAATTTTAACAAATCTTAGCAAATTTCAACTGTCACGGTGTGATAACTGACGCGTTGAAAACCCAACAGAAAGGAATGTAATGGCATATTAGATTGGGGAATGGTGGCAGCAGATATGTTCCACCACGTTTAATTAAGCCTAACAAACCGCCATATTTCGTCTTGTAGTTCAAAATAGTACCTGAGAGAAGCTAATTGGAGCGTTGGTGTAACTACTAAAGCATATACATGATATAAGTGAGATACGCACGCAATAATATGGTCCGTACGTGTATATATTCGTGCGAATTTATGTTTACTTCCAAATTTATTTTAATAAGATGGTAGAAAAATACATATTTAGAAATGGAGTTAAGAAGTATAATATTCTAAATAATATACAGAGTGCATAAAAAAAGGTGGGAACCCTTGAATATTTCGAAAAATATAAGTTTTATCAAAAAATGTTTCTGACAAAAGTTGCAGGGTTTAAAAAGTTCTATTTACTGGCAATATTGTTTTGACCTTGAAGAGTCACTGGAAGGTCACGTGAAGGTCACTTCAATTTTTTTAAATAGAACACCCTATATATTTTTGCATATTCTTGTAGCTTACCTCGAGAGCTTTCTAAAACACTATGACAAAGTATTTTTTGATTAAAAACTTTTTGAGTTAGTAAGGTTTGAAAGTTCCAATATTTTGACAAATTACAAAATATTTTCAATAATCTTACCCTAATTACCCAATTTATCTCATTATTCTGTGCATAAAAGTATTAGGGTAAGATTATTGAAAAATGAATGTTTTGTAAGATATTTTATAACTTGTCAAAATATTAGAACTTTCAGACCTTAATAACTCAAAATGTTTTTAATCAAAAAATACTTTATCATAGTGTTATAGAAAAGTCTCGAGGTAAGCTACAAGAATATGTAAAAATATATAGGGTGTTCCATTTAAAAAAATTGAAGTGACCTTCACGTGATCATCCAGTGACTCTTCAAGGTCAAAATAATATTACCAATAAATAGAACTTTTTAAACCCTGCAACTTTTGTCTGAAACATTTTTTGATAAAACTTATATTTTTCGAAATATTCAAGGGTTCCGACCTTTTTTATACACCCTGTATATAGTAATGTCCTTGTTATATCAAGTTTATATTGTATGCCACGGGTTATACGGAAACAAATAACATTTATACCGTAATACAAAAATAAAGATATCGAACCATATAATATAGGATAATAAGGGTATTGAGCTCGGGTCACTGAGCTTAAACCTTATCACTTCTATGTTGAGCCACATTCGACATCACATTTCTCTTAGATCTTATGAATAATGTGCATACATAGATTGGTTGAATATGTGTACATTGTCATTTACAGAACTTATATCTACATACATTTATGTATACTACTTATAACATATTCAAATACATTTGTCACGCGCTTTGCACGATTGTAACACAATTTATTGAGAATCCCTTTTATAATCTATTTTGTAAATTAGGAAGTAGGTAAACGAAATCATGGAGTACAAAAGGTTACCTTTACCTAACCTTACCTTACCCCTTCGCTTATGATTTGTTTATCAGATGCATAAAACTAGCTAATCACAGCTACAGTATTAAAACAGAGGAAAAAGGTTGAAATATTATGTCAAATTTACTTTTCGAAGAGAGATCTTCCTGATCACATCATGCTAAGGTCGAATTTACATTCATATAGTTACATGTACTATTTAGTGTTCAATTAGTCTATATGGTTGGTGATGAATTAGTTGATTTGGTAACCCACTACCAGATCAACTAATATATCTACATTACCGTTTATGTACGTTCATGTTACTCATCTTTGCTAATAGAATCAAAAAGGTAAAACTTATATACACGTCCATTTGCTGAATTCGATTTACTAACTTCCATCAACATCGCGTTGCGAAGAAAGTAAATAAGGAACATCAAATGGAGTGGAATAGAGTGATACTGACAATTATGTTTTCGTGTAGTTACTTGCACAGCATGTACATATTTGGATAACGAGAGTAGTCGTGCAGAAATACCTTTCATACTCCGATATCATCCTTCTGGACTTCTGCCCAATTGCGCATATCGCTTATGGTACACTTTCAATGTGCGATAAACCGATAACTTATCAAGAAGCTAAATAGACGTTTGTTTTCTCCGCAATTCGATTGTTCACTTTCTTATTAGGATGCGATAGTAACTCCTTGCTTTGTAATTTATTTGTCAAATACATCAGTCGAAACTAATTAATCACAGCTGCAATACTAAAATAGAGGAAACAAGTTAAAATTGTATGCCAATTTTGTATTAAGCTTGACAATGTAAATTATAATTGAAATCAAACGCAAATTAAAGTATCAAATATTCGAGTAGGATTTGTTGTAGCTGAATCACGAGTGCGTTACGCGTGGGAGGTGATATTGTAAGACAAGGGGTTAGTCGTAAATGGAGAGTGCGCTCACCACTTACAATCGTCCTCAGAAAGACAACCTAATTAATCTCCGTTTCAGTCACATCGCATCGTTAACCTTTTCACCTGAAGGAAAAAAAATTCGCTCTGCTATTTCCCTTAACGCTGTAAAAATTGCGGGTATTTTCGCAGGGGTGTGACATCACGATATTTTTCTTGCATGCGATAAACAAAATGTACAAAAGAACGACGTTAGCGTTCCAAGTGACGCCGTGCATGATATCAGAATTAACTTCAAGTTCTCAATACAATTTGGAGGGTCTCTAATTCATTGCTTAAAGAATTCTTTTTCTAGAGTACGCAACTTAAGATAAAAACATACGTCCGATGTTTTCAAATTTCATTCTTGTCTTTACTTTTGTTTTCGTGACTTTGGTAACTACATGCAAGGACCAATAATATTAGTACTGAATCACGGATATTATAGACAATAGTACTAGTAAACATTAGCCACGTGAACACCGCTGTTATACAGAAATCCTTGAAATCCGCTGATACTGAATCATCGACTTGACTTTAAGCAAAGTTCATTTTCGAGGAATAAAGCGAAATGAGCTTAAGCGAAACGTCAATTCTCTTTAATTCAAACTCAATGCATTTATCTCGCTATATAAAATATGCTATTCCATTTAGAATAACGAAGGTAACCTTGGATTCAGAAATTCTCGACCTATAAGAGAAGTACCTGTTTTACGTAATATACCCCTCTGAGCCATGAAACTTTTGCATGAACAATTTTCCCCTAGAACGTAACATCACAAATTATTCAGTGTGGACCTTGTTTATAAGGAACAAAATAAACATGACATATTAAAGATCCTTGTAACTGAAAAGTTTGTTGACTACATGGTAAACAAAGACGGAAGATAAATAACGTCATCCGTCAAACTGCTGTATAAATTAAAATTTGTACGAAAGTCTATCAAAACGTGATGTGTTTAAAAATGTAGATGTCCACATTCGTTAATTGGTTATTACAGCATAATAACATTATAATTTGATGAAAAATGTGTAGGCTGTGTTTGGATGGTGACAACTGAATTACCTGGGAATCTTCATTCGTATAATTGTTCTCTTTAAAATGCGCCGCGTATCGTCGTAGTTGCTTTGCAAATTGCCTCAATGAAAATGGAATATTTCTGCCGGCGGACCGGGGTGTAGAATGACGTCATTTAAAACCCGTGGGCGTTTAGTACAAGCAGCGAGTAACTATGTATATGATGGAGCGCGTAGTCTTGTTTGGAATTTACCCTCCTCACGTTTCTAGCCGTTCCCCGTACAAACACCAAGTCATAAACATTCTTCACCGACAGTAAACACTAAATTTAGTTGTTATTTTTTTATAATTAAACTATCCTTCTCTTGCTGGCAGATAATTATAGATTAACGCGGTATAAGGCTATTCCGCGGATATTTTTCAATAATGAGATTATTGCATTAAAACGAAGCGATTAGAATTGTTTGTTGATGAATGATAGCTTGAGACTTAGAGATAGTAATTATCGATAATCATCACAGGACAAGGGTATACTTTCACTATTTTCTTTCTGCGATTCACAGACACCTATTGAAACAAAAGGAAACAAATAGGTTTGAGTGGTTTTGTTTGTAAAAGAAATGAATAGCTTTTTAAGTAGTTTACTTTTCTGTCGTAACAAAATATTACATTGGTAAAATACTGTAAAACTGTTTCGATACTAAATAATCACTGTGGTAAAAAAAAAAATGAAATAAAAACAAGGTTTAAAAAGATTGCTTGAAGAAATTAATATTTCGTGTGAAGATAATATGAATGTTTAGGAAATCAATATTTATGATTCACGGTTTCAAAATTTTTAAATGAACAGAGTTTCAAACTGAGTGAAATAAGAAAACACAAGTTACTTCAGCGTTAAAAATCCTTAACATGCTTAAGCATGTTCGCCTTGAAAACTTCAAAGAAATCTGGAGGATCCTTGGGGACAAAAGGAAACAAGCATAGAGACTCTCAAAATATGAAAGATTTTTTAACGAACTTCATATATGTTGCAAATTTTATATTATTTGTATTTTATTAAAAAATGGTGAGATATACAGCGTGTCTCACAACTCGTGTAACTCTAAGAAAGGGGTGGTAGAGTACGTGATTCTGAATAACATTTCCCTTTGCAAAAATGGGGTTGAAGCTTTGTCTTTGAATTTTTAAGGAAAAACCTAGTGGCTGAGCACGCGAACCAATCAGAGCGCAAGGATTGCGCACAGACGCGAGAGCGACAGCTTCGAGTCTAGTGGCTGAGCGCGCGTAATCCTCGCGCTCTGATTGGTCCCCGTGCTCAGCCACTAGGCACGAAGCTATCGCTCATGCGTCTGCGCGTAATCTTCACGCTCTGATTGGTCCAAGTTGTTTCTTAATAATTCAAAAGCGGAGCTTCAAACCCCATTTCTGAAAACGGAAATCTTGTTCAGAATCACGTCCTCTACCACCCCTTTCCGAGAGTTACACGAGTTGTGAAACACCCTGTATAATTTCTACTGTGCTTCCACAATGTTTGGTGTAGCATTTTTAGAAAACGAATCACTTTTCTCTATAAGTTATTTTAACAAACGGAATCAGTTTAACGATGTCAGGAATAGGGAAAGGTTACATAAGAAAAAATTGAGTATTGCAGGAAAAAAATTGTCTACGACTACAACTTGTAAGTACACGTATCCTGAATTTGTCCTCTAGATAAATTCCACAGGAAACCTTGTAAATCGAAATTATTTGCAATTAAATCAGTAAATATAGTCCAAATTAAATGTGGTCTGATCACATTGTAATCAGAAAAATGTAAAACAGTCCATTGCTACAAAATTGTTTATATTTTAAAAAATAAAATTGTATATGTTTGCAAACAATTTTAAATATAAAAGTTCGATACTTGCATTAGTATCGTTAAAATGTCCACGTTCACCATTTCTTTTTGTTCGTTATTTTAAAAGCTATACGAAAAGCAGAATTGTGTAAATAAAGCATTGTGTACATTAGGGGATAGCATACTGCGATGCATCTAGTAGATGCACACTAGGGGATATACTATGATATACCTAAACAATATACCTTTTTCCGGTACAATTACTTTTTATACAAATCAAATCTTCGTAACATTGCACACACACAAAAATTAGCACTGAATAGTAAAAAAGATAAACATTTTGTGAAATATTTTATATTTAAAAATAAGATATTTTACGCAAAAATGTACGATATCTAAAATATAATTGATTTTTTAAATATTGTGTCTCTCACATTTTTACAGAAAGTGATCTAAAGAATCAAACTATATTAGGACATACAGATTTCCGAGATTGAAGAAATATTAATGCACATTTCTAAAAATTGAAACTGCATATTTCTAATAAACGTACACCAAAATTATTGAATCGTTCTATGTATAGAAAAAGTTTATACATAGTATAAAAAAAATAAAAAATTTATGAACTGTTTTAGTTTACTGAAGCATCTCATTTGTAGATTAAAAATATTTAACGAATTATTGATTTCCTTAAGTAAAAATTGTGAGCTATCAATTTTTTTAATATTAAGCCTCAATACATTTCCCTATACAAAATGTTCCGAAAAATTTGATATACAGTTTTGTTAAAAAATGATGCACTTGAATTTTCTTACATGCATCGCAACATTAATAAAGATTTGTAATTACAAAAATATTGATCATTCAGCTTTTTGTTCCTATAATTATTTGGAAAAAATAACTTGCTCCAGTTGCTAGAACCACCAAGAATTTCTGATTTCGTATTTTTCGAGAATTTAAGGAAAAGTGTAGGATGATTTACCGAATGATCCTTCCAAAGCGTGGAGCCCATATTTCATAAATAATCTTCCTTATGGGTCATTTAGTCGATATACCGATAGCGATGAAATTTTCTAAGAACGGGTTGAATATTATCGAGCAATTAATCACAGATATGCTATCGTTGCTGCTCAACTGATTCTTCTTATAGGGTGATATTGTGGTAACAATTCTTTCATCATTTTTATTAATCTTCGATATTGCCATAATAAAGAGAGAGGTTTATCAATTTCGATAAAACTTAAATACATCGTAAAATTTAATATTTTTAACAACTTTTGTAACGTTCATTCACACTAAAACTATCAAACCATTCAAATGACTCCACAAGTTTCTTATTACAAGGAACACATTTTGTTAAAATACATTTCATGAAATCAGAATTGATTTTCATCAAGATAAAAAATAAGTGTGTTCTAATTTATATTTCGTCGTTTGTTTACTTTTAACTTCATTTTTAATTTCAAATTAAGTATACATTATATACCAGTAGGTTTAATGTTAAAATCTCTGAAAACTTTGCAACTTCGTATTTTGAAAATGACTTATACAAAAAAAAAACGTGATATTGTTTTGCAAACGTCGAGAGCTGCAAAAATACGCAATAAAGCGGGCTCTGTTTAATCTTTTGCGTTCGAAGATATTTTACTGTTTACAAAGTTAAATGAACTCTTTTGTGGTTATTATTTTTCAGCTATGAATTACAGATGTTGACTGTTTCACTATATTTAAATATCACGTAAAATAAAACTACACATTTGATTAAAACATTTTTATTTAAATTTGTTGTGTTAAGCTAAATGGCAAGTATGAGTTGCTTTTTAAATGTAAAAAGTTAAGAGCCTAAAGATGACGTTCATACGACTTCGATTTCACCTGCATAAATCGAATTGGAAATTATGCTAACTAAGTTTATCGTATTAATACAGTAACTCCATTCTGAACTCCAGAAACAGCCGACCTTCTTCAATTTTTAATTACGTTATATTTTCATACTGACATGCGATATGTGAGTTCTACATACATGTTATATCGCTGTTTTTTATTTGTAAACTTCAATCTGTGTAATATTTGTTATAAGTAATTGAAAACATATAATATGAATCTTCTCATATTTTTCTTTTTTCCTTGTTTTTTGTATAAACAAGATGACAAATAATTGAAACAAATGTTTCACACAACGTGTCCCAATTTCTCACCACCAAACTTTATCAACATATTCAACAACTAAAAATAAATACTATTTCAACAGAGGTTTTCGCTTCATTAAAGAATAATAAAAATATAAAAAATACGAAATTTTTGTATAAAAGAACCAAAGTTTTTTGTTTGATGATATACAGGGTTTTAAAGCTTTGTCCATGTATTACTAGAATATTCCATAAATAAAAATAAGAAAAATATAAACGCTTCCGATTTTATCGAAAATTAACCCTTTGCACTCCAAGATAATTTTACCGTTTTGCAAATAGCAACTTTAAAATATTAATTAAAATGTTAAATGACTTCTTTTGAAGTTATTATTCCTCTACTCATAACTTCCACTATTGTCTATTTCACTATGTTTATATATCACATGAGCACTATTATACAATTAATTAAATAATGCTTATTTCAAATTATTGTATTAAATCGAATGTTTCAAAAACATTGAAGACCTCATGTTCACACAACATTTGTTTACCATTTTTATTTACAGAACATGCCGATAAAGTTTTATGCACAAAACTGGGACATCGATAAACAAAACAGTTCAAAGTCATTTTGTGCTTTTGTTCAAACTTTTTAATAAAGTGATTAAAACTCTGTCAATATAAGATCTTTCGTATATAGAATATGTTGGTAAAGTTAGGCAGTAAAGAACTTGAACACTCTGTAAATAATTAAATTTATATAAAATACGTACAATACAAGACACGAACGAAGCTCATTATTGATTGGGGTTTTTCAATATTTTCGAAGGTCAATTCGTTACACGTGGTAGTTGGGTCATTGCTGCTCGGCGCCGTGGTGCTTGTGGTAGGCTTAGTGCAGCTTGCTCCTGGAGCTGAAGCTGCACAAAACTCGACCGCCCTTATCGCTGTCGGATGCAGTTTACTAGTGGTTGGTGTGCTCCTTGCGCCACTCAGAGCTTTATGCATAAAGAAACAAAAGGCTGCCCAGAAGGATGGAACACATCAAAGAAGTGTCACTAGTATAGACATGCTTCTGGCTCAACACAGGTGAGAATAATTTTTACACTGTCTCAATTTTTTAACGACTAAAACATTATTCATAGAAATAATGTATTTTATAAACGAAGATGAAACAAAGTATTGAAAAAAAATTGCAAATGGATTAAATGAAATCTCTATTTTTAAATAAATTTTATTATTAAGAAATTTACTTGAATATACTGCTAATATATGCGAAAGAAATAATAGAGGCAGTTATATATAATACGATGTAAATGATAATATTAATTATACGTATATTAGCATATCATAATATGCTAATAGTCTGTTACTATACCTATTACGTTTCATGTACGAAGTGAAACTGCATTTAATACAAGTAGAAAAATCCGGCATTCAATATGCAGTATACATATGTACTGTTTTTACTATTGCTCTATTTGAAATGAATGTTAAGTGTTTCCTAATTCGATTCACTTTTGCACCCAGAGAGAGTATATAATAAAAAGTAAATTTTGATAAAACAAAACTTAAGAACTAACAATTTTTTGCAGCTACCAAACAAATCAAGTATATCATTACAATTATTAACAAATTTACAAATACGTGTAATTAGATTTCGATTTTCATAAAATGTTATAGTCAGTTTCAAACAAGAATACTTTTCTACGATCTTTGCCTAACATACGATCAAAATTAATCTCATTTTAATAACAATTTTAGTAAACAATTTAGTAAACAATTTTAAAATGACTATGAAACATACATATTTTGTACCGTAGTGTAGGGTGTATAAATAGTTGTAATCACAACGATTGATTTCGTTGTTTTTTGAAATATGAAGAAAGTTTATTTACAAAAGTTAAATAACGTTTGTGTCGCGAGTCAGACTCGTCATGGCAAAGAATGTCTACCACTTGTTTGGTTAATATTTATTCGTAGTTTAGATTACTTAGTAGCAATTAACTCATTCACTGCCAGTCAAATTTAGAGCGTCTACAGATTTTATTTTAAGAAAGATACGTAGATTTTCACAAAATATAATAATACTTAAATGTAGTAGTAAAGTGGATTTACAATAATAAAAAAAAGAACGGATATGTTTAGACGAGACATGTAGCTGACGGTTTCAGTACAGACACTTACTAAAAAGTATCTCGTAGTTGGCAGTGAATTGTGTTAAAATATAAAATGATATAATAAGAGGCGATAGAAAACAGAATATAATAACATTATATGAATTTGTTGTACAGAGACTTCACAGTTTTGACGCCTGACGAACTGGAGGACCTCGTTGGCCGACCAACTTCCAACCTAGAGAATAAAATCCGCAAACAGTGTCACAATACCTAGGTATTGTCGGCCTCGAAGAAGGCCCATCCATCGTCACCACCGTGCTCGAACACGCCATCATCATCGACGTCGCCAGGAACTAATTCATCCATTCTCTACACGCATCGTTACGACTCTCGTGAACACAGTCTGGTTTAAAATCTGGCGCACCGTCAGCTTCCACTTTAGAGAATCAGTTCCGAATATTGTGCACGCAGCAGATGCTGTTTCTTTCTACGAAGTTTGCACGCTGCCGTTAGTTTTGTGCAAGCGTATCCCTAAAGCGATCGAGTGAAATCGTCACGGGGTGTAAAGAACAATGGAGTTGCATTTTTACTTGGTGAACACCCAAGATCGAATTGCCTGCTAGCAGTGCGCGGACTTCTCTCGGTTTATTGACTATTCTTTCGTGGGGTTAGGTGTTGTGAAAAGGTCGTATTGTTCGAAATGATATTATGTCAACGTGACTCGAAGAATTTTCGACCAGAGAAACTTGTTGACCAAACGTTGAAATTTCGACCGTAAAATTCTATGGTATTGGGTGATCGAAACAATTGTTCTCTTTTTTTGAGTAATTTTAAATTAACTTAATTGTGAACATGTTTGTAACGAATTTCGAGTTAAAATTAAGAAATTTGAGGTTCGGTTCGTGTAATATGAAAACAAAATGGAATGTAGAAATTGTGCGTTTGTTCAATTGGACATTTTAGGATATTTCATTGAACTTACACAGGTATTTCTTTTCCAAATTAATTCATGTCCCAAAAATCTAGTCCTTCTATGAGCAAACTTGGTAAATAAACGTCCTTCCTTCATTTTTGTAATTTAACTCGAAAATCGTTGACTGCACTCGCAGATTATATCCTTACGCTATTTATCGTTACAACACTAGAACAAAAGAATTTTTATTTAGAAAGATAGAGATTAAATTGTCCAAAATACCTTAACAATTGAAAGTTTTCGCTTATCATTTATAAGAAAGCAAAAAGAGAGAAGCAATTTCTTTTTAGAAGACTTTATTGTGTTCAAATCGCCAAGATATAAGTCTGACTTAAGTATGTTAACAGATCGGTATTGATGTGATGGAAAGTAGCATAAAATCTTCTGCATGAAGTTTAGATTAATCGTTCTTGAATATTCGAACGATTCTTCAGCAGCGGAGGAGGAAAGAATGGAAATTTATACCTCGTCAGTGAATAATGTTTGAAACGCGATTTGGAAATAATCAAACGGATAACGTAGTTTGGAGCGGCCTTGTTAGAGTCAACAAACACCCAACGGACACTTGCATAATATTTTTAGTCAGGCCTTGGTGCCCCTTCACTTGCCAGTAATACACTTAAGTAAATACTTTCATACTAAATATGTATCATGGCATAATGCACTGCACATATCTTCGAGGATTAAATCTTAGCTGTAAACAATTTCGATACACGAAAATCGATACTTGAGAAAACTTCTCTACAGGGATAAAACGGTTTAAAGGCGAGAAGGATATGTAAATGAATTAGGAATTGTTTCAGAGATCTTCGATAATGACAACATCTATTATTATAGATTGTTAGTAATCATGTTTCCTCATAATCGCTTTTACTTGTCACTTCGTCATAAATGTACCATAAAGATATATGTGAAACACTTGTTTTTAAGAAACATATTGAAAAAAAGATATACACTGCAGAAAATTACGGTTTGATGGATATTTAAACATTTTAAAATCATGTTTCATGAAATATCTTTATGGCCGACAGATTTAAAGAAACAAAAATTTTGAGGATATGAACGCATTATTTTAGTTCATATATATTTTACAAAGATAATTCCGTTTAAAAAATTATATTTCTTCGTAATACGTGTTTCTATATTTTCATTGTTCATACGGAACTCGTAGTTCATCAAATTCACGAGAAATATCAGTGAAAAATATCATAAGAAATGACGAAGACGAATGTAACATTTTGTAAAGTAGTCCTAAAAATAAGACGACGTTGAATACGAGAATCCTGAGCCCCGATCTGTGAGTAATTACGAAAAAGGGAAAACATTTATCTATTGATCGTTCGACAGTGATGAAACAAGTGATTCGAACTGGTCACGGTTTGAAGAGGCGACGAACGCTCAAACATACCGAGGAGACGAATATTATAAATGATGTGCTTCACATTACGAAACATAAATAGGTGTTTAGGCTTAGTCCATAGGCGTTAAGGTTGCTCGTTCGCGTGTTAAAATTGAATTGAGCATAAAAACGAGATTCTCGGCGGGGGATTAAATATTGTCAAATTTAAGGATAATTGCTCGAAGAAATGATCGTATCGATCCCAGAAAGGCTGTTAGAATCATATGACATTTTCTATTTCATGCGTAATATAATTAAATAGTTCACAGTGTGCATGAATGCGATTCACTTTATACGCCCGGATGATAGTATAACAATCGTTTGATGATGAACAAGTAAGATATTAAACGATGCACTTAGCAAATTCTTTATTAATCTTTAATGCGTTTTGCAAGTTGTATATAATTGACACTCATTTATTTTTACATAAAAATAAATTTTAGAGAATGGTAGAAGGAAACATATCGTAGGTAAATAATATAATTAGAAAGAAACGAAGAGGTGCGGTTTGCTCTGCAGCATTCTTATTACAGTTATACTGTTGATTGGCAGGAAAAAAATAGATATTTAAATTTCTTATAAATTTCTACAAGTATATTATAAATTTTACTATTACATTTTCGAAATTGGTGGAATTATATTTTGTACGTCAATGTTGATTGACCGACACTTTGTGTTAATAGTGCTACTCATTTTTTTACGGTATTTATAAATAATAATGCAAAACCAGACACAGACAGCGTTATTTTATTTATTTAATATTAGAGAAAGGTTTAAGTCCTTGACAAAGATTAAAATAATAATGTATTTAATTTTTGTCAGATTTTATGTAAATATTTAATAAATAATGAGAAATATTATTAAAGTACATTTTTTCGGTATTTCAATATTTTAGACAAAATGGGTCTAAGAGCGCAGCAACTGAAATTAAATTTATTAATTAATTTAATAAATAATTTTGTACTAACAAAAAGATCGATTTCTTGAAATATTCTGCATGAAAGATAAGATTGTTGTACTCAAATAATTAGCAGCTCCAAATGTTCTAATTTTAAAATTTAAACACTTTACACACAACTTTGAAATGTCGCACAAATTTTAGGTTTGGATATCATAACACTTTTAATAACACTAGTTTAATGATACTTAATATTTATAAGATTATTAATATTAATTAATACTTCTTTATGTGAAATTGTCCAGCAAAGTTAATTTGTAGTAAAAGCAAGTTGTGTATTTTATAAAAAGTGTGCATTTATATTTTTGTTCTTGTTATTGAAATTGGATACATGTTACATAAGTTGATTCAATCGAATACGCTAATATTACAATGTTAGATATAATATCAAATATTACGCGATAATAATATCAAAAATATTCAAAAGATACTTCAAAATGTAAGAAGTACACGAGTCTGTTTAAAATATTTCACAATTAATTCTTTTAACATTCCTTAATAATTTTTATGCAGAATATTTCTGAGAATCAATCTACGTAAAATAAATATAACATATTATTTAAAAGAAACAAAGGTCACCTTAAAATTCACAATTAATTGTTGCATCTAATCATTATTTGTATAACAAGATAAATTAAACATTTTTTTTTCAAGCCATAAATAATCTAAATAATTGCGTAGATGGATTACAGCCGGAATTCTGTATGCGTGTCGACATCATTTAGTGAATATTTATCGATGAACAGTTACATTAATGTAAATGAGAAAAATTCGAGGGCGTAAAAAATAACGAAAACAAGAATTCATAACCAGGTTGCGAATGTTTATATACATATAAGAAAATAGAATCTAGATATATTTATTTTGTCCTTACATGGTCCTAATATCACTCCTAGTTTGTAAAATGAGTAAATAAAAATAAGAATTTGTATATCACGTTAGTTTTATATATTTTGCGCAATATGTATGTAATTTATATATTTTGCGTCTTCAGTATATTGCCTGCATCATGCATAACGTGTGTAATTGTAAAACGATTTATAGATGAATTAGTAATAATTTGTTCACGTTAGTTTCTCATTTTTCGTGTCACGCATTTTTTTATATTTGTATAAATGTACATTTATATTGGTGTGAACAAAATTCCCAGACATTTTACTTAAAAACTGTTCCATTATAAAAAATTGAAAAATTATAAATATGGATTACTGTCTAAACTAATGCTTACTTTTATTGAGAATTTTAATAAATAATTATATTTAATAAATTTCGTCGTTAATTTAGTCACAAACTTAATATTTTGTAAATATTGCTATAATTGCATAAACATTCGCTGTCTGATTATAATAATGTCAAACTGCAGTAATTTGGACCTGGAAAACTTTTATAGAACATTAAGCTTTTTCGTTACAATTTATTCGTATAAATATAATATTTCAGTATATTACTAAACATTTTAACATCATATAACATTAAATGTGATGTTTCAGTATTATTTGTTGCATGTTTAGGTGTGATTCCTATAATTCAGAAAATCTCTGTATAAATATATGTTATTTAATTCTGAATATTGATATAAGAAAAAAGATTGGAAGTAATAATATTCGTTTAGTTTTGATACATAAAACACATATAATAATGCATAAAAAATTAATGATATCTAAAGTCATTGTTAAATATTTTATTTCTTTAATGTTCACAATTGACTATTGTCATTTGGGGGTACAGAGTGAATCCAACCATACTGTCATCGTAAAGGTCTATCGTTCAAAATTTTTACCAATTATCTCATCGATAAGTAATGATAATTATAGTGTTCTCTCCTGTAGCAGAAACGACTAATTCACGATTACAGAATGAAACATTAAGTAACACTGTCTCTTCCCTCATTAGAACGAGAACGAGATAAATGGAGAGCTTAATTAACCACGTTTGTTATGAAAATTACAAAATAATTCGGTTTCATTTTCAATGGTCACTAGTAATCGTAAGGATAAAGCATAAAGTTAAATGTAAACATAAACAATAACATTAGATAACTTAAATAAGGAAACATATACCTTGGATAGACGCATACATCGTAGCATTTGTTTTGTGTAATTTTGAAAGACGAATGACCCGTAATATTTTCCATTCGGTACACTAACGACAATGGTTTCAAAATAAAATCCCTTTTTAATCCTTAATTGACGAGATAAGATCAAAATGTACCACGTCGTTCTTTTAAAATATCTTATCCAAACGTATCATGCGTTAGCAATTTTTTAAAGCGAGATTTACATTTTCATAGTACATTAACGTAGCATTAATCGTCCATAGAAGCACATATTTGGTTGCATAATAATGTTGGACATGTCATTTACCAACGTGTGCGTTTGTTCTTTTTTGCAACGAGCAAAAAATTTCGAAGGAAACATATCTATCGAGCAAGCGATACGTAGATAACTATTTTTTCATTGCTATTCGTATATACAGCTGAGAGAAGTAAACGGGAAAGAAACGATGTCAAACATGCCACTGTCAAGTAATTCGTTTGTTCTCTAACATCACGTTCGCTGAGATTTACTTCTACAGTGAGAGACATTTGCCTTAATTTGTAAAATGTTTGCTTCCTTTACATATCATCGCCCTGGTCTTTGACTGCTCTCTCTCCGTTCATTTGCAAACTGAGGACACTATATGAAGTTCAACATTATAGATAGCAAATATTAAAATATTTGTTGCTTCATATTTCCATTACATTATGAATTTTTATTCTTTACGTCAACAAAGTGTGTGGATTGTTTACATTTTTCTGGAAGATGGAACAGTTAAGAACTAGGACGATAATGTGTATATCTTAGGAAGAATTAGCGAAAATGAATAGTTTCAGCGAGGAATAAATATGAATATGTTTTTAGGCAAGCAAACAATTATTTTCGAACGTAACGTAATTTATAATAGATAAGGTATGCGACGGAAATATTTTTGGGGGAAATTGCATGAGATTCAAATTATTATTCCGATTTATTTCATTCGTGTGTTTTGTACCTACGATCGTAGAAACGTAAACACCGCTGCATTTATGGTTTTACTCTTGTATCTTGTTTTTTAAAAATAAGTATTTCTCCCCAAGATATTACTCCTATAGTAATGTTTAATACAAAGCGGATCCTGGATAAGGTGCAACAAGGAAAAACGAGAAATTTTTTTCCGCGAAACACCTTCGGATTCTGTGTCTTTTCATAAATAATTATTTCATAATTGTTTCATTTTAAAATAAACGCAAGCTGTGACTTCTATGGTCTTATATGAATTGTAGTAATACATGATACTGTAATTAGCAATGAAATTCCTTGTTGCATGTTGGTATCCAATTTAATGTTAAGTCGTTCAACGCACACACATAGTTGTAAGGGTTTTTATAATGGTGCTCTACGAGATCGTCTGTATCGTCGAATGCCAATATCATCACAAATTCGTCCTCTTTTAATATCAGAGATTATCTCTTTGTTGCTTATTAATACCAGAAAATTGGAGAATATATTTCGCGTATGTTCGTGATTTTTTTTAATTAGTCTTTAGTGGTACGGTTGCGTACACGTGATCTGTTCCAACTAATGGTGCACTAACACAGTTTTGTTTATTCTATTTTTAAGAATTGAATTCATCTTAACGAATGCTTATTAGCTTGCATAAAAATACCGATAAAAATAATTTTTTTTTCAGTTTTGAAATAATGAAAACTAATTTAAAAAGCATAAATCTCCGCTGGTAATTATGTACTCACTGTAATATAAGATAGTCTGTCACTATCAGTCTACTCCTATCTCTTTAAAGCAACTAGTACATTCAAGTATCATATCGGATTATAACTGGAAAATGTGAATATTGACAGAAACTCAGCAAAGTCAAGAATTCATCTGAATCATACTCTATGATACGAAAGGGTAGCTTCTGCAGTCAAAATATAACTCGCAATCTATGATTTCCAGAATAACGCTACAAAGATTACACTTATGCATTTATGAAACTTTGCCATTTTATAGAAAATCAAACTGATAATTCGTATTAAGATATTGACATTAATAGTATGTTAACTGAAGAAATTCACATATAAAATATATAAAATAAAAACATAACATTGCATTGTTTTATTTATTTTTTCATATTTGCAGTCGAATAAAAATAATTCAATTAAGTAATAAGTCCAAAAAGTCTTGACTATGTAGGATTTTTGTTTGAATAAAAATGAAAAGTTGAGCGACGTAAACTTAATATCAAAGATGTTTCGCGGAACGCAGTTTAAAAACTTGCACGCTATAAGATAGCAAAGTTTCATAAATCAGTGACCGTAACACTTGGTGACATTTCCTCGTTAGTCGAATCTGCCTTATGATACTTGAAAACTGTATAACACGAGCTTTAAAATGATTTTTAATTGCGGAAAAAACAGTGATACTTAGAACATACTGTGGCTGTACTATCACACTTTTATTTAAAACTAAGAAATATTTGCTTCGGTATAGTATTCATACGCTCCAAAAAATGTTTTTTATCTGTTATATTCATTTAAGTAATTAATACATGGTTTACAGATCGTAGTAAATTTAGTATAGCTATTATTTTTAGTGAGAAGATATTATTTTTGGAACAACTCACGTAAACTAGACTTCCTTCGACTCACTTTTTCAGTCACGTTTGCATTGGTATAGTAAACACACTAATTACATGTAACTACTTGTTGCTAGTTATTTAAACCGCTAATTTGGACAATTATTTTTATAAATTGAATATCATAGTAATGGTACACGAACGATATAAATAATGTATCAGGTCATCTAGGTAGATATCATCTGTCGGTAATCAAAATTTTTTATTCGCAAAACATTCAACACATTGTTTAATACTGCACAACGCATGATCATGAAGAAAGTAAGATATTACTATTATTACTGCCATAATATGGAAATATTAATAGGACAGTTCTTATTCTCAGCTTTTATTCCAAGGCTCATAATGACTCTAGAATTTGGGTCTTGTTAGTCTTGCTGACAATTTCAATTGAGTATTCGAACTAACAGATACTTCTTTTTCCGATAATTGTTGAATAACCAGAAACGTAGTCGTAGCCTTTTTAAATTTGGAAGGAGATATTACCCTTGTGCCATCATAATCGACTTCTTTCAAGTTACGATATGTGTCTTGAGTTGGACAAAGTATAGTAACTGCTAGATAAGTAAGTACCAGATAGGTTAGGTTAGGAATATTTTTTGATAATCCCTCTTATTCAGCCAAGAACTAAAATATATACAATGCTGTATGTGCTATAATACTGCACGCAATGAAGATGATTAAGGTGATTAATCTCTTGCCTTACAATAACCCATACATGACGCCACTCGTGCTTCAGCTGTGAAAAATCTCACTTGAATTTTTAATACTAAAATTTGGATTTGCTTTCGATTGTAATTTGCATTGTCAAGCTGAATACAAAATTAACATAAAATTTGTAAAGTATACGTTCTAGGGTAAAATTGTTCACACTAAAGTTTCATGGCTCAGAAGGGTACATAAAATGGGTACTTCTCTTATAGGTCGAGAATTTCAGACTCCATGGTTTGAGATAAATGCATTGAGTTTAAATTAAAGAGAATTGACGTATCGCTTGAGCTAATTTCGCTTTATTCCTTGAAAATGAACTTTGCTTAAAATCAAGTCGATGATTCAGTGTCAGCAAGGATTTCTGTATAACAGCAGTGTTCACGTGGCTAATGTTTACTAGTACTATTGTCTATAATATCCGTGATTCAGTACTGATATTAGTGGTCCTTGCATGTAGTTACCAAAGTCACGAAAATAAAAGTAAAGACAAGAATGAAATTTGAAAACATCGGACGTATGTTTTTATCTTAAGTTGCGTACTCTTCTAGAAAAAGAATTCTTTAAGCAATGAATTAGAGACCCTCCAAATTGTATTGAGAACTTGAAGTTAATTCTGATATCATGCGCGGTGTCACTTGGAACGTTAACGTCGCTCTTTTGTACATTTTGTACATCGCACGCAAGAAAAATATCGTGATGTCACACCCCTGCGAAAATACCTGCAATTTTGCAGCGTTAAGGGAAATAGCAGAGCGAATTTTTTTTCCTTCAGGTGAAAAGGTTAACGATGCGATGTGACTGAAACGGAGATTAATTAGGTTGTCTTTCTGCAGACGATTGTAAGTGGTGAGTGCACTCTCCATTTACGACTAACCCCTTGTTTTACAATATCACCTCCCACGCGTAACGCACTTATGATTCAGATACAACAAATCCTACTCGAATATTTAATACTTTAATTTGGGTTTGCTTTCAATTATAATTTACATTGTCAAGCTGAATACAAAATTGGCATACAATTTTAACTTGTTTCCTCTATTTTAATATTATAGCTGTGATTAATTAGTTCCGACTGATGTATTTGACAAATAAATTACAAAGCAAGGAGTTACTATCGCATCCTAATAAGAAAGTGAGCAATCGAATTGCGGAGAAAACAAACGTCTATTTAGCTGCTTGATAAATTATCGGTTTATCGCACATTGAAAGTGTACCATAAGCGATATGCCCAATTGGGCAGAAGTCCAGAAGGATGATATCGGAGTATGAAAGGTATTTCTGCACGACTACTCTCGTTATCCAAATATGTACATGCTGTGAAAGTAACTACACGAAAACATAATTGTCAGTATCACTCTATTCCACTCCATTTGATGTTCCTTATTTACTTTCTTCACAACGCGATGCTGATGGAAGTTAGTAAATCGAATTCAGCAAATGAACGTGTATATAAGTTTTACCTTTTTGATTCTATCAGCAAAGATGAGCAATATGAACGTACATAAACAGTACTGTAAACATATTCTTTAACTGAACATCTTTCCACTTCTGTTAGTGGATTAACTAGATCAACTAATTCATCACTAACCAAATCTGCTAATTAACCACTAACCAGTACATGTAACTATACCAATGCAAACTCGACTTTACTACGATGTGGATCTCTTTCAAATAGCACTGTTAAGATCGGAAGCGGATAGTAAAAGGTTTCGTTCATTAAATTTTCCCATAAATGAGGGAAGTCTATAGTACGCACGAGTACACACCAAATATTTTGCAATAACCACAAGAGCATACAGGGTGTCCCAGAATTTATCTTTATCAACATAGGAAAACAAGTTAAATATTTCAATGTACATCTGATAAAACTTTACCATAATGTTTTAAAGAAATATTTACAATGTTTAAAAAATTAAAAATGTAATCTAAACATAAGTTCTTAAAAATTTCATTGAAAGATTATGAAGGAGAGGAATAATTTGATTCTCCTTCAATGCTACATATAAATAATTATCGACGTTCATATTTTTTAAGTGACTCTTAACAATGCATTCAAGAGCCTGAAAATTATTTTTTATTTTTATTTATAGAATATGTTAATAAATTATAATTATGTTAATAAAAGTTTTGTGGTGAGGAGCAATGACACCCTGTATGTTGGAGATGAAAAGTGATAAACAACAAAGATATGTTGAATTCAATAGAATGCAATAACTTTTCGTTAGTCATTGAGGACATTCGATGACTGTATAGATGATTACCACTGTTACTATTCTTATTGTTAAACAGATAGCCGTTTTAATGACCAATCGAGATGTCACGTTGAAATCATTGAGACGAACTATCAGTTAGAGTTAGAGAAGGGTGGATTTTAATTCGAGTCTGATAAAGGTAACTACTGAATTCAATAAATTGATATGGTTCTTGTTTAACAAAAATGTTTCTCTGCTAATGTCAATTATTTCAAATTAAATGAACAATATTATGTTGATTAAAATTTTTGTGGTGTTATTTAAATACTACTTGTAATTCATAATCGAAATTACGCACGAAAATCAAAGTTTATCAGACACGAGTTAATAAAACACTTGTACGTTACACAGGAATTTAAGAAAAACGGCTTAATGCAAAAAAATTTTGTAACGGCACGAATGCACTGACGCATTGCCGGTTAGTACACGAAATTGAGAAAGTTCTATGGATAAGCTTAGAACTAGAAATATCACAATAACATTTACAGAATAATAATGAAACGTTCACGATGGCGTAATTTTTCATCGTTATAATTCATACAACATTGTTTTCATGATGCAGCAATTAGTACACCCTGTCACGTAATTATAAATTACAAATCTAGTAAATTTCAAGAATACGTACATTAATCTGACCATTAATTTTCTATTTATTAGTGTAGTCGAATGCTTATATCATTTTATAAAAGCGGCTCTCAAGAACCAACTGGATGATGGAAACTTTTCAAACGAAAAGTTTAGTCTATTTTATCACTGCCAGAGTATTTGAGAAGGAACGTAGATTTCCTACAGTATAGATAAAAATGTATACAGTGATCAATTACTTTGAACGCTTTCAAGAAATACTGATTAATTACATGGTTTAATTCTTAGTTTTTAGTATGCGCGTATATGAGATCTAACTCCCACTCCTTTTTTAAATATGCAGGAAAAGAACAAATTATCGTAAGAAAAATCATTCCAGTACTTATTAATAATAAGAGGATAAATAAGATAGAAAATTATAATATCAACTATCGATGTTCCCTTTCGCCATCGTAAACGTGATAAAGCTACCGCTAATGGCTAATATACATTAAAAATATTTTATCCGGAATATTATTACCTTGTCGCTTGAAAGTTATGTTAATCTGTATATTTTGTAAGCAAGAATTATCTTTAGCGATTAATAAAAATACTATTAAGATACAAATTATAGTTTTAATTGTCAAAGAATAAATCAATATTTAAAAGATACTTGCGCTCAAAGTTTCAGAAAAATTTAACCCTTACAATTTTTAATAGAATGGTAGCATGTTGCAAATATATTTCTTTTACACTATGTTATAAAAGTGGCACGTGTAAACCTCTTTTTGATCACGTACAGATACCGTTCGATAATGACATTTTTTTTTAACTAACTAGAGTTGAAATGTTCCCTGCAATTATTTGTTTTATTATGAAGAAGGTTAGGTTGAAATCCATGAGGTAGTATTTGTTTAAAATAAATGGTTATACAGGGTGGTTTACCACATATTACTCCTAGCAAACAATGTTTCAAATGAATTTGAATGGTTCTGACGGGGGCATATGCTGGTGGTACATTTTTTTTGTGGGCGGATGGTAAAGGACATATGAAGGTCATTAATATTTTTTTAAATGGGATCATATATTTTTTATTGCATTCGTTGATACTCCTTCATATTCTTTACAAAAATGTATTAATCTATTTATGTGAAAAAATCATTAGTAACAGTTTAACTTAGCGAATCCCTATATCAGATCAGCGTTTATTCAAACTTAGATTATATCAGTTTAGTCAAACACACTCTTAGTTTTTATTCCCATTTCAGTTGGGTGATCCTTCGGAGTTAGACGGCACGAAGTGCAATACTCTAAATTCAGTGAATCAGAATTTGGGTTTAAACAGAAACATATACATGTATTAACTTCTGAAAAAGAACCTTACAATTTTCAGAAGTGGGATGCTCGTACAGAACTTCAGTGTGTGGTTAATAAATACGTATATATAAAGTTCAATGTCTATTGAATCGATTTAGCGGTGACGATATTTAGTAGTGTGGATTGTGCTGGTGAAAAGTGCAGATTGACTTATCGACAAAATGGTAAATCGCAATGATCTCAAGGTGGTACATTTGAAGAAAGTATTATTAAATACGGGGTGTAACGGCACATGGTTCGTTGATAGAAATTAGCATTGACCATTTACAGATGTTTCGGTATAGGCAATTAAACCTACTCTAGTAGGTGTGATGAAGTAGGGAGAGGTTGCGGTTTTAGGACCTTATGTTCGGACGCGGTGGATGGCGACAGTGGATAGCGTTACAGACGAAGCTAGAAGTTAGAGCGCTGGCGCAAAGACTTCCCCAAGGAACTTGACGAAACCATCTCTTTTTTTTGTTTACGGAAGACAGAGATCTTTACTTATCGTCAAGGTTGCCCTCCCGGCCCACAGAGCGTTCAATTCCCTTGTACGTCGCCGTAAAAATGAAAGCTTCCAGGAGATGATAAGCGAGGTACAGTCAGATGTGTGGGGGCGCCCTTACAAGACCATGATGAAGAAGTTGCGTGGAACTCAACCTCCCGTGACTCTGAATCATGAGGAATTTAACCTAGCCATGCAGGCTTTGTTTGTCTGCTCTCCTTCCTCCCCCTCTCTGCTCCTTCTGTTGCTCCCACTTCCCCTATTCCTCCTCCCTCTATTCAGCTCCCTTCTTCATCTTCTTCCGCCACAGTCGTGCCATCTTCCTCCCCACCGTCTGCAGTAATAATCTAATCTTTACGTCTATAACGCCTTTATTTCGTCAGACGGTACGGATATTCCGATTGATCCACTGACTGTAGCTTATTCTCTCAGGGGCCGTATGGCCCCAAGAAAGGTCCTGACCCGATGGCATGTCCGGTGAAGCTGTGCGTGTCCTTGGGAAGGTAGCGCTTTCTTGGCCCACTAAATTATTTAATTCTTGCTTCAATCTCGGCTATTTCCCCTCCGCCTGGAAGAGTGGTCGTCCGGTCTTGATTCCGAAGGCCGGTAAACCCTATAACTCTTTCGGTGTCTTTCGTCCCTTGTGCATGCTCCCCCATCTGAGCAAGGGGTTTGAGTATTGTATTCGCGAGCGTCTCCTGGAAGCAGTACGTGTTTCGGGGGGTTTCTCTCCTCGGCCAGAGCACATCGAGATGTATACCAACAGATTGCTTTCTTCTCCTCGTTCGCTATTTTACCATGCCAGTTTCCTCTAATCCATTTCTCTATCCTGCGCCGTTTTATAGTATTTCAGCTTCTCCTCGTGTGTCTCTTCTGTCTGCTGTATGGTAATGTCTGCGTGCTGCGTTAGTTTAGATTTAGGTTTGTTCTACTCTTGTGTGCAGATTTATTCTTTCTTTCAGCTTGCTCCTGCGCCTTCGTCGCCTTCATTTCAGGCTGCTCGCCTTGCTGGATCTGTGCCGAATTTCCTGAATATCTTATCTTTGCCGTTGCTTTTAATATCAGGTGAGTTAGTTATGCTCCTTAATTTCTGCTGATTGCGGCGTGTATAGCGAGCATTTACGCTTGCTTGCTGGTCCACTTTCTGCTTGCTGCATATTCTTCCTCTTACCTTTCGCTTCGTTTGTTTCAGGTTTTAGGTCTTATCTGTATCCAGGTTCTGCTCTGTGTCCGCTGATTTCTTCCTGATGACTTCCTTCTCGATTCTTCAATTGAACGTTAACAATTGTCGTCTTGCCCAGGACTTGCTGTGGCAGGTCTCTGGTGAACGTTGTGTTGACTTCGTTCGTGTGTGTGAGCCGTACGAGATTCGCGATGATTGGTTTGTGAGTTTGGATTCTACCTGTGCTGTGTGGTTCCGTCCTTACCCTTCCTCCGATTTTGGTGTTGTCCGCTGTGTCTACTAAAGTGTCTCCGTCTCTCTCGAACCTTCAAGAAGATCGCGTTCGGTTCCGTCAACAACACGCGGTCTTCAGCACGCGCATTACCTCTTTTTTCTAAGCAAGCCCCGCGCGGCAGCTTCTATTACGGCCCTAGCGCCTATTACAATTCCTAGTCCAGCACTAGCGAATTTATTACGGCTCCAGCGCCTATTTACATTTCCTAGTCTAGCACTAGCGAATTATAACATCGCGGTTGGATCCAACCCCCCCGCCCCCCCCCCACACACTTTTTTCGATTCTATTACGTGTCGACATATACGCGCTCTCTAATAATCGTACATTGCATAATTGATTCACGTCAATTCGGTATTCTTGTTCAATTATCCGTGAGATTTCCGCCTAGTTTCAATCGCGATATTTCTCATTGACGAGATGGAGAACGCGAGCCTGACGCGTAAGCGCGGTTTACTCAAAGCGAGGTTAACGACTTTGCAAACGGCGTTATCAAACGGAAAAATCGATCATGTCGAAGCGACCTTGCGTCTAGCGCGGGTAACTAAATTATTCGAAGAATACGAAGATTGTAGTGACGAACTCGCCGCGACGGATCCGGCGAACGAAGAACTACTTCAATCGGAGGAAGTTCGCGACCGTTATTACGCAATTGCCGGTAAAATAGAGACAATGAATAGAAACCGCGGTTCCGGTGGTAGCTCGACGCGGGTAAACGATTTCACGTTTAACTCTCCCGTCGGACACTCGACCATTATTGAAAAACAGCGCCTCGTAAAACTTCCGACCACGAATCTGCCTAAATTCGACGGGAATTATGAAAATTGGATTTCCTTCAAAAATACGTTTTTGAGCATAATTCACGCGCGTAACGACATTGACGAACTAAACAAATTTCTGTACTTACGGGGCTCATTAACTGGCCCCGCGTCCAACAAGCTAGCCCTTTATGACGCAAGCGCGGAGAATTATGAACGGGCGTGGAATCTTCTAGTCGAGACGTACGAGAAGAAACGCGTTATTATCGCGAAACATTATGACGCGCTTATCGACGGTCCCACACTCTCAAGGCCGAATGCTGAAAATTTAAACAAAATTGTAGACGACGCGCGTCAGCACGTAAACATCTTGGAAACACTGAACGCTAGACCTACGGACGGTTTTGTAGTTCGGATATTGGAACGCAAACTCCCAACGGAAACTCGAAAAGAGTGGGAGACGACTCTCAATAACGACACCTTCCCGACCCTCGCTCAATTTTGTAAATTCATGAGCGACGCCGCGTTTCGAGTCGCCACACTGGAACAATTTGAATCCCACGATAAAAGGAATCCGTCTAAACGACACTATTCTGATCGCTCGGAAAACCCGAAGAAATTTAGAAAGGTTGAATCCGGCGCTCGCGCCTTCGTGACGTCGTACGCCCATTGTTGTCCTCATTGCAAGAGTAGCCACCCCCTTTACAAATGTGCAACTTTCAGCACTCTGCCGATCGACCAGCGCATAAACATCGTCAAAAACAAACGGCTGTGTAAAAACTGTCTTCGCGAGCACAGGGAACCTTGTCCTTCGATACGGTGCAAAATCTGTAATAAATTTCACCACACACTTTTGCATATTAAATCCGTTTCCGCTCAGCAAACCCCGAAACGGAATGCAAACATTTTCAAGGCACATCATGCAAATATATTGTAAATCCGTAAACAATAAATTTCAAAAATCATTGCCGTTTCTAACAATTTCCAAAATCGCGGATACGAGCCCGAGCGAAGTATTGCATACCGACTAACATAACTCTAGCCGATCCTCAGTTTCATCTACCGCAGCCGGTGGACGTACTTATCGGCTCGGGTACCACTTTATCTCTTTTATCAATCGGCCAAATTAACTTGTCGCGAGACAACTGTGATTTAATCTTACAAAAAACTCAACTTGGCTGGGTCGTTGCGGGAGGAACTAATGAGGAGAACAATGGGCAGTCTGTATCCTGTCGATTGATTAACTTATCGAATCAATTGGCGCGTTTCTGGGTCATTGAGGACGCGGGTCCCAAGGATTCGAAATCCTTCGAGGAAACGTTGTGCGAAGACCATTATCAATGTCACACGACACGCGATTCGAGCGGACGCTACGTCGTGCGATTACCCTTTCGAATAAAAAATGTCGAGTTCGGAGATTCGAAAACTCAAGCTCACAAACGGTTCTTGTCTCTGCAAAGGAGATTGAATGCGGATTCTCGCCTCAAGGCAGAATATTTCAAGGTCATGCAGGAATATATCGATCTCGGCCATATGGTTCGCGTGTCAGATGAACAGAACAATGGTTATTATTTACCTCATCATCCGGTAATTAAAACTTCGAGCAATACCACCAAGGTCCGGGTCGTATTCGACGCCTCCGCTAAAACGGACAAAGGAGTGTCTCTTAACGATACCTTGTTAACTGGTCCCACTATTCAAAACAGTCTTTTCACGCACCTTTTGCGATTTAAAACACACACTTATGTCGTGACCGCTGATATCGCGCGAATGTACCGACAAGTTGTTGTTCATCCTGACGATCGTCGATTCCAACGAGTATTATGGTATCACGATAACATCGTCAGTACATTCGAACTCAGTAGAGTCACCTTTGGAGTTTCCCCTTCTTCGTACTTAGCAATACGCTCTATAGTACAGCTCGCTAACGATGAACACTTTGAATTTCCAGTCGCATCTCGAATTTTGAAACGAGATCTCTATGTTGACGATCTTTTGTCCGGAGCTAATTCTTTAACTGAAATTTTACAATTACGAGACGAAATAATCGCACTTTTGAGAAAGGGAGGATTTAGCATTAGACAATGGGCTTCTAATCACCAGCACGCGCTTGATAACCTTGATGAGAAAACGTTAGATTTAGATTGTGCCATCGATGAAAATCCGGTATCGAAAACTCTCGGAATCGTCTGGAACTCGCGTGTAGATAACTTTATATATACCGTAAACTCGATTGATTCGTCGGTAAAAATAACTAAACGTAATATTTTGTCCAGTATTGCTAAAATCTTTGACCCTTTGGGATTATTGGGCCCCGTGGTCTTAGCTGCAAAAATTATTATACAGGAATGCTGGAAATCAAAGGTTCATTGGGACGAGTCGGTTCCGCAAGAATTGCATTCTCGTTGGATTGAGTTCGTTGAGCAATTAAATCTCATCAAAGACTTCTCAATAGAAAGAAACATTCTGATTCCTGACGCGACCAGCATCGAGTTGCATGGATTTTGTGATGCAAGTAAGGTCGGTTACGGAGCATGTTTGTACGTACGGTCGACGGATTCTTACGGACGAGTAGTTGTCCGATTAGCTTGTGCGAAATCTAGAGTAGCCCCCCTCAAGGAAGTGTCCATTCCGAGACTAGAATTGTGCGGCGCGCAATTGCTCTCGCGGTTGTACAGCGAGGTCCTTCTCGCATTCGATTTCGCGATTTCTCGCATTGTGTTCTGGTCCGATTCGACCATCGTTCTTCATTGGCTGAAACGATCGCCACAATCGCTCAAGGTCTTCGAAGCCAACCGGGTCACCGAAATACAATCTCTAGGAGATAAGGTCGAATGGCGGCATGTCCGAATCAAGGACAATCCAGCTGACTCTTTATCCAGGGGACAACTCCCTTCGGAATTTCTGAACAATAGACTGTGGTTCAGCGGGCCTTCGTGGCTCAAACGAAATCCTAACGAGTGGCCTGTCTCCATTCGAACGACTCCATCCGAAATGCCCGGTCTCAGGAAAAATGTTTGCCTGATAACTGCTTCCTCAGAGATCTTCCGACGTTTCTCGTCCTATAGCACACTCGTGCATTCGGTTGCGTATTGTTTGCGTATACGCAAATCCAGCCCTTTTAAGGGCAAGAGTCTAAGCGTAGCAGAGAACGCACAAGCGGAGCTCAAAATTCTGCTCTTGGTACAAAACGAGCAATATAGCTACGAGATCGAACAGATCAGGGAGACCGGAGAGACGAAGAACCTCCGATTGAGGGGTCTCAATCCATTCATCGACCAACAAGGCTTATTACGAGTCGGTGGTCGTTTAAAACATGCGCCCGTATCGTTTACTAAAAAACATCCCATCTTGTTGCCCTCTAATCATCACGTGACGGATCTGATAATCCGCGAAACTCATAAAAACACTTATCACTCCGGGATTCAGAGTACGCTCTACAGCATCCGACATCGATTCTGGTTACTCGACGGAAAAAATCAAGTACGTCGAATCGTGAGGCGATGCGTCGATTGCATTCGACATCGCCCCATCCGGCTCCACAGTAAAATGGCAAATTTGCCAAACGCACGCGTTAACGAATCAGCTGCGTTTTCTCACGTCGGTGTAGACTATTTTGGCCCTTTGTACATTAAGGAAAAGAAATATCGAAACCGAACTCAAATCAAGGCATATGGGTGCGTCTTCATCTGCATGGCCACCAAGGCCGTACATATCGAAATCGTAAGCGATTTGACAACCGATGGCTTTCTGGGCGCCTTCGGGCGTTTTATCGGTCGTAGAGGAATTCCTTCGCATGTTTACTCCGACAACGGAACAAACTTCGTGGGCGCGAATAATGAACTGCGAGAACTTTATCTCCTGCTCGAATCCGAGCAACATCAGGGTCTAATTAACGAATATGCCGTGCGCAAAAACATTGCGTGGCGGTTCAATCCCCCCCTGTCGCCACACTTTGGAAGCGTTTGGGAGGCTGCCGTAAAATCATTTAAACACCATTTCAAGCGAGTGGTAAAAAATCAACTTCTTACGTTTGAAGAGTTGAATACGCTCGCGATACAAATCGAAGCGATCCTCAATTCTCGCCCCCTCTGTTCATTATCGAGCGATCCCAACGATCCTCTAGCGTTGACACCTGCTCATCTTTTGATAGGGCGTCCGCTCACCATGCTGCCTGAAAATGATCTTTCTGACGTTCCAGATAACCGTCTCAAGGTCTGGCAATTTATCAGCAGAGCCCGACAGGACTTCTGAAAACGCTGGCATTTGGAGTATCTCAACGAGCTCCAGAAACGGCAAAAATGGCACACGTCACGAGGCGAACTGCAACCTGACAATGTCGTGCTTATCATCGACAAAAACCAACCATGCATGAGGTGGCAGCTGGGAGTGGTCGTCGAGGTCCATCCAGGAGATGATGGAGTTGCACGCGTCGCAACTGTCCGCACTGCGCAAGGATCATTCAAGCGGAATATCACCCTCTTATGTCCCCTACTAGACAATGCCTAATTGTCGACAATGTTACATGTACTCATATGTATTAATTGTGAATCTATGATATGTATTACCATTGTATGTCACACATCACGACACATTCATATCGTCTTGCTCACCCGTTCGCAACGGGGGGAGTATGTCGAGTCGAATTCCAAGAAAAGGGGGAATCGCGTAGCCCGAAATTGCGTCGCATAAACATGCACGTGTTGTTGACCGAGAACACGTGCGCCTATAGTTAGAATCCAGTTTTTGCCGGATCATTCGAGAAACGACAGGTTCGAGCTTGTTTGTCCGTTACGACACGCGAATCGACAGGTTCGCCCGGGATCGGTTCGGTTCGGGGACCTTCGTGACCGTTAGGGCTACTCCGCGGAGGCGCGGGGTGATCGAGCGGAAAGCGAAGCGGTTACGGCACGCGCATTACCTCTTTTTTCTAAGCAAGCCCCGCGCGGCAGCTTCTATTACGGCCCTAGCGCCTATTACAATTCCTAGTCCAGCACTAGCGAATTTATTACGGCCCCAGCGCCTATTTACATTTCCTAGCCTAGCACTAGCGAATTATAACATCGCGGTTGGATCCAACCCCCCCCCCCCCCCCTGCTCTCTCTCTCTTGATTAAATTGGGGTATTAACACACACACACACACACACACACACACACACACACACATACGTTGTTCAATACAAATTGTTGTATCTTCTTCGAGGAGGTTTTTTACTCGGCCTAGCCGGGTTTTTCCTCCTCTGGGGCAATAAATTCTTCTTATTGTCCCCAACATTGAGCTATTTTATTCGAACCCTTTCCCAGCCATCCCTTTTTAAACGAAATATAATTTGAATTGCGAAATCTCGGCGCATTGACGAGATTTCAACGAAACAAAGGGGTTTGAGTATTGTATCCGCGAGCGTCTCCTGGAAGCAGTACGCGTTTCGAGGGGTTTCTCTCCTCGGCCAGAGCACATCGAGATGTATACCAACAGATTGCTTTCTTCTCCTCGTTCGCTATTTTACCATGCCAGTTTCCTCTAATCCATTTCTCTATCCTGCGCCGTTTTATGGTATTTCAGCTTCTCCTCGTGTGTCTCTTCTGTCTGCTGTATGGTAATGTCTGCGTACTGCGTTAGTTTAGATTTAGATTTGTTCTACTCTTGTGTGCTGATTTATTCTTTCTTTCAGCTTGCTCCTGCGCCTTCGTCGCCTTCATTTCAGGTTGCTCGCCTTGCTGGATCTGTGCCGAATTTCCTGAATATCTTATCTTTGCCGTTGCTTTTAATATCAGGTGAGTTAGTTATGCTCCTTAATTTCTGCTGATTGCGGCGTGTATAGCCAGCATTTACGCTTGCTTGCTGGTCCACTTTCTGCTTGCTGCATATTCTTCCTCTTACCTTTCGCTTCGTTTGTTTCAGGTTTTAGGTCTTATCTGTATCCAGGTTCTGCTCTGTGTCCGCTGATTTCTTCCTGATGGCTTCCTTCTCTATTCTTCAATTGAACGTCAACAATTGTTGTCTTGCCCAGGACTTGCTGTGGCAGGTCTCTGGTGAACGTTGTGTTGACTTCGTTCGTGTGTGTGAGCCGTACGAGATTCGCGATGATTGGTTTGTGAGTTTGGATTCTACCTGTGCTGTGTGGTTCCGTCCTTACCCTTCCTCCGATTTTGGTGTTGTCCGCTGTAGCGGTCGGGGTGACGGTTTTGTTATCGTCGAGACTCGCACTTTTCGTTTAGCTTCGTGTTACCTTTCGCCCAATTTATCTTCGTCCGCTTTGGATCGTGTCTTGTCTGATTTGTCATCTTTGATTCGCAGTTCTCCTCTACCTATTTTAATCTGTGGGGATTTTAATGCACGTTCTCCCGCGTGGGGATCCTCTTCTCTCGATGCTCGCGGTCGTTTACTTGAATTTCTTTTTGCTGAACTCGGGTTGGAGCCGATTTGTAGTGGTGGCGGTCCCACCATTCATCGCGGTTCATACTCTTCTCGTCTCGATTTCGCTGCATGTGCCCCTGCTTTCCTTCCTTGTTTGTCTTTCTCTCAGGTTCTACCCGAGTTCACTGGTTCCGATCACTCTTACTTATTACATACCTTTTCTCGCATGCCTTTTACCTCTAGCGTTCCCTCTGGATCTTCTTCTCTCTCCCCCTCTTTCTCGTGGTTGCCTCGCTCAGGGCCAATTGATCTCGATGTGTGGATGGAGACTCTGCTTTCTTCCCCCTTTTGTTCAGGTGGCTTTGCCACATCCACTGTCCCTTTCTCCCGCCTGGAGATTGATTCGGAAATTTCTTCCCTTCAATCCCTATTTGATTCTTCTCGTCCTGCCCTCCCCTTACGTCGCAAGAAACGTCGTAATGCCCCTTGGTGGAGCGACGAGCTGACCGCCCTTCGTCGGGTTGCCTATAAAGCTCGCGATTATTATCGCAAGGTCCTCGCTCGCGATCCAGTCCTCGCTGCTGACCTTGTTCTTCCGGTTTATTTGGCGGCTCGACGTTCTTTCAATTCGGAGGTACGTCGTCGCAAGCAGGAGAGTTTTCAGGAGCTGGTGAGCGAGGTCCACACTGACGTGTGGGGACGCCCCTACAAGTCCATGTTGCGTAAACTGCGTGGTTCCCCTCCTCCTGTCTCGCTTAATCGCGATGAGTTTTGCCTTGCTGTCCAATCTCTGTTTGTGTGTTCTTCTCCTTCCGTTCCTGCTTTGCCTTTGGATTCTTCTGCCTCCAGTTCATCTCATACTTCCTCTCTATCCTCACTCCATCTTCATAATGTTTATATCAATCCCGATGGTTCCGATGTCCCGTTTGATCCACTCACTGTCGCCTATTCCCTTGCTCGAATCGGTCCCAAGAAGGCTCCCGGACCAGACGGTATGTCTGGTGAGATTGTCCGTGTTGTAGGTAAGGTGGCCCTAGGTTGGTTAACCAAACTGTACAACTCGTGTTATTCTCTTGGTTATTTTCCTTCCGCTTGGCGCAGTGGTCGGTTGGTTTTAATTCCTAAGGCTGGTAAGCCATTTAATTCCTTCACCGACCTCCGCCCTCTTTATATGCTTCCTCATTTAAGCAAAGGTTTTGAATACTGTATTAGAGAGCGCCTTCTTGAGGCCGTTCGTGTGTCCGGCGGCTTCTCCCCTCGTCAGTTCGGTTTTTTATCTGGTTGCTCCACCTTGCAAGCGATGCGCGTCGTGACCTCAGAGTGGGATCGCGCAAGAGTTTCCAACTGTCACTGTCTTCTCGTGACATTGGACGTGAAGAATGCTTTCAATTCCCTTGGGTGGGATAACATTCTTCGCGCTGCACATCTTCGCGGGTTTCCTTCCTCCCTGATTCGTGTCCTATCAAGCTATCTCTCGGACCGCTTTGTCGGTACATTTCTTCTCGATGGTTCCTGGGTCGAAACACAGGTATTTGCCGGTGTTCCTCAAGGTTCCGTGTTAGGTCTGCTGCTCTGGCTTTTAGCCTATGACAGCGTTTTAGATGTTGTTCTCCCGGGTGGTGCTATTACAGTTGGTTTTGCCGATGATATGGCACTTGTGGTTGTCGCTCGCTCTCTTCCTCGCCTTCGCTCACTCGCTGAGGAGTGTTTACGTACCCTAGATGGCTGGTATACTTCTCAAGGCTTAGTCCTAGCCTCTCATAAGATTGAGGCTATTTTATTAACCGGCCGTCGTGTACCACAAGGATTGTCCTTCACACATGGTCCTGATACCTTGTCCACTTCTCCTTTTGTCCGCTATCTCGGCGTGCTTTTTGGCAATAGCCGTTTGTACAAACATCACATTGATCGTGTATGTTCCAAGGCTCTTACCATCGCGAAACGCCTATCCTGCTTACTCCCGAATCTCCGCGGGTGCGGGTTCACGAGCCGTCTGCTTTATTATCGTGTTGTCGAATCAATAGTTTTGTATGCCTCCCCAGTGTGGTTTGAGGCCCTTAATTTCACCTGTATCCTATCCCGACTCCATTCTACCTAGCGTGTTGGTCTGCTTCGCATCTGTCGCGGGTACCGAACCATTTCCACCGCCGTACTGTGCGTGCTCTCAGGGTGTACTCCCTGGGAGTTTCTAATTCATTTGCGTACTGTCTGTTTCCAGCTGGACCCCCTCTCCGATGGTCCAGATGCTCCCCGCCTAGTTGATCTCTTGATGCGCCGTGATTGGCAAGCATCTTGGGAGAGTTGCCCCTCCGGCGAGTGGACCCGTCGCCTTATCCCCGATATATCCTTGTGGATTGACTCCGGCGGCCCCCGCATCTTGAATTTTCACCCTACCCAAATTTTGTCTGGTCCCGGGTGTTTCGCTAGCTATTTACATCGTATTGGTCGCGATCCCTCCCCTTTGTGCTGGTTCTGTTCCGATGGTGTTATTGACGATGCGTGTCATACTTTGTTCCATTGTTCTCGCTGGGAGGCCGAGCGTGTTGCCCTGTATTCTGTGACCGGTCCCTTGTCGCCCTCCAACTTCGTGTCCGCGTTGTTAGGTGTTGACTCGCATCGTTGAGCCATCCTATCCTTTGTTAGATTTGTAATGCTGGTGAAGGAACGGGCTGATCGTCACTTTGACAATGTTCCCTAACGTTTGCGTTTCAAACGTTTGAGCGAACTGGTTATCGGTACGGGATCATACTGTTCATCACCTAGATTAACTAGATTTAAATAAACAGCGCTGCTTTTAACGAATTCTGCTGAGTCGAGGTCTTTTACGAATTATCCCGGGATATTTCCTGAAATTCGCCTCCACGTGTAGCCCTTTTACCCTGTAAGAATCACGCCACTCTACCATAGCGTACGGATACTGAGCCACCGAGCCGTTCCGCCGCCGATTCGAATCTTTCGCGTTTTCCGGGATTGACTTGCCGTATCTTTTTCCCCGTAGAATCGCTTCTCGCGTAACGTTCTTTATCGCGACGCTGAAACGCGTCTGGCGCCCAACTAAGAAAGAAATCAAAGCGGTATTGAACAGGTTCGAATCGGGCGCCGAAGTGCTACTCGTCTGCGAGTCCGCGGAAGCGCCGCGACAGCCGTAGTCGCGGATAAGGTCGAACGAGCCATTCAGAGAACTTACTTTTCTTTTCCCGATATACCTGTTACAGACGAAGCAAAAAGCGACGAGTCCACTAACAGGCTAAAACTAAACGCTTTCTCCTTACCCTTTCTATATATTTTCCAACCTATACTCTTCTTCCAGCTACCGCCAAAATATTTTAGGTTAAAATTATAAATAAATGTATTTGTCTTTGATGACACATCGCATTGGTAATCAAGAATTTCGTCCAGATTACCGTTTATTGCGCAGATAATTTTAGTTAATTTTACCTCTGCAGGTGGAGAAACAGGAGAGACTGATAAATTTTTCTAGACTGTGGACAATTCACGCATAACTACTGCTGATATCCAAATTTCTGTTCTATATTATTTTGCTATGGTATTAGTGTTGAGGCCTTAACAGTAATACCTGTACCGTGAAAGCCTCGGGTTTTTTATTTTGCTATGGTTAATGCTGGATTCTCATAAAACAACTCTAGGTAAACAATACTGTTAATATCTGGTTAATCGTTGATTCAAGAACTGCGGATTCAAAATGTGATAGCATAATAGTTATTAATATAAATTGAGCATCGTACAATTATATATATATATATATATATATATATATATATATATATCTCGTTCAATGTGCACATAATCCCCAAGAATGATAGAATGGATCAACTCTGGGCCCTTCAATATTTTGCTGACGAAAGCTGAAATTATCCTTCTCCTTATTTTTGGACTAATATGGCGTAATGAGCATCAACAAAGTGGCACGAGTTGAAAATAACACATGATTGTGGAAAAATGAAAATATCTGTGCCATAAGAGTTCTTCATCACAATTAAAAGTAGCCGCCATTTCGGATGACCATTTCTAATATCTTTCTCTTTTTAACAAACCCAATACAATTATTAACAAACGGTATTAATTTGGTTAATACTATTAACTTAGTACAGTAAATTTATTTAACAAATTTACTGCACAAGTTAATTAATCCTCAAAAGTATAAACGATAATATATCCTTTGAAGTAAAAGATTACGTAAACTCGTAAACTTTTTCGAGGCCTGTCCAATTCCTTCGAGAGATGAAACGATTTCCACAGTCATAAGTTAGCACTTATGTTTGCTGTAAGATCGAAGTTTATTAATTGGCAAATCACTTTCATAATGTGCATAAAATGTTTTGCAAACGAGGTAGAGACACATAGTAGGATAAGGTTGCTCAAGTTGTACCCCCTAAGAAAAAACAATGAGTATTTAGCAAATATGTAAAAACTATATTTGCTATTTGATTCTAGTGTAAATATTGTTTTTATTTATTAGAATAACTCTAACTCTAACAAGAGTTAGAATAACTCTTTGTGTTATCATATAAATTAATTCTAATGTAGCTATAGTAGCCATAACACTTCAAATATAGAACAGGTACAACTTAAGCAACCTTACCCTAATTCGTTGATAATATTATAATGACAATTTATACAGTTTACGATTAATCGAATGTGAACCAAGTGAATGCTGTTCTTAATTCAATTATTATAACGACATGCTCGTAACTTTGGTATGAAGATAGTAAGTATTTTCAAGAATTAAACGTGAGAAGAATCTACCAGAAACTAATAACTAAATCGAAACTTAACATTAACACTACAATGAAAACCGTTTGGAAAACAGCGTCGATGAGGTAGAAGACATTGCAATGTGTTAGCATCCAGGGATACATTCTTCTTCATTTCCGACACTAACGTCTTAATACAAGTCTGATGGTTGAATAATGTTTCCTATTTCTTCACCAACCAAATTTGGCAAGTATTTTCAACAAATAATCTTCGTCGACATGGAGCTTACTTTGATGCACTGAAATCTACCAATATAATTCTTCGCTTACTAATATTATTTTAGGTAGTATTTCATGCTGTTCATGTTATGTTCCCTGAACTCTTCGCAAATATAATAATTTATCAGCGTATTTCAGTTCACCTTTCTCGTACAATTTACTAGCCTTGGTTGTTACTGGAAAAATCATCAGTAGGATTTAACTTCAAATTTTCTGGTTTGTCCTTCGTTTATAAATACGAGATTCTTACGACAATTCGCAGTACGAGATTTGATACAGTAATCAACGATTCGTTGAGCGAATTTTGAATTTGTTTAGCTAATTATAAAATAGCTAATGGCAACAAAATTCGAATTGCTTGAGATGTTGAAGATATGAGAATTTCACATCGAGGTTATAGTGTTACTCCAAAACGGTGATAGTGATATTATACTAATACATGACAGTATGGTAAATAGATAATATCTGATAAATATATAAATTTCCTGCTGTTGATGTATACAGCTTTGAAACAATTCAAACTGTTCGTGGACAGTTTGCAGGGTTAAAGAAACAAGTATATTTCCTCGGATTACTCCTTTTTATCGATGCAGAACTTCCGTGAACTAGAAGTAGAGAGTTCATTCCTTTTGTAATAATACTAGTTACTCGTTTCTTGTTAACCACAGGACATATGATTACTTCTCATGGTTTTAATTTTCTTCTCTCATGGTAACATTCTGTATTTTCACCTCGGAAACATGGAAGAGAATAGTCTTGATGATTAGTCTGACTAGTGCTATATGTGTTGTGAACTGATAATAAAGAAATCTTGGTGAATGGCGGTGCGTTGAACGGAGTTTTGCAGTTATAATTTTGTGAGGATGTCTTCATTCTTCATAGTTGAAATTTCGTGCCAGAGTAATAAATACCATACGCTTGTAACTGGTAACACTTCCACCGTTCTATCAATCTGGTAGTCATGTATACGACGTACTCATTGCTCAGAAATGACGATAAATCTTCTACATTTCCAATCAAACGCATAGAATAAGCAATTTTTATTCATTCGGAATTATCATAGTATTAACTCGTCTCGAGCTCTTCTTTACGCCTAAAGGCTTTAAAATTAGATTAAAAAATTTCTGGCAAAATCTTCTCACGCACTGATTCTATCTAATACCAGATCCTATCATTCGTTAACTAATGTTTTCAAAGCCTTATCAATGATTATATGCATCTCAACCTCTGCATTTAGTTATCTTCATAAAACATTTAAATCCCCGAAGAAATTTTAATGACAGGTCAGTAACCGTACAAAATTGAAATTAGACAAAATTAGATAACTATTTTAACTAGAAATGGTCGCTCCGAGAGAAAGCCTCTATTTTGAATATTTCGATAATGTCGATAATTCAAATAAGGAAACCGCAATTGCATGTGTTGGCCCAGTTTTGATATTTTTCACCTCATCCTACCATCTTACAGTATGATTATGGCACATTATGATAATTTAACCCTTCTAGCGCCGCGCAAGAAACAAGTGACTAGACTGCCCGTGTGACGCCGTGTGCCAGGGCCGTCATATTATAGATTTGTCGAGATTCATCTGCGATTAAAAATTTTGCTTGCACCGTTAACACTTTAACGACCGCTCACACAACATGTGTGTGATGTTACCGCCGAAGGTTGTTGGCCAGTATCACACTCTTTGTGTGATAATTTATGAATGTAAACAAGTGTGGATATTGCTATTGCCTTCGTATTTCATCGCCACGTCTTTGATTTTAGGTAATTATTGCCTATTTTTAATTTTTGATTTTAAACTACAGTGGTGTACCACGTAAATTATGGAGCAAATATCGGCGATCGACGTTGGTGTAGTACGCTAAGCTGCCGTATAAGCGCTAGTATCGTGCGCGTTTTCTAGTTCAAAATGTTGAAATAGCGTTAGTTTCAATGGTGTTTTGTTGAAGCAACGACATGTAACAATACGACAATATTAGCAAGTTTTATTTTGGCAAGTTAAGTGCAAATGTTTCGATGATCATTCTACGAAGTAAGACATGTAAAATACCATTACATGTAAGTGATTGCTTTAATAATTATCATACAAAGGAAAAATATTAAGTTTGTCGTTAAATTGTTGTTGTTTTTTGTTTTATGTTAACTTTTTCGTGAATACAATAAAGTTCTTTAAAATTAATTCTTCAAAAATACTGCCGGCCCCTGGCGACGTTTGACTGCGTAGACGTGCGGTCGTTAATCGTTAATTATTAAGTGTTAATAATTACTTTTTTTAGAGATTATTTATACTATCTATAAACATCTTCCATATATACATATAATAGCAATAATACATGTTATAATAATTACAATTTTGTCAATAGCTTTTCACATTACCCAGGAGCAGTACCTTCTGTTATACTATTGTTGATGCGTTTTTTTCGTCTTCACCGGTGAACGTCGACATTCGCCAATTTCAGTCTTTCACCGTAACATATTGATTACGAATCACCTTAATGAAGGGTCGTAGGAACGCAAGGCTTGGAGGAGAACTCGACAACCCGCTAGTGCTTTTCCAAGCTCTCCAAACTAAATACAAATTGAACCGACTGCAGTACACAAACTTGCGATAGCGAAGTAAGCTGTCGAATGGTTAGCCGAGCCATTTCCACTAACAACGACCTACTAAAAAATGATGAGTCAAATGATGGCATCACCATGTTAAATCATGTATTTCTGTACCGTGTGCAGGCGCGCTGAAGTGCAACGAAGTTATTACTAGGACAAGTTTGCACATGAACTCTTCAGGAACCTGTAATATGCTCGCAATCGAGACAAGATCGGCGGAGACACTTCTGATACCGCGTTATAGCATTTAGAAAACTTTTTCGGTCAAATCGGACAACGCGGAGACCGAAATACTATCTCAACTTCCAATGCCATTCACGGATATTATTGTATACAATATTAATTAATGGTAACAATTGTGGGATTAACATGGATTCTAAACCACGTAGCAATAGGTATAAAGGGTGAAAAGAATAGCAATAAAAAGCTGAAAGGATTGTCAGATACGAATATTTTCATTCAGACAAATAAAACAATAGTGAAGCTGAAATACACTCACAACTTGCAGTGTCTTTCGCGGATATTAACGTGCACTATGATAAAATTCACAATTGCGTGCTTAGAGGAACCGGGGAGTTTCGTAACTAACGAGAGCGGATCAAAAGCATTCTTTCGAACGGAAATATTCTTTCCAAGGGAAACGTAAGAATGAGAATCAGTCAAATGGAAGTATTCGCAAAAATCCTGGCCAGTGGTATGCAAGATACATCAAAAACATTGGTTGTTAGATTGTATGCTTAACCTGAAAATATAAGGGAAATAGAATAGTTGAAAGAATGACAAAAAATTCGGGGATCTGTCAAGCACGGATATTTTTTTCGGAAAATCAAACAGTAGAGAAGCTGAAATACACTCACAACTTGCAGCGCATTTCACGGAAATTAACATGGACTTGCAAACAAATTCCTGTTCGTTTGCTCAGGGATCTGATTTATATCCAACAAGGAGAGAATGAGAGCTTTTAGGGGGCGACTGTCCCGTGCGAAAGTATGTCACCCGGAAGACGAACCGTCCGTGGATTTGTACACGTAGAGATACGTGAAGGGTGTAGGTAAATTCGACTTATTTCGTTTACATATTTAACGGGTCTCGTACGAAATACGCATTGCAATTCCGTTTTCTTCGTTTCTACCGATGAGCAGAGGAGGGGGCAGCTATAGCGCCTGCGGACGCGAAAGAATAAATAAATCATCACTATTCTTAATTTGTGTACTCATACTCTGATTTAATACTGCCATAAGGTATAGTACTAACGCGCTTTATCACTGTCGGCCGACTTGTACAAACTCACCACTATCACATCCAAATGCACACTATTCACGCACACTGACTGATTGTTTTTCGTTAATAATTCAAAAACAAAGCTTCCAATCCTATTTTCGCAAAGGATTAAGTTATTCAAAATAACCTATACCCTTTCCAAGAGTTACACTAGTTGTGAGACACAACTATATTTAGAATATGAGTCATGTGTAACATCCCGCGGGAACTTTCTTTTTTTTACAGAACCACACCCGAAACCTATTACCGACAGCTAAAACAGTCTATGCAATTACTGGATAGTGTTGCATATCATAATGACGGCATAGCAGAACCGTGTTTTCTTTGAAACAGCTTTCTGTGTGAGAGAGGAACGCGACGAAATAGTTAAACTACAGATGTATAGTTCGACACAGGGATAACGTTAGCCACAATGTAAAGTATATATAGTTGCCAATATTGTGCCCTCTTACGTCTCGATTTCGTGAACTCTTGGTACGGGAGCAGATCGAAAAGTGCATGTCTTGTCGTACCGGATATTTCGCAGTTTGTCGCGCTAATTCTTGCCTTCTCTCTCTAGACGGTCACCAATACAGAATCGATTCGCATGTAGTAATAAGTCGCGTCGCGTGAAGTTTAAGTGCGTTAGATTTCGTTACGTTTAGAATAATTGCGTTTTATTACGCCGCCGTGCGTTTCGTCGCGTTACGTTCTGTTTAATTATATGCGTTTGGTTTTCGTTAGTTTCGTCGGGTCGCGTGCCGTTCCGATGCATTAGACGTCCTCCAACCATACCAGAGGACGATCAATCAGATAATTCGGGACAATCCCGGACTCTGGGCCGCCCTGAGGCAGACTGCTCAGGACAGCCGAGATTTTTATTTTACGAAAGGCGCAGTGGTGCGAGAATTACCGCCGCGATAGGATGCGGAAATACAAACGAAGCCCTCCTGCACCACCACGACGAGCACCTAGGCCGGACGTCTGGAAGTGATCCTACTACCGGACCGGAAACAAGAACAAGGTTGACGCAGACCCTGATTTTAGGGCCGCCACCAATCCCACCTACTGCAGATCGAGCCACCCAAACGGGTGAAGAAGTACGAGTGTTAACACCCCGAGCGCGGTTTACACTCCGAAGCCACAGCGGACGGCCTATTGCTACCGGTACGGTCAAAGAGGAGTATCACTGAGAAGCTGCCCCAAACGCACCGAGAAGTGGCGCAAGGAAACTATTACCGTATCGTCCCAGCGCGTGCTGCCCAAGGAGGCGCCGGGCCCCAATAAAAGAAAAGATTAAGGCAAGACCATCCACGCGTATATTGTGCCTGTCGATATTTTCTGGTTGTTCTCAATAAGCGTATGAACTTCATAGTACAGGCACCGTTTGATTTTTCCCGAGTTACTCGACAAGGTCAATCTGAGTGTTACTGTATTATTCATGTCGCGAGTCACACGGTGGGATTTGCACTGTTGGAATCAGGTATCCGGCATCAGAGCAAGTCTTGAACCCCAACACGCTTCTCTTGACAAACTCTTAGCTGTCTCAACCTGATCTTGACTTCGTGCGAGTCTCCACCGGAACATCTCCTCCGATTTATCGGCCGAGTGTAAAAGGTGCTGCGACAATCCTCAATCGTACTTTCCACCGAGACATTGACTCCAACAACCAATACATATATACAGGGTGTTCGGCTACGGGTGGGAACCCTTTTAAGGGGTGGTAGCTGGGGTGATTCTGAACTTTTTCCTTTATCAAAATGCTGGTTAAAGCTTAGTTTTTAAATTATTAATGAAAAACACTGACCAATCAGAAGGCGAGAATAGCGCGCGCTCAGATGCGAGAGTGACAGCTTCGAATATGACGACCGATCGTCGTCGTGAACAAATGTATCGATACCGTCGGTATAACAGGAAACTATTGAAGTTGTGAAAGTTACATCGAATAATGAATAAAAAGAGGACCCAGGACCTCTACAAGAAAAATCCAGGTCTTCTTGCCAAATATGTCCGTAATGGTGTCGACTATTGGCTGCAAGGGCAGTACGCCTTGCAATCGGAAGACATAAAGCAGACGTACGAAAAACTTTGGGAAACTAAGCCGGACGTACGTCTGCGTAGTCTGGGTGATCAGGAGGAACACCTCCCCTCAGCGACCTCTTAACATCAATCACCAACTATGATGTAAGAGGTCGGATTACCCGCACCAAAGCGGATACTGCTCTTGGCCTCAACGGGATCCGTAAAGACCAGATACGATCCCGAGGAACAGCTACTGCCCTGAGATAGCTGTATAACCTATTAATGGTTACCGGGTTACAGCCAACTTCCTGGGGAAGAAACCGCACCATGCTAATGCTTAAGGAGGGGAAGAACGAAAAGTTCTGTGAGAATTATCGTCCCCTCACAATTAGTTCTCTGCTGTGCCGATTATACTGCAGGACACCGCAGGGAATAGAGTTGCAATTAATAGAGCCACCCCACTCCTGGATACGCGCTGCAGGAAGTGCCGAATGCTCTCCGAGACACTCGCGCACATCCTCGGACAATGTACGCACATCAAGGCAGAACGTATCCGCCGTCATGATAGTATAGTCAACCTGATCATGGCAGAAATCCCCAGGAAATTTAAAGAGGCAGTAGTATTAAAGGAGCCGAAAATAAACACAGATAAAGGAGTCCTCAAACCGAACTTGGTGGTAAAGAGCCAGGGAAGGGTCTTCGTGGTCGACGTAACAGTCCGCCATGAGGATGGGGACTACCTGGAGAATGGCAGGCGGAAGAAAATTAACAAATACTCGCCACTACTGCCCACCCTAAGGGGTAAATTGGGAGCATCGAGCGGTGAAGTCCTCCCTATAGTTATAGGTGCGCGGAGAGCGTTACCACCTCGAACGATCGAAAGATAAAATACAAAAATATATAAAAGATTCTTCGAGAATCCAAACAAAGAGATAGCGCAAACCGTTAGAACCGCGAAAAATACACTTTTTCTAGGCACCGTCTCACAACAGCAGCAAAAGTCGTTGGCGGTGTCTTGTTTTTCTAGCCTAGCTGTTGTCGCGACTCCAACCGTCAAACAGGCGCACGGCAACAGCTAGGCCAATCAGGCGACCCGCGGAACTCCACGCTTTGTTTGAATCCTCGAACTGCCGCAACGGAGAAAAATTGAATGCTCCAATCGCGGAATACCGGCGAGTACATATAAGAGCGTGAGACCCTTGGACGCACTACTGATCAACGAAAACTGACGCTAACATTATCGCGAATACACATCTCTGCGAGATTCAACTCTGCTTAAAGTGACTTAGCTAAGCGCGATTGCGTCGCCAACTAAAGGACACTCAAATTCTAATTTCGCGAAGCCACCCAAGGCTCGACACAAATTGTTAAAAGGTTAAATAAAATAATTTTCAGAAAAAAAATACACCGACTTCGAAATGCACTAAAAAGTATAAAATAGTTTTTATTCCCTAATGAAGTAATTTCTAGTTCATTCAATCATACAAGTACGTAACGTATATGAATGAATCCTATTTACTCGTTAGGTAGTATATTAAAAATATTTCAACTTTTTCGAAGGCGGCGCAAAATCAAAAATACATCAGTAAACGTTGCTGCCAATAACTAGTTGATTGTGGTATGGCGTATTGCATTGTTAAATTCGTATGTACTGGTGTACTGAATTTTAGATGATGTAGCAAATGCTCACTATGCGTTTCTACTAAAGATTTGATTTATTTAGTGTGTTGCTTGGTTGTTACAAAAATTCTGTCTTAAAAGTAGCGGGTCTGTCTTTTTATTAACTTTTGTATGTGCGCGTAAATTCGAAGGTGAGGCTGAAACTAAGGTGGGGTGAAATTGTTAACCAATCGCCTTTCTTTGGAAATGTCGGGGGTTTTTCTTCCCTTTCTTCGGGGTATTTTGCGGTGTCCTGTCGAGTTATATGTATCGAAAAAAAAATAGCTATACGAGCCTTGCCTATATACGGCTGTCCAAAGATTGACATGTTCAAGAAAATCTTTTAATTTTGCGCCGCCTCCGGAAAAGTTGAAATATTTTTAATATACTACCTAACGAGTAAATAGGATTCATTCATATACGTTACGTACTTGTATGATTGAATGAACTAGAAATTACTTCATTAGGGAATAAAAACTATTTTATACTTTTTAGTGCATTTCGAAGTCGGTGTATTTTTTTTCTGAAAATTATTTTATTATTACTGCTGATGTACTCGAGGCTATGCTTAGAGGCGGCGGTGATTTGCTTGTGGGGGGCCGCGGAGGGGAAGTGTGGAATGTCCGCCAGGATACAGTGCGGGTCATACCGGTCGCGGACAACGGGCAGCCGGATTGTGTCGGAAGGGATGCGTGGATAGTGTCCCAGCTTGCGTACCCCCTGGCGCAGGTGTTCGATGTGTATGACATGGCGGTGGTGGGCGACATGAATGAGGATGGGGGCCAGAGGATACGTCGTGAGACGTTTGCCAGGACGGCGGGCTTGGTGGATATCTCGGATCGAGTATCGAAACTTATTTTTGTTATACCGACAAAGACGACCTCTTCGATATCATTAGGCGGTGTCGTGTATGATGTACAGAGTTGCGACCACAGAGGTGAGCTTCCACGCGACCGAGTTATGGTCGCTCATGACGTTAACGGGTCGCTCGATGCCGTGGTCCGACGGTTGTTGACAACAACCAAGTCTTTACGGACTTGTTTCTCTGATTACGCGTCGGGGTACTTCCCTAAGGGGATCAATTGGCTGGAGATCAACTCCATTACTGTCTCTCTGACGGTCAGATGGCATCAGAAGATCGAGGGGGTGAACCTGGGAGACGGCGGTGAATCTGTGTTTTATGGTGCGCCCAGGGGGGTCCTTGAAACCATGGGGCTCGCGCCAGCGGATGCTGTGGCCGGTGACAGTTATCAGGCATACGGCGGGTGGTCTGCGGTTCTGGGGATGGACCACCGCGTGGCGAGGAGACAGCGTGCACGGCGGTATCCCGTGATCAGGGTCGGGGCGTGGGACAACATGGCATCGCTCGCTTTGGGAACGGGATATGCGTATTATGACACGCATAACATCGAGAACGATGTACAGATCGCTGCTAGATGCAGGAGTGGTGGGTTGGACAGGCTGAGCCGGGGAAGACTTTTGCGTCGTGGCTTTGAGTTGTTTAAGCGGTCGAGCGCCCAGCAGGATAGAATCGCGTTCCCTGCCGAGGACCCCCATGCTGAGAAGTATTGGAGTCGTCTGATTAAGGACCCCATTCACGGGGTCGGTACCACGACTAGTTGGTTTGCTGGCTACTTTCTCGCCGACTGTGCCAGTTATTCTTGGGCAATAAACCAGCATGCTCAGGGTAATGGTGGCACGTTCACCGGGATCCGCACCCCTAGTTCGTACTGGCGTAGTGTGACTAATACGGAATGGAGTGGTTTCTGCATCCAGGGTAGTGGTCGGCCGGGGGGTGAGGCGTACGCCTTCGACACATCTAGGCAGTCATGGACAGCCATGTGTTATGCTCAGTTTGGACAGGGTGAGGATGATGCTCAACTGGAGGAGGTCCTAATGCGGTTGGACATGAACCAGCTCGTCGAGCGCAACTGGGGGTTGTCTTACAAGACACATCCGCACGGCACGCAGATGAGTGGTGTAGTTTGGGCTGTTGACGAGTCATACGGCGGTGGCCTGGCTCGTGTTTTTGGTTGGGAGGATAGGGGAAGCAGCGCCCCTCCTCTCGATACCTGGGGGTGGGGGGTGGCAGTCCGAGTAAAGGACTACACAAATGAGACGATTAAGACACTGGTGATTCCCAGAGGTACAGCCAGTACAGCCACAGGAAGCCAGTATGCGGATGGGACCGTCCTGTTCCGCGGCGACATTGACGAGAAGGCGGCGGGCCTACAGGCCTGGTATATTGACAGGCCGATGGGACTCAACGTCTCAAAGCTCGTGCCTAGGGGAGCTAAATCTAGCAAGGAGGGAAACGGGGAGGGGGCTGCCCATGTGCCCGGGGTCAGCCCACAAGAGAAGAAGATTCTGGACCTCCAAAGGCAGCTGGAGGAAGCGACATTGGCGCGAACGGCAGAAGAGAGGATTACTGCAAACTTCGAGGATGCCGGATCACAGGGCTGGGAGAAAGAAGGAGCGCGCAAGATCGGCACGGAGAGAGGACTGGACCCTCCAACCCTGGAGGAAAGAGAGAATCTAAGGGGTGCCCGACAGCAGGAAGCTGTCCAGCGTGTTGTTGCGGGGCCAGAGATCCTCGAAGAGCATGGCGGCAGGGAGGCCCAAGGTGCTCTTGCGGCCGCTCGGCGCTAGAGTCTTTGGACGCGCGAGATTGGCGGGGCGACATGAGGATTATACCTGAGGATCAATGGTCGCCTGCCCTTTTTGAGCGCATGAGGGAGGTTGCGGTGGGCGAATTGAGGGGGAAAATCGGATACGACTTGGACTGTGGGTGTGGTAGCCCAGCATGGAGAATGGAATACAGCGAATTCCTTCTCGGCCTTAAGAAACCAGAAACCCGTCACCGAAGGTGTGATGGGTGTTCGTTGGGGAGAGGTGTCTTTGAGGATCACCTGCACCTCTTGTTCCGGGCTGCGTTCCCGCGGGTGGGGAGGGCTGTGCTTGCGCGGGCCGCGCAGCTTAGGGCACAATTCCCCAATGCCTGCATGCATGGGTTACAGGGTGTGTTGAAGAAGGAGACGGGGCTGTACAAGATGGGGGGACTATCGGTTACGCCATATTGGAGGGAGTTTTGCTACTGGGAGCTCGGGTATGGGTTTGTGCCATATAAGGATGTGGGCGAGCTTTTTTCTGAGGCAAAGGGGTGGCTTGGTGAGGAGTTGGAGTTGGGTGGTCCTCTGGGTGAGCATGCATATATGAGCATTCTGGCCGAGGAGGTGCGGAAGTTCATGGCCAGCGAGTGGAGGGTGCCGAGGAGGGTAGTTAGTATAGAGGACTGGGTACGTACGTGTAAGTGGTTGGAGGGGAAGTCTGGTACCGGACAGAGCCTCAAAGTGGACGTAGAGGGCAGGAAGGCACAGAGAGCTAGAGGGAAGGGCGTCGATGGATATTTCAAGCCAGATGAGTTGATCGAAATTGAGCTGGTTACCGCCAAGAAAGAAGAGATGCATGTAATGCAAAAGAGTGAGGGCTCTAAGATCCGGCCGGTGGTCAAGACGGGTAACGAGGTTAATAGGAAGATGAACTATTTGTCAACCTTCTTGGAGGACGGATTACACGGGTCGCCTTTGAGTACGCTATTCGCTGGCGAGGCCGGGAACGAGAGGATAGACTATGACTTGATCGAGGCTGTAAGGTGTGACGTATTGTGGAAGGTGCCGCTCGATCAGGGTGGGTTCGACCAACACCAGAGCAAGGAGTCCATAAGGGTAGTGTTGGCTGAGGTCGGGGCCCATATTGCTGAGCGGGTGCCTGGTACCGACTTTGAGAGGGTGTTTGATGCATTGTGGCGGTCACTCTTCGAGCTGGGAGCCGTTGTGCATGTTGGCGACAGGCGTTTCCCTTGTTTTAATGGTCTGCCTTCGGGTTGGAGGTGGACGGCCGTCTTGGACACTATCCTTAATATATGTAGCTTCAGGGCCATGTGTAGAGTGGCAAACGCAATCATGGGTGTTGATAACATCGTGAGGCATTTCTATGCCCAGGGGGATGACGTGGTGTTTGGCACCCCTAGCCTGGAGTTCATCCAAACGCTCATCGATTGTTATGGTAAGGTGGGTTATGAGGTGCACCCGTTAAAGACTTATATTTCTCGCACCAGGGCTGAGTTTTTGAGACGGAGCTATGAGCCAGTTGGGGTGACGGGGTACTTGGCCAGGAGCTTCGTTAACATACGGTTCCGGAATCCTGTGCAGGCATCGCCACTTACACCCGGTGAGAGGTTGTACTCCAACCTTAGCCAGTGGCATTTATTATCTTTGAGGGTTGCGAGCCCTGAGAGGTGTGCGGGGTTATACCTCGAGTATGCCGAGGCACAGGGGTTGTCGGTGGAGAAAGCAGCCTCCTATGCGATAACACCTAATGCATTGGGGGGGTGCCGAGTCGACAGGATGAGTAGGATGGGGGTGTGGTTGTGGGAGCGAAGTGACAAGAAATTATACACGGTGGAGACGCGGAAGGAGATGCGGTTGGTCAAGCGTGACTTGGGGGCTTGGCGAGGTAGATTCGATCGTCTGGGGTGGGAACTAACGGAGGGCGAACGCAATTTAATGCTTAGCCAATTAGCTGCGACATGGGGTCTGAGGGAGTCTACCCTAGTGGGTGATGCTCACTCTGAGTTCGTGGAGGTAGGTCCGGTGCCAGTGGTGCCGCCGAGGGGGGAGATGTTGGTTCCACGGGTGGACGATCTATGGGATCTGGAACACGTACCTGTCCAGATACGGGGTAGTTATAAACGTAAATTGGTTAGGGAGAGGCGAGAAGCGGAGGGAATGAAACCGGGTTGGGAGAGTTTTTTGAGCGGCTTGCGTAAGAGGATGAGTCTTCGAGTGTACACTGGATACCTATGTGGGGAGTGGGAGCACCCAGCTCCGTTAACCGAGTACGTCTCTATTTATTTATTTATTTATTTATTTATCTATCATTGTGTTGTCCTTGTATATATTTATTGAATTAGCAGAAGCACCACAACAGAATTCTAAATTAAGGTTGAACGGCAGGCAACTGCGAAGAAATATTGTATATATTGACTTTATAGCCATATTTTAATCAACTGACCTTGCATGACCTTTTATAAATTGATAATTATTTGTACATATAATTTTAAAATTTGACGTAAATTATCTGTTTGTGGTGCTTCCTACTTGTTAGTATTGTCTATGTTTATATTTATTTATTTATTTATATATTTATTATTTATAAATGCTGCTCTGGCTGTGCTGTCTACTGAGTGAGGTGCCCTTTACACACCTCACTCTAGGACGGAGCGCCCTTTACACGCTTCCGTCCTTAGGATTTAAGTTATTTATTTATTTATTTATTTATCTTAGTGTTTGTCCGTCCCCTTTTATGACTTGACTGGCATTTGGCGCAGTCCAAGTTAGTCTATTGTTAGCGGAGCGCGTGCTAAGTGTCAAAAGATAAGCATTTTAATATTTATAATATATCCATCGCCCGCTCCGCGTACCTAAGGGGACTTAGAGCGAAATCGAAAGTTAAGAAGAGAACATAGTGCGAAAACGGGAGATTCCTCATCGAACCGACTATGCGGAACGATTTATCCTTAATAACTTTTTCATTTATCAATCCGAAAGTACCAAAACCATATAGAAATATTAAGAATACATTACTCTAACGAGTTCAATCGGTTTTGGAATGGGTTGTCGATCAAAAATTCACCGAACCGACTATGCCGGATGGACTTTGGTATGTTCGAACTGGGCGTCGAACCGACTATGCTGAACGAGAAATTTTCAATAATTTTTTAATTTATGAATCCAAACGTGCAAAAGTGGTATAAATGTTCTCGTAATACGTTATTCTATACGTTTTAATGGTTTTTTATATAGGTTATCAGTGATCGATTCACCGAACCGACAATTGAATCCAGACGTGCAAAAAATACTTTGCAATTAAAAAATGAAAAATTTTTTAAGAATGGTACCAATGGGGAGTCAGACCCTACCAGATGCAAAAGGTTTCGTTCCGATTGGTCCACCCAGTTAGGAGTAATCGGCGAATATACATAGAAAAAAAAAAAAAAGAAGTCGGTTAACAAAGACAATTCATTTCATTTCGAACTGTATATATATTCTTTTATGTGTCGTTTAATAAAGTGTACAGTTAAGTTTTCATCGTGTAATCGTGAGTGTACAAAGTCATACGTGAATCTAGCTTTTAAATAAACTGTGTTAATTGTCTATTTGCACATTTCTTGCACCCAAAAAACCAATCCCACGTTATCTAGCTCAGCGCTGAGCGTTCCGGCAATTCGACGACTCAACATCTCCGTCGAAACAAAGATAAAGAAGAAAAGAAGAAACGAAAAGCAGGTAAGAAAAGCAATACGCTGCCAGAACTTGTGCGTATACTTGAATTAACGATAAACATTTATTAATTTCAAATTAAATGTACCGCGCATGATAAATCCTAGTGAAAAAATCAAGAAAGGTTTTTCGATCGATTAAAATTGTCGTTCGTAGGAGTTGTCGGTGGTCGTTTCATCGATTCGGAAGTACTGAAGGGAACTTAAAGCGAAATCGAAAGTACTGAAGAGCAAATTTGGTAATTCCCGCGTTGTGGGCTCCGTTTATAGATTCTTAGATCCATAGCTCCCACTTGCGAACCAAATTTGCGCCGCCTCCGAAAAGGTTGAAATGTATTTAATATACTACTTAACGAGTAAATAGGTTTCATTCATATCTGTTACGTAATTGTATGATTGAATGAAAAAGAAATTACTTCGTTAGGAAATAATAAAAATTATTTTATACGTTTTAGTGCATTTCAAAGTCGGTGTATTTTTTTTCTTAAAATTATTTTAGTTTAATGAGAAAAATATTACAAATGTAATGGAAACAATTTTAAAGCAAAAAAATCAAAAATAAAAAAGTTTTATTTTTGCATTAGGAGTGTCCTTCTGGTAGATCGCTGTTTGTTTACGTACGGTCTCATTCGCTCTTCTGTCCTTTTCTACGTTCGGCAAGACATCAATCAATGTAGGACCTGTGCGTTATAAGCCAAACCTCAGACCCGAACGATTTGCTTACAACGAATGACCACTGTATCACCCACACCAGTTGTAAAAACGTAGTTTTGAGAAAAATGCGTTTAAAGTTTCAGTCCTCTGCACTGAACGCGTGTATACTTGCGACGCTAATCGACCATAACTTCAAAACGGTTTCGAATTTCAGTTTCAAATTTTGAGACAATATTTTTAAGATGTTGCACTAACATTTTATACAAACAAAAACACTTCGCAATTTTTTAAGATTCTAAAGGTATTGCCCCCCTTAAATGCGTGTTGTTCGTGATGTTACTAAATTCTGTTTTTCGCCAAGGTAACTATCGACATTACCTGGCAATTTGAAACTAGGAAGGGGGTGTGTTTTTTCATTAATCGTGATTTTCTAAAGTTGACCGCTTTCGTACGAGACATGGTCACCGCCCTCGTATCCCCTCGTACTGATCACCCCTGGAAGTAGCCGCGACCAAGGGGTGACGCGCGAAAGATTCCGCGATTTGGGTCAACCCGAAGCAGGTAATAAGGTGAAAAAGCACTCCAACCCTGACGATGATAAATAGGAAGTTAAAACATGCTGGTCCCAAGCAATAAATTTGAGTTGCCGACGTGAAGGTATTTTTTGCTAACAAAAAATGGTTAATGGCTTCATAAACTTATTGCCTGCACGATCGGGTCGAGATCCTCGGTTTATTACCTTGTAAAGTGTGAAAAAATAACTGCATCGCACCCTAAGGCGATGCAACATGTTATTTGTAACCAAAACCAAAATTCATTAAAATTCTGTAAATTGGAATATTACACTATGGAAAATTTCACGAGCATTGTATGCTCATATGTATAGAAATGAAACTGTATTGTTCGTTAAAACGTCATTAGACTATTATTTCTGTGATCAAAACAAATACCCTCTGTGTTTCTCTGTAATCCCAAACAGCGCAATAGCGCTTTCTCTAAATGACTACGAAAAGACCCAAGCAGCGCAATAGCGCTTGTTTTATTTTATGTCGAGAAATACCAAACGTCGCGATAGCACTTTGTTTATTTTACATTGATGAATCCAAATCGGAGCAATAGCGCTTCTTGTTGTGTTAGATCATGTGATTCTCATCTTTTTCTCATCGCTCCGTTACATACATTGCAGTTTGCAAAGTGATCGGACGTATTTTTGCATAAGTGCTTCCCATTGTTAATAATTGTGTTTCAAAATGATTAGACAAAGCAACGCAAAAAGTAAGTAAAAAATTAATCTACATTTACTGTTTAACTTTTCTAAATTTGGTGCGTCCCCAAAAAGGTACAATGAATCGAAAAGGAAAATCTATGAGCATAATCACAAATCCATGTGATCATATTATTGACAACGAGGATGACTACATTATTCCTGTAAACCGCAACATTTTGAGTAATTCAGAGGATAATGATAGTGATTTATCGCTGCAATGCCCACTAAACAGTTGTACGAGTTGCTGAAGACGTTTCTAATCAACGTGATTCTCTCGAGCATAGCGAACAATCTGGTTCGCGATGTAACTTCTCTAGCCAGAGTAAACTCATACTGCGAACTATTGAACACTTCGAACTATTTTTTAACTCGACACTATGGTCATTAATAGTTGAAGAAACCAATAAATATGCGGAGTATGCGAAGCATTTACAAAGAGAATTAGAAACATTTGAAGCAGAGATTTGGACAAGTGTTACCGTTTTAGAGATGAAGGCATTTATAGCGATGATTTTGGAAATGGAAATTACGAGAAAACCCAATATACGTTCGTATTGGTCCCAAAATTCGTGTAACATACCGTGGTTTCGAAGAATGTTTTGTCTAACTTTGCGAAAGCGTATTTAGATACACTTAGAGAATCACACTTACAATTAGGTTGGATTCCTCGCTGCGGTAGACTATAACGCGCTAATATTATTAATTTTGTAGAAGCACATTTATATAAACTTAGAAACCCAATCACACTTAAGTAAGATTCATTATAAATTATAAACGTATTGAACTCTTGTCATTGCGGTAGCTTCGGAAAAGAGAATCAGATCATACGGAATATCAAATTTAGTTGTCTGAGCGTTAGCGAAGACTATAAGATGAAAAATGTAGGGAAATTACCCACGCTAGGGCCAAAACTACTGGACCAATCTCAACCAAATTTTGAACTTAGCATCCTCATGGCATGGGGCATTGCAGATGACAATTTGGTTGAGATTGGCCCACTATGACAAAATTAGTTCTTTTTTTTAGCTTCTTGGAGTGATGGACACAATGATTGTACACGAAAGCAATTCCCTTTGGTTCTTGCATACGCAATGACCATCCACAAAGCACAAGGGTTAACTCTTGATAAAGTTGTTGTACATCTAGGTACAAAAGAAACAGTGGCTGGCCTTTCATATGTAGCGCTGAGCCGAGTTAGACGCTTGCAAGACCTTGCAATCTTGAAACCATTTACACGAGAGCGACTTGACAATATTCAAAGGACACCATCCGTTGTTGAAAGGAGAAGATTTATGGCATCAAGAGATTTATAGTTTTTAAATACATCCTACTTTGAATATAAGTTGTAAATTATCTTTTCATATTGTTTTCCGCATAAATTGCTTGAATTGATTCCATAATTTTCACATATCACAAATTTCATCCACAAAAATAAAAAAATTTTAACACTTAATACAATTGACATAATTTACATGAAGCATAATCGATAAAATAAACAAACTAAATATTATCAAAGTTATAGAAGTTTTTAACAGCATAAAATGAAAAAAAAGCTCGAGGCTAATGCTATTTATATCTTTTCAAATCATAGAATGAACGGTTGATTTTTATTGGTGTAGCACAATCAATCTATATACGCACGCTCAGACTTCACTGTTATCAACAGTAGTCTAGTTAATTTTATAAGAGCGTAGTTAACTTTATCCAAGAATCAGACTTAGCTACGATTTAGCATACAGTGTTAACTAGCGAATTACATTTTGTTAAATTCATTTTGCATTATCTATTACATACTATCAAGTTTCTATTATTATTATTATTCGATCAAAATCTATTTAGTTTCTTTTGTTCTAATTAATCAATTATAATCTATATACTTTTCATTATTTTGTTGTTATTGTTATTTGTTAATTTCATTTTTCTTATCATTTTATTGAATAAACCTTGAAAGATATTGACCTATGGATTTCACTCCTTAACCGCACCCCACACGAATCCCACATTCTTTACATTTAGTTATCTGCAAAAAACGAGTCGTTCAGTTGGTAAAAGCAGCTCTTTACCTCACGAGTGTTTGTAATATCTGAACCTAGGTTCCAAAGTCTTTACAAATGTGTCAACAAAATGTAAACCACGTTGAAGTATCAAAAAAAGCTATCGAGTGGCACAGACGATCGGGACATGTAAACGAACGCGATCTCAAAGCGATGACAAGAAATAGACTAGAGTTTAACACCGGTTAAATATTAAAGATAATGAAAAATTGTCGGAGTACGAGATCTGTGCGAGTCAGAAGCAAAAAGGAAGTAAATAATTATTATAAATATATACATAAATATTTCACATTTTTATTTTACTGTTTCAGATAAAAAAGTTACTAAAAAGATTAGTATACGGCCAAGGTAGAGGGCGCTGAGAACGTAGAGACAGCGGAGGTCGATAAAATCCGAATAGTATCAAAAATATGAATATAAAAATATTTGTATATACAGTAAATATTCGATATCTGCAAAAATCTCCTGTACGATATGTGCAACGAAGTTATCCCCACCACTGGGGGGAAGACCCCTCGAGACGCCCGAGGTTCGCTCGCCGAGAAGTGTAACGTGATCCGGGCCTTAGTATATCCGTGAGACAATACCAATGCAAATATAAAACTTTTTTTATTTTTGACTTTTTCGTTATCAAACTTTTACCAATTGATTCTTGACATTTTTCCGATTAAAATGAGACCAAACACGATATAATTTGGACTATATTTACTGGTTTAATTGACGATAAAAGTTTCTGGCGCAGAGGAGGATAGCGAGTGAAAAAGAAAGAGACGCTGCGATCATGGCAGGCGGCAAAGATCAAAAGTCTGTTCGATTGTTTGCAATACTTGGGCACTGCTAATTTTTGTATTTTTCATCCATTTTTTTATATAACTTTCTCCATCATGTTCGCGACATTTTCCTGATTAAAATGAGACCAAACACGACGTAATTTGAGTTATATTTTCTTACAATATCTTATTAGAGTAAAGTCATCGATGTACGCGTAACATTTGAAATTACAAGTAAATATGTGCCGAATTATGTCGTGTTTGGTCTCATTTTAATCAGAAAAATGTGAAGAATCAATTGGTAAAAGTTTCATAAAAAAAAAATTAAAAATGAAGTTTTATTCTTGCATTAGGAGTGTCCTTCTGGTAGGTCGCTGTTTGTTTACGTTCGGTCTCCTTCGCTCGAAATGTAGTACCTTTACGATATCTGCAACCGGCGCCCGTGTTATTTTTCTCTTCTGTCCTTTTCTACGTTCGGCAAAACATCAATCAATATAGGACCTGTACGATATGTGTAACAGTTCAGACCCGAGAGAGTCGCAGATATCGAATATTTACTGTATATAATATAATCTTATGCATAGGTATATAAATATAAAGATATTTGAGTATTTTTAATTCGTTATTAAATTAAAAATAAATAAACGTACATACATACATTTTTTTATTTTTCGTACTACATGTTTTACATTTTTATCAATACGTAAAGAAATTAGCTATTTATATTTAGTTGACTGAATTATATGATATACGTAATGCTATACATAGTGTCATACCCAATCTAGAAGTTATATTACAGTTATTGACTGATTTGTATTTTTACCGACATAGTCGGTAACTTGCAAAGGACATTACCCAATCGACATACGCCGATTTTAACGCGCTTGAAGTATGATATAGAATGCAAAAAAATATTTGACACGTATTTTTTTTATCGGCCATCGTTCACATTGAAGGGGTGAAAATAGCCCTCAGGGCTAAAATCATATTTTTGGAAATATCGCCGGAATTAAAGAAGATAATTGGAAGCTTTTTTTTTAAATTGTTGGTCTTCAACACGTTCTCGCCGGGGCGAATATTTACGTTACGCTTCGTAGGGCGGGGTGACACTGTTGCTCCTTCGAAGCTTCGAACGCGCTAAATACGAGATCACAACAGTTTTGACATTGAGTTTTCGGAATGCACATTTCTTGCATCAAATATAAAGGTAGATAAAATTCTTTTCTTCTACAGAGATGGTTAGCACTTTTCCTTTCTGAATTTTTCACAGAGAAATCGAAGAAGGTGAAATAGAAAAGAAAAAACGGTCAAGAAAACACACATTTTCTACAATCGTTGAAAGCGGCTGTCAGAAAAACAAGAAAACGATGTAAAAAGTGTTACAAACAATTATCGAAAATACAAGCTAGATTATACGCCGCGAAAAAAAGTAAAAAAGTAAGAACATATTGTAAAAGTTGTAAGGGCCAGCCCGCATTATGTTTAGAATGTTTTAAAAAGTCACATGCTAATAAATAAATAATTGTTATCAATTTCAAATATGTTAATGTTAATAATACTCAATTTTTGTTCATAATGTTGACAAAAATGAAATAAACTAATTTTTTGAAAACCTACCTGTGATGCACTTCGCTCAAGGGACAAGTAAGTGTGGATCATCGGTGAGTCACTCCGCCTCATAGAACAGTCAAACGTAACCCACCCGTAGGTCACCCCGGCGTGAACGTGCTAAATAGAAAATTTTCGTACATAAAAAATTTTAATAAACTTTATTTGTTTAAATAATATTTTGAAAATTACTAATTTTTGTTTAAATTTTTGTACTAAATGTTGATCTATTTTATTCCAAATTTTTGTATGTAAATGACGGACTAAAATAGAGGATACGTGTTTTTGGAATTTGTTCTATGTAGCAATGTTTATTAGGTATATAATTTAAGATTGCCTCCTGGAAGAGAAGCAATCAGTATTTTTATTAAAAATATCATTATTTTTACAATCTTTTACAATATTCTTAACATTTTATACCTCTTCATATGCCGTTAATTGATTTCTCAAAAATTATTGTAAGCGTCGCAGGTATGAGCGTGACGCAGTTCGAACTAACGCCGCAAGGAACATAGACTTTTATGGCCAATATTAAAAAATAATTTAACTTAATTTTATTTTCTTACTTTCTTAAAAATCTCAATGTTTCCAAAAGTTCTAAATATTTTATTTAGATTTAAGACTTTGCAGTTGTAAAAATATAAAATCAGTACTGACCATAAAAGCCTGTATTCCTTGCGGCGTTGATTCGTACTTGATTTAAAATATTTAAAAGTTTATACTTCTCACAATATATTATCATTGAAAGTCGCATAAATCCATTTATATTTAAAAAATTCATTTATCTTTTCAACATTTTTCTTAAATTTAAGAAAATTTAATTTCATTAAATTAAATTTATTTAACTTACATAAAATTAAATTTCCTCAAATTTACATAATAAAATTAATTTTTGTTAATTTATTGCATAATATAATTTAACCAGATTATAGTTTTAACATTATTCAAATTGATTAATATCTGTAAATATTTTTAAGTCAATTCAGCCGCAAACCTTTAAATATTTCAATGTATAAATAAATAGACTTAAATCAGTTTCAAAAATAATAACTCGTATTAAAATTTATAATTTAGATTTACCTGGTTTGAGTGATCCGGATCCAAGAAACCCACGTGCTGGAAAACATTGCTTAACGTGGAAATTGGTTATGTTGCTTGAATGCAAACTAAATGATCGTAATATGATTGCGTTACTTCTGCAAATTATACTTCACATGATTTGATAATTATTCAGCATTACACGCGAGAAATACAGTGATTTCATCGTGTAAAATTTTGCTCTTCGATGAACAACGTCTGCTACGCGTGCGAAAGTCTTTCGAACTGTGCGTAGCGTTCGTTTGTAACTGCGACGAAGCGGTTTTATTTATCGAAGCACGCGTTGATTGGCGGACAACCGCCCACTCGATTTCGCTTTCGACCTATGTTCGAACGCGATTGGCCCGTTTCGTTACCGACTGATGCCGAATTGACGGTTTCGAATACATCAACAATGACTGAAGAAACTTGCAAAAAAACGCCTCGTCCTTCCAAGCGTTTACGAACTTTCTAGATCATGTCTATTTGTATTCAAACCTTTGTCTTTGAAATCCCAACAATCATAAATTGAACATTTATACATCGTCGAAAAGATTTGAAATATTTATGGAATTTTTAGAAAAGCGTTATAACTCAAGGGTAGATGATTTTCAATATAAATTAAAGCTTACGTCATTGTTAACGTGGTAATAAAATTACCAAATTATTTTAATTACCGTATAAATTACTAAAAATTATAATCAACGAATGGAGAAAAGGAACGATTCATATTACAAACTGTTGCCGAAAATAGACAACAGTTTCGAAATATAAATATTACGAATTAGTCGTTAATAACAAATGTACAAAATATATATTTATATCTGATTATGATGTGTTGGATGACCAATCTAATGATTCATTTAAGATAAGAATATCGGAACCCATTTTAGTCAGCCTTGTTTTTCCCTTTTTCTATTTGCGCAGAAAACTTCAAGATTCAGTAATGCGTCATAGTAGGGTAAGTACCTAAAAACTTTAAAGATCAAGACACTTATTTTTCGATCCTCCTGCGTGTCGGTTTCTGTTTCGTCGAAATCTCGTCAATGTGCCGAGATTTCGCAATTCAAATTATATTTCGTTTAAAAGGGGATGGCTGGGAAAGGGTTCGAATAAAATAGCTCAATGTTGGGGACAATAAGAAGAATTTATTGCCCCAGAGGAGGAAAAACCCGGCTAGGCCGAGTAAAAAACCTCCTCGAAGAAGATACTACAATTTGTATTGAACAACGTATGTGTGTGTATGTGTGTGTGTGTTAATACCCCAATTTAATCAAGAGAGAGAGAGAGCAGGGGGGGGGGGGGGTTGGATCCAACCGCGATGTTATAATTCGCTAGTGCTAGACTAGGAAATGTAAATAGGCGCTGGGGCCGTAATAAATTCGCTAGTGCTGGACTAGGAATTGTAATAGGCGCTAGGGCCGTAATAGAAGCTGCCGCGCGGGGCTTGCTTAGAAAAAAGAGGTAGTGCGCGTGCTGAAGACCGCGTGTTGTTGACGGAACCGAACGCGATCTTCTTGAAGGTTCGAGAGAGACGGAGACACTTTAGTACTTCGCGTCGGGAATTCCGCGCGTTTCCCGTGACTCTACACCTTTAATTTCGTTAACGATGCTAGAAATTAATTAACGCGAGCAAGATGCGGCTGATCTACTGATCGTAGCTCGCACCGAACACTGAATTGTACTCGCACTCAATATAACTAATCCGTGACGGACGATTATGATTCAGCTGTGCACGTTTCGATTGCCTATTAGCCACTAATTTTTCGGGCACGTGCCGTAACCGCTTCGCTTTCCGCTCGACCACCCCGCGCCTCCGCGGAGTAGCCCTAACGGTCACGAAGGTCCCCGAACCGAACCGATCCCGGGCGAACCTGTCGATTCGCGTGTCGTAACGGACAAACAAGCTCGAACCTGTCGTTTCTCGAATGATCCGGCAAAAACTGGATTCTAACTTTAGGCGCACGTGTTCTCGGTCAACAACACGTGCATGTTTATGCGACGCAATTTCGGGCTACGCGATTCCCCCTTTTTCTTGGAATTCGACTCGACAGTTTCCGTGAATGTTAATTGTATCCGGAGTTGTATTTTTGAAACGTCCGAAATATAATTGTTATTTTATATCGGCGTATATGTTGTAAGACGAGGTAGAAAATGAATCGACAAAACTAAGACCGATTATAAAAGTATGCAATTTTATTGATGAAACTCAGTGGAGAAACGTCGTCAACGAAAGCTCTCTCCAGAATGCCCTCTTCTCGTTACGCGAGGTATCCAAGTCCCCGCGAAACTTGGGCCTCCGTGCTGGTTTTATGACCCGGGCGTCACGTCGTTGGGTCTCGTCGCCGGGGCGGTCAGGGTTAGACGGCCATGTGTCCCCTGTCCCTGATTTATTGGGGGTGTCATTGGGAATTTTCTAACAATGTTTTTCACCCGAATCTCAACAGATGTATACAGTTCCCAATAGTATTTACACATCACGTTTCACCTTGCAAACTTTGATTTCAAATTACCTTTGCGAACGGGATGCCTTGTAACATATATTACAATATTTTGCCAAATATTTTAAACAAAGTAATTGTAATGACGTCTATGAAATTTGACTCATACTTATATTAGTATGCGTACAAAATTGTTTAATATATTTTTCGTTATTTCAATTTTGTAACTTGCAATATAAAACTCTTATAAATAATTATGTCGTGAATATCAGCATGTAAACCGTTTTTTCAACAATACTCAAGGTTTATGAGAAATTTTAATTTAAAGAATTTTGAAATTAAATTTCGATTTCAATTTCGATTTCGATCTCGATCTCGATCTCGATCTCGATCTCGATCTCGATTTCGATTTCGATTTCGATTTCGATTTTAATTTCAATTTTAATTTTTAAATTTAATTTCTAACTAGAAGAGCTCTGCAAATTACGCTCATTTATTTATTAAGCTTTACCACCTTGTAACATCCAACTAAATGTTCATACAACCTATTTCGAGGGACGACAACTAATTGTTAAAAAAATATTAACAAGCAGAGACAGTTATTCTTCAAATTCTAAAATGCACTGATATATACAAAGCATTTTATGCGCGGAAAAACACCTATCTGTAAACTGAAAGATCTACGGTTTAAGTAACAATTACCTATTTTCTTCATTTAAATATTAAAGTATCATTATTGAAGTTACAAACACTTATACACTAACTGTCGTTACTATTAATAATTTAATAATTATGCCACATTTATTAAAACATGTATTATAATATTTCATACTTATACGTTTTTATTTTATGTATTCCGTTTATAACTTTTAATGACTTTTAATAATTTCAAATTGAATTATATCTAACCGTATTATTTTATTCAGTTCTTTTTGACACTAAATTATTCTGCGAACTATCTCGAATAAATTGATATAAATTGTTATTACATTATAAACATTTAATTGTGATTAAATAACGATGAAAGTACCACACATAAAACGTAGTAATCTTTGTTCTTTTTAATTTATTTTGAAAATTAAGAGTCTGGGATGGTATCTAATTATAAATACGACATTTCTGTTAAGGAGACATCAAAAAAAGCTATAAAGTGAAGTAGGGTAAGTACAGACTGGTTTTTGTAAAGTTGGTATTTAAACATAAGTATTTTCAATCTGCTATGTAAATACTTAACGCTATCCATATTGAATGATTTGCACAATTACTCTTATTTAATTAATATTAACTAGGTCCTTAATTTTCCTTGTGCATTTTGATTTTGATAGGAAATTGTTTAAAATTTCAACTACTCTGCACTTTCCCCGAAAATGGGACAAGAGCGTAACTTAAGTGTTAAATACTTTAGAATTTTATTTCATGTGCAATGGGGCAAGAGCAGAATTATTAACAAATCTGCTATAAAATGCTTTTTACTGCATTATGCAAGTACTCTATACTGCAAACAAGTACTCTTAGCTGAATTATAAAAGGGGATATAGTGAAATAAAACGAGGAAACAAACATATTAAATGCAAAAATTTCGCTCATATTATAATAAAAATAGCCTGTATACGCGCTTACCTCGTTCACAAACTTACACCACTTCACTTTAAGGTTATACTTTTTTTCTAACATACAAATCCAATGATTTGTCATAACACACAGCAACGAAAAATAAAATAATTTTTAGAAAAAAAATACACCGACTTCGAAATGCACTAAAAAGTATAAAATAATTTCTATTTCCTAATGAAGTAATTTCTATCTCATTCAATCATACAATTACGTAACAGATATGAATGAAACCTATTTACTTGTTAGGTAGTATATTAAATACATTTCAACCTTTTCGGAGGCGGCGCAAATTTGGTAATTCCCGCGTCAGCGGTGAGGGTATATGTATATCAAGTAATAAAACGTTATTATTTATACAATAATAAAAAAAAGATAGATACATTATTACTAAAGAATAAATACATATAATAAGAGGCGGCAGTCTGCAAAAGAAGCTACTTTTAGATAGAAACGGAACAATACAACAAATTTAATAAATGCTTCTGTAAAGTAAAAGTAGATGGAGATACGATTTTGAAATAGTGCTTTGTAAAGCGAATGTACATATTGTGCAAATATATTATTTGGTAAATAATGGTTTATACATACTTGCTTTTTGATTTCAGAGTGCTATATACCGGAAACTGGGGTACTATGGAGTAAGTCCCATAGAGTGGAAAAGCGACAGGAAATTCTGAATTAAAGATTTTTAAAAAATTATACTTTGTTTCCTGCGACAGATTTCGACATGTGTTCCTTTTATTTTGAATGTCCCTTACAAAAAATGGACCGCTTAAAAACAATCATACCAATTACTAAATACGCAACTTACAAACTAGTAACTAACAATATACTTAATCTAAGTACAATTAGATGGCGCGTCTATGAAGTTCGATTGGCGATATTATATGCTCCATTTTCAAAAAGTATGAGCGTAAATATAAATTCTAGAACATACAAAAGTGAAATATTGGACAAATGTTCAACTTTTTAAATTATTTACTTTACAGCATATTGTCGTAGATTATTCTTCATCTTTTTGTTATGAAATGGACCAGCTTATTTTTTAAAGTAAACATTTATTTGGAAATTTTATTATTTATCAGTTTCAAAAATTCTACGAATTATGTATAATATATGCCAAATACTCATTTATAGCAGGAGGTAGCGTCTTCCACCCAGTCATTAATTTTCGTATGGAAATCAAATTTTTAATTGAGTGCTCTGTTCGTATTGATATAATACGCCTACAATTCTGTAAAGTGCAATAAACTGCTCACGAAGACGTCCTGAACTCATATTGGGTCGATTCTGTACATACGTAGTTAAATATAGCTTACATTAATTTGTATAATTGTATACTCATTTGTAACTTTAATCTTAGAAAGTAATTACTTTGTAAAATACTTGTTTTATTTTCCACATACAATTATATATACATTTATAAAATTATTACTACTAATATATTAAATTAATATTTATACTTATACATACAGTTTATAAATTACATGAATATATTAATAATTTTCTTCCATTTGTAAAGATATATACAAAAAAATTTGTTTTTTAAGAATCTGGTGATTCAGAGTACAAATTATGAAGGTCTGTAAGTATTTTATTAGATATATATGTAGCATTGAGAACAGAATTATCTATGTTGTCTATTTGGCGCAAAGGATTGAATTTTTTACCATCTGGTGTTTCTAAAAATTTCATAGTTGATTTTAGAGCCATATATTCTCTGAGAGACCGTTTCTGTTTTTGTTCATATCTTGTAATGACAGGAGTTTTTTGTAAATAGAAGGGATCTTGAGTGGATTTTGTATGTTGGATATTAAGTTGGTTTTCTAATTCTAGAAAACTTCCATCTCCATCAGATGTTCTTCTTCTGTTAATAAATTCATAATTCTCTTTATCATTTTCAACATTACGAACTGTCTGATTTCTATTTATAGACAATATATTTGTTACAGTAATTTGTGGAGTATGTAAAATAGGTGTTCTTAAAATTTCTCCTGAATATGGTATTAAATTTGAACAACTTTCTACTTGAACTTCTTTGTCTACCATTATATTATTAATTTTATCCAGTTCAATATGTTTTTTTTCCGCATCAGCATCAGACAGTATAATATTTTCATTCAAATTTTTAACATACATTAACATTGATTTTAATTTTAATACATTTTCTTCAGTTGTACGTAACAAGTTTTGTAAATCATGTTCCAGATTCATAAGCTTATTTTTATTAATGTAAATCATTTCAGACGAACCATTTTCAGAATCTACCAATTTTGTATTTTGTAAGTTATCACATATATTTTGTATACGTTCACATTCTTCTTTTTTCTCTTTTATAAAGCATTCGTTTTCTAAATTAGCTTTGTTCAAAATAAATCTTTCCTCTGATGACTTATATTGTGTAAGTGATTGATTCTCATTATTTGTAATTTTTTTATTAGATGTACATTGAAAAGAAATATCACATTTTGATACATTGGGGGAACCTTCAAAGCATTGTACATGGTTCGTATCTGTATAGTTTGCTTTTACATGTTTGGGAGGTTCAGTAGAATCAGTTTGTCCGTTAGATGGTTTCACACCATCAAACAATACAGTGGAATTATTATTGAAAGATTTATCATTTGGTGATAAATTATTAACGGTCTCAACTTTTCTATGTTCTTTTTTATTAGTGCCTTTTTTGTCTGAATGCACAATTTTGGTTGGTATTCCAGATATTTTTGAGTGTCTATTTTTTATCTTATCAGCACACTTTTGTAAATGTTTCTCTTTTATAGTATTTGGAGGCAATAATAAACTTTTTTTTCTAAGCGAATCAGAACATTTTTTATCACTTGATTTATTAGATATAAATTTATTTGATTGAATGTTATTTTCACGACTGTTTTTCAAAGAATTGGTTGGATATTCATTAAAATCAAGATTTCTACGTACACATTTTTGTACATTCGCAGATTGGATATATGTACCTGCTCCTAATAAGAATGAAATATTTGTTCATTAGCATCAATATTTTATTTCATTGAAAATATAATTTTCTATACTAACCATTTTGTTTACCATTCTTTCTTGTGCTCTTTGTATTGGAGTATGCACCTAGTCTTTCTGGTTCTATTCTTTTGCGAGCTGAAACATATATTCCTTAATATATACAAGTTAATACATATACACATAATATATATGTAATAAAAACAATTGTAAATACATACTAACCACTATCTTTTTGAATACTTTTTAAATTTTCAGACAGTCCGAGTAATTGTGCAATTTTAATTGGTTGTGGCCTTTCATACTCTATTCAAATAAAAAAATATATATTTATTTAATGCTATTAGGCATTTGAGTCATAAAGATTTCATCAGTTACCTCTTCTATCCGTGTGTGCATCTTTTTGCGCTGATTTTGAAGTTTCCATTATAGTTATTAATTGCGGACGTTTAACTTTAGTTTTGCCCTAATAAAAATATATAATAATATAATAAAAATGTTAAATTTTTACACCATTACCTCTTTAATATACACGTACCGTAGAACTAGACCTAACAATCATTATTTTTTTTTCTTAATTAATCGATGAACTTTATATAATATCAATTATTTCCTATGTCACAGTTTAAAAAACAATTGTTATTCTATTTAGTTGAAGAGCCACTGTATAAGAAGAATTCAAATTTCTCACAGAGTAACGGATTGTAATCATAGAATATAATATCATGTAGATTCGTCAACACAATGTCATAATGGCGCGTTTCCAGTATTCATTACTGAAAAATTGTACCCATGTTTGCACCCATGCTGCTTCTTATGTAAGACTCAATAAAGTAAAATAAAATAAATTCTCCCCGTACACACCTGAAAAAGTATGCCTATACATACCTTTAATACGTTGTAATATTTCGATCAGGCAGGGTTCTATTTTCACGGTAGCACCTTTAGGAGTACGTAATACGTTCCCTCCTCTTGCGAAAAGAAAAGAAATAAAAAATTGTAGATGTATTGTTATGAAAGTTTGCGATATTTTCGTTTGGCGCGGATAGGTGCTCGTGAAGCACTGAACCGCTCTATGTGTTGACTACGCGCGGGAATTGAAACACTTTGTATTTCTTTATCAATCGTTTATTCGACCATTATTCGAAGTATTCTTGTCAAGAGATCGGTTGTTCCTGCCTGTGGAAAAAAATGGAATCCCTGATCAATCGGGGATCAAGTTTTGACCGCGTTTCGATGTCACTCTTTCTTGTTCTCGATCCATCCTTGAAGGAGGGAGGGTAAAGCGATTGAAGTAAAAAATTCTGTTGTTATATTCTAAGTGTGTGACACAGATGTGTAAAGGTAAAATTTGTTTTTAGGGCTAGGGAAAAAGTGCTTTGAAGAATTAAATTCATTTTCAATCAAATTTATGACTTTTCTAGAACTACGAGACTTCGATGTCATTGCAGGAGCTATGCGACTTTTGCAAAAACTGTTGTTGGAGCTAATGCGTAACAAATTAACTTTAAAAATTTTCAAGTCTAGATAGCCTGTTCGAGTTTCGACTTTCTTTCTGGTTCATAACGTACGTTAAATATTTTCAATAATGGCATTAGTTAACGACGTATTAGTCTATTGAATATTAATCTATTTGAATTTCCGCTCTTACTATAAATATCATTCGATATAATAATACCTAAGCTATCTTCACACTATGGTAATGCAGTTTATGAAGCTAACTTCATGACAGAACTACTTCATACCAATAATATAAAAAGTATACGAAAATATACAAACTGAATGAACATGAAGTTCCATAAATGTTAATACACGTTATTCGCAGTACGTTTTACTCATTACATGAAAAACTTTTATTCAATTTTTTAAATAACGTTGTAAGTTTTATAAGTTCCATTAATTTCCAACTTTTATCGGTAGATGGCTGCATAACTCAAAATCTATAAAATGCAATTTAAGAAAGTTTTGACTATAATGCTTCGATGTCACTGTAAAAACGTTTTTCTGATTTCGTCACACTCATAGCACACGTATTAACAAAACGAAAAAATAACTTTATTTTCCAAAAAAGTACAATTGGTTCGATAATCTCTCACTTGTTCATCAGATGGTGTTAGCAGTATTGTTTTTGAGGCGGCTTGTTCTTACTATCGCTCTTCGCCACAAGCGACGCACAATAATCTACAATTTTGGCTTCCTTACAAGCATTCGACGAACGTGTAGTTTCCCGTATAATAGTTGCTATTTAAATATCCCTGTGTCTAAGGTACAGGCTTGAATGTCTGAAAATGAGTCCACTAGCCAAGTCCCAGATAAAATGTTCACTTCTCCTCTTTCTCTTCTTTACTTTTCCTGGGCTTTATCAAAATTATATCTTCTACGCTATTTCCAGACAACGCGCGCGAAAATACAAGTTTTTAAATTTATGTAAGAATGAGACTTCTAAAATGCTTCAATCTTATAAATTAATTATTTTACAATAAACTATTACCTTTTATACCATCTCCATACATTGAATAACCGTGATATTTCCGTTATTAATATAACTTTCAATATAAAATTTAATTATAAAAAACGTTATTCTCCATTGTGATGTAATTTCTAAAATCACCTTTTTTGTATTATAAAAATTTGATTTTTAAAAATAAAAGTGTACTTGTGATAATTTATTGATTTTGAAAATGTTTTTTGTTAATTTAGTATAGTGCGTGCTAATGCGCGAATGTTATTGCAGGTGATAGATACTTGTTCCCTTCGATTTTCATTTTCCTCAAGAAAACCAGATTTGCACTTGAATGTACAAGATCAAAGCAATGTATATTAAATTTTGTTGATGTATTTATAGAATATAATGGTACATTAATTATGTAACAATTTATATTAAATCAGAACTTTTAATTAAAATTATGTAACTCTTTCCGGTTGTAAGAGTTCAAGTGTATGTATTTTGTTGATCGAAATTGCTATCGTTTGCTCAGTGGGCAACGTACACTTGGACAATTATTATTCCTAAAATTTATAACTGTTTTTTATTTTTGCTTGAAAAATTGTTATTATTGAAGAAACTTTTTCACATTACGAGCAGAATATTCTAGGATCGATGTATGTTCAAAATCATGAAACTTTCTGACTGCTGGGTATATCTACTTTCGGTGTTATGATCACCTCAACTGCGCTTACGCGGTATCATAGATAACAATGTGTGTAGAATCAAACTCAGTTCGTAAAAAAACGGAACCTGATCACTTAGTTAGTTCGTTTTCTCGTGGAACAGAATATAGTGGAGTGAAATATAAATATTTCCTACTATTTTAGCTTGTGCTTTTTTCAGTACATTGTTTTTTATTTCTATATTTTTTCGACTTATTTTTTCGACTTTCTGTTTTAGAATTTCATTTATGAACATGAAAACTGGATCTAATTTTTCGGGTGTCCCCGATCAGATCATAGAACCCAATGGAAAAAGTTTAATGGCCACCCATATAATTGCAAATGGCTGACATCACGATAGAGGATGGCCTTTGATTTCGCATGCTCGAAACTAACAATTCAAAACATGTCGGATAGTATCGACATGTATTGATTTTAACAGTGGTTCTTATTGAAATTAACGTTAGTATTTCATGTGAATAAACGCAAGTGGGGTAAGTGTAATAAAGTACGCGGGAAAAAATGACTCGTGACCGGAGACACGCGCCCTCAGTTAAACTCATCCGGTAACCGTTTCGAGAGTCGTAAGCGCGTGGAATTTCGAATTAATCGATAGCGTTGTGATTCTACGTGTTTGTGGTGGGAAAATATCGTTTATAATGTAAAATGTGTTATAATACTTATAATAGGAATTATTTGCCTAAGTTATAACGTATATATTCACAAGAAGAACGTAAACAATGAATCTGTTCGCGCGGTATCTATTGCACGCCGCGTGCTTTTAACGTACTTCGTTACATATCGGAGTGATGCCTTGTAATTATTGAAAAAATTGTACGCGATTCAATGTTTTTGTTTCTTATTATAAATAGTCCGCAATTTAGTAATCAAATTCATCATCAAGAATGCGATCATTAATGAATTAGAAGTGAAATTAACCCTTGCATTTCAACATTTTTGGAGTTTGTACATTTTTAGTACGTATATATCATAAATAAGAAGTAAAATCTGAAGTGATTCCATTGCAATAAATTCTATTTATCTTAATTGCTCTAGCATTATGCATAGTAATTATATTGTATTGTAAGAAGGATTAATATGATTTTTTGCACTTTTAATAATAAAATGTAGCAAAATATTTATTTAAATATTAAAATATTTATTTACTTTTTATAGTGCATATTTTAAATTTATTACAGAATATTGTTAATGAAATTAATTTTATTAGTATAAAAAATTGTTGATATTAGAATCATCGTTTACCTAATAATTTATGTTCAAATATTCACCAATTTATTAAAAATCATGTTTCTAAAAAATGGATATACTTATTATGAAAACTAAGTAATTTTAAAAATTATTCTTATTTATTAATATTTTATATTTTGTGTCATAGGCGAAATAAATAGTAGTTTGAAATCTAATTAAATCAAACGAAGATGCCTGCTGTAAGCATATGTGACCCTGTTGCGGCTACACTGTGTCGTTCTTTGGAGACTAGTCAGCCCAAAACATCCGAAGATTTATCTTCGTGTTTGGTCAACAGTGCATCTAGAATTCTTCAGTCAGAAATTCAATACAAAGAAGTAGATGATTATCAAACAACAATTTTGGATCAACTTAAAGCTAAATATATTGTATTGAGCTTACCAAATTCTGACAATTCAGACGATAAAACAAAGGATGGAATAAACTGTATAAAAAGAAATGAAAAAACAAGTAAGGGACCCAGTTTGCCAGAACCAAGTGTTGTTTTATATCCTTCCAAGAAAGTTAGTCTAGGTTGGAAGGGCACATTTCCAGTTGGAGCAGGCATGTACAATGTCGGAAATACTTGTTATTTAAACAGCACTCTTCAGGCTCTGTTTCATATACCAGCACTCGTTAACTGGTTACTATCAGATTCACATCATACATCAAAGTGTGAACAAAATGGTAAGTTTCCAAAATGTATAATTTAATATTCATACTCTATTAATTAAAACGAATTGAAATTATAATTCCATAGTTTTGTATCGTATTTTGATAATAGGATAGTTTTAGATGGAGGTGGAGAGTGTCTTACATGCGCAGTGGCAAAAACTTTACAATTTAGTCATCAAAAATCAGGATGTGCTATTAAACCATTTTACATATACAATAAATTAAAGCGTGAGTATTAAGAGTTATAAAATATTGTTGAGTTGTTACTAAATTAATAAATATTGCATATGTAATTTAAATTTATGTATTAGTTATTTGTCGAACCATGGTGCCAGGACAGCAGGAGGATGCACATGAGTTTTTACGTTATTTATTGGAAGGCATGGAAAAAGCTTATTTAACAAGACATAAAGCAAGCAAATTAGACAGTTATTCTAAAGAAACTACACCTATTAATCAAATTTTTGGTGGCTATATCCGAACTGAAGTAAAGTGCCTACAGTGTCGGCATGTTTCCACTACATTTCAACATTTTCAAGTACATATAAAAATTTACTTTTAAGTATTGTATTAGATATTCAACAACTTATAATATATTTCTAAATTTTTTTAGGACTTATTAGTAGACATTCGTAAAGCAAGTACTTTAGATGAAGCACTAACTAGTTACTTTAGTCGTGAACAACTAGATAACAATGACTATAAATGTGAAGCTTGTAAAAAAAGAGTTCCTGCTACAAAACAGTTTAGCTTAGAACGACCCCCTAAAGTGCTTTGTGTACAATTAAAGAGATTCAGCGTTCTAGGAGGAAAAATATCAAAACATATAGGATTTAAGCAGTCTATAGATATGGGTCCTTATCTTTGGAGAGAGCCTGGAGAACCCATACAACCACTTACATATAAACTTATGTCAATAGTTACACATATGGGTCCATCTGTAAATTGCGGGCATTACACAGCAGTTGCTAAAGTTTCAACAGGCCAATATTATTCATTTGATGATTCTTGTGTATGTATCAATAATATTGTTATTCTTTTATATTTGCAGTCTAATTTTGTTTAAACTACTTTCTTCTGCAGATCGATAAAGATTCTGTTTAATGTTTCTACAGGTTCGTCCAATTAGTTTAAGTAATATGTTGAGTACAAATGCATATATAATGATCTTTGAAATGGAACAGCAAACACCATCTCAGGTTCAAACTCAGCAAACTGTAAAATTAAATGGTACAGTGACTGTAAACAATACAATATCTTCGCCACCAAGTCCAAAGAATAAAACTGTAACTTCTAAACCGTCAACGTCTGGAATAATTTCATTAAATGGGTCAATCAATGGTACATTACTTAATAAGGACAATACGGGGCATTCGGAAACAACTTCGCAAGTATCATTAAACAAGAGTACTATGCTTCAATTTACCTCACAAAAAAGCCCCAATTTTATTGGGCCACAGTTACCACAAAAATTGCAAGATAAATCTCAACCAAGATTAATTATGCATATTAAAAATGGAAAAATTTTAAATGGAAATAGTTTAGTTCCTTATGATGGATCTAGTGAAGAAGAGGATATTAATTCCATTGTACCATTAAAGAATCATACTAATTCAAGCACTACACCAAAAACGAACACATCTACTGGTACTACTAATGGTACTTCCAAAAATTCTGCAATAAAAAATAATTTACCAAAAACAATTCTTAGTTCAAAAGAAACACAGAAATCTCCGTCAAAAACAAATGGTGGCAATAATATAACTCAGAACCAAAGTACCACAACACAATGTGCGAAAACGCAAAATGGTTTAAGTGTTAGTATCAATCCAATAACGTATCAAAACGGTAAAATAGAAGCAAATGGTAAGACAGAGAGTAGTAGTACCAATAAAAGTAAATTGCATCAATCTGTTAGAACGAAAGTAGCACAAGAGGAGAAGGTAGTCACAAAAGCTACAAATAGTAGTATGAAAGGTTGGCAAGTTTCAAAAGATACGTTTTCTCCTACGTCTACTGCAGTACCCAACGGATGGTCCGTGACTGATAAGTAAGTCATATATGCAAATTTTTTATTTAATTTTTCTTTGCCATGTGTTTTTTACCAAATATTATTTACATTTAATTAATAGCATAATACACAAACAATTTCTTTCATTTTTGTAGGGAAGATGTAAACAAGGCTAATCAAAACAATACCACACCTAGCGTCGCAGCGTTAAGAGATTTTAATGGAACAAATCGTTCCGAAACACTTTCACATTTATTAAAGATGTCCCATCGTGGTTACGGCAGTTCTTCGGGTCAGTACAACAAAAGAATTCTATTGAAGAACCTGAGTCCAGCTCCTTTCCCTCCAAAATCTTCAGCAGCTCATTGTGCATCCATGTATTCTAAATCAAAGTATTCTGCACTGAACAAAAAGACAGATGTACAATCTACGAGAACTTCTAATCCTTCAACTATCTTAAAACCCAAAACTTCAATCAAAATCCTAGGAAAACATAAATAATTTGATAATATTTTAAGTGCTTTTGAATACCAAATTGTAGATAAATCAAAACGTGGCTTTTTAATATTGTAATTTGTCTATTAAATTGAAAGTATTTCATTTTACTATACATCTGTCAAATCTATTATTACAAAATATACTTTATAATTGTCAGGAAATTATGCGAAGTATTAAAATAGTCCGATTAAATGGTAATGTCTTGATTGTAAACCAAGCATAAACCTTTTTATTTTAGAAGATTATTTTCACAATAACTTTATTTCGCTATAGAATACAATGTAATATAAAATGCACGCTTATTTTTTTTTTACAGTTGTAAATTGGAACGGTAACAGGACACATTTAGATAGAGAAGTTGACAATGATAGACGAGAAGAACGTAAACGACACTTTAATGCAGATGACGAAGAAATAGATCGAGGTAGAGTGAAAAAAGTAAAAGATCATCGAATATATGAAGACAGAGTCAATACTGGGTATAATCCTTTCCAAGAGTATCAAAACAGTAAAACATGGAACCGATCTTCCGGTGGTTATTACCGGAAACATTATTACGATACTTCTACTCATGCTCGACCACGGCATGGTAGAAATTATAGGCCTCAACATTATAGATATCATAACCATTCTCGCGGGCATTGGCAAAGAGGATAAAACAAAACAATCTAAATTATTGAGAGAAATTTTGAAAGCAATTTGTTGTCGAAAGACATCGTTAGTTCTGAATTGCTAAAGCAGATTATAATTTTTCAATATATTTAAATTGAAGTACGAATGTGGTAGTACTGATTTAGATTAATTTTGAAAGTTATTCAACATTCATTATAAATAAATCGCTAAACTGCATCGCGGCAACTTTGCATGTTCCTGACAGAGTCTTGATGTACTCTATCGTTGTCTTGTAGCTTACATTATGTCTATGGACATTATACTACACAGTGCACGTGAGAAGAGTATCAGCGGCTCTGCCAATTTTGTGTTCAAAGTGAAGCAAGCAAAATTTGTTATAAAATTGTGCTACAATATGTGTATTATTAATTTAGACTACGTATAGTGTATGTATGGATGCAATGTTTAAACATTACGTAAATAACTTTTAAAGTTTAAACAATATATCACTTAGAGTTTACCAGCTCTTTAGATAAATTTTTTATCGTTTAGTTATAGTCGTAAAATTATGTTCTTGTTATTTAATTTACATTACATAGTTATCAAATAATTTAATATTCATATTGTACGATAATACAGAAATTTTTAATGACTTGATATTGATATTAGTTATTAATATTCTTATTAAATCAAAATTGCAAATTAAATATTTATCATTTGTCTTTACTTTATACGTGTATATATTTAAATTTCTTTAATAGACTTATAAAAATGAATATGAGTGTCCATATACCTTTAATTACAAAAACTCTGCAGTTATTACCAGATTAAATTGAAAATAAAAGTAAATTAATTTTTAATATTGCAGAACTAAAATTAGATAAAAAAAATGTGTTTGAATACATTTTTCATTTTTGTAATATAATAATCCGTCCTTTGTTGTAATCAGCAAAGACACTCTGTCTTCAAATTAAAGTAAAACGAATCTAATTAATCAAAACAATGGGTATCAAGAAATATATTCATGATTCCTTACTGTAAAAATAAATTTATGGTTGCAATTATTAATCAGTGAACGAAGGTTTTCTCTTGAACATGAATATATATTTCCTGAATATACGTGATTATGATTTTTTTTTTATTATATAACATATATGTATAAAAATAATTCCAGAGCGAATGTGGAATGAAGAGTGTTTAATGATAATGACTAATAATACCGAGTTATTAAAATAGTAATTAAAATAAAAAACTGTAAATTATATAGATAAATGTAAAATTTTAATATTACGGATTTTTCATAGAGCATTAAGGGTTGCAAAGCTATAGATAATATTAGGCCAAGTATAAAAGAAGCTGGTTGTTTACCCGCTCGTTATATATGTATAGTATCTCGTTATATCATTCTAAAAATTAAATAACAGCCAAACAAGAATAACAAGCATACGTTGCAATCTGACAATTGATACTGATTTTATAATTTCTGATTTTCTTATTTTGAAAAATACATGAATTTGAAAGATGCACGTTAGACCTGTATCTTCATTTTAAATATTAGTCGCAAATGTTAGTGTCAATAAATAATCACATTAGCTTAATATTACGGTGAATATATAATTACCGTAATATAGCCTTACATTAAGCACGATGTTCTTATTGTATACTGAGACACTTAAATCCAGTACCGTGTAAAAGAACAGAATTTGAAACTTTAAAATCAGAAGGTCTGTATTGTAAACGTATGTGATATCGACTGTACAGCGACAAATAGCGATAAATGCCAGATTTAATTTATGTACTAATTACCTTAAATAAAATGAAAATGTCGTTTGTACAAATAATTGAAACATCTTTGTGGACAGAGTAAAGCAGATAATAAATCCATAGAAACCAATTTAGTATGTTGTAAAACAAAAGACAAACGCTGTTTTCAGTAAACAGCATAGTAGATGAGCGTAATCTATTTCGATACTTCATTAATATTATGTCTTATAGTTAAACTATTATAATTCGTAAAAAACAAATATTATACATTTTTGAAATACTCTATCATCTTCGAATGGATTTTCCAGTGAAAACAGAAGAATTTCCCTGCAATGAACTGATGAAAACGCTCGAAAGAAATGTGAGTAAATAAATCGACTCTTTCATGTTTGAAACATACTTAATATTTTTTAATTATCAGTTGCATTCAAAATATCATCGTTAGAACGTTTAAAAGCATATATATTTAAGCTATGAGTTAGAAAATATTTTGGTAATTATGTAGCGTGAAAGAGTTAAAAATGTATAAAATTAAAATATGACACCTATTGACAAAGATATTAAAAACATGTACTTGCAAAAATGCTAATGAAATTGTAACTGAAAACAAATAACACAATATATGACTTTAATATTTACACAGGTAGCAATTTTAAAAATAGAAAATCAGTATAACTTAAAAATCAGTTATGAATTGGAAACTAAACTCACGTGGTTCAATAATATATCACGTGGCCTTGCGGATAAACTTGATTCCTTATGGAAATTATCCGAAGCACACCATCCAGAAGGAAATGAAATAAAGCAATTTGCAGATCAAATTTCACATTCATGGACTTCTAAGAATCGACAGGTACAATGTATATTTTCAAAATACAACTTTTATTTACACTTAGATTTAACGATACTGGAAAAGAGATTAAATATTTTATTGAATAAATATAATATAGAATTTTTTAAATAACTGAATTAAATATTTGCATAGATTTGCGAAAAGTATTCTAAAATTCGAATGGCCAGTCGAATGTTGCATGGTGTACCATTATCACTGATTTTGGATAAAGTAAAGAAAGAAATTATTTTATTAAAGCTATCATTAAACATTAATGAATCTATTCATAGTCAAGAATATATTCTAAAAGGATATAAATTAATTGCTGAAAGTGAAGAACTTATATGTAGTTTAGAAAAGTGTGATAGTAAGGTAAAGAAATTACTAAGCCTCATATTAACATAAATACTAATATTGAATATAAATTATGTGCAATAAAATAATAGTTTAATGTTCAGTTTTTGAATTTACAGTTACAACAATATTTGTCGATAACAAATATTACTCCTTATCTTATTAAATTAGAATCTACAATAGATAAATATGTCACTAATGTTGAATTGTTGCCTACAAAAGAATCGTTCATATCTAATTTAAATATTTTTTCATTTGTTACAAAATTATTAACTGGTGAATTGCTAGGTCATGAATATGTTGATCCTAATTATGTTCTAATGGAAAATTTTCCGAAAAAGCCAGTTTTTATTATCAAAAATATTAAACGTAAACCAATTTATTCTCATTTTCCAACATGAAAAGTATTTATCCTACAGATATGCAGGTTACTAATTTTATAATACTGTTCATTTAAAATTTTTACAATAAACCATTATATTTAGAACAACACATTATTATTAACAATAAATAAAAATTAATTTATTCAATTAATGAATATCTTTATTGACTTAATAAATGATATTTGGCAACGTACTGCACATTGGGCAAATAAAATTTAGATTGATAGAAGTATTTAAATCCTTATTGATATTATACACAATATAGAGATATTAATTTTTAATGTACAAACATTTGATAAATTAAATCCTGCTATGCAGAAAAATGATGTAAATATTGAGCATGAATTATTTGAAAATATATAAAATAATGGGTGCATATAATATATACATACATAGTAACAAAACTGAGTAAGGAAACTTGGTTAAAAATAATACAGACTGTTTTGCGTGAAATATGATAAGAAAATAGTCAAATGTTCATGGAATGAAAACGAGATCTAATGTAATGTACATATGTACGACATTATATCATTTTTACTACTAAAATGTCACACACTATTAAGAAAGGAGTTGTCGTACTTTGATATTTAAAGACTAGATTAAAAAATACCCTCAAGATCTGGTAAAGAAGTAGGTGGTGCAAGTCTTAAAGAAAGATCTTTATTGCGCATAAATTCTGGGGGTAGAATTTGTTTATGTTCCTGCAAAATATAACATAAATTTAAAGACATCAATAATTAAAATATCTCGATATATGTATCAATTAAATTTTTATCAAGAATATTCACTTACATGGAATGATTTAGTAGTATATACAGTATTTGTAACAAGTGTTGACCATCCTTTTGAATTTAAACATTTATAACAAGATTTAGGTTCTTCTAAACATTGTGAATGAAATCCATGGCCACAACTAAAAACTATTATATAGTCTGTACATTGTGATAACAAATGTCTACATATTGCACAAATTATTGATGTACTGGTACACGCTTTACCCGCATCTCTAAAAGATAAAAATATTAATATTATAAAACTGATAAACAAACTCACATTAATATATTTCTTAAAATGAATTATAATTGTTTAGTACCTCAATGATTTTTTTAAAGCTTTATGAAGTTCCAAACTAACCAAACGTGCAGTAGTTTCAACTAAAGTTTGTTCATATCGAGAATGTGTAAGTACTCCAGATAACAATTGTCTTATATCACCTATTGTACCACTTGTTGCTAATGGGTGTTTCAATATTTGTTCTAATACAGTTGACAATGCTGTTGTACCACTAAGAAATTCTAATGTAATTCTCAACAATTTTCCACTTAATTTTTCGACTGCAATTTACTGATAGTTAGTATTTATTCTATAAATTATAAATACTACAAAAAGTATACTTTTACGTAAACAATGATAATATGAATTTTATTAAAAATTAGGAAGTTACCATAACATAAATAACTGATTACTATGTAATTAAGAAATGGGCAAAAAATATTTATATTAAAAATACAGCATACCTTTTTCGTCATTACTATTCGAATGCGTTTGAAGAATAATTTCTACAAGTGGCATCCAATCTAAATTTCCTGCAGATCGTCTACACATTCCTGCAAGCTGTATTACAGTATGAATCGACGCGTTTTCCGATATTTTATTTTGACAATACTGAAACAAAATTATAAGAAATTCAGTAAAAATTAACAGGACGGTTATATTTTCATATTATTTATATAAAATATATTTACCAATTCAAGATTGTTCTGAAATTCTTTTAAAAGAATATCAAATGCATCTTGATAATTTCCTAACTTCTCCAACATTACTGCTTCAGCATCTTTATGATTTGCCTTCTGAACTATCTTCAGTGCTTCATTCAATCTACAACCATGGAACCCTTGAATATGCTCAATTACCTATGTTAAAAAGTATGTATAGAAAGAAAGTACATTTTCAAATCTTCATTTAACCCGAACTTTTACTTACACGGTCTGGTTGTAATTCGCACATAAGTTCTAAATATTTTTCAAATAGTTCAGTTTTAAGCTCTAACGTGATATCTTCTTCTTTATATTGTACTATTTGATATAAAGCTTCCAATAAAGCATATTGTAAGTTTGGAATATTTTCCAATTTTTCTAATATTTCATTAATTCTATTTTGCATATGTGTTGCTACAAGAATAGCAAATTGACTTGCATTAATTCCGACAAGAGCTTCCATATTGGCCATTATAACTGCTTGCAACGAGTTTAAAGAAAGATGTTTTAACCAGAGCCAAATGTCTTGATGTCTGGATGGATGTAATATCATACATTTGCAAACTGCAATCCAATCTTCTCTAGCACTATATAGTAACTCCGCAACTCGTGTACTGCAACATTATATACTGCGATACAAGTTACTATGTATGATGCTATTATTATTAAAAATATGCAATTTATCAATATTTGTTATTAAAAGGACGACTGCACACTTTTATTATAAATATATTCTTGTAATGTAAGTAATACACAATTAGAATTAAATATATATATAGTTAAATCAAATAAATTTTTAATATTTTATCATTTTTATTATATATTTCTATATATACTTACAAGTTAGCTCTTTCTGCCAAATTAAGTAAGGTATTATCTGATATATTACGCAATTTTTTTGAACGTACTAATCCCAATATTGCATTTTCTTTATCAGCCTTAAGTTCTTTCGATGATCGTATGCTTGAATCAGTACATAATATTTCTATCATTTTATTTAACATAGTAGGTTCTAAATTAACAGTATTCTCCGCGACTTCGTTGGCTATGAATATAAGAACTAGATTTCTATGTTCATCACTGATATAGTCAGGATTCCTTGGACTTAATGGCGTACTAGGCATAACAATATTTAATAGTATATCTATAAGTCTTTGTCGTTGCCTGAGACCCATTTCAGACGTAAATTCAGGTTCTTGAAAGGCAATGGCTATTACGTCAAGAAATCCTTTTGCGTCAAATTGAAGTAAAGTTCTTAGATATGGATATTGCCTTTCAGAATCATTAGCTAAGCTAGAATGTTGAGAAAGTAATGCTCTTAAAACATCCGTTTTTGCTCTCTGAGACATGCCCTCTGGAAGTTCGTCTCTGGGAAAACCACGACCGGCAAGACAGCAACTAGCATATACTAGAAGTGCATTACCAAGCTGTATGCTATCTCGAGTTAATGTATCTTTCGAATTTGTTAATGAATGATGTAAAATTGGAACTAATTGGTGAATTGGAGCGGTGAAATCGCCTAACGCTGTAGTTTGAAGATGTATTAAAGCTTCCCAAAGACCTCGTTGGCGACAAACTGTTGTTACCTATAATATCATCAAATAAATATTTCTTAAATTAATCTTATTATATGTAATTTAAGTCATTTTTCTTGTACAGTATTATATATTTTACTTACTTGATGAATATCCAAACAATCAACATCTAATAATACTATAATTGCTTGAAGCGAGTCTATCTTTTCTTCTTGGTCATAAAGAGTAACTAATTGTTGAGCAATTAATGGTGGTAATCGAGGAGGCAAACTCCCATCTAGTAATGGACTTTCAAGAGCATGCAAGTAACTTGCTTTTAATCCTTCAGATTCCGAGACTAAGTCCCATAATTTCCCAAACAATAAATCTGTATTTTCCAGTTGTATGCAATAATCTACACAAGTAGTAACTATTTCAAACTCTGAATTTTCATCTGAACAGCAATGATTTAATTCTTCCATGTACTGCATTAAAACTTGACATAGTTTATCACGAGCTATTTGTTTACGACGCTGCTTCGAACCACGAAGGCCAACAACTGCTTTTCCTTTGTCTTGATAAAAAGAGAGTCCTAATGCTAATGCTTCTGGAAATCTTTTCTGAAAATAACAAAATGTGATCATTTGTACAGTATATAAAATTTATTTTACCACAAGAAACTAACCTGCATCGTCAGATGTCTCAATCGTTCTGTCCACGTTCGAATGCAAACTACGTGTAAACTTTTGGTACCCAATAATAAAAGTTGAGTACCAAATGTTACTACAGTATTATAACATGCTCGTTCACCGGCCAATGCCATTGCCTAATTTTACAAATAAAGAGAATATAATGTGAATAAATAGTAATTAAATATTTATTAATTATTTTTCCGATTAATTTTTAAATACCTTTGAAACATTTCCACCAGTAGATAAACCTTTAAAATGGCTAGATGCATACGAAATTCCAACACGACTCATATCTAAAGTTTCCAAATTATCCTGTGCTCTTACATCTACTAAATGTAATCTTTCTTGAGTATCCAAAACTGCTAAAGATCTTGGGTTTAACCATCGTAAATTACTTATTGTATATGGGAAAGTCATTCTTCTTAAGGCAAATAATTTCACTCTTGATCCAGCTTCAGTACATACCTAATAAAACAGTTCACAATCAATGTAAATTTTTTAGTAATATAATTATGTAAAAATCAGAATTATATATGGTTAATACTTGGTAAAAATGGACCACATCATCTCTTGCAAGAGCTAAAACTGGATCAATTACACGAGAAGCATCTGCTGCTTGTATAACAACAAGCTGCCAAGATAATTGTGGTGGTGCTATAGGAGCGCCAGATAATGGATGCGTTAACACAACGCGCATTCGTGGCCTTATGCAAACTACTATTACCTAAACAATTTAAGTATTACACAATAATGTATATGTAATATATATATGTTTTTTCTTGTAAAAATATAAAGAAACCTTTGATAATGTTGCCATTGCTATTAATGTATAATTTTTCAAAGGATGTGATGGCAGATGATTTAATAACAAAGGTTCTAATGTACACACTTCACCTCTGGACCCACTAAATAAGCACCTACTATCACAACCTCGTACTCCCATAACTCTTGTAAAATTCAATTCAAAAACAGATCCACCGCTGTCACTACATAATGCTACTTTAGGTGAATCTGTGAACTGTGAAGAAAAATATTATTTACTATTAATAAGTAAAGTAGATAACATTATAAACTAAACAGAAAAATACTATAAATTCATCTTACTTTGACATGTAACACAGCTGTATCAAGAGGATGAACATCGGTAAGTGTTCTCAATACTTTTCCATTAGAACTATCTATCATTAATATGTGGCCTCTAGCAAAACCAGCTAGTACTCTACTTCCATCATAATTGAAACACAGTGCAGAAACTGATCCTTGATGTCTTGCTTCTTGATCACACCATCGTAATGTTTGTGAAGAATCAAAACCTAACACCAATCCATGACTAGTGCCAACTACTAACATATTTCCTCCAGCTGCAACTGCACTTGCTAAACCAGCATTTACTTTTTCCTGTATAAAATATATTTGCTTAATGATTTTTATTATTAGTTTTTAAAGGTATAGAATATTATTTCTTACACTAGCTGACACAATTTGTGATGATATTCCTTTTAATATAACATGTCTCAAAATAGAACCAGAAGATGTTGGTTGTGAAGTTTTGTTTGACTTATTTAAAGAATTTAATGATAAATGACTTCCAACACTTGTTGTTTCACTACTACCTAATTTTTCACCTGATGTTAAACCAAAATCATTGTCTGTTCCAGATAATGAAGTGCAATCAGGTTCTGTTAATATACTTTCTAACGATGGTAATTCCTCCACAGCAGGTATAGCATATTCTGTATTGTCCAACTAAAATTGCAAAATACAATTTAAGTTTATAAACAATATTGATTAAGTCACTGAACTATGAAATTCAATGTTTTTAAATAGTAGTAATTATTAACTGAAATAAAAGAATAAATGTATTTGAACAACAAATATATTTAAAAAGTATACGAAATAAGAGAAGGACTATAATAATTATTTTAATAATATATTATTACTACAATCATTAAAAACATAAAAGTCCTAATTGTTTAAATGAAGTAGGAGAACATAACCTAAAGAAATTGTATAAAGTTCATACGTTTAAACATTTATGTAATAAGTTAATTTGATTACCTCTTCAATATCTAAGTTAATAATCTCTGTTGCAAGATATTCTTGAGATCCAGCATCCGATCCCAACCCATTTTCAGCCATTTTTTATTCCATCTGTCATTCCACAGCTGATAAGCGTAAATATAGCGGTTCCTTATTGACCTGTAGAACATGCATACACTATTATCTATGACAAATGCATTATACACATATGCAGTGGTGAGAAATAGTGTAGACTAGATTTTCAGGTAAAGTTTGGTGTATTGCGCATATCCGTGTGGCTTTTAGGGATTTCCAAAAATATGAGTTGACGCCAATGGAGCGCTGAAGTACTTTGCTCAAGATGCGCGGGAATGACAAACCGATGAAGTATTTTGTCGTTATAACGTGTATATTTTCCATGATATTCATACAACGATTCCGATTTACAAAGAATAATCCAGAAGGCATATACAAAAGTAAGTTTCTTCCTCGCAAATGAAGTCTAGTTGGCCGTTGAATTTCTTTCTTCTTGGTCTTCTTGTAGAACCCGAATTCTCTCTTGATCCGTGTCTTAAATTCTCCTGGTCTTATCGACTAGCTACATTTCGGTTCCAGGGTTTTTCAAAAGTGAAAATTTAATAAAATTTCACGAATATGTGACTGAAAACACATAGATAAGTGAAAATATTTATATTCTACATTATATATAACCAGATTTATATGATTTACTCTACAGAAAATCATATTCGCGGGCAGTAGGTTTTTGTTCCTGTTGTTTATATTGCATGTAACTAGTTTAGTACGCTTCGCAACCAAGAATTATGCGCAAACACTCTTGCGACTATCAAAACGCTGAGTGTGCATACCCGGTGATCTTTTATTTGGCATATTTTCCTACATCATCACTTTTTCCCCTATTCATATATTTTTGTTCACCCCATACGTCACCACGAAGTAAGAAGCAAACTGGAGAGAGACATCATACTGATGATAAAACCCTCCTGAACTTAGTCGAGATTTACAAAACGAGTATGATCTTCTGTGGAACGAATAATAATGGTCAAATCACATACCTAACACGTACCCGCCATCTAAGAAAAGTTATATACGATCCTATTTTGATATCGCTAATATGTATGTATAACTTTAACTCATGGTATCTATGGAATTCGTAGTAGGTTTTTGGTCCGTGACATATTCGAGCATATCTATACGTCGTATGTGCACATTGTATCTGCATTGCGAATGAATAATAGTAACAAAGTTGTGGATAATTAATATTGCTCTAAATAAAATATAAACTTAAAAACAATTACAAACGTTACTCGAAAACTGACACGTTGATACGTTATTAAAACTTTATTATTTTGCGTATTACATTTTACATATTTTTTTGTTCTATTGATTAGTAAATTTAGCAAAGATTTTTAAGTGATTAAAGTGCCCATTGTTAGGGGAAAAATCGCAAAAATTGCATACATTTCGCGAGAAGATATGCCAGATAGTGGTGCTGTTTATCAACCCACGACAGTGGGTTATACGTATGATAGCGGAGGTGATGGTACTGGAGGTGGTGGCGGTTTAAGAAGTGGTTTCTGGAGAATCATATCCAGACATAAACTTAGTTCTAGAAAATGGTTCGAATGGGTATTACTTTCGGTCGCTTTGTCGTTTTTTATTGCTGGCCTAACAACAATGTTGGTCAGTTTTGTATCCGATGGCACATCACAGGAAAAAAAAGTAGAGGTAATTTGAAAACTATTTAATAATCTTTTACAATGTAGTTAATACATGTATATCTGGTTCATAAATATTTCAATTCTTAAAAATTGACTATGACGTATATTCAAATAAAATTGATTCATCCTTTTTTTGTAAAATTTGCATAATGATTACTCATTTAGACTACATCAACAAGTGTGATATTAATTTATTTTTAAAACTGACATGTGTTATTAAAATTAGTAAAATAGTTTTTGTATTTATATAGAAACAGATCAATAACATTAATGAATTCTTCTAATTCTGTACATATAAATAATTAATTTAAATCATTTTAACATACAAATTAATGATTCTTGCTGCTCTGTATGTAAAGATATTTAAAATATATACATATAATGTAATAAAATATTACTTATAAAATTGTAATATTTGTAATGTTGGTAGATTTGAGTTTGTTAATAACTGTTAATTTAAGTTTGTTATATTGGTAGACTCAATTACAAGATATTTCTATTATACATAGCTGTTTCATTACTTATATTTATATGTATTTATTTATAAATTTGTTTGTGTAGTTTCATTAATATCAAAAAATGAATGAAAGTAACTTTTTTGCTGTTCAGTTAAATGTAGACAAAATATATTCTAATTTCTTTTTGATTTATGTTAATTGTATTTATTATACAAGAATCAGAAGATTATATTTTACCTGTGTTTTGAAATTATTTTTCAAGATATTTTGATAATTAAGACCTGTGAAAAATAGTTGTTTTATACATTATCTTCATACAACTTTTGGACTAAATATTGGAAAATTTAAAGATATGCTACAGTTAAACAATTAAACTTTTCCAGTATGTCTTATACGTGGAAATGGAAACAAAATATTATATATTTTATTACATCGGAGAAAGTTCATTTTTTATTGCAAAGTGCCATTTCCCATTTACAATGTGAGTTTAATATTATAGAGAAACTTAATTTAACATTCTATGAGTTTCATATTGCTCAGTCATTGAAATAAAGACAAAACCTTGAAAATATTCAAAAATATTTTGCATGTTTAATAACATTGAACAGATATACAGAAATAATATTTTCCACTTACTTTCAGGATTCTGTCAGAAAAATTATAAGCAGAACTTATTTCACTTGTTCTAATAGAAAATTATTTTTTTTATATTAATAGCTCAAATACTATTAATTTTGAGTTATGACATTGTATCAGTAAATGAGTATTCTGCTTCAGTACACTGAATATATTACAATCGAGTCAACTAATTTTTATGTAAATTAATGCTTATGATATATCACTTTTAGTTTTATGATTTAAATAGTAAAGATACCTATAAGAAAAAAACAATAAACATTATTAATTTATATGCACATGTTGATACTGATGAAGTCTTGTCATTGAACATTAGGATATGGTGAATAAATGCAGTAAGACCATGTTTGACGATATTTCAATTAATGCTGACTTTGTGTAATATGGCTTTTTACAAATAAATTTTTAATTTACATTTCATTTTCTTGTATATATATGTATTACATATGTTTATAAATTTAAATTAAATTATAGTAAAACTTCTGTATTCTCAGTTAAATGTTTTTCTATTCCTATTTATTATGTGCTATGATGATGACCTTGTTTAAAAATATTTTATTTAATGCTTTAATTTCTAAGAACATATTTTGAGTTCTTCTAAGCAAGGTATTGCTGTAGCCATGTTTTGTTAATTTATTATTAATGTAATTTTCTCATCATGTTCAACTAGAAATTTAAGTTAAGAATTAATAAAAATTGTATGATCTTGTTTATTTTATATTTAGAATATGTATGTGTCAGGTCTATGGCATAAATACAGTTTAGAAATATAAAGTGAAATATTTAGTGATATTAATTTCCTATTATATGATATTATTATGTAATATATAGAAGTAAGTTAACGAATGATTATAGATAAAGGTGAATGAACATTCAACAACATCTGCAACAAATATCGAAGAACATGTTGAAGATGCTGCAAAAAGTTCTATAGCATTAGGTGCTGGTATGATGCTAATAGGACTCATATTGGGCTTTGCCTGGGCATGGCTTCGTTTCTTCCATCATGGCAAATCTCCAAGAAGTGGAATGGTTGGAAGCGGTGGTCAGGTAGGCAAAATGGTTTTAGTAAACGTATATTTTGAGTTTGGTTTTATTTACTGGAAGCCATCCGTGCTCTGGTTCGTACGTTTGTTTCTTTATCTTATATACGCGTTGCTATGAGGAAAGATGTTGGGCGGTTTGAATCCATCAACTGACTTGCTGGTGGGTTCCACTTCGCAGTACGGGCCAGTACTCACAGAGCTGCCGAGTCAACTGAAGCTGAAACAAACAAGTCCTCATGATGCTTCAGCAATACCACTTTCTGATCAAGAGGAGGAAACGCGTACTCTAATGCAGGATTCTACGATTCCTTCAGCTGTATCTTCTGGCCCTAATACCATTGCTAATCAGATTCCAGGTTGAGTACAAAAGCTAAATCTGTCAATGTGTAGTTGAAACACATGATACGGACATTCTTTTAATTTTATGTGAACTAATATGAATCACAATCTCTGCCATTTATCATTTACCTGATTTATTTACAAACAAGATAATTACTCTCTTTAGCTTTTTCCAGAGTAGCAATTTTAATCAATATTAGTTCTGTAAATTTAATTCCATTCTTTACCTAAGTAATTTTAAAATGTAAAAAGTTTCATTTCTGTAGATTATTGGCACAAGTTCTAGCATAAGGTTTCATGTATTATACTTGTCTGAATTTTTAATTTTATCCCTGGCTTTTACCTGTGCATTCCTCCACTCCGTCCATTATAATTGGTAATATTTTAGATAAGCATTGGATCCAGATATTATGAATAGAAGCCTTTTAAAACACTGGATTGAAATATTTCTTTTCTACTTTTCAATATTATGTAAATCAATTATATCTTTAGTAGTAATACTAACACCAATCATTTTCTTGTTAGTATAATGGTAATTTTTTCTTTACATAAGTATATTATTGGCCAGAAATTGGATCAATTATGAATACGTATATAAATAAACGATTATTCTATCTAAATTAAATATGATGGCAACATTCATTGTGACTGACAATATCTTTGATAAAATATTCGCTCAATTATATGTACATGGGAAAAAATGAGCTATAACACGTAGTTATATTAGTAAAGTAAATGATTATGTATATATTAAGATAACGTACATAAATTATAACACAAAGCAATTTCTTTTTTCAAATTTCATTGGAATAGGTATGATATAAAACAATGAAGAGAATATACTATACAATTTTTGTTACATTGTTTTATTATTTTTTATACTTGCATTATTTATAGTTACTACTCTTAATTATACAAAGTTTAATTAGTATATATGTCTATTACAAATACATTTTTATAAGTATTTAAACACATCAGCGAATTTTGGACTGTTTTATTAACTTTTTGCATATCTATTGAGACTGGATAATTATATATATACATATATATATGTATAAGATAATGAGTGATCAAGATATTTTAATAATTGGCTGCAAATTTCAAATGTTATAGGAGTATATTTAAGTGGCAATTTTAATTTATATATAGACCTAATTTTATTTAATGTTAAAGATGCGTTTATTTATAAATAATGTTGTTTGAGCTTAAGCTTTTATTAGATTTATTATAACTTTTGTAAACAGAACTGAACTATTTTATTTTTTAATAAAATTGCAACAATGTGAATATTTAACGCAAACTGAATTTAATAAAAAAATATACAATTTTTGTCTGGATTCAATGCTATCATAGAATGAGTATACATAACATTAATATTTTTTTTAATAATTTGTATGAAATCCGTACTATAATAATTAATGATTTATTCATTTATTTATGTAAGTATCCTTATTATGTAAGCAAAATAAACAACTGTAAAAGGATGCAAATACTTTTCTTAAATTAATTTTATTCCTTGCAATGATTTATGTAATGTAAATATTGTATAAAATATCTTAAGAAAATTATTTGAGTTATCTATTGATTTAATGCCTCAATAAAATATAGTATTGATATAATTATAGTGTATTTGATTATCAATCACATAAATTAACCACATAAGATTTTAGAAAACTGTTTGTAGTAGTTTATTTGTTAATTTTATGTACATGATATTATTAAAATTTTTAACATAAGCTGGTGAAGACATTTAATTTTCTACCTTGAATGAAAGAAGGAAGATACTGAAATATTTTAGTTATTGAGAACATACCCCGAATTCGAAAAAAATTCATTTGTCTCCTATGTCAATTGTCATTCTTTGCAATTTATGAATAACTCCAAACGGTAAATTAGTTGATAACTATAATTCGTTAAAGTATAATATATTTGTTAAAATCTTAGACATTTTTAAGATTATAGAACAAAAAATACATTTCTTTCTTTTTTAAGTAGAAAAGTTCGTAACAAATTTTTTTGCCTAATTGATTTATTTTATACAAGAAATATTTAAAAACCTACGATTAATTTCACATTTTGATAATCGCTATATTATCACATATCGATGGAATTGAAAGATTGATAATCCCTGAACAACATTTGTGATAAAAATTAATTCAAAGTTATAAACCGTTTATATAAAAGATATAATTTTTAGTAAAAAGTTCATATTAATATATGTACCCATTTCGGAATTTTTTATAATTATATAAAAATGGTTTGTCCACTTTGCTTAACAAATGCATTGTATACAATTTTGAAAATTTTTTGATTTCTTCTATTCTAACAAGTACATTCAAAGATTTCACGGTGTTCTAAGAACCTGACCAATATGCACATAGTGTTATTAGCGTGAAGGTAAATTTGCTCCTGGTGGTGTAAGCGATATTTACTATTAATATCTCTTACAATTAGTGCATTCTTAAAATATCTAAATAACACACTGAAAGTAATAAAAAATTATAATAAAGCAATTATTATATTCTTAATGAAATTTTAATTCATTTAAAAAATGTCATAAGTCATGAACAACAAGAAAAGGTTTCATTTGAAAAAAGTACATTCTCTAAGGAAGAACAGTCAACATTTTGGACAATATCTTATTTAAAAATTAACATGCTACTGAATAATAAATTAATTAATAATATAATGGCTGCTTTATTACTTTATTTATTACATTTAATGTATCTCTTGTATATCTTACAAGCTTATTTAGAAGTAAATAAGCGCTTATATTTTTTCATGCGCAAAAACGACCAGAGCATCGTATAGTGGTAAAAAATTACAAAAATTGATTTTTTGAAAATTTACTTTTTTTAGTAAAATGATTTTCTTATTTTCAAATTTCCATAGTTATATTCCAAATAGGATATGACCGTATTTTACTAATCTATGTATCAAATTAAAGAACATTTTTCCTATAAAGTAACACAATCAAAGCTAAAATAAAGTTACTGGCTATCGTTTACAGATCGAAATGTTGCAAATAAATTTGGGGAAAACGCCAGTAAGAATTTGTATTGGAATATAAAAAATGCTATAAATCATGGTCAATGTGCATATTATGTGATTTCGCACTATATATCTGCAAATTTTATTTTCCTTTCCATTTGTGGGACATTTTATTAAGAAAAGTAAAATGTTCAATTTATTGCGATTTGACAATCAGTGTGCGTGCCCTACAAGAAGTCTCACGAGACAACACGAGGGTTATAGACATACTGCACGTACATCCCTGCTCACTACTTTTACTTGAGCCTCATTAGTAGATGTGACTACCTCAATCAATAATACGCTATAACTCGAAAGTAGGTGTCAATCAGGGTATGCCACTTCCACTTAACCGATCAGCTTCATATACCTTTCAGAGAACTTCTTATCGAGCATGCACAGTACATAATGAAGTTACAGTTCCCTATGTAGATAAAGACCTCGCTATAACTTTCAGATAACACATGTCTTTATCATTTTCAGTATTTTGTGAAACTGTAGACAATGAGGTATAAATAACTATTTTACCGGAATTATTCGCATTATTTATAAAATATTATATAATATATTTAATCCGTTATATTTTATATGTTTTCTTTCAACTTTCTATCAAATAAAGAAAAACATATAACTCGTATTTATTTTGCGTCCTACTTGGTTCTATTATAAGAACGTAAATCTTTTATTTGTAAAACCTTACATTTACGCAGTTATGCATTAGTCATAACCACTGGAATAAATACACTTTTTCTCGCGTTTCTTGTTAAATAATCATTATATACTGATTTTTATATCAGCACTCTTGAAAAACAGCTAGTATAAAATTTTAAGTCAGTAGGATTAAAATAGAAATAACTATTTTTACCCTTTTTTTACTGATTTCAATCAATATAGTTTACAGTGAGATTTTATAGGTATAAGCGTTTTCGACTAATTTTCAAATGCATTTTTTTCGAATTCCTACGCAATTTTATTATTGTCGATTCTTATCATATTTTGAGTCATAGAATCTTTGTGGTCTCGTTTGCATCATGAATTTTGGACCACTCTAGATAATTAACTAGTTGAAGGTGTGGTGAAAAAAGATTGCATGAAAAGTATTACGATGTTATAGTATCGTAGGCGTCAATGCAAGCTTTATCAGTAACCTTCTTATCGTTTAAAAATAGCCTGACATGTGTTCTTCAACTTAATAATAGTACATTATAGTAAGATATGATATAACCCATTATTTTAAAAAATAATGTTATTACTGTCTTAGATCATACAATTGTACATATGCATTCGCCGCAGAAAGTATATTAACTAGCTTTACAATAAAATACCCTTTTTAGAAATAGATCAAACTACTTGAACCTTTTTTTATTTATTTTAGTAATTTTAAAATAATTGCGACTGTTTAAAATCGCTAAAAAATAGCGAACGTCTATTTTAAACCTTTTTTTATCTAAGCATATAACGAAATGTTAAAATATACTTTTTGCAGATTTAAATAAGGTGTATAAATGCTAAAAATTGTATCAAAATTGCTTAATGCACTTATGAACAAGTAAAACTCATAAAAATTGTATTTCTTTAACTAGCAACATGAGTATTTATCTACACATATAGATACGTGTACGTTTTTTCTTACCTGAGCAGTTTAAAAAATTTTACTTCGACAAAAATTATTTTGAACAAATTTTAACTATAAGAGATTTTATATTCTTATTCCCAATAAACGATTTTGTACACTTTTCTAAAAATATTGATATCAGTCTTGAATGTATTATGAATTTTCACATATATTTAAACGCTTATTAAAGGTGAAGGGACGGTTATGTTCTATTTTCTTGAAATACTCTTCAATCCATTTCAGCTTACACACTGAGAAAGATAAAATTTTTATGATTTGGTTATGAGTTCACGATAACGATTTTTTTATTATTTTATTACGATTTAGTATAAGATTTTCAGATTATGGACTTGTAACGAAGGAAATTTCAATGTGTTGTTTGAGGCAGTCAGATCTTTGTTAAGTCGTAAGCTTCTCAGGAATATTCATCTATTGCAATTCTAAGAAGATTGTGCATGCAAAATGTAAATCCAAATCACAATCAAAAATATTTAACAGTACATTACAAGTGTTGATAATATATAGCTTTATTTAATAATATATAACTTTACTTTTATAATTTCATTGTTTTATGACGGAAATATCTGCAATTAAAAATATTCTTCGTTCGGTCCTACGATTTTAAAAATTTCAGTTCAGTTCGTTTCTGATTCCTAGTTTATGGTATTCTCTCATAAACTATAGAATATGAAGAGAGGATAGGTATAACACTCTTTGATATGAAGTTGTCAATATACGTATATGCACATGCGCGAATCGTTTAAACTCTGAAATTTTAAATTGTTGCTTTGAAAAAGCGGGAGAGGTTATATTCTTTTCAAAACATATTACTAATTGTGCAAATTATATAGATTTTTTCATTACAAAGAATTTTGTTAATATATCGTAATAATAATAAATTAATAATAATAATGAGTAAAAAATTAAAACTTGATCTTTTGAAAACACCCAGATCTTTACGATCTGGAAATAAAGCTACTATTACAGATTCATCATCTACATCATCAAAGTATTTTGATAATGAAAATACATTGCCAAAGAAAATAGAGAAGAAAAAGCGGTCTCCTATAAAAATAGAATATGAAGACACAGAAAATGTTAATATACAAAGTAATGACATCAAACTGGAAGATATAAAACATGAAATTATTAAAAAGGAAAATACACAGGAAGTTGACATACCAAGTAATGACATCAAGCTGGAAGATGTAAAACATGAAATTATTAAAAAGGAAAATACACAGGAAGAAAATATTTGGATGCCACAAAATTGGGAAATTGTTTTGAATAATGTCAGAGAAATGCGAAAACACAAAACTGCACCTGTAGATGAAATGGGTTGTCATAAGTGCGCTGATCCTAAAGCTTCTGCTAAAGTTAATAGATTTCAATCGTTAGTAGCACTGATGCTTAGTAGCCAAACCAAGGACCAAGTTACTCATGCAGCCATGCAGAGATTGAATACTTATGGCTGTACTCCAGAAACACTAAAAGATACTCCTGATGATGTTCTTGGAAAATTGATATATCCAGTTGGATTTTATAAGGTATAATTTAATTATCATATAAATCACAGAAATAATTATTATACAAATGTTGTACATGGTATATGCCATATTTTAAACTATTAATAAAGTATCAATAATAATAGTCTATTCTATTAGGCTGATGTTAAAAGAATATTGTTGAATTTAAAAGATTATATTTTTCAGAGAAAAGTAATATATATTAAAAAAACAGCAGGTATTTTAATTGATAAATACGACAGTGATATTCCGAGAACATTAAAGGAATTATGTGAGTTACCTGGGGTTGGACCAAAGATGGGTCATATTTGCATGCAGATAGCATGGGGTGAAGTTTCTGGCATTGGCGTGGATACACATGTACATCGTATTTGTAATAGAATGGGTTGGGTTAAAAAACCAACAAAGACACCAGAGCAAACAAGAACTGCAGTAGAAGAATGGCTACCAAAAAGTCTTTGGAGTGAGGTAAATCATCTACTTGTTGGATTTGGCCAAGAAATTTGCTTACCAAGATTTCCTAAATGTAATGAGTGTCTCAATAGAAATATATGTCCATTTAGTACGAAAAATAAAATGAAAGACACATAATTTATGCAAATTATTTATTACAAACTGTATTTATTTATATTTACAATATTTGAAAAACACGATTAAAAAATGTTTATTGCTTCAGCTTGTTTTTAAGTTTTCCACTATGTTTTCTAACTTTTTCCTTTTGTTTCTGTTTCCTCATACTTTCTTTTTTATTTTTCCGACGTTCTACTTGTTGTTTTCGTTTGAAAGCTTTACTCTTCTTTACCTGTTGCAGTGTAGCTTTTTTAATTGCTTTTTTTAAGTCTTTTCCACTTGTAATTAACTTATTTTCAATAGGTTCCTCTTTTTTTGTGGCTTTTTTCTTTTCATTCAAAGACATCCCCACAATCTCTTCATTGTATTCAGAATTATTATCACTTTCTTCTTTCTCATTATCTTCTTCTACAACATTACCTTTATTTTCACCAATTAATGTACTATTTTCTGTTAGATCTTCAACATTTAATTCTAGAATACTAATAGTATGTCCCTCTGTTTCATACTCATGTTGAGATAATAGTTGTTGAATTTCAGGAATGTCACGACTCGATACCAAGTTTTTATAATATTCTTGTACCTATGAAAACAATATATTCTATTATTGCTGTAAATATGAAAATATTTTGCACACTTACTCCTTGTTTAATTTTTTTTCGTTCTTCCTTTAATTGTTGCTTCAATTTCTCTTGAGCTTTTTGCTTTCGTTCTAATTTTCTTTTGCGGAATCCTTTCAGGAAATCTCTGTATTCAAAATGATGTGTTGTTTATAATGTTTATAGTGTTGTTAGTTTTAATATAATTACCTTCTTTTTTTTTCATCAAACACAAGTGTAATCTTCCTTCGTTTTTTTGGTTGACTAGGTACTCTATTTACATTGAGTAATTTCGGTTGTGCTTTTATTTGATACATCATGTGTATATATTCAGGTTATGTTATACCAAATGTGTATTCAGGTTATGTTATACCAAATTTTCAATAGTTCAAATTTTCTGTGGAAATAAAAATAATGTAGTTAATATGCACAAAAATTTAGGAACATTAATTAGCAATAAAGCCAAAAGCAATCAAAGTTTCTTTTTTCACTCATTCAAAAAGATCGTTATTAGATAACAGCGAAAGTAGTTATTTAAAATTTTAGATATTAAAGATATTTACAATTGTTATCGTTCACTTACATTTAATTTGTAACAAAGAAGTTATTCAAGTTTTTTAAAATTATGTTTATATTAATACTACAAAAAGAAACATTTTCAAACTATTTACATATATATTTTGTAGATATTTTTATGATAAATTGACAATTTAAATAATAATACATTATAGATATAAAATACATTAGCATTTGTAACTTTTTGTGTTTAAATAGTGCTTCAATGACTTCTAACATACCGTCATATTTTCTCATTGAATACAACATGTTACTGATGTGTTCAGTATTTAATTTACATATTTTGCATATGACCATAATATGCTACTAATCATGGAGAAATGGAATTCATATGTAATGTATGCAATACGTAACCTATTATTTAATTAGTGTGAAATAGTACAAATACGTTCTGTTAACGTTTGAATAAATAACCTATACTTTTCATAATCACATCGATCCAATGATACTTAAGTAAACATATGATAAATTTTACGATTCTTCGTATGCAATGTTTGATTGCGCATGCGTAAGAAATCTTTCATGGAAAGAATCCCTCAATTTGGGCAAGCAGAGTAACAATATCATAGAACATGTGTGAAGAACGGTAAACGTAGTGTGCCGGCTAGTTGCTAGTAGATGAAGAACGGGTCGCTATTTACAACGAGAATGTATCGGGTATAAGCGATTGGTTCCTTTCACGAGGAAATCCGTCGGTAGGCGGGTAGTCGTAGAGCGGGGGCTCTATTGATTTAAATTTGGTTTGCCGGTGCGCGTGTCAATAGTCAACACAGTGCCGCGAAGAGCGCGCGCTCAAGCATCTATATACGCTTTACTGGACGTGTTTTGTGTGGATCGAAAGGTTAGGCCCTTTGCGGTGCACTTAATAGGATATGTCGACTAATCCGAAAAATGGAACAAATGAGGATGCGGAGAATTTAAATGGACCCATCTGTGTCCAGAGTGTTATACCAAAAGAAAGGTCAGTTTTGTGCCGGCGATTTCTGGTTTACGTCAGTTTCTATGGAATCTTTAATATGTCAGTAACAATATCGCGAAAAGTGTCCACGAGAGCAAGAACCTTTGTTAAATTATTTGTAGCCACGCCTTGAGGCGAGTGCTAGCTGACTCATCGGCAGATGTTACGAATCTAAAGCATCCCTTGTGTTGTTCAAGCGTGAAAGAGAAAGAGAAATCGATCGATATAATATTTTTTCTTTGAATGACAATTATGATTTTTCATACGAATAGTATTACTCGTTTGTGTAATAAATCATGAGAACATCGAGACGATTAATTTCACTTAATACTTTTTCTTGTCAATTTATATTTCGTACACGAAATTGATTCATTCACCGGGTACTTGTTATCTGGGAAGAAATGCTGCCTTTACTGATTGGTTACTTGGTTAGTCACGTGGCGCGAAAAATGCGCGCGGGATGTATTACGAATATCTAGATGCACACATTTTCGTTCTCGATATTCTCAATTAATATTGCTAACTTTTTAAAGTGGTAATGCTATGCAATAAATAATCATATGTATCTTTCTAAATCTTTAAAGGCAAAAACTATTAAAGTGGGATGGCTGGGGATACAAGGATTCAGAATTTCGCGTAAATGACAAAGAAATCATCGAATTTACTGGCAACAGGTAAGTCATGTACCATCGTTATCTATTTATAATTCATATTTTGGAAATAAAATACTGGTTCTTTATTAAATAAATTACTACAAATTAATAATAGTTATTAATTATTATTAATTTAAAAGAAAAAGAAGAGCAAACTTGTATATATGAGGTTTTGAAATATATTTGGTTTTATTCTTAATTGTTAGCTATTTCTTAAGTATATAATGGTTCTTGTTATTCATACTAGTGGCAGTTTCAGTGAAAAGTGACAGTTGTCCGAATTAAATATGAAATGTATAATTTCGTTTCCAAATGTAATTTTTATTATTTATTATTATTATTATTATTATTATTATTAACTTTTATTATTATTTGAGTGCAACTTTGTAGTATAATTCTTAATTTTTCGCTTCATTATACTGCAAACATATTATTTAAAATAATATGTTATGCAATTTTTTAGTCTTGTCGGTCGTATATAAATATCATATTTCACTGTTATAAAAATTATCGAAAATATTTTTTATCCAATTAGTTTTTTATACTGCCAATTTGCAGTATTGTATAACTTTTTTTAAAAATAAATTTGTAATAAAAAATAATATTTACTATTATTTTATTATTATTGTTGTTGCAGGGAGTTTAAAAATGTATTGTTTTATAAAATTGAGAAATAATATAACGTAAGGTTAAATAAACGATGTAATATGCTTTTGGTTACATTAATTTAACTTTAAAAAAATATATAATACTATTTTATAGTCATTTAATTTTTATTGTTTTGTTCTTACTATTTTATTCTTATTAATTATTTTTTATTCTGTAGAAAAATTGCAGCCCCGTTGCTATCAATTAATTAAAAAGTTCGTTTTCATAATCTTAATAATGAATTCAATTAATGTTCGATCAATTCATTTCTGCACTCCGCTGCTTTTAATTCTTGAACCGTAAAATATTTTTGTTCTTTTTATAAGATCAGTTCATTAGCATTCCCCGTCCATTTTCAATGATATTTATGTTCGCGGAACGTGTTAGTCATTTTAAAATTTGAATGTTATGACCCCAAAGCCATGTCGTGCAGTTACATTGCAATGAATAGGGGCATGGTTCTGTTAAGACAAGATATGAATGATATATTACCATGTTCTTGAAGATAAGGGAGTAAATGCAATTCTTAAAGTATTTGATATTCTTCGCTACTCATCCTTGCAAGTGGGAGTTTTTCGGATGCCCTGAAACTTTCTCATACTACGTCACCATAACGTCGACAAATATCTCCTCGCTTCAGAAAATCATTACTTCAAATTGAAAGTGCTTTTTTCGACACAACTTTCGTGGAGGAGCAAAATCAATCAAAAACTTTCTGACAACAATATCATTAACTTATCGGAACAATTAGTTTTATTGTAACGAGTGGTCTTTGACTTACGCGTTGATAAATTATTAAACAAAAGTACCTACATTATTGAACTTTCCCCACTTTAATCTACAACTCTACTTAAGAAAAATTATGCGGTGGTATTTATTTAATAAAAAGTGATCTTGTCGTTTTTTATAGAAAAGTTACTTCCGTAATTCTTATTTTTGTAGTTTATTGAATACCGATAAATTTTTTCAAAACTTTTTCGTTTATTAGCGGAGGTAAAGATTATAAATATTATATCGAACAACGTTAAGCAACGTTGCGCGCGAAAGTGAAGTGGTTTCTTTAGCATCTCGGAACATCAATTTTAGTCCCCATTTAAATAAATGGTTCAATTTAAAGATAAAATGTGATGATATTTTTTTAAGGCTCTATCTTATTATTACAATTTGTTCATAATTTTTAATTTTAGTAAAAAATATATTTTTATTATAATAAATAACTGCTCTTGCATAAAATAAAAGAAAACGTAATCCAATTGCAGATAAAAATTCCAAAGTGCATCTTCATGTAAGTAGTACACTGCATATTTTATATGATAGTAATTTTTCACTAAATTGAAAATATCCTTAGTTGCACATGTGAATTACAAGATATTTTATTTTTAATAAAATTCCTGATATCGATATCAAGAATTAATCGCTGTTACAAATTTGGAGTTTATAATAATAATCATAATCAACTTTCTACAATCGTTTACTTCAGAAATGTCCGGTAATAAGTGAAATTAATAAAGTGACCAATATCTCAAAAACCACGATACTTTGCATAAAGTTATATATAGCTATGTTCTAAATGTCCTGTTTTATCATTCCTTGCAAATTTTCTATCGATTTACCCAACATCCTGCAAATTAGCTTTGCTCGAAATGTATTTATAGATCTAATAGAATAAACGAACAGAAGCTAATGAGTTATTGAATAAATTAGCATTTTCCGCAAATTGTTTACACACGCGTACGTGTTCACAAAGATAAGTATATTTTAAAAGATAAGTACATAAGTACATTTTTTTAGGACACTGTACTTGATGGTTCAAGAATTAAAAGCCACCATTATTAGAGCACCAGAGGAAATTGAATAAAATTTAATTGAAGACGTTATTAGGGGCATGAAAATTCGAATTTCATAGTTAATTGTTAATATTGAAGTAACAAGTAATTACTCGAAACTATTTTAGTTGTGATTAGTTAGAAAAATAACTCTTTTCAAGTGAACTCGTACTTTTGTCAAGCCAATCAAAAATAGAATTTTCAATGAAAAAAGTAGTAATTTACTGTGTAGGTAAACATTGCAAGATCGTTCTTTTAGCACGTTTTCTTATATTCCTATATAATACTACAGTAAAAGCAGTAGTACGTACTATTAAGTACATATGAACAACATATTAAAACATATGAACTTTTTAACATTTTGTAACTTTCTTAATATTTCGTAGATAATTTTAAATAATAAACATTATATTGTGATTGTTATATTATATTAATCCTTTTAATATTGAATGCTTTTGGATGAACATTTTTTACTTCTTATTAATAATAAAAATCTAAATAAGATTATGTATTTTATAAAATTAGTTTTACTGAAAAATGTATTTATGGTTTTAGTGAATTGGAGTATTTAAGTCTAACAATTGAATAACAATATTGTCATTAAAAATGTTTGCAAAATGTAACTGGCACTCTGTTTAGTTTGTTATATGTTATTTTTTCAATTTTGCAAATTGTGGGGTAATTGAATTTTTGTAAGGTAGAAGCTTTTCGTAATACGTGTACATTAATAAAAATTTTCGAGTTGACAATAAGCAAAAACCGCTAAGGAGATTGATTTACCAGAAACTGAAATCATAAACGTAACAACTGTCGAACGGAATAGAATAATTATTTAAGGGTTTGCGATGATAAATATAATGGCAATATATGTCCTCTCAAATAGTGGAAGTCTACATTCAATTGGCACGTGTGCCAACTTTTCTTTCGGTGTCGGACAAGAAAATAAAATTTCGAATAATACAATTACCATTTTCCTTTACACAGTATTATATAAGTATGTAAAAAATCAGTGCTGTAAGAAAATGTTTTGCAATATTCGTATGTTCTACAAATTATTGCTATTTTTATGGAAAATGTTATTAATTGCAGACTGGCGAAAATATAAGTATAAATACAAAAACCATTAATTCATTAATTTTACCAGAAATTATTTTTAACATTCAATTACTATAGTTTACTGTAGAATTTAGAAACAATTTGTCGAGTTTATTATTTTCCACGCTCTGTATAAATAATAAACTTTCACTAATTTTTATTCAAACTATAATAAACTTTTTTGCGAATATTCAGAAAATGTTCAATTTCAATTTTCTTGAAAATAAATTCATTCGGTGATTCATTCATATTTCGATTGTGCCACCATTTCAACCATGTATAGAAAGTGTCTATTAAGTACAGTGTCTCATGAACTCTGTCCACTTAAATATTTTGATTATTTCATACAATACGAGAAAATATTACTGGTAAAAATGGTATAGTTTAAGAAATTACACAGTACGATATAAATGATGTTCTTGAAAGTGGAGGCGTAGAGAAGATATGGCGGTTATTCTTGTTTATTTTTTTAAATAGAATGTCTAATTGTTTATGCTCGATTTCAATAGATTAGCGGATTCTGAGTATAGAAGCACTAAGGTACATGTATCCTAAAACTTACAGTTGCCGAGATATTATAATTTTTTCAATTTATTGCTTTCATTAAGAAGCGATTTCGAAATTGCGACACTGCACAGCTGCCGGCATTCTAACCACATTTCATAGAAAAACTCAAATATTTGAGCAACGATAAGTTTGAAGATAAATGCACTTTAGTGCTTTTACATTGGCAACATGTTAATCTATCGAAATTGAGGATAAAAAATTAGGCATTCCGTTTGAAAAAACAAAAGTAACCTCTATATCTTCTCTACGCCTCCACTTGCAAGAACATCATTTATATCACATTATATAGTTTCTTAAGCCCTATGACTTTTGTGAGTAACATTTTTTTATGTTGTTTGAAATGATCAAGATATTTAAGAGGATAAAGTTCGTGAGATACACTGTATCGATCTGAGTACACGCGGAGCAACGTTATTGATCAATTTTGTTTCATCTAAATTATATCACCGTATTCTTTGATTACAGTTTCTTTTAAGTTGCTTATCACGGTATTTGTTAGGTAATGTACCATTAAGGTATTATTTGATAACATTAATTCCTTGTCTTAAAAGACCTTAGCATTTATGTTAGTCAGAACTAATTTTGTTTGTTACTATAATTTTAAAGAAAATAAAATAGTCTTTTCTAGGAACTAACTCTAGGAACTAAAATAGATATGTTAAACATGATTTGTTATTTCGTAAATTATAGTCGGAACTAAATAAATTTATCCGTAAATTGCATTACATTAAATTTTTAGTTTTACATTTGCTATGAAATTATCTGATGATTTCATGATAATTTAAACAATTTTCTAATTTCATTTTGCAGTCTCGAATTTTTGGGCCAAAAATTGAGTACCTCCTTAAGTATAAATATTTAATAAATATGTAATAAAATAATGATTTTATTTACTACATTTTTCGAGGCAACTATTTTTAAAGCTTCTTCTCATTATGAAATATCTTTCCTTCTTTAAAACATTACCTGTCATATTGACACCTAAAAAAAACAAGATGTACAATTCGTTTATAAAATATTAATAGGAAAATGATATATAATTCTTTAGCGTTTTTTGCATTTGCTCTTTTTCTTCGTCATTGTAACGAGAACTGAAATATCGCTCTTTTCTTCCTACTTTCTCAATACTATTACATGGTAATAGCCTGTTTTTTGTAAAGCAGTTGAAAGCTACTTTTTGTTTAACTTTCAACGTGGTAAAGTTCAAAAATTATATCACCACAATATTATAAATAATACTTAAAATGGTATTTGTAGATGACTGTTGTAATAGTAAAAATGTAGGGGAAAATAATTGCAATGAAAATGATAGCATTCTTTCTGTAGATATATTACGATGTAATTAATTAAACTGCAATAACATTTCAAAATGTGGTTGTAATTACATTTCTAATAATGTTCTACTAATACTTTTGATTTTAAATTAACATCAACGTAGTGTAACTTCATATAAAATCAATTTACTTTTATCATTTAAAGCAATTATTTGTTTATTATTTAACACAATTATTTATTATCTAAAGCTTGTTAAGAAAACGATAAATTAATTTATAAAAAGAATTATGCACTAAAATGATTTATTAATAACGACGTGAACTGGTAATTAGATTTCGTGTAGATTTACGTAATTTACAAAAAGATAAGTAATATTTTATTTCATATAAAGTATGAAAAGACGATAATGAACTATTTATTTATGTGAAGGTTGACAGAGTTTAAAGTGCGTCAAAATAACTATTTTTGAGCACATTTAATAAAATATATTTAGTATAAAAGAATAAAAAAAAAAGGAAAAAACATAAGTACATATAGATTCTGTTGTAACAATTGTGAATTATTGGCATTTTTCCCATGTTTTTTGGTTTTTCACAATTTATTTTTATTTCCTCACTGTTGTTTATTGATTTTCTGTGGGTTCAAATCGGGAATTTGTTAGTCTTATTGCTTTATTTGTTATAAAGTTCCATTTAAGTGCTTTGTGTGATTATTATAACTACCATTGACTGCAAAGCATATATTAGACTAATGCATTTATTTAAAACACATATTACCTTATTGTTACATGTCACGTATTTACCATAATTAAATAAAAATTTAAAAAATCACAAACTTTATTCTTTTATCATTAGATGATTCGTGTAAAAACTAAAACCTGAGAATACGCTCACCTATAAATACCAATACTAAACCTATTGACGTATGATTTGAAATTAGAAGTAAAACAGAAAAATAATAAAAAATACGATGAAGCATAAATTGATGTACAGATAAGTTCGTTATTTCGATAAAAATCAATTTTAATAAATTTTGTAACTTAATCCTTTACGGTGTTACTGAAATATGAAATGATTCCAGCGAATTTAGCTTCAATTTTAATTACTTTATATCTTTAAAATCTGAATAAATACTCTATTGTAACTCCGGTATTTTTCTTCCTCAAACTATTTCAAGAGTGTTCAGCAAAGAACTCTTTGCATTAAAATTGAATTTTGAATTTTTCTGTGAAAACTGTTATTTATTCAATTTTATTATGTCTCAACTTTTTTCATATTCAGTATTTAAAATTACTGAAATCAGCTGTGAAATATGTTAAAACAACTTTTAATGGTTCTTTACAATTTTTTTCGAGTTAAGATAATGTATAGTTTCTTCGTAAGAAACATTTTTAATGTCTGGAGTCTTAAATGTCGCAGTGTGCGGAGTATGTTATTCTGATAAAGTGTGGCCGCCGATAGATTCATCGTTTTTAATATATGAATATTTGAATCTAGAAGCAGTTGAATATTAATTTACATTTACACCAGTGTACAATCCATAACTTCTTCTATTTGACTATCTAGAAATGTTTATAATTTTTTTTATGAATTAAAAACTGTCGGGACCATATTGATGAAAATAAACTCGTTACAACGTAAAATACTATAATTGTTTAATTGTTCATAGAGAAGATTTTATTGAAGTAATAGCTAAAAAAATACTTTGTACGATTTTACTTCAAGACGGCAATTTTTATCGTTTTAACAAATCGCGATTTGAAACTTTATCCATTTCCGCTGATAATCGATTACAAGTTTTAAATTCAGAGAATCACTATCAAACAGCACACGAGGCTATTACTGATTTAACTGTATTTATTGTTTGGAAAAAATACTGATTTTTTATTATATGTTTAAGAATATTAAACACGATATAAAATTTTGTTTAAATGGTGCAATGTATTAATTAGAAAATACGCTAGTTTATCAGATGTCTGATTATTTCCATAGAAATATCATTTTGGATTATTTGCATAGTAGGCTTTTACCAAAATGTTATGTAATTTTGAAAAAACCATTTATGTCTTTAATTTTAGATATTAATGTCATGTAAGTTTCATACATAACTGTGTGAAAAGTACACATACTCTATAAATTATAATTATAAATATACATATAACTTTTATATTATTTTAATATTATATTATAAAAATGAGATATGTGATTATATATATAATTATAATTAATATTATAATTTTATAATTACAGAATTACAGTTATAATGTAGCTATAATTTGGAGAATGATGATTTTTATGCTGTTCTTTACTTTCTTCTATTTTTCAATTTATGTCTATTACCCCTAGCATGAAACAAATTCATTGTAACAATACTTAGAACCTATATTTATGCATACAAGTTCAACAACGAGTAATGGGAGGTAAGAAAATAGAAACTCAAATGTTTTATCTATTATTTTGGAACGAGGATACTATGCAAATAGTTGTCGTTTTCATAATATCGGGTTTTTTAAAAGTATATGAACCATTATCAGCTGTGAGTGTGTGAGTTAATATATTCACGAGTAAGTTACAATATTGAAGGGCCTTTTTTGATCAGTTAAGTGTGTTTGACGACTATATTCGGCATGGAGATGTGGCAGAATTTTGTATCATAACGACTATGTCCGTTATGCGTAAAATTTTGTTACAATTTGATATTTAAATTGTAATTTTGGCGAAAACTAAATTATATGTTTAAAATGTTTAGAGGTCAACACGAAATGAAATAAACAAATAAAAAGTGTAAATGATTTCAGATGGGTTCATAAATTCTTAAGAGTTAACTCGTCATCGCTTGATTATCGCGACACTCACTGATGTGCGCTTTGCAAAAAGATCGCCACAGTTAACTGGTTAATTTAATACCAATTTTCATTGAGTGAGATAATCGGCTACTGCATATTATAAATGCATTATATGCAATTTATCTAAGCTTATCTAAATACATTAAAAATTGTTGATGTCAGTAAAAAATTTATGAGAGAAAATTTGAAGAGTGTTAAGGATTATATATGACATTTATCTTTACAATGACCTTCACACCCCTTGTAGAGGTTATTTCTAAATTTTTAAATAAAATAATGTATCTTGCGTCATCTACATTAATTTTTGGCAATATTTCACGTAAAAAAAAATTAACGTAATATTAAAAACATCAATCAATTCATGGATAAGGTTTTGAATAATGTTAATTCACGTATTATTTGCAGCCAACAAAAAAGTTTGAAGTATTTCACAATTTTTTTATCTTTTTTCAGTTTAATACTTTTTCACGCGGGATATTCCAAAGAATAGATCAGTGTAAGAAATTGTACATAACTTCACTTATCGAAAAAGTACATTTGTTTAAACAAATATGCACATTTTTACGAAACTATGTACTGTTTCTTATACATAGAATCTTTAAAATATCCATAATTTCAAATTTTTTATTTTTAGACAAAATGTCTCATTTTCAATTTTAAAATATCTTGAGTACTATTGATTTCTTGGATATTATAATTTTATACTTTTATATGCAAAATATTTGGAAGAAACGGTTGGTATAAAAACGGTATGATATCCAATTTAAAAATTTAAATTTGACCTTCAAACATTTTTGAAGGTCAACAAAAAATGAAACAAATCCGTATTTTCTCTAATACCTTACAGATTAACCACTTAAGTGGTTAAGAAGGAAATCGAACTATTGCCTTTACGCTGGCAAAAAGCGTTAATAAATGATGGAAATTATTTTGCTGATTAGCATTTAAAATTTCTTTAGTAAATAAACGTTTTTCGACGGCAAACAAAATTTTGATTACTTTTCGGTACTCCTAATACAAAGAATATAGTGTTGAATACGGAAATCGTAAATAAGCTGTTTTATTTCATAATTAACCATGTTTGTGCATTTTATTCGCACATTGACTTTGAAATCATTTTAACATCTTAATAATCTCACTCTAGTAATAATCGCAAATTAATAGTAACAACACTTAATAATCATATACTTGTGAAACATGTTGAAACTTTTAGAGTGATTCGAATAAATTAAAAATATCTTAAAAATGCTAATACTGCTTACTTTAGAATCGTTTTCATAGATACTGTTTATAGTGTATGTAATGGCGTTTATGGTTCACTAGTTGCATATCATTAAATAACGTAAATACTTGAAGCTACTAATTATTGGTTCTGAGTATGATCTCTGGAAATTGCTGTTATAAGGTCATGCCGAATAATAAATTAATCCTGAAACTCACTTTTCTTGTATTCAGTTACAAATTGACGAAATCTGTTTCCTCAGCAACGCAATCTTTGTGGAGCCATCGATAACATTTTCTTACACTTATCAGTAAGTCTACAAAAAGTACAGCGATGGAGAAATAAGTCCCGCATATACAATTCATGAAAGAAACATTAAAAAAAATAATTTTGTAATTAAAACCTATATTCTCACCTATGTAGTTGCATAATTTTCATTTTTTTTTTATGAAAGAAGCGAATTTTTTCTATTGTGCTTTTCAGTAGGTTGCAAATGAATATAACGTTATATTTTCAATGACCAATATATTACTTTTGAAAGGTGCATCGAATTTTAATAAAAGTGTTCTTAATCGAGAGTTATGATTTTTTAAAGAAATGTGACCCGTATTAGGAAACTATCTTAATATTGCCCTATTGAACAACATGATTAAAACAATTTACACAGTTATTGTTTATATTATATTTTATATTATTTATACAGCTAAATCAACAGTTTTGCGTTTATACTCTAGTTAAAATATTTGTCGGTTTTGAGTAATTTATATAGAGAGTGTTTTCGAAATGGTTTAACCAAAAAATGAATGAATCAACATTGAAAAATAAGTAAAAAATATAATATGATATTTTTTTATATGTAGCTTTATTATCAAGAAAATTGAATTTGGACATTTTTTAAGTATTTCTAAAAAAGATTGTTCACGGTGTAGAAAATAATAGAATCAATAAATTGTTTCTTAAGCTTATAGCAAACAAATGTTTTAGATCGATAGACATACTATTAATATCGCTAAAATAGACTTATTACTTTATATTATTTTATTAGGTTTGTTGCTTATGTGTGTTCTTATCATTGATTAAATTCGTCGTACTAAACATTAGTGTCTACGTCAATAATCTTACGAAAAATCACTGATGAGTTTTAATAGTATTAATGATTAGATTTACTTGTTTAATAACATTCATTAATTATCAAAATAATGAAAAGTGTTGCATCTATCATTCCATCCATTTTTTCAAAAATGAAGTGACATATGTAAATTCATCCTTTAAAATTATACCGCTATTTTAAAAACATCCTATACACAGTATTAGTTTGCTAACCATCGCTATCCCTATCAGTTGTTGAAACTGTCCTCATAGAATCAGACTCTCGTGTTACGTATCTAAAATAAACGATCATGGAGGATAAAGCACACTCGGAATTTCATAGAAATAGATCTTTTACCCTCTTGATAGGTGACCAGTTTTACCTAGATCATGTTCACCGAATGGTGTGTTTAGACCCGTCGTTCTTGACCGGTGTTCCACGAAATTATTAGACGCCAGCTCATGTATCGCATTAAAATTGGTTCAACACTTGTGATTACCACATCACACCTATACATGGGTGTTGCTTAAATTTCCATATGAATCTACTACCTGCATTAAAATTCGTTTCACTTTCCATCCATATTCAGAATTCGTTTACTTAATTGATCATACTTCTATCAACTACTTGCAACAGCAAATAATAAACATAATAAAATATGTTCACCATACTTTCATTTAATATTTTATTTTAAAATATGGTGAACATATTTTGTAAGCTTCGTTAAAAATAAAAATACTAAATAAAATTTTCAACTGCTTCAATGTTTACATGTTAAAGTAGTTCATTAACTTTTGTAAATAATTGGAGATCAATAGTGTACATAACTAAAAGTGTTTTGTATCTTAAGAAAGGTTAAAAATCAATTGTTTAAAGTAACAAATGATGTCCAATGCACGGAAATCAATATTGAAACAGCATTAAATATAACTTACATTCTTCATGTAGTATTACAAAAGTCGAATACGCTTTCCAGTAACTGTCCTTTACTTTTGAGGTATGTTTACTTTTAATTCATGCATGCACCCAGTAATTCACTTATGTAACGATGTGACGGATCTGTTCCGTCACAGTAATGTCGTGTCAGGTGAAATCACGTGTTATTACAATGAAGTCCTGCCAAGGGTTTTTATAATTAGTCGACGCATAAAAGGAGTATCATTTGCATACAGTTTATTTTATAATTTTTTGTCCATTTTACAATCCACGTCATAATCGTTTAGTGAGATGGTTTTACGCGAGAGTAATACGAATTAAAATCACATCGTGATGTTCACATCAGGCTTTTAAAGGACGAGGTATGCATGCATCCTTGGTCTTTTCGCGTATCTTTCACTACATACCGACCCAGGAAAAATATGGCACGAACTATCTATTCAGTTATCTGCCGATCATATCTGCATAAGAAAATATTTCAATTTTCGATTATATCTCGTAAATAAAGTCGTTGGCTGACAAGTGGTACAGTAATTTTCGATTTAGAAAAATTGGTAGGTGTAAATACAAAATTTAATTAAGAGTTTAAGTGAGGGTTTAAAGAAAATGGAAGAGGAAAATGTTTTTGTATATTTTGACAGCAATAGGACATATACTAATTTCTTATATTTGCATTATTTCTCGGGAAATGAAGGTAATCTATATATTTTTTCAAGTTAACACAAGGCAAAAAACAAAAGTATTCGACCATTTCGTGTTACTTGTACTTATTGATATTTCTTATTGACACGTTTACAATTCGTGCTCAATGTGACGTACATTAGCCAGAATACACTTTTGTTCTTTATGTAATATATTTTTCGTGATTTCTGCCATTATTGTTGGTGATAACGATGTACAGGTGTCTGTTATTTTTCGTTTTAAATTATTTACATTGGAGTGTATATGAAACGATATTTTTAATAGAATCCCATGAAAAAATCCGCAGAGATAAATCTAGACATCTTACTGGATCTTTCACAGATTCGTACGATCCAATCCAATTGTTTGTGAACATGTTTGATACTCTACAATTATGAGGTAGGGTTCCATTTTGTTGAAAACAAAAACCTTTAACAATAGATAATGGTAATATTTTGCAGTAATTACCAAATTGTGTGTACAACAATTCTAAACATTTAGCACCATTCAATGTTCCACCATAAAAATAAGGTCCTCAATTATATCACAAGAAGTATTAATACAGAATCTTGGTAATAATAGTTTTACTAACAAATTAACTTAATAGGTATATTAAAAAAAATGTATTGAAATTAAAAACAAATTTTTAAATTAATTATCCTAAAACAAAATTATAATGAAATATATGACTATTATTTATATATATATTTTTCAATTTTTTACTGTTTTAAATAATACAAAATTTGAATGAAAAATAATAAGGAGCAATAAGTAATAGATATTGCAATAAATTAAATTACTTGCTGAATAAGAAAATTTCATTTCAATTTTTCACATAATTTTTCATCAAGTTTCCGTAATCGACTGTTTCGTTTATCTGTGTCTTGCTATCTACTATGTACGTTTGCAGTGAATGTCTCGTTTGAAACTCGTTTCGTTCGTGTGTCGTAAGCCACATGCAAGAAATTCCATCTTCTTCATGTTTGCTCTGTCAGTCGTAAGAATTCGGTTGAGTGCTCTTGCTTCTGTTCAACAAATGGACTCTAATGAACGTAAACGAATACATGATAGGTGCATAATCATACACATTAGCTCTGTGATAAATTTCTTGTATTTCTTGAATAGTCATATATTTAATCGACATTTGAATTGAACTTACAGTCACAATTCACTGATTCTATCATTCATTTTCTTAATACTGATCTCCACGACTATTTGATCTTATTTTAGATATATAAATATAACTTGAATAAATTAAGGGTTATAGTAAGATCGAATTAATTCATAATTTTTATTTTGCAATATTATTTATTTGTATCATAAAAATTTCATAACCTGTTAGCATTATTTTACTGTTGAAAATATTATTAACACTGGAGATGGCTGTAAAGTATCATAAAACACAGCATAATTTTTTTTTTTATAAAATTTGTTTACTTTCAATAAGTACAAGTAGAATCAATAGTTTTTAATTTCTATCTTATTATTTAAATGTGTCAAATAATTAGCAACATATGTTATTAAATATCTGATAAACAATATTCATTTTCTAATATCAAATTTCACTCCAAAATGCACAAAATAAATAATAAATTTTTATTTATAATTCATGCAATATGACTAACAATAAATAATTCGTAAAAAAGTTAATTGTGTACAAATAGTAACAATATCTTTAAAATATTTTTTAATATTTTTTATATCTCATGTTAGGATTGTCTAAGAGAATTTAAAATTCCAACCTGTAATGACATTCGATCTATAAACACACGTGGATTCACGAGAAGATACTAATAAGATGTATTAATTAAACACATCTAACAGCAGTTAGATTTTTACTTCTAATAGCTGACGTTAAATTTTAGCGCTTAGCTTCTGCACTTTGTATTATAATATTTATGCAGTGAAAAATGATGAAGGTTTTGCTTATTTTACCGTACTCATAAAGTTACGTAAAGAAATTAGCCATAAAATTGTAAATAAACTTTACTTATGTCTATTTGTCTCTAAAATACAAAATTAAAAATCAAATTTATTTTAACGTTATCAGGTACATTTTGAAATGCAAAATGAAATGAACACTTATAAAAAGACATAGTCTTATGAAAGTACGCAGTTCAGGTTGAAGTATTTGCAGGATACGATTGTATGAAGCATTTAAATTTTTCACTGGTATATTAATATTGAGACTAGTATTTATATTAATTTAATAATTTCATAATTATGCAATCGACTCAAAGGTTAAATTATTTAATTTTCTTTAGTTCGATGTAAACAAATGTTTTTAAAATATTTATTTTTATATATTCAAAAAAATATATCATTTTTTGTACATATTTTAATACAGATTGTAGAAACAATATTTATTATGTGTTTTCGTTATCATGTAATAAATCTAATAATAATAGAGAATGTTTATAGGTATCCTATCGGAAACAAGGAACTTCCGTACTTCACGCAGTGGGTCAAAGATGTATTTGATGTAAATCTGGGCACCAGTACACCAGCTGGACCGCCTCCAACGAATTTACCGGAACCAATTGTCTCGCCGGAATTGTTGGAGGGAATTCAAGATCTAAAAATCGAATATTCCATGAAAGGTATCGATCGATTGGTTAGATCACACGGACATACACTTCGTGATATTTATCTTTTGAGGCACGGATCGTACAAGCGAATACCAGATATTATTGTATGGCCAAGTGAGTAAGTTAAAATTGTTCATAAATTACTAATAATTTTTTTTACCTAATTTATAACACATTGTTTTTTTTTATTGAGCGTCTTAGTTTACAAAATTACACAGTTCATTAATAAATATTTAATTTATATAGTTTTTTCTTTCTGAAAGTATACGTTTCATAATTACTATGGATTAAACAATAGAGGTATACAATTTGCCATGTACTTGTATAACATTTAGTTTTTATTTTTTAATTTATTTACTGTAAGTGTTATTTCATTCTTTATTCACCCAATGTTCCAGCAGCAAGCATGCAACCAATTAGTATTTTATTTTTGAAGGATACTGTGATATTATTTATACATACTCTATGTGTACTATAATTTCTAAAAGTATTTTTAAGGTATATTTAATATTACAATTATAAAGTTCTACAGTCTATTATTTGTGATACTTATAATAAAAGTGGGGCCACTACATTTCCTAAAAATTTAAATTCATAAAATTTTTCATGAGCAATTCATCAAACGTTATTCATATGACTAAAAAATATAACAAATCAAGTATTCTTGATAAATGTTACTCTACTATTTGATATTTCATTTTGTCAGTGGAATAATCTTTCAATTATATCACATAAATTAATTCTATAAATTTTCTATTTTGCTGTTTATTAATTAAATTGGGAAATATCGAACATACGTATATGTATTTATTTTTGTATTATGTACAGTTTAATTTTTAAACATATGCATTAATGATTTATTATAGAAACGGTAGGAGCATATATTTTGATTAGCTTCATTTACTAAACTTGATTGCAGTTTTATATTATCCCATTTTGCACAATGACTTTTTTTGACAAACGTTATTTCTAGTTATCGTTGGGTGTCGTTTACATACTCTTTCACTTAAACTCTTTACACAGTTTTACACAATCGATGCTAGCTAGCTAGCATAACGGTGGGTCAAGCGAGAGTTCTCAAACCTTGGCTTAGTTATACACTGTAATTTTCGGAATGCACTTTTGCACTACACCTCAGTTGCGAAGTATGTGTACATATGTGAAATTCAATAGGTACACATGTGCTACATTAGAAATAATACAAAAATGAATAATAAGGAATTACTTTCACTATTATATAGTGAATTTTACATAAATTTACGCGTTATTATGTAAAATACTTATTATTATGTAAATCATTTATATTGTTATAAAATATTATTTAGATGAATAACAAGATAGTCAAAATTATCTTTTTGAGAAAATATAGAATAATATAGGTATTAATACTATTATTGTTTTGCAACGTGCAGGTAATGCTTAAAAAACAATTCAGTTGTGTTTTTAAACAGGATCGTATCGTCTAATCCTTCCTTACATTTCCAATTTAAAAAAAATGTAATTTTGAACTCTCACAAGTACTACTAAAAAAATATAAACAAATGTTTTCTATTAAAATAATTCATTTAATAAGATTATGTTGTGAATTTGCAACATTGTATTAAACACAAAAAATTGTATTTACAAGACACAATTAATGTTTTGAAAACATTTGTTCATCATGAAATTTGCTATTTATTTATATTTGACAAAATACAAGAATTTCATAGTATATTATTTTGTGTAATACAGTTGTAACATGATACAACAAAGGGTTAATGTATAAAATGCTATAGCTAGACATTCTCTTTAAAGAAGAGTATGGTAATCGTGTACTACATGGGAATCAGCGCTGATGACCTTGGTCTTGATATATGATGTCGAGGACATGATTCTTGCAAAAAATTTGTTCATGATCTGTGATATTTTTAACCCCTTCCCGTGCCATTTATTTATCAGATGCGTCAGTCAAGACTACCTATTCAGGACTATAACATGAAAACGAAAAAAAAATATTCTGAGTATTATATATTTAGGGATCCTTAATAATACAACTTATAGTTGGACTTAAATTTCAAGTTAAAGGGTATTCAAAATTTGAGTAAGGTTTGTCGCACTTGAGCTATACAATGAGTGAGACTCGTCAAAGTACGTTAAGGTATATACAAATTTTTATTTACGTCACTCGCTCGTAAAAATTTAAACCCGACCAATAACAATCCGACATGTAAATGAGATTAGCAAATGATGGAGACCCGAGTTTATTTATTCACTTTGTTCTCGTGTAGGATAGGTATAAGGTAGGATCAAATATCTTTGAAGCGAATATTACTTTCTCACTCGCACCTATTTCATTGATTCTTTATTCTTGTTGAAAAAATTAATAGACATACGAAACTTAATTTATTTGCAAAACTTATCATTTTACAGGGGAATCTTCCAGTATATCACAAATAGTAATTTGAAAACGTTACGATATATTAAAAATAAAGATCTACCCCAAAATCTCGATTGATTCTTACAGTTAAAATCCCACTCGTAAAATACCGACATATGAAAACCCAGACGTTATTTTGATATTTTATTAATTTTTTTAATATTTACAGAAATGAATTGAATTTGAAAATTAAACAAATACTTAATTTCTAAAAGGATACAGTATAATTTTATATTTAACACGACTAACCTAATGAATGCAAAAAGTATATAATTAAAATATCAAAATAATGTCATAGTTTTAAAATATTTACAAAAAAACATTGTATGTGGTGGTAATCTATTTGGGCGATTGTTAACTCCCTACACTATGATTATGCACATTGATAACTAATCACAGTTACAATATTACAACAGACAAAAAAAGTTGAAATGTTATGCCAATTTGGTATTATGCAATCATTGATTATGAAAATTGTAATTGGGCTTGAACTTCAAATTGAAGCGCATTAAAATTTCGAGTAAAGTTGATCACATCAGAAATACGAGTGCGTCTCAAGTCAGACTCGTCAAAATAGTGCAAGTAGTTAACAATGGCCATTATTCTGGTTTCTCCATCAACTGTCGCTTACAAAAATAGATATGCAAATAAAAATGAACAGGATTTAAATAGTTTTGAGAAAAACGCATTTAAAGTTTCAGTCCTCTGCATTGAACGCGTGAATACTTGCGGCGCTAAGCCATAACTTTAAAAGGGCTTCGTATTTCACTTTAAAATTTTGAGACAATATTTTTAAGATGTCACACTAACATTTTATAGAGAAAAAAGTTTTGTAATTTTTCAAGATTCTAAAGGTATTGCCCCCCTTAACATGACAGGATCAAGGTCATTACATCTAACTTCCTTGTAGAACATAATTATCAAAAATATTAATCCACCTATATTGAAAAATGATTAGTTTAGGTGATATTTCAATTTAAATATTTCTATTAAAGTATCATTCTTTTGCTAAAATATCAGTCTTATTTACAGGAGAGGTGTAATGTAGTGACCTTTCATATTACGACATTTTTTAAATCGATAAACTAATAATTGTTTCATACCGTGCGATATGAGCATGGCTATAAGCGGTAATTTATGAGCCACGTTTGATTCATAGTTGTCTATTGCATTGCATTACATTACATTACATTACATTATATAATAATTCATTTATTTGGTAGCTTAATGATAGAATACGGGGTTATTATATTTAACACTAGAAAATGACTGATTTCAGATTTCTCATTTTATATTACAAAAAACTGTTGTGATTTTATGGAAATTTCTGTCATATTTTGTTGGGGTAAAAACTAGTTTTATATGTTACATCATGCTTTAGCATTTATTTATTTCCCTCTTCATTTTATTTTTCATTCTTCGATAAACGAGCATTCAATGTCGGTAGTTCTAGTGTTAAAATAAAACAAAAAAACAGTAACTTCAAAAAGACTAAATGAATTTAAGAAAGACGACTTAGAAGGACCTCTTAAAAGTTTGTTAATTAAACTTGTTTATAAATATTAAGAAAGCAATTTTAAATAACCTACTATATTTTCTTACGTATGAAAAATTATTATCAAGAAACACAAAAACGAAAAAATATATAGATTTTATTTATTTTGACACACGTTCGATCGAAATCAAGCGGTATCTTACAAGTAATCGATCGACGTACGAACTTGATTATCGACTTCTTAATACATAAATTTATTTCTGCTGAATTCATTGAAATGAAAATTCAACACTTAAGTTAAATAATTTAGTCGTTTCAGCTAATTGCTAAATGCTGCCATTACAAGTGTAATTAAGTTCACTTCTTCGTCATTACATATTTATCTCGTAACTAATAATCTTTTTCTGTTTAAAAGCATTTTTTTCTACTATGAACTTCTACACCTTTTAATACTTTGTAATTTTATTGCTGCTTTTTGTAACATAGTTTTACCTCAGTCATCAATTTAAAAGTGCGAATTACAAATGTAAATTTAAATAATGTAATTTCTTATGAACATCGCAAATAGGAGTATGAAATTATGTGCACGAAGGAATACTACCCTTTGCTCGCTTGTTTTGCGTTGGAAGATAAGACAAGTGTTTAACATATTTTTTTATTTCAATAAGTCATAAAGTTAGGTTTGATTGCTATGTTGATTCTAAATGACAGCCGATGTTCACGCATGACCCCAGTTCCGTGCATATTCACTGTGATTATGTATCCATCTTCGTTGTTTTTGAATGAGTCGTAATGTGGTAGAAGGTACATTTACTTTCGTATTTGCGCTGTTGAATGTTAATTTTTAAATGAAAAACTAGTAATTGCTGTTAGTCTACTTAGTTTATTCGATTTTAATAGTTTCTATGTTTTCTTTCGTAAATAATATTAATTATTTAATCATGTGTACTGTCACTGCTATAAATATAATAGTTCACGTGAAAAATATATTTTTACGTATCTCACTCTTCCCAAGCAGAGTTTTTGGATATTTTACTATAATTACAATTTGATTATTATTATCTTGTTTCAAAAAAACTTATAAAATTTTAGAAAGTGCTCAAAGTAGTACTGTTATATTAATATTATTACATTAACATATATGATATTAAAATTAATATTAATATTAACAATAATATTATATATTAATATTATAATATAGTATAATAATATTATTATAATATTAGTATAACAAATGCATTGAATTAAACTTTCAGCGTTTTATATTAATTGCTTATTCTCTTAAATGTTCTTCCACTATTCAACATTTCTGTTAGTAATGTTACTTTCAACAATATTCATAGATTAATTGATGTGTAGCTAGTGGCGTATTCTTGTATTCACATCTTCCAGTGTTGCTGGTGAACCTTTACTGTGAACATCCACACGTGCAAAACATGCAATATGGCTACACCGGCGAAAAATATCCATATAGTGTGTATAGTTAATCTGGAAATGTGTAAATATCTTAGAAAGTATAGATGACAAGAAAAAATATGTAGGGTATCAAAGAACACGTATGATGCATATATTTGTTTGACCTTGCAATGATCTTGAAGATCAAATTGAAATTTTTAAATGAAATAGTACCTCTTCTTTTATACGAATAAAAGAAACCAAATTGATGATTTTACTGGTATTATGCCTTGATTCTTCTTTATGTAAAATATTGTAAAATACCAATACAGATAGTAGAAAGTATGTCATTTTACTTAAAAATTTAAACATGATCTTCACGAGGCGTTTCGTAAGGTTAAGTAAATATATGCATCACATATGTCTTTTTATATCGCTTGAATTTTCCCGGAAATATTTTCTTTGTCATCTATTTATGTCTTCAAGTTTCCACGTGTATTGCATATCGGATGCATCAGAAATATGTTTTATACATAAGATATTTATTCTCGGTTTAGCATAGTTATACTTATTATCATTAGGATAAAAAAGGACTTATTAATTCTGTTCGAATGAATTATTTATAGCGAAGTAAGTTCTTCCACCATTTTTTTTATTCAAGACAGAGCCATTTATGTACTTCACATTAGAACTTCTCAATATCATTTAAAACCATAGCACAGTAACAAGAATTTGCATCAAATTAGTACAAATATCGATTTGCAAGTTATTTTTTCTGAATTTTGAAGGTTCAAATTAAATGATATCTGTACATTTTCCACATAACAATATATTAATATGCTGTTTTAACTGTAGTATCTCATATATCATAATGACAAAGTACTGCAACTACAGCATGTGTTATTCTTCGTCACATTATTTCTTGTTAGAAACGCTGTATGTTTACACACATTACTTACATGTAGAGACCTTCTAACCGTAGCCTCGAAATAATTCGCAATATTAGCGTAATAACATCAATTTTCAACATAATCTATGATGCAGAATTTGATTTGCAAAAAATGGCATGTTTTAGCTAAAACATTAAGACATGCAAATAATAAATTTTTGTTTCTTTTTTATATATTATTCCGTTATCACCGCTAAGTGTAATCTTACTTTTAGGAACAGCAAAACAAAAATTTTTATTTTTAAATTATTACAAATTATAATGAAATATTATATGTATAATATACAGCACTTAGTATAAAGAATAAATAGTTTTTTCATTTAATATTTACAGACGTATTGCATCAGTCGGAACTAAATAATCATAGATACAGTATTAGAACGGAGAACAAAAGTTGAAACCTTATGTCAATTTTGCATTCAGAAATTCTTGACTATACGAATTATAATTGCATTTAAACGCCAAATTGAAGCGTATTAAATATTCAAATAAGATTTGTCACAGTTGAGGCATGAGTGTGTCACTTGTGTCACTATTCGCCAAGTTAATTATTATTTATAGATTTTAATATTATATTACATAAAATATTTATACATTCCAATAATTTTTTATTTAGGATGCAGTATGTACACCGATGTGATTCCCGGTGATTTATTTTTTGTTTGCAGAATTTAAATCTTACAATTACCATTAAAGTACTTGAAGCTATATTTATAGCTGAATGAAAAAAGGAAAGTATTTATAAACTAACTATTACATCATATACTTTGCTCGATACTGTACAATTTTTATTTCAAACATGTGCATAATATTCTAGATTGGGTATTGGATTTAATAATTGCGCTCATATTTTTTTAATTAAAGTTAGATAATCCATACACAATATGCAAAACGATGATTATATTCTCAAATATACAGTGAAATATTTGAATTTTAATCTTACTGTTTATTTATTTTTTCAAAGTGCACAATTGCATGAACATCCGTAATTTCAGTATCATCTTTTATGTAATCCAGAGCGAAATTGCTAAATTAGGTCTAGGTAAACTTAATTAAGTAATTTTTTCATAGACTTCTTGTTGCTGCTGTAATATGTAATATATATGTATAACATTGTCGTAAAATAGTGAAAAATAATGAGACAATAATAGACAGGAAATAAAATAATAACGACAAAACCTATTAATGGTCTTTGTATAATGTTATAGTTTTAATCCATAAGACATACTCATAATTACGAAATGACTTTAACATATAAAGGATCAAAATATGATAACAATACGCCTATTTATAATAACTAATATATGCACAATCATTTCAAATTGCAGCGAAAAGTTTCAAAATATATGTTTGTAAATAGATACAATTTTATTGAAATTGGATAAAATATGTACAAAAAGGTTATATCTCAAATATATTTATCTCAGATATTATTATTTATAAAAGGATGATAAAGTATCATTCGAAAAACATTCCTTCCGACTGATATAATATATTAATGTGAAGAAATCACAGGTAAATCGGCGTAGGATGTAGTTGTCTATTCGAGATATCGAGTCCACCATGGTGGTAATAATTCTATTTCTTTTTACTTTTATAACATTTCTGTTGTGCAAGATTTGTTTAATTTTATATCTACTTTAAGACTGAAAAGGCATAATATGTATATTAAAAATATATTAAAAAATATATTAACTATATATTAAAATATGTATTGCACTATTAAAAATGTTATGCGTGTTTTTGATACACATACGATAGTATATTTTAATATCATTTTCATATAATTGTGAGTACATAATGCATCAAACATATGTCTCTGATTCGATCTTTCATACCAAGAATATCGACATCTGCGTTTGAACAAATTTGAAAAAACAATTAGAATGGAGATCATATCTGACAGCAAAGATCAGCAAAGACTGTAATGTGTATAACAAACGTCTGTAGAATTCTGCGTACAACTTCTTAAAACTGATACAAGATAAAATTAAAAATTATCTGTATTCAAATACTTTATGGAAACAAAATGTGTGGAAAGGAAATATGACACTACAAAAATATGAAATCAAATACATCAGAATTTAAACCAAAGTGAAATCTGACTGATTATGATAAGAGCTTATACTAGATTATAGCTCAATAAGATTTTATAAAATTAAATTGTTATATCTATTATTACAAGAAATCTTTTCTTGTAGCACATTTTTCTGTTTAAAGTATCACATTACTAGTTTTTTTTAAATATAAACATTAAACACTATTGATAAAGTTTAGCGTGCAGTGGAATAAAATAATCACACGTTTGGAACACAGTTAATTAAATATATTGAAAATGTAATTATACAGAGTGAAACATGCATGCGTGAAACTCACGAGCGCGTTTGTGCTCAACAAGGAGATGCTGCGAACTGCACAAAACGTACAAGATACAAAACAAAAGAAACAACAAAAAATGTGCACTCTTCCCACAGATTGGAGAACACATACAGATTTCATTCTAACAACTATCATAAAATAAATAATTTTAATAAAATACAACCGGAAAAGTGGATCATTTTAAATTATCACAAAATATTTATTTATTTGATTCACTTTAAGAAACTATAAGTGTAATTTAATGAATAAATATTGAAATACATAAGAAACAATTTTAAACATCAAGAAAAGTATGATTCTAGCACTCGTCATCGCTTGATTATCGCGACAGACGCTGGTGCGCGCTTTGCAAAACAATCGCCACAGTTTACTGGTTAATTTAATTCCAATTTGCATTGAGTGAGGTAATCGGCTACTACATATTATACATGCACTGTACGCGATTTATCTAAGCTTATCTAAATACATTAAAAATTGTTGATGTCAGTAAAAAATTGATGAGAGAAAATTTGAAGAGTGTGAAGGATTACATATGACATTTATCTTTACAATGACCTTCACACCCCTTGTAGAGGTCATTTCTAAATTTTTAAATAAAATAATGTATCTTGCGTCATCTACATTAATTTTTGGCAATATTTCACGTAAAAAAAATTAACATAATATTAAAAAAATCAATCAATTCATGGATAAGGTTTTGAATAATGTTAATTCACGTATTATTTGCAGCCAACAAAAAAGTTTGAAGTATTTCACAATTTTTTTATCTTTTTTCAGTTTAATACTTTTTCACGCGGGATATTCCAAAGAATAGATCAGTGTAAGAAATTGTACTTAACTTCACTTATCGAAAAAGTACATTTGTTTAAACAAATATGCACGTTTTTACGAAACTATGTACTGTTTCTTATACATAGAGTCTTTAAAATATCTATAATTTCAAATTTTTTATTTTTAGACAAAATGTCTCATTTTCAACTTTAAAATATCTCGAGTACTATTGATTTCTTGGATATTATAATTTAATACTTTTATATGCAAAATATTTGGAAGAATCGGTTCGTATAAAAGAGATGTGATATCCGATTTAAAAATTGAAATTAAACCTTCATACATTTTTGAAGGTCAACGAAAAATGAAACAAATCCGTATATTATACATATTCTCTGATACCTTACATATTTTTTCTTGTCGTTTATAATTTTCAAGACACTTATGGAATTCTAGATATGTCACATACATTGTGTACAGTGTGTTTTCGAAATGGTGGTACAATAAAAAAGAAGATGAATTTACATGAAAATATGTCACTTCATTTTCGAAAAAATCGAGATCGAATAATTTCGAAGGATTAATAACAAAATTTGTTCATGGCACATAAAATGATAGGTGCAACAACTTTTCATTATTTTGAGAATTAATGAATGTTATTAAATAATTAAGTCTAATCAGTACGACGAATTTAGTCGATGATAAGAAGACACATAAGTAACAAACCTAATGAAATAATATAAAGTAATAAATCTATTTTAGCAATACTATGCGATAGTAGCGATAGATTAATAGTATGTCTATCGATTTAAAACATTTGTTTACTATAGGCTTAAGAAACAATTTATTGATTTTATTATTTTTTGCACCGCGAACAAACATTTTAGCAAATACTTAATAAGTGTTCAAATTCAATTTTCTTGAAAATAATGCTATATACGAAAAAATTTTATTGTGTATTTTTTACTTATTTTTTCACAGTTAATTCCCCCATTTTTCGATTATACCATCATTTCGATACTTGCATGCACCACCTGCATATGTATAAGCGTTTTAGTTAGTGGTTTAGATACCATCTATGGTGAGTACGCACGTTACTACATCTCTTAAATGTCTGTTGTGATTCTACAAACGCCCACACTAATCTTCACTTGTTAAGCGTAGAGAGAGACAGCAGAATTTCTCTATTTATAGCGCCTGAACGTTTAGATAGTAAATTATTTTAGCAAAGAAAGTGTATTTGTTTTTTACAATTATGAAAAATAGCAGTTATTATATATCTAATAAAGTACAATGCCTAGCAACAACTTGAATAAAGGAGATAGTTTTTAGTACTAAAACCCATCTATAAGATAGCATTAAAATTTTTGTTTCTGTGATTTTGTTTTGAGCACACTTATTTAAAGTTGTTAGCTATATTTAGGTCCAACTGTTTTTTTGTGATTTATTTACTTTGTCGTAGTTATTTCTTCGTCATTACTTGCAATAAATAATTAATTAATATATTTCAGTTATTTGAAGATCGTAGAATTATGTTCTGTTAAAATTTTAATTTTAACTGATTTTGTTCAAATTTTACAGAAAAGAAACTTTCAAGAAAAATCAAGAGTAATTCAAAATTAATAACATTGCAAATATCTCCTAAATCAAAAAAAAATTTACTTTTGAAGGTCTAGAAATTTCTTTTTAAATATTTGAGAATAGTACAAAAAACAATAATGTATCTAGTTTTATAGCAAGGTGTGAAGTTTACTAAATCAGGTATAACAAATTCAAGACTCAGAAAATGTATTGTTTCATTATATATTTTTACGCAAAACGTTCTAAAGCATTAACCTAATAAAAGAAATTATACCATCTCGTTAAAATATTTTAATATGATTTTCAAGATCAGATTGTTATTTGAAAGTGAAATTAATAATAATATTTTATATTTGCTTTGATGTTATAATACATTGGAATGCTCTCTAAACATTTTTCCATCTCACTTTTTCACGTTATATAACACTTTTGTTCTAATTTCTTCCGCAATTATTGATAAGTATAGAATAGTAATTATACATTCATACTATCTTGTATGAATGTTAAAAGGTTGTATCGATAAGTGCTACAGAATAGAGTTCTCCTTACAAAGTCCGTAAAATTGCTACTACATTATGCTTCGTCAAATACCATTTAATTTTATGCGATATTTTTTTCATAATCAGCCATATAAATTATTCGGCTCGTTTCAGCGTAGAATATTTTATATTGAAGAAAAAGCTTCGAAGTATTAAAAATCGAATTTAAGTCAGCCTTGACATAAAATTACATATAAATATCAAACATAGTCTTGTTTTAACTTCTTGCCATACTTTGGCGAGTTTGATACGTGACGTACTCACACTTCAATTTCAAGTTTAAGTCCAATTACAATCTGCATAGCCGAGAATCGCTGAATGTAAAATAGGCATAACATATTTTAATGTTTTAGCTGTGAAAGATAGTTTTAACTGATGCACCTGAAAAATCGCATGGCAGGGATTCATTTTTGCAATAAGTTAGAATTTTGAGACAATATTTTTAAGATGTTACATTAACATTTTATAGAAAAAAAAATTTTGTAATTTTTTAAGATTCTAGAGGTATTAACCCCCGCCCAAAAGTTCTTCGAGTTTTTCACCCAAAAGTTTTTCACAGAAAAACTATGAAGTAGAAATTTTGAATACTTTTTAGTACCCCTAAGATTATTAGAAGCTCTGAAGATTACAATTTACTGAAACTAAAATCATTTCCCCCTACTTTTGGGACAAGGGATTTTGAAAATTTTCCAGTTTACGTATTTATTTTTCCAACATCGATAATATTAGTTCCTGTACAGTAATTCTTATCTAAACAAAGTATACATTGCACCTGAACGATGGCTTTTGTTTACAATACACTCTTACAAGCTGTGATTTCGAATTTTTTAACTGATAATAAGAGATATATGTTCTAATTTAAATCAACAACGTTTGCATCGGACGTTAATAGCCACAAATAGTGTGTATATCTTAATCATAGATCTGAACCATAATTCCATAATTCTAGATCTTAATCTTTAATTAACTAGAGTTAATTTGTAATATTTTTATGAATTCCTCAATAATAAGGGTATCGTGTATACTTGTTCAGTTTGTGATAACACACTGCAAACAGTAAATCATAGGCTGTCGAAAGAGTTCCGACCTTTTCCACTTTATTAGAGTCTAAACGATGTCCAATAAAAATCTGTGAAATTTTTCTGCTATTGCCTGTTTTGAAAACTTTTATGGAAATTTTTTAAATATTATATCAATACTTCTTCGGACAATTACTACGTTTCGTATTAAATACACGCATCCTACTCTGTACATTTATTCTGTATTATTAATAATTATTGTACAATTTGTAAAAATAAAAAATCTTTTAAAAACGTGACAATACTTTCTGTAATAAGAAAAGCTTTTATTCTAAGCGTCTTTTCAATTTTGTTCCGATTCAAACTCAAATACTCATTGTTCATATCTAATCATAATTACAAGAATTTATAATAAAATTAGTTCTTAAATATAAGAACTAATCACAATTTATCTTATTGTATATTTATTACAATTCATTACAATACTTATTAGAATAAGACATTGTATATTTAATTATATTTTACATATATTTTATATACTTATTGTACGCTTGATGAAACATTATTAACAATATATATGTTCCTTAATTTCTAGAGTGCCACGATGACGTCGTCAAAATAATCAAATTATGTGCACGCTACGGAGCAGTTTGTATCCCATTTGGAGGTGGAACAAGCGTCAGCGGTGCAGCTTCTTGCCCATCTAACGAACGGCGAACGATAATATTACTGGACACGTTACAGATGAACAGAATATTATGGATAGACAGAGAAAATCTAGTCGCCTGCTGCGAGAGTGGTATTATCGGTCAGGATCTTGAAAGGCAACTCCGACTGCAAGGTCTGACTTCTGGTCACGAACCTGATTCTTACGAATTTTCTAGGTACACGATATTGCATTAAGAGAGAAAAATATTAGTTGTTTCCTTAATCCTAGAATGCAAACATTTTTCATACATTTTATATAAAAATGATTTTACACATATAATTTTGTACATATATTGACATTTTTGAGAAAACAAGTGGTCTACATTGATATTTATGAAACATTGATATGACATAGTACTTGAAAAATTTGTCTTATCAGCTGTGATAAAGTGGAAATAATCCTTAGCATAGTAACTGCAATATGAACCATATACCCGCGAAATCCGAATTCCCAGACATAATAAAGAGGAGTTGTAGTGGATTGCAGTGAAGTAATAGGGTAACTAACTATAAATACGGAGACTCGGATTCTCGAGTCTATTTTTCGCAGATTCCTGCATAGCGAGTGAGCACAAAAGTTTTTATGAGTTCGTAATATGATTAACTATATTCCGTGAAAATGGTAAACGATCTTGCTGAAATATTATATGTTTTTTAAAAGCTAGGTAGTCGGTTGTTATTGACTGAATTCAATAAACTGTTTTATGTTAAAAGCTGAAAATGAATATTGACAGATAAATACTAGCAGGTGATAAATACGTAAGTTCCATGAAGAACCAAATTTTACAAATACTATGAAAAACTATTAAAACCTGTTTCAAGAGACTACTGTATTTACTTTATCTCGCGAAATATGGTTTTGCTAAATTTATGCATTGTGGTTTTAACCTTAATTACGAGTGTAGTTCTGAATGGCCTTCTGTCACTGATGATGATATGCTCCATGTAGTTTACGTAAATCCAAACGATTAGCTATTGGATTATTTTGTTTTACTGAATCGACTACATTTAATTGCAGTTTTTATATGACTAAGCTTCTGCGCGATAAACTTGATTTGTAGTTTGTGCATGATGATATTCTAACTTATGTTCCAAATGTAAATTTTCGAAAAAGGTTGATGAGATATGGTGAACGGCTAGTTTACCAGATTTTAATCTTCAGAACATGGATTTCTTTATAAGACGATATAGAATACACTATTCTTAGTTTCTCTAAAATGTAGTATATCCTTTACCAGTAAATTCCAAAGACGAGTGAAAAAATGTTTATGAAACGATATGAAAAAATAAGAAATGTTTGAAAATGTCGGAACTCTCTTATATGGAGTGAAGCTTGCGTAAAAATGGAAACAGAATACGTTTACAAACATCGATGAAACAAACAATGAGATATCTGGTAATTTACATGTCGTGACTGATTACTGGAAGTAAATGAGTCGAGCACTACAATTTCAACAAAAAGTTTCTTACAACTTCGAGTATACATATAAATTATTTAACACCTACTCGTAAAAACTTCTTGCTTCTATTAGAGTACTATCTTAAGGTATTTAACCCTGTTTTTATTACTCTGTTTAAGTATAAAATTTACAATAACAGTTTGAAATTCTAAAACAATACTACCACTTCTAATAGAAAATTTAAAGTACTTCCAAACGTAATCGAGATAGGAGATACTGCTTTCCAAAGGATGTCTTTAAAAGTTCATTATTTTGATTCCTAAAAATAATATACATTTTTCATAATGAGATTATAAAATTCTGAATACGTAATTTAAAAATCTAATTACAAAAATTGTCAAGATAACTGAGAATTAAATAAAAAATTATGTATTTATAAACGTATTATACAGTAATTATATACGTACGCATTATGATTAAATTGGTAGCAAATGTGCTTCCTTGCCAACAGCAAGGGGTGATTTATGCTGAATATATAGAAGTTAACTACTTCACACATTTCAACGAATATCGTCAATCGATTATTGGTATTGTTACTACTTTTCAATTGCGAAAGATATTGGCAGATTAATGCCTTTACAAGTAGCATGAGGATAATTTTAGAAACTGGGACAGTTTACTCCTCTTTTTTGAGTAAAAATAAAGAAATATAGTTAATGAAAAAATGTACTACGTTCTAACTTCTTATGAAAGAAATTGGTTTAATAAATAAATTATATTCCATTAAAGAATAAAGTGTAATAACTCTCGGTGCATCCATAAAAAGTTAAGACATGCACCACACGGTTTTTTTTCTATTTTTACGCAAAAAAGAGTAGTAACGTGTCCTACTTTCCAAAATTATCCCGAATAAAAAATAGTGAAAGCACTATGCAAAATTCACTTTTACTTATTGATACTTTAAAGCAAATTTTGAACCAACCTGTTGAACGTTATTTAAGCGTAAATGACTTGAGTAAAAGTTACGTTACTTAAGCGGATTACTGTTGCACGATTTTACTAGGTATGTTAATTTTTACCGCTTCAGAAGTAATTAACATGTTTGATAGTTTTGATACATATGTATGATGCGATTTGAGAATCCAACAGCATGAACATATAACAGCCTGTTTAAACTTAATAACCCAACTTGTGAACGGTTTGACACAGTTTAAGGTACATTTAATACATTTCATGTGTATAAGTGAAAATTTCCAGTTTATCACCGCAATATTAAACGATTCAGCAACGCAGAGTGGTAATTACGTAAAATATCGTAAAAGTTTATACGTTTCTGAAGTATGTAATCCAAGAAGAAAATTAATCTTTAGATAAAATCAGGAATTTTCTTCTTGTAATATTCGGTTCAAATTATGGTTCAGTTGTGTAAAGCTTCATCAATATCAATGAATTTAACTGTTAGCTATTTTTGAACGAACGAAAATCATTTTTGCAGTGGACATTCGATATCTGCAAAAATCACTTACACGATATGTGAAAAATATTTATCCCCACCACTGGAGGGAAGACTGTTATTGCTTTTTTTTACATAAAACTTTCACCAACATATTTGTAACATTTTCCTGATAAAAATGAGATCAAACACGATATAATTTGGATTATATTTACTGGTTTAATTGATTATAAAATTTCTAACACCGAGGAGGATAGCAAATAAAAAAAAAGAGACGCTGCGATCGTGGCAGTTGGCAAAGATCAACTTTTTTGTTTTCCATCCATTTTTATATAACTTCCTCCATCATATTCGTGAATTTTTCTGACTAAAATGAGACCAAACACGATGTAATTTGAGGTATATTTACTTGTAATATTTTATTGTAGTAAAGTCACTGATGTTCGCTTAACATTTGAAATTACAAATAAATGTGTCCCAAACTACGCCGTGTTTGGTGTCATTTTAATCATAAAAATATCACAAATATGTTGGTGAAAGTTTTATTTAAGAAAAATGAAAAATAAACAAATTTTATTCTTATATTAGGATTGTCCAATCGATATGTTATTGTTTCTTTACGTTTGGTATACTTCACTCGCTGCCCTTTTCTGTGTTCGGCAAAATATCAATAAATGTATGACCTGTACGATATGTCCAACAGTTCAGACCTGAGAGATTTGCAGTGTCGAATATTTGCAGCATTCAATATCATTTTCTACTGTAACACGTTGATTGCCACGTCATTCGTGCATAAGTATCATTTGAAATTCCATATGAATCCATCGTCTATTATTAGAAGTTCTTTCACTTGCTGTGTAATACTCGAAATTACGGATGACAGAAATAAAACATAGTGAAAGTAATAGATAGCATTTGCTATATTTTAAGATACTGTTTAATAAAATTATGAACAAAGAAACTAGTATCACGTCTTTCACATTAATAACTTAAATCAATACCATTAATATAATAGTCAATGTCTCTACTTTAATAGCTACTTTTATTTTGTCATCATTAATGTCGATTGACAATAAAATATATTACACACATGGTTTTTTAAGTACTACGTCATATTAAATTCATTGTAATCAAGAGTGACCACTTAATTTATTCTCGTTAGTACAACACTGAAATTTCAACTCAACATATTCATTAACTACACTTTTAAAAAATCATTATATAAAAGAACATCGACCCATTTTTAATGCTATACAGATATTTAACGCTACAAAATACAGTAAACACGATATACGAAAATATTCTTTTGAAACATAACAAATGATATTTCGTAAATGATACACTTTTTTTTTATATAATCTTTAAGTACTTCATGAATCAATATTTAGTAGCTTTTATTATTATTAATGGATTTCTCGTTGCAGTTTTTTAAAATCATTTTGTATTTATTAATTTGTTGCATTATTAGTTATATTTCTTGCAAGTAATATTTATTTATCTTTTCAAAATAATTACATTAATCTTTTTAGAACTGATATTCTACACATTATAAAGAAATGATAATAACTATATAGGGTAAACTCTGGTAAATCTGTGATAATTTAACAATTTTTCGATGGAATATTAATATTGAATCCTATAAATAATTTTGTTCGTACATATATTAAATATAATTAATTTCCAGTATATTTTAGTTAACCTGTTAAACTATGCAGTCGAATTTTTGAGCTGATTCCTAAACAATTGACACATTATTTTTTTAAATGTTACCGTGTAAAACGTTTCTACGCTTGCACAAAATTCATTTTTAAGACTACAGTTGTTTACACAATAACCATTTTTAAGACTGCGTTACATTAATAATTTTTATGTAAACTGAAATATCCTTTTTAAGTACTACAATTATTTTGTTTGTTAACCTTGCACAATTATTTTTTATTATATTAGTGTTAGACATTCCTAGTAACTGCATCCAAACTACACTAGTCAACTCTTGATATGATATTATTTGAACATTTTTATTTTCAGTAATATTGAGTACTAAACAATTAAGTACGAACGTGAACCTAAGAGTATTATTATCTTAAATTTATTTTTTAGAAAATTCGCATTATTTATGGGATGACTTGATATTTACATGTTTTAAAAGTGAGTCAAGGATGTGAAGATAAATTAAGCACCATACACATAAAGTAATATATCAATAGGATATTTTTTTTAAATATTTGATTTTGAAAATTCGAATGAAAATCGAGTTTTTATGAAACAATTTGGTTAGTTCATGGTAGTTCCTTTTAGTTCGTGAGACGGTTATCAGTGACTTGTTTAGTATTGTTTACATTTTTGTTAAGCCATCACTTTATATCATATTGATATTATGATAATCGTATTACATTACGTCACTTACGACATGATGCAGAAAACATATTACTACTCGAAGATAAAAAATAGATTTTGTTAGATATCGTCAAAATTTCTCGTTTAATCTCCTTTTGTTCACAGTTTGCAATTTGCTTGCAGTTCGGCAATTCTGTCCTGCGTTTGCCGATCTGTTTTTTGTTTTTTACGCTTCAGTCTTGACGCGTCTGCCGAACGTTCACATCGCGAGATTCTGTTCGGTTTTATTACTTCCGATTTCATTTTCTATCAGATACATCTGTAATTAATAATTTCATTGTAAATCCAGAGTCATGAGGAAGCATTATTTTTTCTATCACCGAATATTGGCTCTTGTTTTACGCCACGTTTGACGCTTCGAGTATGTGTGCCACTATCGCTGAAGTTCATCCTATGATTCACAGTTCAATGTTTATATCCTTCTTCTCTGATGCAATCATAAGACTTCCATTGATCCAATATAGCTGAAGAGCCTGGTTTAATCAGTTTTTTAATTACACAAAGTGAAGTCTCAGATCTATTGGAAATTGGTTCACTGAAGAAACGTTTGCTCGTTCATTTGGCTCAATTGAATTGGCTAAAAAATTCGTTCTCCACTAACACATCTTTTATTATATTTACATTCTTCAACTTTTATGTAATCAGTTTCAATTATTATATTTTCTCTTACAATTTGGATTGAGATTTCCATTCATAAAACACATAACACTCGATGAAAACTTCTGTAATCAAATGATTTTAGTGATAAATTAAATTCATTTTCTTCAAAAACTTCTCATCGATATTCAACAAAATGACGGCCATTTTGACGGTGTAATTTAAATTAAGAATTTTTGTATACGCTATAATTTTGAATAACATGAAAATGTTAAGTTCACTAGATCCAATTTCATTTCTTTTCCGTATTTAATACAATTTGTCACTCTTCGTGCAATTATAAATCGATTAATTCTTTATAATCATTATATGTATTCAAAAATTGATATAACTTCATTTTATGTATTTTTAATACATAAAAATAATAATCAAAATACAATCGTAAACGCTGAACAGATTCGTAAAATACTTTATCTCTAGTTGCTTACAAAGTGTCCTGTAATGCTTGGATTATTTACATTAGTTAACAAGGCTTCACTCTGTCAAAAGATAGTTTAATAACATATTAATCTAATCTGACCTATCTTAATCGATAAATAGATAATGTAATTACTATTGAATTAAGTTAAGTTAAATTTTGCTGCACGAGACAAATATGCAATCTTTGAAGTATAACTGCAACATGAAACTTAATTAAAATTTGTTACACCTCAAAAACGAAGCCTGAGCGACGGTAAGAGGAAAGTTGTTCAGAATAGCAACCTTCACAACATTTTGCAATGCGATCGAAATCAGTGAAAAATCTCTCAAGTAAATAAATGTCCTTGCTGATTTCAGTCGTTTTGATGTTACGAAGGTCAGTTTCCTGAATAATTTTATTTATGCATACGGAGTGGGGCATGTGAAGTAGACCCGCAACATTATCAGTATTAACGATATAAAAATGCTGTAAAGAAAATGTAACAAAGTAGTTTTGAAATTATTTTAAATCACACACGTGCTATTCTAAGTCATAGTTTTTACATAAGATGAAATACTTATCCCACTTCATCTTGTCTAATCTTCTATTCCATTTTTAAAACGTTGTTTAAATTCATCTTTTGTGATGCTTGACAGCGAATCCACCGTTTTTTCTTCGTTTCAGCAACATCAGTAAAATGCTTTCCTTTCATGTCTCTGACAATTCTTGACCAAAAATGGTATGACCCCTATACCTCGCCTATTCTTATCCCATGCAACTTTTTCTTGCTTCCTCGAATGAAAGGAGACACAAAAGGGAAGCGTTTTGCTGATGGTAAGAAAAAACGACGAAGACGCTGGCAAGCATCACAAAAGATGAATTTAAACAATGTTTTAAAAAATGGAATAAAAGCTGGACAAATATATTAATGAAAAGTACTTTGAAGGGAATGGAAAATTTGTACTTGACATTTAAATAAATAAGTTCGGATTCTTGTGGGTATTGTATATTATTTTTCATGTCATATAATAGTTCTTGAAACATCATAATTATCACAGTTTAGGCGTGGACCCTTGCTGTGGCAAGATATCACAAAATAAATAATATTGTTTATACAAGATGTTCTCGAGAACTTTATTAATAAATATGATGCTTTGCATTGCTATGATTCTTTCAATACGTTACAACCCAAAAAATACGTATGTTCCCACATTATCATCTTACATTGCAAGAACTACTCACTGCATAGTATCACGGACTAAACAGAATTTACTTTATATTTAATGTTCCAAGTTAATCCATTGCCAGTGACATAATTGTTTGTATTTGTTGAAAGAACAGTTTAGGTGGATGGGTTGCGACAAGGGCGAGTGGCATGAAAAAGAATCGATATGGAAACATCGAAGATTTAGTTGTTCGAGTCAGAATGGTCACCGGTAGGATAGATGACCCGGAAATCACGTTGGAGAGAAGTTTACTGGTTCCACGAGCTTCTTGCGGACCTGACTTCGATCATATAATACTTGGTAGTGAAGGTACATTGGGTGTTGTCACAGAAGTTGTGTTGAAGATCAGGCCAATACCAAAAGTAGTCAAATACGGTAGCATAGTTTTCCCAAATTTTTTAACTGGAGTGTCGGCGTTACGTCAGGTAAATCTGATTGAAATGTTATAACATCAAATATATTTTAAATGTACACAGAATTATTACAGTTTCTTTAATTAACGTTGCTAATTTTTTAAATGTAATTTGCTAAAATAATTTACACCTTATAACTTTATTAAAATAACTTATTTATTTTTATTTATATTTAAATCTACTTAAAAATACAGGGTGTCTCCTGAAATCTTAGTAACACACTTACAATTTGATACTACAAATAATGTTCTACACTGAATTATAAAGAACTGTTATATTTGTTTGCTATCAACTATCATTTAACAGTTGTCTTACAGCAGAAATTTATAGACACCCTATATAATACTGTTTCTCGTTTTTGTTTAATTTTTTAAACATGAGTTTTATTAAAATCATTGCAGATATTTTGTATTAAAAATTGTATCATTTTTATGTTGTTGCAAATAGATAGCCAAGGAACGATGTCAGCCTGCTAGCATACGTCTGATGGACAATGAGCAATTCCAGTTTGGCCAAGCATTGCGACCAGAACCTGGTTGGGGCGGTTTAATTTTACAAGGATTGAAACAAGCCTATATTACGAGGATAAAACGTTTTAAATGGGACCAAATATGTGTTGCCACACTTCTTTTCGAAGGCATCACAACTACAGATGTAGCGATACAAGAAAAAAATGTTTATAATATTGCCAAACAGTACAATGGTGTTCCAGCAGGAGAAACAAATGGTGAACGAGGATACGTTTTAACATTTGTTATAGCCTATATTCGAGACTTGGGTTTAAATTATTCTGTTTTGGCTGAATCGTTTGAGACCTCTGTCACTTGGAATCGTGCAGTTTCATTGTGTAGAAATGTGAAATCACGCGTAGCCAGAGAGTGCTACGCGCATGGTGTGAAACGGTACTTGATTTCTTGTCGTATCACGCAAACTTACGACTCTGGTTGTTGTGTGTACTTTTATATGGCGTTCAATTATAAGGACCTGTCGGATCCTGTTGAAGTGTATGAGCGTATTGAACACAAGGCGCGTGAAGAAATTCTTGCTAATGGTGGTTCTTTGTCCCATCATCACGGCGTAGGCAAGTTACGTTCCTGTTTTTATCCGGATGTCGTAGGAGATATAGGAGTGTCCCTTTATCGAGCAGCCAAAGCACACTTGGATCCCCATAATATATTTGCAGCGGGAAACTTGGATCCTCAATGTGTATCAAAATTATAAATTTAATGCCAACAAAATATTGTAATAATTTAAAAACTTATTTCACCGGGAATCTTTTAAGTTGAAAAAAATTACTTCTATTGAGGGAACACTGTTAGTAAATAACAGTAACGATAGACATTGTCATTTTACTAATTTGTTGTGATGATATAAAAATAGCGGTAAAGGAAGAGACTAGTATAATATGTATAAATAAATATGAACCATGGTGTCGTTTGGTACAAATACGGAATTGTAATTGTATCAGCATTTTTATAAGTTATTATAAATAAACAAGACTCGCTTACTTATAGTACTTAATTAATATTATCCATAACTTATTTATCTGAGTTTCTTCTTTATAAGTAATTCGTATATCTTTTGTTCTTCTTTAATGAAAAGAATGTTCGTTACTTTCAGTTCATGAAATTAAAAGAATTAATCATTTCCTTTATCAGTTCTGATCTTCGTACGTTCATTTGATAACGTAATCAGTTTTTACATACATATTAATTCTGCTAAATCGTTATGTATTTGATTATACTAATGAGTAAAATGATAAGCTCACTGGTTATCAGACTTTAGAGAGGACAGAAATGAATCAAAATCATATTCGTCGTCGTATTGTTGTTGTTCCCATAATTCTGGAAGAATTTCTAAAACAGAACGACTAACACCTGGAACGCCGGTAATTTTAGATACGGCGTCTTCTTGTGATTCTGGCCTTTTTCCTTTACTGTTGTCCAACGAAAACAAATCTAGTAACTGTAAAGAATTATTATAAACAGAATGTCATAACAAATTTTACTCATAATTTAAGTACAAATTATTTTTTTGGAACGAGTAAAAAATTGGCAGACTATTTTAAAGGTCTTATTTGAGACATAAAACATTAGTTTTAATTTTAACATAATTACGTATAGAATTAAGAAAAAAATGTAAGTACAAACTTTATATCATTAACACATGAATTTAGTGAAAAAGAATGATTATATCGTTCTTTTTCAATAACTTTTTCAATAATTTTGTATTATGTTGTTTCATTACTATAATATTTATATTTACATGTGAGATTTAACGTCTCAATACGCTGTCAGTTTTTTACATTTATTCGCTGTGTATAATTCTTCAGATATCGTACCTGATCAGTTGCCATTGTTTCCAAAGATGCGTTCTCGGTCGAAATAACAGTATTTGCAGTAAGAAGCTTGAACTTTTGAAGTCCCATAATTTTCTCTTCCACTGTTGATCTTGTGATTAACCGATACACGTTAACTACTTTCTTCTGTCCGATACGATGTGCTCGGTCCATCGCTTGCAGATCTTTCATAGGATTCCAATCGTGTTCTACAAATATAACTGTATCTGCACCAGTCAGATTTAAACCAAGACCACCAACTTGAGTTGTTAACAATAACACATCTATCGACGGATCAGCGTTGAAACGTGCCACTACGGAATGCCTTTGTGTTGCGGGTATACTTCCATCAAGTCGAAGATATGTGACTGTTGGTAGATGTGTACGCAACAAATCTCTTTCTACGATATCTAACATTGCTTTCAATTGACAAAAGATCAACGCTCTATGTTGGCTGACTAATTGTTGCTGTTGTGGTGGTTGATTATCTTGAGTAGTGCCAGCAGCTACGGAATTACGACTTTGTTGTTGTTGCGGCTGACCGATGCCACAATCTAATAACAATTGTTTCAATGCAGGTAATTTAGCTCCATGCTCTATTTCCGCTAAAGTACTCTTTTGCTGTTTTAATGTATTGCATATCTAAAAATAAATATCATTAAATTAATATCCCGAATATATAACTATAATATACATGTTTGTGGATACTAACATTTTGATACAATGGATGTCGTGGATTTAGTACTAATTTAGGATGATTACAAACATTACGTAGATAACGCAATGCTTCGAACACGTGACCACCATGCGGATCATTCGAAGCCGAAGTACACGACACAGTAGACAATAGAGTAGCAGAATGACGAGTACGAAAGTCTTCGTACAACGTTCGTTGTAACGGTGATAAATCACAATAGTAGTCTTGTGTGATTTTAGGCGGTAAGTCTTGAAGAACATCCTCCTTATTTCGCCTAAGTAAAAATGGCAAAACCTGACAGAATAAATTATAGTGTAAGATATACTGTATTATTAAATTTGTAAGAATTTATTTATAACTGAAACAGCGGCTGTTTTTTGCTAATAAAGTTAAAAAGAGAAAAATATATAGAAAAAGAAATTACCTGTCTATGAAGTGCCTCCATAGCTAACGCCCCTGCTTCTTGTTCTTTTGGTCCAGCTTTTGGTTCTCTACAAGCTAAAATAGGACGTGAATACTTTGCCGCAAATTGCTTTTCAGTGCCCAGGAAACCTGGCATTAAAAAGTCAAATAACGACCACAATTCGAGCACGTCATTCTGCACAGGCGTGCCTGAGAGTATAAGTCTGTGATTAGCGTGCAATCGTTTTGTCGCTTTCGCACTTTTTGTTTTCCCATTTTTTATGACATGACCTTCATCAAGTACACAATAATTCCACTGACGAGTTTCAAAATAATCGATATCTTTGCGTACTATATCATAACTCGCAACAATGAGTCTATGATGAGAGACTTTTGGCCGTAATTTTTCTCGTTCAGGCGGGGTGCCGGCATATTGTAATACCGAAAGATCTTTGGTTTTAAAGAATTTGTCAGCTTCATATACCCAGTGACCAGTTAAAGTCGGTGGACACACTACCAAACTTGGTGGAGCATGAGGATTACGATGATGATCTAATGCTAATATACAAAGAGTTTGCAACGTTTTTCCAAGACCCATATCATCACACAGAACACCATGGAGTCGATAGCAATTTAAAAAATTTAACCAGTTTAAGCCTTGACGTTGATAAGAACGCAGTTCTGCAGCCACAGGAATTGGTAATTCAGTATCTGGAATACTGCGTGGATTCAACAGTTGTTCTAGAAACCGCCGCTCTTGAGCTTTTTTCTCTCTGCAATATGATTAACGTTTTTAATACATTGCTATATTGTATCTCAACTATGTTATAACTATTTAAAGAATCGATACTGCCAACGATATAATATATAGAATGTTGACTATACCAGAATTAAATAACTGAAGAAAATTATAAAATTTTTGCCATTCTCATATAATAAGATATGTTTACTTTAAACATAGCAATGCCTTGATAATTGCTTCCCACTGATTGTTGTAATTGGCTTTGTCTAAAATGCATTTAGCATTTAGTACAATTTAAAAGAAACAAATGGGTAATATTGTCTATACTGTCGCTTTTTGAGAACTGTTTGTAATTCATATACATTAGAAAAAAAGCATATACTCGAAATTTCTTGTAATAATTATTGTTCTTATCGCTTGAACGAATGCAGCCGGGAGCAGCAAGCAGTTTTCAGGACATTACTACATACATCATACTAAGTACGTATAACATTGAAAACGCGTATATACATACACAGTATGTTCAAAAAATTTCCTTACTAAATTTTCAACATGCATCTTTTATCTTGCTATACGTTCAGTGTAATATTTATAGAAATATTGGAAGTCTTTAGAAAGCTCTTCTGGAAAATCAAAATAAAATTTTTTTGTCACAATGCATTAAATTGTCTCTGCGTCCTCGTAGCGAGCCATCTCCGTTGCCAATTTTATTTTCAGAAAAAGAAAAAAATGCGCAGACAGTAAATCTGAAGGTTACTGTGGGTAGATAATGGTCACTATTTTTGTTCATCAGAAATTAAAGGCCACGACTGACGAGTACTAGTGTGCGTTATCACAAAGAGGAAATCATTCACTGAACTGTGAAACTCAGGCTAATTCGCTGAAATTATTTATAAAGTCCATTCATGACATTTTAATAAAACTCAGTGAATCAATGGATTTTCAGCAGAAAATACACACGTTCAATAATCGTTTTAGTGATTTATGTGCGATAATGCCTTTCTTTGTTCATTTTCAAGCAGCTGATAATAATCTTTAAATTGTATATATGTATTAAAGAAATACTACATGACTAATATAACAACGTCCATACGTTTTTAGGTATTTGATGTTCTTTACTATTTTATATTGATTTTTATATTCTCGTGGCTCTTTTACTTCTAAAATAAAATTAAATTGTGCTACTTCATCCTTGAAATTGCAACTGTGCAAAAAGCAAGTAATCTTCCAATGTGTACTGTATAGACACCACTGTATCCATAGTAACAAATAAACCATATGAAGTTGCGTAAGGTTAATACTACTTACTCTAAATGTAGATAGAACGTACTCTTTAGTACTCATTAGTACATTTAAAAAGTAAAATTGGAAACTTTTTGAACATACCGTGTATAAAGTAGTAGCAAAATCCGCTACATGGCGAAACTGATGTGCATTAAACACGTTTACTTCTAGAATTACTTAAATCTTTGACACTTACACTAGATCTGGCGGGTCAGCAATTGCACCAGGATCCAGAGGTAAAAGTTGCACGAGTGTTGCAAATGTTGCGCTGCAAGCTAATCTTACTGCCTGATTCTGATCACTCATACGCCCCAACAAAGGTACCATGAACAATACAGCATATGGAACTATATTAACACCTAAACTTTCGACAAGACATGCTAATGCTTCAGCTGCGCCTTGTCTTATCGAATCCACTTCACTTGGTGCAGTTACAGTTGTAGAATATAATTTTTCACCACCCGTAGCTTCTAAGAGCGGTATTACACTGCGTGTAACATGTACTATGGTCTGTAAAAAGATTTTTTGTAATAATATTTATACGTTATAAAATAAAATGAATAGTTGCTAAGAAAACACTTATTCATTGATTTCATGTTTAATAAATTATCACCTTTTCTGTATCTAATGTAGCTAATACAGCGATACATCGTGATGCCATATGTCTAACAGCCTTGTAAGGGTGGGCCAATAATTTACATAAACAGGAAAGACATTCCAAAGCAGGAGGTAGTAAAGCTTTATCAAGACTTGGAGCCATAATTTCTAAAACTTGTAAACCAAAAATGAGTTGATTTACTCCTTCTTGAGTATTTTCCCGACCTATGATTTTATCTTCTTCTCGTAATATACTTGGTAATATCAGCTCCCAAAGGTGTGGTAACCGTGTAGGTAATTGTGCACCGAACAGGGTTGCTGCAAATGGAAATATAAAAAGTTTATATGATGTAATTCTATTATATTAAAACTATATTTGACGCAAACCTATAGCAGTAAGTGCAAAAGTGGCGCCACGACGACGTGTTCGGGCAGCTTTAGCTTCAGGTTCTTCACAAGCAAGTAATTCTTCCAAAGGAATTTCAGTCGTCGGCGGTCGACCAGGTCCTCTTCCTCCACCAAGTCCACTACTTGCTCCTCGATTGTAAGCTACTCTTTCAGCATGTTTTTGTCTATTGCTTAAAGTAAGAATTCCATCAAATAGATCTGAGTCTGTATTGCAATTTACACGAGGTGTAAATTCAATATCCGAGCATAGGAATGTACATAAATTGGTCGATATCTATGATTCAAAGTGTATATCAAATTATTTGAAAAGAACATAACAACTAACTGTACGAATTATAATCATTTCATGCATACCTTTGCGTTGGGAGAAGGTTTTCTATCTACACAAAGATCAACTAAGTATGACAAATGTTTTGCAGCTAACTTTTGTAATTCTTCATTTTCCTCGCGCTTTATAGCTTCCATTAACGGTTTTACTAATGGGTTAAGAGGTTGTGGGGTCGGTGGAAGGCAATGTAACATCGTAGCAGCACCAGCTAATGCTGCCATTGACATGACATTATACGAAAGTTGTTGTGCTGCTGTGTCAGCAGCACCTGTTTCTAAAGCTTTCCGTCTTTCTTCCAAACTTTCTATAAGTTTCGGTTTTAGTTTAATTGTACTAGAATTCCCGCCAATATTTCCACCCGGTCCTCCGGAACTCGTGGCATTGCTCATGGCACAAAGCTCTGAAATCGGTTTTCCAGCAAGGCTTGCAATTTGATCAAGCGTCATTACTCCCGATGCATCTATCTCAATAGGAACAGGTAGTTTATAATGTTTGAGAGTGGCAATGTAATCACGGCTATCATGTAAAAGACGAGTGAAAGATGCGGCGATTTCGTCATAATATACGCATTCATTTAAACACCCCAACAGTCTGTCCCTGTTAAAAAAATACACGATTATTAGATTAAGTTTCACAAAAGCAGATAAAAAACAATTCATTTTTGTACCTTAGAATGTCTGGTATTGCAGGTGGTTTCATATTGTTTACGGTTGCCCAATGAGACATAGTTAAACCTACAACGGTGCGTTGTAGTGCTGAGCGTGAATTAAGATGTGCCAATAATACTTTAGCATAGCAAATTGCAGGACTAGGTATGTCTGGTGTATAAGTAACACCCGGTGCCGGTTGTACTACATAATGTGATAACAATCCTAACATTCGTGAAGCTCTACAACGAGCCTGTACTACATTTGATTTTCTTATATTTTGAGCTACAGTTTCGATTCCACCTATGTAAACTTTCAGTTCAGACATCGATTTTCCATTTCCGCTTATAGTATTGTTCCCTCCGTTGTTACTAGTATCTGATTGTCCATCGCAAATACCAATAATTTGATTACTTTTTATTCCTTTATTAAGAGTACTTATTGTCATTAATAAGTTCGGATTAAATGGCACGTGTTCGGGTTGCATAGCAAGGCAAAGCCATGTGCTAACGAGAGGACACGCTGCATGCAATAGGAGTTCGAGATCGCTATGTACGACTAGATTTTCCCAAACACGTTCGGCTACGTCTTGTATGGCAGTCACATGTTCGATCAATACACGTTGAAACACATGACGAAGAGCTTCCTGTAATACCAGTCCACCTCCTTCACCCCATCGTTCCTTTCTATTTTCATTATGAGCACCGTCATCTCCAGTTAATGTCTGTAATGTTTGCAAAGTGGCTTTTCGTACACTAGAACTAGAATGACTAAGGAATGGCCACAATCGCGGTAAAACCTGTAATTGTATACATTTTAAATTAAAAATCAACAATTTACACTATTATAAGTTAGATTCATATAATTTTTACCTGTGACAATGGCTGAGGTGTAATGTAAGTGTGTGCTGTAGGTAATGAAAGTATAGCAGCGAGTAATCCCATAAAACTGTTACATGCTGCTGCTAGATCATCTTGTTCACGTAGAAGTTCCCAAAGACGAACTACAATAGTCTCTAATTCTGCCGGTTTTAGTAAACGTGGAAGTGCGGATGCTACAGGTATAAGTGCACTAGCTGCAGCAGCACCTACATCATCAACCGGATCGGAAAGACCTTGTATGATAGCTGGAAATACTCTTGGTAAAATGTCATCCAGTAGATCATCTCGTACAGCAAGTAAATATTTCAATGCAAGCAATGCGCCATGTCTTGCTTCCCATTCATCGTGTTCTAAAAGCTTTAGCATAACTGAAAGTATTCCTAAAATACCCTTATTTTCGTTTTCATTATCTTTTTGATTTGGCACTAGTAACAAAAGAGAGCCTAGTGCTTGAGCACATGTTTCTCGTACGGGTGCAACTACTTGATCAGAAACAAAATCTCCAAATCTATCAAGTCCTAAGACACATAATAATCGTAAAGCAGCATCAATAACCCATTGATAATGGCTTTCTTCCATTTCATTCATAGTCTGATCCCTTGATTTACCAGCACCTGCATCAAATTTTTATTGATATACAAATTTTTAATTGCTTATTTTTCATAATTTTGTTTAAAGTTCTGTATACCTTTTCCATGAAGTTTTACCAATTCTCTTAAAGCTGTTGCAGCTCCATGTCGCACTTCCCATTTTTGACTAAATAAATCTTGACAAAGGTTTTCAGCAAATGACTCTAAAGGCCAATCAATTACAGAATCTGGCCAACAACCAGTACTATCTGGTACACTACTGGTTGATTCAGTCTGTGCATTGCAATTAACACCAATTTCTGATGAGATCACTTCCTCTAATTTTATTTTTTTACTGAATGGTTCTCCTGTGTTAATAGGAGATTGAGCATTTGAATTGTTATAATAATCTTCATTACTACGATGTTCATCTGGTTCTCGTGAACGTTGTTTTGAAACTGACTGTCGTGCCTATTTAGGTACGTGTTTTACATTAAAACTTCTTTAATTTATAAATCAACGTAATAATAATATTCAAATTAAAAAGTGATATATTACTTTACGTCTGGCTCTATTCATTTCACGTCTACTAAGTCCACTCGGTTGTTTTAGCGTTTCACTCACAGACATTTTATTCTGTGTATTCGAGGTAGGCGGTGATACTACTGGTGTTAAGTCTTCAGCAGTAAATAGCTCTGATGTATCAACTCCCATTAATCGTGGATGGAGACCCAATTTAGCAGCAATAAGTTTTTCTTCCTGATTTGGAAGTGATACTTGTTCTCCATCAGCAGCAATCAGATCGTATTCACTACCTTCTGATCCAGTAAGATGTGAACTGCGAGCTAAGACTTTTTCCATATTAAAATCTCCCAAATTTAATCTATTATTTGGTTTTTTCGTTTCGCCATCATCTATTAATTAATATAGTTTATACATGAATAACTGCTCATAAAATTTTACATCTTTTAATAATAATAGGAATGAAATAATTACTTGTACATGTTTCTTTTTTAATTGGTTGTGGATCCCAAGCAGGAACCTGAGAAAGTATAGCCTGTACAGCTTGTGCAGCTGATACTCTGGTATCCCATTGTGGAGACTTTAACAGAGTAGAAACTCTCGCCAACAAATGATGTAGGTCATGAGGATGTAATCTTTGCGCTTCTCCTAACTGCTGAGCTGCAGCTCTCTTAGTGACAGCATTTGTTCCTGTTTCCAATAAAATAAATAGTCTGTCCAACCTGTGGTAATTCATATATTACATTATACATACTTATACTTATGTAGCACCAGTTAGTCATAATTACAACTTTCAGTTCTTAACTACGCTACATCTATTAGTTTAAATTAGATGTTTAATATTACAGAAGCATGCAATTTCTCAAACAACGAAACTTAATATTTCTTGCATGCAAACAACATTTTTACTATATTATGAATTTATGTTGCTAATACTAACCAAATATATGTGTATTATTAATTACAGTTGTTTGAAAAATGGAGTGAGAATAATTAGGAATTAAAGGGAAGATTATGTGTATTTAAATATTTGATATTTTTAACTACATAAAATTAAACAATAACAATATTAGACATAAGTAATAAAAAAATGTTAAGGCCATAGGGGATATTAATTTATATTGCATATTATATACCTTTTACAATAGAATTTAAGGACATTATTTTGTTAATGTTATCTTACTATTTAATCGCAGTACAAATAAATATTTAATGTTTACATAAATGTAAATATTATAATAAGATACAGATTTGAATACATGCAAATATTTGAAACACAAAATATAAGAAATATATACACTATAGAACTGGTTTTTACAATTTTTCTTTTTTCGAAGAACTTTCCTTATATAATTTTACATTTCAAACTTATCTAAATAGAATGTAACAGTTTGACATATACACATATAACACATAATAACGTTTAAATATATGTTATTAATTCATATACCTTGTGTTTCAATATTTCATAAACATCAAAATGTTATACATTTTATGCACTAGTATTACATTTTTATAAAATAATAATTAATGTTTTACCTGGATGTCATATTTGCAAGTTACGTTGATCGTAGAATAACAGTAAATGTCTAAAATCAAAATAAAAGTACACATATATCTCTCTAATTTTATATACACATATGAAGGATTAATGACTGTTGATAAACAAGAATACATTTATAGTTACATTTGTAAAGAATAAGCATAGAAATTTTAAAAATGCAATCAAAAGTTCTTCAAATACTAATAAATTAACTGGAAATGTATTTTCAATAAATTTTTAAATATCATAAAAGTTTGAAAGGAAGTGCTTTGAGTGATCTAATTGTGCAAAATAAGATGGAGTACAAGAAATACTAAAATAAGTTGTTATTTATTATTTGATTAATGCAAATGATTTGAATAGAAAAAGCCAAATAAGAAGTGTAAAGATGAAAATTTGTTGTAGTAATATTGATGAGGTGGAGATAATACTTGACATCTGCGAGGACGCGTTTTTTTCACTGGTATTTAAATTCAAGTATCTAGGTAATGTAGAATTTTAGCATAATAGTGTAAACTTTAATTAAAAAAACTGAATACAGTATAATACTTCCAGAGATATTATTAAAAAAACACAATATGGGTACATAAATAAATAATAATTGGCGAACAGTTAAACATACCTGATTTCAATACACAATTTATTTAACTGCTATACTTCAGCTAACCCGCATAGCAGTTTCCCACTGTATTGATTCCTCAAAAATCACATTACGATGTACATTTTGAAAAAGTCGACAGATAGACAGACTATTTGTCAAATTTTTCGGAGAGCAACGCATGTTACAAGCATCAAATTTATACTGACAGCCATATTGCAGGGGAACCTGAGTTTTGTCCCCCAATTTTGTTCTTATTGGCGGGTTATGCGATGCTTATGAATCGATTGACCAATCAACGCTGTCTTCGTGCATTGCTCGCATCAAGTTGCACATATTTTGTACATAGGACGCATTTATGCCGCGTACACATATTTATTAAATGCATTGATTATTTGAGTATCATACATTTGAATTTTATTATTTAAATGCATTAACATATATATGTATACATATAATTTGTTACTACTTTTTCGCTATTATTTTATAAATACTTTACACTTGAATAATTTGTATATATAATTAAATTTTGATAACTTCCATTATAATTTTTTGCACAATGTTTAAAATATTTTGTATTTATAATGCATTTATGTTTCATTCATATTTTATCATTCGACTATGTTCCCAATTAACACTGTGTTTTAAAAAGTATATAACACAATTTATGTATTTTATTTATGACTATAAGTTTTTACATATTGCAATAATATCAAAAACAATTGGCTAAAAATATTTAAAGCGTTTCAGATATAATTAAATAAATCAAATTACTTGAAACTTGATCATAAATTTATGTACAATAGCTTACATTAAATTGCTAGAAAAATATTTGCATGCGTAATTATTCAATGATTTAGTATTAAGTACGAATTTCTATCACACAATTTCCAGTTTGATGTTCTTCTACATGTCCGTGAAGTTATTTTGCCGTTTACATTTTTTTCAATGTTTCATGTAAATTTGTTTTATTTCTTAAGTTGAAAAATGTAATGTACATTTACTTATTAAAAGTTGCAAAGTATTGTTTCAATTGTTAAATACGTGGTTCAATATTTGAATTATAATTCTTTTGAATAACAAAACAAAATTCTTGTACAGAATCATATAATTTCCTCGAACTTCGTACAACTTAATAAAATTTTTTTAACATAATAAATTTTGCCTGTAAATAAATCATTTTATTTCACAATAATAAATTGCATTTTTTGTATATTAGTTATTTATTTTACTAATTTTCAAAATTATTCAGCAAAGTTTAATGAACTAATACAATATAGGGGTGTTCTATTTTGACTGAATATATTTCCAATAATATATATATTAATGATATTTGTAGCTCCTGTGGCCCCCTGAAAATTGAAATACATAGTATTGTAACACGCAAATATTCTGACCAAACATAAATTAAAAAATTATAAACTTACGTATACGTAGATAATTTATAGCATAAAAGAACATGCAACCGGCAACTACCACTTGGTAGTATGGTGCTGCCGTTGCTTTCTTTGGTTGTACCCATGCCATTTGCCAACGCCAGAAAGCTGTAACATTGAGTAATTTTAATTACTTTTTAATACTTATTATAATGATTAATGACAATAATAACTTAAATGTTACTAATATGTACAAATTTTTAACTTGTGTAATGACACTAATAAAAACAAGGTTATATCCAGCCTGTTATATAATTTGTAAGCCATAGTACAATCATTTTAAAATAATATAAGAAAGTATACTACAGAAAACACGTAATCTAATTATTTTTTGTAATCGTGATATAAAAAAATATTATATTAAGACACAATTTTTAATTTTTTTTTGACATTTTCTACAAAAAGTTTGGTATAAAAGTTTGGAATCTAAATGAAAGGTTTAAAGTCTACAATTCTATAATTCAAAGTCAGTTGAAAAATATATTATTCATATTTAAATGATCATTTATATTAGTCGTAATATACAATTAAAAGAAGATACATTCATGTAAAAAAATATTAATGATGGAAAAGTATAAACGGAAAAAAATTTCTAATAAGATCTATCTTTTGTTTTTCACTTCATAAAACCACATGTGCCAAATCGTTGCAATTACAGAAAATAATTAGATAACTTGTCTTTTATAATATACCGTATGTACTTACCTCGAGAAAATAATCCTGCTATTTGCCTGGGACCCTTTTCACGTCGTCCAATCCATGCTGGTAATTCACGAAGTTTAACATCTCCAAATGCCGTATCAGCTACAAACATATACTTGCTATAATTAATTAATTTCTAGTTTCATTAATACAAAAATTAAACAATATTACTTACGTTTTCCGTAGTATCGGGCAGGGTTGTATGGTCCATGTTGTTCTGGATCGTATTCAGCAGGGTAATCACCAAACCTAACATGTTTTGTTAACGGAAAAAGAAATGATTCTTCGGCCCCTGCTTTTTGTGGCTGAGACATCGTAAAACAAGTCAGAAGTATCTTATTTTAATTGATTTAAGGAATGAAGAACGGTACCATGGGCCAAGAACTACGTAACACCCTACAGTGTAAGCGAGTAGAAATGATCTTATTCAGCGCCCTCTTTCACCAATATTGGAACTAAACGTCAATATGTACATGTAGTATGGTATACGTAATATATGAGTGACCATTCATTTTCGCGCTGAATTTAGTACAAAAATTTGTAATTGATTTTTATGTGTATCCTTTGGTGTAATTGATAAATAAGTTAATATAAATTTGAAATATCAATACTTTATCGTAAACAAATAATTTCAATTATTACCAATTTATTTGAAATAAGAAATATTTACAAAATATTTGATATTTAAATGTTAAATAATTTAAATAATTGAAATTTTTGATATTTAAATGAATTTTGCTATATGCAGGAAAGTTTAGATATAAGTAAAAATGATATACTCGATATTATCGAAAAAATTATTTTAAATATTGAAAAGAACGCCCCGCGAGACGGTGACAATTGTAACATGATCCGAGTTCCAGTATATCCATGAGACTACAACAACATAAATGTAAAACTTTCTTATTTTTTATTGTTTTACTATCAAACATTTATCAACAGATTTTTAACAATTTTCTTACTGATTTAATTGACGATAATAAATTTCGATTTCGAAACAATGTAGCAAGTGAAAAAAAATTGCAATATTGTGATCTTAGCGAACTCGGCAAATATCAAAAGTCTATTGCATCATTTACAATGCTAATGTGTTGTCAGTTTTTTTGTTTTCAGTCATTTTTTATAAAACTTGTTCCATTATATTTGTGACATTTTTCTGATTAAAACAAGACCAAATACGACGCAATTTGAAACATACTTATTTGTAATTCCAAGCATTTCGCTTATATCGCGAATTGTATTATAATAAATTATTATAAGTAAACGTGCTCTGAATTGCGTCGTGCTTGATTTCATTTTATTTAGGAAAGTGTCACAAATATGTTACTAAAAATTTTATGAGAAAGGATCAAAAATAAAAAAGTTAGCAACGCAGTTGTAAACAATACCACAGACTTTTGATCTTTGCCGAGCTTCATAGCGTCTCGGAGGATCTTCTCAGCCGTGAGATAACTTTTTCGCTTATATCGAGACTTTACTGTATAACCATAGATCTATGCTTTTTTACTTGGTCTGTGATGACAGTAATAACTGAATCGGTAACAATTCACCGCATACTTATTTCTTAAATTGTTATTTTTCGAAAGCTGTTATTTATTGCGGCAAATGCTCTATTTTCACTTTATATCATGTCCTTTTAATTCATAAGAAATTATTTAAATCAGCGTTCTTCATTTCATGACCTTCTTTTGCAACTAGAAAAATGGGATTTCAGTCGTCCCATTAACCTTTAACTGACAGATGTGCTTCTGAAAATGTAAATAAACCAATTACAACTGATTCCTGCGCTGGAAACTGTATTTAAAATTTTAATCCTATGGTTTCCGCTGATGTAGACAAAGGAGACGAAGTAAGATACTTGTTGACAGTTTATTTGAAGGAAAGCTATTAGCAAGTACTTCTTTAAGAGGTTAGTTGGCCGCTAACGGTCTTTACTGTAATCAGAAAAACTTCAAATTTATCGATATGGCACACTTGACATACTCCATCTTTTAGCGGTTCTTGCAACTAAATTACATGATTCCCCTAATATGGTACGCTATATTTTAGTCTAGTCGGACAATGTCATAGTTCTAACCATTGGAGAAGACATTTAAACTGCAAGAAAGGTTTACTATCGTCTTAGGTAGTGATTACAATGAATTTGTTTTTATAATATTTGAAGTCTATTCATTTAAATATCGAACAAGCGGATTCTGCGTTATTTGTGGTTTCAAGTATTTGACGTGAGATGTCGTTAGTTTCGATAGACAAGAACAGGAAATTATTTACGGGAAAGAAGAAAATTATAAATTATTATGCAACAAAGAGGATCTGAAACTATTTAATCAATAATTGAAGTGTACAATTAGCAATAGTCTTAACAAATTCTTTCCATTAATTAGTGACTAATGAATAAATAAATATTTATTAAAATTCATGTTGCGGGTGTAAGGATGTTTCGCGGGGTTTTCGACGAAGTGAGATGCAGTAATTGTGCGCATGCGCACTTGCGTAGTTGCAAAGATCTAAGTGCAGCATAAATATCCGTGCATCAGACACTGGAATGAGCAGATTTAATTCTGGATCAGGTAAGAGTGAATCCTTGAGAGTGATTGATTCAATTTACCCTCTGTTTATTGTAAGGGTAATCTGATTTCACTCAGAAGCTGGATATTAAAGATTTCTTATTTAGTAGCTTATGTCTTTCTGTTTTATCGATTGTTATCGATTGTCCACATTTCGCGCGCGACACACTTTACGTTGTCATGAATGACACCATAACTTTCGGTCATCCTATCTTCACAGACTGACATGAACAGCTTTACGAAGAATCATATGCGTCTAATTAGTAGCAGTAATGGAGTGCTGTGTAGATCGGTCAAAAACTGCTCCAAACACGAGATTTATTTCTAATAAATAGTTTGTTATTTCTTCATAAATTATTTGTAATGAATATTACTGTAATATATATTCTTAAAATATATGGAATTTTAATATGTTTCTTTTTGCAACTTTTCAGTGTTATAAAATTGTGTGAATAATTCGAAAGCCAATATTAATAATGTATAAAAAATTGATGACAAAGAGATTTCTAATTATTAGAAGTTGACATTAAAATAAATTCACTCGATTTAAATTTCCCGCCCGCAGGGTCGTCTCTTGTTGTATCTACTCTTTGGAGAAAAGAGTATAGTTTGGACAGGAAGGCATTTGGAACCAGTAGTACTATTTTTTACTGCTAGGAACATAGTGCTATCAGTGGTAGAGGCACGCAATAAGTGAGAAACCGTGTCGATGTCTCGCGATTGCGGAACAGTAACGAAAAAGAACAGACACATTTCCGAGACACGTCTTTGAATATTTTCTTGTCCGTACAATCTAGCAGTGTGCACTGTATACGCTGCGTGTACAAAGAGAGCAGGCTACTGCGAGAAATTAGAACAAAAAAAAATAGCAAAATAATTTTAATAATTTTATGAACGTTTTCAGGAAACAAGCCGTAAAGTTCCAAGCTTATTTTATGTAACATATGTAACTTTTATGTAACTTTTTCGGCACTTATGGATTGAAAGATTTCTTCAATGGTGGTACATTATCGAAATTTTCTCATGAGAAATAGTTGTTACTAAAAAATAATTTTTAGCGAACGCTTACTATCTGCAATGCAAAAATTTGATGGAAAAGTTTATTTATTATTTTGAAAACATATTTTAGATTTCTTTAACGCATTTAATGTATTCTTTCAAGCTGTGCAAACATTTTTTGAAAGTGTAAATGTTAATTTAAATTTTTTAAAATACGATCAATTACAAATTTTTATGATATATATTTAGGTGCAGAATGTGAAAAATATTTTAATAAATTAATTGTAGAAGGATACGTAGATATTGAATATACTTGTTGAAACTGTTTACAATTTTATGCTCAAGATTTTTGATCAATAAATAACCTGTTTTTATCGGAATTGAGTGCTTTTTAGTCAGAGATAGCATATACGGTCAGCAATGAAAAACTATTCCAGTCATCGAATTTTGTCGCAGTAGCGCATTTTATTTGATAGTTCTATGCTTTTATAATAAATCTGAAATCACATGTAAGCTGTCCATATTTTCTGTAAAAATAATCGCTTACTTCTATTACATGATGTTCTATCTCGAATTGAAAAATATGTGTGCCTGTTAGGCTATTTAAAACTAAATGTAGTCATGAAATAAATAATAAAATTTTATTCGAAAATGTTATTTATTTTCTTTTTTTAGTTGAAATCAATATCCTCAGAGTCTTCAGTAACGTCTACTTAATTTACTATAGAACATTTACAATTTAAATAGGAACTGAATGCAATAAAGGGTTGATATATAAAAAAATAACATAACATTAAAGTATGAAGAAGCGATATGAACCGTAGACAATTTAAAAGCAAAAAAATTGTGATAATTGAGGCCAAAACCAGTAAAGTTACCCTATCATTTATTTTTGTAGGATAAACAATATGGCCGACTAGTCGAATTTTGTCGACGTTGCTGAAATAATTAATAGTTTTACTTTACAAGTTATTTCTACAGCGGGTTCATAATAAATCATACAAGCATCATTGACTTCAGGATTAACAAACTTCAAACTGAATTTTCAATTTCCTTTATTCAATACAAAAGTTTTAACAAGGAAGGGAAATGACATAATTGAAATGAAATCTAGTAAACAATATAATTACTAAATGGGTATTTGTTATTCGACTTTTTCTTAATTACTACGCATGAATACTAAAAATAATAATTTTAGTACCTTTTACTTCTATTTAAGCGTATCAAGTTTTATATTTAAACTATACAGCTAAAGCTATAATTAATTATAAGATAGTTCGTATTTGTGCTCGTTATTGATAATGTTTTCGTTTCAAATTCCTATCCTTATTGCTATCACTAGCCTCTAGTGGTCGTTTATTTCGTTATATTTTTACAGTACAAAGTTTATTCAATGTACGATTTTTTTCGAATTTATAGAATATTATAAATTCAAAAATTTATTATGCTATATTGGATTCGATAAATTTTGCATTGTTTGTTTATGTGATGTACAATACTTTAGTTTTTCGGTTTCTCATAACAAGCATAAATAAATATTTAAAAATGGTTAATCTGTAAATTGATATTAGCTATTGCTCATAATTATTCGAACAAAGCTTTTTAATTACATACTAAGGTGAAGTGGGGTAAGTGCAGACCGGTTTTTGGTTTACTGGTTTACTGGAGGTAAAGTTGGTATTTAAACGTAAGTATTTTCAGTCTGCTATGTAAATATTTAACGCTGTCGATATCGAACGCTTTGCACAATTACTACTATTTTATTAATATTAACTAGGATCTTAATTTTCCTTGTACATTTTGATTTTGATAGGAAATTGTTTAAAATGTCAACTACTCTGCACTTTCCCCGAAAATGGGATAAGAGCGTAACTTGAAGTTAAATACTTTGAAACTTTATTTCATGTGCAATAGGGCAAGAGCCGAATTATTAACAAATCTGCTATAAAATGCTTTTTACTGCATTATGCATGTTCTCTATACTGCAAACAAGTACTGTTAGTTGAAATATAAAAGGGGATATAGTGAAACAAACATACTAAATGGAGAAATTTCACTCATATTGTAACAAAAATAGCCTGTATACGCACTTATCCCACTTCACCTTATATTTATTTTTTGAATTATATAAAATTTTATACTTAATATATGACCTTATACAGATGCTTTGATTAAAATAAAATTTAAATTATATTATTTGTCCGTAATAATGACTAGAGAACGTATTATGATGTATTTTGTTAAACTGAATATAAATTTATATAAACATTTTCATACAATGGATTTCCGCCATATGACCATTATTTATTATAACTGATTAAGTTTTCTTTTTTCATTATGAATTGTACATGGTTCTTAACGCAAATGGTATAATTTTCTTTAGTATTTATTTTTTATTATTAATTTACCCTTTCGTATTCTTTATTTTACAGCTCAGCAGTCAATTAATGTGTTCATACACATTGTTGGAAAATCGTGTACTTATCACCATATTACTTGTTTTGGTCAATAAATAACTATTGAAGCGTGTGTACGTACATACTTATTAGGTACAGAATTTTCTTTCACAATTTTACAATAAAAACATTAAACGAACTTCCATTCATCAAATTAAAAGAAACTAAATGGTTAACACGTTTACAAATTATTTATAATTTGTATATAAAATTTGAAATTTAACGTTTTGTTGGATATCAATCGTTTTTGATTCTTTCAATCCATTCTTCATGAAAAATATTAATTTTCATATAATATCTGGTTTTATTTTAATCCATCCTGTTTGTGGTACATCTTTTAGTTATGTTTTGTTAGCTATCTCATATTTTCGTATATGTTTGTCTAATTCATTACACACATGTTCAATTAAAACTGTGATAGGTTCCGTAAAATGTTTGGCAAGTTGCATAAGATTTATAAATGGACCACTATGGCTGCATGTTTTGGATCACTGTTATATTGAAAATAAAATTTCAGACACAAATTTAATTTGACAGCAGACTCTTTCATATTTCTTTTTAAATGAATCCGCAGCTCTTTCATGTTTCTTCTAAGAATATTTAAAAATCCCACTTTTTTTTGTATTTTCAATGAATTATAATTTCTTGAATTTATTGTTGTATTTTTACCATTCATTTCTACTTTGCAAGGATAATTCGATTATGATCTAAGGTAATCCAGATATATATACTTGGTACATAATAAATATTTGTGGATTTTTATCTTCAATAGTAGTTTGTAGACCAAAATGATTGTAAAATGACAGTGAGCTTACAATTCTGTGTATGTAGCTACTGTGTACAAGAAAATATATACATGAAAAAATTAATTATCTACAAAACGAACCACGTTACATGATACAGTTAATTTTGGTTAATTTGCAATGTGGAAAATTATGATTTTCCGAAAATTAAGAATAGTATAAAAACACGGTCGAGCGGAGTCAGCGTTCAGAATTTTCTACCTCACAGCCTCGTTCATGATAATATAATGAAAATCCACTGTAAGTTACGAAAAAATGACAAATACATAAATATAATTATAAATAAAAAATTTTCGTTTAATTTAATGCTAACATAATTTTGGTATGTTTCGAAACTTGCTATTCGAGAATAGTAAAGTACTGTACTTTAAATCTTTTTAAATAGTACTTTCGTTGCATAATTATTGTAGAAGATACTAAAGTTTTATAAGAGTAAAACTGTAGATAATATCATGAAGTACATTTTATTAATTTTTATTTGCCGGAACGAAACTACTAAATTATTTCAGAAGACTGCTTTGGATTTACTGTTAGTAAAAATTCCTAAGATAGACTTTAAGTTAATATATTTGTACTGTAAAATGCTATCAATCGATGAGCAAATCTTTTTTCTTGATATATATTTTTAAAATACAATCCAGCGGACTTTGTCAGATTTGAAAATCTTAGATTTTTATTGTACGGTGCAATATCAAAAGTTTAGACGCACCATTTCCTTTCATTCAAATTGAATCCCTGATATTCGATCAATTCTTTCTTTCATGACGAAATTACATTGGAAAATTATAATTACCACTGAAAATATATAAATTCAGCATCATGGATACAAATTTTTACGGCAGAAGAGGAAAATGACCGTATAAGAGTAGACATAGTGTTTAGATTAAGTCTGTAAGCCAAATTCGAATATTTGTTCGAATTTTTACAGCTCTGTTTTAGGCACATTTTACAAAAAACTTGTAGGCATATGTTATGTATAATATAACATAATATAATATAACTTACACATTATACATATAATATACGTAACATGTATATACATTTTTAACAAAATTTTCCGCTTTCATCGTAAAAATTCCAATTTAAATATTATAGTTTCCATTATAATTTCTCAAAGAGTTTTAATCATATGACAGTAGAAATTAGTCGGAGATTCATCACGGTTTATTGACAAATCAATAATGTTTGATTTAAAAAATAGAGTATGTCAAAACTGTTGACTTACACCGTACTAAATATTTATTTTTAAATCGATCTAACGAATGTGCATTAAAAGAACTGCAAATTTGACGCGAAATAAAATAATAAATAATATTAAATAAATTATAATTCTTATGATTTGTTTCCAATGCTTTCATCTACTGATACCATTTTGTAATAAGATTCCAGTAAATTTGCTTGCATTTTAATATTTCCTAGATTTTCATAATTTCTTTGTACTCTAAAATATTTACACGGAAGCAGCAACTTCCTGTTCCATTTCGTGTAGCATATTGTATAACCGAGTTTTTAAATTATCCGACACTGCGGCACGTGGTAGATGTTCGATATCACCGGCTGGATTTGCGCATTGCCGTAAAAGTACTGCCAATGTGCTGGTGGTGTGCTCTGACATAAGTAGTCCAGGAATTATGATAGTCCCCGAAAGAGTCCAGCCGAGGAATATTTTTTCGCATACAATCTGAAATACCAGAGATATTGATTAAACTACTGAGTATATGAACAGAGTAACGTTTACTTTAATCCATTAATCATGCTGTTAATTACTCGATGGTTATATGTTTTACTTAAAACAAATAATTTTGTTTTAGAATTATGTAAACAAATTCATTATGTTTTAAGTAGAATTATGTAAACAAATTCATTACGTTTAAGTAGAATTATGTAAACAAATTCATTACGTTTAAGTAGAATTATGTGAACAAATTAATTCTTGAATAGCCGATCTAAATTCATTATAATTGCCTCAGAGAAGAAGGATATATGTAACTGTGAACCATAAGATTTTCATCGATCCATATAGTAGTACACTTATTCGAAACGTCGAAAGTTGTTGGCGCGAAACAAGAACCAATATTCCACGATATAGGATGTGGAAAGAGTACCATATCGGATACGTTACTGAATTTTTGTTTCAACGGAAATACGATTTCAACTCTTAGTTCAATATTTCAATGCTTCAAAAAATAGTTACACTTTTTTATATAATAGCATACATTTTAATAAATTTTAAGTTTACTGAAATTATAGAAATTTTGCATATCGCTTTCATCAAACCAATTTTCGAAATGAATACATATTTTATCTTAACGATAAAATATTTTCGTTGTCTATCTAATATCACGGAAATAGAATTTGTTTACTTTTTACAAATTATTTCGAATTTGAAATATGAAAATTTTCCTTAAACTTGTTACATCTACCGAACCGATTACCTGTAAATTATTATTGGCGACCGGCGACTCGCAGCGCTTGTTCTTGGAACAAAACGACCGGCAATCGAAGAAGTCGCAGTCCTCGTGTTTCTCGCAGCTCTTCCTGTCTGCCGTAATACGGTTGATAATAGTTCTAGGAAACACGGCATCCAGGTCGAGGAATTTCAGTTTCTGTCCGCCAAGGGGCAGGCCAAAATGGTTTATCTTCACGTCGCATAAATGAATCGGCTCAGGAAAGTTAGTATCGAGTTCCTCGAGCAAATCAAGGATCATGACGGCGAGCTTTAACCGTTTCGCCCATTCCGGTTTCGAATCGGACAATGCTAGTACCGTTGTGGGTGTTTCTATAGGCCTGACATATTCGACTGCGTAAAACGTTCCGCATGTGCCAATCAGTTGAGGAAAAATGTCCCTGTCTTCGTAGAGGATGCTCATCAGATACTCGTTCTCCTGCAACAACGGCCATAAGTTTTCCATCTCGAGCTGTCGCCTTGTGGTCTCAGTCTCGACGCGATGCGTGCGAAGTCGCATTAGCCTCTCCAACTGATGTTGCGACAATGTCACGTTCAACTTGCTAACAACTAGATCTTTGATCATAGTACTGAAGTCCGTTTCAGACGGGAAGTGCTTCATGCCGGACACGTCCGTCCAGAACAGTGACTCGAACTGGTCCGACGGGGCCTTCGTTCTGAAATCGAATATGTGAGAATATTATTGCAAATTCTTCTAGTTTAATTGATAGTAACAAATAATTCTTAGGGTGCTTTGATTTTGGAACAGTGAAATGCTTCTGTTACAGTAGCCACATTTTAGTACCTTGAGTGTCACTCATAATCATGGAGAAAATTAGTAGTGTTTTCAATAAATTTAGTAAGTAATTTTTATGATATTTTATTTGTTAGGCAAGCTTTCATACATTATATGAATAACAGTATTTACAATTTACAGTGTATTACTGTAAATCTGATCTTCGTTTGTTAATCTTTATATCTTAAATCTCTAAATGTACATTGCAACATAACAACATAATATTTATATTTATTGAATATTTAGAAGAAATGTTGCGATATGGCAGCACTAAAGTAGAAAATGTTAAGTGTAATATTTTCAATTATTTAATGTAAGTGTAGACAGCGCAAATAGCAAATGTCTATGTCATTCATATGTTTTCGTTATTTAACATCAATGGCAGTGGTCTACATGTTCAAAGTTTCTACGAACTCAGCTTAAAATAAACGAAATAGTAATTTTTGAATGTTTAGACATAAAGAGGAGTTTATGACATTCATCGAATTTTTCAGCTTAATAAAATAAGGATGCAAACTTTACATAGCAATCAGCAAGATTTCCATAGTTCAGTAGTATCTCTTTTTGAATAATTTGTAAAAACAAATTTTGTTTATTGTCGCAAAGATGTAAAAATAAAAAAGAAGATGTAAAGATATACCTTTAAAGATGTACTCATATGTTGTACCTTATATGATTTACCTTCAAGATAAAGTATATATTCGTTTCAAAAATTAATTTAAAAATATGTGATTTTAAGAAAAAGATATGCAAAATATCTACATATACTATTAATATAATATTTCATTTACAAGGTATAAAACTATTTACTTCGCCTTTACATGCAACGTGTATTTCAAATTACTCAAAAATTCCTCTTGCTTGTGGTTGTAATTGGAGCGTGTAAGTTTGGTATACCTGCTCCATTTCAAGTTTGCTTTATACTGTTTTTAATCTGCAAAATTGTAGCATACTGTTTTGCATTCGAGTACACGCTACAAGCCAGAATTTCCTAAAGGTTTTTAATTGGGTTTGGGTCAAGAGATTTGGCAGGCCGCTGTATTAACTGAGCATATTTCGTTTGGAACCATTCTTTTGTATATCTTGAACAATGGACTGTCTTCTTGAAATATCTACTCTTAAAAATCTGATTCTTCCCTGAATGTTTCTCCAATATTTCCGTGTACCTTCCAGAATTAATTTTCTTTCATTTGCAACATATTGCTATCTACCAGCTAAACGCAGCTTAAATCTTTTCAATGTAAAAATTTTGAATCATAGCGACATTTTAATTTGTGGTCAAATCGTTGAAACTGAATGGCTTATCCAGATTAAACTTTTTTTCGTTTGAAAAAATTTTGTTTCATTTGAAAGAGTTACGTGTTTCCATTCTTGTCACCGTATTCGACGCTATGTGAACGTAAGTCTTGCTTCTGTATGGTGAAGCGTCAAAGGTGACTTCAACAGTGTTGTCTACGTAAAAACTTTACTACTTCGTAAATGTTGCACTTTGTATGCTTTTTTGTAACAGAGAGATTTAAATTTTCGCTGTCACTTTTCACATTGCAGCTCGAAAAATTAACGATATATCTCTTTGGGTGAATTTTTTATTTGGGGATGTTTTTGTTCATACAAATCATCTAACAGAATAGTATTATTAAATAAGTGGTGTGATTTTTGTAATTTTAGAATTATTTCTCTGGTGGATGGTCTTGGTTCTTTATAAGCAGTTCTTTTAATTTTTCCTTATATAGTAATTTACTTTTTAACATATGTAAAATAAACTAAATTAACCATAAAAATACATCCTAACACGTAACAACGAAACAAAATCACTATTTTTTTCGTATATCAGATAACACATGCTTATGCAGGTGGATGAGAGAAAGAAAGGTGTCGAAACTTTAATTATTTCGTTTAAATTTGCAACGTCAAATATTAAAATCATAATAGAAATATAGTACAAAATTCAAAGATACCAATAAAAAAATATTGAATAGAAATAGAAATTGAACATTCCGATATCGTATTCGGGAAATTAAAAATTTAATTAATTAAAGTTTAGTGAACTTAATTAAGTTTATAAGTGAACTATGCAAATTTTGCTGACTGTATAAGCCTATGAATACGGATACGTTTGTACATATTAAAAATTTGTTAACTCCTAACTTTTAACATCGGGGTCGACTCTGGTGACCAAACACCCTGAGTATGATTTTTAGCGACTCTAGTGAAAAATTAATAAGTTCCAGCGATCTTTGTTTACCTTATGTTGTTTTTATTACAAGAGAAAAGGTACTAGAAAAAAATGCGATGTCATTTTATCTGAATTTTGAAGTCAAGAAGCAATATTTTGTTATAATTTTTTTTCTAAAATATTCTTTGTACAATTCTTCAATGCGGTAAAGAGCGTGGTTTACAATTTTACCCTTAAAACTTCACGAGGAGAAACACACAAATTTTTATAGAAGAAATTTTTTCTCGACCTATTTTTCCAGAAGAACACTCTTTACATTGAAGAAATATACAAAGAATATTTTGGAAAAGAAATCATGACAAAATATTGTTTTTTGCTTTCAAAAGCTTGGCAAAATTTTTTTCACATTTTTGGAAATCAAATATTTACTGTTCTTGTCTCTGCTACATCTATGCGGTATATTGGTTGTGTAACGCGTTTGATTAAGCTACGCGAAAAATAAGTTGCTCGCGTTAATATGTTCGCGTCGCGGGCGAGTTGACCTTTAACAGTAAATTAAAGATGATGTACTTTGACAACGATATTTATAACGTAAATTATCATTTTTATCAGTGTTCCTTATAATTTTTTAACTTGACTGTCGTGATATAACAATCGAAAGGGTCAAGTGGATTCTTTAACGTAAATTACTTCCTTTGTCATATTTACCAGTGTCATTTCTTTAACTTTTGAACTTGACTGTCGTGATATAACAACCTAAAAGGTCAAGTGAAGTAGATTAGTGACTTCGTGCGGCGAAACTGAGAAAGCCCGGTCAAGAGTTGGCGATCCTTATCTCTCATTTGCGAAACAACGTATAGAAGAAAAGGATAGCTCATCATTGTCCGGAGTTATTTAGTTCGCCGCATGAGGGACCTAAAGTCAATTCGCAGTTCTTCACTTTACTCGACCCTTTATTTGCTGACCATTCGTTTGTTAGGGCTGTAAACCAAATTCGAATATTCGGTTATTCGAATATCAACGAAATTCAATTCTGAAGTTTGATAATTTTGAGTTCTAATATTCGGATGAAAAATTCTAATATTCGAAATATTTGAATTTTTATAGCATTGTTATTAATTTTGAAAACAATTTTTCGTACAATATATATTTTCTCTATCCAATGAAACATCAGATCAATTCATAGAGTAGCTTTTCTTGAATAAATTTTAGAAGAAAACGTCTGTCCTTACTGAATGTCACAGGCGACGCTCGCTGAAATGAAAAGACGGATAAATGAATACGATAATACGAAAACATGTAAAAGATGTAAACCTTGAAGCCTTGAACATGAGTCGAGTTGTCTCCCAGTGGGCAGAAAAGACAGCTTCTTTTCCTGCATGGAGTGTTTCGCAGGCGAGCGAGTGAATTCCTCTTTCTGCGCACAATGGTTCGCACAAAATTCCTAATGCAGTCCCTTTTCTGTGCGTGCTACACTGAAATGAAAATTGTGATCAGATACTGTAACGTTATAATCAGATGTAATGGAAATAATAAAAAATCGTATTAATTATTCTTTTTTTGTCATTTTTATTCCTTCTGTAATATATTGGACACTTTTTCATTATTTGGTATTATATGTAAAATGTTTTAATTTTTGTCTGATTTATCCATTTCGGTAAAAATAGTCGGAACTTTTTGAGTAATAAGTATGAATATTTTATTTTGCGTTTTAACTAAATTAGTCATTTATTTTGAAAACGGCCTATATTCAGGTTATGTACACTATTTTTTTTTTTAATAAAAATACACAAATCGTTTATTTGTATAGTGTATTTAATTATTTAAATGATAAGCAGGAAATAAAGTAAGTTAACTCTGAGGTCATAAAAATATTTGAACAGTAGGTGCGTATTTCACAAGTTTCTGAATTATTGAGTATTCACATGTTCAATGCATAGGTCACGTAAAGAGAATATCAAAGATCGAGTTTTTGTTAGTTTTATTTAAAGTTCGTGTATAACAGGATTATTACGTCGCAACATCTTCGATAAGAAAATCCCAACTAAAGCCGGGCTCAAGGAAATGGAATCTCGGTCATCTTACAGCAATACATTAATCCAAATCATTTCGTACTTCCTTACCTTCGTCTTTTTACATTTTCCAATCAGAACCATAAACTAAAAATTGTTTAAGCTTTATTCTTTGACGTTTCTGAATTATAACTTATTTCTATACAATTTTCTTTTTCTAATTTCTCGTTATCAATTCTTTCATCCCCCAGTTTATCTCATTCTGATTTATTCTCACTAAAATAAATTTTTACTTGGCAGCAGGTGCCAGTCTATTTTCTGATTGCATACTAAAAATACATTCGATATACAATTTTTATGATATTTCAATTGTAAAAGAAGAAATCAAGTTAATAATACTGTCCCTTTAATTTACTATTTAACTTTTCTATGATTAAGAAATAAAAGATGAAACATGTTAGTGTGATTTACTGAATATCTTTGTGTCACAGTAAAATTATTTTCTTTCAAATAGATTTTGCAAAATTTTATTATAGCCATTTACTACATTCACTCTAGTAGTTTGTATATACTTTTAAATATCAGAATATAAATAACAGTATATTGTTCAAAATGATTCATTATTTGTATACATAAAAAGCATTAAATTTTATTAAATCTTTGGATTTGAATTCCGTAAATAAGTAAATATCATAGACAGGAATGCACTATTGTTATTAATAATCGGTTAAATGATTATAATTAAGAATATAAAAAAAATTAGTACAATCGAAAGATTTGTGTTGAACAGAACACAGTAGGTAAATAAATTGTATAAATGTTGCAGTGTCAAATATTGCAATTTTTTTAATTTTCTGAATGTTTCGTTTCGTGAACAAATATGTACTATAATACACAAAAACTGATCACTCGATTAAAATAAAACAGAAAACTTTATATTACAAACAGAGTAATAATGATATAAAAAGCTAAAGATGAAACGAATTTCTCAAAGTAATGTGATCGAAAAATGTTGTTGACATAAGTTCTTAAAATAACATCATACCATACAAAATCATCACTTCAAAGGAAAAACTCTAAAGTTTGAAATTTTATAAAACTTCATATTTAAGTTTGAAAAATTTAAAAATTCGGCACAAACTCAAAATCCATAATATAATATAAAATCAATTGTAATATATTCCACAAATGGATTATCTCTTAAATCCTACTTGTTCCTTGCAGATCGAGGATAACTTAAATCAAACACTTTTTTCTAACTTCGCAAGTATTTCAAAATCTTAGACAAAAATCATTCTGGTTCCCTGAAGAAGTTGTATTAATTCATATATAGTCAAATCAAATATACAGTCCCTGACCATCGAATTAGGACCACGTACGCAAATTTCACTTTTATGGCTATAACATTATGTCATGTATGGAAAATTATCTTAGGTTATGCAAAATTATTACTAAATACGTTGATAACGACATATACATAGCAATTTGTTACTATTGTGATAATAAATTGTGTGCGTGATGAGCGATTAAGGGCCGTGCAAGCGTTTACGTTAGACTCGAGTATCGATACCACGTTAGGTGAAATTTGAATGCTATAGAAAATGTCTGCCCACTCAAAAGGCTAGTTTAAAACTCTCTAACCACATTAGCTGAGTTGAAAAGAATTATACATATTTGGGAAAATAATGAAGATATAAAGCATATGATCAATGTATACAGAGCATGTTGAGTACAAGCTGTGACTAAAGCAAAGGGTGGAAATACAAGATATTTACATGTGTTAATAATGTTATGCACAGTAGTAGTTATGTTATTAACTAATAAATATCATTATAATTCAAACAGGCCTTTTCGAGGGCCAGGGACTATAGAATAAAGCCATTAGCTGTAATCTCTCTTAACGTTCTTTAGATCGTAGAAAAGAATATACGAGCTCAAGTTGAATATAATATTTGGACGAGATAGAAGATGATTGATGGTCATGTACACAAATAGCAGATTAGTTATGATACGACGCTATTCAAGTGTAAGTAAATTGAAATGCGATTGTGCTGATTCATATTTATGACAATAAGAGGAATGCGCACAACTATGGACAGAGATTAATCTAAGAAATTTATGTTGCACTTTCTCTGCTGAAGCTATGCGGTATTTATAACGAGACCAGATTATTAACCTATATTCCAATTTAGGTGCAGTAAAGGACAGTAGGAGAGTAAGAGACATATCAATGCTTTAACACGAACATTGTGGTTGTGATTCGTAGGATAGGGAATCTGAGAAAAGGAAAAAGAAAATGTCCTAAGAAGTAAATCTTCAAATGAGTCCTGGTAATTAATAGTTGAATAGAAATTTTGATATTAATAATATTTAAATTTCATTATGAACCTTGAATAAAATATAATAGCAAAATGTATAATATTAACTTTGCGTAAGTATAATTATAAGTTTCTATAATTCAATATTTACACAATGGAAAAATATTCTTCTACAATGCACCAAATTTTAACATTTTAGAACGGGAGCAAATGTGAGACCAACATTTAACAAATAACTTTTGTTAAAATTGTAATCAATGTTACACAATTTTAAATAACAAAGTTAATTTTCATTTTTTACATAATAGAGAATTCAAATTAATCTTGTATAATTTAATTTATTGACATTATGGAACTGCAGCACCCTCTATTTTCTTCTACCAATATTATCGCTAACATAATAAGTAATAAATGTTTGATTTTGTTCTTTCTGGACTTTATAAAGTTTCTAAATAAATTTCTTTTACACGTATTTGTTTTCTTTTAAAACAAAGGCTAAAAGTTTTCTGGAGCAGCACCCCTTAATTTTCGCTACGAGCCGCCACTACAAATGTTGCTATAATAAGGTTGCATTTGCCACACTCTAGCGCGACAAATTTTCAGGTCGTTGGCATAATGTACAAACTCATTGTACAGAAATACATCAGAGAAGTCATTTATAAAAGAGATATAACACGACGGACCTAGCTGAAACTTTGAAGAACTTCACAAAGAACAGCAATTTCCTTAGAGAGGCAATCATTAAATTTCACAGTTCGGATCCTGTCGTAAAGGTAACTAGGAAGTCAATCAAGAAAAGTTCAATGGAGTTTGATTACATGAAGTTTGGATATAAAAATGGAGCGATCGATAGATTCAAAAGTTTGATTTGGTTCAATGAAAACAGCGACGAAAGTATGCAATAATTCTTCGTTATTGAGAAAGCAAGGAATGTTCAAATTCAGGATTTATGATTATGATTATGAAAATGTATTAATGTTTGTGTGGGTGCATTGTAATAATTGTGTACAGCACATTAATTTATCATCGTATTTTGATTACGTCAGAAACTTCGTCAATTAGTACCTTTAACAATAATTTTTATCATTCAGTGAATCATTAAAAGTATATATACTTTTTTAATAAATTACCTAATTAACGAAGTTTCTCTTTCTATAAAAAGTTTTTCGTTTTAGCAAATCGACCTGAGTCATTTTTTCTCTATTCCCCGTATTATTTCATTCTATTTTTCTATTTTTTTACATTAAATTCAGAAATTCACAAAGTATGATATTTCCAAATCCGTAAATTCCCAAAACCTCAAATATTCAAATGTCTAAATCTCCGAGACTCTAAAATTCATAAAGTTTTAAATTCACCAAGTCTCCAATTCTCAAATCTTCAAATTCTCAATTTTGCACAATACCAAAATCCTAAACTTGCAAAATCCCCAATTTCTAAACATTTCTTCCGAGGAAGCCTTTGTTCTTGACTGTATACATTGCAAACAACATGATTCCCTACCTAGGAAACACAAAGGAAGTGGCGCTAAACATACTGCTCAACCACCCCACTGAACAGAAGGTTGACATCGTTCTGTGTTAACGGCGCCTATCATACCGGGGCCAACTGTATCGTATATTCGCGGTATCCTAGAGCGAAAAAGGAAGAGCGGTCGAGCGGTACTTTTCGTGGCACTTGCTTTGTGCCTTTCAGAGAATCATTCTGGTATTACTACTTACTACTACTGCAACAATAGTACCTAGTACTAGAAGCTTCACCATCTTAACAAAAGGAACCAGGTTTAAATAGGTAGCGCATCATATATTTTGAGATTAGATATTCTTTATTTCAAAAGGTTCTCCTACTACAATTCCTGGCCATCGAATTAGGATCACTATACATTTTCAGTATTTTTCATGTTTTATATAAAATTAAAAAGTCTATTCAAATTTTAATGATATTTATTAGCTATTAACATAACCACTACCGTACATAACATTATTAACACATGTAAATATCTTGTATTTCCACCCTTCGCTTTAGCTTGTACTCAACATGCTCTGTATACATTGATCATATGCTTTATATCTTCATTATTTTCCCAAATATGTATAATTCTTTTCAACTCAGCTAATGTGGTTAGAGAGTTTTAAACTAGCCTTTTGAGTGGGCAGACATTTTCTATAGCATTCAAATTTCACCTAACGTGGTATCGATACTCGAGTCTAACGTAAACGCTTGCACGGCCCTTAATCGCTCATCACGCACACAATTTATTATCACGATAGTAACAAATTGCTATGTATATATCGTTATCAACGTATTTAGTAATAATTTTGTATAACCTAAGATAATTTTTCGTACATGACATAAAGTTATAACCATAAAAGTGAAATTTTCGTACGTGGTCCTAATTCGATGGTCAGGGACTGTATATTTGATTTGACTATATATGAATTAATACAACTTCTTCAGGAAACCAGAATGATTTTTGTCTAAGATTTTGAAATACTTGCGAAGTTAGAAAAAAGTGTTTGATTTAAGTTATCCTCGATCTGCAAGGAACAAGTAGGATTTAAGAGATAATCCATTTGTGGAATATATTACAATTGATTCTATATTATATTATGGATTTTGAGTTTGTGCCGAATTTTAAAATTTTTCAAATTTAAGTATGAAATTTTATAAAATTTCAAACCCTAGAGTTTTTCCTTTGAAGTGATGATTTTGTATGGTATGATGTTATTTTAAGAATTTATGTCAACAACATTTTTCGATCACATTACTTTGAAAAATTCGTTTCATCTTTAACTTTTTATATCATTATTACTTTCGCTGTCTGTTTGTAATATAAAGTTTTCTGTTTTATTTTAATCGAGTGATCAGTTTTTGTGTATTATAGTACATATTTGTTCACGAAACGAAACATTCAGAAAATTAAAAAAATTGCAATATTTGACACTGCAACATTTGTACAATTTATTTACCTACTGTGTTCTATTCAACAAAAATCTTTCGATTGTACTAATTTTTTTTATATTCTTAATTACAATCATTTAACCGCGATTATTAATAACAATAGTGCATTCCCGTCTATAATATTTACTTAGTTACAGAATTCAAATCCAAAGATTTAATAAAATTTAATGCTTTGTATGTATACAAATAATGAATCATTTTGAACAATATACTGTTATTTATATTCTGATATTTAAAAGTATATACAAACTACTAGAGTGAATGTAGTAAATGGCTATAATAAAATTTTGCAAAATCTATTTGAAAGAAAATAATTTTACTGTGACACAAAGATGTTCAGTAAATCACAATAGCATATTTCATCTTTTATTTCTTAATCATAGAAAATTTAAATAGTAAATTAAAGGGACAATATTATCTTCATTGACAGTTAAATGAAATTACAGAATCAAAAAGCTTCAGGAAATGAGATTGGAGTTCTCTCATTGCACCCTCTTCTGAAAAGTAGGTTAAACAGGGAAAGAAGGCCGCGTTAATTGGGAGAAAAGCATTTCCGGGATGGATGTCGTAGAATTTTTACATTCAATCTGTGGCTGTTCGACTATCATCAAAATGAGAGTAATAAAAACTTATTATTCTCCGTTGCGTGAATTATACGTAATTATACAAAATGAGAGGGACTTTACATGAAAAATTACGGCAAAAATATACAATAAAATCTTTTCATATATCGCTTCATTTTCGATAAAACTAAGTTTGAGAGCATTGAAGTATTTATAAAAACAATTTGTTCACGGTATATACAATACAATAACTTATTATGATAAATACGACATTTCTTCATTACTTTGAAAATTAATTAATGTTATTAAATAAATAAATTTAATCATTAACTACTAAAGTTCGTTATCAGTAGTTCTTCGCTCATTATTAATGAAAACACCGTGTATTACACGTATATTCGTATCTACGTATTAACTTATGTCGCCGTATATGTATTTTTAAAAATGATATATTATGTTTTATTTGTAAGAAGAAAAATAATATCGTGTTTGAATGTTTTTAAAAGTACTGAATTATTTCAGTTAGTCTCATATACAGAGACGCACACTTCCGTGCATGTGCACACAGTATACACGCGCGCATGCGCACACAGACGTGTACTCGCGCGTGTGCGCGCTAAATAGTTACTAATAGTTTATTTTTCCAATAAAAATAACAGTAAATATTTAATAAATTACATCAATGTGTACTCACAACAATATCTTTACCTTCGTTCCCATAAATAATTTTTTATTGTCTTAACATTTTTCTTTATGACATTCTTTTTATATTACATTCTTCGTTAACAAAATAGAATAGATAGGATAGCATTATTAGGAGAGCGCAAATTTGTAAGTTTATTACAGGTACTTAAGAGTTCAATTATTGTTGAAATATTATTTGTACTTCCAATTTAAAATCTCAAACCAAAAAGCGTAATCAGAATCTTAATTCGAAAGTCTCACTTAGAGAAAATAAAATCAATTTCAGATTCTTGTACTCTAATATTAACTCTGTCCTTAATTTATTTTTGTAATTAATAAATATTTTAAATCTTATTTATAACACAAAATTGCCATATTTATACATTTTATTGTGAAAATAAAAATATTTTATTTATTGGAATTTTAATTCTTACTTAAAATACTAATATTAATCCAAATATTATTTTAAATAGTGTAGTATTATTCATAATTAAAAATACTATTTTAAATTGTAAAAAAACAGTTAACGAGAATAGTATTTCAAATGGTTTTTTGTAAATTAGTTAATTCTGTGTGTAATTCATTTGCTTTGTATGTTTAATACATGCCTAAATCCGCTCGTAACAGACTATACCACCCAATGTTTTTAATTGACTTGATTGCCATGATAAGAGAATTTCTTGGGTAAAGGCGGCCTTTATAATACGAATGTGCCGTTACACACTATAACGCCTAAACTCCATATTTTACTTCGATTACATCTGTTATCAGCGAAAAAATTACAAGAATTATAAATGGTTTCTTGTGATTTAAGGCTACTAGAAATAAAACATGCCAAGATAAAGAAAAGTAAACATGTTAAGTTTGTAGGGTAAGTAAACTTAATTTAGAACACCGTAAATAAGCATCAAAATTAACTAGTAATAAATACAAAATATTTTTAAATAAAAGACCACTATTTTAAAATTTGAACTGAATAAGTGTTTGTGGTGTTTAAACATTTAGATATTAAATAATGATATTGTTTAGTAAAAGTAAGTTACTTAGCACAAATATCAATAAAAGTATATTTATTTATTTTTGAGTGTCTGAAGGTATTAAATTTAAATTTACTTTCTTCTCTGGTTAATTATTAGTTTTACAGTAAAATACGTATGTAGACAATGTGAAACATGTTCAACGTGAAATACAATATTTTCTGCGAATATTACATTATTATTATATAGTGTTAAATTTTTACCATCAAGGTACATTACAGTGACAATAATGAAGAAAAATGGGTCTAATGTCTTCATATAATGAATTCAACATGTAGAGGATGAATATAATAACGTCATATACAATAAGCCAGAAAAACAGTATAAGATATTTATTTGTTTGCCTGTTTTATTTAAATATATATTTACTTTTCATGATAAAAGCTGTCTTATGCATTTTTACTTGTTGCATATTAAACACCGTTTGTTCAGTTCGTTGCTTTTAGACATTTTTTCTATTTATTGTGGTATCAAGCTATTCAAATTTGTTACATTATAAATAACTAGCTTATGAATATTTATTAATTTCGTAATATCTTCAAGCTTATTTTATAACAAAAAGTAGCTTTTGCAAGCTTTAAAAATCAGGTGTTCTATTTTATGCGTCATTAACTTATCCAGTCATGTTAAAAACGCTGCTAATTGATTTCTGCAAAAATGGATGCTAAAATAAAATACAGTGCAATGTGATAAATTTTGTACTGACTCATAGTTACTAAATCTGTTTCAATGACTGTCTCGTTTCTACACGCGCTTCACTCTATGAATACTAATGTAACAATTTGTAAGGCAAAGCAAATCTACAGGCCTATACTGCACACTTAATTTGAAATTAAAATTAAAACAAAGAAACAATTAAATAAAAGATGTATACAAACTAATCTACAGGATAAAAATCATTACGTACATATATTATGTATACATATATTACGTACATAATATATACAGGGTGTCTCACAATTAGTGTAGGTCCCTGTAATGGGGGGTAGCTGACGTGATTCCGAATAAGATTTCCCCTTTGCAACAATGGGGTTGAAAGCTACGTTTTTGAATTATTAAGGAAAAACGCGGACCAATCAGAGCGCGAGGATTATTACGCGTTGGACTACAATACGTCGAATATCCGCGCGTTGGATTACTACGCGTTGGATATCCACATGCAGGATTACTACGCGTTAGATTATTACACATTAGATTCCTACGCTAAGAATTACCACGCGTTGCATTATTACGTGTTGGATTACTACGCGTAGAATATGCACGCGCTAGATTACTACGCGTTGGATTACTACGCGTCGGATTACTACGCGTCGGATATCCACATGCTGGATTATTACGCATTAGATTCCTACGCTAAGAATTACCACGCGTTCTATTATTACGCGTAGAATATGCACGCGCTAGATTACTACGCGTTGAATATCCACGCGTTGGATTACTACGCGTCGGATATCCACATGCTGGATTACAACGCATTAGATTCCTACGCTAAGAATTACCACGCGTTCCATTATTACGCGTAGAATATGGACGCGCTAGATTACTACGCGTTGAATATCCACGCGTTGGATTACTACGCGTCGGATATCCACATGCTGGATTACAACGCATTAGATTCCTACGCTAAGAATTACCACGCGTTCCATTATTACGCGTAGAATATGGACGCGCTAGATTACTACGCGTTGAATATCCACGCGTTGGATTACTACGCGTTAGATTACCACGCATTAGCTTCTTGCGCTAAGAGTTACCACGCGTTCCATTGTTGCGCGTTGAATTACTACGCGTAGAATATGCACGCGCTAGATTACTAGGCGTTGGATATCCATGCGTTGGATTACCACGCATCGGATATCCACATGCTGGATTACTACGCATTAGATTCCTACGCTTAGAATTACCACGCATTGCATTATTACGTGTTGAATTACTATGCGTAGAATATGCACACGCTAGATTACTACGCGTTGGATATCCGCACGTTGTATTAGTACGCGTTGAATTACTCCGCACTGGATTACTAAGTGTAGGATTACTAAGTGTAGGATTACTACGTGTTGCATTACCACACGTTGCATTACTATGCGTTGGATAACTACGCTTTATCTGAAACTGCTTAATAACTCAAAAATAAAGCTTCAAACCCCATTTTTGCAAAGGGAAAACTTATTCAAAATCACGTCAGTTACCCCTCCCCCCATTTCAGGGACCTACACAAATTGTGGGACATCCTGTCTCGGAAAAAATCTCGGAGACGTGCAATTTAAGAGAAGCAAACTGATCGTTAGTATTGTGACATGTTCGTTAGTATTTCGAGTGGGATGTAAAATGGCACTACTAATTTTATAATGCAATGGCGTCTTCAAGGTTATTTCAACGTCGTCTTGTCTTTTTTATCATAAACCCATATTTTTTATTCCGGAATCATATTTTACGTGAAAAAAAATGCTTTATGTTCAAAAAAGTCCAAATGTTAAAAAATTAGTAATACAATCTGACTTCCCACTTGAAGCGTTAACCCTTTGCTCTCGAAGATAATTTTATTGTTTGCAAACACCTACTTAACAATATTAATTAAAAAGTTACATGAGTTCTTTTGAGGTTATTATATTGAATGGCGCCTGAGAGGCGTCTCTGGAGCGCAAAGAGTAAAAAGACACATGTCAGATTGTTTTTCTTAAATCATACGTCTTTCAGATTTGTTACAATGTCAACTTAAATGATACATCCTGTATAATCGAATATTATGTATGTTAATTGATAAAGAAAAAATTTAGAAGAAAAAAGTAGTGAATAAGTCAAATGTTTTCATAGTTTTAATGTAAGAGTGTGTACATTGAAAGTCGCATTCCTACTTATCATTTAATTGAATTTCGAAACAGTCTCAAATTGTAAAACAGTCGCTGAATATTGGAACTAGATGGGCATCGTGGTCTACCTCGCGAGTTTATGCCCTCAGGAATGTTCATGCAACTTTTCCTGTATACTGCATACAGGAAATTTAAAATTCCAATGAAAAAGTTTTATGAATTATGGTTCAAAGTTTCGAGTACGCTGACTCTGAATCTGACAACATTTTTTGACCCGATAGTTCGACCACCTTGATCTGGGTCATAAGAAGGAATCAGAGAAATTAAATTTGAGCCAATATCTGTTTTTTTTATGAATATACATCACGAAATTCTTTGCGATCGTATCTGTGGAGCTTAACATTTGAAAAGCATTTTTTACATTTTCGATCGGTGCTCGATTTGGTGATTGATCGATTAGACTACATTTATTTATTATTATTATTTACATAAAAATTTCCAAAACTGCAAATTTCTAAATTACTAAATCTCCAAATTCCCAAACGCTCCAATTTGAAATTTTTAATTTTCCTGATATTGCAATCTCCAAAACCTAAATTTCTAAATTGTCGAAAAAAATTCGGATTCCTAAACTACACATTTCGCAAAAATTTATCAGTTTTGAAATCAGCGTAGTTGAAAATACCTTGACACCTATTTTTACCTACTAAATGCATTTTTGAAATCTCAGATCAGACACTTGATACAAATTAAAATTGGATTAATAGGATCAAAAATCCAGAGTAACAACATTGTAGCTTAGGGTTGATTTGCTATATTGATTTTCTCAAAACAACAAAATTCGAACGTTAAGTATTATGTACATGGAAGGTAAAGAGTTCGTGACAAGAACAGTGCAATAAAATTTACTGTAAAATTTACTGAAACAGGCCATTAAATTTATTGTTTTTAAGTCACACGTCTGGTTCAAGATATTCTAGATTTTATATGAATATATGTGTAATGTTAATAAGAATATTTTATTTATATACATAAGAATGTTTCAACATTTTCTGATATTCAAAGTACTTAGATATTCTTTGGTATAAGAAGGAATCTAAAATAATACATTTGTTTTTGGCGCTATGTAACTTACATACATATTGTTTACATAATGAAAAATATGTAAAACCGATTTTACTTGATTTTGAGAGGTACTTGATACGATGAAATATGATATTTCAAAAGCTAATGTCATACTATATACATTCATTAAAATATTTTGTATAATAAAGAATAAATAAGACAAAATATAAAAAATGTTAATCATTAGTGAAATACTTTAATTTTTTAACGCTAAATGTACGGAACCCGTCAAAATAAAGGATCTTAGATTTCCTGTTTTATACTTTACACGAAAATGACTAAGCAATTTTTGTTAAGATGTATGTCACCCTTTATTGAGGTAAAGAACCATTGTTCGAGCTAACTCATGTATTATTCATTATTTATTTATTTCTATAGTTTAGTTTTAATTTAAATGTGAGTGGTCACGAAATGTCCATAAATCTAAGGTTAAATGAAATATTTTACTCCGAAATTAGAAGTATTCAACGAATTATTTATTCTCTTAATAATATATTTTAATACTTTTTTATGTAAAATACTTTGAAGAATTCATTTCCGCAAAAAAGATGCGCCATTTTTTTCAGGGCCAACGAAAATTATGTGGAATGTGAGAAGCATTCTCATCCGAGACTTTTGTTGTATGTGAAATTCCACCCTTAGAAACTTGATAGATATTTTACTATTTTCCGTATTAAAAAATTTCTGAATTGTAAACAATTTTGACTTCTATGTGTTTAAACATACACATTCCTAAATTTTCAAAGATTTAAGTTAAAAAATTTGCCAAATTTTTAAATGTTCAAAGATCCAAATACTTAAATTATTAAATTTGCAAGTTTTCGAATATAAAAATTTTGAAGTCGAAATTTTTGCTTTAAAAGATATCTAAAGCCGAAATTTTCAAATGAAAAAAATTTCTAAATGACAAAGTTTTCAAATTTATAAATTATTAGATCCATACATTATTAAATTCTAAATTATCAAAAACTCAAATTCTAAATTTTTAATTTTCCAAGTTCTGAAATCTCCAAAACCTGTATTTCTAAATTATAAAAAAAAATTCTAACCTTAATCTACGCATTTCAAAGAAATTTATTCCTCTGATCTTATATCGTTCACAAATCAAAATTAAGCTTCATCTCTCCTCTTTTCATTTATAAAAATACTTTTAGCATCAGACTAGTCCTCAGAATTAACTGAAATTCATCGTATGTATTTTTCACTACGGTTTAAAAGATATTCATCAGTTGACCCGATTTAAATCCTTCACCTCGTGTAAACCATAATCTTAAATTATGGTAATATTAAGCCTCAACTTTTCTATTGTTCACAAAAGATATTCTGTATTAGCATTCTAAATATAGCGATAATTACTACTAGTAGTATAAAACAAAATAAAAGAAACATTTTCAAAATATCGTTGACAGAATACTTAAAATCCTATGTGAAACTGTGAATAACAGTAAAAATTATTTTCACAGCGATGTGTAATTTAAAACAAATATGTAATTTAATGTTTTAACAAAATGATTAAAAATATATGTCTCATTATTCATCAATGCATTCATCAGCAAAACTTCAACTTTTTAAAAAATTCTCTTATTTAATTCTTCTGGAAAATTTCTTTGCGTACTTTATTTTATACTGTAGAGTATCGACAGAAAAAATTGTAAATAAAATTATATTTGTTTCACATAGCATAAGATTCACGACAATGCCATGATATTTTAAATATATCAAGGTTAAATAAATTCCGTCTGCACAGTGTATTGCGTTGTTTCATATCTCAAACAGTTTGGAATTTGCAATCATGATACGGCTTTTATACATAACCTCAGAAGTTTAAATGGATGCTGTTATAACCATTAAAATAAACATACAAAGCACCTTAAAATTATGCCATATTACTTTAAATATGGCCATATTATTTTAAAATCGCTGCAAAATGTCGTAAAATAAATAAGCTGTTATATTGGGTGACCAAGAGCCTGCAAGGTCCTGTACATCACGTGACCCTTTTCGAGCGGTAAATTCAAATATCACGTAGAGTATAACTCTGGTCCTCTTTTATCTTAACCGCTCAGTATATATATTACTTAATATTATAAAGCTATTATAAACGACTCTATTTAAAATTTGATTCAACGTTATAAGTAGAAAAACAGTGACTAATAATTTTATACGAGTAACCAACATTTTTTCATGACCTCGCGTGCGTTCGATGTGCAGTGCGTTACGTAAACGGTTTCATTCTTAATATTCTGACACGATACTGTGACTCGAACATAATGAATAGCGACACTAAGCTTACGTACAATGCACTTCCGACAAATTGAATTTATACATTCAATGAATTTTCTTTGCACTCGACCAACGTTAATCCACTTATAGTTAATTACGGAACGACGTTTTTCGAATTCCATGCGTGATAAACTGCACGAGATCGTAACTGGTGTATGAGTCATTTTAAACTTTGAATTGTAAAAGAATTTATTAATTCCTGTAGCAAGAATTAAATAAGAAGTGAAATTGACGTATTTCTATTGAAATATTTAGTACAGGAGAAATTAATTATCGTAGTTTAACACAGCATTGATAATAAGAGTGAAAATATTTGACAATAAGTTGGGTTTAATATATGTTTAATGCGTAATTAAGAATATATAAGTTAAAAAGTATGTGCAAGTTAAAAACATTCTGTTTAAGAAACTGCCAACTTTTGCTTAATAACAAAACAGAGTTTTGTGATATTAATTCTGGATTTCATCTATTTTGTACTAAAAACGAATTTTAATGTAAAAATTGTTAACAGTACTACAAACATACTAAATTAAAAAAGAGTTATTGTTTCATAAAACAAATATCAAAATTGTAAGCTTAAGTATCATGAATAAAAACAATTGAATCTATTTGGTTATTTTTTGTTTCTTATAATATCAATGTTTTGAACATGATGTACTAGGAGATTATTAAAATATTGAACTATTTTTCATTTTAATAATAAAATTCGCAAAATCAAATTAACCTAATTTCTGCTTCAAATATTCGGCATGAAACCTATTATAATATTCCTGTATTTTATCAAATGTTCATAAAATTTGATAATTTACAAATTGTTAAATTCACAAATTCATTAAAAACAATTTTTATTTCCTTCAATTATAATTCTTCATTACGCTTTTTTAGAGTGTTTTAAATTTAGTGTCTTAAATATTATATGACTTTTCTGTAAATAAAGACGTATACTGTTATTCCTTCATTAACAGTGAATAAAAAAATTTAAAGTGTTTAAATTTATTTAAAAATGCTCAAATTTTAAAATGTACTTCATTGCTCTTCCAAAATGCACTCTTTTGCTAAATTATAAAAGTCATAATTAAAGAAAGTTCCTTTTAACATTATACTTCTCCCAAAATCCTACATTTAATTCTCGTATTATTCTTAAGAATTAAATAACTATTTCAAAATTGCAGAAAACGATGCGGAATAAAATTCACGAACGGGTTCATAGAAAGGTAAATAGAACAGCAGATCTGTCATGCCATGTTGCTCCATCTATCAAACGAAAATAAACTTCAAAAAATGGTGTCCTTTACTCTCGCCGAGTCTCGACCAGATCGGAAGAATGTAAACAGAAACAAGCACAGTTCTTTTTTCGAGTGTCAGGAGTATTCGCGTGAAATTGGCACGTAGTAAAGACTCGCAGTTGGTTCCGTGCACGCCGCAAGGGCGCGTGCGTATTCGTTTCATCCCCTAATTCATTTTCTATCCTCGTTTCACCACTAGGTGCGACCCCCTGTGCTCTGTGGTGTGTGTACGCGCGATGTCGTGGTACAGTGTCGAGATTGCTTCGTTATAAGATTCAAAAGGACTCACCACGTTGGATACGTGACGCCAAGCCTCGAGATTCGTGCACATAATACCCCAGTGGAGTAGCAAGTAGATGACGAGGATGAAAATTGAGAACAAGAAGAACGTGACCACCTTGTAGTGGTACATGAAACCGGGCAATCTTCGGACGTTCATGATCTTGCGGACTTCAGTTACCTCGGGTGAGTCGACGAGTATTTACACAGTCGTTCTTCCGAACTCCACGGATTTTGTCGATGTTTTCCTTTGGTCTTCTCATAAATTAGATCGTCGTCGACGTCCGCGACGGCGCATCGTGATGACGCTCCGCTTTTTTTTTAATTCCTTCACGATCGACTCATCCGTTTCGTTTTCGAACTTCGTTTCGACGACGATGCGATCGTCGGCCGACCGGTGCTGTACGCTTGTGGCAATGCGGCATAATCTGCGGCACATGCGAGCGCCGCGACGCCGCGCCTCTCGTGGCGAATCTTCGGATAAAGTCTCGTTGCGCAGGCTCGTATGTATTTAGACTTGTCTACGAAAAAATTCGAAATTCATTCACGACGTTCTTCTCGATACGCCGTTATTTCCTGCGAAATTATTTTCTGCCGGTGGTGGTTCGCTGTGAAACACGGATTTGAGGTTAGGTTTGCAGCGTCACACTGAACTATCAAAGTGGTCAAATAAGTGTCTTCAAGTTACTTTAAATTATGATTAATAGTTAAAATAGTGCTTACTAAAATTTATTAAGGTGTTTTTTTTTTAAGCCCGTGCTGATCGAAATAAAGAATTATTGTGTATATAAATTTATTTATTTATCGTTGTAAATTGATATTTAATGCGTACATTTATGTTTCATCGCTGTGAATTTATGTTTTATATGTATATTTATGTTTCATTGTTGTACACCTATGTTTTATTTGTCATTCTATTTTTTAAATTTATGTTTTATACGTACTCACGTTTCATTACTGTAAACTTATGTTTTATCGTTTATTAAATCATTGATGTTAATATTGTCATTTTTAATTTTAAAATAAGTGTGCATTCTACATATATGCGAAAACAGATGGGTTGGGCAGGAATTGTTTTGATGTCATGTTTTGCTTTTTAAAAAAGACGGTTAGGTCCTTTTAGGGAGTCGGTGAGAGTATTGAACTAGGATACCAGACGTATTGTTGAGCAGTGCAGTACTGGTGTAAAAATTTATTAAAATGTTGTTCAATGTTATATCAATGTTCACTATAGTGTATATGTTAACTGAGCTAATCAGGCGTTTATGTGATCGGAAACGTCTGTTATATATCAAGGTATGTATTATCTACAAGTAAAGTGGTGTACTCATATGTAAGATATCCAGTAGTTTTACAATTCATTTATTTTTTTAATATCCGAAACCGTTTAATTATATTACTAATAATATAGCGCTGTATACTTTACGTATTTACGTATTTATTTTACAAAAAGAGGTATCCGAATCTTATCAAAATTTTATTTTAAATATCCTTGAAAATTTATCTGAAAATGATGTTGTTAATTATACGTATACAAGATTAATTCCAAGAAAAAACAAATTTAATTAGATTGTGAAATGGAGAAATAATTTAAAGGCATTCGATTTTATTTACAATATATTACACAGAAATTTACTTCTTAAACTAACTTGTTTGAAGTAAATTAAATTGCTACAGCAAACATCTTCATTTCTTTAATCATGAGGCAATGAGCTGTTATAGAATTATCGGAACTAAAATAAAGTAACGAACAGAATCAATACAAAAATTTAACCCAGAAAGTAAATTCCTTTTTTGGTGCTTTAATTTTCTAATAAATTACAAGCAATTTTTACACATTGTAGTACACTGTTTTTTGACAGTTTGACCGTTGAATGTAGTTCGTTTGATAGAAAATTCCACTGCACTTCCGCGACAATCGTTGCGTAACAAAATCTTTATGTCGGACATCGTATTCGTTTAAGAAATTCCTGCACTAGTTTGACTAAATAGAAGATGTGCGACAAAAACTTCGGTTTCATGCACAACGTTCTAGCGGCAACTGCTTTTTTGGTCGCTGTAGAAACTTTTTGCTGGCTCATCATCATTGTAAATGTGTACGTGCACACTTTAACATTTGTCAGCGTGTGCTGTCTTATAAATGTGTGTTTCAAACGAGCTAGGGAAGCTTTCAATTCGAGGTCCAGGTGGTGCTGCCTCCTTTATAGTATGTACACATTATGAAGTGATGCGACTGAAATCTTGCGATCGATGATACATGCGTTCGAAATATGAAAGAAATTATTGGAACTACATTTTTAAATGTACTTTATTTATTGAACTGTTTATACATAAATCATTATAAATATTCGTTTTATTTTCTAAAGTATTTTGCATCGAAGTACACTTTTAATTAACTGGATGATGTAAAAGAATAACTTAACGTATTTATTTGAACTGACAACGAATTTAAATGTATAAAAATATTTTTCTTTTTAATATTGAATTCGTTACTTATGATACGGCAATTATGTATTTGCATAAGTGAAGTTTTTAAAGAAGACATAAAAGGTAGAAAGAAAACTTATTTACATTTTTTAGTATTGTTGGTTAAATTAATACATTAATTATATTTCAAATATTTTTTCGAAATGCATAATATACTTTTAATGAAGCATATGTTAAATATGTAGTAAATAAATATATTGTGAAATTGTTTAAGAGTTGGTTTATGAATTTTTACAAAACAGAATTTCAAATATTTTTTCTTAATGTTTGAATGTTTAATATTATAAATTATACAATAATTAAATCTATGTCCTTAATTTATTAAAAAATAGTTGAACTTCAGGGTGTGAAACACCTAGGAAGAAAGGAATTATACAATTTTGTGGTGTTTGAAAGTTAATTCAAATTACGAATATAAAGACATAAATGAAGAATAAATACGAAAGGGAATTTAAATGGGGACAGCTAAATATCTTTGGTATTAAGACATTGAATGCCTTGGATTCCACGGGTGTCATGAATTTAATGTAACCGAATAATTAAGCAAGAAAATATTTAAAAAATGTTAGGTCATCAAAATATTATTCTTGCTTCTCTTCCATAAATATTAGGTCACTTAAAATGATAAATTAATTCGATTTGAATAAAAATTAAAAAATACGAATAAAGTAAAGAATTAAATACATCTTTTACACAAATTTAATATTTTAATTACACTTACTCATAAATTGATTTAAACTGTAAGTAAATTACTGATTATAGACAAACCATAATATCACTTATAATTTACATATCTTATAAAGAAATTATAATATTGCAATTACAAGCGAAGTGTGAAAACAAATAAGATTGTAAATTCCAAAAATAGAAAGACAACATCTTATTTATCATAATATTATTTATTGACAAAATATATAAAAACTTGTAGCTTATAGAATCCTTTCATAATTATAATATTTTCTGTATATTTCTAAGATTAGTTTTCAAATAAATTACTAGTAATGAAACTAGAGTATTACTTGCAATTTGATATAACATGTATACAAATACAATTTGGTAACTTGGATATAATTATTATAATTACAATTATTTAGAAATTACTTTAAATTATAAATAAACTATTAATCATAAACAAATTAAAATAGTATTTTTAAGTTAGCAAATCTTGCATGCAAACCGTGCTAATATAATTCTTATTTATTAATTAATTAAAACTATAAGGAAATTAAAATTGTAAGTACTTATAATTAGACTTTATATACAAATTACAATTTTAAAATTACAGTAAATTACAACGTGATTCAAATTAATTGAAGATAAATTAAAATGTCACCTTCAGTTTAGCGTATCTTGCATACAAATCGTACTATTACATCTAAATTAATTTAAATTATACAAAAATTAAAATTATAATTGCAAATTGATTTAAACTGTAAATGAATTATTAACTATAAATAAGCTAAAGTATTACTTACAATTTATATTGTTGTAATGATATTTACTGGGCAATTAATTTGAATTATAAGTAAAATGCTGATTATAAACAAATTATAATATCAATTACAATATAATATATGTTGCATATTACAAATTATAATGTTATCGATATTCCAAAGTGGCATATCATATGATGACGTAGATAGTAGATAATAATATACATATCAATCTCCATTACTTTCTTACTCGATAAAATTGTTCTTCACCATCGATTAATTCAGTTCATACATATTCGTTCAAACTCTAGCGGAAGTGTACGGTATTTTTAAAATGCAGATTTTCTTTGTACTGTTTCATATTTTATACCCGGAACATTCAATACAAGTTTAATGATTGAAATTGATATTGTTGTTTCCCTGTTTTATAAAAACTACAGTATTGGAAACTTTATGAAAAATAATTAATTTCTTTTTCCTTTCCGTTGTAACAGTTTGCGTTTTGCAGTTTTTAAAACTTTTGAAGGAATTATTAATAATTCCAACATTTGTATTGATTTTTGTTTTAATATCCTGATGACTATCCTTCTTCTTTCAAAACTTTTATCTTCTCAATATTTTCATTACTTAATAATTTTCCGTGACCCATAATACTTATTCTTTTTGACAATAATCTTATCAATAACCTTAACAGTAATATAAAATGTAACGTTCACAGGAATAACAATCCAATTAAACGAACTTTAGTTGGGAAATATTGTTGAACGATTGTCTTTATTTATCGCGGTTAATTGTTAACTGAACATTATTAAACCAATGAAGAATATTTATGTGAACACATTGTTTGTTCACCTTATAACAAGATTTTCACTAGTATCAGTTATATCAACAGCAATGTTATCAAACGTAATTTTCTGGACTACATTATGTCTATACTTACAACCTGAAATCTTCTTTCATTTAACCCGAATAAAACTATAAAATGTTATGTCCCTACGACTTCGCTCGATAGAGGGTTCTCCGCGTCATTCCCCTCCCCAAATCCCTTGTTGGCCAGCTTTCGACACTTTTGACAATTTTTCTAGGAGTTTTGGCCCATTTTATGAAAGTTTGTTTCTTTGACAAGAACTCGTATTTGGCACGGTTTGGTCTGTACATTTATACGTGTATATGTGAGGGATGAGGGGTCGAGCTGCGGTTTTATAGTATTTTGATGTATGGTTATGATCGAAGCAAAACTTTTGGTTCGTAAGCTTGTTTAATATTTAAGAAAGATCCTTTTAACATTTAAGAAGGGAAGAATAGTAAATCATTTAATTAACTAAACCGTAGAAAATTGATAAGCCTTTACTTCTGTGCATCAACCCTTTGCGCTCCTTAATTTCTTTTACCTACCAACTCTTTAATTTACGAAGTAGATCAAGAAAGGGGTTCTAGATAAAATGTATTGCAACAGTGTTAGAGTATGTGACTAATACTTTTTTCATTTATTATAAGTAAATGAATGAAAATATAATATTCAAACAATCTATTTATCTTAATATAAGATTCAAAAGAAATGTAATGTCTCGATGTAGAAGTTCAAAGGATTAATAGATTTTCGATAATCTACTGATAATTTTCGTTATAACAATGTGTTATTGTACAGGGTACATAATGTGTTTCAGGTATAATGTAAATCTTCATCTATACAACGTCAAAAAACTTCACGTTAATAAATATTAATAAAAATTTCTTACTCCCATATTGTTTAAATTGTCGTAATTTAACTGCAGATAAGTCAGAATAAATTCACACGATGAGAAGATTTATAAAAGATTTATTTCTTATACGAATGTGAAAAAAATGTACATAATAAGTCCAAAATCCATGCATCTTTAAAATAGGACAAAAAATACGACCAGAAGGCATTATGATCTTAAAAACAAGACCAGTACACGAAATTTTGCGTCGTGGCTGTTTTTAGCCTGGAACCGGTGACGTTCCATTTTGTTACATAATCAATGATGTGGAGTTTCACTCTATTTGCATTCCACACAGTGTCTCAGAAACAATATACAACCCGGAAACTAAATTTTCCATACAAAAACAGATTTAAAATCTTTCTACAAATTTGGAATCTGTGATCTTATTTTTCTGATGTGAATAATTGGAAAATAAGAAATTTCTACGTGCTCATTTGGACAACTGATTGAGGCTGGTTGAAATAATAACATTAGACTAAACTACACGAAATTTAGATGCAATAAATGACTAAAAAGGTTGGAAAATATTGAATTTATTTATTCCAGTTGTAGAATATTTAATTCAATAATATTAATTTTTATTTTATTATCTCTGCGTTAAAAGGTGTCGTGATATTAGACAAAGGGTCTAGCTGAATAAGATAGTCAAATACGCCCTTGAGCCAAATGGAATACTCATGTCTTCGATAAAATATTACATATTTTCCAATTTTTCTTTTAGTTTTTGATTTTTTACAATTACAATTTGCAATGAAAAAATCTGGAAAAATTCTTTAATATGCGAATTTTTCTGTGAAATTAAATAGGAAAAATAAGCCAAAAATAGGAATTTCGATTTTTTCCTTTTACTATCCCCACCGATGAGATAAGCGGTTGAAACTTGGTGTTAGATGTTCTTTTTTTGGATATGTTATCGATTGGCATATTGTATGTTTCATTTGGTTCTAAGGCACATTTGACTACCATAGCTAGTATCTTTTCCCATAATACAATTATGTAATCCAAAAAGCGTGATAATAAGCACATTTTCTTAAATATTTAGGGATTATAATAATTTTGTTTCTTCCTTTTAATTGTCCGTTTTTCTCTGTGCAGCATATAAAGGTAGTTTATGGTTAGTTTTCCCCAACTCGTAAATTTTCATTTACCAATATTACTATCCAGAATTTATGATGTGACGTAATGAAGTTTAGGTTACCATGGTTTTGAAGGTTCGAGCAGACGGGTATTTGAAAAAATGTTATTTTATAAGGCACCACAATTCCTAGAGACAGCCTAGGAATTAATAGTCGAGCGAATAGTCAATATCGTGTAATACTACGTCAGTTTTCAGTCGGAGAGGCGTATGGAAAGACGAGAATACATTTCCTCAGTTCAGAAAAAGAACGAGGTTAACGATCACCTTGTCCTTTTAAAGGATTCGTTTAAAGGATACTGTATCATATGTTTTTTTGCCTGTAATAAAGGCTTCATATATTGATCTCGAATATGCCGAATCTTTTTATCCTAGAAATTTACAAATAATATTTACCCCTAAGGGCCACGTTTCATTAGAATAAAATACTTGATACACTGGGATGTTCAACACCTGTCATTAAAAGAAAGTTTTAAAGCAGTTAAACTTAACCTAATGTCAAAAATATATTTGATTTCAAAGGATCAACTTCTTGCTATTTTAATGTCCACTTTGTCATACAAGTATAAAAATGACATAACGACAAAAATCGGAATATATTAGTAAAGAAAGTAATAACATTTGCTATCTTACACAGCCTACCATTTTATCTCCGTTATCCCGCCATTGTACGAATTTTATTTCTGTAGTTAGTTTATCATCAAAGTTGCCAGATGAAAGTATCAAACGTGGCATGTAGAAGTGTATGAACTCAAAAGTGGTGACGTGTGCTAACCAACGCTAATCAAAATAGACCGTCTAATGATGCTCTGTGCGATGTGACGTCATGTCGATTTTATCCCTGGCAACCCTGGTCAAAATGCTTCTGCATCCGCGGTGCATGGGTTAATAATAGCATCAAACGATGAGATACGGTGGATCGCAAATATTTTGTAACTGTATCACTTTGATTTGTATCCACTGACAACAATGGCTTTTTACTTCCTTTGATCTTTATTAACATGTGATGAGTAATATACAGCTTGCTATATTGGCTCATTCGAGACATAGAACATTCAATTCTTGTGAGATTAAAAATAATACTGAATGATAGCACTTTTCAGTTAGGTAAATGATTTTTTCTTAATGACTAAGTTTATTTGCGTACAATACACTATAATGGGTTATAAGCAAATGTGGTGCACGAATGAGAACAAAACCAGCTATTTTATCTCTATCATTTAACACAATTTCTCTCGAGAGGTGTCACCTTTCAAATTTTAACTTAAAATTATTCTCTAAGTTGCAAATTTCTCCACAATTAATTTTTGACTTTTCATATAAAGATTGTTAAATTAATTCAGGGATATTATGCCCTATGTAAACAGCACAGAGGTAAACTCACGGTACAACGAAAGAATTTCAATTCTACGTAAATATAATTTTTTCACACATGCCTTCTGTGGAGAAAAAAGATTTTAAATATTACTGTAATTAGCTAAAATTAATAAAAATTGCAGCATATCGTCGGAGACCAGTATTTATGTTCCTAGAAAAAAAACACAATTTTTAACAATATTATCGCTTGTAGCTCCTAGGTACCTTAATTAATTTTAATAAACCTTTAAGCACGAATATAACCTTTTTAAGTTTACAAAAGACAAAGTTTTAATTTTTATTATAAGTTCAGACGAAGAAGTTATGAACGATTTTCATTTTTTCTTCACAACTTCCTTAATTACAATTTTTTCATAACAAGTCAGCTAGTAAACTAATTTTCCGGCTTGCTCAACAGGGTTAAATTGTTTAGTTCAATTTTAAAAAATGTTATACAATTTTTATCGAATGTTCAAATCTATTTGTGACTGACTGTATTAATTATTGATTTCTGACTCTTATATGTCGTTTAAATTTTTCTTATAGTCGTGTCTTTTGGTTCACTGATGTTACAAATACAAGTTTGTTGGGTTACTTCATTCGGATTTGATTCCTCATAATATTAAAAAAAGAGTTCATTAATATTCTATTCGAATGCATTTAGTTTCATACCAAATTTGTATAAGTCAATACGCTTAATATATAAATACAATATTTTTATTAACACTATTTCTACCAAGAGATGTCAAAAGGTATCTGTCAAATTTTAACTGAAAATTATTCTCTAAGTCGAATCATTTTTCCACAATTAATTTTTTAATTTTTTTATACAATAGTTGATAAATTAATTCATGCCTAAATTAAGACATGCTTATTTCTACCATCAGGTATCCTCTGATACCTTAAGGATTTCATGACAAAGCTCAATTTTAAACCATTTTACATATAGATGTCACCATCATTTTGCAGTATGCTACCAATTATAATCAGATTAGAAAATCCTGATTTGAGTTGTAACGGAAAATACGGAAGTTGCGGAATAACTTTGATATTCGCTTATTTCCCACCACGTCGCATTTTAATGTACACCGCTATATTTATATTTTGTAGATTGATGAATTAAGCTAGAATTTACAACCTGATTAAATAATCTCTAATAAAAGCGTATCAATGTATCAATAAATATTTCTCAAATTGCTTACATTTCACTGATAATCTAAAATCCCACTTTTGGCAATTATGTACATTCAAACGAAAAGGTGTCAAAAAGCACCTTTTGCTCGAAATAGGTATACTCATCGTGGTAGAAGTAGTGTTAAATCCCAACGCTACTTGTGATGTCCTCACCTATTTGTCTGTCGGTTTCGGCATAAAACGATGTGGTAGGTCTAGTACGTGATGTCCCTTGAGTCTTCGTACGAGTAAGCTGCTGTCCAGAAGATTGGTGGCATTGGGATTTGGCTGATTTTCCAGCCTTGTCAGATAGTTGGTATTAATGATATAAAACAGATTTTCAAGGTATAAACAAGTTTTCAAGGCATTTTTAAGGTTTTTATAGGTTATCGATTGTTTTTAAATGTCATTGTATTTTTGACGTTGTATAGTAGTAACTGATGTCAAGGTAAGTTCAACGATATGAGATCAGCTTAGAATGAACGTGAGTTAAAAAATGTATGATAGCTCAATGTATATTTCAAGATGTGCGGTCATTTTATTTAAATTATATTGAATGTGCAAAATGATGGTCTTCAAGTACAACAATACGAACATTTAAATTTCGTGTTTTGTATTCTGCAAAATCCTGAATTGCCGTTTCTTGCATTGATTTTGCGAAAGTCATTTCATTCAAACAAAATTGTTGTATACTTCGATGTATTATAAATTTATATAGTCAAATATAGTGCCGTTTATTTCATATATGGTGTTCATAGATTGACGCCAATAAATTTTGAAAATGACAACAACAGGAAATCTATTTCTATCATCATATTTGTCATCTTTAACACTCTTTTCTTTAATATTTCCTCTTATTTTTAATGGCACCATAATGTTTTGCTTTTTGTGAATCATACAGTATAACACTACTGACAAATAAAAAAAATGTTAAGAAGCATATTTTTTATACTATTTGTATCTACACAAATAAGCGTCAGTTAAAAAATTTAATTTCTTAACAAAAAAATATTAGATATACCACAATATCAATATATTAAACCAAACAGTATATTGATATATTGTAAATTCGTAATTATATATGTTCTCCCATATTTGCTCACACGCTAATAATTTATAGGTTGATACAATTTCTTGTACGTTAAGTCTGTCCCTGATTCCTGATACAGACATTGCAGTTATGGATTGCCTTTAGTAGTACTCAGACACTAATGAACAGGTTAATGTAATTACGTATTGCACATTACAGGTTGCAATTACATGTACATCAAGCCTGTCGTTAAATCCTAATATAGCCGTCACAATTGCGAGTGTTATACAGCTATCAATCGAAGCTCTTTTTTCACCCGTTGGGGGCTCTGTTCATCCCCCGTGTGTTACTTACGGTCGAAAAATTATGGTTCGACAATTTTTCTGAGGATTTTGGTCTACTTTAAAGAAATTTGTTTTTTTAGAAGAAGTCGTGTTTGTTACTTTGGTCAAGTCATGTTTGGCCTGTATACGTAAGTGAGCGGTTGGGATGGGGTTTTATAGTATTTTGATAGGTTATGGAATCTTTAGCGTTCTGTACTCTTTCTTATAGCTTATTAACCCTTTTAATTTTCCTTGCGGAACACATCGAACTGTTCGCACGATGTATGCAATCCCTCAGTGCAAGAGGGATGCTCATTGTTGCTAACATTACAGAGAAAAAAGCGGAATGGTCATTTCACGCTAAATCGATCACTTTTGGACTTCACAATCTGCGATTTTGCTTTAATCAAAATATGTTGTAATCCACCTAAAATTAGTGGGGGTTTAAGTCATCATTTTGCCGGTTTCGAATTTGTTAAGAAATAAGGCAAACCTTTAAGGTTTGCAATTTTTGCCCATTTAAGCGAAAATAGGCTTCGTTTACAAATTTTTTTTTCAGAAATTACTTATTCGATTTAGTTAAATTTGTTTTTGTTTTCTTCACAAAGGGCTGGACTATTTGAAAATATTTTTTTTAACTTCGTCAATTTATTATAAAATATCAAAGTTATAAAAGTCGCAGATGGTGAGGTCCAGAAGTGATCGATTCGATGTGGAATGACCCAAAAGCATTTGATTGTTGTGAAGACAGGTTTAATCCATACGAAATGAAGTAGTTCATAGCCATCTAAAAGGATGTTATATTTACACTACTTCCGACCAGTCTTCCGTAATTAAAACGATATATGACAAATACATTAATAATGTTTAATTTTGGAATGAAAATGCTATTTTATTATACTAATGCCATTTACTAATTATATAAATGCAATAGCATGTATGCTATTTCGCAAAAATAAGTTTTACAATAATAACTTTTATAAGTTCTTAAATTTGAAACAAAATAAATGTCACGTACATTATAATGCATATAGGGCTGGAAAGGGTTAATTTTGAAATTCATTATACTGGGAATACCTCCGATTTTAAATTAAGGAATATACTGTTCCTAATTATAAGTGGTAATATCTTACATTCAGGTGTTACGTTAATTTCGCGCCACCTTCGAAAAGGTTACTTTAATATTCTATTTAACGAGAAATTAAATTTTCTTAACTGTTGTTGCACATTTATATAAATCCATATTAAATAGAAATTATTTGTTAGCGTTTTAGCGGCCTTCAAAATCAGTTACATCTTTCAAATGCATTTTTTTTAAATGTATTATTTTTATTATTTCAATATATGAAAATTCTTACTATTATTTTTCACTGATTCTTATTTAGCAATATTATCAAGTTAAAAAAAATAGTATTAGCAAAATTTTATATTAATTTTTAAACGTGTCCTGTATGTGTTAAATTTCGGTACGTTTAATGACAAAATCAAAGTTGAAAATCACATTATTTATTGAAAATACGTTAGAAGTTTCTAAAATTAATTGAAGGAATCGACGATTCTGATTTCTGCATGGAAAAATTTATTACAAATCGTATTTGCTTGCAACTTTAGAAATGGTCGAAACAAGGTATAAACCCGGTGATTGGGTAATTTTCTAGTGAATAGGAGTAGCAGAAGTGAAATTTGTTGAATGCGCTTCTAGGAAGAGCTTCGGGATACATGTACCAGGAACTGCTATAAATCTCTATTTTCCAGAATTATTAAATTGGTAATTACCTTGTACAAAGTCATATATCTCGTAGATACCCTCGTGACTAACAGAGGACTAAGAAAATAAAGTTTAGACATATTTATTAACAAATTCCTCAAACTTCTGTTTTACAAATACAAATTCACGTATCAGATATATTGTATAACTAACGTCTTCCTTCAATCAATGAAATAATGGGGAAACATAAACTACTGTAGCCGACATTTCCAATTTCAATCTATCAAGCTCGAATAATACTAAGCGCTCTACTATTATTTACCTTAATCCCAAACAATGGAAGCTACGTTATCTTGTATCAAACCCATATAATAAGAATTATGTAATAATTAAGAGGGGTTTTAGGTAAGCATTGAATAGAAGGAGAATAATGATTATTTTGTCATACAATAAATACCAATTTTCCTTTCGATTATAATTAGGGATAAGGTGAAGTGGGGTGAGTTCGTGCGTATACGAACGGGCAAGTGCGTATACATGTTATTTTTGTTATAATATGAGTGAAATTTCACCATTACCAATACCAGCTTTACAAAAACTAGTCTGCACTTACCCTATTTCACTTTATTTTTACAGGAAACGAAAAGAAAATAAATTCAGTGACAAATTACATTAAAACAAACCTAAATACGTTTAATGATACAGGAAATATTTGATAACTCACCTTTATTAAGAAGTTTAATTCTGTAACTTGCTTTTAAAAAAAATTCAAGCACTATAAAACACAATGCTTAGCATCCAAAGACGCACTTTCAACTGGCGATCAAAGATTAATATCATCGATTTTTCTTTGCAACGAAATATTTCGGTTACTGACAGAGTTTGCTCTTTAGTTACTGAGATATTGCGCTGCATGCTGATTACGGCCACCCTACCGATTCTCCGCCATTGTTAAAATGCGTCGAGTTGTTCAAGTGTTTTAAATGTCCCAGTTTGTGTACAGTTAAATGAATTCCACATCTACAGTTTGTCGCATATGTTCGTGGACTCTTACATAATGATAACTGTAGATATAATTCCTTATAATATTTGCTAAACCAAAATATTTACAACTACGGTATTGCTTGATGTAATTAATAACAAACTGAAAAATTCATGCGCAGTCTGTAATAATAAAATGATTAAAAAATGAATGCTGATAGCGATCTCGACAATAACTCGATGTTTGCTCTAATAATTTAAAAAGGTATACTATTTAATAAAATACAAACTTTATTAAATAGAGATATTCAAAATTTTTGTGAGATATTCAAAGTAATGGAAGAAGGTATTTAATATTTACACTGTACCGAGTTAAAAAGCGTTGGTAAACGTAAATTAAAAAGATAACCGTTTCTCTATAAGCATTTTTGTATGCTAGCATCATGATTGATTTATTACTAGCTTTCGGTATTTACAGAAGCTATTTCACGTGTCCCCTTTTCGTTTTCATACTCGGTTTGACGTCTTCTTACAGAGTTGCGAATTCTTTCAGAGTTCGCATCTCTGTCGCGTTATTTGTCAATCTCCGTTACGTTGTTTAACATAATGTTTGCATGATGTATTCGGTTACATAAACCAGTTAAATCATTTACAGCTGACGAATACACTTTCCATTTGAAATATTCTCATAAAAAGAAGTCGAATTTTGAATATGAAGCAAAAACTGAGCAATCATTTGTATTTGTTAGATATGATGTGGATGGAGTAAGTGCTGTCTATAATTTCTTTAAGAAACGTTTGATTTCTACACATTATGAAAAGTGGTGCATAAATGTTACGAGATCTTCGTTAACCTTCAAAGTAGAACACATGGTCAAATATTAAATTTTTATAAAATGCTTGTACAAATTTTGTTTAGAAATTTTGCAATAGTCGAATAGTAAAATTTATGTTTTAGAACATGTAGAAAAGTATCATAGGCAAAATAATAGCATACTTAGAAAACATATATGTTTTTGTATAATATAGTGTTTGACTTATGTTTCAGTGTTTAATTTTTGCTTTTAATTACATGTATTATTACTAAAAGAGGATACACTATAATAAAATATACAATATATTATATTATATATTATGTATAGTAAATGTAAATATAATAATTGTAAAAGTAATTGTAAATATAACAAAATACAGTGAGAAAACTAGACATTACAATAGAAGATTGATATCATTATACCAAGAAAAAAAGTAATGTTACAAATACAGAAATTATCTTTATTTATTCTTATTTACATAAATCAACCTCGTGTTTTATAATTTTAAACATCTTTAAACTATTAAAAAGCAACAGTTATTTAACATTGAATATACAATATACAATAAAATAAAATATAATTAATACAATAATTTTGTATAAGTATATTTTAATATGCAATGTATTATTTTATAAAAGTAATATAATGCAACATTACAATAAAAATATCTGTTCTATTTCACTGATTAAGGACTTAAAATGTGGAATATTTTGTTGGAGTATATTAATTTACCCGCTGGCATTTAATATCAGATTATTTTCCTTTGAGGGTGTGTAATGGTATCGGATATTCTGCTTACTCTGGTATTAAGATTTTCTTTTAAAACTTCATCTACTGTATTTTCCACATTGGTCGATACAGATTTAAGTCTATTAAGATCTCGATGGCGAGTTCTGAACCTGATGACGTTAGCAGAGATTTTGAAACAGTACGAGAGAGAACTCTTCGATTAGGAAATTGTTTGATTGTAAGACGTCATGCAGCTAAAGCACTTCCATTAGTAGACCCATAGAGAAAATACATATCTGCCATTTCTTCATTAGAGTAATATTCTGACATTTTCAGCGCGATACCTTGTAAGTATGCAACACTAAATCGATTTGCAATCGCCGGTTGGCGACAACTGATTGATTGTTAATGAAACCTGTCATGAGATATGCATGAAAATTGAATGAGCATGCTTGAAACATGGTTTGTAAACACTGACGTAAACATCGGATGTGATGAAAGCAAGCAAGTAATTATGATATTAACGTGTAAAAGTGAAGTGATTATATTTTATGAAAGATTGACATATCGTACAGTGGGAAAATTATTATACACCTCAGCAGTCACGGGGACAGGACTCTAGTCATTGTGGTTTCAATTTTAACCAGTTAACTGTGGCGATCTTTTTGCAAAGCGCATTATTTACTTATTTTGAGGACGAACTTTTTATGTTCTTGTAAGATACAATAACCAAATTATTATATACAAGAGACTTTTTTAAATACGCAGATGTTTTTAATTTCACCCTTTACTTTTCGAAGGTGGCACATCCACCATTGAATTTAATACAATAATTTAAAATAGGAATTTGTTCAGAACGATAATCTTGACAACATATTTCAAGGTGATCGAAATCGGAGGTTTCTCTCGAATTCTAAATATTTTTCAAAATTTGTTGTGGTTTGATATGTTTAATAACTGCTATGTATTAAAAGTTACCTGAAGTTCATCGTGGACATAACGTTGCATATCCTAATCGTAGTTTTAAATATAAGTATATGTCATTCTGTGAAGATGTAATCTTTCTTGATTAATGAGAGTCATCATTTGGTACTTTCATCGTTACTGTTGCGGAGCTTTGACTAAAGTGTAAGATTTATTACTTAGGAAAAATTCTTTAAATTGAGTTTGCTGTATACAGTTAGGTGATAAGTTATCTTAGCTGTAATACGAATATAATTGTACTGGATTGGATAGTGGAGATAAATTTTATGTACAGATTTGATTAGAAATAATCTAACTCTAATTGACCGTGTAATAACGATTTTATCTTATTTTGAAGTTTAATCGCATCGCTATATTATAAATTTTACCTAATTAATCTGTTTATATCTAGAGTTTTTCAATTTTTCATGAAGCGTGTATAAAGTTAATAAGGAAAAATGGTGATAAGATTGACATCATAATCAGCAATAAATATAATGCGTATTTTTTCTGTAAAAGAAATAACATTTTCTTATAATAATTTGAAGTTCTATATTAATAAAATTATGTTTGCGAAATGAATAATTTAACTAGTTAACTTTGGCGATCTTTTTGCAAAGCGCGCACCAGTGTGTGCCGCGATAATCAAGCGATGACGAGTTAGCTCTCAAGAATTTATGAATCCATCTCAAGTCATTTACACTTTTTATTTGTTTATTTCATTTCGTGTTGACCTCTAAACATTTTAAACATATTACAATTTACGAATATAATTTAGTTTTCGCCAAAATTACAATTTAAATATCAAATTGTAACAAAATTTTACAGCATGACGGATATAGTCGTCATGACACAAAATTCTGGCACATCTCTATGACAGATATAGTCGTGAAACACACTTATCTGGTTAATTAAATCTTATCGGGAAAATCTGAATAAATATCTCTTTTGAAACTCTGTTGCTTTGACTATTTTTTTCTTAAACTGTTATATTTCAAAAATGTTCAACTAAAATTTAAGAAGAAGAAGTTTTGAAATTTTCTGTGAAAACTGTGATCTTTTCAAATTTTTACGTTTCTGAATTCTTTTCAATTCAACGTTTATTGAAATCTATAAAACGTTAAAATAATTTTCAAAGAATAATTGTAACTTTTTTCTAGGAGATTATGAGTATCTTCTTTGTAAGAAATATTTTTAATTGGTTTCTTAAACGTTCCAGTATGCCAAGTTCTGATGAAATGTAACTGTTAAAAGTTAAATTAAACTTTTAAACTTACTTAAACTTTGCAAAAAATGTTTCATATTTTATAACGTTAACTGATGAAACAGAACGGATATCTTCATCGTAATATTGCAATATTATGTAGAAAAAATAATAGTTTGTTATAATATATTATTTTTGAACATGTAGAAAAAATAATAGTTTGTTATAATATATTATTTTTGAACAATACATTTAATTGAAAGTAAAATTCGAACATTTATATGTAAGTACAACTATTATTATTATTAGACAAGAGAATACGACTATTTAACCCCTTGCATTATTTTCACGAGTCTGACTCGTGACGCACTCATACTTCAGCTGCGATCAACTTTACTCGAACTTTTAATGCGCTTCAATTCGAAGTTCAGGTCCAATTATAATTTCCATAGTCAATGAGTGCATAATACCAAATTAACATACCATTTCAATTTCACTTTCTTTGTCTGTTTTAATATTGTAATTGCGATTAGTTAGATCTGACGCTAACAAATAAGTCATAGTGCAGAGGGTCAATATTTCGTTACTTTGCTTTTTTCATTTGCAGTCTAAAATTCAAACAAAAATCCATATCTGAGTATAAGACTAAACTGAGGTTAAAATTTTCGACAACCAATAAAAAGTCTTGAATATATGGAGTACTCAACACATACCTAATACCTGTTTTTTACTATAGAATACAGTGTGTCTCACAATTAGTGTAGATCCTTGAAATAGGGAATAGCTGACGTGATTCTGAATAAGATTTTCCTCTGCAAAAATGGGGTTATTATTAAGAGAAGGTTGATTAAAAAATTCAATCATTTATGCAAAACGGAGTTTCATAATATTAAAAAAATGAATATTTGAAAAGTTTATCACGTAAATCATTAAATACTATTATAATAGTTAACTAATAAATAGTAGTTAAAGTAAAAAAGTCTTTTTTTATGTTTAATAAATTTTTGTCTCCAAGTTAATTTTACTCCTGAAATTAATGAACATAATAAAGCAGTATTACATGGATTAAGGGCAATAAATATTTTTAGGTCCAATTATTCCAATATTAATTGAAGGTGAAATTGAGTTATGAAAGTAAATTTACGCAGAGGTGTAATTAAGTATTCTCGTGCAATGATTAAGTGCCATATTACTGGTGATATTACATTTACATAATTACGTCTCGGTTGTAGTATCATAACATGAAAACTCTGTTTTACCTAAATTTATTATGTTTTAAATGCAGAGTAATACTTCTTTGTAATATGAAATATTACACATCTCAATTTATGAATATCGTATAAATATGTACTTCAAAAATAGAATTTATTTAAAAAGAACAAAAATATGTCTTTCTAATAAAAAGAAATTTTTAATTTTGTAATTCTTACATTTTTAAATCGCCAAACACAAAATTTTTAATTAAACATTTTCTTAAACTTCTAATGTCATCATTGCACAAGTAAAAGAATTGAGGTTGTAAAAAAGAAAGCTTTCTCCTTGCGCTCAATTTTTAAAATATATCCCCAACTAATTGTATGACTCATTTTGTACAGTCCTTAATTGTCTTTGTAATTGCATTTAAATATTTAAAAAAAATACATAGTGTTCACCTTATCTCTCGGATAATAGCGTGATCGTCGCATGCACAGTAAATGCAGAGTCAGACATTACCCAACAGCAACAATGATTGTGTATACAAAGTATTACCAAAAAAAATTCAATATTTATATAGTACACAGTATACACCGAGCAAAAAAGCCTTAGTAAACGTACAGTGTCTCCGCAAATTATTATACATACTTGAAAAATATCTTTTTAAAAGAATGCAACAGTCACGACTTTAATTAGTTCATAACTCTACGACTATAAGCTATATCAAATTGGAAAATAAACTCTATTAGAATTGGTAGATATTGTATGCTTTTTAGTTAAAATACTCAACTAACCATCCGTCTATTTTACAAAATGTTTTGAAATATTTTAAACTGACTGTATTTTTTTTATATAAAGTTAGAATGTTCTAGACGCTTTGTTAAAATTTAGAAACAGTTTAATTCAATTGTTCTAGCAGCTTCTTGAAAAGTCTTATTATTTTTGGCTCTGACTGTATGAGTTTGTACGTTAAATATGGAAGAGCTTTCATAGAAAGTATATTAAGAAATATTTATTGCGTCTGCCATACTACGCGTCTGGCACATTTGATGTCTGCAAATATAAACATATCTTGTGGAATGGCATCTGCACAAAAATCAGTTATTAGTTTACTTTATAAATAAAATTATTAGCAATAATTTATTTTTTAAAGGAGGAAAAATGATCCATAGCTTATTACTTTAATATCATATCTAAAATAAATTAAAGCTTATATTTGACAGCTTTTAATAATTAGTTTTACTTGAAATAACAAAAATAAAGCATATTTTATAGCAGTCATATTTGAGCTGCATATTTTGTAGGACAAGTCTATTCTTTGTTACTGCAAGACATATAAGGGTTCACAATTTAATAAATTTAAAGAAAATTAGTAAGTATTAATGAATAATTATTCTGCATTTTGTGGCGTTAAATGATGTATGTTCATCATCCAATACTCAAAATTCTAATTAACAAAATCAGAGTTTTCTTATATTCATAGTGTAAGGATGGCTATACCTCACGCAGAAAATTTTACAAAAATTATTGTAAGAAAAATGATTCAGGAGTGATGATTTATTTAATCTATGCAAAGTTTCTAACAAAATCTAACACAATCTTTATCTATAAATTTACAAAATCTTTAACACTATTTTAAAGTTTCAAACATTAACAACGATTATTAAAAAAACTTTTCTTAAACACTACTATAAACTTTAAACATTAACAAGGACTTTTTTAAACTTTTATCGTTTTATTTCTAAACGCCCACATACGCCGTGGTTTCACTCAAAGACAACTATCTTCTTTTTCGCTCCTCTTTTCAGGGATGAACGTTCGCTCGCTCTTGTAACCTCGGTAACTTTTATACAATGTAGTTTAATAACATTCATTACCTACGTTCGGTCACTGACGTATGTCTATTTTTGCTATTTTCACTGCTCGCATTATTATCGCCTGATTTCTCTATTGATATTCTCTAAAATAGTCGTCAACATAATGCGTAGTTCCAGTGCTTTTCCCAAGATTTTATCCGAAACGCATCCCCATTTTGCACTTTTGGGAAAAGTACAAGCTTGTCGTTACTACGGACCTGGAAAACATCAACCGAGTTTCCTTTAAACCTGGTCCGAAACACTCTGAGGGACTCCTTTATTCATGGTAGCCCTAAGTTAATTCCGACTATTGTCCTCTCGTTCTTACAATACGAATTTATCTCCTTTTCAAAATTAATTATTGTAGTTAAGTATTAAACAAATAATATTTTAGTTATTCAGTGTTTTCCTTAATTTCTTTGAATCATTTTGTTCCGAATGGTTTTCATACTCGGATCCAAGATTCTTCTTTTATTACCAATTTTCATTATTCCTAAAATCCACATAAAGATCTCTTAACCCTTTGCCGTACTTGATGACGCACTAACAGTTCAAATGTAACAAACCCTGTTGAAATTTGTAATATTTTTTAGGTTCAACTGTAATATATGTACATTCGCAGATTTCTAAATATAAAATGCTCACAACATTTTAATTTTCTGTATTTCTTCTTCTTCATAAGTGTTTTAAGTCGCGTTGACTACGTCGTCATTGGCGACGGCTGTATACTTGGGTGCTATATTTTATTATACATGTGGAATTTGTTTTAATATTATCGCTATGAATAGTTTTGATTGACGCATCTGGCAAATAAATTATATGGCAAGTAGTTAAAACCCTCGTTATTTCTGTAAACGGAAATAAAAGTAATAACATTTCTTGGAAATGGGGATATTATGTAAGTGGGGATATTACCCAGGAAAATACTTTTATTTTCGTATTATTTCCTATCAGCATCACTTTCAGACGCATCACATAGTTTCCGTTGAAATTATTCTGAGCTATATTTTCTTTTAATAAAATAAACTCCAATTCGTAACTAATTCTCAAATACCAATGAAATTGTTAAGGAGTTTTGTCCGATACTAAAACTCGAACCGTGTCGCCTTTATTGACTATTTATTAGATACTAAACTAGAACTTGCAGGTTGATAATAAAAGCAATGATACCTAAACACAGATTCTCGCTCATATTGAGGTTATACCATCAATATTATACAATTTTTCACAGTATTGACGGTATTTCTAAAACATAACGGAGCCAAATTCTACCGCAACATATTCGGTTAAAAATAATTTCAGCCTAAGGCAGCTTTCAAAATAAACATCTTTTCAATACCGTTAATCAGTCAATCTTCCATTGGCCAAATATTCGGGAATTCGAATTATTTTGACTATAGTTTGCCCACAGATAAAAATATATTAAGTTTGACACATTGTTATCTTTATTTTTTCAAAAATTGAGTTTCAGACTAAATAGGCTCATCATCCGCCATTTTTGATTAGAAACAAGTGATACTGCAAACTTGATCAATTTTGAGTAAGTAATGCTGTTATTACTTAGTAATTCTGTTAAATAATAATGCTGTTATTGTTTATTATTTAGTCCTCGAATATCATTGTTTTCTTAAGGGGTTAGGTGGGTTTGAAAATTTCAAAAAGCCGTTTTTTTTTTATCTTATTAATTTGTACAATGTGTCTAGAATATTCTCCCAAAATTTTAAGTTGATTAGAGTAAAATTGTAACCAGTTATTAGTTATCGTGTCCACGCCGAGACATTTTCTTTTTTAGAGATCAAAGGAAATGAGGTCCCAATGGCTTAATATTCAAAATTTTTAAACAAAAATTTCACAAAGTATTCATTAATTATGTATCTTTTACTTTACTACATTGTTTGAAATAAATATTTCATTTGACATACTAAAAAAAATTAGTAACAATACTATTTTTATGCGTTCGAAACCCACCTAACCCCTTAAGACCAATGAGCCGCTGTTCATTGATTGTTACGATGTTGCGGCAATTAGCAACATTTTTTACTTTGAAAAGTGTCTTTTTCCATTTCTTCATAGAAGTAAGGTTAAAGATCTTTGGGGAATAACTGCAAAATTGCAAAAATAACAGAAGATAGTAACGGAGTATAATTATTGGTATATGTGATATGAAAACACGATTTTTTATCGATTCGACGATCGACGACAGGTCGCTCTCCTCGGATTGCCACCAAAATCTATGCAGCAAGTTTACAATGTCAAAGTCTACGCTTAAAATTTCAATTTAAAAAATTTCACCCCAAAATTACAAAAATTGAACAGGTGTCTTTTGAGACTTTTTGACAAAATTACTTTTAAATTTCGAAAATGTGAAATTAGTAAACTAAAAAATAAGTTGCGTTAGAGATTTTCTCATTTTTACTCGATTTTAGGGAAAAATACAAACTTCCAATTAGGATTTATTTTTATGGCATTTGATGCATCTCAGTTACGGCTCAATCTCTTGGCTGTTTTCTTAAAGTGGACTTGAAGGAACACTATCGTGGTTACACCAATTATCCAATGTAAGACCCATGGATTTTATCATGTGGGGAATCTTGAAGTTTATTCGAGGCCAATGTACCCAGACAGGCAACTGAGAGATCTAATTGTATCTGCAGTGCACCAAATGTTACTAGAGCAATATCTATCTGTAATTAGAGCAGTCAGTGTTAGATATATTGGTTAAATTGCTGCAAATGGTCAGTATTTAGAATAGTATCTTTATTAAATAAATAAACAACGTGAATAAATAAGAACTTTCTATTATTTTGAGAGTTTCTTCAAAACCACTTTTTGTGCAAAATCTGTAATTACTCTTGTGACAATTTAACAATTAGATTGTAATCAATAACTGAATAATTTTAATTTTAATAAATTAAATATAATCGGGTATTGTTATAATTAAAAATTAATATTTTAATACATTTTAATTATACGTTTGAAAAGCAAAAAAATAAAAAATAAAAATTAATTTTCCTTTTTGACCGATTCAATTAAAAAATAAATTTTAATCTTGGATTAAGCAAACTTGAACTTATAGATTGATAAGTAATCATTAATTGGAGCAGCCCTTAATTAAAAATAACATTTAATATTTTTCTTTTAAATAATGTCGAATTAAATTGAAAACTGAAATAAATATTTAAACTCCATGTTTCCTACTAGTTCTTGCAGTTCTGATATTTAAATTGGAAACATTTTGCATATCAAGTTGGCAAATAAATGTGTGCCTTTTTCCCGTTTATTTTATTTTAATGTCATTTGAATTTCATTTTAACGAAATTAGAAAATTACTGAAAACGAGAGAAAGTGGTCAAATTGTGATTATACTATATTATCACGTTAGGTCAAACGATTTTTACTAAAATATTTATTTCAAATTATTTATATTATGTTAGTGATTTTTGTTGTTATTTAAAGAATTATAAAAAATATTTTTATGATAAAAACTTTTGTTAAGCAGATTTTGTAAGTCATATGTAATCTTTTTGGTAAAATCTTCAGTAACGTAAAAATAAATAACAGATAAATCTCGCGTAAAATTTACATTTTGGAGCTCAAGTTCATTTCAGATTCATGTTATTATACCCTGAACGCACTTTACATAATTATACGCAATAACCTTTCGTGATCTTAAAAATTGCGAGAAAAATAGTTCTGTAACATTTGTATTCTTTTATGCCATTTAATAATCATATAAAGCATTTGCTATGTCTCTAAAATTGAAGAAAATATTTAATTGTCCTAAGATGGTTCATTCTGCATTATGTGTGAAGTATTAAAAAAAATAGTAAAGGTATGATATAGCAATTTACTTATTTTCGTAACCAGTTTTTATCAAAAAAATAAAATTAATTTTTATATAGTTTTCAATCCAGAATACTTTTTTAAATTCTAATGCTTCGTAATATTTGAATACTTCGAACACTTTGAGTATTTGAATATTCACGTAGATATTCCAGTATCCAGGGAACACGGATAGAAAATAAATCGACTGTCGAAATCTTACTTGCTAGATTATAGGTCCGCGGGGTATACCAAAATTCGAGGTAAGAGAGCAGAACGTTATCTCACTTTTCCTTCGACGTTACTCAGATAATCACGTGACGTGTTTGATAATCAAAATCATAGATTTATATGATCAAAATGTCAAAATGCAATCGAAAAGGATGACAGAGGATATCACAGAAAGATTAGATTACGTTAGGACTGAAGGTTAATATGTAAATTATAAATGATCAGGCAAAAAAGAAAAAGACTTGAAAATCTATTCTTTAAAAAAATAATATTAACTCTTTGTACTTTGTCACTTGACATCACATTTCTCTTGGATCTTATAAATAATTCAGATTGGTTGAATATATATATTTTCCTTTATTTACTGTTTATAATAAATGAAAACTGTATTTCTCACATACTCCACTGTTTCAATATATTTTATTGAGAACTCCTTTTTGATCTATTTTGTAAATGAAGGAGCTGGTAGGTAATTGAAATCAAGGGCTAAAACCTGTGTATATCATGCAATTTATATAACACCACAAATAAAAGAATAAGACTATATATTGTTAGTTACGAACTTCTATTTATAAAAATAAATAATATTTTTAATTTTTACTTATAATATTTACATATGCAATATACTAATCCTAATATTTATATACTACTAATGTAGTAATCTTAATATTTATATTTCCTTTTTCGTTTTGTTCCCTTTACGATTTGAATGAAGGCATGATGTAGGAGGAGGTTTTACTCAATTTCAGTCACTTCTCGAAAAACATTCTCTTCAATTTACCTCTAACACAGTTTACGCAAAAAGGACGCCCACGATGTTCCTTGATGCTCCTGATGCTGCCCACACGACGGTATTTAGCCAATACGAGCCGAATGCATTCGAACTCAATCGATTTACCACTACTGAGCTCTCGGTACTTCCTTTTCAATGTTAACCTAACTACCAAATTCTTATTTCTCATTTTTTTGGTGTATTAGGGTTGAAAATACTGAAATTTAGGTTAAGTCAAGTTTTACTAGTACACTAAAAAGCACAGTAATTTTTTCGAATTTTAACTTATTTTTTGAAACTATGTTACTGTATAAAAATATGTTATTTATACTATCAATTAAATGCATGTGTTAGAATACTAAAATATGAATACGTTAGAAAAGGGGAAAAAAAGAAAAAATAGTTCACTAAAAACATGAGCATCAAAGGATAATTTTATCACATGAATTGTAAATTTTTATAGAATAAGCAACCTTGAAACAAGAAACAATTTTAAAAGCAAAATATATAAGTTTACCGAATATACATTTTATAGTGGTAAAAAAAAATACAAATCTCCATTTGGGTATCGCGGTAGCAAATGGGTTAAGGGTTTCATCACTCAAGGTAGTATCTTCATCGTGTATATAAAGCTATAGTAGAGCTGCCATAAATAACGCGCAAGAGAGATTACTGTATCCCGAATATTCTGATAATCGAAATTGGTTTACAGCTTCAGTGCGAACGCGTGGTTGGAGATACAGCCGCATCTCGTGGTCGAGATTCGCGGCAGTTCCCAAATCGCGCGTATCGTGAAAGAGGGACGCACCTGTATGTCGCTTGGCGCGCAGCTGCGACCTTCGACGCCCTTGTGCTGGCGGCCGTGCAGCGCGGCGCCCGTCCTCATCATTTTTACGCCGAACGTACGCACGGCCACGCGGAGCTCCGAATCACTCGCATACTCGCGCTCGCTTACGACGCAAATCGTACGTCCGTCGTTTCCCGACGAGTTCCCGCGTAAAAAACGTTGTGCTTTCGTCCGTGGGCACCGGTACTTCCGCCCAAAGGCCCTGGGTGATAGCTTGGGTCCTCGCGAGTGCACCTCGGTCTTCGGTTCCCTGGAAGGGGCAGTAGCGAGAGGATCGGTTGACGGAAAGTCGGTGAGTGTCGCGCAATCTGCACGCGTTCACTTGCACGCTTCTTTACCCTCTCTCGCGCAACGGCTTTTCTGACTTTCGTACACTACTTCCTCGTAAGTTCTCTTGTTACCGTTTGTCGGTACGGAACAATATTATGCTGGGGATGTCCACATGGGAGAATGTCATATATGTGTCATTCGCATTGTTGCTTTTATAATTCGTTATGAACTAAGAAGGTATAAAATCTACAGCCTTTTTAATTCAAGAATTTATGCATATATATTTAATATAGAGGGAATTGCAAATTTGTACATATTGTGGATCGAGAGAAAAATATGGCGCCGATGTAAACATCCGTGTTCTTCAGTTAGAAACCTAACCTCTGTTTATTTTATTTATTAAGAGCGTTTATGATGTGTATATGTTGCGGTGAAACACCGAAATCTGGTAAATGTCGACATTCACCGGTGAATGTCGACATTCACATAGTCGCTTGGCGTATGTCCGAAATATTTGCTCAATACCCTTATTTCGGACTTACACCGGTGAATGTCGACATTCACCATGCGTTAATGGTGAATGTTGAACATGTTGTAGATTTAACCTAACCACTTCAGAAAGTATTTTAGAGTACTTTCTTTGAGAAAAATAAAAACAATTGTAATGGAATATACTAAATATTAAACAATTAAAATAAACGCTTATAACTTTTAAACTCTTTATATTTGTAATTATAAAAGATGGGAAGAAATATCAGATTAACACGACACACGATAACAGAATGTAATATAGAAATTTAATCAAAAAAACAAACACATAAAGCAATATTACAATTATTTTATTTTAATATTTGAGAATCTAAAATTGAATCGAGTGGCATCGAGTTAATAGTCGATAATTTAATGTTCATATTTATCGACATCTAATTACCGACGTTTTATAAGTTATCGATTCAGATTTATTTTTGCCACTCAATTATGAAAACTCAACAAATTGTCTTCTCGCTTACCTGCAATTAATGCATTTAATTTTTCAAGAAAAAGATCACGCTTTATTGCAGTTTCCATTCAGTATTAGTTATGGTATCGGAAAAAAAATTAAGAAAACGTTACTCGCATCATCAAAGCTTGCATTAAACTAAAATCTAACTGAGTTCCAGCAGACCAAAGGATTTGGCGGGAGAGAGCCAGTCGTTTCTTTGTCGACTCCTCTCGTTCGGACCTTCGCCAGAGCATATCTGTGATTGTCGACATACACCGGTGAAGGTCCGAATGTACAAGAATGTAGTAAAATATTCGGTCTTTCACCGACGTATTTGGTCTATGTCGACATTCACCGGTGAACGTCGACATTCGCCAATTTCAGTCTTTCACCGCAACATATACATTTTATGGGAACACTTTGTACTCATTTACGCTGCTGCGAATTGGTCCGAATATTTAAATTAAGGGAGAATAAAAAGAATTAGCAAGGGCGCGCTGTCAACAGCGTGAGGAATTCTTGCACAGATTATTTTACCGTTTCGTTCTTTTCTTAGCAGTGAAGAATTGGAGAATAGAGTGGCAGATAAGACTGATTGGCATTTCTTAAATCTCATCAATTATCGATGATAGAAAATATCATTAGAGTTTATTTTGTTTATTTTTAAATCAGTATTAAAAAGGTAATAGTGAACTGATTTAGTGGATGACTTATTCTAGCGAATTTAGTTCATGTTACAAATTGCATCTTTCTTTTGACAATTTAAATTTCATAAAAATAGAAAGAAATGATTAGTTTAGAATTGAAATACTTTAGTAAGTAAACATAATGGAATGTATAGGTTAACTTCTATGAACATACTAATATACATTTTTATAAATAAATAGTATGCAACTGTATTAAATAATATTTAGTTCATTTAACAGCACTACAAGAGAAATAATTTACAAAAATTTTAGACTTGTCTGTTTTTAAAAACTTCCAGGTATATTAGTATAAATAACCTATGTTTATTAGTTTGCAATAATAATATAAATTACTTTATGTTTGTTTGTAATCCTACTATATCTAATTATTTATTAGTTTGTAATAATCAAATAACATTCAAGTATCAGTTCTTATTTTTAGAAATTTAATATTTTTAACTACAGTAAATGAAATCATTGTAATTGTCGTTTAACACAAAATTTATTATGTTCTTCAATTATTCTAATCTTAATAACATAATTAACATATAACGTTAGAAATTAATGAAGTTTCTATGCAACATTTCGCAACTATATCATTTAAATACAATAAACTTTGCATTGGTAAATACTTATATTCAAACAATTTTTATTTTAAATTAAATCGTATGCTAAAATAAAATTTCTATTTTATATTAAATTATATTCCAAAATTTCTATTTCATATTAAATTAATTTTATACCAACCTAATGTCTATTACACCATGTATGAATGAAAAAAATATGTCACGTTGTACCTTTGTAGGAGTGGACTTATAAATAGCGATTAAAGAAACGCGCACGTGATTAAATCAACGTATGTCTGTTTTCGCGTGCACTATTACTTTAACATTATGCAATGATTATTTTCGTGAGGGGAATTTAAAAATTATTTATACTGAAACAATTCGTCCATAGCATATGCAGCTGTTTATCAATGGTTTTTAAAATGGATGAATCATCTCGTGTTTACGTTACTTTCGCATATTCCGCTATATAAAGCAACGAACTCTTGCATTTTCTTCTCATGTTTGATTACATTTGCATTCCACTTAAAATCAACAATGTGTGTCTCGTTCAGAATCACGGGAGAACAGAGGAGTTACAATTGGTGGTCAGACCGACCGTTTTCGATAACTTGTCTAATCGCTCGTACCATTTGCACTCAGATTTGTCGTCGTTTTCAACGCAAAAATTACTTGCATTCTTTCTTTTGTTTATTGAATCTTTGGAGCAGAAATTCGAAGGAGTAATTAATAATAATTTAAAGTTTCTGTTATTGTAAATCATTTTTTACGAGCATGCGCTAAATCATATTTCTCTTTTAATTTAATTTTGATTTATTATAACGAGATTTATCGATAAAAATTTAATGTTAAAAAATAACACTTTTTGCTGTTAAAGCATTTCTTATCCTTTGTTTAGTTTTATGAATAGATTTTTTAAGGATACAGGCATTTCGACCCACTTTCCAATCGAAGTGGAAGAAATGTAATAGATTGCTTCAGATTGGTATCGCGTTTCTTTTACTAGATGTGAATGTACTTACATATTGCGTTTCGATACAAGAGCTTTCTCAAATACCAAACAAATTAATGAAACTGATAGTAGGAAATGTAATGTGACATTCTTATTCTACTGGTTTCCAAACGTTCTATCATGATACAAGTTATAATGTTGATTATTGCACAGTCAGATTCAGATTTTTAGTCTATCAGTATTTATAAAGTTTTGCTTTAAAATCCTTAAAAAATATTTTATTATTAACTTTTAGTCCTTTTCTTTGAACATTTAGTTTTCATATTTGAGGGTGAGTTAGCATAATCGTTAAGATTGTACTTGTTAATATTGTGATATTATATAGTAATAATTTACAGTAGTAAATAATAATTTATTAATTAGAAAAAATTTATTTATTTTATGTACTAAGATAAATTAATATAATTTATTTTGTATTTCAATTCATTAGATTTATTTTACATATCCAGATAATTTAACATAATTTGTTTTATGCATTAAGATAAATTAATATAAATTATTTTATGTATCAGGATAAATTAATATGATTTATTTTATGTATTATTAAATAAAAGTTCATAACATTTATTATATTCACAATCAGTTTATCTATAAATGGCTACTCACATTTACTTTATTTTTTTTTACCAGAATTTGTCAATTTACAATTTTAGTTTCTATATCGTAATATTTAATTACAAGATAGTTTTTCAACTATTTCATCTGTTATTAAGTTTCTTATTAAGTATAACTTCAGCCACGAATAAGATAAAATAAACTAATATATCTTTTATAAGATAAAATATATAATTGGTATAATAATAACAATCTAATAATATTATTTAATGGCATTAATTGGAAAGTACCAATCATTATTTATATATATAAAAGTTTCTTAATATAGCTACTAATTAACCACATGACGATATACTGTTCAATTAAGTCTTCATTGCAAGCACTTTCAGTAAGTTCAGTTGCTACTTTTATCAGCACATTGTTGATTTTGCAACTTTTGCTAACAAGCTGCAACATTGTTCATCTTTGCAACATGTGTTACGTGGTAATATTGTTCACTTTCGCAACTTTTGTCGATTCACTGTAACATTGTTAACTTTTGCAATTTTTGTAAAATGGTAACATTGTTGACTTCTGCAATTTTTGGTTCATACTCTGCAATATTCTTTGCAAATTTTGTAGCATTGTAATTCCCGTGACATTGTAACATTGTTGACTTTCACAACTTTTGTCAATGCACTGCAACATTGTTTATTTTTACAATTTTCGTAAAATGGTAACATTGTTGCTTCTGCAATTTTTGGCTCATACTCTGCAATATTCTTTGCAAATTTTGTAGCATTGTAATTCTTGTAACATCGTTGACTTTTGCGGCATTTGTAACATTGTAACATTGTTGATCTTTGCAACTTTTGTAACGTCGCCATTTTTGTAATATTCTAACATTGTTGATCTTTGATATCTTTGTGACAGTATAACATTGTCCATATTTATAACTTTTGTAAAGTTGTAATTTTTATAACATTGTTGAACGTTGCAACTTTGTGACATTGCAACATTGTTGACCTTTGCAACTTTGAAACATTGTAACATTGTTGGTGTTTGAAACTTTTGTAACGTCATCGACTTTGCAGCATTGTTAACACATTATAATATTTTTGACAATTGAAACTTTTGTTTCAATAATTGAAATAAAGGAAATGGCGAAATCTGAAGAATTGTTCATAGCTTTATTGCTAATTATTTTATTTTCACAAAGCGTATACACCACCAATACAATAAGCAGTATTACATTAATAACTACATAATTCTATTTCAATAGTTGTATGAATTATATTTTAACATTTGCTTCGTTGACGTATACTGAATATTAAATTAATTAGCAAGAATTTTTGTATGAAATTGCGCGAAACGAAGCAACAGGTAAACGCGTTCCAGTACACATGTTTAAATATAGAAGAGGACAAACCGATGATCGATTTGTTTCTGGTACAAGCGGAAATGTGCTCCCCCGTGCTGATATCACTCTATCGACTAACTATTAACGCGTATATTCGTTGTTCTTTCGTCGTATTATAGCACGTACCGACCGCGTGTTGTTCCTCCATCACGCTATGTGTGTACACTTCGATCGTTTAAGTAACTGAAGATAGTATTGTTACCGCTATTCTTGTTCCGATTACCCATCGATATTTTCTAAACTCAACAGATTGCTGTGCTCGTAGCAGATGTTCAAGCGAGTTGTTGATAAATCGATTATTCCTATAATATATTCTAAAACGTTGTTTCTGAAAACCTTTTCCCTTCTACAAACATTGTTTTCTTGGTAGTCTGTAAGCTTTTAGTGTTTACATTTTACAGAATAAAATTAAATTCTACGTAGAATCCTTGTACTTTATTTTCACATTCTTCTCCTGTGATGAAGTGTATAAAAATAGCAGGTAAAAATATATTATCTTTTCATTAGATAATAGATACTATCATAGATAAGATAGTTTAAATTTTGTTTAAGTTTTCAAATTTTGTTATCTGTTAAGAATATTGAAATTTCTTATCAGGTTTATTTTAAATAATGTTAGTCAAACATGAATTAGTTAATTATTAAATAATTTTAAAAATGTGATCATTTAATTAATTTTAACTATATAATTTCGTGGAAGAAATATTTATTATGTACGTAATACAGTTTATCAGATTTTAACTTCTGTTAGTACAGTTACTTTACGTCACGAAAAATAATTTGCAGTTAATTACATTTACTGTAAAATTCCGATTTATCCGTGGATCTATAGGTCTCTCTTGATAATCGACAATTAGCGTAGTTTTCTAGGGATTAATAAACTGGTTGTAAAGTAAGGCCCGTATAATGTTTCTCGCGTGTGTTTTGCGGCGGGTTTTGAAAAAAATGCAATTGATGTTCAGCCACGAATGAGCGGTTAATTTACTTCAACGTCGACGTTCTCAGCCTGACCATTCATTAACTCTCTAACGAGAATCTCGTATCAAAATGGTTACGGTGTAAACTTACAAATTTTCCCAAATGGCGATTATGCGTGGGAAACTACATCTTCACATAATGCCTGAAACTTTAATACCGTATTTTATCCGAAGGTTGAGGTTATAAAGTGGTGTCAACAGTTTTTCATATAATAATCTTTTACGGAGGTTTTATACAGAGTGTCTCATCTAACTTGAGCATATTTCTATTTTTTTTATTGTGTACTGTCACCATTTTTTATTGTAGAACATGCTGCTATTATTTTCTAGATAAAAATGACGGATGAGGAGGCAAATATTGTGAGGTTAAGAAATTTTTGAGGTTATCGAAGTTTTAAATGGAATTTTCGTCATTTTTGTGTATTAATATACATTTTGTGTATTAACCTTCACGTGACCCAAAAGTGACCTTCGTGACCTTCACGAAAAGTACGCAACAGATGGACAAAGTGAACTAATAGAAAAATTAACGCAGAACATTTTTGTGTGGTAAGTTCAAAATGAGTAGCTTCGGAATCTCTAACTCTAAACGAGTGAACGAGTGTCTGGTTTCCTATAACTTGTCCATTGACATAAGCTATTTTTGTACGTTCATTCATATTGAACGAATGAATTTCGTTCATTCATGTTGAACGAATGAATTTCGTTCATTCATCACTCTCACCGAAAAAATTATAAGGCAAAGGGTTAATCGTATCCCAGAGAATCTAAAGATAAAATCTGACAAACAGGCTATCATTTTGAGCACTTGTTAAAGTAAAATTTTCTCTGTCCATTTTATTATTAGTTATTTCACTCTGTTCGTATGTTGCCTACTTTTCACGAATTTTTTGTACTCAAGGTTATGTGAAGGTTACAGTATTGTAGGTCGTTGAAATCACCTTAATCGCAACTTTTATACCATGATGATGAAAATATGTTTTAAAAGATTTCGATGAACAAAATTACCTTGAAAGTATTTCTTAAGCACACATTTGTTCCTCCAAAATAATGTTTCTGATACATTTCTCAATGATAAAAAATAAGTAGAATATTCACGTTTACGTATAAAATAATATAAATAATTAACGAAATTATTAGAACAAGTTCGGTGTTGAAAAAAGTGTCATGTATTGTGTCAAATTTTTGTGACAAATGAAAACAATTAATAATCATTTTTATATTGTAATTCATTAATTGTGGATGTAAGTTGAAAGATTAGGATAACGAATGCGAAGTTAACTTAATTATTAATATATGTAGAATCATTTTAATAGGTGAAATGATTACTGTAATTTAAGTAAAAGATATCTGAAATAAAATGAAAAGTAATAAAGTTTACTGAGTAATATATCATATTATAATTTCATTTTCCTTAAGCCTACGTTTCATTTAATTATGGACCAAAGAAGATACTGTTACTTGAAAATCAGAGTTTCTGAAATTTATTTTTAAAATTCTGTAATTGTATCACAAACAGATTTTTCTGTTTTTAAAAATTTTAGTGGAGTTAATTTGTAACATCTAAACTTGCAGTATTATTTGCATACATAAATTCTGAAAAGGTTAACTGTGTCAGAACATAGTATTTAATATGTATTGCATAAAAATATTTACTGTGTGTATATTTTTAATTCCAATACAAGAACGTTATTTAAGGTTTTGTTAAACAACTATTAAATTACAAAACGATTGGAATGGGACGAAAAATGGAGACAATTTGCAGTGAAATTTTAGAAAAGTCTTAGAAAAAGTGCAAGTGCAACTTATTATTATGAATTTATATTTAATAACTGATAAGAAAGATATTTATATTTCTCGTTTCTTACATCGTTATGGTATTATATTTACTTTACATTTGATTTTACTTTGCATCGGTATAATATTTAAAAATATGTATTTTACTATAAAAAATTTCAAGTAAGATTACTTTATTTGTTATATTTTATCTGATTTGCCTATCGAAATATAACTATCTTAACATTTCGACCGTATTTTCAATGAACCTAATTGATTATTTTGACGATATTTAATTAAATAATTATTTAACAAAAATAGTTATTTTTATTAGATGTGCATTATGTGTTTAATAAAATTAAAAACTGTTTAAAAAATGGTTTATCATTTTAGAAGTAAAGTTGTTTCTTATAAAATTGTTGACTAGTTTCAATGTACATTGGGGAATTATCTAAATATACAGGATGTTACCTGTAGCGCTACTCACGATTTTCCTCCCACTTGCAGTCACCTTACTGAAGTACTTAGTTTTTGATTTTGGTAGTGTAATCATTATTTGGTTCCAAAGAGATTACTGAATATAAACACGCGACTAGAGTGTAAGAAAAATTCAATTTATTTAATTACATGTTCAAAATATATGCCGCCTTCCATCGCGTAATATTTCGGTATTTTATAATACGTTAATACGTTAATATGTTAATATGCTAATATGTTAATGTGTTAATATGATATCGCACTCCTATTTCTAACTAAACAGTTTTTGACTATAGATATTAGAATTTTCAATTTTATAAATTACTTTTTAAATACATAAGTATTTTTTACAAGGTTATTATTATATTTATGATGTCTCTTTCAAATAAAAATTTGTACAAAAATACTGCCATAAAATTGTCAAAATCACAGCAAATATTGATTATATTTGTTTTTGATTAAATGCAACATGGACGCTAAACAATAATATGCAATAATTTTTTCTGATGTGGTTGCTTAGTAGCTAAACGAGGTCAACTCGATTCTTTTTTTTAATGAGATAGTGCATTAATTTTCTTTTTTTTATGAGGGGAACTTCCCAAGTGTTACCGGCGCTCATTTATGAAACTTTGCCACTTTGTAAAGAACAACCGACTGAACTCTCGCAAATCACGTTTTAGAGACAGGCGAATAATAATTTAAAAGATATTAGCAGTTAAATATAGTTACTCTTTAACGCTATTTTTACCAAAACCTGACAAAAGACACCTTTCAAAAAAACTTGAAATTATTCTTTAAATCGAATCATTTTTCCACAATTAATTCTTCACTTTTCATACAATGGTTGTTAAATAATTTAGCAATATCATTTTCTTCCAGTTCATCCTACATCTAAAAAAGTACGTATGGCATGCTTATTTCTACCATCATGATTTATATCCACTGACAACAATGGCTTTTAACTTCCTTTGATCTTTATTAACATGTGATGAGTAATATATAGTTTGATATGTTGGCTCATTCGAGGCATAGAACAATCAATTCTTGCGAGATTAAAAATAATACTGAATGATAGCACTTTTCAGTTACGTAAATGATACTTTTTTTCTTAATGGCTAAGTTTATTTGCTATCAATACACCATAATGGGTTATAAGCAAATGTGGTGCACGAACGAGAGTAAAACCAGCTATTTTATCTCTATCATTTAACACTATTTCTCCTAAGAGGTGTCACCTTTCAAATTTTATATTAAAATTATTCTCTAAGTTGTAACATTTCTCCACAATTAATTCTTGACTTTTCATACAATGATTGTTAAATTAATTCAGGGATATTATTTTCTTCCAGCACATTCTAGATCTAAAAATGTGGTATACTTATTTCAACCATGAGATATCTTCTAATACCTTAAGGATTTCATGACATTGCCCAATTTTAAACCATTTTACATATAAATATCGACACCATTTTGTAGCATCATTTCAATTATAATCAGATTAGGGAATCTCGATTTTGGTTGTAACGGAAAATACGGAAGTTGCGGTATAACTTTGATATTCGCTTATTTCTTGCCATGACGCATTTTAGTATACACCGCTATATTTATATTTTGCAGATAAATGAATTAAGCTAGAATTCACAACCTAATTAAATAATCTCAAATAAAAACACATCAATGTATCAATAATTATATTCCTCAAATTATCTACATTGAACTTGAAATTCCAAGTTTTAGCAATTATTTGCATTCAAGCGAAAAGATGTCAAAATACACCTTTGGTCGAAATAGGTATACACAAAGTCAAAATAGCATTAAAGATTAATTTCTCAATTTCCGTGCTCGATCAATACTAATCCGTTACAAGTGACTTGTATTTGCATTTGACAATTTGAAATTTATTTATTCTTGCTCAATTTACGTTGTACTACCTTGAAACTAACACATCACTCGAAAAAGTTCTTTCAATTGCTAATGACTTTTTGACAAGTGAGAAAACACATCAATGTATCAACAACTATATTCGTCAAATTATGTATATTCAACTGATAATTTGAAATTCTGACATTTTTGGAAGACAAAGACTCTTTGATTTCTCTGTAGACATCTTCAAATGCAACAAAGCAAGAGACGTGCACGAGTGGTCCACTCCTGCTTACTTTAGCAGCGCGAGATATAAATGTTACGGCAAATTTCTATCATTATATTTACGTATTTATTTTTATTCACAATTCCATCAGCAAGTGCAATTTCAATCCACCTCGTGACATATTTCGTCGCGTCATCTCTGATCCGTGACGAATTTAGTTATTGGCGTTGATCATTCTTTGACGTCATGGTCGAGTTCGGAGATTTTGTTCCAAATGAACTATGATGTGCTGGTTGTGAAATTAGAGAAGAGGGTTAAGTCATCATTTTCCATGTTTTGTTATTGTTAAAAGAATCGACCTTCAAAAATCGACTGCATTAATGAATTTTAATTATGAATCCCATTTTTCTTTTCATTTTTATATAAAAGAATAATATTTCTTTTTAATATGTGTCTACCTGGTAATTGATAAAAGATAAATAATAATTTTATTTACAACAAATCTAATCGATTGTTCCGCCAATATTTATGTACACTTTCGTTACGTATACCTGAAGGTATTTAATATAATTATTTATCATTGAACAAATAAGATTGAAGCGAGTGAGTAGTACGTTTGTAGTATTAGTATACAAGTATATTTGTGAATTACCTAAAATGTGTGTCACAGCAATCAACGTGTTAAGATGATTGTATCATAACAACCTTTATTATTCAATTTGTTTAAAATTTGAATGGTTGTTACTAACAATAATATCTGAAGGATAGTAATATTTTGGAAGGAAACCTGCACTCAACTAATTGCAACTAATTTAAAATAGTATTTAACATGAAAAAGAGAGAAAAAGTGTTTGTTGGAGGTATAGAACACCATTGATAAGTTGACAATTAATAGCAATGTGCACCCTATTGATTTGCACAACTTATTGAATACGTACTATTTTTTTATTTAATTATTTATTAGTACATTTTTGAAAGTGTTATTTAAAAATTTTTTTTAATCTGAAGATTTATAGAGGAACGTAATGTTTTTTGTTCTCACAGATTATAATACAATGCATGTTATGTAATAGAAAATTAATAAATAAAAGAAAATTATTTATTGTACAGTTTCAGAAATAACTGTCTTTTGCTTTAATAACTTGTATTCGTAACAGTAAAAATATTAATTTTTTGCCAATTTTGTACTGTTGAGGAGTTTTACTTACTTTGTGTCAATATTATATTAAACGTTGGGTATTTTATTTTTAAAATTATTCAGGACAATTATTTCGTGTGTAAAACTTACCAGTGTATGAATTTTTGGAATTAACTGCGAAATCACGTTAAAAGTTAATTTTATGGCACTGAAAATTACAATTGCAATTTAATATTAGAAGTATAAGGTAACCTTATCCCACTTCACCTTAATTTAGTATTAGAAATATAGTTTAACATGAAAAGTACAATTTAACATTAGAAATGTGATTTAACATTAGAAGTACAATTTAGCATTAGAAATTCTTATTTTGTAAGTGTTTCCAAGGCTGAGGTATTTAAAAAAAGGAAATGTAGTCTTTAAAATTTTGTCTATAAAGTAACAGTCAAAGAACCCCTGTACTTCGTTTCCGCTACGATATTATCTATATATACAGGATGTGCCAAAAGTGTGATAACGTTTAAACATTTCGAAAAATATGTGATATGAAAAAATATTTCAGATAGAAATTGTATATGCAGGTTTATACTGTAGTCTTATCTATTCAACCTTGCGATGACCTTTTAACAGTCCCGTGGAGGTCATGTTTAAATGTTTGAATGGAATGGCTTATCTTTTTTATATGGACTGAATTTTTAAGATATTTTAAATCGGAAAATGAGACGTTTCATAACACAATTTTGATACTTGATTTTTTGACGTCGTAACGATACTTTTTTTATATAGAACTTTGCACGGGATCGATTTGTTTGAAAACACAAAGGGAATCATAAAAGACAATGTGTAATATTATGAAAAAAACTGTGGTATTATAAAAAGAATAAAATGCTAATGCACCTTTCTAGAATAGAATTACGTGATTTTTACCTACACAGATTTTCTTTGAACACTTTGTGAAATAGTGTTAAAACATAATTTTAAAAAAATCAATATCTCGCGAAATATTTCAAATTTTTGTATGAAATGTCTTATTCTTCAATTTTAAATGTCTTACAAATTAATGCTATACTTTACTGTTTTTGGCCTGAGTATTTAGAAAGACCAATCCACACAAAAAGATATGCTATTCAATTTAAAAATTAATATATGAGGTTAAGAGGTTCTGACATAACAAAGTAAAATAAACAAAAGTGTAGTATATGTATATTGCTATTTCTGTTATGAACAATTTCATAAGATTGTTTGATTTAATGAAAGAAACATAAGACCTTAACATTTTTTTTCTAATTATTATGTGCAGCGATATCAATATCAGTTATTTTTAAAAATGGAACTTTATTTACTAAATAAATAGTTCCCTTAAAACGAACGTATACGTTTATGGAATTTGATACAATCTTTTTATAAGAAAGGTATCGTATTGGAATTTAAAACATTCTACATTCCGGAATAATGGTATTTACCTGTTTAACAATTGAGAAGATACAGAAACATGCGAATGAAGTATTACACGCGGTTCGCTCCGAAATTCCAGATGTTTCCAATTAAATAGGGTAGAAGTATTGATTATTTGGTGCGTAGCAGATTATTTTGGAACAGCTTCCTGTAAAAGGTTCTTTCACTTCCGTGATTAATTCCTTAAAGAATTCTATATAAACATTATGCATTACCAAGATATTATTTTAAAAAAAGATATTATAAAGTTGATTCTTAAAAAAGAATCAACAGTTTGTGAAAGATTTGAAGCTCAATAATAATAAGATTTTAATCCCCCAATTCGTCACTCAAAATCGTTGTTTCATCTATATGATTAAAAGAAAATTAAAGAAAAAATAGTGCTCCAACACGAAGTTTAATTTTTACATAATTCGATCCATTTCACAATTGCACAGTATCATTCTTTCCTTAAAATTTATTTCGATTTCGTTTGTAAAGTTTCAGTATTATCAAGATAATTCTTTGTAGTATTTATCAATTTAGTAAATATTTACAATAAGGGAGCCATCTCCAGTTTCGATTACCTTGAAATATATTGTCAGATGCGTCTTTCAAAATAATGGCAATTATGCGTCTCCAATTTAGCATTTAATACATGTATGTGTTCCATTTAGCATTTAATACATGTAAGTGCTCCATTTAGCATTTGATTGTATTAAGCTCATAGAGAAGTAGTAATCTTACATGAATACAACTAACTTCGTAACTAAAAAGTTTTAAGGTCGATATATCTGACAACAGTAAAAATACATTCAAGTGCTAAGGGTTAACAATGTTATTGGTACTTGGTGTATTTTGGAATGGAAGGGTGTGTGAGTATAAGTGTATGTTAAATATTCTGTTTCGAACCTCTTTTAGTAATTCGATGAAAATTTTTACATCAATTTAAGCGACCTAATATTTAGATGCTGGATTTTTTGTGCGCTTAGGATTTTAAATAAGAAAGATGGAATTACAAAATATTAAATCAGTATATTTTCTCGTATAATATAGTGTTCGGCCTACGTTTGAGTGACCAATTTTTATTGTGAGTGCCATATTATTGTTATAATAAATATAATTATTATCACAATGAAATAAAATTGTGGTAAATATTTAGAATGAAGCCATCTCCAATTTCGATTACCTTGAAATATGTTGTCAAGGTGCGTTTTTCAAAATAATGGCTATTATGTATCCCTTGAACGAAAGTCTAAATGAATGCATGACTAATATGCGTTGCATTTAGCATTCGACTGTATTAGGCTCATGCTTACATATACTATCTGTTCATTAACCCCACATGTATTTTTGTACAACCTAAAAGAGTCTGTCCCAAAGGGGTTTTGGTTTATTGCCGTCGTGGGAATGTAGGGGTTTGTGGGGACTCAGCCCCCAAAACAATATACGAAATTCTAGTTGCGGTTTATTCACTCTTCGTAATATTGGCAGTAAAGCGTTTATTTTTTCAAATACCTCGAAGAGCAAAAGAGTCCGACCATCATGCGTATAGGAAGTTGTTCGAAATGATAATTTTGACAACATATTTCAATGTAATCGAAATTAGTGGTGGCCCTTATTCTAAATATTTATCATCAATTTTTATTCTTGTTAAGATAATTATGAAAGTAGGAACATATTCTGCCTTCGTCTTAATTTCATCAGTATTATTATGTGCTTCACATTGCATCCACAGACATCATTATTATATACTGTATTTCAAGTAAATATCACTCAATTTGGAGAAAGTTATTCCAATAAAAAGAAAATGAATGCGCCATTTTGGTAAAAAATATAATTTGGGTGGCCTCGTTTTCCCCCAAGCAGTCACCGTAAAATTTACTGCACACCAAACGATCCTTCGCCAAGCGTGAATGACTTTAAACCACAGGTCATTGTACGAGTCTTAAAATACTTTGTTAGAAGGTGGGTAAAAAAATAATGTTTATATTTAAGAAAACAAAGTTGACCTTCGTATATCTTCTACGTCACCACCATAAAAAGACTAACGTCACATTTTTTCATTCTTCAAGTCAAGTTTAGAGTAACTATGGGACATCAGATTTTAACAAATTTAAAAAAATAGAAAGATGTTCTTTCAAGGAAACTAATCTTGAAAGCAAACAAAATTAATAGACATCGGTATGTTAATGGTTAAATGTGCAAAAATTTAGGTATCTGGAAATTATGATAAACATGTAAAAGTAACAGATATTATATTGTAAAAAAGGTATCTAATACAGAACATGTAAGGAATTTCTTAGAAAAGAAAAAAGACAATTGTGAAAGTTTCATTTCTACTGTAAAAAATGAATATTTATTTAAGTAGAACAACACAAATGAATAAAATGTTTTTAAAATTTATTTAATGTGATGCTATTTTTTTTTCATTTTCTGTTAAGTACATTTCCTACACACGAATGAGATGAACGCATTTTTCTCAATTATTACCACTATAATGTACTTAGAAAGGTAAAAATATAACTTAAAATATTATTTACAAAGACTTAAATTTAATTTGTAATATTTATAAAGAGCATGTGTTTATATGGAACATTGCTCACGTACCTCATACAACGTATTTCATATTGCGCCCATAAGGTGAAGTGGGGTAAGTTCGTAAGCGGGGCAAGTTCGTATACAGGCTATTTTTGTTACAATATGAGCGAAATTTCACCATTACCAATACCAGCTTTACAAAAATTAGTCTGCACTTACCCTACTTCACTTTATTTTTACAGGAAACGAAAAGAAAATAAATTCAGTGACAAATTACATTAAAACAAACCTAAATACATTTAATGATACAGGAAATATTTGATAACTTACCTTTATTACGAAGTTTAATTCTGTAACTTGCTTGTAAAAAACCTTCAAGCACTATAAAACACAATGCTTAGCATCCAACGACGCACTTTCAACTGGCGCTCAAAGATTAATATCATCGATTTTTCTTTGCAACGAAATATTTCGGTTACTGACAGAGTTTGCTCTTTAGTTACTGAGGTATTGCGCTCCATGCTGACTACGGTCACCCTACGGATTCTCCGCCATTGTTAAAATGCGTCGAGTTGTTCAAGTGTTTTAAATGTCCCAGTTTGTGTTCAGTTAAAGGAATTCCAAATCTACAGTTTGTCGCATATGTTCGCGGACTCTTACATAATGATAACTGCAGATATAATTCCTTATAATATTTGCTAAACCAAAATATTTACAACTACGGTGTTGCTTGACGTAATTAATAACAAACTGAAAAATTCGTGCGCAGTATGTAATAATAAAATTATTAAAAAATGAATGCTGATAGCGAACTCGATAGCAATAACAATAACAATAATAATGATAATTTTTAGTTAAGAACGTTTCCCTGACCTCACTCTGTTTGGGTATGCGATAAAACAATTTACAAATATTATCGGAATACCGAGTAACATTAAATCATACGTTTAAACAATTTTCCATGATTATTTAAAAAGTCCGATAAATGTATACGGTGTTCCAATAAAATGTGGACAATTTTTATAATTATATGTATAATTTTATTAATAAAACGAATTGAGTTGACGTTACGTTGATAGTTTTGTAATTACAAATGTTCAAAATATATGTCACAGTTATGTAATATTTTTATCATTTTTATGATTAATATTTGTGCGATCTTATATCACAATGTCAAGGTAAATCTTTTTAAGCACTTTTGTATTTTTTAAGACATTAATGGAAATTCTAATTTTTGTATTAACTAGATATTTTAAGTGAATAGTTACAAAACTACGCTGTACTACACTCAGTTTGTAATCTCATGTCCACATTTATTAATGATGTGCAACTTGAAGGTCTACCGAGATGAAACCTTACTGAAAATAAGGTGACCAACTTTTTTGCAATGACAAGGACAAATATATTGTACATAAAAGAAATATTTTACTGATTGCGACAATAATACACAGTAATATGTTAAAGAAACATTTGTGATATTTCATATTGTGATTATGCTTACATGTCTATTAATTATTATTTAAATAAGTATTTTTCTATTGAGTGAATATTTTTGTCCATGTATCATCTCCTAACAATACATTGCAAATATCTGAATAAGAAAAATCTTTCATAATGAATTTTACGGTCAATCCAGCTGAAGAATCAGAATTCAATTTCGATTTCTCGCTTGTCAAAAAATTATTAGCACTTCAAAGAACTTTTTCGAGTGATGTTTTAGTTTCAAACTAGCACAACGTAAATTGAGCAAGAATAAATAAATTTTAAATTGTCAAACGCAAATACAAGTCACTCGTAACGGATTGGCATTAATCGAGTACGGAAATTGAGAGATTAATCTTTAACACTATTTTGACTTTGTGTATACCTATTTTGACCAAAGGTGTATTTTGACATCTTTTCGCTTGAATGCAAATAATTGCTAAAACTTGGAATTTCAAGTTGAATGTAGATAATTTGAGGAATGTAATTATTGATACAATGATGTGTTTTTATTAGAGATTATTTAATTAGGTTGTAAATTCCAGCTTAATTCATCTATCTATAAAATGTAAATATAAAGGTGTATACTAAAATGTAACATGGCGAAATAAGCGAATATCAAAGTTATGCCGCAACTTCCGTATTTTCCGTTACAACTAAAATCGAGATTCTCTAATCTGATTATAATTGATATGATGCTGCAAAATGGTGTTGATATTTATATGTAAAATGGTTTAAAATTGGGCACTGTCATGAAATCCTTAAGCTCTCAAAAGACACCTTATGGTAGAAATAAGTATACCATATGCACATTTTTAGATTTAGAATGTGCTGGAAGAAAATAATATCCCTGAATTAATTTAACAATCGTTGTACAAAAAGTCAGGAATTGATTGTGGAGAAATATTGCAATTTAGAGAATAATTTTAATATAAAATTTGAAAGGTGACACCTCTTGGGAGAAATAGTGTTAAATGATAGAGATGAAATAGTACGTTTTACTCTCGTTCGTGCACCACATTTGCTTATAACCCATTATGGTGTATTGATCGCAAATAAACTTGGCCATTAAGAAAAAGAGTATCATTTACCTAACTGAAAAGTGCTATCATTCAATATTATTTTTAATCTCGCAAGAATTGAATGTTCTCTGTCTCGAATGAGCCAACATATCAAGCTATATATTACTCATCACATGTTAATAAAGATCAAAGGAAGTTAAAAGCCATTGTTGTCAGTGGATACAAATCAAAGTGATACAATTACAAAATATTTGCGATCCACCGTATGGGAGAAAATGGTATCGCTGAATTTAACAACTATTGTATGAAAAATCGAAAAATCAATTGTGGAGAAATGATTCAACTTAGAGAATAATTTTGAGTCAAAATTTGAGAGGTATCTTTTAATTCCTCTCAATGTTAAATATAGAATAGAACATGTAGGATGACATTTTTCGAGGAATGAGAAAACTTACAAAAGGTGGACAGTCTTGCCTAAAGAAGGATAGATCACCTTACTAAAACCATTCTCGATAAAATTTTCAAATAAAAGAACCGTGTTAAATGTGTATCACACGTTGCAGAAATATGAAAGCACATACGCATAATATGCATCAAATATGTAGCACTACCTTTCTCTGTGTCAGAGTTAAATAAAATTAATAGCTTTGTTGTTACTACTGTCAGAGATATAATTAAATATCTCTCATAAGAGATATTAAAGTTCAAGAAGTTATGTTCACACAAAATTGTGAAGTTCGAATAACGAGTGGGGGAACTTAAATATTTATTATTTCAAAAGAAATAAATTATTTCAATAATTTGACATCAAAAGAAATATTTATTATTTCAAACTATGGAGGTTTTATTGGATCGTTACCTTAAATTTAGGGTAACCATAAATCATTTTCCTATTCAGGTTAGTTAGTAAAGTTAATCAAAATCGAGATTTTTTCGATTTAATCGCTTGTTTATGTTTATCATGTTATAGTTTATTTTCGTTAAAAGAGATTTAATTTCGTGATAAGTTTAGTTTATAAGAATTGGGCCATCCTTATTAAAAATTTTTATTTTAGATTACCAAAATACTTTTATGGAAATTTATCTTTTTGTTAAGATAGGAAAATATTGGTGCGAGGTTAGAAAAATAATAAAAATTCTTCGGATATTATTGATGTGGGTCAGGTTAGTTTAGGATAGATCGCACATTGAATTTAGGAAATGATAAGAAGAAACGTAAGTAATAATATAAAGCAGTAAACCTATTTTAGCGATATTAATAATTATATCTGTTTACTGTAGAATTAAAAAGAAATAACTTGCTAACTTTATAATTTTCTACACTGCAATCAAACTTCTTACAAATACTTAAAAATGTCCAAATTCAAATTTCTTGAAAATAAACCCATATACAAAAATATTTATTGTATATTTTTTACTTATTTTTCTACATTGATTCACCCATTTTTTCTGTCACCATATCAAAAACACCCCGTACATAAAAATCTTTGGAGCAGTTGATTTCATTATTCCTATTCGAACGACATCTGACATCAGCTAACAAGTGAATCAAGCACCAAGAAGCAGTACTTTATTTTCGGCAACAGATATGCATTCGCTATGCACGTCTCCGTACATAAGAATCGAAGGTAGCGTTTAAGCAGCGTATCGTAGAACACTGATAATCGGGAATAAAATTTGCCGGTATCTTGCCAACCGAACACGATCTACGACCAGGTGTGTAAGGTCGTGGTGGAATCCTTCTTAGCGCTCAGGTTGTCGACACATAAAAAGGAGCAAGTATATTCTTTGATCTTTGCGGCCGAGTCGCTGAGGTAGGCCTTACTTTGACCTCTGATCCCCGCCTGCGTGAGTTCGCTTTCGTGTTCGTGGGGTGAGCTGTGAAAGAAGTGCGAACGATGACCTCGATTCAGCGTCACGTCGTTTCGATTGATCGTGTCAGCCTTTCGTCGACCTTTAAATTCGTGATACGGTATACGAGCGCTTCAGGTATATCGCCCGGGATGCGAAATGCAATTTGTCAGGTTCCTTGCTTGATCACTGTGTTTGCTCTTTCCTCCACGCTAATCGAGAAAGAAGTTGACCGTCACTTCCGATTCGTTTGATTTCTCCAGAGGAAAGTAGTGATAGCGAATCAAATTGAATTGCATTGATTTTTTGCACTCTTCCGAGAATTACTGACTTCATTGCGAAATTAAGTTCTGTTAAGCACATTTACTTATTTTGAGAATGTACACTTTATGTTCTTATAAGATACCAAATTATTATATACAAGAGATTTTTTTAAATGAGGTTTCAATTTTACCCTTTACATTTCGTAGGTGGCATATGCACCATTGACTGTAATGCAATACTTTAAAATAGGAAGTTGTTCAGAACAGTGATCTTGACAGCATATTTCAAGGTGATCGAAATCGGAGGTTTCTCTCTAATTCTAAATATTTTTCAAAATTTCTTACGTTTTGATATGTTGAAGTGTTGACATAACACTTCACATTTTTTTGTCCGTATTAACATTATAGCTTTAATAACTCAGTTTTGACACACCTGACAAATAAACCATAATGCAACGGGTTAACTGATCAATTTTTATCTTTGATATAACATGAAATCTTGCAGAATTATGCAAATGAAGCTTAAAAATAAACTCCATAAGTCTGTTTTCTAATTAAAATTAGTAGCTTACCTTAAGCTTTTTGTTAGCACCGTAGTTTATAAATTTTAATTGGATGTTTAGATCGTATTAAATATACAATTCTAGACAAAATAGTTTATATAAAATATATTTATGCTTTATTTATAAATAATTAATTTTTCCTCCTAACTAATCTTTTAGAACAACTTTTAAATCTATCTCATTAATTAATTTATCTCATCTTCAACTTAAAAAAGCAGACTTATTATTGACGCAGTGTGTCTCAGAAAGATATATTATAATAATAAAAACTGATGGTGGTAAACTTTTTTATGTGTATTTGCCAATAACTTACAAATAATAATTATCAAGCTTCTGACGTATCAAGCAGTTTTTAATAGAGAAAACATTATTGCAAAATTTTATCGAGACACGTTTATAATTAACGTTAATTTTTATAAAGATGAACTTATAACTGATATGCATACTGACGTATACAAATCAATATCATTAGTTTATTATTGAGATTTCTCCTGCTGTGCATTGAATATCAAATGCTTTATATCAGCTTCATATTTCATCACTTTTAATAATACATATGTTGAATTAGGTTTATGAGTCTTTTACTGAAGACATTTTTCCGGTCAGTTAACCAGACTTTTTCTGTGTCTGCAATATATCGATTGACACGAGAATAAATGTATTTAATGATTCGCTGCTTTCGTATGAAATAAAATTTTTCTGTCATAACAAATAATTCTGATACAATTTTAATAATAATAATATATGTTAAACAATTGTTATCTAAAATGTTAAATAATAATAATAACTCATATAGTAACAGTTCATACTGTAATAATAAAAAGATTGCAATATCTTTATATAACTTTAATTAATTTAACCTTAAACGACTAATTATTTAATTTTATTAATTAAACTTAGACAACTAGTTATTTACTTTTATTAATTCAACCATACACGATTATTTATTTAATATCATTAATTAACCTATAGAGAGTTGATTAAATAATATGTAATCAGAGATTTTCATTTACATGATTGTACATATGCATGTAGAACTTCGTATCGATGTGTCTTTGGACAATACCGAATAATAAGAGGTTAGGTTAATTGTTTACTTTTCTTTCATTGCAACAAATATTATTACAGATAATCTTTTCATTATTATAATCCTGCAGCAGCTGTTTCATTTTATACTCTTTTGAAATTAGATTCATTAATCTTTATCTTGATTCATATTTTCACTCTATAACAACATTTTTTATTACATTTTTTCCAAAGATGCATAATCATTTGTTAAAGTTGCATAAAGTTACATATGAAATCGAATATCATTTCGAACTTTCATATTTTGAAAATCATGAAAGTATGTATTTTGTCGATCTTGATTTAAGAAATGTTTAATTTTAGCATGTCTTTTCTAATTATAATAATTAATGAAAAGAGTCACACTTACTCAAATTAAAAAGGTCTTACTAAAACAAATGTTTTAACATAATTAAATTTAAATTGAATTCATTCCTCATATTTGTAACAGACAAATATACATATCGATTGCTCTGATATTGTCGAAGACCACGACGAAGCATAACGAAAAAAAGAATACAAATATTTATCGCTAGTAATTGCTAACCTTTTGGTGCACCAGGCAGTAAATTAAAAAGCTCAATAGATAGACAGTGCAAGATAATGAGTATATAGCAACAGCCAGAAATAACGAGTGATCATTCGACACATAGAGAACGCTATTTCACGGATGCCTCCATGAATACTAAAATAAATTAGAGCGGTCAAGGCTGAAATTATGCTCTAAAATTCGAATGAAGTTTACTGAATTAAGGTCAAACTTTCCATTGAAAGAAAGAGGTTAAATATTTGTAGAATGAGAGACATCTCTAATGTTAATACTTAACGCTGTCGATATCGAATGCTTTGCACAATTACTACTATTTAATTAATATTAACTAGGATTTTAATTTTCCTTGTACATTTTGATTTTGATAGGAAATTGTTTAAAATATCAACTACTCTGCACTTTCCCCGAAAATGGGGTAAGAGCGTAGCTTGAAGTTAAATACTTCGAAACTTTATTTCATGTGCAATGGGGCAAGAGCAGAATTATTAACAAATCTGCTATAAAATGCTTTTTACTGCATTATGCAAGTAGTCTATACTGCAAACAAGCTTAGCTGAAATATAAAGGGAGATATAGTGAAACAAAAAAAGGAAACAAACATACAAAATGGAGGAATTTCGCTCATATTGTAAAAAAAGTAGCCTGTACACGCACTTGTTCTGTTTACGAACTTACCTCACTTTACCTTAAATAGTTTCAGTTATCATTTGCAATTAATAACTTTGACTATTCATTTTACGTATTATTGATTTTAATAAAATTTATTGGAAATATAATTGTTTAGAATTAGTATTTTTATTTATTTAAATAGTGACGTAAACGAAGTTTCAATATCATAAAGTAAATTATAAATATCTTCTATTAAAACTATCGAAAGTATAATGTGTACTTTACATGTCAACATATTAAAATAATTGTTTTTCGCTTTCAATTGTCAATAATTACATTTATTCAAAAAGGATTTTGTTTATACCCGTTTAAGTGTGTATTTCTTTGTTATTTTAATAATTTTATATAATGTTTTTAATACAAAGACTCCGCAATTAGGGTGGATTCTACCCTAACACTACACAGATTGATGATACTAATAACATTAAATAAAGGGAATAGAATGTACATGAATTTGACAGACACACAAAAGTTGTGGTATAAGCATTGTACTAGCAAGTAAAATGGTCTGTTAAAAATACCACCACGTGACAATAGAAACTTGTTAACCCTCCGTTAGCTACGCTTAGTTTTAGAAATTTATAGTAGTTATCGACAGATGTTCCCTGAAGCTGTTTCCTAGAAATGCAATCAAATTTATCTTTTACAACTCCTACCATAAAATTACCCGACCACCGGATTTGCACCTTGTTTTACCTGTGTTTAACCCTTTGCACTCAAAATTTTTAGTCATTCATATTACCAACTTATATACTATAAGTAAACGATATATATGCACATTAAAAGAAAAGTTATTGTTTTTAAATTTATTTGCTCTCATATTATTAACTGAAAATTATTTGCATTGCCTTGAAAATTATTTACATGCAAATATGAATCGTAGTCAATGTTTTAACATAGAAATCAATGCCGATGTTGCCTCCGTTTAATTTCATAAATTTGTAAATTATTTTGAATAAATAATATAACTTCTAACCTTACTTCTGTTGTGTAATGTACCAAAATTTAACAAGTAAGAAGCACATCTAAAAACGAATACAAAATCTTTTTGATAATATTTCTTTAACTTGTTAAAACTGCTGAATCAAAAGCAGAGAAAAATAATCATAAGAACTTTCATATATTACAATAATAAAAATAATAATTTAAGAAGGATAGATTTATTTGTTCGTGTGTATGCTAGGTATAACGCGACCACGGATGTTATAAATACTCGCGCGCCTGACAAAGGTTCAACCCCTATGATTTATTTGTCAGGTGCGTCGGTCAGAACTAATTACTGATACAATATTAAAACAGACACAGAAAGGTAAAATATGTTATATTAATTTAATGTTATGCAATCATTGACTATGCAAATTATAATTGGACTTGAACACCAAATTGAGGCGTATACAAAATTCGGGTAAAATTGGTGTCAACTGATGTACGAATGCGCCATGAGTCAGACTCGTCAATTATAGTGCAAGGAGTTAATTAATTACTTTTACTGACCCTGCAGTATTTGTGTATATTTCAATTAAAAAGAAAATAATTAAATGAGTCAAGGGTGAGACGTAAAATAGTGTATACATTAATTCGATATCCTAATAAAATTGAATATATAATAGAAAAACAGTATAATTTAATAAATTCCGAAATTTTAAATAATAAGTGCAAGGATTGATCATTTGGTAGAATTAGTTAATTAAATTTAGTGTTGATGTTAAATAGAAATTAATTGTAAGAAGACGGTTATGTTAGGTTGCATTCATTTAAGAAAAATAGTGGACCTAACCTCAAACTTCTATCTTTAAACTAATTATCAGATTTGTAGTTGAACGTTTCAAAAACTCTGAGTCCAAGATTTCTTAATCAGCAGATTATCAGAATTCTAAATTCTTGAATTTCCAAATTCTTGAATTTCCAAATTCTTAAATCTACAAATTCTTGACATCACTTAATTTTCTGCATCTCTGAATTTTTAACGTTCCTAAATTTTCAAATCCCCAAATTCCTAATATCTTAAAATTCTAAAATAAAATTTCTAAATTTCTAAATTCTCCTATCTTCAAATTCTTAAATCTACAAATTCTTGACATCACTAAATTTTCTACATCTCTGAATTTTTAACATTCCTAAATTTTCAAATCCCCAAATTCCTAATATCTCTAAATTCTAAAATAAAATTTCTAAATTTCTAAATTCTCCTATCTCCAAATTCTTAAATCTACAAATTCTTCACATCACTAAATTTTCTGCATCCCTAAATTTTTAACATTTCCAAATTCCCAAATCCCCAAATTCGTGAACCATTAAACCCCCCAATTCGCAAAGTTCCATGTTCCCAAGTCAAAATAGTACCAAGAGTTAAACAAATACAGAAAGAGCGTAATCGATCCAAAAAATACAGATATGAAAATAAAAATTGTTAATATAAATAAAACATTTTGCTGTTAGAATGTTTATCTTCAATGAATGAAGTACACCCATCCCTTAATTTATACGGCACTTTTCTGCGTGGTCTCTTTTTCAGAAAGAAAGAGATAAATTATGACATTAGCAATTGTAGCAAATTACATTTATGCGATATTTTCCTAGAAGTTAACTATCTGAAATAAATGTGTGTCTGAAATGTACAGGTTCCAGATTTTATTTTCAGTAGTTTTCTTTTATATCGATAGACTTTATGTATGTGATTTTGATTCGCGTAAAACGAATCCATGTGGAATGGATACTTCGTGCAAATGGGGAGATAAAGCTGCTACTATAAAAACTAAAATTATTTATAAGGCTGGCCAAGAAGATTTGTCACTTTTTAAAGAAGTATTCTGTTTCAAATTAAAACTAAAAAATAAATCTAAAAATAAATCTAAAAATAAACTAAAAATAAACTTTAATAAATCAAAGTTTAATTAAAATCTTATTATACAATGTATTAATTGTTGTTTTGATGTATGAAGATTATTCTTGATCGAGATCTTCATTTAATCATCTGTTCACCTTCAACTATGCTTATCTAGAACATAAGCTATCTATCTAGAACATGGATTATTCTTTATAGGAATATTTTCAACATAAAATTTCGCAAATTGAATTCAGAATTTGAGATTTCTCATTGTTTATTAATAACATTGCGTCGATGTTATACATATTAACTGGGAATTTGGAAATTTGAAAATTTGGAGTTTTATGAGTTGGAAATTTGAAGATTTTGAAAGTGCAAATTTAAAATTGACAATTAACAAATTTTGAAACTAGGGACTTCGAATTATAAAGATTTAGGAATTTAAAAAATATAAAATTTTGAAACTAGAGATTTGAAAATTCCACAAGTGAAAATTTAAATTTAAAAACTAGGATTTGGAATAGTGGAGATTTAGTAATGTAGAAATTACAAGATTTTAAAAGTTCATATATGGAAATTCGAAAATTAGAAAATGTTGAATCTTAGGATTTGGAGATTTCGAAATTTTAAGATTTTGAAACTAAAGATTTGAAAATTTTTAAAATGTAAAAGTTTCGAAATTAGGAATTTGAAAATTCAGTAATCTGGTGGTTTGCAAATTTTGCAAATGTGGGTTTTTAAATTTCTGTATTTAGACATTTGTAATCAATGTTTATTAGCACTAATGAAATATTAACAATATTGTCTGGATATGACAATATTAATTATAAGTATCCTTAAATGATGACAATTATATTGATCTAAGATTTCCATAGTTGACTGTTATAAACCTGAATATACAGGGTAACTCAAAAATCGTGGACTGTGCTATAATACTGCATGCTAAAATGCGTCTATAAAAAGAATAACATTTCATTACATATGCATTTGTTTCTGAAAAATTTAAATTCTTAAAATATTTATAATAGTTTGCTGCAATGAAAATGACAATTCTATCGTTTCTTCAATTAATTCAAAAATTAAGTAAGTAATATAAACTAACAAATGTGTTTACTAATAGAATTATTACTATCAATTACTGCCTTATTTGATAATTTTAATTATATGCATATTTATGTACTTACAGTTAAATTCAGCATGCTATTAATATATCAACAATGTCATTACGGATAATGCATGACAATGTATTTCAACAGACCTAATATTTACATCTATTAATTATTAAATTAACGAAGAAGTTAATTACCGTTTTTCTCGTCGTAATTAATTTCGTTTTGTATATTAAAGAATTTCCAAATCCATTTCTTTATAAGATGAAGGCAAATATTAAAAAATGTTATTTCCTCTTTGACTCACTTTTGAATGCGACGTAACCACTACTTTTGGTACGCCCTGTATTGGAAGAATGACTAGCTGAAAGAATGACGAGCGTCTGAAGAGTGATTGGTACAAAATGTGTGATAGTAATTAAGATTTTTGAAACATGTAAGAGCATGTATCGCGATAATATCCTTCCTTTCTTTAATTATCTCTCGTCTTTTTTAAACTATATTTTCGAACTTACAACTTTCCATTATCTAAAATTGAAATTTTTTTAATAAGCAAACATGTTACACTCTAGTTTAATATCACAACGGTTAGAACATCATTGCAAAAAGTTTTTCGTCCGATACAGAAGGGGTGGCGAAGTATATTATTGTATCAGATGGTAATATTAATTAACTGAATCAAAAATAGAAAAATGTATATAAGATAATTTATCTTTTGTGGAAATGGACAATAAAATAAAATAAACTCATGCGTTGCTCTAAAATGAAGTTTTATTTTCATTAGAATAAATCAATCTAATTACAAGTTCTTACCTAAAATGGAGGAACGACAATTTTAAGTTTATTTTTTAATCTGTTTATTCTATTCTTTTTTTTCTTACATGTAGCTTCCTCTAACCATTAATTTGATTAATTGATTGATTTTATTAGGGCCTCGACTGCTGTGATCATTGACCACATTTAATTTCCTTACCGCGTAAAAAATCACCGTTCTTGACTTGTATTTACTGGACATGCGTTAAACAACTTTGTTACTACAAGCTTATTTATTTTCAATAGCGACAAAAATAATTTAGTTATGCTTATATCTATATTTATTATAAATTTGACGCAGAGTAAAGACAGAAATATTCATCACGAAAACTTCCTTAAGCTCTTCAGTCAAACAATTAAATACGATTACATGTTCAACTGCTTCCACGTCGTATTTCTCCTAATATAGCTCAGTTTTTTACTGGTTATATTCATCTCTTCTTCGTCCATGGGTATGGTTACGTCAGCAAAGGTCACCTTGAAACAGAGGGTTGTATTCGATACTATGTTCCGGATAAATCTTAGTTCTTGAAAGTCACTCTGAGGCGCAAGCTCCTCCCATTGTGCCTCCCATGCAGTCGTTTCGTTCGATTTCCTACGTACCCTCTAGAAAGGTCACCGGGAGGTCATTCTTCTCTTCGCAGAACTTGTTTACTACCGGAAAACGAATTATAACTTAACTTTGCGTAGATTTTGTTTTTTTATTTTTACAGAAAATCGGAGTTTCAAAGGAAACTCAGTCCCAATGACCTTGACATTGCCATACGTTGTCGAGGTCTTGCGTAACTTTTCCTTATATCTTAATCGTCGCACATTACAAAGTTATTACAGAAAGAAATATTTGGACAATTAATTGAACGCAATTTAACATGTTTTACAACTTACAGTATTCATTCTCTGACATTCATTTTTAATTGTATTATCAAACTTGTAAGTTGAGTTCAGTTAGAAAGGAAATCTGTCTAGCTTGATTTATAAATTTATCTGGTGGGTATTTCACCAAAATCGTCAAATTTTTCGTTCTCGAATTTCGTATATATCTTAATTTTTATAAATCTTTTATTTTTTATAATTCTTTTATAATTTATTTCTTATAATTTTATAAGTTACATAGAAACATGTTCTTAATAATTTATTTCAAGGTCAAGTGTAGCTTTTAGTCAATATCTAACTTGTACTAAACATGTGTATATGTTTTATGATAGCAATTATGACCTGCATATTATCTAAATACTGGTAATGTACTTAAGTAATATAATTAATACTAATACTAGTATTAAGTAGTATAATTATTATACTATCGAATATTAAATAAGTTAAGTATTAATTATTATTAACATTGTCAGTTGTATACGACTGAAAAAGCAAATATATCTTTAATTAGAATACTCTTTAACGGAATATTTCCTCGTTGATCATGCATGAAAAATATATGCGCAGTAATTACACGCAATATAGTAATTACACGCAGTAAAGCTGTTATACGTTATTATAATATTCTATAACACGCTATGAAGTACAGGGTGGTCATAGAGCAAACTCAATAATAAATTTCTAATTTCAATTAATTATCCACGTGTGTTAATAGGATTCATTTCGCTCGCACTTTTAATACAGATTGACTGGTAATTATAGTACCAACATTATAACTTGAAGAACAGGAATAATAGACATTTCAAAACGCATGTCAATATTCAATACGCGTAAGATCGATGCACTATAAATGCGGAACCATGATTAAGCAAGGCTGAGATAATTATAATTAAAGCCTTCATTGTTCCAACCTATTTCTTAAATCAATTATCCATATTCAGTATTGTAATTGAAAGATATTAAACTTACTATGTATATTATTTTATATTGTTCATGTTTTTGGGGTCATTAAAATTGATTTGCAAGCTTGCATACCTATATTTATTCATATTTAGTTTCATTTAAAAACCCTGAAATTTATAATTTTATTTAATTTTGCTTTAATTTCGACAATTGCTTATTTTAAATGTTAAGTATTGTCATTACCAAAATATTATGCAGTAATTTTTTTGCATATTCTTATTATCCTAACGATCAAAATAAAATATGAAAGTAACGAAAGAATTAAAATAAGTTCATATTATGAAATAATTAAGTCATCGTAACGACAATTACAATAAAAGTCAAATTAGTTCGCTATCACTCCTTATTCTTTGTTGAAAGAAATTTTTCTTTATAGATAAGATCTTTTCGACTCATCGATGTGCATGTCTTTGATTTGCAGCAGCAACAACTATTAAGCCAAGAACTTTTAATTACGGGTATGCTCATTCGAAGGCTTTAATTAGCTCTTGAGTCGTTAAGCAAACGGAGAAACAAGTACATGTTATAAATTATCCTTCTACATCGGTCGCGTGATCATCTTATCCCTGGCTATTTCAGTCTTACTGTCATTTTGTCTTATTTTCATTTTTATCCAATATCATTGCTGGAAGAAACTTGCCTAAAGTGAAATTAAGATCATTTGAAAATCGAGTCACTATATGATTTAATAAAATATTTCTCATAAAAGATCGATTGATTTTATAAGGGCCTCAACTGCTATGATTATTGGCCCTCTTATAAAAGAAAGAATTACATAAGAATTTCTCATAAAAATTTTATAATATAATATAAATAATACAAATTTAAAAATAAATAATAAAAAATATAAAATTGTTATTAATTCTGGTGGTCCAATATTCTGAGTATTATTTTTGGAAACCTCTGACGGAAAATTCATGAGCTCCGGCGATCTTTCTTTATCTTGTGGTGTATAGGTCAGAAGGAACAAGGACAAAATATTCTTTGTAAGGATTTTGAAAAATTCTTCAGTCCGGTAAAGAGTGCTTTTTTTGGAAAAATGGGACGTAAAAAATTTCTATAAATACTCGTATGTTTTCTTCTCGTGTTGGTTTAGAACTACACAAGAACCCTCAGGGATAAAATTGCAAAACCCAGTTCTTTATCGCACTGACAAAGAATATTTTGGAAGAAAAGCCATGACAAAATATTGCTTCTTATTTAGTCTTTGTCTCTCCTGACCAAAGCAGCACAAGATAACTAAAGATCAGTACAGCTAATTAACTGTTCACCAAAGTCGGTAAAAATCATACACAAAGTATTTCTTAACCACAGTCAAGCTTTAAAATCATACTAAAAAGTTCAAGAAAGTTTTCTTTTTATTAATTAGTTATAGTGTCCCTGTTTTTTTAAAAGAATATGTTTATTTATACTATACACGATTAGTAGTGCGGCTTTTTTAGTACAGAAGCAGCAAGAATACGATTTAAGCGTAGGCACCAATTGAGCATGTTTATCCTACTGGAAACAATCTGACGATCGACCTTTTGTTGCATCTAGAAATAGATATTGGAGAACGAGGATGATCAGGCAAGTTGTACTTTAAATGATGTGTCATTTCGATGAAAGCTGAGATGCACTAAGGCGATTAAATAATGCGTTCACTTTGATATTTTATTTGTATGATTCACTCAGTTTAACATCAGAAGAACATCACTCATCAACTACTATACAGGACGTTTCAGTTTTTATTGCCGAATTTTGTTCACATATTCTAGTCAAAAAATAAAGAAAATACTTTATTAAAGAATTATAGCAAATATATGAAATAAGAATTTCTATGAATTATTAGTACATTTTTATTGTTTATAAATCTTTTCTTATCGTTTATAATCATATCCTGTCTCTCCTATATTGTTAAAATTAACCTTAAAATTATTATACTATTATTCTGATTGAGTAATAACATGAATTTTCATTGGATATGAAAAGTTCGAAATATTAAATCGTATTTAAAAGGAAAGTAAAACTACTTTAACTCAATCTGTATAAATTTAGTTGCTTTATACTTTGTCATAGCACTTTTTAATTAAAAGTAAATTTTAAAAAATTCGTATACATAACGTATGCAGTATAGTAATGTTAACTATAATGATGGTATAGTAAGTAACTTATATGTATTCTATTGTTTTTTTGAAGTTCTATTCTACATCACTATACATTATAATTGTTCTTTATAAAGAAAGAAACATTTACACCGAAACAAAATTTTGAGAGAAATGTATACTAATACCAGTAATACACAGTAAAACAAACTACAATACATATCTCATCGCGATCGGCATTGGTTCATCGAAATGGAGCTTGAGGAATTTTGTGCTAACTCGGCGATAAGATAAATACCTGTATCACAAATTCTATTTTATCTTTCTTAGCAAATAATAAACGTTATTATTAAATATCCTGTAACCCTTACTTCTAAAATTATCCTGCTTTGATAATATTTATCTCCTTGTTACTATTAATAAATCATAAAAATAATCTCTTTTAGAGATAAAGAAAATGGTTACAATTTCGTAAACGATGTAGAAAGTTGGTATAATTTTAGAAAAAGACTACCCTCAATTTGAAATTTCTTTTTTATGTTTACTTTTTCTAAATATTATTGAAGGTTACAAAATGGTCATACCAGCGTACTATTCCGTTTTAGCCTAATATTAACACTATTTATAAAATAGCAAAAAAATAGTGTTTCAAATAACGTTACTACCATAATAGCTCTAATATAATAACGAAATGGAAGAGTACAAAAATATATAAAATAAATTAAATTTTCTTATTCTTAACAATTAGTAGTAGTGTATCTTAAAACAAATGTCTATTCCTGCAGGTCACAAGTTTTTTAAATTACAATCATAAATTTAACCAGATTATAAATTTTTAAACATTATCATTAAAAATGAAGTGTTGTCGATGTATCAGTTCTTTACGATATATTTCAGACGGTCTTATAAAATAATGACCTAGGGCAAAATTTATATACATTGCGTGACAAAGTAAACTATTTCCTTAAGGCGATGCTTACAAAAAGATGTAACCGATTTTTCAAACTGGGAAGTAAAATACGTGCACGCATATCAAGGTGTCAATATCACTAGATAAGGTTGTACTCCATCGAGCAAAAATTACTGAAAATATATTTTATATGTACACTATGTTTTTATTATATTGTATTACGTTATGTATAGAACACATACTCATCAGACATAAATAATATAGAAAATTATGAACAACAATTTAAGTTATGACCTATACATGAACTAGAGAAAAAAGATTATAACTACTGCTAGTATTATAAGTACTAATAATAAAAGAATTATTACCACTTACTAATTTTCCTATTTAAGGGGAATTTCGATTCTAGTTTATTGACAAGATATGAAGAACTACACTGCGCAAGTCTTTTCTGTTTTCCTGTCTTTCTTTTTTGTTTTAGACTTTGCATATGTCTATACATGTATGTAACTTTACACATACATGTGGTCTTTCATTCGAAATGTTCCATGACCGCAGTTAATGTCTCAGGCTGCAGTGTCCTAATTCCTGCTTGAATATTGATTTTGAGCTGTAGGCTTATGTATATTCTTTCCAAGAGAAGAATTATTTTTCCTCCTTCGAGAGCTGTCAAATCTGACGGTTTATCTGGTCGGTATGCTTTTAGTAGTAGAACACTGCCAATTATAAAAGTAGATTTTATTACAGTTTCGAATTTTCAACAAATTTTAAGAAAAAATGAACAAACAATTCTGAGCTGGTTGACATATTATAAAAAGAAACAGCTTCGGAAAATTCAAGAAATTCTTAATTGTTTATTATAGACAAGGTATAAAGTGCTAAGTTAAGTTATAAAATGTTAAGTGAAGTTATAAAATGTTAAGCTAACTAAAGTGTAAAATGTTAAGTTAAGTTATAAAATGTTAAGTCAAGATATAAAATGTTAAGTCAAGTTATAAAATGTTAAGTCAAGTTATAAAATGTTAAGTCAAGTTATAAAATATTAAGTCAAGCTATAAAATGTTAAGTCAAGTTATAAAATGTTAAGTCAAGTTATAAAATGTTAAGTCAAGTTATAAAATGTTAAGTCAAGCTATAAAATGCTAAGTCAAGCTATAAAATATTAAGTCAAGTTATAAAATGTTAAGTCAAGTTATAAAATGTTAAGTCAAGCTATAAAATGCTAAGTCAAGCTATAAAATATTAAGTCAAGCTACAAAATGCTAAGTCAAGCTACAAAATGTTAAGTCAAGTTATAAAATGTTAAGTCAAGTTATAAAATGTTAAGTTAAGTTATAAAATGTTAAATCAAGCTATAAAATGCTAAGTCAAGCTATAAAATGTTAAGTCAAGCTACAAAATGCTAAGTCAAGCTGTAAAATGTTAAGTCAAGTTATAAAATGTTAAGTCAAGCTACAAAATGCTAAGTCAAGCTATAAAATGTTAAGTCAAGTTATAAAATGTTAAGTCAAGCTACAAAATGTTAAGTCAAGTTATAAAATGTTAAATCAAGTTATAAAATGTTAAGTTAAATTAAAAAATATTAAGTCACATCGCCGAAAATAAAGACAGCATGCACTGTCATTTTGTCCTGGACTGTAGAAAGCTCGTGTGCCTCATATATGAAAAATAACGACTAGCGAAGTGAACATACAGGTTTTCGATATTTCATACCTATCGCCATGAATCTTACGGCCTTTTTGTCAATTATTGTCGGTCGATGGTTAGTGTAGCAACCGATAATTAATCGCACTATCCAGTTGCTCCAATTAAACGATACGTTCGGTGTATTTCACTTAAGTCTTCCTCGCGGCAGATAGTCGACGAGTTAATTTTTCGTTATTTATGGTAGTTGGTAATTCCCATAAGTAATACCAATTACAAGGGCGCGGTATGTCTCCCCTTGACGCAGGATTGAGAGTCTTGGACACGATGGGATTGCATTTTGCACGAATGTGTGCAGGGATTCACGAATGCACGTACACGGGCATTGAATATAGGTTGCAACGGCCAATGACTTTAACTTACGGTCGCTCCTTCGAAGTTTGCATGCAAAGTTGACGAACCTTCGCGTGCCTGAACCGTCGAATTCTCGGTCCTGCTAACGAGAGTCGATTTTGCGTAGGAAAAATCGATATCGCTGCTCCGTGTACAGTCTGTTCAAAATAAACGTAGGCTATTTTTTTAATAGATATAAAAATTCTACGAAACTTTTTTATCATTCTAACGCTAGGTTTATAGAACTCGTTCAAATGGATCTTACACTTTTATTTACATAAATATTATCTTATTTATAAATTATAGAAATTGCTTTGAGCAAAATGCCTCAAATTTTCAAAATTTCAAATAAATTTAAAGTCGACAAATGCAAATCGTTAGACAATAAAAACCTCCAATATTTAACATCCCAAAATTAATTTTGATATTGATGTTTCTTCCCCACAGAAAAATGCAGTCAAAATCCCCCGTAAAAATGTTGACTTCCAGCGACATTTTGATGATCGTCGCCAACAAAATTTAAAATCATTTGGCTCGTCTAGATTAAACTTTTCGTCTGAAAAAATTACGCCTCTCCATTCTCCTTCGCGAGTAATGTGACGTATTGCGAACGTGAGTCTTGCTTTTTTATGGTGAAGCGTCAAAGGTAGTATCGAAACATTTTTGGTCCACACAAAACGTTTACTACTTCGTAAAATTTATTACAGACGCCTTTTCGTAACAGGGAGATTTAAATCTGCTTGTTTATGACCGGCTGTTATATATTTTGTATCTTGCTGCTCGAAAAATTAACGATGTATCTCTTACGTGCCAATTTCTTGTTTCCTTAGGATAACCTTTTCGATATAAATCATCTAATCGAATAAAATTATTAATCGTACATGGTTTTTGTATTTTTTTATTGCTAGAGGCACTTGTATCATTATGAGTCGTTTCTTTTATCTTTCTATTCTTATTTAATTTTGGAGAGGTGACTTTCAGTTACCATTTTATTTAATACAATAATTTGAAATAACTGTGATGATAGTGGAAATTGTTAGCAAAGAAATAATAACCTACAAAGAATTTATTTAATTTTTAACCGACTTCAAAAAAGGAGGAGGTTACTCCTCCTCCGAAAAGGTTCAAATATATTTAATGTACTACCTAACGAGTAAATAGGTTTCATTCATATATGTTACATAATTGTATAATTGAATGAAATAGAAATTATTTTATACTTTTTAGTGCATTTCGAAGTCGGTGTATTTTTTTTCTGAAAATTATTCTTTAAGCTAGTAAGTTTTAAAGTCGCTGTTTGCAAACAGTTAAATTACCTTCGAGTGCAAGGAGTTAATAATTACTGTTTTAGAGGTAACTCGTGTAGGAAAATGTCGGAAATTTTAAATACACGCTATTGTGACGGTATGACAGTAAATAGTTATTAGAGTATTACTTGAATGCTATGTGCTTTTTAATAAATGACATCACTATAAAAATTAATGAATTATTTCAGTCATTAATTAAGTGGATAATATTTCAATTATTTAATCATTCTTTTTTAATTCTTTGAATTATTTTAGTCCGAATTGTCTTCGCGTTCAGATCCTGTCTCCAAGATTCTTTTATTATTAATTTCTATGAGCTTTATTTTTATAAACAGAAAAATAAGAAAATTCCTTGAAAATGAGGTCTTGGAGTTATTACCCACAAAAGTATTTTTTATTTTCTTATTATTGCCTATTAGCTTTACTTTCAAACACATCGCGATTATAGCTTTCGTTCAACTTAAACCTAATTTTCTTTTAACAAAATAAACGACAATTCGTAATGAATTTTGAAGTAACAGTGAAAGTGTTAAACAATTTTGATACTAGAATAGGAACCGCGTTAACTTTGTTGAGTATTCATTAGAAACTGAAGTAGAACTTTCTTGCAAGCTCAGAATAGAAGGGAGCAATGATGCTTAGACCTACAGATCCCCGCTCGTTTTGAGGTTATGCCACCAATATTATATAATTTGTAGTTTTTCACAGTACTAAAAGTACTATTGAAAGTTGCTAGAGCCAAATTGCGTGATATACTGAACTGAAAATAATTTCAATTTAATTGTAAGATGGACTTGCACCACCTTTAAAATAAACATGTTTCGAATACCATTAATACACAAACTTCCATTGGCTAAATCTTAGGGAATTTGAATTATTTTCATTATAGATTGCTTACAGTTAAAAATATCATATTAAGTTCTATCTATTGTTACTATTTTTCATTTTTTAAAAATTTACTTTCCCTATTTTTAAATTTTTCTTTTTCCAAAAATAAGCGGATATTTCATATTTCAATATTACAAAATTAGAAATTTCAATAGTGGGTATTTTAAGATCTCAAATTCTAATATTTGAAGATTTGATATTCGAATATTTATTTAATTGAAGATTTTAAATTCTTCTAAACTGAATACTTAGAGATTTGAAATTTGAGTATTTGTTTATTTAAAATTTGAATACTTAAGAATTCGTATATTTAGGTTTTACAACATTTTTATTATTTATACTATATGTATAATTAATATTTTAATTGACAAATAAAACTAATGGAAAGGAATTGATTTATCCCTTCTGCTTGAAAACATGGTACAATTCAAAAATGGCGAATAATGATAATTAACTGATATGAGTGTATGTTACTTCTGAGAAACATTGATAATTCATAATAAATATTAATACTTACTTTTTGTCATCGACTAAATTAATCACGTTATACATTAGAACTACATGAATAATGCGAAGAATGTTAACAGAAAATAAACTTCAGCAATACTAATTGTAAATTTAACAACATTCGTCGATTAACAAAAGAGTTGTTGCATTCATTATTTTCCGTGTTAGAAACAAATTTTTCTACAAATACTCGAAAAATCTTCATTTTCGGTTATCGTGAAGATGAAACTACAAGTAAAAATTTGTACAAAGTCAAGTACAAGTTTGTTATGCAAATATGTTCTCCCTTCCGTTGTTTCAAATATAATACAATATACAAGCTTCACATTGACCAAATTTGCAAATTACAGTATGTCGAAATTTAGAAATGAGTTTTAGAGTTTTAGAGCTGAAAAATTTCCAAATCTGGTTGTTAAATTTTAATTCTATCTCTAAACTGAGTTCCCAAGTTTCTTTACTTCCAAATCTCTAAATTCTCATATACTTCGATCCCCTTTCTGGACCTTATCCCTAGGTCCCTACATACCCAAATTTTCAGATCTCCATATTTTTACTTCCCTAAATCTCTACATCTCCTAATCTTTAGTTTCCAATTTCTATATTTTCAAATTCTCAAAATTTCAAGTCCAAGTTTAAAATCCTCAAATTAACTTTCAAATTTTCAGTTTTCGAAACTCTAAATTCTTTCATTTTCAAACTCCCAAATCTCTGCATTATAAATCTCTTTACATGCGATAAACTATAATACCACACTATTTATACGGTAATTTGTTTTCAAATTACACGATAAGTAATTCCTAAAAGTTTCTACAAGTGTATTATTTAAGACTGAAACATCAGTGATAAGAATAAAAGTATTGCTCTAGACATTACATGTGTACCTTCACAGAAAAGCATCATTACGTCATTATTGTTAACCTATTTCACACAAATATTTTTCAAACTTATATACTGTTATATAAGGTGAAATGGGGTAAGATCGTAAATAGGGCAATATATAGGCTATTTTTATTACAATATACGCAAAATTTCTCCATGTAGTATGTTTATTTCCTTGTTTTGTTTCACTATATCCCTTTTTATATTTCAGCTAAGACTTATTTACAGTATAGAGCACATAACGCAGTAAAAAGCATTTTATAGCAGATTTGTTAATAATTCTGCTTTTGCTCCATTGCACATGAAATAAAGTTTCAAAGTATTTAACTTCAAGTTACGCTCTTATCCCATTTTCGAGTTCGAGTGCAGAGTAGTTGACATTTTAAACAATTTCCTATCAAAATCAAAATGTACAAGGAAAATTAAGGTCCTTAATATTAATTAAATAGTAGTAATTGTGCAAAGCGTTCGATACCGACCATATTCAGTATTTACATAGCAGACTGAAAATACTTACGTTTAAATTTACTTTACGAAAACCAGTTTGCACTTATCACACTTCATCTTACTGTCTTCAGTTTCCAGTATTTTTTTTCGTACCGATAAACTTCATTCTCGTTTGTATAAAATGAATCCACGTAAACCGAAGGATCGAAGTGCCGATAAGTACGGTCCTGAGTTTTTCGTACATGCGTAGAAGCGGGCGTTTATTTTCGCGGAAGATACTGGTGGGCCCTGTTGGGCTCAGTGAGGCTGAAATACGATGCGTTACGCACGATAATGCCTTTTAAAAGAGCAACGAGATTTTTCGTTCTTTTCGCCGTGGACCACACCCTCGACCGACATATACCGGGTGTCCCCGTGAGCATAACAACGTAATTACAACGTGGTGGACGATTATCAGCATCGCATTAATAACGAGCAAAACGGGACCATTATTAATCGCGCACTCTCGGTGCAGTCGGGGAAAAATACGATTGGCCATTGCTCCCGATCATACATCTCTCTATAAGATCGGTCTTGTTTTATTCCCCCAGTTTTTTCTCTCGCTCATCTTTTTTCCGCTTCTTGAGGTTGCAATCAGTTCTCGCCATTATATCGAGCATTCGTACACGGCCATAGAATTTAACAATCTGTCGTAGAACAGCGTCACGCACGATTCTATGATACGCCGGTAACTTGTCGATTTTTCTAGGGGAAAATTGTTTCGTTTCACGCTAACCGTTCACGGAATTCTTGCTGCGTTAACGAGGGCGAACGAACGATACGAACGGAACGCATGCTCGCGTGCGTATCGTCCTGAGGAATGCCTTTCTAGTGGACGAAGAAACGATTATTTTTAGCTTTGCGTTTTTGCTTCTTTTATCGCGGATACTTTTATTGCTCATTCTGATGCACTTCTTTTGACAGTGCCAGTATTGATCCGTTTAATAGATAGACGACGGAATCTAATCGAAAGGCGTAAATAAAAGAAGCTGTTAGTGCCATTTCTAAACGTGCCGTTTCTTGTTCGGATTGAAGCCAATTTTATTAGACACGGATAAAAATATTACTTCGATTATTCACAGTTTTAACGTTTTACAACGGGACGTTTTATATACCTTTTTTATATAAAAACTATGTAAAAAAGTTTTACAAAAATGTTTTTATACACATTTTTATAAACGTTTTTATAAGCAGCTTTTATATGCATTGTGATACATTCTGATAATAAATAATATTTTAATAAATGAAATGTTTTCCTTTGTGACTGTAGTTTCGGGCAATTATTTTCATTTAATGTACAAATTGGAGCAAAAGGTGTGCATACATATTTTTTCAAATATTATATGAAACGCTTTGTTGTGAAAATAATGAAAGTGAATGTTTCTGCGTATTTTACCAATAATGGATGTTTTAATAGAATTTGCCTACATGGGACTAATAATTAATTAAAATTACAAATTTATTATTTGTTGGTCATCTAAAATTTTGTATCATATAAAATATTATAATACATTCAAGGGTTTCATTGTACATTATAGATTTGTACAACTGTGGACATTACTGACTGTTGACCTTGACAATGACCATGAACATTAACCCTTAACGTACACACTTTATCAGAAGAATATAGCTGCTAGACTAAATGAATTAAGACTCCAGCCATTAAAAATATTTCTTATACAGCTACTCACTATTTTAACTGGAACGAAATTGAACGAAAAAATTTTATTCCATATTCTTCATTTATGTTTCTTGGTATTTAGGTAATAAATTAAATTCAGTAAAAATGTTCCTATATTATATTTTCAATTAATTAATTTATATTTTATCATATCTGATATATTATGTTATCTTATATTATAGTTTATTATGTAATAGTATACGACATTCTACAATATTAAAAATCTATATTGTAACATTTTGAAGATCTTAAATTAAATTATAAGTTGCATAGAATTTATGCATCATACTAATTATATTTTTCTCTTTTTGCAGGAGACGAGTTATTCAAGTTGGATCAAGGTATAGTATTTCAAAATTATAATTTGTATTTAATTAGTATTAATTAGTATTTGTATTAATTAGTATTTAATTATCCAACATTCGATATTGAAACTTCAAATAATTGCGTTTAGTAGCAACCCTGTACATATCTATTAACTAGAATGTGTAAACACAATAAATATAACTACCGGAACATGTCACTCTAAGTAAGCATGGGGGTTTCCTGCTTCCACCACGGTGCAGGTGGACCATTCACCACCAAATTCAATAGGGTTCTTTTACTACCTATAGAGAACCTATATAGGTAGTTTCAAAAGACTCCGTCAATATGGTGAGGAGTTATCGTGATGACGGACGGACGGACATCGTATTCGCATAAACTACCTTTTCAACATTTTCAATGTTCCGGTAGTTAATAAGTACCTAAGAATTGTAACTATAATATAGTGCCTAAGAATGTTATTGCAAAAATAGCATCATTAACGATGGTATGTAAATTGTTAAAAACTAATAGATAATACATACATATACATACAGTAAAATAGTTTTTAAAATAAATCTGGCATATAGCTTTTCAAAACAAAGATAATAAATGTCTCTTCAAGCGATAATTAAGCGACCCAGACTGTTTTAATTACGTTACTAATTATAATCTCGGATAAACTTGTATCAAAAATCGTTAAATTTTTCCTATAAGATGTTTGCATTTTTTGGAAGCAAGAATACTTTAATTTAATGAGCAATAAAATTTTTCATTTTTCGAAGGTTTTAGAAATTAACAAGAAAAAGTGCTACAAAATATTTAGCATTTTATTCACTTATAACTTTTATGCAGTATTATACTTATTGCTGTTGCAATGAAAAGAAAAAATTAGCAATATTTTGGCTTTATTTTCAAGAAAATTCAATTTTAATATTTTCTAAGTATCTGAGAAAATGTTTTTTCGCAGTGAAAAGTGAACAAATTGTTTCTTAATTCTACAGTAAAAAAAGTTATGAATCAACAGATATAATTATTAATATCACTAAATTAGGTTACTACTTTATATTACTTTTCGAGGTTTATCACTTATCGTCGACTAAATTCGTCGCATAACACATTAGCATTTACATCAATAATGTTATGAAGAATAACTGATAACGAACTTCAGTAGTACTGATGATACATTTATTTGCTTAATAACGCTCATTAATTCCTAAAGTAATGAAAAGTTGCACTTGTAATTTCATGTGCTATAAACAAATTTTTGTTATAAATTTTTCGAAACTGTTCAAACTCATTGTTTTCAAATTGATTTATTATTTTGCCTTAATTTTTCATGTGAATTCACCCTCATTTACACCACCATTTCGGAAACACCCTGTACTATGAGCAAATAATTTACAGTATTATGTGTCATGAACAGATAAAAATTAGTTATACCATTTAGTTCAGTACAACAATTTGAAATAGATATTTTTTATTATATAACGTTATGCACATGTATAAACCTGTAGAAAGAAACAACAATGATAATTAATAATAGAAAAATAATAATTTCAAAAGAAATCATCAAACTTTTCAAAATGTTTTAGAATTGTACCAACAGCAAAACCTTCGAGTACAACGGTTGGTGTAAATAAAAGAATGGAAAGACTATAAAAATGAGTTTATCAAAGTAAAGTTTTAAACCAGACGTATAAAACAGCATTTACAAGAGATATATTTAACGACATATTCAACATTGGTAATATAACAGCATTTAGAATTATTTTAAGCATACTACAGACACCATATCGATAATGATTTATTTTTGTCCTATCTGACATAACTTCTTATCTAGAAATTCTTTAATGGGTAAGCATAGCCTCATTTTTATAACTCGTTTAAAATTAGATGATTCACGCATCTCGCGTGACAGATAAAGTACAGCGTACTTGCTTCCAAGCAAATTATAACTGGTAATTTATCTTGACTCGATAGAGCAGTGTATCGGTAGAAGGCCGTTGACATTTCGATTATTTGTTTCTAAAAATACATACGTGCACGTTGTTCTATTCCGTGTTATGCACACTCGTATCAATATTTTCACCTGCAAATTGCTTTCCTTTCCAAAGTTTCACGAAGCGTCTAATGCAGCGACAGTAAAATCATATTGCGGAAACACTTGTGCCATGTTGGATTAAAATTTATTGCTCGCAGAGCTTAATAATAATTTATACGAGTATCGACAACGGGTCGTTGTCTCAGGCTATTGCAAGCCGGCTGTTTGTGGCGATGAATTGTAACTGTTCATGCAGCTTATGCATGAAATTTAGATATCTATACACTGCTTGGCATTCACGATACGTTGCCTCTTCTTCATGAAAACCGGTGTGATTTTGTTTGGTCTCTTATCCTCGCCTCTGGCAACCAAGTGATTGTTTCGAGCGGAAGAACACGCCAGCACTCTCGACTATGTATTTCAAAAGCAGTTCCAATTAATCAGATTTATATGAAACCCGATTATTAACACTATTTGTATCAAGAGATGTCGAAAGACACCTTTCAAATAACTTGAAATTATTGTCTAATTTTTCCACAATTTATTTCTTGAGTTTGTATACAATAAGCTGAAGTGGGATGAGTTCGTAAACGGGGCAAGCACTTCTTAATCAACAGTAATTCCTTTTTTGTCTTTGGACTTATAGTTTACATATGTGAAATTTGATCAAAATGGTACAAGGTTTTATTTCAAAAATTGGCAAAATAATGTTAATCGAAATCGGCGTGTGTCGATTGGGTAATGTCCTTTGTAAGTAATGTTCATTTTGAAAACACGAGATTCCATTTGTTCACGTGTTTGAAGTAGAATAAATTAGAAAGGAAGTTGAAGAAGAAGAATAAGCAAATTTGCTGCACAAAATTTTTACATCTCTTCTAAAGTAGATATCTTTTATTTCATAAGTGGAAGTGTATTTTCAAAGTAAAGAATGTTAATAGAAATAATTCGAGTTGAAGGTGAGCTGAAAGCACGGAGCAGAGAAAATTTACTGAATCAATATTAACATTTTCTGCTGAGAAAAATAATAAGGAAAAGTGGGGACAAAAGTAACGGCACGACGTCAGGAAAGTAACACGCCTTTTCCCAGCTTTCACAAACGTTTTTAAAGAATTTGTTTTTCGTAGTTGCATGTGCATAATATCTATGTTGTTCCGTTTGTAACAGGAACATACGATGATTAAACTGAATTGGTAATTCGGATCATTTATTTCCTTTTCGAAGAAAATTAAGAGGGGCAATTAGACAGATGAAAATAAGCTGATATTTTTGAATTTTTTTGTATGACAGCTTTGTTTTGCATTTTCGAAATTTCAGGTATAATTTATTATAACTACTGCCAATTATAGAATATTTTCTGTTTTGAAAAATATTTAAAAGTAAGGGAATTATGACAATCCTTGCTGGAAGTGTTTTGACGTGTCTCGTGAATCGGCGTGGGTTCTAACTTCAGATATATTCGACGTATATTAATAATATTTCATATTAACGAAATTACGATACTATTTATTTCTTTATTTGTTATACTACAAAGAACAATTTTAATCACTTTTTCTAACTATTGCATAATGCTCTAGAGATAGAAACTTCATATAATTTATTTTTAAATATTAATAATCTTAAATAAAGATCTTCATTACATTAAATCAGCAGTACAAGAGTATTAAATATTACAGCATTAATAACATGTATACAATTTTAAGTATTTCATAACGGAAATGTTATAGCAGTGTGACATGCAAAATAATTCTATTTTTAGCAGTATTTATGTATTTATTACATATTTAAATATTATCATGTGTACTAGAATACGGTAGCTAAGTGATATGATTTAACACAGTCATAAATTGCATTTGTTTTGACAGGTCAACTTTTATAGTCTTTCTGTTTAGTTTCCTTTTAATAGTTTACACGAATTTATCATATTTTGCATATTTTTTGTTTTTCTTTCCGATTTAGTATTTTAAGTTTAGGAAAGAAAATTGTATAATTAATTACATTAGCATTTGTATTAATAAATTTGAATAGTACCGAATATGTAGAAAAAGAAATTAAGTACAGTAACTTATACTCTATAATAGTCAGAAAATTTAAAAAATAGTAAATTATCATATGCATGGAATTATTAGTACATTTTTATTTAATATAATCTACGATAAATTTGCGTAATATTGACTTTCCTTGTTCGTCTTTATATTGCACCAGCAAATAAGACGTTACTTCTGACGCAACTGATAAAATAATTAAAGCGGACTATGTAATAATTTATCATTATGTATCTGATCTATACAGCATTCCTACGGTAATCAATTCGTTATCATTTTTATTACGACGGACAGCAATCGAGAAATATTTGTAACGAAAATATAAGAGTACAGAATATTTAATTTTGGTTACTTACATTTATTCCACTAACATATGTGTATATAATAATTTTTTTTCACCACAAAATTGCAACGGTCACAATCTCCACACCCATTAATCCAACAGCTAAAGTTCCGACAGTTAAAATTGCGAAGGTTCAAAATACCGACATGTGAAAATTTAGATATTAATAACTTTTTTAATGTTTACAAACATGAACTTAATTTGAGAACTAAATAGATATTTCATTTCTAAAAGAATAGAGTATATAATACAGTACATTTAACCTAGTGGTACTGTATGATTAACCTAATACAAAAAGTACATAGTTGAAATATCAAAAGAATAGTCTTAAAATATTTAGAACGAAACATTATGTGCATTTCTACAGATGTAATCCATGATACTTCTGTAGTCCTTGGTCATCGAATTAGAACCGCTATAAATTTTCAGAATGTTACACGTTTTCCATAAAATTAAAGGCCTGTTCGAATTGTAATGATATTTATTAGCTACTAACATTACAACTGTACATTATTAACACATGTTCATACCTTGTATTTCGACCCTTTGCTTTGGTCACAGCTTGTAACAGCTATGCTCTGTATACACTGATCATATGCTTTACATCTTCATTATTTTCTCAAATATCTGTAATTCTTTTCAACTCAGGTAATGTAGTTGGAGAGTTGTAAACTGGTCTTTTGAATAGACAGACATTTTCTGTGGCATTCAAATTTCACTTGATGCTATCGATACTCGAGTCCAACGTAAAGCTTGCACGTTCCTTAATCGCTCATCACTCACACAATTTATTATCACGATAGTAACAAATTCCTACGTATATATCTTTGTTAACGTATTCAGTAAAAATTTTGCATGATTTAAAACAATTTTCCATGTGTGACGTAATGTTGTAGCCATAAAAGTGACATTTTTGAACGTGGTCCTAATTCGATGGCCAGGTACTATATCTAGGCGCTCGTTAACAGTGATCATTATTCTGTCTTATCAATCTACTGTCAATTACAAAAGTAAAAATATAAATAAAAGTTAAGAAGATTGAAATAGTTTATCTAGTTGCTTATTAGGAATAAAAAATTAATTGCGATCGGGTTTATAGCTGTTAGAACTTTAACTGCCGGGATTATGGTCGTCAGGATTGCGACTGTTGAGCTTATGGGATTTACCTAAATAATTCTAACCACTTTCTTCTTATACTGATACAGATCGATATTAAGAATACCAAACTTTATTATACCAATTACGCTCTTCTACTGTAATTAAATATTACATTAACTGAAAAATTTTTGTGTCAGTTTTAGCTTGATTGGTTTTATTATCACTACAATTCAATTAGATTGACGTAATGTAAATCTGCAACGTCGAATGATTTATATAATAATTGCAATCATTTCGATTAAATATAATCAAATTTTCATAACCTTGTCTGTCTTTTCTTTTTATAATAGTTACACAGTTAGATAGATAGATAGTTAAAATAACTGTTAATCATTCTTTAAATTGACATATGAACATATATCGCAAAGAACAAATGTGTATATTGAGTTAGGTATTTATTGAGCAATCGTCGATCTTTATAGTATTATGAAAGATACTCCAATAAAAATTATAGTATCTTTCATCCAATATTTTATGATGACCTTTTGTTATGACAAAAGTATGAAGCTATCTGCGATCAAGAGGATGCATAAAATTGAGTGCTTGATTATCTGATTATGTGTGACTATACATGTTATGCATGCTTGATACTTCGGGTTGATAAGAAAATACGTTTAAAAGATACAATATCAGTATCGCATATTGACAAATAGCTTTCATTTTTCTCGGTATCAAAATTTATGTCACGGTGAAAATTATTGTACTTACTACGAAGAAATGACTAGTACTGGAAAATAAATTGTACTAAAATAACGGATTAAGAAATTTAAAATAAGAATTTTAAATAGTTTTTATCTTAAATTGCAGAAATTAGTAAGGTGGTTTTTTAGAAATCTATGTTAAAATGTGTTGTTATATAATATATGCAAATTTATTTTATTTATGTAATTTTTATTTAAATTTATAAATTGTATAATAGCAATCTTATGCATAAGCTGCATTTAAACAATCAAAACTGTAATTCTATTTTCGGATGGTGGATTTTAGCATTGAAAAATGTGTAAAATTTAAAAAAGAACTTCACAAACGTTTTGTTGCACAGAAAAATGGAGATCTCAAAGAAGTAAATAAAAATCTCGCACAATACATCAAAATTTTATATAATAAATTAAAATCTCAAATAATAAATCAAAATCTCATGAAAATAAATGAAGATCACATAAAAACAAATCAAAACAACAGACTGATAAAAATAAAAATAGAAAACAGTATTGTTTTGTTAATTTTCTAAAATTCTTATTTTTCGTATTAATTTGCGTTTCATATAACATGGAGTTTTTACCACCAATAATAATTAGCTACACTGTAAAAAATTCTGGCTGGTATTTTCAAGAAGGCAATTTTTGTTTCGTCATCCTGCGTCTTATTCATACTAATCATCAAGTATTATCAATTTATCAGGTGAGCTTAACTGATAACGCGCGTTTGGTATTCAAGTGGCACTTAATATTTTGACAAGGAGAACACTCCAAGTGACCCACTCAGATTTTAATAATCGTTTGCATGCTTATAGATCATGTTATTGCGTTTCTCTTTATACAAGGTGTCCCAAAATTCGTTCCACATTCGAGTGATAATTGAACATGTCAGAATATGTGAAAAGCAAAGTATAATATTTTTTTATATTTGGCTTTGTTTTGAGGAAATTAATGATGGCATATGGGAGGTTATTATATTAAATAACACAATAATTTTTGAAAGTCTAAATGAATTTATTATTTAAACGACTTGGAAGGACCTTTTTAAAATTTATTAATTATATGGTTTATGAATAAATCTAGAAATTTAGAAGTTTAAAAATTTCTAATTGTCTGATTTTTAGTTTAAGAAATTGAATGCCTCTTGACAGGCAACTAATGGACGATTCATTAGTATATCATGTTCAGTCACATTTACGGATTCTGGTCATCTTCTGTAGAAATGAAACAAGTAAGGAATATGAAATATAAAATGATTGAACAGCTGCATAATTGTACAATAATAACATGACGCAAATACATATTTTCGACTATTTTCCTCAGTATTCTCTCCCCACACCAAACCATAACAATTTTAATATCAGTTTAAAGAACAAAACTACATCTGAATGATAGCATTTCAAAACGTAACAGAAGTGAAATTACAAACCTTCTTTTTTCTGTTAAAACGAATACTTTCTTGCCACGTGTTGGGAATTAAAACAGATACGAGTCTGTGTCAACAGTGACAAAAATCAGTAAATTTGTAATGTATACATAATTTTAGGCATACACGGTCAATAGTTTAAAAGATATTTAACCTTAACATTCTGATAGTATTTATCTGCTTTTAACGACGATTTTGTTTGTTATACGTAATGAATATAAACTATAAACATGCTGCAATATATCACATACTTATGTAAATAATTACATATTGAAATAACATGTTTAATCTGACAGTGTCCTCAAGTACAAAAATTATATCAGTGCACATGTCAGATCTGACAGACCCATTCCCTCCTTCTCATCAGCTTAATTATTACATCGGTCTTACTTTGAAAAATAATCGTCAGGATTCAAAGATACGTATTTATCGTAATTTCGGAATATTTTAGTAAAAATGGAAGAGTGCTGATATAAAGTATTTAGACCTTAAACTTTGATGATATTAGGTCTTTCGAACTGTGATAGAGCGTTTTCGAAATCATGATGCAACTGAAAAAAATGGGTGAACATGGAAAAATAAGTAAAAAATATATAATAATTTTTTTTGGTATACATTTATGTTTAAATAAATATAGGTTTTTAGTACAAGTTTAATGTAAATATAAATGTAAGTTAATATAAATATGGATATGAAGGTAGGTTAATATAACGATACGTCTTTTCGTCGCGGTGTTTTGAAAAACTCTGTCCTCGGCACACGTGTCGGATTGTCTGCGTCGATTAAAAACAAAAACCTAACGCCGTATGGAAAAATTCCATCGTCCCTTGCCTAATATATTGTATGATGTATTACGTTCTAAAGTATTACCTAAGCCGAATTATGTTACATTCCCTATATAAATACTAACTTTACAAAAACCAGTTTGCACTTACCCCACTTCACCTTAGTACAGTAAGGTAATTGTACCAACAGTTGATAAGTGAAGAGAATTCAAAAGTTTAGAAATTTGTAGATTTGGAAATTTGGTAAGTTTGAAAATTAGAGAAATTCGAAACTCACGGATTTTAAAATTTAGAAGCTTTGACATTTGGGAGTTTGAAAATTTAGAAATTTGGGAATCTAGAAGTTTGGCAGTTCGAGAATTCAGGAGTCTAGAGAAACAAAGTCTTCACCTTACTATTAACACTAAAACTACCAAACCGGTCAAATGACCGCTCCACAAGTTTCTTATTATAAAATACACATTTTAAGTACGTGCCTTGAAATCAGCATTGATTTTCATCAAGATGAAGAATTAATGTGTGTACTCATTTTATGTTTCGTTGTTTGTTTATTTCTTAACTTGGTAAAACTGTATAATTACTACGTCACCTCAAAAAAAATATTCGGGACATGTTTTCGATGTATTTTTGCCTCCTGAACACGAATATGATCATAAAAATCGGCGGTCGGACATATCTGAGCTGCTATTTTGGAAAAACAGCAGAAAATCGTGATTTTTTAGAGTTTTTGCATTTATTTTGAAAAATTCTCATCTGATGAAAAAATGTTCCCAACAAAAAATGTAGAATGGAAAATTCTCTACAAGAAAGTTCTGATACATTTTTTTTGTAATTCTAACGGTAAGGCTGCAAATGAACGACGAAAGTGTCAAAAATTACCTTTCGAATGGAAAAAATAATATATTGTGAAATCTTAAGAAGGCGTGAACCTAGGGAACAATACCGCCGGCATTAGCATTACCCGAACACTACTCAAGGAAGTTATTTTTTTTTTTTTGACATTTCTAATATTTTATAAAATATTTGCAAAAGATGTCAATTTTTAACAATTTTTGTAACTTTTTACTAATACCTTACCGCCGATTTTTATGATCATATTCGTATTCAGGAGGCAAAAATACATCGAAAACATGTCCCGAATATTTTTTTTGAGGTGACGTAGTAATTGTAAAGTTTTACCCTTAATTTTTAATGTCAAATTAAGTACGCACATGCCAGTAGGTTTAGTGTTAATTATTTTGAAAAAAATTAACCATGGGTCTCATAAATACACGTGCAACTAACGGCGGATTAACTGCAGAGCTACAAGCGATTGCGGCGTTGGTGACAGAAGTTATAAGCACGAAAATAAATAGGCAGTCGTAATGGAAGATACGCAGATTATTTCGATGTCTAAGGCTAGTCTGTACACGATATTTACGCGGACGATCTTTGTGTATGGTTGACATGAATTATCTTTATTGCGCTTCTCGTTCTCCTTGTTCGTCGAGCACCCACGACACGCGTTGCTCAAACGATCATCACAGAGCCACAGGCACGGCGCGGCGTAGTAAAATTTTTTCGACTGAGGTGTTCAGAAATTTCTGAATTTAGTGTATTGATTTTCTGGAAAGTTGAGGGAGACGAATTTGTAAGTTTGAGAATTTGGATATTTGATATTTTGTAGATTTGGAAATTTGTGTATTTGGGGGTTTGAATATATAGTAATTTGTATATTTGCTGATTTGGTTCTTTGGTAATGTGGATATTTAGTAACTGAGATGTTAGGAATTTACATATTTCGTAATATGGAGGTTTAATGATTTAGATGTTCGGTAATTTGAATATTTGATAATATGGATAATTAGTAATGTGGATATTTAGTGATTTGGATTCTTGGTACTTTGGATATTAAACACTTTTGGATTACAATATTTAGTCATCTGTAAATTTTAGAATTGGAGTACTCGTCAGATGGAAAATTTAGACATTTGAACATTTGAAAATTTGGAAATTTGGAATTTTGGGAATTTGGAAATTTGAAAATTGATAAACTTGAAAATTTAGAATTTTGGGAATTTGGGAATTTGGAAATTTGAAAATTGATAAAATTGAAAATTTGGAATTTTGGTAATTTGGGAATTTGGAAATTTGAAAATTGATAAACTTGAAAATTTGGAATTTTGGGAATTTGAGAATTTGGAAATTTGAAAATTGATAAACTTGAAAATTTGGAATTTTGGGAATTTGGGAATTTGGAAATTTGAAAATTGATAAACTTGAAAATTTGGAATTTTGGGAATTTGGGAATTTGGAAATTTGGGAATTTGGAAATTTGAAAATTGATAAACTTGAAAATTTGGAATTTTGGGAATTTGGGAATTTGGGAATTTGGAAATTTAGAAGTTTGGAATTTTGGAAATTTGGAACTTTGGAATTTGGAATTTTGGAAATTTGGAGTGTAGAAAATTTGGAAATGTGGAATTGTGGATATTTGGAGTGTGGAAAATTTGGAAATTTGGAATTTTGGATGTTTGGAGTGTGGAAAATTTGGAAGTTTGAAATTTTTGATATTTGGAGTTTTGGAAATTTATAATTTTTAGCAATTCAGAAATTCAAAAGCTTTAAAAACTTTGTAATTTCAGAAGGAATGTAATATCACATCTTCCAAATTTATAAATGCAAAATGACACAGACAGTTATGTCTGGTATGAAATACCCCACACGTTCCATACATCTGACCTTGAGCAACAGTATCTCGAGGTCTTATTGCAGTGATATCTTTTTATTCTCCCCGCCATAGGTAACTTTCTTTTTTCATGAATCTGGTTCATGATTTTGATTCCATGAATTTCGTATTCTCTTTGGAATTCAAAGTGGCACAATGTTTATTCTTTTATTAATTTACATGCTTGATATTACAAAAAATTTCAAAGCAACGTTGATTGAATATTTCATGGATTTTAGAAAGTTTTAATATGATTCGTAATGTTCTGTTTTGAAAATATGCAGAACTTTTGTTTTATAAAATTCAACTATAACTTATAGTTGAAATATGTTTTTTGGATAATGTTTATAATTCTGTTTAATTCTGAGTTTAATAGCAATTACTTTTCCTTCTGTGCCATAGTAATAGTAGCAATTGAAGAGTTTAATTTGTCTCACGATAATAGTAACAAAAGAAAACAAAAATAGAACGCAATATTTATTACAAAATTGAATAATTACTGCGTCCACGTCACAATAGTTCCAATTAATAAAAAACATAAGAATGCAGAAAAAAATTAAATTAAATTAAATAGTAAATTAAAAATGTTACTTCTAATTTTTATTTTGAGTGTTCAATTAGTTTCTTGATTTTTCAATAATTTCTACAATTCTAATTTCGACTACATTTTAAACATATGATAGACTTCTTTGGCTGCGAATCTTTATTTCCCTATATCTGTGAGCTTAAAATTATTGGAGTCATTCTTCATTGCTTCCAGCATGATTCTCTTTCATCTTAATTTTGTAATGTGAAATAAAACAATGGATTTTGTTCAGTGGATGAAATAAGAATAATAATTAGGTTAACTTGAAAATTGAAAGATGTGTCGGAACAGATGTTATAATTGCAATTTTGTATTATAACATACCTTACAGTTATATTCGTCAATAATTCGAATTCAAATTTTCATCTGCTACTATTGCTATGAGGCAAAGGGAATAAAATGCAAAGTATGCACTAAGATATTTAAAAGGCAACTTTAAAAATATTTCTTTGGCGCCTTATATGGAAAAAATTCAAAATTTGTTGTACAGATAATATATCGCAGAGATCTCTTCCGATCACTCGGAAAAGCGAAGTCAAGTGGAATATAAATTCGACTAAAGAGACAATATTCTGCGTTTATTAACCATTTGCACTCAAAGTTTTTATTCGTTTATATTACCAGCAACTCGAAGCATTTTTAACTCCTTTCACTACGATGTTTTTGTCAAGTGCGTCAGTCAGAACTGACTAATTTCAGCCATATCATGAAAACAGATACAGAAACTTGAAATGTTATGTGAATTTAGTATCATGCAGTCGTTGACTATGCAAATTATAGTTGGACTTGAACTCCAAATTGAAATGTATTCAAAATTCGAGTAAAATTGGTCATGGCCGAAGTGCGTCACGAGTCAGACTCGTCAAAATAGTGTAAGGAGTTAATAGAAAAATCACATTCACACGTAAGTAAACGATATGTGGATTAAAAGGAAAGTCACTGTTCCCAGATCCATTTATCCTTATATTCTGAATTGAAAATTATTTGTATTGTCTCCATAGCGGACTCAAGTTTGAAGACAAATTTTAAATGGCTTTGCTTCGAAGCTCTCGAGTTTGAAGACAAATTGTAAACTGCTCTGTTCCAGAGTCGTCGAATTTGAAGACAAATTTTAAATGGCTCCGCTCTGGAGCCCTAGAGTGCAAAAGATTAATGTGACAGATCCAATTGTTCTTAGAAAACGTAAAGTCGAAGTAATCTCGAAAAACGTACAAACGAAGTAATCTCGAAAAAACGTAAAGACAAAGTGTTCTACTTCCTGAGGCTCTCTTCCATTTTATATTGCACATCCCCTTGCAATGTCTCCTAGCAACCACGCCAATTTCTCGAGGAAAATACATAATAAGAAAATAAGAGATAATCAAGTGACCCTTACTGTATCACTACAAAGTCAATTATAAGACGGTGGGTTACGATAAACCCAATTATAAACAGAGAGAACGCTACAGATTGTAAGACACGATGACTGTACTTTTTCGACTTCTATTTTATGCTCTGATCCTCTCTCGCTAATCTAATTCTATCCATAACATACACTACCATTCATAAGTATCCGGACACAAGCGAAATATGCATTCGCGTTGCATGAAAGTTATTAAAGTATCTGTAACAGTAACTAAAATCGATTTTCTTTCTGCGAAGGTCAGAATATTGGAACGTTTTTCAATTGATAATTCTCGTTTGGAACTCATATTTCGATGAAAAAGAAGCTACAGGCGAACTAAACTAACTGTCAAGTGCGTAGCGTTACCTCCATTCTTATCTTCATTGAGGGAATCTAAACGTCTTCCAACAGTTTACAAACACTTGAAACATATCGAAGAACCCTCTGAATACGTTCTGCACCATAGAAATGAAACACAGTAGAAATTAAAATCTTTTTTAGAATCGAAAGTGTTCCATTAGATTCACAAATTTGGACTTTGTGCTTCTGGACATGAATTTTACTTTCACACTCTCAGTGTATAATTTGTACTTAAAAATAAATTCTATTACGTAATGACACCTCAAAAAAGATAATAATAATTATTACAAATGATATGATAACCCTAAATACTTTTCGTACAAAGTTCAACTGTGTTTTATGTAACGAAACCAAGTGTACGGATACTTATGAACGGTAGTGTATATAAACTCTAAATTTCTAACACACGTGTAAATATTTTGAAAAAATTAATTATTTGCCGCTTTCGAGTACTAGCGATTCTGTACACAGCCTTCTGGATGCGAGGCGAGCTAATTCGCCCTCGCCACGTCCGGTTCTTACCTCTTCCGGATGATTTTATACCCCCGGTGCTGCGGTGACGTTTTTCATGCCACAAACCTCGGTGTTCGACGAATACCGAGTACTACTCTTGCTGCCCCCGGAAACCACTATAACGGCAAACCGATTAACTGTGTGTTTTGTAGTTAATGCTTCGAGTATTCCTCATAAAGTATTTCTATCCATAAAAGATGGTATATAGTACAATACATCCAATTCTGGTGGTGCAATTGCTCTCGTTTCTTTATACATTGATGTGAACTCAATACCATTAACACTAGAACAACTAGTGATTAACCCTTTACGCTCGAGAGGCGCCTCTCAAGCACCATTCGGTTTAATACAATAATTTGAAATAAGTATTATTTATTCAATTCTACATATAATAGTGCTCATGTGATGTACAAACAGTGAAATAGACAATAGTGGAAATTATTGGTAGAGAGAATACCTCAAAAGAACTCATTTAACATTTTAATTAATATTTTAAAGTTGCTGTTTGTAAACAATAAAATTATCTTCGATTGCAAAGGGTTAACCCTTTTGTGCTCCTAAATTGAAAATGAAGTGAAAGAATGAATAAGCAAATACTGAAGTATCATCCTTCATTTACGACCATTAACTTCGACGAAATATGTCAGATCTTTCGACAAAAGGAGAATAACATTTTGTAATATACAGTCTCTGATAAAAAATTTTGTAATATACAGTCTTTGCCCATCAAATTAGGACTACGTACAAAAATTTCATTTTCATGTCTATAAAAATATATCATATATGGAAAATTGGCGTAGGTTATGTAAAGTTATTAGTAAATACTTTAATAACGATATATCTATAGTAATTTGTTACCATCGTGATAATAAATTTGTTTTTTTTTTTTTTTTTGATACTTCTGCGAAAAAAAATTATAAAACATTACATTTTTAAGGTAGATTCGTGTTATAAACAATGTCAACTTTGTGTTTATAAGTACAGAGCATAATGTAAACAGTAACTTATTTATAATCGTGATATTTTTATTACAACTTTGTAACAAGATACTTTATTTCTATAACATTTTGTTACAAAGTTACACTTTTCAACGTCATATTTATATTTATATAAAAAATTAAGTTATATTTATACAATTTTTATAATTTATGTAATATTTATATAACTTTTTTCTTATTTTTAAACATAAAAAGCGCTATTGTTAGTAGCATAAATTGATCAACTATTGGTACCATTACCTTACTGTACTATTATAAGGTGAAGTGGAGTAAATGCAAACTGGTTTTTGCAAAATTAGTATTTAACGCTCGAATATTGCGAAAATGAAGTTTTTATTACTACAGCACCCATCAGTGGACTTCTCTACAGGGTGCTCTGGTCGCTTTAGATAGTAATAAATACTCTGTGCAGAATAAAGTCGAATTTTCGAAGATGCATGAGTGAGACAGACGCTGATCTATGCAAGTAAGATGGCCGCCGCGGGACACTCTCCTTAAACATAAATATTTTCAGTCTGCTATGTGAATACTTAACGCTGTCGATATCGAACACTTTGCACAATTACTATTTAATTAATATTAACTAGGCCCTTAATTTTCCTTGTACATTTTGATTTTGATAGGAAATTGTTTAAAATGTCAACTACTCTGCACTCTCCCCGAAAATGGGATAAGAGCGTAACTCGAAGTTAAATACTTTGAAACTTTATTTCATGTGCAATGGGACAAGAGAAGAATTATTAACAAATCTGCTATAAAATGCTTTTTACTGCATTATGCAAGTACTCTATACTGCAAACAAGCTTTGCTGAAATATAAAAGGGGATATAGTGAAACATAACAAGGAAATAAACATACTGAATAGGGAAATTTCGGTCATATTGTAATAAAAATAGCCTGTGTACGCACTTGCCGCGTTTACGAACTTATCCCACTTTACCTCACTATTAGTACAATACACATTACTATTAATTTATTACTATTAATATATTACATATTTTATTACTTATTAAAGTATCACAGGATATATTTCGCCAATGAAACCAGGCGCTACATTTTTCTGATTTACTGTTGATTTAATCATTGCCCAGTTTCCGAGATATTTGGCACCCGTTCGCACATCCTAAGAATAGTTGCTCTTTCTTGAAGTTTTATCTGGGTCAATGTGTCTATTTGTTTCCTACAATCTTCCCATGCTATTGCAAGGCAACACTTTATATACATAAGTTACTATCGATAAAGACCGATAAAACTGTTTGTATTCGTGGAAACACAATAACTTTCAAATGCCGTTCAACAACTCAATTAGAAGTGAATTCGTTTATTACCCTGCAAATTTTCTACCTTTGTTTTTTCCCCATGATTATAAATGTTTCATTATGTCAGTTGACGCGGTAAATGGATTCAATCAACACAGAGCGAGGGGAATAAAGCAGAAAATCAAGCTTAACGAATATTAATGACTGCGTGCGTTCAATAAAATTGAAGTACCAGCGAAGAAAATTTTAAACGCCATATGTTTCCGTTGAATATAATCGGTTAATAAAATTCGCAGTAATTGAAAGAGGAAATACACTAATTAGCAGTGTAGGTGTTGCCATTAAATTAAAATTAGACGTAATTTGTACGTCTTTGATGTTATCTTTATTGCGAACTGTATTTAGGTCGATTCTTATCACGTATCTATTACGATAAGCTTAGATGTGAATGAAATTTATTTAACAGCAAAGTTATATCGTTATCTACAACGACACGTTTTTTTAAGTGATCATTTGAAACAATTCATTAGTAATTCATTAATTATATCTCATATAAATCTAAGTTGAGTTTTGTATATTATGACGTAAAAACTGCAGAATATTTTTTCATGAAATGCACAGAGGTAGATCTGATACTGTAGATGGTTTTAACATATTTCTTCTAGGATTTCATTTGTAAAATTTGAAGGGTGCTTTTGTCATCTCTTGGTAGAAATAGTGTTAAGACAGGTTCTGTGGCGATCACAATTGAGTAAGCATAAAATTGACCTTAATCACAATTTCACGTGTATTTTAGCAAAAAAAAAACAAACAACTTGTTCAACGAGCCATACTTCAAGAATTAATTAGCAGTGAAATTTCATTACTAATATTCCAACTTAGATAACAGTCTTGTTAACATTCCAATTACTACACAACGTAAATCTGATTATTGATATTATCACTTCTTCTAAAATAAAACGCGCCCATTTCACGAGTATCTTGTTCTCTTATTGAATCTTGCAAATGTTATTTATAACCCTGCAAAGCATCGGCTATTAAAATGTATACATATAGTGAACTACATAAAATGTGTCAATGAAATAATTTAAAGTCTCATTTCGATTGAAATCAAATCTCTTATAAATTTTTGATTGCGTAAAGCGGATTGGAACTGCCTGATTTACATTAGTATTTTTGTCTGCGACGAAAAACGGGTCAAACAAACAACGTTGAAAGATATTTAAAATGAGATATTTAAAAGTAGATCAAACAAGCTGTTTCTTTTATTTCCTGTTTATATTTTATTTATAGAAGAGAACTGTTTATTGTGCGTTAAATCTCTCGTAATGGGTAAAATCGTTAAGCACTTTTAATTTATTACTTTTCAGAAGTAATGAAAATGGCCTGATAAAAGGACAGAAGAAAAATTACAGTATAATTTATTTTACTTGTTATGCAGCCATATAACTTGGAGGCAGCATAAAAAATTTTTATACTGAGTTTATACATATTTTTCTACGTGCATGCATTATATTGTATACATTATGGTGTAATAAAACAAATATTTTGTATAGCTGTTGCAGCCTAAAAATAGATGTGGTTACCATAAAGGTCATATATACATAATAACGTCTTTTCGCTGATATATAAATGAGTTAAAAGTAAAATTAAAATGGATGCAGACAGGAAGTAGATATAAACCTAAGTACAGAGATTTATGATACGTTATAAATGTATGTCTAAAGTAATATTAATTTATGGATAACTAAAAGCTTTTAAATTGCATTTATATTTTAAGAAAAGATTCTTTTCTTTAAGGAATGATGTCGTGTTCGATTCTAATTAAACTTCTTATGAAATTATATAATTAGTGTTTTAGCTATGTTCCCTTCGCGATTTGAATTAATTAAACTTATAAAAATATTTACTGAAAAAGCTTGAATTAAATAATCACTCAAGAGTAATTCCAATTATGGATCATATGATAAACGAAATCATATCGCGTATTTTTGGACAGATATCAGGTGACAAGAATTAATTGTGAAGATATTTGTTTATATTATAGTATAAAAATCATTGTAAGTTTTTTATAAATAAAACATCTGAACATGCATCAAAAAGTGTGATTGTTGCAGATGCTTATATTCAAGATACGATCTGACGTAAAATACAATAATTAAAATTTATGATATAACGAGCTAATACGTTATTTAATATTTGCTTAAGCATTTAGTTGTACTATAATACCATTATTTGGTTAATTTAGAAGCCACCTTTCAGTTATTTATATTTAGTTTCGAAATAAATTAGCTGAGTTCAAATTAGTAACTTGTTAGTATTTGTAAAAGTTGGTTTTTGATTCGGAGTTCGTTTTGTCACATTCCTGGGTAATAGAGGATATGTATATGGCCCTGTATGTATGTATACATATGTGTGTACATACGTAGTCAAATACTTTATACTTGTCGATGATGTACATAGTAATGTTATTGCATGAATTTGTACATTTGAGTAGAATATAAATTTGCTCGTGCTTGAAGATGAAGCGAAAAATTGAAACATAACAATCGAGTTTGAAAATTATAAACCATACAAATTTCGAAATTCAAAATTCCCAATTTTCCTATATTTCAATTTTTCAATTTTTCAATTTTTCAATTTTTCAATTTTTCAATTTTTCAATTTTTCAATTTTTCAATTTTTCAATTTTTCAGTTTTTCAGTTTTTCAGTTTTTCAGTTTTTCAGTTTTTCAATTTTTCAATTTTTCAATTTTTCAATTATTCCATTTTCAATTTTTCAATTATTCCATTTTTCCATTTTTCAATTATTCCATTTTTCAATTTTTCAATTTTTCAATTATTCCATTTTTCAATTTTTCGTTTTTTAATTTTTCAATTATCCAATGTTTTAATTAATTATTCATATATAACATCAAATAAGCGAATTACGTTAATTTATAATACATGTGCATAAAGTTAATACTACAATTTCTTATTAAATGTCTTTAGTTTGAGAGTACCAAATGAACAGAAATGTTACTTACATTATTTATTACTTACGTTCACTCCCGAAATTGTTAATTACCGAGATTCATTACAGAACTAGGACATTTACCTTAATCTTCTCAATTAGCAAATAATTGAACAAGCTTATACTTCGAGACAAGTTCCGACTAAGTTTGAGTTTTGGTCTGGAGTTGGTAAATTTATGTTCCAATTAGGTAACAATACATAAAATATATTGATTCTATTAAAGTACACGTAAAATTCCCTTGCCGTCGCAAAACATGAATGGCAATTTAATACTGGGAGATTCCTAACCCACGCATGCTGTACAGCATGTTGCGTCACAAGCAGCAAACAACCAATAGTACTTCCGGTCTGTGCCCATTGTCGGAAAGCAGAATAAGAAATTACAGTTAAGGTTCTGATTCGATAATGTCACTTTCTATCTCAAGAATGGAGAACGAAGAGGTTCAGATCAGATTTCTACCCCAATTTAATGTTCCAGAGTTGAAGACATTTTTTCGTGACCAAATTAATATGATATAACTGATTAAAAAAAAAATATGTCACAGTTAATTGATAGGTGTTTCTCGAGAAAATGTTTACAAGAATTTTGAAAAATTGAGAAATTGAGAAATTGAGAAATTGAGAAATTGAGAAATTGAGAAATTGAGAAATTGAGAAATTGAGAAATTGACAATTTGAAAAATTGAAAAATTGAGAAATTGAGAAATTGAGAAATTGAGAAATTGAGAAATTGAGAAATTGAAAAATTGAAAAATTGAAAAACTGAAAAATTGAAAAATTGAAAAATTGAAAAATTGAGAAATTGAGAACTTGGCAATTTGAAAAATTGAAGAATTGAGAAATTGAGAAATTGACAATTTGAAAAATTGAAAAATTGAGAAATTGAAAAATTGAAAAATTGAAAAATTGAAAAATTGAGAAATTGAGAAATTGAAAAATTGAAAAATTGAAAAATTGAAAAACTGAAAAACTGAAAAATTGAAAATCTGAAAAAATTGAAAAATTGACAAAATTTTAAGTTAAAATGGATAAAAGAGTAAACAAGCAAAAAATATAAAAAACGGTAAAACTGCTGTTTTAAAGCATACAAAATAAAAAGTGATATGTGAAATTGAAGCTGTCACATACGTTTGACGCTGATTGCGTAATTATTATCTTTATGAATGAATTCTTAATATTTTTTTTATATTTCGAGAGAGGATATGTACATATATTCGAATACCAGAAAAACAAACTTATATTCCTCTTCCATTGACGACTCTCATATTTGTTATAATTCTTTCATTTTCGTATTTTCAAAATAACACGTCGATTGCTGCGATGGCAACATCGAAATGTCCTTTTGAATACTCTTAATACTGAGTCAGCGATGTACACTAACAAATTGTAACGTGAATCTCAAAATAGAATTATTTCTAGTTTTATCAGTTTAATATTATAACGTGTCTTACCACGTACATCAGTTTTCACTGTAACAGTTCACGCGTTATTCATGTATTAGGGATATCGAAAAGTAATCAAAATTTCGTTTGCTTTCGAGAAAGCAAAGGTGAAGTGCAGACTGGTTTTTGTAAAGTTGGTATTTAAACGTTTAAATTTTTCATAAAAAAATTGTAGAATCATCGAAGAAATTTTGAATATTTTTCGGCCCCACTAATACGTATTTTTACCAGAATTGAAATTGATCTTCAAAATTTGAAAATGTCTTCAAAAACAAACAAATTGATACATTTGTATCTCTTGGAATTATGCAATTTTTGCATTCAATATTTGATAAGATATAAATTAAAAGTGATTCGAAGTATGCATCTTAGATGACTCACCCTCTACAATGTCTAAGCTGATTTTAACTTATAAATAATGCATTATGTAATTTTAACGCGTTGAATGCCACGACGGTCACCCACGATTAACAAAGCCAAGACAACCAGAAATAATTCGAATACATTTCAATAAATTCAAAATTTTAAATCTTATTTATGCTAATGGACCGTACAAAATTAGTTACACTAACGTACTGGTTGTGAACAATATTTCAGCATAAACTGTAACACGTAACAGCAAATTGTTGTTAGCGCTATGGGCAAACCGTGTAATATTACCGTAGCATTCTACGTGTTAACGTATTTACATAAAATAGCCATATTATGCAACATGTTCTCTGAAACCAGACAACAGCAAACTGGCTACCTCAAGCGTAGCTAAAAGCGTTTTACTTCACTGCACTTTTTCACTCAAACACGAGTAACGAGTTGTCAAATTTTATACGGTAACATTTTAGAGTTAATGGGTTTTATTCGCAATTCGTACATTGTAAAATGGTCAGTGGTATTTTTAACGCTATTTCTACCAAGAGGTGTCAAAAGACAGCTTTCGACTTTTAACTTAAAATTATTCTGTAAGTTGAATCATTTCTCCACAATTAATTTTTTGAGCTATCATGCAATAGCTGTTAAATTAATTTAGCGATAACATTGCTGGTTTCAATTGCAAACGATACCAAAACATTGTTTTTCGAGCCCACGTTGATGATGACAGGTTCTACTCTTCACATTTCTAAAATCTTTAAAGCAAATTTAGAGTGTAGCAACATGTGTTGCATGATTTCATGGTGTACCCTCAGAATTTCTAGTCAAAAGATCTATAGCGTAATACATGCAAACAGACGAATGAACAAATGCAAATCAGAAGCTTCACTACATTCGGTAATTAATGACAAAGCGATTGTTAAAACAGTCAAGTACTGTTTTACATATGTGGCATACTGACCTGATCGAGAATGCAGTAACGGTGTTAGATTTGTAAATATCGCAATCTGCATCTCATCGCATTATCACGCAACATTTACACCGGGCAACATCATTCCATATCGGAAAATTCGTGGAATATCCGTGTACAAGCAGAAAGACACGAACGAATTGTACGATCCTTTCATGAATGTGCCTTGAGCCGCCGCGCCGGAAGGTAGGCATTCTGGAGACTGCATTTATGCCTCATTTCATTATTTGCACCTCGAGTTGGTCTGGTGTTTTCTCTTTTTATCTCGGTTGAAAAACGAGGTTACCTAGGTACGGCGCGCCTGTTGGCGTAGGTCGCGTACAGTTAAACCGTGATTACAAACGCGTAGGCGTTTCGTACTGTCGCTCGATAAGATCGATGAAATCGACCGATAAGATCGATAGGAGTTGCACTCCTTAATAGCAGGAATCGAGCGAGGGCATAATTTAATAATATTGCATCCCCCTTTGATTTACGAGTGGCCGACGACGCATCAAATAGCCGCGCTGATTTCTTTCTACGACGTGCCAGTTTCAGGTCTATTGGTCTCATTTCGGTTTGGTATATCTCCTTTACGGTAAAGTTCAGTCTAAGGCCAGGTTCACATGCACAGACTTTTCTCGTATACTCTGTACGAGATTTTTTCGTATACTCTGTACGAGATTTTATCGGACAGAACAGTGCCAATGAATTTTATATTAAAATGTCCACACAGGGATCACGTGGTAAAATCCGTAGTTGAGAAATATGGAAGCAAGATTTAATAACAAGATTTATAACAATATTTACATCATGTACATATAACAAGATTTATAACAAGGTTTATAACAAGATTTATGACCAGATTTTATTGAACAGAACAGTAGCAATGAATTTAGTATTAAGATGTCCACACAGGGTTCACGTGGTGAAGTACCGTACTTGAGAAATATTTTTTCCTGTATACTCGAATTTCTCACTGTAGTTCGAGAAATCTTGGAACGGTTTTATCGAACACGTGATGCGGCACTTGTTTTTGTATTTTGTTCACACGAACAAACATGATTCCCGAGCACGCTGTGGTACTAACGTGGATCCATGATGACGACTGTTCACAGACTGCAGCGAAGCAACAATCGAATCGTATTAACCTCTTACTGTATTTTGACGAGTCTGACTCGTGACGCACTCGCAGCTCGAGTGTGACAAACCTTATTCAGATTTGTAAGACTTGTGGTTGTAAGAAGCATGAACCATGTGTGGTGTTTTCGAAATACGAGATTCAAAACAATCGGGACCCGAAATTTTTGTTACTGTAAAGTTAAGTGTTCAGATTGTTTCGTTCGCTAAAATTTTCGGGAAAAGTTCAAAACTCGCTAGTCAAGTTCTAGTGAGTTAATATTATAATAAATATTTACATTTAATTTAAAGTTTCAATTCTTATTGTAGAATTTACAATTCATACTGTAAGTCTATTTCAATTCTTCTGCAGCAACTACGGAATGGTAACATATGCTGCAAAATGGTACGATAATGTAATGATGCTTTAAGTAATTATGGTCAAAACGTACAGTTTACATTTTGATTTTCTTTGTCTTTATTTTTAGAGCTATATCCACATATTTTATACTTATTTTGTATTCGTTTCTTCTCCGTCTTTACTATTTATTTATAAGTAAGTAGTAAGATAAATATCCTGATGGTCAAACGGTTACAGATATTTACAATTTTCAGTTAAGATAATTACAATTTTTGTTATATTTAAACAAGTAAAACTAAATACGAAAGAGTTAAATTTGTAGTTTCAAGTAAAATTATAAGAATCTACATTTGTGAAAGAAAAAGTTCTAAACGAATTAACACTTTGACAAATTTCAAGGAGTCATTGACGCACTTACTGTCCAAACGTGACAAACCTTACTAAAATTTGTAATACTCTTCAATTTGAAGTTTAGGTCTCATAATTTGTGTAGCTGAGTAGCTTGTGTAGTTGATTTATTTCATATTTTTATTTTCATTGTCCGTTTTAATATTGTAGCTACGAATAGTTAGTTTTGACCGACAAATAAATTGTACCTATTCGTAAATTCATAACTTCTTGAAAAAATGTAAGCTTAAGATTTAATGTAATAAGAAAGAAAATATTATCTAAATCTAAATGGAAGTATCACATTCGTAGATAATGCAGTTTTCATAATTGTAACAGTATAGCAAAGTAAGTCTCGTATAAGACTTCAAATGCTTAATAATAAAAAAGAATAAATAAATTGTAGGATAAGGAGTTATGAATCGGATGGCTTGCGTGTGAATTGCAGTATTGTATTCGATAAAATTGTATACATGCCGAAATATGTAGAATCGAATGGTTATCGTGTGAACTTGGTCTAATGTGGTTAGTACGTTGCGTGCTCTATGAATTCGCGTTACAGGAAATCGTGCTGCAGGGAAATTTTCTCCCATAATGCGTGTAACCTGAAGAATGTGTTTGAAATGACTTTTGCTAGGTCAACTCTTATTCTCTATATTATTTCACGTAACATAATATTATAAAAGGTTAACCCTTTGTGCTCGAGAGGTGACTCTGAGTCACCATTTTAGTTAATACAATAAATTGAAACAAGCATTTTTTAACTGACTCTATAATATGGCACGTATAACGTATAAACATAGTGAAATAAGCAATAGTGGAAATTATTAATAAAGAAATAATAACCTCAAGAGAATTCGCTTAACTTTTTAAATGAGTTTTAATGTTGCTGTTTGTAAACAGTCAAATTACCTTCGAGTGCAAAGGGTTAACATTAAGTGGCATTTACATGGAGTTGTTTAAGAAAAACATGTTAATAATATATGATAAAAATTTTTTATGCAAGTTTGACGAAAATGTCATTTTACAAGATTATACGATGAATAATATAATTTTTAAATGTGCCAAATAAATTTTAAGAATCTTAATACGTGATGAATTAAAATTAAAATCTGTTTAATTCTGAATCTCATTATTTTAACTTAAACGAATCATCTGAATTAATATTGTAAGTTCATAGTACAAATATTATATCGTTTAATTCAATTATTTGTCTATTTCAAATTAGTCTGACTTGTACTTGACTTATACCTTTGTGAATTATTGGTTTTTGTTTGTCACTTTAATGTAAGAAATTTTATTAACGGTTTTAAACGCTTACATTTGTAGTAATATACTTCTCTTTCTTTGCAGGTAAACATTTCCGGAGACGAGTATGTCCTGAATAGGGTATTTAAAAAATAATTTATCGACTTGGTTTGGAATAATAATATATTTTCTTTTCATTTTGTTGCTATTGATTGTTCACATTCTTTATTCACATGAATAATTATTACCTGCTGGTAATGTTTCATAAACACTTTTTAATTTTGGGACCAATTATTAGAATATAAGTATAGTGAACTTTTAGACTGTAGCAACATTATTTTGACATGTTTCAATATACACATTAATTTTCCAATATAAAAATTTCACTTAGGTACTATTAGTACGAATGTAATAAATATCACAACCAGACGCAAAAGTATTGAATAGTACCGACCAAAGCCTTAACTTTATAGAAGCACATAGACAGTATACCCTTGTTGAGTAACTTCCACAGAGTTTTTTAGAATAATTTATTTATAAAAACGTAATAAAATTGACGACAAGAAAAACTGTTGAACCTCTTGATTTCTATGCGTGACGACGACTGCACGCGGAGGAGACAATAAAAAAAAATAAGACTATCGTCTGTGCGATTGAAACAATGGCAACTGTGCCACACTTCAGGTCAATTCGCACAAAAATATATACAGCGACTAAACAGATATGGATTTCAAAATACATTAGATCATTAAATCTAACAACCCTAATACCCTAAAGTAGGGGAAAGACATCGATATGTACCACAAAATGTAGGAAACAGGACCCAGTCGTCGCTAATGACCTGAAGGTCGATGCGACATAAAACCTGAATTAAAAAAAAAGAGTACTTGACCAATTAGAAGAAATCCTCCATGTCAACAATGGTACTGCTCTGTCGTTAAATAGCGTTGATGCCTGGAGACATTTTTTTAAATCTTCATTATGTAACAAGACCACTTATTAGAAAAAACTTAAGTTACACAAATTTTAAAATTCGGTAAATACTTCAGAAGTTGACCACTCTTAAAAAGTAAAGAAATAATAATTGACCATCTGTTTGCTAGTAGCTGACCACTTATATCAGAAGAACTAAATTTCATTCGCAGTATGTTCGCAACGTATGAACATTTTTACCTCAACTATACAGATATTGTTACTATAGGTTTTAATATAAGATTAATGTAAGTTTAGTTCAAGTTCGATATAAATATAATTTAATGTAATGCTGGATGATATTCAAACGTCTTTACGTTGCGGCGTCTTGCAAAACTCTCGGGCACGCGTGCAGGATTGCAAAAGAAAAATTCCGTTGTACCTCGCATAATACATTGCATATTACCTCACGAATTATGTTACATTACCTACACTACATTGTATATTACCTCACGAATTACGTTACATTCCCTACATTACTCTTCAACTTGTCCAATTACGTCTAATTAGGTTCGATTCTTCAATTCTTCGATTCTTCAATTCTTCAATTCCTCAATTCTTCAATTCTTCAATTCTTCAATTCTTCAATTCTTCAATTCTTCAATTCTTCAGTTCTTCAGTTCTTCAGTTCTTCAGTTCTTCAGTTCTTCAGTTCTTCAGTTCTTCAGTTCTTCAGTTCTTCAATTTTTCAATTTTTCAATATTTCAATTCTTCAATTCTTCAATTCTTCAATTCTTCAATTCTTCAATTCTTCAATTTTTCAATTCTTCAATTCTTCAATTCTTCAATTCTTCAATTCTTCAATTCTTCAATTCTTCAATTCTTCAATTCTTCAATTCTTCAATTCTTCAATTCTTCAATTCTTCAATTCTTCAATTCTTCAATTCTTCAATTCTTCAATTCTTCAATTCTTCAAATCGTCAAATTGCCCATTATCAAGTTCCCGAACATTCAAATTTTCAATTACAACAAGTTTCCAAATTTCCATATTTTCAAATATAAAGTTTCTAAAATTTCAACTTCCCAAATATCAACGATAACTACGAGCTGCATTATTAAGGATTCCTTAATATAAAATACTTAATATAAAATACTGAAATCTTTATTCTGTATCTTATTAAAATCTATAATTATATTTGTTAACGAATTACTGAAATAATACATAAATACTTTCATCCTCCACGTTTCTAGATCTTTAACGGTAGATAACATTGCTTATCATTCTGAATGAAATTAAGTGAACAGTTTATCAGTATGGAAGACATGGTCGTTAATAGATATATGTATTTACCTGACAGTTTCAATTTAGAAGTTGCCTTATTTAAATGTAATACAAGATAAACGAATGATTAAATGAATCCATATAGGATATCTATGCAGTACTTAACAGTAAACTAGTTGTTTGCACTTTTATTTTTCTCATTAAGGATAGACTTTCTACTAATAACAATTTTTAAAATAATGTGCCGCTTCATTGATTATATACTTTCTTGTGAAAGTTATATTTTGTATATAAATATTAATTATTTATTTAATTATATAAATAGTTATTCGATATATTTTTAATTCTTATAAAAGTTAGTAATTCAATTGCTTTAGAAACTATTTTGATTTAATGGTTTTATGTATATAAATAGTTATTTGAGTCAAATTAAAGATTCTAAAAAGCGTGCATTAAGTTAGTATCTCTTCAATTCAATTTCAATTTTAATTTCAAGGTTAATTTCAATTTTGAATGAATCTCTATCAGGGGTAATTTAGATAAATTTAAGTATTAAAATATCTTCAGAATAAGAGTGTTAAATACACATACTCTGTTCTTTAAAAATACAATTATAAATATAATATATACTTAAAGATTAAATATTAATCAGTTTTACTAATATCCAGTTTGTTGAAAATAAATTTAATTAATGTAAAATATTTTGTTTATTAAACGCTCTTTATGTGTTACTTATACAACTCTATCGTTATACATTTCGTTTTATGTTTTTAACTTTTGTTTATGACTCTGTTTTTAACTATTGTTTTCAATTATTATGTTTTATTTTTCCAGATTTGTTCGAATTTTCTCAAATTTTTCAAATTTGTAAGAAATCATATGTGTCTACAACTTCTGCAATTTGAAGAGAATTTCTTTTTCTTCTTTTATAAAATTAGTTACTAATATTTACAAATACAGTATCTTCAAAAACATTTAAGATTCATTATCATGAATAATTTAATAAAAAGGAAAAATATAGTAATAATTATTACAGTAAACGAGTATTATAATGCCAAGTGGTGCATTTACTCTAATTTTAGTATAAAGAATTTTGAACACACATTTTGAATTATTCAAAATTTGGATCCCCTTCTCTCATGTGGAATGCGTTAAGTATTCTATACATGGGCCATTAGTACGTGAGGAATTCCACGTTCATTTCTACGAAACAGCTTTAAATTACAGATTTTAAATTTACGAAATTAGAAAACTTCCAAACTTGCAATTCAAAACGCTTTCCTTGGCAAATTTCCAAATTTCTAAATTCTAAAATTTTCCAAATTTTCAAGATTCTCACTATATAAATTTACAAGTACATTCTCAAATTCTCTATTTTTCAAACTTATAAATTCCCAAATTTTCAACTGACTAAATTTCTGAGTTTTCAAATTCTCATATCTTCAAACCCTATAATCTTTAGTTCCAAACTTGTAAATACTTAAATTTTCAATATCCAAAAACCTCAAATTTCAAAATTTCTGAACTTTAAAATTTTCAAGTTTCCAAATTCTTAATTCTACGATTGATCAAATGCCGAACCTTTATAATATCCAAATCCTCAAATCCCAAAATTCACAAACTTTTGAATGTCCAAAATATCAAATTCCTAATTTCCCAAATTTTTCAAGTTTCCTAAATCTCCCAAATTTCTCATATTTTCAAAATTCTCGCTATTAAAATTTTTGAGTGTTCAAATTCTATAATCCATAATTCCAAATTTGTGAATTCTTAAATTTTTAGTTCCCAAAAACCCTCAATTCCAAAATTGAACGCCAAAAACCCCACATTCTCAAAATTCCCAACCACTCATACGTTTACATTTCGATTCATACAAATTTGATAAATTACATTTATTTAATTGAATTACTCTTTCCGTCAACAGGAAGCGTAATGAATAATCGCCAAATTCGCGGTGAAAGTTTCAACACGTAGGAAAACACTGATCCCAAGAATTGATCAAAAGTTGTGGGAATGGTTAAATATAGCAATCTGCGCTCCGAGGGTATGAATGAGTCTTCTGACTGTTTCAACTGGAAATAGTGCGTTTATTTTATGTTTCGTCATTTGAACTTCTCATTTTAGTACACGCGAAAGTAGTAACACACGCTGTATAACAAGCAAATTATCACGCGATTTCGTAATTAACATAATCATTGCTTATCGATAAATTTTCGATATAATTTTATCGGGAAATATTTCAGAAAACAAAGTCGATAATTGTATTCTGTTATCTTGATTTAAAAATATAATTATCTCGTATAATTACAATCATTAACGCTATTGTTGAAAAGAATGACATGCAATACGTAATTATATTAAAATTAAACATTTATACATTTGTATTTAAATCCAAGTTTTTTAAGTAGAATTTCGAGTGACTTTGGAAAACCTTCTTGTTTGAATTAATTCGCAAGTTTTACTTTATTGTAAATTATTGGGCACCCGGTATGTGAGAAGAGCGTGCAAGTTCAGTGTAATTTTTACTCTTTAGTTTCTTGTGTAAAGTGCGACATTTTGTACAAAAGTATGACGATATTTTATTATTTTATTTATTTCAAGCATAATAATATACTATTATTTTGTATATTTCGAGTGTAACAATCTTTTATTATTTTATATATTTCAAGTATAATGATACTTTATCATTTTATATACTTCAAGTGTAACGATATTTTATTATTTTATTTATTTCAAGCATAATGATATACTATTATTTTGTATATTTCCAGTATAACAATCTTTTATTATTTTATATATTTTAGGTATAATGATACTTTATCATTTTATATACTTCAAGTGTAACGATATTTTATTATTTTATTTATTTCAAGCATAATGATATACTATTATTTTGTATATTTCGAGTACAACAATCTTTTATTATTTTATATATTTCAAGTATAATGATACTTTATCATTTTATATACTTCAAGTGTAACGATATTTTATTATTTTATTTATTTCAGGCATAATGATATACTATTCTTTTGTATATTTCCAGTATAACAATCTTTTATTATTTTATATATTTTAAGTATAATGATACTTTATCATTTTATATACTTCAAGTGTAACGATATTTTATTATTTTATTTATTTCAGGTACAAGCATACTTTTATATGTTTCGAGTATAATGATATTTTATTATTTTATTTATTTCAAGTATTACGATATTTTATCTTATATATACTTCATGTACAACCATATTTTATTATTTCATATATTTCACGTATAACGATATTTTATTATTTTATATACATTTCGAGCATAACGATATATTATTATTTTGTATATTTCCAGTATAACATTATTCTATATATTTCTAGTATAATGATACTTTATTTAAATAAAGGATAAATGAAAAAGATCAGTGTCATTATATTACTAATGACGCTGATTATATTACTAATGACTTCAGATGGTACTAATTACCATCTGAAACATCAAAATAATATATCAGAATCGATACATTGTTATACTAATCGATCGTTATCGAGAACCGTACAAAAACTACAATATTGATTTACTTACGTAAGTTGTCAAAATTAATAAGTCAATTTAAAATATTTAAGACCAATAAAGTAGGTCACATATAAGATACATATAGTGATATGTATCGAGAGAGTGTGATATATCGTGCCAAGAAATATTTCATAAAAACCACATATTCATACTTATCGATAATAAATTAATCAATATTGCATTACTTCTTCGTTGCATAATTCTTTTAATTTGGAAAAGAAATGCGTCTTTAAAATCTCACAAATGATATGAGAAGAAAACAACAAATAAATATCTTCTTTTAAAGTATTTATTTAAGAATAAATTGATAATATTGAGTTAAAAAATTGTAATTATATGAACAAAAAAATGAAAAACATATTTAATAACTTTGTTAGATTTGTTCTTTATTTATGTTTGATGAAGTACAGCCATTTCGTAGTTCATTGTTTTATGTGTAGAGATGATAAACAAGTTTAAAAACGTTGTTTCAAAATGATCGCAGAAGTGTATTAATATTACAGGTTTTATCAATTATTGTAATTAAATATTTCATATACTGAAAGTATTCCATACAATTTTTCAATTTTTCAATTTTTCAATTTTTCAATTTTTCAATTTTTCAATTTTTCAATTTTTCAATTTTTCAATTTTTCAATTTTTCAATTTTTCAATTTTTCAATTTTTCAATTTTTCAATTTTTCAATTTTTCAATTTTTCAATTTTTCAATTTTTCAATTTTTCAATTTTTCAATTTTTCAATTTTTCAATTTTTCAATTTTTCAATTTTTCAATTTTTCAATTTTTCAATTTTTCAATTTTTCAATTTTTCAATTTTTCAATTTTTCAATTTTTCAATTTTTCAATTTTTCAATTTTTCAATTTTTCAATTTTTCAATTATCAAATTCCATTCAAATTTTCAATTTCAACAAGTTTTCAAATTTCCATACTTTTAAATGTAAAGCTCCAAAATTTTCAATTTCCCAAATATCCACCTTTCTAAAACACTAAATTATCAATTTTCCTTAAAAAGTAATCGCACAACTTCCCCACAGTTGTCACATTGTTCCTCAGAGCAAGCAGATTTGCTCCTGACTGTACACCAAATCAGTGTCGCGTTGACACAGTAGATTTTTCCCCGTGTTGAACTTTCTACACGACGTAAATGCCTCGAATAAAAGTTTCCTTCTCGATTTTCCGAGTTCGATCGACAAAATAATTGCAACGATATTGTCTGATGTTGTCATTCGTCGATTATGCCAGTCCTCAGGACGATCTGTCGATCCTAACAGAATACAAGAACTTATCAGTCGTCTTATGAGCAGTTGCTATGCGTTATGGAAGGGGTCCCTGCAGTCACCTACTAGCTCGACCAGTTAGAAGTCAGTGTGTGTAAGCCGGCCGGTCGTGCCGGCTTCTTTTCTGTCTCTGCTCTGTTGCACCTTCGTTTTCCGAAAACTCATTCTGCTTTCATGTTCATTTAGACCCAGCCTCAACGTGAAAAGTGTCTCGTTAACGACCGTATAAACATCGGATGAAAAAAACCTTTCCGATATAAATTATCGATCGGTGAACCTCGATCGGCGCTTCTTCTGGAATGTTTCGTACTTGGACCTTTAAACGATCCCCGCAATTAGGACGATTTTGACGGTATTTTTACGACTGAACCGGTTGTGCGTGGAACAATCAGTGCATTTCTTGTCAGTGAGAAACCGACGCAAATATTTTGAAGAGAAAGCTGCATGCGAAACTTTTATGCACTTCGTTGGTGGTTGCAAGTGAAGATATTTCCGACGAGATACGTGAATATTTTATTATCAACAGTTACCGGCAAACCTTGAGCTTTTGTGAAGTTTTCGGATAATTAAACCAAGGTTTTTTCGAAGATCATTTTGACGTCATGTGTAACGCGACAGAATAGAAAATCGATATTGATCCTTCGATGAATTTTATCGGAGATGTTCGATCGCGAAATTGGAAAACCTGAATTAAGGATAAGTTCGAAGATTGTTGGAATTATCGAAGAATCGCAACATGGTCGTACGTATACGTTGTATCGACAGTTTGACGAATTTCGCGTGATCTTTACGTTCCTGAAGTAGAACTTTGTCGCTGTCGCGGTGATAAATGAGGCTCGAGTTTGCCCATAGAAATGAATTCTTTTAACGACAGAGTGATTGAGCTGTTATAGAGGACCGAAATCAGGAACATTTAAGATTAACTGAAGATATTTGGGAAACAGGCTCCCGCTATTTGAAAATGTGAGGACAGAAATGTGTGATGCTGATTGGAAAGTGTTTTATTCTCCAATTTCATTTTCGGTACAATCAATTTAAGAAGGAAACATGATTATGACACACACAGAAGAAACATCGACGACTTTCGAGTCGAAAACACCGACGGACCAGATGAATGGACACTCAATGGTGAATAAGCAATTATTTTTAATCGACTTAAAATTAATTCATTAATCGTGCAATTCTCATTTATAATAGGAAGATTTATTTTTTTCATTCGGGGTTATCGGGATTCCGATAAAACCTATTTTAATTAAGTACATGGGACGGTCATTGCGATAACCAGAATATTTGAATTATTTTTAATAAGTTCAACCCTCGACAATTAAATAAAATTTGATTTACTCGTTTCAGTAAAAAATACCTTCAGTTTAAATTCATTCGCTTTTCCTCAAATATTTTGCAAGAAATTTTAAATTCAGTAAGATTCTACAGAACAAAAGTCTTGTTCTTTTTAAACAGAAAAAAATACAAAAAAGTGGAGATTATTTTGCTGTTGAAAGAAAAACATATTTTGAAAATTTGAACGATCAAAGTTGGAAGATACTCTTTTAAAATATTACAGGCAGTTTAAAAAGTGTAAACACTGTCCTGATAAATGTTCTGCACGATTAATCTTTAAATCAGAATCGCTTCTTTAATTCGATTTAATTTAATATAATCAGTCAGCGCCACGTTGACTCGTCATATTGCTATTCGTTGACTTATCGCGGTATATCGAAAAAACGTTTCAGATAAATTTATTTGTTCTGAAATTAAACACGCATATCCAGAAACAAGCGCGTTTATATTTAGTCTTTTCCATATCGTATCACATACGACTTTTAGCGTTCGCTCTGCGTCGCGACTTGCATTTTGCATTCTACATTGGAAATTAAAAACAGTCTGTCAATTTTTAATTCACTGTGGTGGTTAAATTGCAACTGTAATATTCAAGTTTTTATTAAGAAATCGTATAAATAAAGTTGTATATTAATATTTTGGATACACTCAATTTTACTCTAGTAAGTAAATTTCTGAGTGAAAATGATTTATTTTTTACTGCTAAAAAAAGTTCACTACCATGTGGAAAATTTTGTTAAATTAAATTGGTATTCGGGGTATTATTTTGTGTATACGTTATTCTTTACTAATATTTCTAGTGACATTAATTAACAGCTTAAGACAGCTTTTTATTTCTGTATGATACACATTTAAAGAGGATTTATCTTCTGCTTCGTGGATAACATATGATGCATTGACTTCATTATAGCGGTAATATGTGATATAGCCCGTATATTTTCAATGGGGTGCTCGTCAAGATGGGGGGAGATTCTTGCACAATAATAGGACAAAAATTTGATTTAGGTGAAGTGGGGTAAGTGCAGACTGGTTTTTGTAAAGTTAATATTTAAACGTAAGTATTTTCAGTCTGCTATGTAAATATTTAACTTTGTCGATATCAAACGCTTTGCACAATTACTACTATTTAATTAATATTAACTAGGACCTTAATTTTCCTTGTACATCTTGATTTTGATAGGAAATTTCATGTGCAATGAGGCAAGAGCAGAATTATTAACAAATCTGCTATAAAATACTTTTTACTGCATTGTGCAAGTATTCTATACTGCAAACAAGCTTAGCTGAAATATAAAAGGGGATATAATGAAACAAAACAAGGAAACAAACATATTAAATGCGGAAATTTCGGTCATATTGTATTAAAAATAGCCTGTATACGCACTTGCCCCGTTTACGAACTTCACCTTATGCCTTTGGTATTCTTATTTGTCCAAATAAATAAATTGCTTTCTATAATTTTTATAAATAGCTTAACTAGGTAATAGTTTGCAGTAAATTGTTTGAAAGAATCGAACGATGTTATATTTCAAGTAATTTATTATTGTGTCAGGTAGTAATTATTTAAATCAAGAATTTCGAAAGTTTAGTAGCTAATTTTTTATTTCTTGAATTTCAAGTTTCATAAATTTACAAATTCATAATTTGCAAATTGCTCAATTTTATATTTGCAAATATTTCTAATTTTTTAAACTTACTGACTTTCAAATTTTGCGTTTCTGAATTCCAAAGGTAAATTTAGAATTGATAATTTTGTCATTGGTAAATTTTTTAATTTGAAACCCAAAAATCAAGTTTTTCTAAAGTTTGAAATATGGAATAAAAATTCAAATTATACAATTCTCGATTTTCTAGTTTTTGAATTGTCCAAACTTTCAAATGCGAAAATCTGAAAATTTCAAAGTGCTCAAATTGTACATTTGCGAATTTTTTAATTCTTTAAGTATTTAAATATAAAAAATATGTAGTTGTAGTTAAAAAAAAAATGGCGTGAAACAGATAATGTAATTGAATATATTGTATGTCATTATGAATGATACTAATATTCAAAGTAATTATCTATACTGATAATATGAACATCAACTATATGAACATAGTAATTCTCACATCTTGTTTGAATACATGAGGTTACGCGAATACATGGGTTTAATCTTTGTAACATGCGTCGAAATTATTGTAGTCTGCATAATTAACATAATCGATTACATGATAGCGCCTTTGCTTATCATATTTGGTGCTGTAAAATCTTCGAAGTTTACTTAAATATTATGCACTTAAAATGTATCATATAATTGAACTATATACAACAATATAGAAAAAGGATTATTCTAACAATTATTCGTTCGTAATAAAAATTTGTTGGTTTTTAGAATTGCATTAAAAATGACATTTTGTTGTAGAACCCAATTTAAGAACACGTTTTCTCAACTAAACATTTCCTCAACTACAAGCGCATTTGCGATGAATATCGTGGACCATTGATGACCCACATGTTACACATTGTGTTGTAACTGTTGAAAATAATTTTTAGAATTGCAAGAAACATTCTTTTAGTATCTTATCTTATCGAAGGTTACTAAGAAAAATTTATTTATTTGTGGGAACCACATATTTGTGAAAATAATTTTGATTATTTATTCAATGACAAATGATAAGTTGTTAGTCTATAGATACATTTCGTATTATAAATTAAATTGAATATGTAAGTAATAATGTAATCTTAGTTGACATTATGTTTAAATCTGGTGTTCGTTAATTTTTTAATATTCTAATTAATCGTGTTTTTATTCTAAAGAATGGATCTAACAATACTAAATCATACCCAATCAATACTAAATCTTGCCTTGTAAGCACACAGTACTTTTATAATAATTGTAGATCAATTAACTTTTTGCAGTCTCTTTTCAGTCATAAAATTAATAAAATTCAATTCTTTTACCGAATTCTAGACATAGATTTGTAAGATGTAAAGAGGATGCTTTTAATCTTACTTTTCTAAATAATCATATTTATCATAATATGCTATTGACTTTTTGTCATCTTTTATTTTTTAATTTGTGACTTCCTATTTTTTGACTACTTGTAAACTTTGTGGAGTTCACTAGCGCTCTTCGTGGCAACCAGTGTATTAATAGTAGCGGACGGAGAACATCCTATAGGCATAGTGGTATAACTAGACACTGTGTAGTATAAATTACTGCTAAATCTAAGAGAAAATACGTAGAAATCTTAAATTTCTAGATAAAGTATTAGAAAATGTACTTTTATTACAATATGAAACAATGATCAGTCTTTAACAATAATAATTTATAATAAATCGTAATATTTTTTTCTTTAACTATGGTTTAATAGTCTAATGTATGCTGGTAAACAATAAAATAGTTCAATACTATTATTATTTAGAAAAGATTAATTTTAACAAATGTGTACCTTGATGAGAATAAAAAAAACCTCGAAAACTCACAAACTTTTCGATTTTGAACAAAAAAGATATTTTATTATTAAAGCTATATTAAAATTTTCTTACTGGCACTATATTAAACAATTATTAAATATGCAATAGTTTCAAGATAAAGTTGTAAAAAGATAGAATGATGGTAAAAGCAAGATTTACATTTTAATGCAATATTTTTATGTCCATGAACAGATATTTACATATTTTTAATTTTGGCTTTTGTATGAACCGGTTTTGTATGTAAAAATTTGTCATGAAGGAAATAAGTTATGGATTGAATCAACGATGTTCGAAATATTCGTGTGAAATAAGTAAAGTACATATACAGGGTGTCCACATACAGTAATCATGTTACTGCAAAGGGATGATATGTGAAAAAATGAATAAAAAACATGGATTAAAATTTTTTCACAATTTCATTGTCGAGATAATTGAATTTAGAAAATCTTTAATACTTAAATTTGTAAAAAAGTTTATTTGTATTAAAACTAATGATAATTTTAAAAGTTTATTCTTTTAGTTAAATAATTAATGGGTGTCATAAGTTATTAAATGTAGTTATAAAATATGTTATTAGTCAACGTCATATGTATTCTTATTTATTTGCATATATACTTGTTTTACTTCCGTCTAATACAATTATACAACAGTAAATTTCGTAACGTTAAACAATAAAAAAGACTTAACAGTCAAGGTTACTGACAGTACATTTAACTAATATTATTAATTTATAACATTCACTGATCGTTAAATTAACAAAAAACTTGATATCTTTAGTGAACAGAAATTTTGTTGGAAATATTGTTCCTCAATTTTTAATTTGAAACAAATGATTTGGCAACAAATCTCACACATATTTTATATTTTTGACATTTCTTTCAATCCTCGCCTTTTTAGTTAAATTATAATTACTGTACCACCCTGTGTATTTCTACATATATTTCAACAACTTTGATAAAATAGTGTACACACGACAATACTAATCTAAAAAGAATTATTTGAATGCTAAATGAAGATTGACAAAAGCTATTAGGAGATTGTAAATATTGATTTATCCGATGACTTGAGAATCTGTGTTGTCTAACGGATTTGATAAAAAAGGTTTCGAACCGGATGATTCCAAATTTTCTTCGGCAATAACACGATGACGTATTCGTAGAATTTTCCATATGATAGTTAGTCATCGTGGCTTATGACAATGAATGAACGAATTCTTCTTTCCTTCAAGTGCAACACTTTGTTCCAGATAGGACGCAGATTTATTGCTGAGCGAATGCAACAAATGCCGATAATTCTGATAAATTCTTCCTCGCTCGCGATGATATTATTAAGATCGTCTGCATTACATGTATGAGTCCCTCTTAATAATAGTTTCGCTCATAACTTGTTCCCCCTTTTAAACGATTTTAATATATTATTATAGATTACTTTTTACGTAATGAAGGTGTAGGAGTAAGGGTTATAAACTCGCAATTTTCCAAATATTCAAATTTTTACATTTTCAAATTTTCTAATCTTTTATTCCTTAAATTTTGGAATTGTCCAATTTTAGTATTTTCAAATTTTTAGTTCTTGAAGTCTATATTTCAAAATATTTCAATTTCGAAATTTTTGCTTTGAAATTCTTATATTTTAAATTTCCAATTTTTTAATTTCTGTAGTCCCAAAATTCTAAATTTCAAATTTATAGATTTTCAGTGTTTTGAATATTCTACTGTTTAAACTTGTTAATTCTCAATTCTCATAAATTTCAAATTTATAAATTTAACATTTTCAATTTTACAAATTTTTTAATTTTTATTTTATAACTTTCTAAACTTTCAGATTAAAAATTTTTTTACTTTCTGTGTTTCTAAATTTTATAAGTAGCAAATTTTCAAATTTTTAATTTTTTGTGTTTCTATGTTTCTAAATTTCTAAGTTTCTAATTTTTCCAAAATTTTTAGATTCTGTTTTCTTAAATTTTTAAATTTCCTCTAAATTTCTAAATTTTATACTTTCATATGTTTAAATTTCCAGATTTTCAAATTTTTTTATTTTTAAGCCTTCAAATTTGAAATTTCTAGATCCTTTTAAGTTCTCAAGTTTTCTAATGCACAAATTTTCAAATTTCTGAACCAAATTTTCAAATTCTATTAAATTTTTTGATTTTCAGGTTTTCAAATTTCATTATTTCCCTACTTCAAATTTTTTTATTTTTCAGGTCCTAAATTTTCTAATTCTTCAATTTTTAATTTCCGAAATTTGCAAAATTTTTAATTTCTAATTTTCTAAATATTTAAATTTTGGAAGCTTCACTTTTCTACATTTTTAAATTATAAATCTTTCAAACTTCCAAATCTTCAAATTTTCATTAGAGTATGAAAACTATTTTACAATTTTCAATTTTTCAAAATTTCTCAATAATTTCTCCGAGAAGTAAATTTCTCACACTTGTTTATCGAGAAACAATGGATTGCTATTTTTTCTACTTAAAACATTAAATGCATATAAATTTATTTTATTTGTTATATGTAAATATATAAACTATTATATATTTAATTATATACTTATTATATATATATAAACTATTATATGTATAATTATATACTTATTGTATTATATATTTACTGTTACATAAATATCTAAATATTATTATATTATTATTTTATATAAAAGAATACCAAAAAATTATTTATGTTTCAAAAAGTGTAAAAATCAGAAAAAATGCCAAATTAAAATTGCAAATTACAAAAGTCGAGAGCAGTGAAGAATACTAAGGAAAAAAATGGCGCTACAGATACTGACAATTATTACTTTTTGAATAACAATTTTCACTACAACTTACATACACAAAAAGTGTATCTTGTTAATAACAAACGTTTGCAATTATTTAAATGCTACAATTCCTGCTACTGATATTTCGTGCAACCAAGTTTCGCAAGTGGCTGCAAATATCTCTTCACACTTTAATATTCGTTCTTCATAAGTTTTTCCTTTTAGCACGAAAACATAATATGCAGTTAAGCGAGGTATTCAGTTATTGATCTCGAGACACGTGACTTTCAGTGTCTCAGGCAATAATTATAAAGCATTGAACAGTCGAGACGATAACCTTGCCGGGTCATTTGATTGGGTATTAATACTTTCGAGCGATTAGCATAAAAACAATACATAGTTCGACGAGAAAATCTAAACGTCAACCAAATCGAACATCTTCTCGTCGATTGTCTGCCGAAACCTCGAACGACGATTTCTTCATTGTCCTTGCATTCTCACGAATATAAATTTCCCGGCTAACTGTGTCTTCTTATGCACCACTCGTTTTTCCTCCTTTTTTTTATTCCGTTTTCTCATTCCTGCTTGTCAAACGGGACGGCTCATACTTTTTGCGTAATGAAAGGAAGATCGAACGCGGAATGCAAATGTGGCCGCTAATTTTGAATACAGGCTGCGATTTTCTTGCATAACTGTTCGGCTCTTTATTTCTGGTAAACGCTTACGAATTGTCAATTTCTTATCGGACGAAATTATAATCTTTCCACGTTTTTGCTTTATTTTTTTTTTGTAATAACAGTCAGTTGCATAAATACCCCGTTGTTTTACTAATCTCAGTTTTTGGCTGAAAATCATGCTAAAGACCAATGATAAGGATTTAAATATCAATTCGTAACGTGTGTGAAGAATTATTTATATATATATTTAGTTCACTTGAAAATTAATGTTTAGATGTTTTATAAATATATAATTTTAAGTAAAATTATTATATTGTGTTTTATGCACAAGAAACTTCTTTTCTCAGCAAAATGTAAATTTTCACTATCAAGAATTCAATATAATAAGAAATTCGCGCAATAAGATAATTTACTTCACTTGTGATTATGTATTTTATTAACCTAAGCGCAATAACAAACTTTAAGCACCCTCCTCATGTGTTATAACAATATTTTTTGAAGCTGTTTGTTTCGAAACACATAACCTTTGCCTTCAAAGCGAAAAGCATCGATCACGGCTTTTTCTCTCTGAAAGTTCTTTTCCACGGCATTTCACTTTCTAACCTTTATAAACAAATCTCGCGACTGTCAGATGGAACGAATGAAGGCAACATAATTTGTTTACTCATGAAGCTTGATTGACGCCAGTGTGAAGAGTATACAAGGTTGGTATATTTATAAAACGCCTGGAAATCAGGTTTTATGGAACTGAGCTTAAAATGTACCTTTATATGTCAATTTTCTTTCGTATGATTTATTATTTATATATTACGAGATAGTATTTGAGGAATTTTCTATTGGAAGCTGAGATCATTGCACATGTGAGGGTTTGGTATATTTATGCCAGGAAGTGTACGAAAATTTGTTTTGCTTTCCATGTTTATACTCGTCAGTATTATACAAATCAATCTATTGAATAGTTAAATAATAATGTATAAATAATCAATAGTAATAATTTATAAACAGTCAAAACAAATAATAATATATAATATCTGTAGTATAATATATAGTCATAATGTATAATATGTGTAATATAATATATAGTATGCAGTCATAATGTAACATATGTGTAGTACAATATGTAATATAATATAATATATATATAATAATATGCTATATTATTATATTATATCATATTATACAATAGTATATTACAATATTATATTATAATACAGTATAACATACAATCATAATATGTTGTATACAGAGTGTTTCCAAAATGGTAGAACAACCGAAAAGAGGGTGAATTTAAGTACATGAAAAAATAAGGCAAAAATATAGAATGCAATTTTTTCATATGTCACTTCATTTTCAAAAGACTGACATTGAACAATTTCGAAGTATTAACAAAAAAATTATTCTATTATTCGAAGTATTTTAAAACAATTATTAAAATGATAATTACGATAACTTCTCGCTACTTTGAAGATTAATGAATGTTATTGAAGAAATAAATCTAATCATTAATAATACTAAAGTTTGTTATCAGTTATTCTTTCTACATTATTGATGTAGGTTAGGTTAGATTGGATTGCATGTTTAACGTGATAAATTTAGTAAATGATAAGAACACGCATAAGTAACGAACGTAATAAACTAATACAAACTAATATATCTATTTTAGATATTAATAATTATATTTATTTATTCATAATATGTATTACATAATTAAAAAATTTGTTGATTTTGTGATTTTCTACCCTGTGAACTTTTTTAGAAACCACTTAAAAAATTCAATTTTCTTAAAACTGAAGTCATATGAACAAATTTTATTACATATTTTACTTATTTTTCTATGTTGATTCACTTTCTCTAATTGCATCAGCACTTTAAAAATACTCTATACAAAGTTCTGCATATGGAATGAATAAGTTGTAAACATTTTTAGCATGCATATGTAATATATAGTCATTGCTTGAGTTTAATTTCGCATCTCATGAAGAATTTTTAAAACTGAAATGCGTAATTAACTGGTTAATAACGCTGAAACTACTTCTGATGATAGCAGAACGTTTCATAAACGTCTAATTAATCCTTGTAAGATGGGTGCTCCTGGACTGACGCAGCAAAAGAATGCGAGATTACACACTTTAATCCTTTCAAGCCGCATGTAGATTGTAATATACACGGCATTTATTTTATTTTAAAGACCAAAGTATGTAAGAGACTTTATTTTTTACCATAATATATACGTTATTTGTACAAGCAGGAAATGACGGTGGTATACTGGAATAACTTTTTCATTAAAAATTTGAGTACTATTATTTTTTTTGTCATATGAACGTTTGGTGCGTTTTTTCATTTGAGAAAAGAATAAGGTATGAAATTGCTAACTAAAGAGCAAATCTAAGAAAATTTGCAAATACTAAAGGTTATAAATAAATTTTAGGAATTTGATGAAAATGGGGAAATTTACAATATTTTGTGATACAAAATAAATGTTCCAGTTTCCACATTGGTAACTTTTGCACTTCATTAATTTATAAATTTCTAAATTTTTCTATTTCAATTTCTGAATATTTCTATTTTAATTCAGAAATTCGGTAATTTGTAAATTTTACAATTATTTTTTCTCCTTTAACTTCACCCTCTTGTAAAATTTAAAATAGGATAACTTTATCTCCGCGTATATTCGTCATTGCTTAACTTTAAATTATATATCCCGAGGAAGTTTTGAAAACAAATCCACAGCTAATTGGTGAAGATAGCTAACATAATATTAACTTAATCGTTCGTTTTATTTATCGAGTTCCGCATATAATATCTAAGTGTGTACATTTCATTGGAACACTGTTCTTACTGCTGGAAAATAACTACCGACAAACTTTAAGCACCCTTCTCATGTGTTATAACAATATTTTAGAAGTTATATATTATGGCAATACTTTAGAAATTATCGGTCCATCTGCATAGAAATTACATATGTTTCGATTTAAACTCAGTTAAACGTGAAGCTTTGTATCTTTTGTGAATGTATTAACACATTTTATTAGTGATGGGTTTAAACCGAATTTGTAAATTCGCAAAACTCGAACCGAAGTTTCGTAAAATTTTGAAACCCTTTAAACTCAAAGATCTCGAAATCTGAAATAAAGATTTTGTTTAGTCAGAGGAATATCTTGTTTTGAGAATCGATGTCAAAATTTTTCAAACACACATAACACACATTTGTTCTACAGTTTCGACGAAGACGATCGAGTATCAATTTGCGTGCAATAAAGTTTCATTATAAGCTTCGTTATATAAAAATGATCTACACAATAATAAATAAATAAAATAAAATAATAAGTAAGCGAAAGTTTAGACCAGAAAGATTCGCGTATTTTAAGACTTTACTATGACTTCTAACACTTTAGTTAATATTTAGACATTTTAGCCATAGCTAAAATGTCAGACATGTCACGTGATTTTCCGAAGAGAAACGAAGTTACCCGATGTGTCATTACTCTGTTTACCGCGAATCTTTCTACAATAAAGCCTTAATATAAACGCTTCGAATTGCAAGTAAATATGTTCTTAACTACATTGTGTTTGTTCGCATTCAAATCAGAAGACTGCCACAAATATTTTAGTAAAAGTTTCATACCAAAAAGCAAATAGTTCTATCTTTGCATTACGATTGTCCCACCGATATTACTGTTTGTTTACGTTCGGTTATTTCCTTCGCTAGCTGTCTTTCTGCATATTCGACAAACTTCAATCAATGTAGAAACTACATGATATAAAGTTTACATTGTAAACAAAAGTACAAACCCGAGAAAATCGCTTATATCGAGATCTTACTGTATATCCTTGAAAACAAAAGTAAACGCCGAGCTTTCGCGAAACACGCATCGAATATTCGAGAAATACAACCACGGATAAAAAATTTTCGAGACATGTTACGAATGATTGTATGTTGCTACATATTTTTATCTAGATTTAGAAAGTGTAAAAAGTGCAAAGTTTCAAATTCTTTAAACTCGAAGGTTTCTTGTGTTTCGACGTTTCGAGAAACCCATCCCTACATTTTATCGCAAACGCGAAGAGTATGGGTAAACGAGCGTGCGTGTCGCGAATGTTCCGCCGCAAAACGCATTAGAGTGTGCACGTTTATGGCCGTGTGTAAACACGAATATCCTGTCAAAATGTATTTATACGAATTTACAATGAGCTTGATAGCTGTGCAGAATTTAGCGAATGCTTTAACGATGGGTATTTTTAGTTACGACACAATACGCAAGGTCAATACGTGTACTTACAAACTGCTTATTATATACACTTGTTCCTCGGAAAGAAACAGTCTAGTCATCGAGGTAACTGTGCTTTGCGTTCATGTTACGCAGGTGTTAAGTATGATGTTGAACTGCTTAAAACAGTTTCACTTCGATTACATATTATTATTTATTAAGGTGAAGTTAGTATATGTACGGCAAGGAGAATAATGGCGATATATACCTAAATAGTCAAGTTAAAGAAAGTTGACGATTTGGGAGTTGATAGATTGGTAATTTGGAGATTTGAAAATTTCGGAAATATAAGAATTTGAGAAATGTTCAACTTTTAGAAATTTGAAGATTTCGGGGTTTTAAATTTTGACAATATGGGAATTAAGTGATTTGGAAGTTTTAAAATTTAGGAACTTAGGAATTTGAAAATTTAGAAATTTAGAAACGATCAAATTTGGGATTTTGATAATTTAGAATATTAGGTATTTGAGAAATTTGGGTATTTGGTAACTAGGAGACTAAGGAACTTGGGAATTTGGGAATTTGGAACTTGGGAATTTGGGAATTTGGGAATTTGGGAATTTGGGAATTGGGAAATTTAAGAATTAGGGAATTATGGAACTGGCTAATTCGGGAACTCGGAACTTGAGAAATATTCTTCACGAATATTTTTCAGTAAAATATAAACAAGACTCATGAATTTTCTCAGTAAGGATATAAATATTTTGAGTGAATTCGTTCAGTAAAAATATACACGTTGTTCATTTATTTCTGAAACATTGCAGTGCAAAAATGAAGTACACGCTATTCGAGTATGAAAAACAAATGCAAGCTATAACAAGTGTGAAAGTAAAATACACGCCATATTATTTGCTCCGAGTAAATTAAATACAAAAACACACATCTTCTGCCTATTTAACTATTTGCAAATTAAACTCCCTTAATAATGAATTCAAGACGAAGAAACAGTGAAAACATAACCAACTTTGCAGAATACTGACTTTGTAGGGAATTAAATTCACCGTATCAGTTTTTAATTACAAAGGACTACTTCTCTCCTCCGTGTAGTTAAATACGTGCGACAAAAAATGAATCCGTCTTGAATACGATTTATGCTAATACTATCAATTTTCTTGCCAACATAACTGTGACGATGCAATTAAAAGCAGAAATCCTTGAGTCTATTATGTACACATGGTAATTACACTACCCGTTATTTCTTTATACATTGTACATACAAAAAATTGTTTATATGTAATAAATTTACATGTCTGCATATCTTGCCTTACATATCGAGCATATTTCTTTTTTGCGCTATTACGTTATGAAATGCGGAATCGAATAGTTTCATAAAATTATTCGCTTTTTATTTATTAGTGGGAGATGTAAGGTGAAGTGGGATAAGTTCGTAAACGGGGCAAGTGCGTATACAGGCTATTTTTATTGCAATATGAGTGAAATTTCTCCATATACAGTAAAACCTCTTTTTGTGCGGTGGATAGGGACCGTATAAAAGAAATCGTACAAAAAAATATTCGGAAATTTTATAAATACTTACATATAATAAACAACTTTGTACAATATACCACCCAAAATTTTTTTTATTCGGCGGACAAGGACCGCATAAAAAAAATCGCGCTTAGAAAATACATTAATTATTTACGAAAAAGATGAGAAAATGCTTTCAAACAAATTAAATAATTAAATTAAACCTGAAAATATTTTTAAAACATTTAATTGTTTATTGTATACATGGAGAAGCTTTCAAAATGCATATTAAATAATTCACTGCTACTCGTCGTAATCCAAAACGCGCATCTCCTTCTGATGAATTGGTTGAAAATCGCTTTCGTCGCTTGAAAATACGATTTCAATTGATTTATTTTTTGGCACCATGAAGTCAGTGATCAGTTTTTGTGACGACGGTCGATTGGCCAGTTGCTTGTAAATGTCACGATAGCGAGACATGCATGATCTTAGTTCTTTTTGGAATTTCAAGCTTCTTTCGGCATTAGTGTCTATTTAAAAAAAATGCGTTTCCAATTTTTTAGAAATTTGGATCCCTGCATATATTTTATCTGCTGTCATGTATTTCGGTTGTTCTTGTTCGTCTTCATAATCTATCAAATTATTGATAATGCCACTATCATTGACAGTTTCGTCCTCAATCATTTCGTCTAGATTGTTTTCGCCGAAAGTATCAAACCTTTTCCGCTGATGTTGTGTGAATTTCTGATAACAATATACCGATTCATATACCGCATAAAAAAAAAATCGCACGAAAAAAAACGCACAAAAATAAAATCGCACAAAACAAATCGCATAAAAAAGTATCGCACAAAAAGAGGTTTTACCGTAGTATGTTTGTTTCCTTGTTTTGTTTCACTATATCCCCTTTTATATATCAGCTAAGAGTACTTGTTTGCAGTATAGAGTACTTGCATAATGTAGTAAAAAGCATTTTATGGTAGATTTGTTAATAATTCGCTCTTGCCCCATTGCACATGAAATAAAGTTTCAAAGTGTTTAACTTCAAGTTACGCTCTTACCCCATTTTCGGGGAAAGTGCAGAGTGGTTGACATTTTAAACAATTTCCTATCAAAATCAAAATGTACAAGGAAAATTGAGGTCCTAGTTAATATTAATTAAATAGTAGTAATTGTGCAAAGTGTTCGATATCGACAGCGTTAAGTATTCACATAGCAGACTGAAAATATTTACGTCTAAATATTAACTTTACAAAGACCAGTCTGCATTACTCCACTTAGTACAGTAAGGTAATGGTACCAACAGTTGATAAGTGAAGAGAATTTAAAAGATTTTGGAAAATTCAAAAGTTTAGAAATTTGACGATTTGGAAATTTAGTAAGTTCTAAAATTAGAAAAATTCGAAATTCAGGAATTTCGAAATTTAGAAACTTTGAAATTTGGGAATCTAGAAGTTTGGGACTTTGAGAATTCAGAAGTCTAGAGATTTGTGAATTTAGAAATTTGGGCTTTGTGAAGTTTGGAACTTGAAAAATTTTGAAATTTGGAAAATTGAAAATTAGTAAAATTGAAAGTTTTGAAATTTAAAATCTGAGAATTTGGGACTTTGGAAATTCAGAAGGTTAGGAATTTGTGAATTTAGAAATTTGGCATCTGTGAAGTTTGGAATTTTGAAAATTTTGAAACTTAGGAATTTTGAAATTTAGAAAATTGAAAATTAGTGAAATTGAAAGTTTTGAAATTTAAAATCTGAGACTTTGGGACTTTAGGAATTCAGAAGCCTAGCAATGTGTGAATTTAGAAATTTGGCATCTGTGAAGTTTGGAATTTTGAAAATTTTGAAACTTAGGAATTTTGAAATTTAGAAAATCGAAAATTTGTGAATTTAATTGTTTAGCAATTTAGAAATTTAAAAATTTAGAAAAGTAGAAAATTGTAGATTTAGTCATTTAGAAAAATGATAGATGTAGTATATAACGTAGAATTACTATACAAATGTATAAAGTCATATTTTAATTCTATCTGAATCTAAAGGAACATTTTGTATACTAAATAAAAATCACAGAGCGCAAAGGTTTCAACGTCTACTAATTTTGTCATATTTTAACGATATTTTGTTAGTTTTGTCAGAAGGAGACATGTTTCTATTCTCTTTAAGCTTTTAATATCAGACGTTTCATATCAGTTGCAGTTAACCTGTACATACAGAAACCTTGTCGCCGGTTCAAAGAATCCAGCGTGTCATTCCAGGGTTAAGTGTATGTAATTTAATCTTAACACGAGAAAGTGTACAATAGTATTTGCTGGTAGTGATTTTTCTAGAAAGGTAAAATCAAAGGTATGTTTATTAGAAGGCGTCGCGTGTAAGTTTCTTGCGATTCCAATGGTAATGCATGAACTTTAAACGTTAAGTTCAAGATACTGTTGAAACAAATTTAAAGCCATACACTCATTACGTGCTGCCGGCAACTACAGATCTGTAAATTTCTAACTTTACCGACCCCATCTCTGCTTAAATGGCGCGGGAAACAACGTGGGCACTTTCGTTTGACTACGGTATTTCAAAGGAATCCTAAAATAGAAATAACAACAACGAACTCGTGTCATTAATCGTATTTTGCTCGTGCATTGTTTTAACATTAAATCTACTGGCGTATAATGTGCGCGGTTTAAAATTAAAAATGAAGTTGAAAAATAAACAAACGACTAAAAATAAAAATCGTGAATAATTCTTTGTTTTCAGGGAAATCAATGCAGTTTTTAAGAAAAGTATTTTAACAAATTATGGAAATTATAAAATGACCTCATTAAAATTGTATGAAAATTATTTTGTATTTTACGTCAGAGGGTATAAAAAATATTTCTTCCTAAAAATTTTTAATTTTCTAATAAAATCTACGATCTTCACTGAAAATTTGATGTCTCACTGTGAATTTCATACACACGAGTTTCCTAGAATTAGTACATGCATAGAGATTTTTGTAACTTTTTCAAATAATTCCTAGTTTTAAACATGTATAGTCAATTACTAACTGCACATAAAGTACGAAGCACACACTTAATAAAATGGCTGACTAGTAGTGTTTTCAGTATATTAAATTTGCATTCATAAGTCCTGAAAACATTACACAAAAATGGAAACAGATTAAAGAATCTGAATTAGTATATTATAAATTCAAATGTCAAATTATTTATTAATGATTACAAAGTTAATAAAGCATTTGAATGATTCACCTTGCATATTCAGTTCATTTTTGCGCAGACGTGATGGGATGGAGAGCTTTCAGTGCATCTGAGAAACTCTCCGTTACAAGAATGAGTAATGAAAAACATCAAGGAACTTTACAATCATATTTACCCGCTTATCTTACAAAGATGGTGAAGTATCGCTCACATTTTAACAGGATAGTGCTCCTATTCATCGCAGTGCAAGCACTCGGTTTAAGGATTGCAGTATTCAAATTTTTTGATGGCTGACATGTTCTCTAGATGCAGGTATCACTGAAAATGTACAGTAAATGTTGAATTGTATTTATAATGAAAACAAAAAATACTTGACAATTGAGAAGTTGCCAATTTTAAAATATAGGAAAATGATTTATAAAAATTTGACTGAAAACTATATGAAGAATCAGCTGTTCGTTGATTAACAACTTAACTGTTCAATTATTAAGAACAAACTGTTATTAATTACTAAATCAATGATTTTTAAATAGGTGAGCTTGCAATTTTGGTCAATCAAATAATTCCATAAATGAATATTTATTGCATAAATAAGAATTGCGAAATCTTTTCTCTAGGTATTGTTTTACTAACATTTTCACGCAGTACTGAGAGTAATAATAATACTACTATTATGTGGTAATTAAATCATTGTCCACAATAATAAGATAGCTAGGAGGAGGCCAACTTATAATTTGGTCACTAGTATACCTATTTTAAAATATTAATTCAATTAATGCAATTTAGTATCTTCAACTCTAAAAAGTGATTAAGCAGCCATAGAAGCTCAGATTTAAAAAAGTCAAATCACCTTAAGACATCAGAGCTTACAAATGACTGTTTAATAAGTTTCTTACATTAAATTACAAGAGTTGTTAATGTGATCTTTCTAAATCAGGATTTTTATCAACAGAAGGAGTTATCGAGTAGATCAATTCAAGTTACATCGTTCACACATTTATTTTTATGCTTTGATCTTAATTTAGACGTGAACGTTATGTGCCATTAGCTTTGCACTTGAATGATGACTTACCTTCATCATTTTGAAATAAATTTGAAATAAACATATCTTTAGATTTGAACTAAATTAACATGTAAATATAGCAGGACAGTAATGGCAATTGATAATAGAGAGGTAGTATCCTCAAAAGAATTCATCAAATTTTTCAGCTAGAAAGTGTCAGAATGTTTATCAACGTCAAAAGTAGCTTCAACGGATAATTTATGTGGCAAAACGACGAAGTGAAGCGATTAACAGCTGAAAAGAATGGATGAAAGCTCGGTGTACACCGGGTAACGGTAACCGATTCCTTTTTCAGATTAACGATTGCAATCTTGTCGTTTTATTATCGAAAATCCAGCGGTGTAGCATCGAGTCACGGCAGATATGGCGATGTAATCTGCAAGAAGACGTACGGCACTTGGAGTTCTTCGTGGTTCAGCGATCCTGCAAGAACGTGCACGTTAAGGTTCCTATAGTCCAGGTCGTTGCGCCAAACACTGCTTATAGCTGGTCCAGCTACGAAACCGGGAAACAAAACGGCCCCGGCACTTTGCTGAAGTTACTAACAAACCATCCTGGCGTATCCTCCGCACCTCCTTTTCCTCGTCGAGTCAGAAAAAAGAGTACCGACACACCACGAGCGGAGAGAAAGAGATTTATCAGCGAACCACCGCGAGACTAGCAACCCGATAGACGTGCAGATAGGCCGTCGTTTAAATAAATTACCCTCCAAAGGTTTGACTGCCCTGAACGTTCTTCTCAGTTGGCTGCTGCATTTGCTACTCCATTGCAGCATACCTCGCTTGCCACACACCCTCGTATACTTTCGTTTTTGATCTACTTTAGCTCATCTCTTACCTCGATCTTCGGCTGTCCTTAAAAATTTAAACGCGTACGATGTTCATCTGATAAGCTGGTAAATACTGCGAATTTCGAGTTGGTTTGGCATAGTTGATGTTGGTGTACTGTACAGATTCGATGTAAGCGAAAGTTTGAGCCCGAGATTCGCTTATGTGGAATATTGACTGTATTAATGCGCTATTAGCCTTACGTGGGTGGCGATTTTTCTATTTGGATTTATTGTTCATGGGATTGGTTTTATTATTTTCTTGTTTTTAATGCTTGTACTTATCGGATTTCTTGAAATGATTTTTGAGAGCTATATTTCTGAAACTTTTCATTTCTTACATTTCCAAATTCTTAATCTTGTAGATTTCTCACGTTTGTTAAATTTGTCAAATTCTCAAATTCTTAAATTTTTCAAATTCTCAAATTCTTAAATTTTTCAAATTCTCAAATTCTCAAATTTGTCAAATTCTCAAATTCTCAAATTCTCAAATTTTCAAATTCTCAAATTCTCAAATTTGTCAAATTTTCAAATTCTCAAATTCTCAAATTTGTCAAATTTTCAAATTTTCAAATTCTCAAATTCTCAAATTCTCAAATTCTCAAATTCTCAAATTCTCAAATTCTCAAATTTTCAAATTCTCAAATTCTTAAACTTTCAAATTCTCAAATTCTTAAACTCTCAAACTCTCAAACTCTCAAACTCTCAAACTCTCAAACTCTCAAATTTTCAAATTTTCAAATTTTCAAATTCTCAAATTCTCAAATTCTCAAGTTTTTCAGTCAAACTCTTAAATTTTTCAAATTCTCAAACTAAAATTTGGAAATTTGTACGTCGTAAAATTCTCAAATTTCCTAATTCCCAATGTTGCCTATTTTTCACCGCAGAAACTGTCGAATACCCAAAAATCCAAATGTCTTCGATGAAAGTTTCCAAATTTCTGAACTATCGAATATAAAAATGAAAATTGTTTAATTTCTCAACTCGAAACTTCATATATTTGGAACTTTTCCAAAACTAATGGCGGAGCTTTTTCTCTTAATTCACCATATTCCTTAGAAATATCTGTCGTACAAAAAAATGTCACTATGCATGTTACAGTCATTATTGCTAAATGTAAGTATAAATGGTCAAAACAAACGTTTAAAATTTGTGTCTATAAATAATTATATTTTAAACAAATATGCTGTCTGCTGTATAAAATGTTTATTTCGAAAAATAGATTCTCAATCATTTTTCCTAACATCTCTATTTTCGCTATTTGTTTTTCAATTAGCTCGATCAATCTAAATTTTGTAACACAAAAATTAGTAGCCTTCAACATTTGCTCAAAAATAATATACAATTGTTTGCTAATTTGTATTTTGAAATATGTAACATTAACTTTTCATCTAAATATCGCATAAGTGGAAATGCACTTCACTTTGTCAATCTATATATTTATAGCTTCCATTATTTTTACTGCTGAACCTCTCACTTGTTTAACACGAACCTATACGAGGTTCAACCTGTTACCGTTACGTGAATTTTGACATGTACGCGTTAATGATTGTTATCTGTTCTTCGGCTTTGACGTGCATTAAACTGCGTGATTGACAAGCGGATAGATAAATATAATCAAAAAATTGTATGTTTACATACTATGATTATTTTGTATACGTGAGATTTATGGATGTTATTCATTTTCGCTGTTGCTCATTGCATAAGTGTTTCATAATTTAATAATTTCAAATAACTGTGTTGAATGGTATGAAAATTATAATGTATGGAAATTATCTATGTGAACTTGATACCCTACTGTGAAAAAATTCATATTTTTTTTTAAGGAAAATCATGGTATTTTGTTTTTAGTCGATCGTAGTAGTAATAGCTTCGTTTGTAGCTTTAGCAATTAATAAACAGAAAAATTTTTAAAAATGATATGCATTTGAAGGAAACAGTATCTCAAATTCGCTTGCGTAGTTCTCTTTAACATCCTTTGTAGTTTGCAATCATTTTCCTTGCGTTTGTACTTGAATAGTTTACCAGTTATAAGCATTTGGAGTTGGGCAATTTTATGGTGGTTAAGAGTTGTACAAATGAAATCTGATGATTGCAATTCTAGGAAAGGTTTTGGGAAACATCTGTCGAGAAATACCAGAAATGTCGGTTTTCTAGATTCATTAAATTTGTAATTATTTTGCAAGAAGTTAGCCATTAACGCACGTGCGACTAACTGAGGGTTAACCTCTTCCTGTACTTTGAGGAGTCTGACTCGTGACGCAGTTACTACTCAAATGTGACAAACCTTAGTCAAATTTTAAATATTCTTTAACTTGGAATTTAGGTGCAGTTATAAGTTGCATTATTAACGATCCCTGAATATAAAATGCGTCCAACATTTTAATTTTCTTTGCTCGGTTTAACGTTATAGCTCTGATTTAACGTTATAGCTCTAGTTTTGACTGACGCATCTGATAAATGCATGGCACGAGGGGTTAAGGGTGCTAAGAGGCACATTACGCATAAAGTATTAATGCTTTAATACTACTTAAACTTATATTAGATTCAAAAAATTATTATAGTTGAAGTTTCATGAAGGACGTTTATCGCTTAATAGTTATTCAAGTTGATCAAGACAGAGTATCTTGCATAATTGCCTTTCGATTCAGTTTTCGTCTTTGTTAGTTCTTTTTAACCGACTTCGAAAAAGGAGGAGGTTACTCAATTCGATCAGTATATTTTTTTTTTTTTTTTTTTTTTTATTTTTTTTTTTTTTTTTTTTTTTATTTTCTATGTGTGCCCGCCTATTACGCCTAGCTGGATGGACCGATCGGAACGAAACCTTTTACATCTGGTAGGTTCTGACTCCCCATTGGTACCATTATCAAAAAATTTTTCATTTTTCAATTGCAAAGTATTGTTATTGCAAAAAAACCGGCAACTTTTGAAATAAACTTTTCTCGATTTTAGTGCGCTTTTAATATCTTATCACGGACATGATTCTGAACAATTTTGGTCCTATAAAAATTTCGCGGAAAGCTTTACTTTTCGAGATATTAGCGAAAACTTGTTATTAACTTTCGAAATCAACTTTGGACGATTTTAATGTCCTTTTAATATGTTGTCAGGGGCATTGTTCTGGACAACTTTTTCCTTATGCATAATTGACGGAAAGCTTTACTTTTCGAGATATTAGCAAAAAAATTGTTATTAACTTTCGAAATCAACTTTGGACGATTTTAATGTCCTTTTAATATGTTGTCAGGGGCATTGTTCTGGACAACTTTTTCCTTATGCATAATTGACGGAAAGCTTTACTTTTCGAGATATTACCGAAATAATTGTATCTTATACAATTCTCCCCATTCCACTAAAAAGCATGAAATAAAATAATTTTAAGAAAAAAAATATACCGACTTCGAAATGCACTAAAAAGTGTAAAATAATTTCTATTTCCTAATGAAGTAATTTCTATTTCATTCAATCATACAATTACGTAACAGATATGAATGAAACCTATTTACTCGTTAGGTAGTATATTAAATATATTTCAACCTTTTCGGAGGCGGCGCAAAATTAAAAGGTTTTCTTGAACATATCAAACTTGGGACAGTCGAACAATTTGCGCCGCCTCCGAAAAGGTTGAAATATATTTAATATACTACCTAACGAGTAAATAGGTTTCATTCATATCTGTTACGTAATTGTATGATTGAATGAAATAGAAATTACTTCATTAGGAAATAGAAATTATTTTACACTTTTTAGTGCATTTCGAAGTCGGTATATTTTTTTTCTTAAAATTATTTTATTTGTATGTAAGTACATTAAGATTAGAAGCAACACGTTTATAATAATACAACAATTTATTAATATGCACTAGAAATGTGTGCAAAATGTGAACAAATGTCTTTTGTTAAAAATTCAAGAACGAAGCTTTATACTTCTTATTTTTGAAAACGAAAGTTTAAACTCCCTCAGCTACAACCCCTTTCCGGGAATTACTGATTATGAAATAATAAACACATTTGACCTTTGTGATAGATGTTCATATGTCAATTTAAAGAATGATTAACAGTTATTATCACTATCTATCTATCTAACTATGTAACAATTACAAAAAGAAAAGACAAACAAGGTTATGAAAATTTGATTATATTTAATCGAAATGATTGCAATTATTATATAAATCATTCGACGTAGATTTACATTACGTCAATCTAATTGAATTGTAGTGATAACAAAACCAATCAAACTAAAACTGACACAAAAATTTTTCAGTTAATGTAATATTTAATTACAGTAGAAGAGCGTAATTGGTATAATAAAGTTTGGTATTCTTAATATCGATCTGTATCAGTATAAGAAGAAAGTGGTTAGAATTATTTAGGTGAATCCCATAAACTCAACAGCCGCAATCCCGACGACCATAATCCCGGCAGTTAAAGTTCTAACAGCTATAAACCCGATCGCAATTAATTTTTTATTCCTAATAAACAACTAGATAAACTATTTCAATCTTCTTAACTTTTATTTATATTTTTACTTTTGTAATTGACAGTAGATTGATAAAACAGAATAATGATCACTGTTAACGAGCGCCTAGATATAGTACCTGGCCATCGAATTAGGACCACGTACAAAAATGTCACTTTTATGGCTACAACATTACGTCACACATGGAAAATTATTTTAAATCATGCAAAATTTTTACTAAATACGTTAACAAAGACATATACGTAGGAATTTGTTATTATCGTGATAATAAATTGTGTGGGTGATGAGCGATTAAGGGCCGTGCAAGCTTTACGTTGGACTCGAGTATCGATAACGTCAGGTGAAATTTGAATGTCATAGAAAATGTCTGTCTATTCAAAAGACCAATTTACAACTCTCCATCTACATTATCTGAGGTGAAAAGAATTACAGATATTTGAGAAAATAATGAAGATGTAAAGCATATGATCAGTGTATACAGAGCATGGCTGTTACAAGCTGTGACCAAAGCAAAGGGTGGAAATACAAGGTATGAACATGTGTTAATAATGTACAGTTGTAATGTTAGTAACTAATAAATATCATTTCGAACAGGCCTTTAATTTTATGGAAAGCGTGTAAAGTGCTGAAAATGTATAGCGGTTCTAATTCGATGGTTAGGCACTTTAATTCATTTTTTTTGCTAGTAAAAGTAGAAATAGAGCGATCAGAACGCTCTACACTTGTCACTCACAATAAAGAAATTCTGAAACCATATAAGCCTTCATAACATTTCTTTCGTACTTCCAATAGCCATGTATCCTTTTACGATTTCACGTTTTATTATTTGAATATTTCAAATACCTTTAACATATTCAATATCCTTAATATATTCTTGCTAATGGCTCATCAGTACAAGATTAGTCGGTCTTGCTCATCAAGCAGTTATCCAAGTTTAGAGTCGCAGGCGCTTTAAATAAGACGTTTCTTTTTGTATTTAGTTTTTCTGTTGGAACTATCCTAGTGATGTGCTATTCGTCTTGAAATATCCTATGTGTATATGTTGTTAGTACTAATGAAATATTCTGTAAAGTTGATTATTTCTGATCAATTCTTCAATCGTAAAATTCAGGTCAAAGATCCAATCAGAGTTTTTTTATGTATCAATAGGAAATTTTATAGTACATAGTTTTGGAAAAAATATTTCACTCATATTTCTTTATTGGCAATCATCCATATTTAGGATGAGAAAATAGGGTTGGGTTCAAGAAAATGGGGTACCCTCCGATTCATCTGATTTATATATCAAAAGAAAGACTTGGTCGATGTCAACGGTGGTCATCCCACCCCTCTGCCCCCTAGAAGCCAAAAACTGAAACGGCAAAAAAAATTATTTTTCCACATATCTCAGCGAGATTATCATTTCCATCCTTTTTTTTTTGATAATCAGATTTGGTTAGGTTATATCGTATGGGATGGGGGTGCAGGGGGAGAGGCGTAGCCCCTCCAGGTTATACGATATAACCTAACCAAATCTGATTATCAAAAGAAAGGGTCGAAAATGATAAACTCGCTGAGATATGTGCAAAAATAATTTTTTAGGCTGTTTCAATTTTTGGATTCTAGGGTGCAGAGGGGTAGGATGACCACCATTGAACTCGCCAAGACAAGAGCTTTCTGTTGATATATAAATCAGTTAAATCAAAGGGTACCCCATTTTCTTGAACTTAACCGAAAATAGCTCTCAAAATTAGAGTTAAAAAACATGTTTTTCTCAATACCTTAAAATCTTTCTTTAATACAAAACAGTATATGAAAAATGCAAAATACATGTATGTATTTATTTAAGGATTTATTTTTTAATTCTCATGAATAAAATTACTGTGGACTAGTTCTGTTAATTTAAATTATAGACTAATATGAAGTATACAGATAATTTCTCCGACTAAATCTCTTTTGCTAACTGTCACACGACGAAACCTGAGTCCGTTCTGATCCGAGTGCGCTATAACCTGTATACTAGCCGTTATGCAGTGAAAGTCACTTTATATTTATATTTGAACTATATAAATATGAACACACATGCATTATACTGTTCTATACTATATTATACTGTATTATATTGTATCAATATAATATATTGCCTTATGATGTAATAATAATTATACAAAAGCACCAGCATGTTCTACATAAAAATAAAAAAAAGAGTTAACTTTTATAAAAAAAGTTAATTTTCAGGTAAATGTACAATTTATATTGCGTTATGTTCTCCTATATCATATTTTATTAATATAATATAAAATATTATAATGTAGTAACTATATAGAAGTAACGTCATGTTCTGTCTATGAAAACAACAAGAATTTTTGTTGTGAACAAATATTTTGTAAAACATTTTAAACGTGTCAAATTTATCATTTGAAAACAAAGCATTTACATGTGTAATATTTTTTTGTATTATTTAAAACTTTTAAGATATTGAAAAATATTTTTTCACAGCACTTCAAATACTGTTTTCATCCTCCAAATTTGGATGATTGCCACTAAAAAAAATATTTGTTCAACCACAAAATATGAATGACTGCCAATAAAAAAATATAGATAACGTACTGTTTCGAATATTTTATCAAAAAATACGTGCTGTGCAAATTTCGCACAATCAGTTAGTATCACTTCAGAATCTCGTTTGTATATGTAACTTCGTTTTACATTTACTGTACTACTTTTAAAAACACAAGGTTTCTTATCTTGATATGTGATATAATTGTGTTTATTATTATCACACCAGCTATTATTATCGTACTACCTTGATATGTAGTATAATTGTGTTTATTTAGCTTTACACATTCTCCTTGGTTCAATCCAATCAATCAACGCAGTTTATTACTGTTTTAAATTTTTATTTGTTTATTTTATTATTATGTCAGTGTTCTCATTTTCAAGACAGTTTTAGTTAAACTGCTGCATGAACAGATAGACGGACAGTGACTTTGTTGGTGTAATCTATGAAATTTTTGTAACTAGTGATAATTTCCCAAACGACGATAGTATTATATGGTAAAAATCTAGATCTACCTTATATTTACCTGTGGACATCATTGTACCTACATTATGTTTACTTATATTAAACTTAAAATGTTGTTTACATCAGATGTTGATGAAATGGCCACAAAATCCTGACAACCATAATTCTGCAGCACAAAATCTGGACAACTTAAAATTCCGGCAGACAAACTCTCAAACTCTCAAACTCTCAAATTTTCAAATTTTCAAATTTTCAAATTTTCGAATTCTCAAATTCTCAAATTCTCAAATTCTCAAATTTTCAAATTCTCAAACTTTCAAATTCTCAAATTCTCAAATTCTCAAATTCTCAAATTCTCAAATTCTCAAATTCTCAAATTCTCAAACTCTCAAACTTTCAAATTCTCAAACTTTCAAATTCTCAAATTTTCAAATTCTCAAACTCTCAAATTCTCAAACTCTCAAATTCTAAAACTCTCAAGTTCTCAAATTCGCAAATTCTCAAGTTTTTCAGTTAAATTCTTAAATTTCTCAAACTCTCAAATTATCAAACTCAGAATCCCAAGACAAAACCGCAATAATTAAAATCCCGATAGACAAAACCTCAACAGCTAAAATCTCGTCAGCCTAAAGCCTCGACAGACAAAACTTGAACACCTAAAATCCCGTCAATCTAAAGTTTCGACAGTCAAGACCCGAACCAAACCTAACTTGTTAACTGCTAATGTACTCGCTAATATACAGTCATTCAAAGCCCCGCTTATGGTGCGTTTGACGAGTATACATAAAATTCTAGCTGTCGGTATTTTAGGTTGGTGGGATTATAAGCACGAAAGCATGGGTGTCGAGATTTTGAGTATCACCGTAATGTAACACATAGAACGTAAATATAAGCTGATGAGAACAGCTTTCTTTATCAGCTTAAAAATATCAAGAAAGGAGCTTAACTCGGATCTGACCCTAATCAAATACTAATCCAAGTAATCTATCAATTCTATCAAGAGACATCACAGAGATACGTTGCTCTTTTCAGTGTTATACAACACTCGAAAGATGGTTATAAATTTAACAAGTTAAGTCTGTTTGACGGCTATATCATGGAGATGTGGCAAAATTTTGTGTCATGACGACTATATCCATCATGAGCAAAATTTTGTTACAATTTGATATTTAAATTGTAATTTTAGCAAAAACTAAATTATATTTGTAAATTGTAATATGTTTAAAATGTTTAGAGATCAACACGAAATGAAATAAATAAATAAAAAGTGTAAATGATTTGAGATGGATTCATAAATTCTTGCGAGCTAACTCGTCATCGCTTGATTATCATGACACACACTGATGCGCGCTTTGCAAAATGAGCGCCACAGTTAACTGGTTGAGGAACTCTTTTTTAACCGACTTCGAAAAAGGAGGAGGTTACTCGATTCGATCAGTATATTTTTGGAATCAATTTTTGAAATATAGTGCAAGATTCGACTTTTTCTGCATTAATGGTTGTCTATACAGAAAACGCGTATGTATCATCGAGTATTGCATACACCATATTGAAACGTATGTATACGTTATGAGCAAAGTGATTAACACCATCATTATTCATAATACTTGCATAATACAAATAATACAGTCTGCATAATCAGGATGGACTTCGTAATGACCGGTAATGGGAATAATATCCGTAGTGGTAACTGAATTTGATGTCCATTCGTACATTATTATTAAATATGAAAATATAAAAATTTTCGTTATTATCCAATTTATTTGATGAGTTGATGATAGATCAAAAGAAACACTTTCCTTTTTCTACTGCATTTTGATCTTTTTTTCAGGTTCTTTTGAGACAGGTACTTTCATGGTACTTTTTCTTTTTTTTCAAGTTATTTCGGCATTTTGTATTGATATCAATTTTGTAAGACAAATATCAGAAAATAAATTAAAATACAAATTAGATAAAATATTAAAAATTAATGTATTCTGTTAAATAAATACACGAATATAAAATAAGTTATTTGTATGGTACTGGATTAATCAATAAAGAAAATAGACTTTTGTTTATGACATCAAAAAAAAGAACACTACAGAAATTTTCTGATCTTTGAAATCTTGCAAAAATTTTATTTTACAGTTTGTTGTTGGTATGATTTATCATCAAATTTATCTTAAAATTAACTAAATTCAAATATAAAGTCGATTTTGGTTAATCGAGGCACTTAAATACCAAAAATAAATTAAGTAAATATTAAATTGATTTCGATCAATTTATTTTTGGTATTGAAAACTGCGAAAAGACTTCATCTTTTACCGAAATATAGTGTTGGTAAAATATTTGCAAATTCTGCAACGCGTGATGGATTAAAAAAATAACTTCTGTTAAAAATATTTATTGTCAGAGTGTTAAATTCTCGTGAGAAATCGTGTATCGTGCTGGAAGAATTTGTACAAATCAAGTTCAAAATATTATTTCGAAAACTTAAGGCCTCCACAGATTCCAATCACGGCATTCGGTTTATATTTTCCCTATTCGGTTGTCAAGAGTAAACTGGTTCTGCTAATTATGAATAATGGTCCATTAATCATTTCGATCATAACACAGTCTCCAAAAAATACCGTATAATCCGAAAACTGCAAATCCTTGCGAAAATAAACAAAAACTCTTTCGCAATGTATATTTATGCATCGAAGATAACATAAACATAGCAATTAGCATCCATTAGTGACCCACTGTTTATTTCATCGAAAATACTGAATAAAATGGTCAATTTTCTCAAAAGTATTTCATTTGTTGTTTAAAAAATTGTTCTTGTGCTAAAGTATTCCTTTAAACGTGTAATTATAGATTTTAATCAAGGAAATTATTACCTACATATTAGAGCACGTTTGTACTACTAGTTATCAGTTTCCATAACACAGTTAATGTGATAATTTGTTTAAATAAACGAGGAATGCAATTCATACTTTGGATATCACCATGGAGTAATTTAAATCCTTTGTACAATAATTTTATTTGTGATAAATCGAATTTTCATAATATTCAACCTTTGTTTGTACGGCAAGCTTCAATATGTTTAACAGAATTATGAAATTTTGCGAATTAAAATATCTCCATTAATATTAGTGATGGATTTATATAAAAATTCAAACGTTATCCACACGCGAATGATATTATATACAAGGTAAGGTGAAGTGGGATATGCAGATTGGCACTGTTTATGAACTTATCCTGTTTCACCTTATCATAATACTTTGAATAGTAACATAATTCTAATGTAGACCTACAAGTACAAACAGTCATTAAATAGAAAGACCGTCAGCCAAATGGCAATTTTTATTAATAATTTTTATGTAAACGTTCAACGTTACATTACAAAGCTGATTCAGTTAGAACAAAGCATCGACTTTGGACAATGTATTAATGAAAACTAGATGTTTAAGCGATTACAAATTTATTGAAGTATACAATAACAGTATATTGTCGAACGCAGCTCGTTTATGTAATCCTTTGTTTCGAAGCAAAATCAGAAATGATGCGATGTCCGAATATTCGCACGGACAAGCACAGATTTCGTCCACTATAACATAACCGTCTATTTTCGTGAAATTTAGTTCACTCGTACATTTCAGGAACACGGCCTTTTCGTCTGGTTAAAAATACTGTTCACATGTTCCGACTATGTATCGTACGCGCTCGCACGATGACTCGAGGGTCCATGAGAATGTAATCGAAGTTGCAGAACGGGTCTTCTGTATCTGCTAATTATAAAACAGCAATACAAGAACGACCCTCTTTTTCTTCCTCCTGCATTTTCATATGCGCTACTGCCTGCAGCGTGAAATGTATTCACGGGAGTCATTGTGCCAATACGTGATTCCTTTTGTTTTTTCGCGATTGAGTTTATAAAGAAAGAGGCATGTGCGAGGTTATCGCGACGTAATTCACAACAAACGTCTTTTTGATTGGTTACGTCCGACAGATGATATCTATTCTCTAATAATTAAAGCGTTAATTACGGATTCGATCCTCTAATATCGAGGTCGATATATGGAAACGTGATATGGTGGTGATAAATGCCCAACGAACTCGAGTGCAACCTTTCGAATATTTCAATTTAGGTGATGGTACCAGTACTTGACCAGTTAACTGTGGCGATCTTTTTGTAATCAAGCCATGACGAGTTAGCTCTCAAGAATTTATGAATTCATCTCAAACCATTTACACTTTTCATTTATTTATTTCATTTCGTGTTGATCTCTAAACATTTTAAACATATTACAATTTACGAATATAACTTCGTTTTCACCAAAATTACAATTGAAATATCAAATTGTCACCCAATTTAACGCATGACGTATCTAGTCGTTATGACACAAAATTCTGCCACATCTCCATGACGGAGTGTCAAACACACTTAACTTGTTTAAAGAAATCTTGTACAGTGGTGCGTATTCTGTAGTTAAATAGAGAGGTGCCTGCAGACATTTAAACCTTCTAGATTATGTAATAAGACTACTTTTTGATAGAAGTTAAAAGTTATATTTGGAAAGTATATTAAATGATTCAGAAGTTGAACACTCTTCAATATTAAAGAAACAGTAATTGACTCTCTGTTCTTTAGTAGCTGATTTACTAGAAATATACAGAGTGTTCCACGATTCGGGTTCGGAGCTTCGTTTCTGAATTATTAAGGAAAAACACGGACCAATCAGAGCGCAAAGATTACGCGTGCGCAGACGCGAGAGCGACAGCTTCTAGTGACTGAAACTTTCTTTCTTGGTAGTCATGTTACTTTTAAGGAAGCCAAATTTGCGATTGACTGTACCGGCAATATCATATATACATCCGCAATCCTTCGGCAACCACCCATCAATGCGGTTGGCAGTCAAAATGAAGAGATCAGCCAACGCCGAGGAACTGGCTCTTAGTCATACTTTTAGATACTGAGGAAGCGGATGTGTAAAAGATAAATAAACAAATCAAGGATTTGGACTTTGGAGATGTGGTTATGTAAGGATTTGTGATACTTGGGTGCTCGAGAGATTTGAAGGTTTAGGGTTCTGGACACTTAGGGATTTGAGAACATAGGAGTTTGGGGACTTAGGGATTTGGGGATTTAGGTATTTAGGGACTTTGAGAATTGAGAACTTAGGGATTTGGGGATTTAGGTATTTAGAGATTTAGGGGTTTGAGAACTTAGGGATTTAGGTATTTAGTTTTTTGGGTACTTAGGGATTTCGGGACTTAAGGATTTCAATATGAAAAGGTTTGAGCTCTTTTTTGATACAGTGATGTGGAGATATATGAATTAAAGGATATAGGGATTTGGAGATCCAGTGGTTTACGGATATAGGCTTTTGATCATAAAATGATTTGCAGTTCTTCAAATTTGTGGATCTAGTGATTTGGCCCTATATAAATTTGCAAGTCATGATATTTTGCGACTTAGAGATTTGGGTTACTGAATATATGAAAATCTAGAAATTTTAGAAATTAGAAATCTAGAAATCCAGAAATTAATATTTTTTAAATTTTCAGACTTCGGTTTTTGAAAATTTAGAAATATAGAAAGTTTGAAAATCTAAAAATTAAGAAGGTTAAAAATTCGGAAACTTGCGGATTTGAAAATTTAAAAAATTTGATACTTTGGGAGTTTGGAGATTTGGAAATTTTTGATTGTGAGGATTTAAATATTTAGAAATTTGGAAAGAAAGAAGTTAAGGAGTAAGTAAAGGAGTTAAGAGTTTAGGTTACTCAAGTGTACATATACTAATGTAAATGGAGCTAAAAAGGTCATACGAAATGTGTTTATTAGCTGTCTCGGCTTGTTTATTAACTATTTATCAAAGTTCTGACTGGTTTTTAACAAAACAATTCCTCCTATTAAACTCTCTGTAATAACAAAATTTCTGAAACATCAACATCTATGATTGATTGTTTATTTAACCTTTAAACGGACGACGTTAGTAGGTAGACCATGGATGTTTCAGCAGTTGTAACATATACAAATATGCAAAATATATTTATTCGCGTGCAATATTGTAACATCAAACATAATTTATTTCACAAAAATGTTCAAATATGTGTAACTCGTAGAATTGAAAGGAAACACGAGGAAGCTATTAATAATTTATTTGCTATTTTATGATCTTAATTTAAATGTGACTGCCAAACTGAATATAGGCGAGATATGTATGAAATGTACGAACACATATATTATAACATATGACAGAATATATTCGCACAGTATATCATGCAAAATAAAATATATTTCTCATAAAATTGTTTAAAACTATTTTTACCTTCTTTTGTAAACAAATGAAAATATATATTTTCATGAAATTTTTATATTTTAAAAATTAACGTATAAAATTCTTTTCAATGACATTTTATTTAAAATATATTTTTATATAAATAATTGGATAAATATAATAATTTTAATTAATTGAATACATTAAATTAATTATCAAAAATTAATTAAAATAATGTCTAGAATAAAATGTAAACTGTAATTTGAAAATAATTATTAATTAAATTTATAATAGATTTTAACAGCACTCAATTCAAATACAAAAATATAAATAATATACATGTATATGTTCTAATTGTAATTACAAAAAAATTTCATTCAAATTCATTTTTTTTTGTCTATGTTAAAAGATAATACTTTCAATATAACGTTAATTTTTTTCTACGTAAAAACGTATCTGTCAAATTAAACAAAAATAGATAAAATTGCATATATGAACAATTTTCAAAATATTACAAAATTTCTATTTAAAAATACATATTCAAAATAAAAAATATTTCGCGCATTTTACATCGTTCACGTATGTTATACCACACGAAGGCGACCGCGCAAACCGGAAGTCCACACGCAGAGTCGCCACGAGCCAATTTTTATTAATTGCATAAGAGTCGCTTATTGCAAATATAAATCGCGAGTCCTCAGCCTTGCGCTATTTTTAATTGCACAGAGTAGGTCAAGGTGCGAGTCTGCGACTCGTTAGAATTTCTGCCGATGTTTTACTACGTTTGTTCGAAGCCGTGAGTCAGACCGGACTTTCTTGCACGCGTTCACAGAAGTTTCTTCGGACTTTTTCACGAGAACTCCGCGTGCGGTGTCATACTCGAACGGTACGAATTCTATTTCAGATTCGCTCGAGCGATCGAATTCCCATGCCATACGATATTTTAATAGTTATGCGGCATCGTACAGCGCATCGATTATCTAACCCATATCCTTGTAAAAATCGTCGCTGCTTGGCAAACGCAATACAATCCGTGCTATCTTAGCCGCGAGAATGTTTTACTGCGTGATAACCTGCGTTCAAGAACAAATGTTTATTTCACACCTGAGATTCGTCGCGTAATTCGCATTTCTTCCGTTAAGATCTGTCTTAATAATTAAGCCATTTTTTTTAAAAGTATCCAAAGTATAATTGAGATATTTAAGAATTGCTTTCAATGAAATAAAAAATTGTAGGATAGTGTATCACATTCCTGAGGTGCATCTAAGAAAGTTACATTTACAATTCCTATTAAAATAAGAACAATTATTACGTGAATAATAGGTGTCTTTTTACCAACAATGCATTTAAGCCATTTTTAAAATAAATAATCAGATTTATCGTCAAATTTGAAACCGTATGATTTAATATAATTTAAAGTGCTTCGAATTAAAGAAATAATTTTTAATGATTTTATATTTGATTACAACGCACGAATAACACAATTTATGCAATTTAGGAAATCTTTTAAATATACAATAAATTATATGGCAATTTACTGCTCATCTACATTTGAAGGGAGGGATTTGAAGAAGTCATGGTGCTTCAGCGGTATGTCGTATTAATACTAATTAATTATTATATCAACTAATTATTAATTAATTATCATGTCAAATAATTAATAATAAACTATAATCATCATTTTCATTGCTTTCAAACATTTGAAAGCCCTCAGTTTCTGAAGTTATGAATAATACTGGGTGGCTAAGATAAAAGAGGTTCTGGACGTCACGTGACCTCTTTTGGGCGCTCAATTCAAATATCACGTACAGTTTAACTCTTGTCCTTTTTTATCTTGAACTTGGATCACTTTCAGTCAATTTTTCCCAATATCAAAAAGCTACAAAAATTTATAACTTTTCGTATACTCTGAACATACTTAATCACCAAATATTTTTTATGACAAGTGGTATATGTTAACAATAAACCATTGACAAATGATTTAGGCCATTTTCCACATCAAGGATTTAATTACTCTCGTAAATGACTTGACCTACATAAAGAATTTGTATAGTTGCCATTTTTATTTTTGATATTTGTATTTACATATTTGCAGAGTTCCATGTATACTTTTATGGAAGCATTATTATTAATCACCTTTAAATATGTGAAAAATTTCAGTATAAAAGTTTAACAAGTTGTAAAGGAAATTTTACATTGATACCTTTGCTAATAATATTTGTACGAATAGAAATATTTAATCTCTTCAATAACCTAAATTTTACAGCCTAACTTAACCTAAAACGGTTTTCAAGATAACGTACATATTCAGACATAATTGTACGCAACTGGACATGATTCATTTGCAACAGAACTAGGGAAAATAGATCGTTTGTGGTCAGACGTCTATTGCGTCTAACGTGATAGGAATTACATTTCTCTGTAACTTATCATATGTTCATTGTATTAAAAATTGTTGCAACTACCATTTGAATACCTAGAAAGTATTTTAGCTGAATATCGTTATACGCAATATTCACGCAATCACTGCGCAATTATTTATGAATTATTTCATTAAAAATCGTCGAAAATAAAATTGTAGAAAAATACAAATTTTTAGCCATGAAGCCTGGGATTTGCTCCTCTGTACACATTTTTTAAAAGTTTATATTTGTCATTACCTTTAATTTAAACACAAGTTTTCTTAAAAAGAAAAGCTTAGTTTATGTATGTTATAATTGCAAAGTAATATTTAATTATTTACATTTGTATTGATCGATTTTCAGTGAAATTCAAATTATTCATTTTATAATTGAAATTCAAGCATACATTCATATGATGTGTACAGATATACAAAATGGATATAACCTAAATAAAAACATTAATATACATAAATAAAAATGTCTATAACACATTAATTCCGTAGTGTATCATTCCACTATTATAAACTATAATTTACAACACTTTCTTTCCCTGAATGCAACGATAAAACCATATTTAAATAAAACCTACATCTCCGCTAAATTATAATCCCATTGAATCACAAAATTACAAACTACAAACGGCGTGTCACATAATTTGATAAATTATCATACATCTATATTACAAACATATTAGTGATAAACTATCCATAACATAATCAGCAACTTCGAATGAATGGTACACTTAAAGACAGAAAAATGAGTGGAAGCTGTATCACAAATCACAAGAGGAATTTCTGCGTAAATCGTTCAGGAATCATGCTTCGTTATGCCATAATATTAAAGTGTAATAAATCGCATAGTAATTGCAAGTTGGAGACGTTCCTTCCGAAAGCACTAATGACTGGCCGCAACCCCGATTCAACTATGCACCGCCTCCTCATCTAATCTTCCCTGTTCATAATAAGACGCAGATGCCAGCTGACTCTTATTATTAACCCCTTCCGGGATCGGTTGCTCACCTCGAGTGGACTTCATCTTGGTACACTCGCAATTACTCTCTTGTGCATTAGCTTCGAGGATCTAACATGCCGAATTGGGGACATCTGGTGGCGAAACTGAGAAACTTCAGCCATCTTTGAAAGACAAGGACCGTAATTTCAAGATTTTCACCTCATTTGACAGACACCCGTATGTGGATGACACTTACGTTTCTATACTGATTTAACACGTGTATTGTTAAAAATTTCTTCACTGTAAATTCTTGCATTAATTACTTGGATGTATGGAAAATGTAAGGTATTGTGAAAATGGTAATATTTATTAAAAATTGAAACACTACTGCATGTACTTTTTAATGGCACTGTGACAGACAATGTGTCAAGGTGGATGTATTTATTTTTCGTAGCGCAATGAACATAAATGATTAGTAGCATAGAAACAGTATCAAAATGTTCTTCGCTTCGCTACATAAACTGTTAACTCCATATTAATAGAATTTCGCCTGGAAGTAATATCATAAATAACATCTCGCGTGATTCTGATAGTGATTAAAGTGGTATTAAAACAATAGTGTCTATGTTTATTTTAAACAGACTGTACGAGTCATGTGTCGGGAGCAAGCTATTTCTATTTTTGGTGTTGCAAACAGAAGAAAATGATGAAAGTTGAATGACTTAACGAGTTTCATCCTCTTAATGCATCAATCCGTTTAAACGTTTCTACTTCCTTCCAAAGCATTACATATTTTTCTTTAAGTAGGCTGCTATGAATGGCATTAATCATACTGTCAAATTGCAATACGTTTTGCTCACAAAATACAGTCTCCAGAGTGTGGCCGCGATATCTGAGTGTAAGTAAATTTTTCTGTAAAAAAGTTGTACAGGTCGAAAGCACATTTAAAGAACTAATACGCACTTGCTTAATAATGTGTACAATTACCATTATTAGCACAACGTCTGAGCATACTTTCAACCAGTTTTGCAGCGTTTGGGATAGGAAGAGATCTGCATATTTCTCGAATACGTCTTCAATTTTGAAATACGCTTTTCTCGGAGTTTGTACTTCATGAGAGACCAAACATTTTCGTTTGGAGGGATTGAGATGGGATGGCTAATCCAACGTGTCGACATTCGTTGTTTTCCATTCCAAAGGCCTCGGTGTTTGGAGTCCTCTTGAAGTATCCATGGTCTCTGATTCTTTTAAATCAATGTTTCATCGATATTAAGAGATCTTGTTGCTGCAATTTAATCATTTGAACATTCAAGTTGTCCGTGAAGACGCATCAAGTTCTGAAGCCCCAACGCATAAAGTTCTGCAACTTGCTTCGAACTTCGATCAAGGAGATTATCGACACAGTTTGTCTCTTTATAACGTTGCACCCACTTACTAAGAGAATCAGAAGGCTATTGTATATTAGAGAAGACATTGTATATTTTGACTGGCATAATTTCTGCTGCATTACTTTATTATATTATATTATATCTACTAAATTTCACAGATATCCTCGTTCTTGTGGAACAGCCTATTTGTCTTTATGCACACATGTATATTTTCCTTACACGTTTCGCAAATTATTGCCACGTTACAGTTAATACCTAATTCCATTCATGCAAAATGACCCAGTTATAACGTAAAAAGACTAATGAATTGATATCAGCACGCACGAATTTATAGACTCCATTTTTAACAAGAAATAAAGTATGATACATGCGGAACAAGATTTGAAAGAAAACGCGGTAACACTAAAAGTATACGATTAGATACAATGAAAGATAAATTGGGTATACAGGATTTTTTAAAGTAATTATACATGGGAGAGATCTGAATTAGATGAAGGAAAGATAAGGAAATGTCAACTGCTTTTCTATGCAGAGTGTACCGGTTTTCGTCCGTTCATTAAATTCATGCCTGCGGCTAGATACGGTGAGTTTTCATTACATAAATAGTAATCTAAAAACAGCACACGCTATTGGCACTAATAGTTTAAGGTTGAAGTTGCCGAAAGTGGAAAAGAAATAGATTCCGATTTATTTATAGACTACGAAAGTTTATTCAAGCGTGATATTTACGAAGAAGGTTTACCGAGTGTTGATAACCGATTTTTAATTCATTTTACACGATGCGTGCTTTTTGAAAAAATATTTGTTTTTGTCGATCATCATCTTTATTTAGAGGGTGAAAGTGGCTGAGGGTGAAATTGCATTTTTCCCAAAATCTTGAAATATTTTTGTTATAAAAAAAATGGAATATGAAAATTCTTTGTTAATTTTTTGGTGATGAAGTTCACTGCACAAACTTAAAGCGTTCATGACCTTAAAAATGTCGAAATTCGTTGATGTAAAACTTGGACGCTCTTAAAATCGAAAACATAGAACTTCAAAAAGAGATAAATAAATTCTCCCAAGTCTTTCTGCAAAACAGGTTTAAATTTTTATTCTGTAATTATAAAATAAATATAATTACATACTCAAGTTTTTAAAAATCTGATTGCACCCATCAATATTTAAATTTTTCTGAAACACAGTGAAAGTTAATGTGAAAAACATTAGAGAAATTAACGAACGTAACCGTTCCATAATTTTTGCTTCCCTTTTTGTTAAATACAAAATCATAGTAAATCATATTGACCTGAAATATGAAAACTTTCAAGGAATGTTGTGGCAGATTTACCATTAGACTGCGGATGTTCATACATTTATGATCGGACTCTGCAAGGTGCGCATAAACCATGTCATCTACGAGATGTGCATTTTATACATTGCATATTTGGATATACATACTTTGCAGTCTTATATCATAAATTCTTTAACGTCCGCAATTTATTTAGTTCTTTACAGAAAATGTAACGAGGAAATGGTGATGGTATCATTTTTTATTTCTGACAGTGGTCGATTTATTTTTGCACGTGTCCCGATAGTATAAATTAGTTCGAAAAAATAGACATCGTGTGAAATAACGATTTGAGGAGTGTAATTTATGAGAATGTAATATTGCAACTTGACTGCTAACTGAAGCAGGTGAAAATTACTTAACATTTTCAACAATAAAGCAATTATTAATTAAAAATATGAATTTGATTACGACGTACCAAGTATTTGTTTTATATCTACAAAAATCATTCTTCGTTATTTTTATACAATATTTAAATAATGTAGATAAATTGCATTTTATTTCTCCATATTAAAAAAAGTAATAATTTTGAAGACAAAGTAATGATTGAAAATTGAGTTGAATACAAGTACTACCATAATAATTCTCTTGTGTAAACCTAACTGCCTTGAAATTATTTTTCATTACTGGTTCTTACTTGAGTATGTAGATAAAATGCGATACTGTTCGAGTTAACTCGAGCGTGTACCTTTTTGCTGGTATCATCCGTTCAAATTGATTTGAACGAACATCAAGAGGTTAATTTGTCCGCTCTTTTTCCATCTGTTCATTACATTTCTTCCTCTCCGGTTTTTTACTGCTCTCAGAATTTGTACTTTTTGGGGCTGTATTCTTTATTTTGTATACAATGATTGTGTCATGATAGTAAAATTCAAAGATTGCAACATTGGTAAATTAGCGAACTTAGCATGGTCATAATTATAAAAATATGGAATTTCCGATATTTTAAAAATTTTATCAGCTCTCCACAACTGTATCATCTGCAATTTATCATTTTTTCATTTTACGGCATAACTTTACGCCCGTCCATGAATTTGATCAAAATATTGCTTTTATAGCTTAATTTCTCATTTTCCAAGTTATTTTAACTAATGAACTTGCCCTAAGAAATTTGTATGTTCTCTTATAGATGTAAAGAAGATACATTACGAGTTGCATTAACAAATAGAATAGTCCAAAGACATTTTGTACTTTTGTTTTTGATAAAGTGTCGAAAGCATATGTTAATCATATCTTCTTATGTTCTAAGCTAGTCGTATCAGTCTCTTATTTTTGTGTACACGATAAATGCAGGTGCAGAAGACTGGGACACCCTATGTAGCTACATGTAGCAAGGAACTCGTAAAATGTTGCAAGCCGGTTTTTCTGCGACCACAACAAGTATCGACCTTTTATTTTCAATTTAACTGCGAAAGAACTGATCGCTCAGCCGTTAGGATAACTGTTAAAGGGCTAAAAAGAACATTGAGTTATCATTCAATTTAATATAATTTGAAGTAAATATTTTTTTTTAAATACTGAAGTAAATATTGAAGTAAATATTGAAATAAGTATTGAAATAAAAAATATTGAAATAATTATTGTAATGAAAAATATTGAAATAAATGTTGAAGTAAATATTGAAATAAAAATAATGAAGTAAATATTGAAATAAAAGTAATGAAGTAAATATTGAAATAAATATTAAAATCGAAAATATTGAAATAACTATTATAATGAAAAATATTGAAATAAATATTGAAATAAATATTGAAATAAATATTGAAATGAAAGTATTCAAATCAAAATGTTGACATAAAAAATAATAAAGTAAATATTGAAATAAATATTGAAATGAAAAATATTTTACATCAAAAATATTGAAATAAACATTTTTTTTTAAATATTGAAATAAATACTTTTTAACTGAATCTATAGTATACATACATATAGTGTATAAATATAGTGAAGCAGACAATAGTAGAAATTAATGCAAGCTAATTGAAATGATTAATTGAAGGTCTGACACACCATCGAGTGAATTTTAAGGAGCGTTCAAAATATTTTAGGTTTCTTTCTTTTTTCTTTTCACATTAAAAGCTAATACAATATGTTTTCAACAGCACAAATTCATTCTGAAAACACTCCCGATAGCAAGGTCATGTATGGCATATAGACTTCAACTTCCCTTGGAAAGGGAAAATATTCTGATAAAAGATACACGACCCCTTTCAATTATTCGTCGATTTTTATTTCTCTAATTTCATTAATAAACAAATAGTAATCTTAACTGAATTCAGAAAATTTAATAAGTTTGAAGGTTGCATAGGTAATAGGTTGTATAGGAAATAAAATAATAGTCTGAATGTTTTATCAAAAAAAACTTTGACAAACATTGGAGGAGCAATGGATTTTCCACTTTGAGTTTAGATTGCAGAAAAGTCACCGAGGAAAAATCCGTCCCCTATCAGTTCTGCAGTTAAAATAACTTAAGATGCAGCATCCTCTTAACTCGAGCCTTCAACATTACAGAAAACGACTCTAAAATTTTTCCAAAGAAAACATTCAATTTCCACGAAATAAATCTAACAGTTGATATCTGACAACAGCAAATACATCCAAGCGCCAAGGTTAAATATTCAAAGTGATGTTTTCGGTTGTAAGAGTGTCACAGATCTTACACCCTGTATATCACCGTGGAAAATCAGTTAACAAAGTTACAAGTAGTATGTCGAGATATCTTTTGACTCGACCGTTTAATCGTATCCCGTTTTGTCAGCAGTTTTTCTTGTTTCCTGTATTCCTTGCATTCGCGCAGGATCTTATGTCGCGGGTCGCAGGATCGCGTTTGCCATTAATCTAATGATATCTGTTGCGATTACTCCGTTAAGATTCGTTTGCCGTTGCCAAGAGATTTATTCAGTGGACCGTGCGAATAAATTTTCTCATCGTCCTTCTTTCTCGGATTAGGATAATTGCATCTGCGGCTTGTAAGTCTTCGACTAAACTAAAAGATATTAATCCTCGTTATAAAGTCTTGAGTGAGACGACTTGTGAGTCACGTAATCGTCTTTGGCGACCGCTTGGATACCGATACCCGTTTATTATTGAAACGGTAATAGCTTTACGAATGCGTTTTTTCGTCGTGCACAAGTGCGTACCACAGAATCCTTTTCTTCTTGAAATTCTGAGGCATTTATTAGAGGAGCGTCACGAGACGCCGTATATCCGCTATCTCTCCCCCTATTAACATGGTAGAGTGTGACTGGTCGAATTGAATGAAACGGAAATTGAATTTCATGGCATTATATTTAGTTGAATGTTCTATCAAGCGAAAATTGACATAGATAAATTGCTGAATAGTAAATGGGCAAGCGTTTCAAATTAATCATATGAGCTGCTTATTTTGAAGGTGGGTATACTTCTTGTTATTGAGAGATATTTAAGGATTTGCATTCCTATCAATTTTTAAATATTGCTGAGCACTAATAGACAATTGTTCTAACTTTCTCGCGTTACATAATGTATATTATCTAATAGTTAATGTGTTGCGTAAACGAAATAATGGTTTTATTATACCTAAAGCCTCACTTTCAGAAATAACAGATAATTGTGATTATTAATGGTAATTGTGATTAGTAATTAATTTTTTTTCATTTCTTTGTATAATATTATAATTAATGATACACAACAATTCTTTTGAAACTTCGAACTGTGATACATACTGTATCATATTACATTAGTAACGATCTATCCGCATGAATTACATTTCTAAATAAAGAATTAATAACATTAGATAATCATTTTTAAATTTGCTCAAACTATCATTAATACGAAATCATTACCAAATAATAAACATCACGTGACTAAGTAGACAAGATAAACAATCGACTTATTACATACTATGATGAGATATCCCTTGTTACAGAGATTATGCATAGAATATTTTCTTCCAATTGTGCAATAAGATGTTTATAGTCGATGAACATAGAACATGCAAGAACGCATATTTAATTTTGCATAAAATATCTATAAAATGACTGTAATAAATAATATATGTAACACGTAAGTGTAATAAACAAGATATTAAAATACCCGTTATTAACTATGACTGAAAATTATAGAGTGCAACATAAAAATCGATTCGATGTGTGAAATAAGTATGGGTTTCGAAAAACAGACTTGTGATAATGATAAGTTTTCGAGTTCTCTTATGCAACTGTGAGTTTATGTCTTTAGTAAGATATTTCATTTAAAATTATACGTACGATTTTATATTAAAGTGTAGTATATTTTCAGAATAGACTCGTGAGACGTCCCTTACCATACAATTTATTTGTCGAATGTGTCAGTCAAAACTAACTATTCAATGTTTAAACAAACAATAAAAATTAAAATTTGAATATTTTATAATCAGCAATCTTTGATAATGAAAATTATAGGTGGATCTAAATTTTAAGTTGAAAAGTATTAACAATTTTAGTAAAATTTGTTATATTTGAGGTGTGAGTGCGCCACGAGTGAGACTCGTCAAAGTACAACGGGGGATTAAATTTACTGTATAGTTTTTAGCGGTGTTCTGACAGCGGTACATGTCGTCATTCACGTCGACCGTCGTGTAAGCGATAAAAAATCGTGTTTTGGTATCATTTTGATAACTTTTGACAGATTGATTCGACTGGAAGTACATTCAAAGTATACAGGGTGGCTCACCACATTTTGCCATTTAGATTTGCGTCATTATTACTCATAGCAAACAATGTTTCAGATGAAGTTGAATGGTTTTGAGAGGAGCATATACTGGTGGTATATTTTTATTTTGTAGATGGACATGCAAACGACGTATGAAGGTCATTAATGCTTTTTAAAATGGAATCATATATTTTTTATTGCATCAGGCGATACTCCTTCATATTCTTTACAAAAAAGTATTAATCTACTTACGTGAAAAAATCATTAGTTTAGAAGATATTTTAATTTTAATGTCTATTTACAGAAAAAGTTCAATGCGACCATTTATATCGGAACACTTTCTGAATCGAGAAATTAATGACTTACTAACATTTCGTAGTGTATAATCTTTTTGCATGTGTAGTACTTTTCACAGCTTCAAAATAAACTGATAACATGTCTATCTTTTCTTCTTTAGAATACTTCATTATGAAGTGATAATTCACCGTATCGTCGTATTCATTGTATTAGAGACGTAACAGAGACAAAATTTCACTGTTACTGCGCAACAAAAAAATAACAAAAACTCACAATTCGTCTGGTGACACATGACCTCTCAAAGCATATAGAAAAACATTTACTGTTCAGTTAGGGCAGGGATCGGCAAACTGCGGCTCTTCAGTTCCATACGCAAATATTATTTATTTTATCAAAAAAAAACTCATTACCTAATATTCCCAAGCGCTGGAATCGCAACGCATCGAATTACCACGCGCTGGAATTCCAACGCATCGAATTATTACGCGCTGGAATTGCAATGTATCGAATTACCACGCGCTGGAATTGCAATGCATTGAATTACTAAGCGCTGGAATTGCAATGCATTGATTTACCAAGCGTTGGAATCGCAACGCATTGAATTACCACGCGCTGGAATTCCAACGCATCGAATTACCACGCGCTGGAATTGCAATGCATTGATTTACCAAGCGCTGGAATCGCAACGCATCGAATTACCACGCGTTGGAATTCCAACGCATCAAGTTACCACGCGCTGGAATTCCAACGCATCGAATTACCACGCGCTGGAATTGCAATGCATTGAATTACCAAGCGCTGGAATCGCAACGCATCGAATTACCACGCGCTAGAATTCCAACGCATCGAATTACCACGCGCTGGAATTGCAATGCATTGATTTACCAAGCGCTGGAATCGCAACGCATCGAATTACCACGCGTTGGAATTCCAACGCATCAAATTACCACGCGCTGGAATTCCAACGCATCGAATTACCACGCGCTGGAATTGTAATGCATTGAATTACCAAGCGCTGGAATCGCAACGAATCGAATTACCACGCGCTAGAATTCCAACGCATCTAATTACCACGCGCTGGAATTCCAACGCATTGAATTACCAAGCGCTGGAATCGCAACGCATCGAATTACCAAGCGCTGGAATCGCAACGCATCCAATTACCACGCGGCGAATTACCAAGCGCTGGAATCGCAGCGCATTGAATTACCACGCGTCGAATTACCAAGCGCTGGAATCGCAACGCATCGAATTACCACGCTCTTCAGTTCCATACGCAAACATTATTTATTTTATCAAAAAAAAAACTCATAATCTAATATTGCTATATATATATTATCTACTTTGTTGTGAAAAACACTATTTTTATATGAAAAAATAGATTATTTTTGTTTATCAAAAAACTTTATTTATGCGAGTACTATTTATTGTTGGCAAGAAAAAATTTTGTGGCTCTTTAAAAGCTTTGAAATTTTGTAAATTGTAATTTTTGACTATTCCGACTCAAAAGGTTGCCGACCCCTGAGTTAGGGCAATTCATAATATTGACCAGAAAGTCACGATTTCCTAACAAGTTAGAATTAAAATATCTCCTAAACTAATGATTTTTTCATATAAATGGATTAATACTTTTTTATAAAGAATATGAAGGAGTATCAGCTAATGCAATAAAAAATATATGACACCCTGTAAAAAAGCATTAATGACCTTCGTATGTACTTTACATGTCCACCTACAAAAAAATATATCACCAGCATATGCCCCCCTCAAAACCATTCAACTTCGTCTAAAACATTATTTGCTGTGAGTAATAATAATGACTATGTGGTGAGCCACCCTGTATACTTCAACGTTGACGATAGGACTTGATCGTCATTGGTATCAGTCGTGAAATCAACAATAAACGTATTGATTCTATGATACTTTCAGACACGTTGAATCACTTGGTACACCTTAAGAAACCTGTACATCTCATTCTTGTTCTACTTATATTACAATAGATACTAAATTTTAAATAAACATTGAATTCGCGTGAAGTATCTAATAGACCCAAGATTGCAGTGCAACATAAGTAATCAAAAAGCCAAACAAAAATGCATACCTACATATACAGGATCTCTCAAAAATTGTGTACAGCCCCAGAGTTGTACATCCACTAACGAGTAAAATTTTCCTTTAATTTTTTTAATTCACAGCTCCACTTTTGGCACATAAACAGTTTGAAATTTGAAAATAGGCTTCCGACACACTGGTTTCGAACAGCAGTCAAACAGGTAGTTCAGAGCCGGTTCTGGTTAATGTGCAGTGCGTGCATGCACGCTAGCAGATAAATCCCTAGGGCGACCGATAGTACACTTCGAAGAATAAAATTACAATGTAACTTAATATTCTAGTATTAACAACGAATAATATTGCATTCTTCAAAGTTTTTGTGCGTAAAAAGAAAAAGTTATTGCGTACAGTTTGACCTAATTTTTTTAGAATAGTACATTTTCAATAGCCTTTATGTGGAACGTAAGAACTTATTAGCATCATGCGTTTAAGTGATGTACAGTTATGAACATTGATGAGTTACAAAGTTTGCAAATTTTAAATCCATAAAATTTTTTCGCAAATTAATTGATTTAAGTTTGATTTGTGCTTTGCAAAATTGCATCCCTGATACCATCTATAATTCTACAGCGTTTTACACAAACAATGTTTCAAAGATGGCAAGACAAACAAAATTCCGCCCCGAATGATTTAAACGACAGAAGTAATAAATTTCCGCTAAAACTGACAATTGTTTAGTTAGCTAAACGTCGAGTTTAGACTTAGTCTATTTAATCCAGTGATTAATGCAGTGCCTCATTCCATCAAGTACTTCCGTGCAACATCTCAATACCCCCGTAACAAAGTAGTTTAATGCTCGGACAATATTCGTTATTTATCATGGTCATTGTTGTTCCCCGGTATTCAAACTGTCTAGGCCTTCCCCATCCTTCTGTGACGTAAACTTATCGATCAGTCTCAAAGAGATACACGAGCGTACGTCATAAATTCTATAAACGAGCCGTGTTAACAGGTTTGAAATGTAGTTTCCCTTACGGTCTGTCACGTTCTATCGAGTGAACTTTGATGCTGCAAATTGTTACATCGGTCAGGTAAGAAAGATCTCGCGTCGATCGTACAATAATAGATGCACGTTCAAAGTTCGACGGTATTGAAAGGTAACGGATTTCTTCAGACAGCACAATAAAAGACCTAACGTTCGGTTTGATTAATTCGTCGATTGGCAGCATTCGTTCCTTAGACCGTGTTGCAACGACCTTACATCGTGCGCCTTTAAAAATAGGCAGTGGCAGAACTTGTCACAGACTTTCTCTACCGTCTCAGAAACGGCATGTTTGGCATTCACTGGCGTGGCGTGCGACATCGATGGAACTCGCTGCACTTCCGTCTCGTTTCTCTACTTAACATTCATTTACTCTTGGTACTCGACTTCGGGAAAATCATCCTTTAAGGATTACACCGTACATCGTGTAAATTCTGTTGCAATTCCTTGGTTTTGTGGGAATTTTTAATTTGCAAGGTTAGGAGTCTTTTCATTTTCAAATTGCAGATTTCTAAATTCTTAAGTCTTCAAATTGACGAATGTAGACATTTTTTTATTTCCAAATACTGAAATTCTCAATTTTTCAAATTTTCACGATTTTAGGTGTTCAGATTGGTAAATCACATATTTTTAAATTACCAAGACACCAAATTCCCCAAATCCATAAATTCTCAAATTCCCAACTTCCCAAATTCCCCAAATCCTAAATTCCCCAAATCCTAAATTCCCCAAATCCTAAATTCCCCAAATCCCAAATTCCCCAAATTCTCCAAATTCACCAAATCCAAAATTCCCCAAATTCCCCAAATCCCAAATTCCCCACATTCCCCAAATCGCAAATCCCCAAAATCCCAAATTCTCCAAATCCCAAATTCCCCAAATCCTAAATTCCCCAAATTCTCCAAAGTCCCCAAATTCCCCAAATCACAAATTCCCAAAATCCCAAATTCTCCAAATCCTAAATTCCCCAAATTCCCCAAAGTCCCCAAATTCACCAAATCCTAAATTCCCCTAATTCCCCAAATTCCCCAAATTTCCCAAAGTCCCCAAATTCTCCAAATTCACCAAATTCTCCAAATCCCAAATTCCCCAAATCCTAAATTCCCCAAATCCCAAATTCCCCAAAGTCCCCAAATTCTCCAAATTCACCAAATTTCCCAAATCCCAAATTTCCCAAATCCTAAATTCCCCAAATCCCAAATTCCTCAAATCCCTAAATTTTCAATTTTTCAAATTCCCAAATTCCCAAATCTCTAAATTCACAAGTTTCCAAAATCCCAAAATTCCAAATCCTTGAAATTCCAAATTTCTCAATCCCCAAATCCCCAAGTCCCTAAATTTCCAAATCCCCAAATTATTTAATTCTGAAATTCCCAAGTTCCAAAGTACTAAAATTCCCACATTTCAAACCCCTTAAATTATCACATCTCTAAATTCCAAAATGTCCAATCATCAATTGCGAATTTACAAATCGATTTTCTTAGTAATTTTCTTTCTAATAAAACTACAGCAAGAAATTTCTCGGAAAATTTGTATGAAAATTTATTCAAAGTAATGTAGGTCTTACAGTGATTCAATAAGTATAGTATACGTAATAAAAATTCTAAAAGTGTATGAAAAGTACAAAACGGAGAAACTGGTATTTAGCAACACTTTACATTTTAACATTTTAGCTGGTATAACTACCCACGATTCCTACCCACGATAGTATTACTTTGGTCTTGAATAGTTAAAGAATAAAATTTATTAAATTGTTTAGTTATCGCTATAAACGTAATGATATCATTACGCGAGAAAAATATGTAACATGGAGTTGAAATTTTAAAATAAAATTGTGAAACCAGTCTGAGACTGGTCTGGTAGTTCTAGTGTTAATGATATTAAATAAACAGTTAGCCACTAATGAAGACATGATAGCTAACGAGTGCATTTACTTTAAGCAAATATACTGTTCATTCATTTCTTTCCGTTTCACTTGTGTTCTATGTGAATATACTCATTTAGTTATTTTACTTTTAATCGTTGTCTCTATTGAGTAATTAAAAAGGTTTTCATTATTTCTGTTTTATGTTGTTTTCTAGGAGTCCACCCTAAAATCCCGACATCTTAAATTCTGATAATCTAAAACCCCGCCAGCTAAAATCCCGTCGGTGCAAAGTAAGACATGTGGATATTCAGACGTTACTTCAGTGTTTTATTAACTTTTTTGATACTTACAAGAATGAGCAGGATTTGAAAACTAAAAACTTAATACTCTAACAAGAGATAATATATATGTACATCTAACATGATTAACCTAACACAAAAAAGTACAGAATTGAAATATTGAAATATCATAGCTTTTAAATATTTCAAAAGAAATATTGCGTGCAGTGCCACAGAGGTAATCCATAATAATTCTGTTTGAGTAATCGTTGACAATTGTTATTATTCTGAGGTTATTCACTTCTGGACCTGACCATCTGCGAATTTATTTTAACTAAAATATGTTATAGTTATTATAAGTAAAAATTAACAGGACACGAAGTAGTTTGTCTAATTTAGTTATTTCAAACAGTGTGTTCTTATAGAAAATAAAAAAATAATAGTTGGAGGACTTATGGGTATGAGGATTTTGGATGTCAAGGTTATGGACATTGAAATTTTGGCTGTCGGGATTATGGGTGCCAACCGTTTTGTAAGTAGTCTTATAATAGTCGTCTGGTAGTCTTCTATTAGTCTTTTACTAGTCTTCTAATAGTCTGTTTGTAATCTTCTAGTATTATTCTACTTGTCTTCTAATAGTCTGCTTCTAGTCTTCTAGTATTCTTCTACTAGTCTTTTAATAGTCTGCTTGTAGTCTCCTACTAATCTCCTAACAGTCGTCTTGTAGTCTTCTACTAGTCTGCTAATAGTCTGCTTATACTCCTCTACTAGTCCTCTAACAGTCTGCTTTTAGTCTTCTACTAGTCTTCTAATAGTCTGCTTGTAGTCTTCTATGAATCTTCTAATAGTCTGCTTCTAGTCTTCTACTAGTCTTGTAATAGTCTGCTTGTAGTCTTCTACTAGTCTTCTAATAGTCTACTTGTAGTTTTCTAATATTCTGCTAATAGTTTCCTTGTAGACTTCTAATATTCTTCTAATAGCATCTAATAGTCTCCCACTAGTCTTCTTCTAGTCCATTGCTTTCTAAGTAACAGCACTCCTAACTATGCTGAAAAATGCTCTACACAGAAGTTGTATAATGAATAGAAGTAGAGTGTGATATTCACATTTCGTTCGCACTTCCACGTACAGAAACACTATCAACATCAACTTATGTCTCACTTGAAATGAAGTAAGATAAATCTTGGCTGTTTTTCGCTATCATCTGAGACAAGACAGTGATTTACTGGGTGACCTGTTTTACAGATTTCTCACCTTACAGCAACCGCTGGAAGCCGTTTGTGGAACGGTTCACAGTATGTTGAATCGCTATCATATTTTCGTAGCAAGTATCCTTGCCAATTTTATTATAAGTGAAAGAAAACGCCGACAGGTGTAGAATCTGATGAGTAGGTGGATGATGATAATCACGTGTTCTTGGTCAAACATTGAATTACGGTGATCGACGTATGTAGAAGGATGTCGTGAAGAAATATGTGCTCGATTGGTTAAACTTGGACCTGAAATATTTTATTTGATTCAGAATCGATTCATCTGGGTAGAACAGCACTTGTACACTTTTCATGTCATTTAATTACTCCCATAATACATTTTCTTTACAATTGAAAATTTTGTAATATAAAATATGAAACTTGAAATCAGTTATTTTGATTAGTTGGTAGTTTTCGAGATACATAGCAGACTTTTTGCAAAATAAACTTCTAATCTTAATTTTGTTGTTAAATCAACACGTAGAATATGAAGAACTCATCTAAAAACGAATATAATTTTTTTTTAATTTGATAAAGTTGTTAAGTCAAAAACAGAAATAATCATGAGAAACTTTATATATTATATAAAAAGTCATAATATAATTTTAAAAAATGCATTTATTCGATCATTGTGATGTATGTCACAAATATTCGCTCGCCTAACATGGATTTAACTTAACTTTAAAAAATTTAGTTAAAAACCTTTCTGGAACACATCGTGCCGTTTCAAGTATTTCATAAGGGTATTTATATCCGAGTAGATAGGATTATTTGTCGTAAAATGGATTACGGATTGCTGTGGACATTTCTGTGTCATTCAGATATGGATGGCGTGGCATTCGACTTATCGATGAGGCAAGTTTTTCCGCTTATTTGTCAGAAATTATAGCATGAATTGCATTCTTGTCATTTCTTTATCGTTCATGTCTTTCTATAATATTTATCTCTTCCTGTGTTTTAATGTTTAATATTTTTGTGTACCGAAAAAGGATATATTGTTGTTTGCAAAAATGTGAATCTTCAAAAATGTGATTCATTCTGAAGTTTGCAGGAATGTCATTTTTAATAGATATTATTAGTATAATTTTGAATAAATATTAAACTGCAATTGGCATTCATTTCTGTTGCCTTCATTTTGCAATATGTTTCTCTCAGAATTTTTTAAATATTTCTTACTATTGTGTTTTTATTTCTTTCCTAATCTTCCTAAATTACACTAAATCTGATGACACTAAATGATTAAAATTCATTGAAACTTAATAATACGTAATCACTAGAATTTACAACAGGCATGAAGTTACTAGTTTTTGTCCCTGAAATTATCATCTAAGCTGCTTTTTCATATTTCAAATTCAATAATATGTTATCATAAGACTTTTCGATAATTATTAGATTACTAGTTTTTGTTTCTAAAATTACCATTTAAACTTCTTTCCAATACTTAAAATTCAATAATATGTAATCAGGAGACTACACAGTAATTATTAGCTTAATATTTTTTGCTCCCAAAATTATCATCCAAGCTTTTTATTATTTAGGATCCAATATGTAATCACAAGGATTCGCAATAATTAGTAGGTAGCTAGATTCTGCTTCTAAAGTTACGACCAAATCTTCGTTTTAATGCTCAAAATATAATAACATATTATTACTCGAATATACAGTTATTATAGGAATGTACAACGGTTATTAGCTATTTATTAATTAGATACACATTACTAGTTGTACAATTTCATTAACAGCTATTTAATGTACGGTTAACCTATAATTACTGTTCACAGCTAATTATTGTTACAATATTGAAGCAAATAAAACTTGATAATGTTGCGTACACTTTGCATTTAGCGATCCATAATTACGTAGATCATAATTATAACTGATGAAATTAATTGCAGCGAGAACACGAGTCTGGTTTTGTTACACTTGTACAAGTGTGACGCGATATTATGGAGCGGGTTATGAAGTATAATGTTGCGAAACCATGAAATTTTATGTTACTCGTTAACGTCACTGAAAAATGTTGTCACTGTATTTGCACAAATTTGCATTCTCTAATTATCTCGTTTGCTGTTCTGCAGATGTTTATTAGCATCTGGTTATGACTTCATTATATTGGAACTTCATCGTAAAATTTTACTTTCTTAAAATCAAGCAATTATGGTTTTACTGTGGTGGTCCCTTTCAACATATATAATTTTAATAACTGATTAAAAAGATTGAAAGACTCTAATGAAAATGTTTATTAAAGTGAAGTTGGGTAAGTTCGTAAACGAGTATACAGGCTATCTTTATCACAATATGAGCGAAATTTCTCCATTTAGTATGTTCGTTTCCTTGTTTTGTTTCACTATATCCATTTTTATATTTCAGCTAAAACTTTATTTTTGCAATATTTGAGCGTTAAATATTTTACAAAAACCAGTCTGCACTTACCCCACTTCACCTTAGTACAGTAAAGTCACGGTGCCAATAGTTGATAAGTGAAGAGAATTGAAAAGATTGAAATTTGGTTATTGTTTACATTAAAAGAATTTCAACGTTAAAAATAAGTAGATAGGTCCATAAAAATATTTATACTTACCTGCCTGTCTTAACATTACATTACTCATAGTTTCTATTACTATAACACTTTGCACTAAAAATACAAGGTGAAGAGTTTCTCAATGATTGCATGCAAATCTCTTGCACACTTGCATCAAAGTGCACATTAAGTGTATTTCAGAATTTCACGCGCGTGCGTTTATAAATACGTATTTATTTCGCGCCTATTGCCAAAGGAAATCTGAACGTCACGTGTATGATCAGTAAAATGTCATCCTGTTTTTATCCTGCGAATAAAAATGATTCGGTATTTGGCAAATATCCTGAATAAAGTTGACTTTTTGTGGATCGGACGGTGTTTATTTTAAGAGAGACAAGCAATTTTTAGTTATTTATAACGAATAACAAGTTAATTAGTGTAGAGACCATCAACGCTGCCACACAAGATTTAACAACCCGTAACTTGCCGAAAATATTTACAGAATTTATGTGAGTGTTTAACGTCACAAAGGCCATAAGCTGACAAATGTGTACGGATGATTGAAAAGTTATATTTAAATTTTGTGACGTTTTACACCTGCAGTTTTTACTTGGAAAAGTTTACTCATCTTTTTGTTACAACAGTAGAAGTTATTTGAAAATATAAAATTTAAAATATGAAGTACAAGATATTAAATATAAGGATCTACAATATACGACATATAAAATGAGATATAAAAGGCATCAAATACATACAAGGCACAAGATATAAAATTAAAATTACTTTCACCCTTGATTTTAAGTACTATATACTGTTTTATGTAAAATATAAAATTGAAATTGAAACTGAAATTGCGATTGAAATTGAATTGAATTGAAATGATATTGAAATGAAATTGAAATGTGATCGCAATCGAATTTGGATTGAATTGGAATTAAATTGAAACTGAATTGAAATTCAGCTGAAACTCAGTTGGAATTGAATTGAAATTGAATCGGAATTGTGTTAAAATTGCACTGTAATTAAATTGAAACTTAGTCGGAATTGAATATGCACTAAATTAACCCTTTGTCTTACAATATCGTCTTCCGCACGTAACGCATATAATTCTTGAAATGCAACGAATCTGACTCACATTTTCACCACGATTCAATTTCGCGTTTAATTTCAATTCCTGCCTCTCCAGCAATGATCGCCATATAGAAAATGTCTCTAACATTTGAACATTCTCTGTCTGTCTTAATGTTGCAACAACAATTAAACCGCCCTGTCTGACGCACTCGCTGAGAAAATCATAAGTTAAGGGGTTAAATTGAAACTGAGTCAGGAATGAATCAGAATCGAATTCGAATTTGAAACTGAATTGAAACTGAGTTGGAATTGAATCGGAATTGAACTAAAGCTGAATCGGAGTTAATTGAATTGGAATTGAATTGGAGTTGAATTGGAATTGAATTGGAATTGAATTGGAATTGAATTGGAATTGAATTAAAATTGAACTGGAATTGAATTCAAAATTGAATTGGAGTTGAATTGAAACTGAATTGGAATTGAATTGGAATTGAACTGAAATTGAATTGGAATTGAATTGGAGTTGAATTGAAATTGAATTGGAATTGAATTGGAATTGAATTGGAATTGAATTGGAATTGAATTGTAATTGAATTGGAATTGAATTGGAATTGAATTGGAATTGAATTGGAATTGAATTGGAATTGAATTGGAATTGAATTGGAATTGTACTGGAATTGAATTCAAAATTGAATTGGAGTTGAATTGGAATTGAATTGGAATTGAATTGGAATTGAATTGGAATTGAATTGGAATTGAGTTGAAACTGAGTTGAAACTGAGTTGAAACTGAGTTGGAATTGAATTGGAATTGAATTGGAATTGAATTGGAATTGAACTGGAAGTGAATTCAAAATTGAATTGAAGTTGAATTGAAACTGAATTGGAATTGAATTGTAATTGAACTGAAATTGAATTGGAATTGAATTGGAGTTGAATTAAAACTAAATTGGAATTGAATTGGAATTGAATTGAAATTTTATTGTAATTGAATTATAGTTGAATTTAGATTGAATTGAAATTCAAGATAAAATGATAACTAATATTTTCTTAATGTTCTGAAATTAATATCACTTTCATATTTAAGATTGAAATATGTAAGATGATTTCCGCGTCCCTCATTGTTAGGAAACGTAGTAAATTTTTTCATTGGTCTATAATTTTGTTCCCAACTGCTTTACATTAAAAATTATAAATGGTTTCATTAAATACGTAAATATGTATTCAATAAACAGCAATTTAATATCATAAAAATTATTCATTACAATTGAAACCTAAATTACTAACTAAAACAATTTTATAATCGAAATAATAGAGGCTTACCATGCAGTATAAAAAATTATCCACTTTTCCGATCAGAATTTATTACGTATAGTACAAAAGTGGTAACACATGTCCTTAATTACCAGTTACGAAATAGAATTTGTAATATTGCAATAGAATCAAATTGCGATGTTCATTCTAGCGCGAAGAGTAAGAAAGACAAGACACCTTAGGTATTTATCATATTAAGTTACTTAGGGCTAAAGGAAACACGTCGTTGTACTTTACAAGTTAAAAGATGAAACGTAATTCGATGCTTTCAACGGAGGATGAGACCTTTATTGGTGCCTTGACGCGTCTTAATTGATTTTTACGATCTCCACCGGTTCCTGAACATAAAAAGATCTTTAAAATTCAGACTGTGTCACAATTCCCATCTTGGCTAAATATAAACCACAACTTTATTTATTCTTGGCAACGTGTAGAGTTAGAAGCCCGTCAACTGCGAGGCCTCGCGTTATTATGCTTGCGAAGTGTGTCGATAAATATTCAGGTGTATCGGCTAATTGTTATTTGTCTTTGGTCATTCTTCGCTACCATCGAGTGCGAACAAAGGCCTGTGCAAATTTATTTCCAATGAAATCGCTTGTAAGATGTTACGATTTTATGTTGAGTAAAGATAGATTCATTTTGATGTACAGAGTGTTCATTGTAATATGCCACTGCATATTTTAGACATCTACGACAAAGATTATAAATCGATATTTTTATCAGTGGTTATGTGCATGACTTTGTAACAATTTATAATTCTTTTCTTTAATAAAATCAGCTTCACCTTAGGTTTCGTAAATGTATTTCTCTTATGTAACAAAATATTCTGCATGAGAAAATATTAGGATACTTTGGTTTAATTGTTCTGTGAAATATTCTGCATACAAAAATATTGGGTCAGTCTGATTTAATTGTTCCTTGAAATATTTTGCATAAAAAAATATTAGGATACACTAATTCATTTCTTCTGCGAAATATTTTGCATAAAGAAGTAATATGATATTTTAAATTTAAAAATCAGATATTTGTATAAATAATTTGTAGTGAAACTAGTTCGCAAAATATTTTATTTCACATGAAAGATTGAAAGTGTCTTCTTGAAGAAAACGGTGTGGAAAATTTGTGCAACATTTTGTGTTCCTCCTTGAACTACATATGCAACCTTGTTCTAATAACATTTATTGTATCCGAAAATAACGAATTTGAAGTGCGTTAGATGGCTCAACCTGCATATAAATTTTCCTAACTAAGCTGTGAATGTAATTTAGAAACTGTGGATTTCATAGATTGCATAGTTTATGCACACCTCGCAGCCTTCGACATGTAATAAATACTTAAACGTCTATGGTCTCATCGTAACTTTCTAGGTACTTTAGGTTAGTATGTCTGATTACAATCAGAATATGTAAATTTGTGTCATAAGCTCTGATATAATTTTATAAATCAAAGTTTGTGAATCGTGAAAAAATTCATGGGCGTAGGTATATCATTAGTATTGAAAAGTTTGATATTAAAGACATACGCGGTTTTAGCTTATGTTTAACAAGTAGCTATTTTATCGCAATACAAGAATCAGTAAAATATAATATTTAATAACTATTTAATAACTAGTATTTAAATATACTACTAACTAATATACAATAATAATGACTAATTTATATACTTAATAACTAATATATTGGATTTAATATACTATTTGATAAAGAATAAAAATTTTATAATAAAATTTGATAATGAGAATTGATAACTACTTCACAAAAGATAAATGATGACTACAAATTTCTTTGGTTAGTAACAAAGTTTTATTATAGTTGGAAAATCTAAATTTCTTAAAAATTCATATCACTAGACACAAAAATTCACAAGTTCCTAAATTCTTGCCTTTTCAAATTCATATATTTCAAAAATACTAAACTTTTAAATCCTTGCATTATCAAATTCCTAAAAGCTCGAGATTATAAGTTTGTGAATTACCAAATTTCTATATGTTCAAATTCTAAAATTCCGAAATTCTGAAATTCTGAAATTCTGAAATTTTGAAATCCTGAAATTGTGAAATTGTGAAATTCTGAAATTCTGAAATTCTAAAATTCTGAAATTCTGAAATTCTGAAATTCTGAAATTCTGAAATTCTGAAATTCTGAAATTCTGAAATTCTGAAATTCTGAAATTCTGAAATTCTGAAATTCTGAAATTCTGAAATTCTGAAATTCTGAAATTCTGAAATTCTGAAATTCTGAAATTCTGAAATTCTGAAATTCTGAATCTTGAAATCCTGAAATCCTGACATTCTGAAATCCTGAAATTCTGAAATCTTGAAATTCTGAAATTCTGAAATTCTGAAATTCTGAAATTCTGAAATTCTGAAATTCTGAAATTCTGAAATTCTGAAATTTCAGAGATCCCTAGGGATCTCAGAAGATCCCAGATCCCCAAATTTACAAATTTCTAAATCCTCAAATTTCTACATTCCCAAATTCCTAAATTTCTAAATCCCTAAATTCCCAAATTTCCAACTTCCTAAATTCTGAAATCTCCAAAATCCCAAATTTTCAAATCCCCAAATCCCCAAATACCTAAATTTCCAAATTCCCAAATTTCCAAATGCCCAAATTCCCAAATTCCCGAATTCTCAAATTCCCAAAATCTCAAATTTTTACATTCCCAAATTCCTAAATTTCTAAATCCCTAAATTCCCAAATTTCCAACTTCCTAAATTCTGAAATCTCCAAAATCCCAAATTTTCAAATCCCCAAATCCCCAAATACCTAAATTTCCAAATTCCCAAATTTCCAAATGCCCAAATTCCCAAATTCCCGAATTCTCAAATTCCCAAAATCTCAAATTTTTACATTCCCAAATTCCTAAATTTCTAAATCCCTAAATTCCCAAATTTCCAACTTCCTAAATTCTGAAATCTCCAAAATCCCAAATTTTCAAATCCCCAAATCCCCAAATACCTAAATTTCCAAATTCCCAAATTTCCAAATTCCCAAATTCCCAAATTCCCAAATCCCCAAATTCCCAAATTTCCAAATTCTCAAATTCTCAAATTCCCAAATACCTAAATTTCCAAATTCCCAAAGTCCCAAAGTCCCAAAGTCCCACAATCCCAAATTCCCAAGTTTCCAAATTCCCAAATTCTCAAATTCTCAACTTCTCAAATTCCCAAATTCCCAAATTCCCAAATTCCCAAATTCCCAAATTCCTAAATTCCTAAATTCCCAAGTTTCCAAATTCCCAAATTCTGAAATCCCCAAAACCCCAAATACCCTAATTTCCAAACTCCTAAATCCCTACATCCCCAAATCCTCACATCTCCAATTCCCCACATCCCTAAATCCCGACATCTGCAAATCCCTACATCCTCAAGTTCCCATATCTCCAAATCCTTACGTTCTTAACTCCGTAATTCTCAAGAAAACTAAAAATGGTACACTCTTGTATCTATAGAAAACTAGGACCCATAACTTCGTTATTATATTCCAAAACAGTAGACCTAAGCAGATTTAGCTACTGTAAGTGCAAACACGAGTTTACTGATGGCTCTACAACGTTTGAGTACGAAGACGCTTCACTCGTGACCGGTCAACAATCTGTTAATTAGTTGATTAGGAATTGATTTGAGCCGTAGGGCATTCACCTTACTGTTCCTCGAGACGAAGGATTACGAAAGATGAAAAATAAGAGAACGGAAATGACTGTCGTTGCAATTCTTCGCCGTACTTGATTTAGCCAAATAAGTTGCAACGAGTGTCGAACAATTGGACCGTAAGGAGATAAAAGAAGAAAGGTTGTTGACTCGGTCGATCGGTGACGCATCGTCAATGGAATGTTTCGTGAGGTGAAAAAATAGTGGCGTGGTCGTGGTACGATAATCCAAGTTGCAGTTTATCGATGTGTCGTGCAATTAATTTTCGATCAACATTCGATTAAGCAACTGTGTGGACGGCGCGTGTTCGGCAAACAGTGGGAATGTTGTTTGCATGACATTTTCGGTTTAACGAGGAGAGACAAGTTGACACTTTAACAGATGCCTGTTAAATACGTCGTAAAGCCAGATAATGAAATTATCGTCTCTTATAATCTTGATCTTTTCGAGACATCTAAAGAGGAGTTATAAAATCTTAAGAAACTTCATTTATGGCGTGAAATAAAATTACTGCAGCTAATATCTTGATTTTAGTTAATTTTATGATTTTTTTGCGATGAAATTAATTGAATAATTGATTGTGTTGTCACTTAATTAATTGCAGTTAGTTAGCAATTAATTGTTCAGGCACAGAGTTAATTATAATTAAATAGAAAGTACTTATAAAAGTTTCCTTCAACTGAAGCTACTTAAATGAAAATTTCCATGATACAATTTTGAATAATTTAGGTTTTATTTAGACATTGGATTTTATTTGCGTCTTTTAAATCTGAATATCTTGTTTTGACTAATATTTAGATAAAATTATTTAATATTTTAAATTTTTCGATCAATTTGCAGAATCATATTTAAACAGCGGTAACAAAAAGGCATGAGTCATTTTTTGTTAAGTTGCATTTCGTTTATGAAAAGTGTGTTAACACGATGGTTAATTCGAAAAAAATTGGCGAATGACGAAATGGTTTTCAGCTGTGGATAAAGTAAATAAATAAAATTGACTTATCTTTCGTACAGTACGTAAAGAATGTAACCGACGTAATAAAAAATTTCTAAGAATTGCGTAGTAATATTATCAATAATTTACATCAAGATAATGGAAAGTGGCTTATTTCAAATATCAATCCATTCAAGTATAGGGTAGTTCAAAAGTCACAGATGGGTTTAAAATAGTCATTATCTTATTTTTTAAGTGTCTCCATTTTCTTGTACTAAAGATAACGTTTAGAGAGGTGTTTGGAAATTTGTTTAATTATATACATAGTTCCGCATCATCGAAATAGGACTTTACATATTTTTATTTCTAATTGAAAGATTTGCTATAATCTTTTTCTTCTGAGGATTTAGCAATTTATTTGGCGATCGTGACGTGGTGTATCGTAGAATTGTAAGATGAAAATAATAAGAGTCGGTTGTCTCTATTAATATTGAACGTACCATAGTATAATGCACTTTTTCTTTGAAATTAAAAATTAAACTGAAAAATGATTAAACAAACGATGAAACGTAAATGAATATACACATTGAATTTTCATCTTTATTTTACACTGCTCAATTTTTGATTTTTCATAATCTTTCACTATAACATTGAAAAGCCTTTGCAATTCTTGGCCATCGAATTAGAAATACGTACGAAAATTTCACTTTTATGGCTATAACATTATGTCATATATGGAAAATTGTCTTAGGTCATGCAAATTATTACTAAATACGGTGATAACGATACATATATAGCAATTTATTACTATCGTGACAATAAATTGTGTGGGTAATGAGCGGTTAAGGGCCATGCGAGCGTTCACGTTAGGCTCGAGTATCGATAGCGTTAGGTGAAATTTGAATGCCACAGAAAATGTCTGTCTATTCAAAAGACCAGTTTACAACTCTCCAACTACATTATCTGAGTTGAAAAGAATTACAGATATTTGAGAAAATAACGAAGATATAAAGCATGTGATCAATGTATACAAAGGATGCTGGATACAAGCTGTGACCAAATCAAAGGGCGGAAATACAAGATATTAACGTGTGTTAACAATGTTATATATAGCAGTAATGTGTCATGTTAGTAGCTAATAAATTATAACATTATAGTTTGAACAGATCTTTAATTTTACGGAAAACGTGTAAAATGCTGAAAATTTATAGCGGTCCTAATTCGATGGCCAGTGACTATAAGCATATAACAGAAGGTGGATAGATATTAATAGTACTTTTATTATCAATCCTACCTTACATATTTATAAAATAACATTCGTGCAGCATATATTCCTAATCTAAATACAAAAAATTCAACCTTGTTTCAGTTCAAAAATATAATACTGAATTGAAATTTATCAAAGTCTTGTCAAAATGTTAATAATTTTGTTTATTGGATATTTTTTATTCAGAACGTGTCAAACCTCTACAGTTCTTTCTACTTTCACAAAGTCGACACTCTCTTCCTCAATAAATAATGTGGCCAGACTAATAAATCTGTCAATTATTTACATTACGGTATACCTCCTTGACATCAACGACGAGGTGTTGGCAAATATAAGTTTAACCTAACCTTAACTTAAACCGTTTACCGCGTGACAGATCGAATGTATAATGTTATGTACAGTAGTAGTTATGTTAGTACCTAATAAATACCATTACAATTTGAACAGGCTATTAAATTTTATGGAAAACGAGCAGAAATGCTGAAAATTTATAGTGGTCCTAATTCAATAGCCAGTGACTGTAATACAGGGACTGTATACTCTGAAACGTAGGTACATTGCATAAATCGAATTATACGTTTATTTAAAAAATTTTTAGTAGATATCGAAGATGTATCTTCTTGTACATATCGTATTCGATGAAAAATGTACGAAGTAGTAAATACTATGTATGAAATGCTATTTTCTACATGCAATTATGATTATTCTGTTTCATTAAGTTAAATGTATGAAATCGTGTCACTTACATTTCGTTCAAGGTTGTTAATATTCAGAATAAAATTCTGTAAATATAATTCGCTATAACGTTATATAATCTTTCACAATAAATCTTCAACATGGACTTCAGAAGCTCTGAAAAAAAATGATTGAAATATTAAATTTGAAGAAGTTATTCATTTTTCAAACTCGTACGTGACTTTTGTCTCACATTGTATAAGTTATTTTATCTTCACTGATTAAGTGATAAATTGTTATTACAACCATTCCGTAATTTGTAGGACAAGTTTATTGATCAATTAATACCTCTAGATTATTAAATTCCTCTAGATATCGCTTCACTAAAAAAATGTCGAGTGCTACAGGAATATTGATACAATCTTAAACATGCTGTCGTCTCAAGAATTTTATCGTGTAATCGAGTCGAATATCGAAATAAAAATCACAATGAATTGACAGTTCTTGTGACGTATTATTAATATATCTTAATACCGATATCGTTATTTCGTAATGAGTGAAAGTTGAATTAAATCAGTTAATTGTACGAAAAATTTATTTAATCAATCAAGTTAAAATTCGTATATATATTTTTTAATTGAATGCTTAAGTTATTCAAGATATTATCCTACCTAATTTAGATATTTAAATTATTACACTTTCGACATCTATAATAGTAATTGAATTTACATAATTGCAGAAAATTTTAAATATTACAAAAATGGAACAGGGAACCATTAAAAGAATCCCATAGAATTATGAGAGCAGAGAAACTTAATTCAGTGAATAGCTGGACTAAATTTTTTTATTTGTCAAGTGACTCTTTTAATCAGACGAGCTATTTAGGCCATTTGCAGATCTCTTTGAATTTCTTCACTACTTTGAGGTTATTAATTCTTTAATAATCTTCGTAACAAATATTTCTTAGCTAATTTCTAACACTGCCTTAGATTATATACATATAGAATTGTAAATGTGTAACGATACTATGAACTAAAAATAATAAAATACCATGAAAGAAAAGTTCATTAGATTTTTTGACCTTTGCTAAATTTACTGATCGGTCAATTAATTTAAATCATCAATGAATTTTTTCTTCACAAACTTCTCATATGTAAATGATTGCATCAATTTTAACTACATATAAAAATTTATAAAAAAGACGTTGAGATGTATTTCGACTAGCTTCAGTCAGAAGCATTAATTCCACATAATTGAGCCGTTTATTATGAAAGTGGGACAAGTCAATTTTCTCCATGATGGTAAATTGATTGTAAATTAACGTGGTTAATTGATTGTAAACAACACGAAGTCAAATTGTTCTCAAAATGAGCTTACTCTACTTTCACGGTAAACGATGCAATTGATTGTTTTGAGTCTTACTAATTCGTATTGTCTTCATTGATGAATGTAGGCTCCTGGGACAACTTGATCTGCATTTGTTTGTTTGTGCCACGCTACAAATTGCAATTTTGGGGCGAAATGAAATTTTAAGCGTGGACTCTTGAGACATTGTAAATTTTCTGTAAGGTGAAATGGGGTTTGCAGACTGGTTTTTGTAAAGTAAGTTCTAGTGTACACCGCCACATTTATATTTTGTAGATCAATGGGCCAAGTTAAGATTGACAACCTGATTAAATAACCTCTAACAAAAACATCAATGTGTCAATAAATATATTCCTGAAATTACTACATCTGAAATCCCATAAGACAATTATTTTCAAACGAAAACATGTCGAAAGCTTTTGGTCGAAATATGTATACACAAAATCGTGATAGAAATAGTGTTTAATAAATATTCTATAACAATAGTAACATATATTAACAGAGAGTTGTCTCAATTCTTAAAACAAGATTAGATATCCGCATTGTTTTCAGCGATTCCATTGTTACGTAGAATTCTTGGATTCCATTTATTCTTTTGATTGAAATAGAAATCTGAGGAGGAGTAAAATGTGAAAGCAAAGAATTTTCTTTTCCGAAGCCCACGCATACGGTCACCCCACGTAATTTGTTGTTAATCAATTAGAGCAAAATCTTGGTGTTGATTGGCTGCGTTTCCTGATAGGAGTTACGACGATAAATCTGTCAGAATAAATTGCGACGTTGTTCTAACCATGGGTTAAGTGGTCACGATTCAGGTTGTGTCGGTGAACAATTAGATGAGAATAAATCGACGCTGTTACAATATATAGATCTAGAATAAATCCTCTCGGAACAACTGTGTCCGATGTGCCGCGTGATTCTTTTTGGTATTGATAGATTTATGTGCCGTGGATAATTAACGTGTAACTGTTGTTGTTCGGTGAGTTACACAGGGTAATTCGTAAATGGTATATAACTGTCGGCAAAGTACATTTATGTATTTATAGTACGTCTGCGTTTTACATTTACGTACAAATCAGTCAATTTCTTAATTTTTATATTTCTGTATTTTATAATTCTTGAATTTTTGCATTTGTGCGTTTCTGTATTTCTAAATTATTGAATTTCTATATTTTTACATTTCTATATTTCTAAATTATTGAATTTCTATATTTTTACATTTCTAAATTTCTGCATTCTTACATTGCTACATTTTATGGTAAAAGTTCTACATTTGTAATTTATAATAATTATAATAAACTTTCTGGAGTGATTAGCTTCAGAAATGTCTGGTAACAAGTAAAATTAACAAAGTAGCCAATATTTCAAAAACCGTGGCACTTTGCATAAAGGTATACGAGCTGAATATGTTCGAAATGACCTCTTCTATCATCCCTTGCAAACTTTCGATCCACCTAACACCCCATATAATCCAATTAACCTTTAACGCCCTTATGCCTAAGTATATGAAAAATTCAAAAGTTGTACAAGGTGTACAAATACGAAATAATTATAATATTTAATATTCTCCAGTCAATTACATCCGTTCTTAAATTAACGCGAAGTATCCAAGTGAATCTATTTAATACGAAAATCAAGCAAATAAAATTTGTTAGTACAAAAGAAAAATGTACAAACTCTAAAAATCCATATTTATTTCCAATAGCTCAATTAAAAAGATAATGACATAAGAATAATGCTTTTTTTATGCAAGTCAAGATATAATGCGTAACACAACGTGATGTACTGTTATCTTTATCTCAACAGCACCGACGCGTTTCAACATCGTCGAATTAAATTATTAAGTTGTCAAAACTTGAAGGAAATATATTTTCTGACCGCGTAAATTAACATCACGCATAACACTATCGCGGAAATAGTGTCATAATTTATTGCGTAAAGAAGAAGCGTGCGTAAAGAAAGTGCCACTTAAATTGAGGGACGGGTGTATATTTCTTCCTCACTCATTATCGCTAACAATGAATCAAAGATTTTTAGAAGATTCGACGAAGCGGGAAACTAAATAATTTTAATTGATAATCAATGATACCACATTGACTCGTTAATATACGATTTGTATTACTATAATTTGTATTATTTCATAGTTGTAAATCTATTTTAAATAATTTAAATGAATTTTTCGCGGATGTATACGGTTTAGTTTAAAATTATAATTCAAATAAATTTGTGAAATATTTTAAATAAGTAAACAACTTCAATTTTGTCAAATGTGTAAATGTATCAAAATTTAATACATAAGTAATATATAATTTTTTTTAACTTGACAAAGCTGTTGAATAAAAACAAAAAAGTACTAATAATAATTTTCATTTATAAAAATAATAATTTAAAAAAATACATTTGTTTGATCCACGTACGCAAGTCCTTGACAATTTCGGTTCAAAACATAACATGATAAAATGTTATCAAAGAATATCTAACAAGGTTCAAAAAGGAATTTAATTGATGTGTTTTCGAAAGTGTTTGCACTCAAAAGTAACATTGCTGTATCAATCGATATCGATATCTATCAATGGCACGATATCTCTGTCTTAATTTAAATGATCCATCAGATAGAATTTTGAAATTGTTACATGCAACGAAAAAGTAACATATAATAAATATTACTTTTGTAATTACAATTATTATATTTTTCCGACGTAGAAACATATCTGATGTATTTTGAATTACATACGCTTGATATTACTTTATAATTAAATATAATTGGAGATCAAACACTATTAAGATGAAATAAAGTAAGCTTGCTTATTTCGTTAAAAGTTTATTTTAAATTAAAATGATCGAGAACATGTTGATCACCCTATACATAATGTAGGTTTATGCAATGATTCATGGAACACCTAACGATTTTATTTACACTCGATGTTTCTCATTCAAGTTTTCAATGCAGTGAACAAGCGAACGAACCAGAAAGAAATAACAGCCGGCAATTCCTAGTACACCTACTTACTATTCACTTACTAAGCGAATAGTATTAATTTTATCCACGAATAATTGCCGCGATGCGGACTAGAGGCGGTGATAATTAATTATTATAATAAAAGACTTAATCTTTTGTCTAACCAACCACAATGGGCACGAACACTAGAACAATAAGTAAATTTATTCATGATTGAATAATATTTTCGTACATTCTGATTATTTCGATTCGATGTTTGATGTATTGTTGGTTGATTTGCATTTCAAAGGATATTTCTGGATGTAATTATATGATGCAGTTGTTGAATCTATTATTTTTGAAGTGCTTGTTTATTTTATAAATTCATTGAATCAACTGTTGAAAATATGTTTGAAATGTGTGGGAAAGGCGGTTGGGTGTTAAAAAAAATAACGAGATCGTAATGTTATATAGAGCGATTCAAAAGTGATGTACGAGTTTGACAAATTAATAGCTTCTTTAAATTTAATTTTATTGTTATTTCTCTTTTTGCAGTTTATAAAATGTTTTTTGAAGATGAAGGTTGGTGAACCATAATAATAAAACTTTATTTTGAATATTATTATAGTAATTTTTAACGAAATGCAGTTAATGGCACGATTTAATTGTAATTATGCGTAGAACATAATATTTTGTATGTAGTATTTGTTATTTTGTACATTTCTCACCGAACACGATATGTAGAAAATACATTTTGGATAATTAATAAAATTTGCTCAAATAAACGTTTATACATGATTTATCATGAAATCTGTAGTATACTTTAAAGTATATGGTAGTTAACAAATCTCCAAACATCTTTTATCATTTAGTACCGAAAAATATTGATACCGAAAAAATAAGAAAATCGTAACTACATATTTTAGACCTATCTTAACTTTTGTATCACTCTGTAGCTACATGTTCATAGCTTGAAATGTTTTATAATTATTTTAAAACAAATAATTGTATTATTCAATAAGTTTAATAAAAATTTATTTTAACATCCAAAAGCAACATTCAAAAAGAGGCATTATACGTACACGTAAAAAAAGCTATTTATTTGTTCAAATTTATCGCTGTAATTTTTAAAAAGTAATACAAATATTTTCTCTATTTCTAATTCGTACTGAATGTAATTACAGTTATGTGATTAAAATTGAATAAAAACATAATTACACAAATTTATGCGATCACTAAAAGCAGATTCAATTCTCGTATTTTATCATTTGCGTGTTGCACGCAGTATCGCGTTGTATGAAAACAGGAGTCCCAATATCTTCAACACTTTATAGGAACTCACGCGGTGAGATCTCGCATTATACGGTAGTCCACTGTACGCAAATTACAATTGCTCGAGAGAAATTAATTCTATCGCGAAGGGATTAAACGTTAAGTGACTTAGCATATGGCTCATGGTCGCAGTTACCTGAACCGACAAAAATGAACATGTGTAAGACGCTCGGGCACACGTAACGAACATTATCGAACAATAAGAGATTTGCAGTAGCGTTTTTTATGCTTCGAAGAGGGTCAAGAGTGAATGACCTCAGTGTTTGGTAGTGGCTTCTGGAAGCACGTAACTACTCGGAATCTTGCGTATCAGTGCACGTCATTCTGATCACGCCTTGGAAGCCGAGCACCTAATTTTTAATCATTTAACCTTTCACACTCGAAAGCACTTTTGTTGTTAGCAGATAGCTACGCAAAACTTCTCGAGTTGAAAAGTGAATTTTTTTCTTTACTTTTAGTTGCAGTTATGTATGTGCGTCACAGTGTCAAAAATTTTAGGTAATAAACATTAAGAGGAATCATTAGGATTCTCAGTTTAAAATTTTTTACTGGTTTAGCTAAGATTCTCTATAAATATTTGAATAACAAAAACTTTAAAAATTCATAGAAATATATAAAAATATATTAAATTATTTTAACGTAAACGTCAAACAGATTTCTGAGGTATTATTCGCAAAACCATGAATCAATATTTCCTCCATGAAATAATACAATAAAACTTGCATATAATCTTACAATGTCCTCAAAACATAATTCCGTTCAAGGTATCAAGTATAAACTCAGACATTGTGATTCACAAAAGCACATTGAGAAAACATGATTTGAATAATATGATAACTCCGAAGCGATTAGTGTCACAGCAACGTTTTGTCATTTTTGTTAATTAACCGATAATAATTCACTTTTACGACTTTGCATTGCTTTGCTAATAGAAACAGAGACTATTAATTAGTAAAATGATTACGAGTTTCTATCGGTACATGCTTTATTTGCGTTTAATGGAGAAAAACTGACTAATATCATCGACGTGTCAGTCGATAAATCCGGATCAACGCAATTAGTGTCTTAATGAGAGCTGCGATCCAAGATCGTTCCGCCATCTTGTATTTACATCTGATTTATAAGAAGCATCTCAATAGACATGTTTTTAGAGAAGTATGCTTCCATTTTTTATGTCAATTGCGGTCGTAAACAGGCAACTTACGATCTGTTAGTGGTGTTTAAGGGAATTATAAGCTAATGTAAACCTGTTAGAACTTTAGATGGCCATAAAATTCAAATCTGTTTGAATGAAGACATTATTTTCATATGAAAATACTTTTTTCGTTTAATAAAATGTTTGATGATATCCTTTTTTTAATATCTGATTTTTCAGGCCGATGTGTAATATTAACATTGCAATACTAATATTTAGAGGAACTCAAACGTCAAATTCTTAAATTGCTAGATACTTTAATTTCTAAATTACCTTTGGATCCATGAATCTCTGAATTTGCTAACTTGTAAACTCCAAAATTTTGAAAAGTGTGAATCCTCAAATTTTTAATTTTTTAAATTATTAAATTTCCATTTATTTGAAATTAGGAAAATTTTCAAATTTTTAAGTCTTTAAATCCTTAAATGCTCAAATCTCTAAATCCACAACTTTCCAAATTTTTAGATTCTCAAATCTTCAAATCTCCAACTTTCCCAATTTTCCAAATTTTTAAATTCTCAAATGTTCAAATCTCTGAATCTCCAAATCCTTAAATTTACTTATTTTCAAATTTCCAAATCTCCAAATATCCAAATTTACAAATTCGCTAATCTGCAAATTTACAAATCTCCAAATGTCAAATTTCTAAATTTGTAAATATCCAAATTTCTAATTCTCTAAATTCTTGATTCTCCGAACCTTAAGACTTTCAAAATTTCAAATCTCTAAATCCCCAATACTAAAAACCTCCAAATACCTAAACTTTCCAATTTTACCTTCAATCTTATCCTTCAAGTCTCCAAACCTTTCTCGTTACTGCAACTTGTTATCCTTCCACAAATAATCACCTTACCATTCAGTACCCGTAACTGATTTAAAACTTTGAGTCCATTCATAACATACCCGCAGAAAATAACGAAAAGACTGATTTATTTTTCGCCATTCGATATGGCTAAAAACGCGTGCACGCTTTATATAGTTAGGATAATCGACAGAATTACATATCACTTCGTTAAGCTGCGCTCGGAGGCTCGTCTGAAAATAGAGAACGCGTAAGGATATCGTATTCCTGTGCCGTTCATCATCTTCCCGCTCTCGGCTTAATTGTTTGCTAATCACTTGGGGCCGTCGATAAATTCTGTTCTGGACAACGTCCAGTGTGTAAGCTGTTTTTATGTGTAGTCTTATTCTTCCCAAGCGCAATGTTCTCCACTTCAGAAAACACGTTCAGCGACTCTGTTCAGTGGGTGGTCAGATTATTATTCTAAGAATATTACTTGCTTACTTTTATCGGAATATGGAGTGGTTAAATAAAACTGAGTAAGGTGAAGTTTAAATTCGTAAATGGGACAAGTGCGTATACAGGCTATTTTGATTACAATATGAGCGAAATTTCTCCATTTAGTATGTTCGTTTCCTTGTTTTGTTTCACTATATCCATTTTTATATTTCAGCTAAGACTTTTTTCCAGTATAGAGTACTTGCACTCGTAAAAACTTCATTGTCGCAATATTCGAGCGTTAAATACTTTACAAAAACCAGTCTGTACTTACCCTACTTCACCTTATTACAGTAAGGTAATGGTATCAATAGTTGATAAGTGAGGAGAATTGAAAAGATTTTGAAAATGGTCAAACGGTCAAATGGTCAAATGGTCAAATGGTCAAATGGTCAAATGGTCAAATAGTAAAATAGCAAAATAGCAAGATAGCAAGATAGCAAAATAGCAAAATAGCAAAATAGTAAAACAGTAAAAAAGTAAAATAGTAAAATAAAGTATTGCTTTTGACAGACACGTTCATGCGTACCTAAAGATTCACCGTTCCCTTTAATGTTCTTTTAACGGGAATTAAAACGAGCGTAAAATAGAAATTCCTGTCCATAATTCAGTCCAATTTCCGCAATTTAATTAATTAGTAAAAGCTATAAAAGTGAGAAATGATACGTTGTTTTCAGTAGCCATCAAATTGACGGGTGCAATAAAAGTAGATACACGTGCATTCGACATTGGTGGTACCGGTATTAAATGAATGCTTCGTACATTCGCCGGAAATTGGCGATTACTGGTATGTGTTTCTGTAACGGATCACTGAGAATCGCTTCCGAATCGATTAATGTCGACATGGACTTGACTAGGTATTTTATGGGCTGGCATTTACGTTTTTAATCAACAACACGTATCAGTCATTTATGAACATACAGAGTGCCTCAATTTTTTACCGCAAACTTTAACACATTTTATTTTTGAAAATACAAAGATGTTATTTCAACTTACCAACTTCACTTATAGATCACTGTTATTTTTTTCATTTAAATCATTCTGATTTATATTGTTTAACAAAATAAACGAGAGTTTGCAATTAATTTTCAGAATAACAGTAAAATTGTTGAAGGGTTTTGTAAAATAAGAACCGTGTCGATTTTATTGAGTGCTAGTAGGCCAGCTAGCCGTTGACTGAAATCAACGACGATTAGGTTTAAAAAGACTCTGTTTTTAATTATTAAATAATAATATTGGATTTGGAGGAATATTATAAAAATGTTTGTGGTAGTGTAAGTATTATTATGTAGTTGTTTGTTAATTGTTCTGATTTATCAGAAATTGAACTAGAACTTGCAAGCTGATAGAAATTTGATTAATTAGATTTACAGATCCTCGCTCATATTGATGTTACACCAATATAATTACAGTTTCTAATTTATCACCGTATTGTATTGCTAACATTTACAACAGTTAAGCACCGTAATATATTCGATTAAAAATAATTTCAGCCTAAGGCGAACTTGGACCACTTTCAAAATAAACATCTTTTCAATCCCGTTAATCACTCAAGGTAATCACCCAAACTTCCATCGGCTAAATATTAGAGAATTTTAGTTATTTTCACTGTACATTGCTTTAGATTAGCATATAAGGTGAATTGGGGCTAGTGCAGACTGGTTTTTGTAAAGTTGGTATTTAAACGTAAATATTTTACCCCACTTCACCTTACTTTGCATAGAACTACAGCTAAATATGATCCAAATGACCTCTGCTATCCCTTGTCAATTTTTTATGAACCTAACACCCTGTATAATCTTCTAAAAACAATTTAGTGGTATTATGACTGTCACAAAGCAGAGCTCCATAATCTTCATTTTTTCGCACACGTGAAAAATGGCAGACGTGACTCTTCGAAGTCAGATTCAACATTTGACTATATATGAGCACGATATTTCTGTTGCTATTGCTTCTTCCATTAAATTAGGGTCATTATAGTACGCACGTATGCATACGGTGGTATTGCCATATTTGGTGCGTCTGCCGAGACAGGCTAGGAAATATTAAATTTTAAAAACGGGATTTCTAATACCACGTATCGAGAAGTTATGGCTGGTAATTGATTATACAGTTACTGGCCATAGAGCGGATAAAAATGAATGATAAAATAAGTATTCGAATATTCAAATTAGTATGAAAATTTACTTCATCACTGTAATTTGCGCTGTGACGTACCGTGAATACAAAATCCCGTTTTCCTTACTCACCTGTGTAATTACTCTATTTTTATCATTCCTCAACCTTTTTCTGACGTACCTAAGTGATTCTAGATTTCTTGCATTTGCAGAATCATTCAATCCTAAATGTTTTCAATAGTTCAAAATAACTGGAATGTTTCTTTAACACTGAAACTACCAAAGCGGTGAAATGATCGTTCTACAGGTTTGTTATTTTAAACTGCAAAATTTTTTAAGATGACTTCTTTGATATTTTAAAATTACTTCTTTAATAGTTAAAATTGTAGAAACCAAAATAATGTTTTTTCGTTATTTATTAGTAAATTATATTTTATGAAAGATGTAATAATTAGTTTCTCATATTGGTTCCATTTTAACAATATTATCTTGACTTTTAAATTACTTCAGAATGCCACTCATTTTCGTAGAGTTCAATTTTTACCCTGCCTCACCATAATTAGTTCACATTCAAACTTTTAGTCCAGTTTACTTTTTAGTCTGTGTCTTATAGCGTTAGTCCAAGTTTTTGTTATCGCAGAACCGATCTCCCTCAGCTTTCATTTCTTTGTTTTCTTAACATTAATTCCTTTAATTAGTTTTTTCGACTAAAAGTCAAGGGATCATGGAGTCTATGTAACCTTGAAATGCGCGTTTGATATTCGACTGTGTATGGGGAGTGAATTCCCTGAGTAGTCTGGGTCCTTGTACCAGTTGGTGAAATGGGGTCAATTGAAGTTGGTCGTTATTTCAGTGTAATGATTTTATTGCGCATCGTGTTCTATAATTCTTCAGAAGATAGCTTCGTATGAATGTCAACCCCTTGTAATATCACGAAACTTTGCGATTACGTAACCATACGTATGTCCTAGAGGTCAGATGAGTTAGGAAGCAATTTATTTTATATTTCGACAATGAAAATCGTAACTAAACACATTTATTTTAAACGTTAAAATTTGTACAGGTAAAAATAATCAAAATCTATAACTGCAAAGAAAATCTAATTATTGTCATTTCTGAAATTATTAATATTTCATTATAATATTAGTGTCATTTATAAAATTATTAATCGTATGTGTGTTTCTTGCACTTCTAATTACATCCGTGTGTTATACACATATATGAATAGTAATAATATCATAAAAAATAGTGATTCATAAAGTGATTTAACAGTACTAGTACTTGATTTCGAACGTTCGTTAATTATTAAATTAATGGAGCAGTTATTCATCTTATCGGTCATAAATATATTTTTGACAAATATTAAAGAATTTTTTTTTCAGGGATGAAAAAAATTTGATTCTTTTTGTTGACGTATCTTTGCATAAATAGTAAAGTCACTTGTACCACGATTTTTGGAACATCCTATATAGGCATTTATGTTAACCCTTTACACTTAAGGTTTGGAACGTGTGAAACTTAAAACCTTTTATATGAAAAGTTTGCTGAATTCTTTTAAAATTAGCATTCATTTTAAAATTACTATTTATTGTCTCTTCTGAATTGCCACTACTTTATTCCACTATATTTGTACTTTGTAAATGTTACTTATCAAGTGAAAATGATTAAAATAGACCCAAATAATAACAGTATCGACTGCTGTTTAATACTAAATAAAATCGCGTAAACTAAACTTGCATTATATCGAACTACCGTTTGATGTCAGAAGTTTCTTACAGATACGTCAAAAGACAGGGAAAGTTATTTAAGAACCTGATTCTTTTTAATGGAATAGCATGTCCCCTTACGTCCAATTCAATGGAGTGTTTCAAGACAAGTACAATTATCGGATCAATGTTGCTCAAGGACGTCGAAGGTCAACAACGATGAAAAATAGTTTACTTTGAGGAATCGATCTAACACTTCACTGATTTACTAGCTTTTGTGCAATGCATTTTGTTACCTTGAACATCTAATAGAATATTAGACTAATAATAGTTTATGGGTGTAGATAAATGTGCAACGTATAAGACGATTTAACGTTCACTTACATTTACTAATGACAAGACTTGTAATTTGTGCTAAGTATGACAAATTAAAAGAACAAAATTGCAATTATAGCAAGCAGTAAGTTTGCAGAAAATGCAAAAAGAACTGCATAAAATATTTTCCATCGCAGTCGAGTGATCTCTTACAAACGTAGCTCTCTGCTTCACTAGAGATGATTTAACTTTTATTTACATTTACTAATGGCAAGGCTTATAATTTGTATTAAGTACGACAAATCAAAACAACAAAATTGCAATTATAGCAAACAGTAAGTTTGCAGAAAATGCAAAAAGAACTGCATAACTATTTTCCATCGCAGTCGAGTGATCTCGGACGAACGTAGGTCTCTGCTTCACTAGAGATGATTTAACTTTTATTTACATTTACTAATGACAAGACTTATAATTTGTACTAAGTACGACAAATTAAAAGAACAAAATTGCAGTTATAGCAAACAGTAAGTTTGCAGAAAATGCAAAAAGAACTGCATAAACTATTTTCCATCGCAGTCGAGTGATCTCGGACGAACGTAGGTCTCTGCTTCACTAGAGATGATTTAACTTTTATTTACATTTACTAATGGCAAGGCTTGTAATTTGTGCTAAGTATGACAAATTAAAAGAACAAAATTGCAATTATAGCAAGCAGTAAGTTTGCAGAAAACATAAAATATTTTCCATCAGTCTAATGATCCTGAACAAACTATAAGTCACGCTTTACCAGATTTACGCTGCAAAAAAGGGACAAATTCGCTAAAAAAGAACAGAATCAATCGTCATATATTCTTTACGTGTTCTCCAACAAAAACTGATATCACGTTCTGTACACCTCGATACCAATCAATTTACACTAATGCATTTTTTGCTGTAACCAGAAGCCGAGTTGAATTGCCTCATATTTCACACACAGTTCAACACACATAATAAAATACTAGATTTCATAATAAATTATTTGTCGTAGTTAATTAATTCGTAAAGCCAATCCATTTTTGTTGTTCATAGACCGGAACCATTTGTATGGAGATCCTACCTACATAAATTAATACTAAACTATCAAACCAGTTATATGACCCATTCACGCACTTTTTATATTTAATCGATAAAATTTTTTAAGTTTCTTGAAATCTCTAGTGGTTTTTGTTGAGACAAACTGAATTCCTGTACTAGTTCATGTTTTATTCATTACGTATTTATTTTCTTGTAGTTCTTTCTAATTTTAGTTTCTAATTACACGTGTATTATTTATCGATAGGTTATTGTTAAGATTAGAAAATTGTGCAAAAATGGACATAGTTATTAAAATAATCAATGCGACGTAAAACTTGGATAAAAAAAAAATGATATAAAGTTTGAAGTTGTCGTCAAAGGATTTTATAAATTTTGTTATTTTGTGTTGAAATAAGAAAAAATGATGTATGCAGATAGGTTTTTTAAAAACTTATTAAAATGTTATCGTAATACTATGAAATAAGAGAAACAAATTCAGGATACTATATCTATAATACAGAAACAGATCAGCAATATTTAAAATTTCTCTGTTTATGCGAGAAGCAACTAAATGATCACCATTTTTCACAATACAACACTAAAACTTGACAATTTTTTAAGCTTTAAGATTTTCTTGTTTACAAACCTGTATTCTATATTAACCTGTGTTCTATATAATTTCTCGAATTTAAAAATTTCTAATTACTTAATTTTTCAAGATTTAAAAATTTGATTTTCCATTTCAAGTTCTTAAAATTTAAAAATCTGCTAACTTCAGAAATTCTCAATTTTCAATTCTCAATTTGGCCAATTCTCAAATTTTATAATTCTGGGAGTTTTAAATATCAAAATTCTTCAATTTCTCCAGACTGAAATCTCCAAATCCCCAAATTGCATTTTGAGAAATTTTCTGAAATTTTCAATTCTCCAAATTTCCAAAATTACTGCAAATTTCAAAGTTTTCCAATTCGCAAGGTTCTAAATAGCTAAATTCCCAAATTTCCCCATTCAGAAATCCCAAGATCGTCAAATTATATTTTCAAAATTCTGAATTTTTCAATACCACAAATTTTTAAAATTTCAATCCCTGCAAATTTAAAAATTGTCCAATTCCAAAGTTTCTAAATAGAAAAATTCCCAAATTTTCCCATTCAAAAATTCCTAGATCCACAAATCACATTTTTAAAATTCTAAAATTTTCAATACCACAAATTTAAAAAATTTAAAAACCTGCAAATTTCAAAATTTTCCAATTCCAAGATTTCTAAATATTCAAATGACCAATTTTCGCCGTCTTGAGTCCCCAAATCTCCAAATCACTGGATCCACAAGGTTCAATTCCTCAAGTTTTTAAAATTCCAAAATCTGCAAATTACAAAATTCCCAGATCTCAAATTTAAAAACTCCAAGATTTCTAAATATTCAAATTACAAATTTTCCCCGTCTTGAATCCCCAAATCTCCAAATCACTAGATCCACAAAGTTCAATTCCTCAAATTTTTAAAATTCCAAAATCTGCAAATTACGAAATTCCCAGTTCTCAAATTTAAAAACTCCAAGATTTCTAAATATTCAAATTACCAATTTTCCCTGTCTTGAATCCCCAAATCTCCAAATCACTGGATCCACAAGGTTCAATTCCTCAAGTTTTTAAAATTCCAAAATCTGCAAATTACGAAATTCCCAGTTCTCAAATTTAAAAATTCCAAGATTTCTAAATATTCAAATTCCCTAAGTTTCCTTATTCAGAGATCTCCAAGTAACTATATCCACAAACCCATATCCCATAATTTCCTGTGATCCTAATTAAATCTAATTCGAAAATATAGTAATTTGCTAAAGTAACTCTGTAAAGTTGCGTTTGTTAAATATGTTTAACTATCTGATAGTTTTTATTCTTAACTGTAATCGCTATCATTCAACTATTCATTAATTAATTGAAGTGCATTCCATGAAAGTTTCACAGTCGATTTTGCCCACACTGTACCAGAAATAGGTATTCGTCTGTGAACCAGACCGATAAATCTGAAGTCATTTAAGAAACAATAAATTCAAAGTTATAGTATATAGAGAAAATTGGTCATGACACGATATTTCTCGACATCGCGTGTCGCTCAAGAATAATTACGCAGTTAGAACGTCGACTCGGGACACAACTAGAAAGCAGAACCTTGCCGTATTATTACGCGCGGAGAACGCAACAAGAAACCATCGTGCCTCCGGCATGCAAAGCTTCTCTCTCGCGAACTTCTCCTCTGGCTCGGGTTACACCTCGCCCCACCGACACTGTCGATCCCTATCGGTATCGTAAACTTTCTTTATCTAGACCATAAATACAGAAAGAAGTTCGCGGATGTCCGAAACAGCCCACGGCATCTCGTCAAAGCCGAGGCGTTCCTCGGCTCCGGTAATATCGCTGTACGTTCAACAGTTTGCAGACCTCGGAGCAACTTCTTACATAACGATTATCTATCACGCACGCCTAGACTTCCGATAGACAGGAATCTGTGTATACGTGGCGCGTATAATGCACCGGTATACGTATACAACCGTATATGGAGAAACAGATGTTCCCGATACACTGATCACCAGTTCCGTATCGCGGCTTTTTATCTATGTCGACCCAGAATGAAAGCTCAATTCAAATCCCTGGAACGCAATTTCATAGAACTATGTGGGTAGAAAAATGCTTTCTCCAGTATTTCTATTTTTGAACACTTTTTGAGGACGGCTGTAATCTTTGCAGACACATTGAACTGAAAGTGAGAAACTCGAGTGCTGGCGCCGTTCAATTAAGCGAATCTCACGATTCATCTTTTGCTACAAGTTGTAAGAGTTGTGGGTCATAGTTTTATTTTCTTACTCGCATTCTTTGTACTTTGAAGTGTCTTTTTCATAACACTTTCGTCCTAACGAAAGGAGGCCCAAACAGATCTAAAGATCTATCTAGTGATCTAGTTATTTAAATTAGACAAACTCATCATACAAACTAATCATCAAAAAGCACCAGTGAAATCAATCTAATAGTGTAAAAATTTTATAATGGTTTAGCAGCTGATTTGGTCATTAATCTGGTCTAAGGGCACCTTTGACTCCTTTAACCCCTTAACCTCCAACTGCTAGCTCATCGGGACGTACGTAAACTTCGTTTCAGCCCAAATTCTTGAACGAAAATTGTAGTTTAAGATTATAGCAATAATTAGGTAGCTATGATACAACTGCAGAACAAAATCATAGGGGGTTAACTGACTACACCCTTTCATATGAACAAGAATTACAAGAGACTATGGAAAGTCACAATTAGAATTGTTTATAAATTGATTAGAATTCAAACATCATAGATATCGTTCGGTTAATTAATTAATTTTTTAAGTAGTTTCTCCTTGAACCTACAATGATACGAGACATGACGCAACGCGAGAATTGCATTATGATTTATCTGATTCGTTCATTGTTCGCTTTCTTTTTTCTTCTCATGCTGTCGTTTATGGCCGTCTGAGTGCAAGTTGCATTAACTTCGCTAGCTTTCAGGCAATTAAATTGTTTTCGATGAGCGACAAAACGTCAGAGGTCAATTGTTGGATCGCGACAACTTCTTCCGACTTCTGTCGCACTGTTTGAAGGCTGGAAGGGAATTCGTGCGTGGGTACGTGTTTGTGATGTTCGTGTATGTGAGGTTTGCTTGATAGGGTAAATGTTTACGTAGACCATGTATGCTGTGATTTACTATTGTTTTTTGTCTGATTTTATCAGTTGACAGTAATTTTTGCATTAATAAAGTAGTAGGAAAGATGTGTTATGGTATATTTAGATAAGAAAAATTTATGTGGGTAAGGATTTGTAGTAGTTTTTATTTTGAAAAGGTCTACTTATACAATTTTGCCTTTTGTCCCACAAAGATATATTTAGTATTTAGCATTTAACATTTGGAACTCGAGATTATTGTCTTCTACTTTTAATTTATTTCTTCTTATTTTTAAGGTCACTTCAAGGTCAAAAGAAGTAATGTTCCATTTAAGTGGAACAACCTGTATATGTTATGTATACTGTAAAATTTAAATAATAACATTTTATTTATCAAATAAAATTATACATTCTTTGCTCCTTGTATTTCAAGGTAAAACAGAAAATTAAAACTCGATATTTGTACTTCAGAATTTTCAAATTCCGAATTCCACTATTCTTAAATCCTGAAATTTTCGAATTCTCAACATTTTTAGAAGTTTCCTCTTTCCGAATGTTTAAATTTATGACTTTTGAAAGTTTTAAATAACCATCTTCCCACTCTCCATGTTTCTAAATTTATAAAGTTTGAAATTCTCAAATTCTTATATTTCCACATTCTTCAAGCATTAAATGTTCAACTACCTTTCAGATTAAACAATTGTTAAACTCCGAAATTTTTAAATTTTCAAATTCCAAAATTCATATATTCATGAATTTTTAAATTTCAATTTAATTCAAAACAGTTTTAGAATTTTTATAATTACAATCAATTAAAATTAATGAAAATCAGGTACAATTAATTGATATTAAGTATGATTAATTAAAATCAACTAAAATTAATTAAAATTAGGTCGAATTAATTAAAATCAAATAGATTTAATTTGAAACTACTCTAATTAATTAAAATGATCTATAATTAATAAAAGTTGTATAACTTTAATTATATTCAACTAAAATTAATTAGAATCAACCAGAATTAATGAAAGTTATCCAAAATTAATTGTATTCAACTAAAATAAATTGCAACCAAATAAAATGAATTAAAATCGTTCAAACTGAATTCAATAATATGAAATTAACTTTATAATGATCTCCAGTTAAAAATTATAAATACTTTATTTTTATTATCTTTATAACTATTAAAATAATCAAAACATACTTTACACAATAACATTCCAATCGCAAATAAATAGAACAGCAAAGGTAACGTCATTAAAGACAAATTATTATCAAGTTTAAATTGTTTCTGATTTTGTACAGTAACTTTATTTGTACATAAATCTCAATTAAAAAGTCGTTATAGTTCAAAAATAGATTTCGACTTCGGTCTTAAATGAATGCAATCTTTTTATTGATATTGACCTATAACGTTAATAAATCCAAGGTTAAGTAGGGACGTTAACCTCTAAATTCTAGATGGGAACAAAATACATCCAGTACGCGCGCACTTGGCACAACTTCTCGAAACCAATTAATTTCTTTTCCACGCATAAATCAGCCTAACTTATTTTATCAATTTAATCAATTTTGCATATAAAATATTGAAACTTTCGTATTTACCAATCCCCCGTCGCCAAAATGTCGGATCACCGACCAGCAGGTAAAACAGAGTTGGTCCTCAGCCAGCGATATTTATACTGTTCTAATTTTCGCAGACCCTCTCGATCGAAGCTTCAAAAGTTTCCCCTGAAAATATCGAAAAAAAGTCCTCATCGAGCGATCGTTTCACGTTTACTATTCGTAAAGTGCATCTTGTCACTCTACGACAATTAAGTTACATTTTAGAAAAGACATAAACGTCAGTTTCATTTTTCGATCGATTAATCGGTGGATGCGATTTATCGGTATATGATCGATTTGGGCAAGAGAGTCATGGTGGTCATCCATCACGCTCCATTTCTTGACCAATTGCTTTCGATGATCGGCTATGGCCAGCTCGGCGCCAAAAATAATTGCCAGAGCTCTGCGATTGCAAGGCAGAAGGCGAAACGAGGGCGTTTCTTCCTCTTCGTCTTCGTGTGTACGTTTCTGCGTCGCTTTCCTGTGAAGCTTTTTATTTTGATCGTTCGGCTGGTTCGCGTTCGAGTGCACATGGATCGGTGCAACAATGAGCTCCGGGGAAAGGTAAGAACGACGAAACATTTTGTCGGGTTGGGCCTCCGAACAAATTTCCAATTAACTCCCACTGCAAATTTACAAATTTTGTATTTAGTAATTTTATTTTAGTTTTGTATTTATTATTTTATTTAGTTGAATTGTATTAGCAATAAAATATTATTTTTCAGAAATTTTAATTTTATTACTATACTATCTTTTCTACTATTTCTTAGAAATTATATTATTACATTATTAAAGTATTATTTCTTCGAGATTTATTTCTCAAAAATTGTATTTGTATCATATTATTTTTTAGAAATTTCAGTTTATATTATTATACTATTTTTTGTACTATTTCTTAAATATTATACTATTGCATTGTTATATTATTATATTATTTCTTCGAAATTTAAATTTACACTATTTCCTAAAGATTTTAATCTGTACGTTATTTTTTAGAAATTAACAATATTATTTTATAGTATTTGAAATATTTCATCTGTCCATATTTTGCAAATATTTTGTTTTATGAGCGTTTTTAGATTTTATTATTTTCTATTATTATTGATAACATTAACTAACATTATTGATTATAATATCAAATAGTAAATGTATAATATTAAATAGTCAATGAAATATTAAATATTAAACATATTAGTTAATTTTCAAAAATATGTATTTTACCTTCACATAATAGGGAAGTAATTTCATATTTTAATTTTTGTATGATGAGGACGTGTAGATGGAGCTAGAATCATAGTCTTTTGCGCGTTCAAATGTCATTACGTAGGTCGAGATGATCATCCGTATTTCCTGTGCTTGCTCTTTCTATTAACATTGTGGCTGTGAGCCAACCTTGTGATCCACGCTCAAATTTCTCCGCGATGTCATTAACGCAAGTTCATTTTTACTATCTTGTTTACAAACAAGTCTCATTTAGTACCAACAAACGGTGATTGTAATTAAGTGTCCTTAGATTGGATGGATAATTATCAATAAAAAAAAGGATTTCATTACTAGATGTAGGTCTAGATTTTTCTAGAAATTTCTAGATCTAGATCTTACTAAATCTTTCTAGATCTTTCTACTTATTTATAGATTGAGATCTTTTTAGAGTTTAATTTTTAGATCATGATCTTTCTAGGTTTTAATTTCTAGATCTTTCAAATTTAAATTTTCTAATTTCTAGACATACATCTAAGACGTTCAAGCAGTAATTAAATATCATCTATGCTTATTATTCGAAAAAATTAAATTTACCCATTTTTAACACTAAAACTACCAAAACGGTCAAATGACCGCTCCACAAGTTTCTTATTATAAGATACACATCTTGTTAAAGTACATTTCTTGAAATCAACATTGATTTTCATTAAGATGAAGAATGAATGTGTATACTAATTTATGCTTCGTCGTTTATTCATTTATTTTTTAACTTCATTTTTAATTTCAAATTATGCACACATTATATGCTGATAGGTTTAGTGTTAAATGACTAAAAGATGAGTTCTCATTTTTGGGACACCCTGCATTTACAAATCTTGATAACTTATTAAATATACAATTCTAAAGTACATGGAGTCATATATTTTTTATTGCATCAGCTGATACTGCTTCATATTCCTTACAAAAAAGTATTAATCTATTTATGTGAAAAAATCATTAGTTTATTTATTACTCATAAGTAATAATAATGACGCAAATCTAAATCGCAAAATGTAGTCAACCGCCCTGTATATAACATATTTACATAACATTCAAAGTAATAATATTATTTAAAATAATAAGAAGAAATCGCCTTTCATTTATATAATTATAAATGGTAATAATAACAACGGTAATTCCAACCAATTTATGAGGCTATTTAAAATTCACTACGTTTATGTATACAATTTTACAAAGGAATAAATGTTATACGTAAACTCTAAAATTTCAGTTTATTTTCCATTAACAATTTTAAGCGCTCTGAAAGTTTGTTTAAAATCAGCTTCAAACTCTGTGAGAAAACTCCCAAGCAAAAGTTCAATCCATTCACAAATAACAATTTAAACCATTTCAATGTCCAATAACAATGTGATGTTTACAAGTCCAAGTTGCTTTCACCTGAGCATCCAAATATCCAGCCCATTTAATCCCTCTAAAAACTTTTTACTCGTCGCAGCATCATTAACCTTAAAAAAAGTGTGTGCATAAAGTTGACGTTTGAATGGCACGTGGTAATGATGATTTGAAAGCGAGGGCGATTCGTTCCCAGAATTTTTCGATCGATCCGTTCCGAATAAGTGATTTACCGGTGCCGTGAATGGCGCGGAGGATCTATAAATCTGGCTTATGGAATTTAAGAGCATATAAATAGAATGGTGAGCGTTATTTTCATTCAAGGATGCTGCGACGTAGGATTATACGTCACGGTGTGTGACCGTCCATCCACGTAATTTGAAGCTATTACAACAACAACATTGTAATGGTGGTTGGAACTTTAACCGTAGGGGATAATAATATGATTGTGCACCTAATACACGACGTGCAGTAACTTCGAGCCTTTGGAGTTTACAGTCTATAGGCAATGAAGAAGAAGGTGATGTTCGATAGAATTACGGTCGCTTTTCCTCGCACGTTCGCGCGGTTGATCCGATGATAAATGAAATCGCTGATGATTTTTTCTGTTCACGACATTACCGGTAAACAGGACAACCATTCGATTAGATTTATGCGGCACGTTGCATCTCGCAGCTGTTTCTTCGTGGTTATTTTTTCTGGCAGATTAAATTAAGTTCAATTGAGTTTTCTCATCTTTCTTTTAGCGAGTCTGAACGCCAGTGTAATGGCGGGGTAATGACGCGTTTTGTGAGGAATAATTGTTTAAACTCGGGACTATAATACGTTTAAGATAATTATCATATTTTACTGATTAGTTGTAAATATTATTCATCTTTTTTGGAATATTAATTAAGATATTGCATGAAATAGGGGGTTTGCAGAATGGTGGTACAACCACGAGGGTGAATCTTCTTGATAAAATAAATAAAAAATTTACAAATGTTGACAATTTATTTTGGAAGAAAATGTTTCAACTAGTGATTACGTTTAAAACAATTATTAGGTCTCACTTATACATAAATATATTTCTCATTTTTTACGAATATTTAGTATGTAGTGTGATCATACAGGATGTTTGCAAAATTGTGGTATAAAAAGAGGGTGAATGTTTATTAAAAAATAAAAAAAATACATGTAATAAGATTTTATTTTTAAGAAAATCGAATTTGAACATATTTCTATTATTTGCACGAAAAATTTGATTATGACCAAAGAGTGGCCAAAGAGATGCAATCAAACAGCTGTTAAAATGCTAATTTTTCTTGCAACAAACATTTTCTAAAAATAAGAACTTTTTTCAGCTTCCTTAAAAATAAAATCTTATTCTTTTGCAAATAATTTTTACATTTTCAATTTTTAAACACCCTGCATAATTATTATTCATTTCTATTCTCCCAAAACGTATGGATTAATGTCATGTTGCAATTCTTTTTTTGTTCGATTCTTAAACTACCCATGTTCTACTTTTACTTCTAATCAATACGGGACATTCAACATTGATCTGCAATTAAATGCAAATCATATGCAAAATCATGAAATTCTATCCTTGATGAATCTTACATACTAAAAATTTTCTATGATCAAGAATTGTTTCATATTATGAAGTTAAACAAAATAATTTCTGGATTTAATAATTTTGTAAAATGCTAAAAATCAATAGTGCTTATATTTTTTAAAGAAAAAGTATGTTAAAAGAAACGCAGAGTTTGAAAACGTCACCTAAACTCTATACATATATTTATATTTAACACTTTAATAATTATTTTAAATAATAAGGGTATATAGTCCATTTAATATGCCACAACCTAAAAAATGGTAAGATTATTTTTAAACAATCTTAAGCAACAACTGTGCAAAACACATTAACAAACAGCTTATTGATTTCAATTATATTTATCTTGTGCTTCAAATTGACATACCATAAATATTTTTATATTCATTTTTGGTTGCTGTCGTCAGCAACAACCAGAATTAATCAGACTTCACTTTAAAAAGCAGACACTATTTTCCCTATTTGGCAATCGGCCATTTTATGTCAAAAATATTATCGAAGGGATTGTATCGTCATTATACTTTGAGCTTCAATGTACTATAAGGTACACGTCCAAGGTACATGTACTCAATGTACTATGTATTTTACAGTATTTCTATGTCATCAAATCTATTTTCGAAGTCGGTCAATAACCCTATAGAAAGTCGAGTTTTGTTAAATTTAAACGAAATTATTTTCCGATTTGCAGGCAAGCACCGAGAGTCGGGTGTCGGAAGAGCAGGGTAGCAGCACGACCTCGCCCTCGGAGGGCAGGCACGCCGACGGGACATCCGGCTCGTCCGTCCTCGTGATGGGCAGCACGGACTCGGCGGGCAGCGCCCACAGTGGCGGCCCTTCCTGTGGCCTGGTCAGCTCCCTTTTCCCGAGCAGTTGTCGCGGACGAGCAGAGGCATTTGCCAGGCGTCTCCATCGGCGATTGACGTCCCTCGGCGGCGAGGATGCTTCCCAGCGGAACGAAGACTCTACAAAACCAAAGGAGACATCCTGGTTACGTTCATCCTCGAACGCGAAGACGATGGTTAACAACACTTCGTCCAATCACGTTTTGCAACATCAGCCGCGTCACAATCCGAACACGGACCTGTCTTACGACTTCGATTTGGACTTCGAGGACGGTCTTAGCTCGCCAGCCGAGGAAGCCACGGCGGCGGAAGTGGCAGACGTGTTCGTGAATCCTGAAGTACTGAAAAATCATCATGACCTGCATCGAAGTTCACCGAACGGTTCGAAAGCCATGTTTTCCAGCTTGGATTCAGAGTCTGGTTACGTGTACGCGTCACCTCTAATGGAAAGGTCTCCGGACAGTGACTCGTCAGATATTTTCTTCGATCCGGAGTCATCGGACGTGGAGAAACCGAAGAACGAGGTGTTCTTCGACCCCATAACCACTTCCGACAGCGAAATAACTACCTCGAATCTTTCCAACGGCTGCGAGCCGACGAAGGTGAAGAACATGTACCGCAGGGCGCTGGAAACGAACGCGGAACGTTTCGAGGACACGTCGGAATCGAGTTCTTCGATGCTAAGAAACAGTTTCAGTAACGAGGAATTTCAGAGTAACGATCTGATGTGTAATTCGAAAGACTCGAACGAGAGGAGCTCCTTGGAAACCACCTCGCTCAGCCACGAATCACTGTGGAGCACTTTCGACGAAAGCACCATGTCCTTGCAGGACGAAAGTCCCTCCAGAATTAGCTCTAGCTTAAACGCCCTTCCGAATCGACTTCCCAAGTCACATTCCGATTCTGAGATACCTCTCCACGGACCTAGGCTAGTGATTTCACTCGAGTTGGATAGGAATGGTGAGAAAAACGAGCAGACGGTCGATGAGGTTGACTTCGTTAACGGGATCTCAGAGAATGGGAAGCTGGAGAATATCAAGAACGTAAGAAATCTGGAAGTAAAAGAAGACTCTCCTGAATCCTCCGATAACTCGAACGAGGAAGATCTTCCGTACGACGAAGAGATACCGAAAATGACGGTGCCACAATCGAACGATGTCCATAGTTTGAAAGTGGAAGAAGTTGTTACCAGCGAGCCGGAGGGTGGTTCAACATATAGCAGTATGATCAGTATTCCTGGTGCTCTCACTTTGGAGTGTCCTACAGGAGAAAGAATAACGGAAGCAACGATGAAGAACGAGGTACTATTACAAATCGAGAACGGGTCCGTGCTGAACAGCAACGACGAGGACAAAATGTGTCTGTTACTAAAGAAGCTGGCTACCGATTCAACTGTCAAAGATGACACTCAGGAGCCTACTCAAGAACCTCAGGAGGACAGTATCGAAGAAGAGGAGGAAGTACACGTTAGGCCACAAAAGATTAGACGATCCTCGTCCTTGAAAACAGGGAAGACGCCACCAGGAACGCCTGGAAGGAAAAAGATCGTCAGATTCGCGGACGTCCTCGGTTTAGACCTTGCCGACGTGCGAACGTTCCTCGACGAGATTCCGAAGATCCCCAACTCAGCCTACAGTGATCTAATCTACGACGACATCTTCCAGAAGGATAGCAGTCCGGTAAACAGCATCCCAAACATGTGGGGAGATAGGTACATAGAAAGCAGACGAGGGTCCGGCTGCGCGATACCTTCTCGTAAACTGGACAGAACGTTGGTGCCTTTGTTCCAACAACCTGGTGGTTTGCCTAATTTCTTGGATCTCGTACGCGAACGCAGAGTCTGTCTGGAGAACGTGCTCGTTCAAGATCCTATCTCGCTGTGCATCCAGGGCACGGTGCGCGTGATAAATTTGGACTTCCACAAATCGGTGCACATCAGATACACGTTGAACTCTTGGAAAAACTTTAGCGATCTGCAAGCAACTTACGTACCGAACTCGTGCGACGGTTTCAGCGACAAATTCTCGTTTGTTCTGTATTGTCACACGCTGTCAGTTGGACAGAGACTGGAGTTTGCGGTTCGATTTCAATGCAAAGGTGAACAGTACTGGGATAACAATGCCGGGGCCAATTACTGCTTCCAATGTTTGCCAGCGTCCTCTGCTATCGGTTACATACCGATCACGGCACAGGCGAATCAACAGCATGACTGGTCGCCGATGTTCTACTGATGGACGTGCTGGTCGTTGATGTTTGCGCGGGTTGCTATGCGGAGACAGTGATGTTTCACGGAGGCAAGGAGTCTAAAGTGGATCCGAATAAGGCTAACAAGCGACAGACAGAAAGAGAGAGAGAGAGGAAGTCTACGGATGAATAAACGTTCCTAAAGTGTACCTACTGTACATAACTGTTCTAAGGAGCTGTTGAAGGAACGAGAGGTCGGATCGAAAAGCAGGGATCGCACTGGCGTCAATTATTCTTTCCTGCCATCTCTCGACGAGCCTTTAAGTGGACTGGAAGAACTTGACGCACCTGTTAGACTGATATTTTTTACACGTTAGTTGTTCCTTGTTTACGCTGAAATATACAGGGTGTCCTAAAAATTATTCTGGGTTCTCCATGACAAAGCGAAATGGAAAGTCTTGTATCAGTTTGCGGTCTCTAAACTCCAAATTTTTGATAGATGTCTTTCCACTCACAGACACTGTCATTCTTAACTCTTTTAATAAACATAAATGTACGTTTCTGATCGTTGATTGCTTGCGTATGTGTACATCTACATATATACATTTGTTAGCGTAGGTACACGTGTCTGGTCGTCTAACATTTCAGAAGTTAAAAGATCACAAACTTATAAAAGATTTTTCAGTTCGCTTTTTTTGGGTTATGGACGTCGGTTTTGGAACATTCTGTATGTCATAAATAAACGTCTCGAGTGAGCTGCACACAGCTGGCTGAAGAACAAAAGACAAACCCAGGCGCTTAACCTGATCTTCGAGAGGAAAATGGAGTACGGCTTCTGGTATTTAAAGCGTCTTTGGACTGATTGAGGAGAATCATTCGGAGAAGAGCATGGAGAGTATTTTCACGTTCCTAGAAAGTACCTAATTATACAGACTTCACAACTGAGCCTAATACGTCTGTAAGACTTATTAATGGTACAAGAAATCTTGAGATGGTCGACAGCGAACGACTCTGTCATTCTGACAGTGTTACGATTATGAAATATATAGGAGAAATTGTTCGATGGAATGAAACGTCTTAAGAAAGTTATGATACTGCTTTTCGACAGTGCACAATTGAAGGCTCCGTTTATTTCTTTGTTTTGTTAATTTTAACGATATCTTACTTCTAATTTTAACAATATCTTGTACAAATACTCCTGAAGTAACTCAATAAGGTTGAAACGACTAGTAAAGTTGAAACGATATCTTTGTTCATCGAAAACATATCCGTTCAGCAAACTCTGCAACGACCAATCTAATCTTCGTCAAAGTTTTATCTCTTTTTTTATAGCATGTTTTCATCCTAGTAGAAAATAGACTTGGTTTCAAAGTTTCTTCTTCGATCAAACTGTTCGATTTGTGCCAATTTGATCCAGTGCCATTACACGAATTCACAAAATCGCTTCGAAACACACATATATGCGTACAGTTTTTTTTTTTTTTAATTGTGATAATTTATAAATGTGAGATATCGTACTGCCTTTTGGCGTGTTTTATTTTCTTATTGTGTTATTTGTAAAATTTTAATTTCTTACCGAAGATTTGCTACAAATCACGGGAATAAGGCCTGATTACTCGCAAACGTCGTTACTGCATCGTGTAACGATGATTGCGACCGGTTATTCTGTCCGCCTATACAAATATACTCGATGTACAAAAATGGGGCGCCAAAAATGCGACGAAAGAGTAATATAATCAGACATGTACATAGAATTTACGTTTTATTTTTATTTGAATGTTGACTAGCTTTATAAGATAATTCGATTGAAAGATTTATTTTTCGTTGAAATCGTGTGCGCCCAAAAACACGAGCGTACATTTTAATTAGGAGAATCATGTTTCGTTCATTTTTGCGAAGCCCCATCAACGACCAGAATGAATAACGAACTAAAGTGTGCGAGAAAGAATAATATATCATCGTCGACGTAACTCGATGTAGACATTTTTACTGTCTCGAGTTCCGCGTGTATAGACTGATTGCGAGTCAAAATGAAAAAACAGCTTCGTGCGAGATCACCTTCTATAGAAACTGCAATTATCGAATTAATCGAGTTGCTACGTGACGTTTGTAACCCTTAGCTGTTAGTTTTAGGTGTCTAAAGTCGAACGTCAGACCACGTTAACGACGAACCAATAGCGACGTTTTGCACTCGAATCGAGAATCGTAAAATTGCGGCGTAGTGCTCGAAATCACAAGATACGATAATACTTCATCGCACCATTATTTTGATAACGTTAAGCGTTTGTTTTTTAACCCTGATTACCACCAGCCTCGAGTGGCCCGGTGGTATTGGCGCTGATTATTGCAATATAACGTTATAATACAGAAACGAACGACGATATTAAAGATTATTAATATATTGTTAAAGCGACGTTTATAGATATATCCAGATATTTTGTAACAGTTTTGCGGTACAGAGATGTGTATATGGATACGTAAATTGTATATACGCGGCGTCGGTATTGGTGAGTGTGTTCAGACCAGTCATTTTTGTCCATTTTGTCTTTATTGTACAATTTTTATTCTTATATTTTACAACGATGTAACCATATTTTTATTTTATTATACAACTCTTTTCTAATTTTATAAGTATGGCGTTTTAGCCGTTCTGTTATATTGTACTATTTTAATATTTTATTCGAGGGTGAACTTATACGTGAGTGCTTGAAATGTAACTTTTTAAAGGGTTTTAATGTATTTTTTCATTATTTTAATCTCTTTGGACACAACCACCAGTAGCGAGGCCACCGATATTTACATACATATTTACTCAGTACACAATGAAAGCCTTTTCTAGTTATTCTATGTACATATACGTATCGAAATGAAGTCGACTTCTATTCTGGTTAACGAGAGAATATTCTTTCACACGTTAAGAGCAATTATTAAGGTTTATAAAGAACAGTTATATCACTGACAACACAAATTCTAATATTTTAATTGTTACGAAAGCTCGAGCCTGATGGAGATGTTTCGGTAATTCTTTTCAAAAAATTATTTTCGTAGGAATATTTTTTATCATGAAAAATATTAGTGGTGTAAATAACGAATCAATCTGATTTTTTAATTAATGCAGCTGATTATTTGTAGAAAATAATGTGCATATAAAAAATTATAGCAACATAGTGTTGCTTCTTGAAATTAAAAAATTGCAAAATTAGAAAGTGTAAATTGTAATTGAAAAATGAGCTAAAATTACAAAGTGCAAATTTTGTTGAAATTATAAAATTAGGAATATCAAGGAATAAAACAAGTTTTATTCACGAATAAATTTGTAATTCTCTTATAACATATAATATTTAGGTCAACAAAAGTTAGCAACGTATTAACAATTGAAAGAGTTGCATATATTACTTAAAAAAGCAAATATGTACACGTGAAAAAATGCTTAAACTAAATATTGAAAAATATGTAAATTGAAAGCAATAATAAAACAGAAAGTGAATTTTCTGTCACTGAAAATAAGCAAAAATATAGAAAATATACAAAAGTTAATTTTATTTTTACTCTGAGAAACAAATAATTTTCTTTATTTTAGACAAACAAATTTTTCAGTAGAATTTCCGAAACAATCTCTGTACGAACAATTTCTACAAACTAATAACTTCTGAAACAGAAGTAACGATTGTTAACCCCTAATCCCTGTATTACACCATTTATGCAGCACAAAGTATCATCGCGAAAGAAATATTCTGTTAAATGAATTGTAAATTCTATATTACAAATTTTATATCGTTTGCAGAAATTCTGTTTCAGAGTTATTTTCGGACAAATTCATATAACAGTTACTACTATGGATAATATCAAATTATTGCAAAAGATGATTGAATTGTGCAGAAAACTCTCTAAATAGGGTCACGAAAATAGCGCCATTTTTCAATCCACTGAAATTTAATTTGTGAAGAGTTGTACCTTGTAAAGTTAATATGTGGAGAATGGTACTTGAAGTTAATTTGTAAAAAATGGTACTTTGTAAGTTAATTTGTAAAAGTTGTTACTTTGTAAAGTTAATGTGTGAAGATTGGTATTTTATAAAATTAATATGTGAACAATGGTACTCTGTGTTTAGTTGATTTATATAAAATGGTACTTTATAAAATTAATTTGTGAACATTGGTATTTTACAAAATTAAATTATGAATAATGGTACTGTGTACAGTTAATTTGTAGAAAATGGTATTATATAAAATTAATTTGTGAACATTGGTATTTTACAAAATTAAATTATGAATAATGGTACTTTGTACAATTAATTTGTAGAAAATGGTATTATATAAAATTAATTTGTGAACAATGATATTTTCTAAAATTAGTTTGTGGACAGTGGTATTTTATAAAATTAATTAATGAATAATAATACTTTGTAAAATTGATTTTTAAAGTATATTTTACCTAAAAAATACTAATTGCACAAATAATAAATTTCGATACAGCTCATATATTGTACATTACCATATTTATCTACTCTTCACATTTTTTACATTTTATCAAAAGAATATTTACTTTTCAAGTTACTAAAATTTTTTAATTTTAAAATTATTATTAGTAAAATTAGTAAGAAGAGGTCTCTATTCACATGTGTGTCATTTATAAATATTTGTTACAATAACATGTGTGTTATTTATAAGTATTTGTTTTATGTAGTCAGAATAAGTGTCCCATAAAAATACGTCAAATTTTACAATTTAACAAAACAATATTATCTAAAATTATTCAATTTGTGTTTCATTAAAAATATACCATTATTTACAAATTGATTTCGGCAAAAAATGGTGGCAATGTTTCGTGGCTCTAATTAGAGGATGTCTGTTGGCGAACTATTTTTGTTAATCTGCGTGTTATTGTCACCTCGTGAGTAAGATTCTCTTTGTCGATGTTTAAACTTAAAATGTATCGTCTCGTGCTGCGAAATCGGTTTTAATGGTAGCTACGACATTCGAGAGACTCTTACGTCATCGAGGAACCAAAACACGCGCGAAAAAACACGTGGGTCCTCGAACGTAGAAACATTTTGACACCGTGCCATTTTTCTAAGCTTGATTCGTTATTGAGCGTCGGTGGGATTTTTGAAATTTTTATTTTTATACCAATCAGACGGTTCTTTTTTTAAACGTCGACGAGACAGCTCGATTGGACAGCAGTGTATTTGTAGATACTGTGAAACTTTTAAAAGAAATACACCTATCTCCATTTATGCTGAAAGTTTCACAGAAAAATCATGTTATATTAATTGATATCGTGTTAATCGGAAGTCTGTAACTAAAGTATATATCTAGTTAAATATTCGTCTTAAAATATATTTAATTTAATTAATGTATATAGAATATTAGTCTTGTTCTAATGAGAAAAATATCCAAAATTTATTTGCTATATCATAACAAAAAAAAATAATAATTTTATTCTTGCATTGGTATTCGTTCATCAGTTATTTTAACACTAGATTTATGAGCGTTTGCAGTTGCTTTTAAGTTAAAAATAAAGTACAGCGATAATATATAAAGAATGAAAGATAAATTAATTTACACAATATACAATATAAATTATTCTTTAACATAATAAAAGTAAGCATCCATTTCAACAAAAAGCGTCTTAATAATATCTGTAATTGGTAACAAAGAATCTTAGATGCGCCATTTTGAGGCGTTCCGTAAACCTACTGTTAAATTCATTTTAAATTCACTTTAAAAACGATGTAAAAATTAAATGATGTAAATCGAGAATAGGTGTATTTGAATTTGGAAAAAATATTTTTAGAAATATTTTAACTCAAAATTGTAAACGAGTGTTACCTAATTTAAACGTTTTATGTAATTTTTAAATTATCCATTATATTAAAAGTCGTTGTACCTTGGAATCGCTATCTGAATTTCAGTTAAAAATAACAATGCAATAATGGTAATGAACAAATGAATGAATTATGCTAATGTAACACTGATTTAATAGATAGATTTTATTATGAGGATGTAAATTAAATATATTTTTGCACGAACTTAATTCATTATTTAAACTTGATTCTCTAAATAATAGTTAGTAGTTTTTAGTTACATTTAGGTTAGTTTTAAGTTATATATACATTGTAGATGTTCATAGGAAAAACGGAAAGAGGACAAGAATGAAAATATAAGGAATTTTGAATTAGGAATTTTAGGAAACTTTCAAATCTTACTATTTGAAAATTTAGTGATATGTGAATTTAGAAATATCGAATTTTTGGTTCTGCAAAATTTAAGAATTGTCCAAATTGAAAGTTTGGAAATTTAACAATTTAAGAATTTGTGAATTTGAAAGCTTGAGCATTTGGAAAATTGAAAATTTAAGAATTGTCCAAATTAAAAGCTTGAACATTTGGAAATTTGAAAATGTAAGAATTTTCCAAATTGGAAGCTTGAAAATTTAGAAATTTTTAATTTTGAGAATTTTCCAAGTTGAAAACTTGAGAATTTGGAAATTTTTAATTTTGAGAATTTCCTCAATTGGAAGCTTGAGAATCTGCAAAATTTGGAAATTTAGAAATTTTCCAAATTGGAAGCTTGAACATTTGGAAATTTTAAATTTAAGAATTTTCCAAATTGGAAGCTTGAAAATTTGGAAATTTGAAAATGTAAGAATTTTCCAAATTGGAAGCTTGAAAATTTAGAAATTTTTAATTTTGAGAATTTTCCAAGTTGAAAACTTGAGAATTTGGAACTTTTTAATTTTGAGAATTTCCTAAATTGGAAGCTTGAGAATCTGCAAAATTTGGAAATTTATAAATTTTCCAAATTGGAAGCTTGAGCATTTGGAAAATTGAAATTTTAAGAATTGTCCAAATTAAAAGCTTGAACATTTGGAAATTTGAAAATGTAAGAATTTTCCAAATTGGAAGCTTGAAAATTTGGAAATATTAAATTTTGAGAATTTTTGAGTTAAAAACTTGAGAATTTGGAAATTTAAAAATGTCTGAATTTACGAATGTAAAAGCTTCAAAATTAGAGAATTTGAAAGTTTAAAAATTTAGAAACCTGCAAATTCTATTTAATTCTATTTATAAAAACTATAATTTGCTCGTTCAGTTTAACCTCACCTTCGACATCCTAAAAGTGTAAACCTAGTTATAATAGAATCTCCGTATCTTTGAGTGATAGATTTCAAAAACTAATTTATCATTTAACATTTTACGATATTTACAACACTATTTTACAACTGTATATTATTTACCCCTTTTTCATTCCGTTTTTTCTCATAATTTTATCAAGTAATGTGATTGTTTTGACCTATCACAAAGCTTCAATATGTATACTATATAATATTTATTCTACCAATCTGTTTTTTAGTCATACACACTTCAATATGTTTCTTTTAACAGTCGCCAACTTTCATATACCATATTCTGTTATATAATGGATGATTTAAGAGTTACTTAAAATAATTAAGTGATTAATTCAAACAAACTGATTATTCTAAAAATTCATATCATAAATTGGCAAATAATTCAATATTGCGAATTCGTAGTTTCTTTTATTCCTCTGCATTAATTCAAATTTAAATTTGTGGTTTTCATAACTTTTGTCAACACTTTCACTGAGTTACATCGAATGGATCATTTCAAAAGTAAATTTAAATTTACAGAATTAATGAAGTATGAATAACAAACTGTAAATGAGTTCACATGTACATCTAAAAGTGTCGTTATTTTTATTTGTCAAAATTTTTTTAATTATTGATACAGTGCTCCAAAATACGCGACGAGCAAATGTCTCAAATGTTATAATCCTGGTAAAGTTAACACTAAACCTACCAACGTAACACTTATTTCGAAATTAAATACAAAATCAAAAAATAAATAGATTATTGTACAAATTCATTCTTCGTGAAAATTAACATGAATTTGAAGAAAACTACCTTAGCAAATTTCGTATCTTAAAATAAGAAATTTGTAATAAATAATTTAGTAGGCTCAGTGTTAACTAAGCTTGTAATAAAATTATTACCGCTCTTTTCTTTGAAAAGAAAGTGTTTCTACGTTCGTGGAAAGGAAAATTATAACTCGAGGAATTAGAGTCAGACAACATAAACTCCAAAAACATAATGTTACAGAAGAAAGAACTATATGTAATTATCTCTGTGACTGTCAACAAATTTTCCAAAATCAAAACGTTATCAAAAATATTTAAATTATTTATTTTTTCATAACATTTTTGTAGTCGAAACTTACGACTTTTGTGATCGTAAGTCTTTAATAAAAACAGTGAATTTTTGAAGTTAACGTTCTCTGACTCTAAATCCTCATAAAACAGCATAGTTTTATATGTCATGTACACGTAAGCATACGTTGCACCTCTAGTCCATAGAGCCGTGAGCTTTCGTCCAATTACCGAGCCTTTTGCAGTTTTTAAAGAAAAATTTCATGAACAAAGTGAAATCGATGTTGTTGAAGTGTTAAAAAGCGCGAAAGACTGCAAGTTTGTGTATATGCGTGTGTGTGGATATGTGTACGTTTGGAAAAGAAAAATTGAGAGAGGACGAATGAAAGGGCGTTGAAATATCGATAAATCTCTTCGCCCAATTTGTAACAGTTATTTTTATTTTATAATCTTTGTTCCTTTCCTTTTCTGTCGGGAGAGAAGGAACGCATTCGCTTGTTTTTCTTTTTTTTTGTTTTCGTTTAATTTCGGCTGTGAAACGAATTAATAACAATTAGCAATGGACAGCCTTCGAATTAGAAATTATCTCTGCAAATTAATATCGTTGTTTGCTGTTGTCTGTTTATTTCTTTGATGTTCTTCACGCTAGAACAACCAGTGACGAATGACTTTTCTTCTTACTTTCATTTGTCATTGCCTTTCTTTTCGGTTCTCTTCAGATTTAATAACTGAAGCTTTCATTAAACTGTTTAAAACGTTGATATGCGATGAGACAAAAATACTTTTGTGTAAAATGAAAGATTTTAATAATTTAGAATACACATATAGGGTAAACTACCATGATTGACAACATAACCTAAAATTCGGTGTCAAAGAATCGATTTAATAAATAACGACTTTGTGTTTTTTATTGAAAAATTGATTTATGAAATATATGATTTGTAAAAATTCATTCATAGATATAACAAGATGTAAGATAGTTATATAGCATAGAATGTTTAAAGATCTTACAGAAATAAAATCTTATAAAATTTATCATTTAAGGATCTTATCAAATTTACAATTTAAAGATCTGAAATAATTTGAAGATTTTAAAATACATTAAAATTTTGAAAAATTACAAAATACAGTAAAATAGTTAATACACTTCATAAGTTGCACCATTAGTTAGTATATAATTTTGTATTAATTTGATAGAGTATGCAATTTCTCACAAACATCAAAATGCAACCTAGTTACTTTTTATTCAATGTTAAATAAATACATATGTATTTCAAAAGAAAGTATTCAACGTACAGTTCTTATCAATTTTTTCTAAAATTGAGTGTGCCAAAATTTGTACAGTAATTATTATTGTTTGCCCTATTGTAACAAGATAAAACATAACAAGATTTATTAATCCACAAAAGTTCCTTAAAATCTATGAGATACAAAATGATTCCTTCATAAACTTTGTCAAGTTTAAATATATCTAAATATATTTTATACAGAACTGAAATTAGACCAAAAAATGAATTGTCATATATATTTTTTAATTTTTAACGCTTCGAAGAAATCGCATGAATTATTTTCGAATTATACGTAAAGAAAGGAATGGTTGTTCTAGTGTAAATCCTACTCGTAGAAATCTTGAGAGTCAACTCTGATGACCGAATACACACAATACTATTTTTGAAGATTTTTAGAGTCTCTAGCAAAAAATTGATAAGCATCAGCGATCTTTGTTGATCTTATGGTCAGGAAAGACAAGGGCAGTAGGTTTCCAAAAATGTATACAAAGTGCGACTTCGTTTTGCGACTTTCACAAAACGACTTTGAAACCAGGATTTTGACATAATTTCTTTTTCAAAATATTCTTTGTATAATCTTGAACGCGATGTAGAGTGCTTTTTTAAAAAAATGAAACATGGCAAAAATTCTTCTACATAAAAACTTGTATGTTTCCTTCTCGTGTTTTCAGAGTAAAATTACAAAATTGGACACAATAAATATAGTCTGAAGAATATCTCTGAAGAGTATGACAAAATACTGTTTTTTTCAATATTAATATTGCTTTACATTAAATTAATATTGCTCCAAATTATTGGTGATTTAGAAATTTTGGAAGTTTGAGGACTGGAAGTTTTGAAAATTTGCTAAGTTATAAATTAAAAAATTTAGGGAATTTTTGTTTAGGGAAATTGAACGTTTAGGAATTTGGAAATTTGGAAAGGTAAAAATTGGCAAATTTAGAGTTTTGAATTTCTAAATTTGGAAGATCGGCAGTTTAGAAATTTGGAAGATCGGTAAATTGGAAATTTGGAAGATCGGTAATTTGGAAATTTAAAAGATCGGAAATTTGGAAAACGTAATTTGGAAATTTGGAAATTTGGAAGACGTAATTTGGAAATTTGGAGGATCGGTAATTTGGAAATTTCAAGGATAGGTAATTTGGAAATTTAGAAAATCGGTAATTTGGAAATTTGAAAATTTGAAAAATCGGTAAATTGGAAATTTGGAAGACGTAATTTGGAAATTTGGAGGATCGGTAATTTGGAAATGTCAAGGATAGGTAATTTGGAAATTTAGAAAATCGGTAATTTGGAAATTTGAAAATTTGAAAGATCGGTAAATTGGAAATTTGGAAATTTGGGGATCGGTAATTTGGAAATTTCAAGGATAGGTAATTTGGAAATTTAGAAAATCGGTAATTTGGAAATTTAGAAAATCGGTAATTTGGAAATTTGAAAATTTGAAAGATCGGTAAATTGGAAATTTGGAGGATCGGTAATTTGGAAATGTCAAGGATAGGTAATTTGGAAATTTAGAAAATCGGTAATTTGGAAATTTGAAAATTTAAAAGATCGGTAAATTGGAAATTTGGAGGATCGGTAATTTGGAAATGTCAAGGATAGGTAATTTGGAAATTTAGAAAATCGGTAATTTGGAAATTTGAAAATTTGAAAGATCGGTAAATTGGAAATTTGGAAATTTGGGGATCGGTAATTTGGAAATTTCAAGGATAGGTAATTTGGAAATTTAGAAAATCGGTAATTTGGAAATTTGAAAATTTGAAAGATCGGTAAATTGGAAATTTGGAGGATCGGTAATTTGGAAATGTCAAGGATAGGTAATTTGGAAATTTAGAAAATCGGTAATTTGGAAATTTGAAAATTTGAAAGATCGGTAAATTGGAAATTTGGAAGACGTAATTTGGAAATTTAGAAAATCGGTAATTTGGAAATTTGGAAATTTGGGAATTTGGAAATTTGCTAATTTGCTAATTACTAAAATTACAAAGTCATGCATATACATTTTTGGAAACCAAACCTTTAGCATTCTTGTCTCTCCTAACTTAACCTAACCTAACCAAAACGACATAAAATAAACAAAAATCGCCGGAGTTTCTTAATTTTCTGCCAGAGGTCCCATCCTCAAAAATCGTATTAACCGTTCGGTCACCAAAGTTAACTCTAAAGGTCATCCACTCCTTTTACTAGATTTCACACACTCTTTCAAATCTCTATTCCTTGTATCCTACTTCTTTTCTCACATTTCCATTGAAAAGTAAAAAGTTCATACCAGTGAACCAGCTGCAAAGGTTGTTCTACTTGATAACAATAATTCTGCTACGTTTTTCAACATTTTAAATTGATTTTATTCATTACTGATCTGCCGTTGTTAAGGGAGCTCGAAAGCGCGGATCTATGGTTTCATAATCAATGATCGAATTTGAGGCAAGACTGAGTGAAAAGTCTCAACAGAAAGTGCTTAGTTTTATTATGCACAGATCGTATGCATAATGCACTCTTACGAATCATTTAAATCGGTGGTCTACAGAAGTTTAAAATAAATGATATGAAGTGTGAAGGACAGTGACACTTATTCAAAATTAAATTATTGATGCAATGTAAAATAAATGATATGAAGTGCGAAGGACAGTGACACTTATTCAAAATTAAATTATTGATGCAGTGTAAAATAAATAATATGAAGTGTGAAGAACGGTGACACTTATTCAAAATTAAATTATTGATGCAATGTAAAATAAATAATATGAAGTGTGAAAAACGGTGACACTTATTCAAAATTAAATTACTGATGCAGTGTAATTTCGATGGAGATCGAACGATAAAATTAGATGAAATTGTAATTCTTTAGAAAAGGAATTTCGAATCGACTTCTCGAGCTAGTAAATTGGAAAAGTTTCCTTGTTTTAGGTTATTTTCAAGAGATATGAGATAAAAATTGGATTGAATTTCATACGAACTTGAAATATGAATTGATCTGTAAAAAATATTATTTCATTTTTTGTATGTGGATTGATAAGATTTTGTAAATTAATTTAATAGAAATAATGAAAATTTGGTATTTGGGACATTTGGAAATTTGGAACTTGATTTAGAAATATTGGAAGATTGAGGACTTGGAAATTTAGAGTTTTTGAGGATTTGAGGTTTTGGAAGTTTGCTAATCTAAAGAATTTAATAAATTAAAGAGATGAAGGAAATTGAACGTTTAGGAGTTTGTAAATTTGGAAGATAGGTAATTTGGTAATTTGCTAATTTAATAATTTAATAATTTGGTAATTTGGTAAATTGGTAACTTAATAACTTGATAACTTGGTAACTCGAAAATTTTTAAATTTATTATTTTAATAATTTGGTGAATTAGAAATGAAAATTTCATTAATACAAAAATAGGAATAATAAAATTTGAAAATTTCATAATTTTGAAATTTGTTAATTTGGTTAATAAATAATTGGTAATTTAGTTTTATACGAAAACTTACAAATTAGGAAATTAAAAGAACTGAGTGTTTGAAATTTTTGCACCTAAGTACATTTGAAAATTTGGAAAGTTAAGAGTTTTGGGATTGTGGATATTTAGAGATTTGAAAAATTGCAAATTAGAAAATTGAGGAAATTGAGAAAATGGAGAAAATTGAGAAAATTGAGAAAATGGAGAAAATGGAGAAAATTGAGAAAATTGAGAAAATTGAGAAAATTGAGAAAATTAAGAATTTGTCACTTATGTTCCTAAATATCTGTAAATCTCATAATTTGATAATTGATAGAATGGTATTGTAGAAATTTAAAAAAATTAGGACCTGTGAAATTTCTGAAATTAAAGGAATTCTGAAAATTTGAAAATCTAAAAACTTGCTCAATTTGCAGTATTGGTAATTTGGTAATTTCGGAATTTGATAATTTAATAATTAATAATTTATTACTACGTGTAATCTGAAAAATTGAGTGTCTAAAAATTTGAACAAACTTAGAAATCTAGTATTGTAAAGATTTGTAAATTTGAAAATTTTTAAATGTATCAATTGTAGAATTTGAAAATTTAAAAATGTATTAATTGTAGAATTTGAAAATTTAAAAATGTATTAACCGTAGAATTTGAAAATTTCAAGATTCAAATTTGTAAATTTTCTGTTTTAATTAATAAAATATTTCACACGAATATAAAATGTTTTAACTAATTTAATACACGATTAAATACGTTGAAAAAAACTCTCTATCAAAAGTGGCGTGTCACTCTCCCGTTTCTTATTCGGTATTTCCAATTACGCTGCATCTCGCTAATTAAAATAATAACACGAATTGAAAGTATCTTTATATTTCGTTTATTCGATAATAACCGAGCATGATTTCAGATTGCTAAAATTAAGCAGAAAGTGTCACTGATAGAAGATAACTTACGGTACTCGGCATTTTCGAAGGTTGTGCAATAATTACGTTTCTGAAAGCACGTATTTTATTTGCACAGAACTGTCGAACAAGTATAAAAATAACTTCTGGTTGTCCTTCCATATGATCGAACATCTGCCACGTTTTTTTTTCATTTCGAATATTTGCGACAGGTCAGTGATATTGCTTATCGAACATATCGTTTAATCAAGAACTCTTATGTATATATTTGTACACATTTCTTATGTAACCATCCACAGTAGATTTGAATATTTTAACGCAGCAATTACTTTTAATACCGTTTGATGTTTTACATTATTCAAAGACATAATTGTTATACAACTATGGTTTTATGCAGTCATACTACTCGATTCAGTAATGATTGAACGAAATAATTTGTCAACACAATTTTTCATAATTTAATTTGAGAATTTTCCAAATTGGAAGCTTGAGAATTTGGAAATTTAAGAATTTAAGAATTTAAGAATTTGTGAATTAGAAAGCTTGAGAATTTGGAAATTTGAAAATTTAAGAATTTGTTAATTAGAAAGCTTGAGAATTTGGAAATTTTTAAATTTAAGCTTGAACATTTGGAAATTTGAAAACTTAAGAATTTTCCAAATTGGAAGCTTCAAAATTTGGAAATTTAAGAATTTAAGAATTTTTCAAATTGTAAGCTTGAACATTTGGAAATTTGAAAACTTAAGAATTTTCCAAATTGGAAGCTTGGAAATTTGGAAATTTAAGAATTTAAGAATTTTTCAAATTGTGAGCTTGAACATTTGGAAATTTGAAAACTTAAGAATTTTCCAAATTGGAAGCTTGAAAATTTGGAAATTTAAGAATTTAAGAATTAGTGAATTTGAAAGCTTGAACAATCTGTCAACACAATTTTCCACAATTTAATTTCCATGATTAACTTCATTCACTCAGTGTTTTAATCAATGTAGAAACCGATGTTTAATTAAATTTCGATGCTCCTCTAATTTTAATTAATCAGGTAGAGTGCTGAAAACCATTTTGTTTGCATCATTGTCCCCATTTCTTCTTTTCTTTCCCGTTTAATAATGTGTTTTACACGAAATTAAATTGCATTCTGAAATATGTTACAAAATTAAGCACCGATGCTTGAGACTGATAAAATCGGATTACCATGTACATACTTTATTAGCGAAAAAGAATGAGAACATGTTATTAAGATCCACGTAATCCTGTAGCGTAGAGCTCGATTACTTCCCTTTTCTCTTCCTTTATCTCCGTTAAGCATCGATCGTTGATGAGAATTTATTTTTAATCGAATTTTGTTTGTTTAGATGTTTCTTTATAGTTAGGTATTATTTCGTGTTTATTGTTACACGAAAGGCGTGGGTGACAGCGTTTGAAGATTCTGCTAGAAATATATTGCAACTAAGGAGCGAAGGATGATGAAGGAATGAAGTATCTATACGTATGAGTAAACGTATATAATATATATGTAACACATGTTCTATATGTTATTAAGACAATAAATGGAAGACCGATTGATAGTTACTTTCTTTGTCCTTTCTCTTCTCATACTTTTTTCATTTTAATTTAGAAAACTTATTTCTAAATTTTAGTTAAGGTGAAGTGGTGTAAGACGAGGTAGAAAATGGATTGATAAAAGCTAAGACCGATTACAAAAATATGCTATTTTATTTGACTGATGTGCAGGGAGAAACGATGGCACCGAAAGCTCTCTACAGAATGCCCTCTTCTCGTTCCGCGAGGTATCCCAGTCCCCGCGAAACTTGGGTCATAGAAATGAAACACAGTAGAAATTAAAAATTTTTTTAGAATCGAAAGCGTTCCATTAGATTCACAAATTTAGACTTTGTACTTCTGGACATGAATTTTACTTTCACACTCTCATTGTATAATTTGTACTTAAAAATTAATTCTACTACATTATGACACCTCAAAAAAGATAACAATAATTATTAGAAATCATATGATAAATTTAAATACTTTTCGTACAAAGTTCAACTATGTTTTATGCAACGAAACAAAGTGTCCGGATACTTATGAACGGTAGTGTATATGTATGTGAACTTCCCAATACTACATTAATATGAACGTGCCATAACAGACTTATAAACACTTAATACATTTCGTAGAACTCTCCGAAGTCGTTCTGCACTGTAATGATAAAACAAAGTAAATCTTGAGATACCTTTAACAATCGGAACTGTTCCATTAGATTTTGTATTTTTGGATAAAAATTTTATTTTTGCATGTTCATTGTATGTTTTGTGTATGAAACTTAATTATATTATTTTATGATACTTCAAAAAAAGATAACAATAATAGTTACAATTTATGTAAAGGTTCAAAATATCATTCGTATAAAGTTAAACTATGTTTCGTCAGAACAAAGTAGACGGATACTTTTTAGCCATAGTGTACATATGGTATGATATGTATCATAGGAATTAAAAAATTTTGGAAATGATAATTTAGGTATGTACAATTTTTATGTGCAAGTTTGAGAATTTTACAGGTTTGCAAAATTTAAAAAATATAAAATTCGAACGTCTGGCACTACACAACTTTGAAAATTTCTAAATATGTAGTATAAGGTATGTGAAGTATTCTATATTCTATGGCAGATACAAAGAAACTGTTTGATAAAGCAACGTCAAATTAAATTTTACTATTATATTACATAATAATTTTAGTAATAATTATTGAAACATACATTGTGAGTCAGTACATTTATTCATCCTAAATGGTTATAAGATTTGTGACAAAAGTGATACGACTATATAATAAATAAATTGTTACATTAATTTTAAAATAATTTACTATAATAACATAAATATATATTAAATTTGTTTCTCATTCTCATCAAATACTGTAATTTTTTCTGTTTGTGTTGCAAACTAACCATCGCAACGTCCTTTAAAATCTAGAAGTCATCAAAGATTTGCGTGCGAGTTGCAAATTAAGAATAAATAGTTGCATTAAAGTATGATGGAAAGGTAAAAATTAATATGCAATAGTGCCTATTTAATTCATACTTCGACAGCTTTGTTCAGTGTGATGAAACTAATTACGGAATAGCTAATACACCGGAAATTAATGGCACAATTGCCACAAATGTTACAGCTGCTTCACATTTAGCATATTTACAATTGCCACTATATTGCTTACTATAATTGTTGTAAGTATAGTTTACTATAATTACTACAATATATTTATTATATTATAATTTCAAGTTAAGAATAATTTAACATTTTTTTTTTTTAGAAACTGTGAATTTTAAAACAAGTAATTTCTCTATTGATCCTAAATTAAAGAAATGGGTTAGTAGAGCAAATAAAAGAGTAAGAAACTATATACATTTACAAACCTTGATTTTTTTTAACGATACAAGTGTTTATGATTAAAAGAATTGAAGGACACAAATATTAAAGACTTCAATTGTTTTTATTTTTGAGATGTAACGTTTCTGTAAGGAGGTCAGTGTCAGTAATGATGAACGAAAGTGTTGTTACAATAAATCATAGAAAAGAGTTTTTCAAAATTTTATCAATAAAAAGGAATTTAATAAAGAAGAGAGATTTCAGTTAGATTGTGGTGTATTGAATTTTAGGTGAAGATAAGGTAGTAATCACGATTATCAACAATCGGTACAATCGGAAATAATTTGGGTTTCCTAAGGAAACTATGAAACTAAAGTAAGAGAGACGTCCAACTCGTTGATTTTTAAGGATTTACGGGAATTTGAAGATTTGTGGATGGGTCAGAAAATTTGAAAATATAGAAATTTAGAGGTTTTGGAGAATTTCAGAATTTGAAAACATAGATATTTGAGGACAGTGGGATGTGAGGGCTTTTGAATTTGCAGATCTTGGATCTTAGAAATTTATAAACTTGAAACTCGGAACTCTCACATGCTAGGAATCTAGAATTATAGTAAAGATCTAGAAATTTAATATTTGAACAATTTGCTGATTTAATAATTTTGGGATTTAAAGATATGGGAATTTGGAAACTCAGGACTTGGGGATACGGAAATTTATAAATATGATGAACTCACAATACGGGGTTTTGAGTTTTGTGTTTATAGGAATATAGGAACCTAGAGATCCACAAAATTGAAGGTCCAGAAATATCAATATCTAGGAATTTGGCTATTTAAAAATGTAGAAGTTTAGAGAATTTCAACATCTGAACATTAACGAGTACGGCTAAAATAATGAAATTTGTTGTTTTTATTAAATGCGGTATATATTCAAATATTTATTACATTGTGTTCGATTAAATATATTTTATGTTTCCTTTTGAACAAAATTACTTTCATGTATACAATTAGACCTATAACGTAATTCAGATACACATTATAATTTTTTGTTTTACTTTTCCGCTACTAAAAGAAAGCTTGATGTAAAGGGAGACATAAGTCTAACCCACAGCTATAATACTTATTTTTAAAAACGACTTTTGAAATTATTATCGACGGCTATGATGACCCGGCAATCTAGAGTTACATTAAACCTTTAGTTTATCACTTAGGTTGAGATAGATAATATTCACTAGCTGTTTTTACTTATTACTTAATAACTAATAGTTGTTCTTAATTATTACTTAAAGATCAAAAACTGCTTTTAATTAGGAATTTAACTATCTCGTTTTCATATTAACGTGCACAAATATTTGATAATCTAAAACTATTTTTAATAATTAAATTTGGGCATTTTCTTTTCATGACAGTATGCACGAGTATCCTTTAGTTAAGTGAAGATTTGATTACAGAGGTAAAGAAATTTGATTACAAAGATAAAGATATTTGATTGCGACAGTTTCTAAAATAGGAATTCTAAATCAAGATAAAAAAACGGCGTAGAAGCTTGTGAATATTGAATAAATATTTACTAAGATAAGTTCTCATTAAGATACACAAGGATTGTAATAGTTGAAAGTTTATATTTTTTTTAAAAACACATTTGAAATTTATAAAGTTGAAGTTTAAATCTCCTATCTTAATGTTACGTGCACAATATGCATATTTTGTTTCAAACTTGAGATAATATTCTTGATATCGAATTAAAAGAATGATATATTTATAATGTATAGAGTCCTTGGCCATCGAATTAGACATTAATGTCATGCTAAGGTTGGTATGCGATCGCTTACGTAGCAATGAATAAGTTTGGGGACTTGTGAAATTTCATAAAAATATATCTTCAGTCGTAAATGACAGTAGGGTGTTTGATTTTACACATTTTTATTTCTAATTAAAAGATTTGCTATAATCTTTTTCTTCTGAGGATTTAGCAATTTATTTGGCGATCATGACGTGGTGTATCGTAGAATTGTAAGATGAAAATAATAAGAGTCAATTGTCTCTATTAATATTGAACGTACCATAGTATAATGCACTTTTACTTTGAAATTAAAAATTAAACTGAAAAATGATTAAACAAATGATGAAACGTAAATGAATATACACATTGAATTTTCATCTTTATTTTACAATGCTCAGTTTTTGATTCTTCATAATCTTTCACTAAAACATTGAAAAGCCTTTGTAGTCCTTGGCCATCGAATTAGAAATACGTACGAATATTTCACTTTTATGGCTATAACATTATGTCATATATGGAAAATTGTCTTAGGTCATGCAAATTATTACTAAATACGGTGATAACGATACATATATAGCAATTTGTTACTATCTTGACAATAAATTGTGTGGGTAATGAGCGGTTAAGGGCCATGCGAGCGTTCACGTTAGGCTAGAGTATCGATAGCGTGTTAGGTGAAATTTGAATGCCATAGAAAATGTCTGCCTACTCAAAAAAACTAGTTTACAACTCTCCAACCACATTATTTGAGTTGAAAAGAATGACAGATATTTGGGAAAATAATAAAGATATAAAGCATATGATCAATGTATACAAAGGATGCTGGATATAAGCTGTGACCAAATCAAAGGGCGGAAATACAAGATATTAACGTGTGTTAATAATGTTATACATAGCAGTAATGTATCATGTTAGTAGCTAATAAATTATAACATTACAATTTGAACAGATCTTTAATTTTACGGAAAACGTGTAAAATGCTGAAAATTTATAGCGGTCCTAATTCGATGGCCAGTGCCTATAAGCATATAACAGAAGGTGGACAGATATTAATAGTACTTTTATTATCAATCCTACCTTACATATTTATAAAATAACATTTGTGTAGCATATATTCCTAATCTAAGTACAAAAAATTCAACCTTGTTTCAGTTAAAAAATATAATACTGAATTGAAATTTATCAAAGTCTTGTCAAAATGTTAATAATTTTGTTTATAGGATATTTTTTTATTCAAAACGTGTCAAACCTCTACAGTTCTTTCTACTTTCACAAAGTCAACACTCTCTTCCTCAATAAATAATGTGGCTAAACCAATAAATCTGACAATTATTTACATTACGGTCTTCCTCCTTGACATCAACGACGGGGTGTTGGCAAATATAAGTTTAACCTAACCTTAACTTAAACCGTTTACCGTGTAGCAGATCAAATATATAATGTGAAAAATATGTTTGTGTTTTTCTGAAACTCGAACAGTTAATTATTTGTGCAGGAAAGAATTCACTGTTAACCTTGACGAGATGATTCATGGTTGTTCACTTAGGTGTTAGTTTGAAGGTCAGGTGCCATGATGTGAAGTATAAGCAATTACCAAAACCAAATTTGATCTTCATTTCTTCTAAAATAACGAAATAGCATTTTAAACAGAATATTCTGAAGTAGTAGAAAGAGATTAAATTTACCGCGTTTGACATTTTGCATTTATCGTTTTTGTATCTCCAATATTTCAAATAATAACGAGATTATCCGAAGCTAGCGTTAGAATTCAATATCTAATATGAAAAACAGTGTAACTTTAATTACGGTGTCCCAATTATAATAGAAACGTAATTAAAAGAAATAACCTTCTTTAGGTTCAGGAACCATGTTTTTATTATAATTAGAAGTATTTTGAATTGTTAAAAATCAAACATTGTAACTCAATATGAATCACGAGATTTAATTACTTGTTCAATTCTTTGTTAACAATAAATTTATCAAAATGTTATTATTAATAAATTTGTTACTAATCATTGTGTAATGAAATACTACAATAAGGAATTAATTTTTAGTGGCAAGTTTTATTACAAATTACTCTATTAGTTTGTTCTGCATAAACACTTGTTGCTGCATAAGTAATAGAAATAATATTACTGCATTTGTAGTTACATCGATGTTAATTTATAAAAAAACGTATAATTAGATCAATATTGTAAACGAAGTTATGTTATTTACTCTTTATTACTACTGCATTGCAGATTGTTATCGTAGCTTCCTTGATCTAATAAATCAGTTAATTTAATGCACCATGATTTGTTATACATATGATTTTGTTATAATTTCTCTATACTTCATTGACAGTAAAATAAAAACTAAATTAATTCATAATTGATTAATACAGTTAATAGTTAACAATAAATAAAAAGTTAAAAATTTTATACATAAATAAAATTAAAGATATATTTTTTAAAAGAAACAGAAGTAAAAATTTTGAGTGCTTTTAGTTTTAATTTCTTACGTGTATCTTTTTATTTCTAATAGTTACCTGAACCAAAATTGTATAATGGAATTTGTAATAATTATTTAGCAAAATTGAAAATGTTTCAAGCTATATTCTGTTAAAGTATATTATTTTGTTGTCTATGCATTTATTAATCTGAAGTAAACCTCGATCTGCTATGTAGAGTAACTATAAAATATTGTTTTACTACCTTTGGAATTAGCAGACAACACAAAATTATAATTTTGAGAACAACTTTGAATACTTTATTCAATAAACAGTTTATTGAAATAAACAGTTCAACATTTATTTAATTTTTCTTTACACAATGTTTCAAAAACTTGATAAAATTCTCAATAAATGCACATTACAATGATATTCTCTCAATTAATCAACAGAAACAGTACTGTAACTTGTAATACATTTGTATATTTACTAAAGACATATTTCAATAAAATCCTCAATTAACATACACTGCAATGATATTCTATCAATTATATCTTCAAAACAATGCTGTAATTTTTATTACATTTATTTTTTCTTGTATATTTACCAAAGACACTTACAAATATCTTGATAAAGATCTGAATAAATGTACATTGCAATTATATTCTACCAATTATATCTACAGATACAATACTGTAATTTTTATTACATTAATTTTCCCTTGTATTTTTCGAACATTTATTATTGTAACTGTTACGATGTTCCATTCTTCAATTGCATATTCTAACTTAATCAAAAACTGGCTTCCAAGTATTTTACAACAAGCGACTATTAAAACTACAAAAAAATAAGAAGAAAGCTATACATACATTAACGGTAAAAATACGTAAAAAAAGGCAAAAGATTGTAAATCTTATGTAAAACTAATATGTATAAAGTAGTTACAATGTTCATCAGGTATCGGTATAATAAGGTCGATCTGTAAAGGTGTACAGGAAGAAAAGAAGTACAGTTCGGAATGGCAGCTGTTTATTACAAAAACAGAGGAAAGAAGAACATTAAAAAAACAGCTTAAGTCAACGTTAAAAATAAAAACGATTAGTGATCTGATAAGCAGTACCCTGTGAATTTCTGTCGCAGTAATTAAGTACCCATCGTTAAAAACAGTGTCTGGTCTCTCAGATCAGTCTTTACAGTGGTCCTTGACTTATTAAAAGAAGAAACAATCGAAAAACCCTACATTCGGAAACACTTCGCGTGTTTCACAAGCTGACTTTACATAAATAAATATGCTTAACATCGTATATCATGAATATTCGTTGATCTAACGATTTTAACGCATCGCTGTTTCTTTAAATTACATGTAATATGAATAAGAAAAATCACAAAGCAAGACAGGCACTCGGTTACAAGTGTCCCATTCAAAATCAAAACACTCACTCGCGTGAATCACAAAAGATTTGTTCTTTAAAATCGATCATTAACTTTTTTAATAGATTCATGGAACACTTTTGGCGTGCTTCAAACAATTTTCTGTTAAAAATAATTGTTATCTGTAACTTTTTGTTTTCTTCTCTGTAATTGCTTCTCGCAAAGATCTTCGTACGTCCATGTTTCGTTGTCAGCCATCTTAAATCGCCATTGAAATAAATTCAATGTGTCTTTGAAGCAATTATAAACTGTTTGTTCCTGAATACGACGTGCTCTTCGACAATTTCAAGGCTCTTAGCTGCTTGTATAAACGCTGCTTGCAGAACTGATAGAACTCGATCTCTCGGGTGAAATTGCTTCGTACCATGTCTTTTATTTCTTCGCTGACTGGAGGCTTGAAGAAATTTCGGTTGATTCTGGTGAACGCGTTCACTTCGTCTGAAAATAAAATTTTTTCAATATGACTGTGTGATAGTTATGTGAATGATTAATTGATCCAAGAACTGCTTTATATGACTGCTTTGCAAGATTTGGAAAGAACACTTTTAGGAAATATTTTCACTTTTCGTTTTCAATAGAATTTTAACATACGTTCTTTACTGTCAAACTTTACCAACATATTCTATATGCAAAAATGATTAAAAGTATTCTTAACCAAATCTTAAGAAATTCACATAATACTAAGAGGACTCAAACTTAATTTAAATTAACGAACCAGAAGTATTTCAAACTTATTTGCCACTAGGTCTTGTTGTCATACGAAAAGAAATTTTTATATCAAGTTTGAAAGAAGATTTATTTTTGTCAACAAACTAAAATATAATAAATTGAATGTCATGAACTCGAATAAGTTTGATCCATCTTTGGTCCTCGAATAAGTTTAAAGTGACTTTGGTTCATCAAGGGTTAACTTCAACATGAGACCTTTTATTTTTGCGATTAGAGTTTAAAAGAATTTATAAAAGCTTAATAAAAGATTTTACCATAATAGACATCAGTGGCGCCTTGGAAAAATCGGGGTATATAATTTTCCAATACCGTGAGAGTGGCATTCACGTCCTCGAGTACACCAACAACGGCATAGTGTTTTTCTACCGCCATTTTCGCTCGTTCCAGGGCTCCCACAGTGTTGAATGGCCTTTAAGAAAATAACAGTTAATAAGTACAACGATTTGAATTGTTAGCTGATGGGAGATACAGAAATAATATGGAGGCAACGATATAATAAAATGTAAACAACACATTTTGTGTGGTATATTATTATACCTTACGGTAACTTCCAGTAGTGTTTGATGATAGTGTGTTTTTTAGATGGTCTTAACCATTTCATGACTAACCCTACGTTAGTCACTCGTTTATATACGAGATATGTGAAATATCTTGCAAAGTTACTAATTTAATAAGGAAAATGGAGATTTATAGCAGTTTTCAGTAGATCCTGAAGCCCTTCGTACAAGTGCAATTAGTAGATTTACCTTTTATAACTCGATAAATTGGTAAAGTGAATAATTTATTAAGCATTTTGAGATAAAGTCGCATTTATAGTTTGAGGGTTTAAAGTCATTTCAGATATACCTACAAAATTATTGTAATTACAAAAATGACCAATTTACAAGAAAAGTCTCACACTCGTGTACGACTTCCAGTATCACAAGTAATGTCTTGCAAACAAAAATAAATAGACAATAAAAATAATGTGTGAAAATTTATTTCGCAACAATAAAATTCGTGAATATTTATTAATACTTCAGTATAAAGTCTACTTATAACTATAAACTGGAGCTTAAGTTTAAAATTTACAATTAAGAATTTCAATTTGATCTTACAATTGATAATTATAATCTTGAAAATACATTTACAATTAAGAACTAAACATTTGAATTTAATCATACAATTTATAATAATAAATTTGAAGATACACAGGTAATTGCTTGCAGTAAAAAATAAATAGATAATAAAAGTAACGTGTGAACATTCATTTCACAACTGTAAAATTCGTGAATATTTACTAAAATTGATAAAGTCAATTTAATAAACATTTTAAGACAAAGTCGCATTTATACTTTGAGGGAATTAAGTCAGACAACGTTAACCTCAAAAATTCACTGTTTGCGTCAATGAAATCCACATTCACAGAAGTGCATTTCAACTGCAAAAATGTTATTATCAAAAAATTAATAGTTTGAAAGTTCTTGGAAATAACGTTTTGATTCTGTGAAATTTATTACGTGTGAAAGAACCCTAGACACAGTTCTCTCTCCTGTAGAATTATGTTTTCGAAGTTAACGTCGTCCGACTCTAAACCCTCGAAGTATTCAAAAGTAACTGGTTGAAGATTGAATAAGACATGAAGTTATAATAAACAGACATAAATGATTCTTTGCTCAGTTTATTATATTGGTCTTGTCTTTCAATACAAAGTTTACGTTTCAATTTAAAGCTGTCTTTCAGTATAAAGTCTACATTTCACTTTAAAGTTATCTTTCAATTTAAAGTTTACTACGTTTTGTCCTTCTGGAATGGCATTAACATTTCTGCGAAATTCAATGATGTCATTGGCGCCGATCTCGGTAACAGACAATTATGTCATAAATTGTAAGCAACGTTCATGGTTGAAATCTTGAGGCAATGGATTATTAGATTGAGGGGTAACAATCTATTTCACAGCTTCACGCGTTGAAGTCACTATAATGATTGTTCGCGTTGTCTTTCTTAACTAACTTAGAATAGCGTTTGACTTCAACTCATTATTTTTAGAATTAACTCATTGTCTCTTAACATAGTCTTTTCGATACGAAAATAAAATTGAAAGAAACCTACGTGCATTTCTCGCTGTGACCGCAGAAAAATAACGTTTGCCTGCGATGATCGCCAATCCCTTCGTGAATTTCGCCCTCCAGGTATCTGCATTCACGGTCCGCCTTAAGTACACAGGTTTCGAAGTCCTTTTTTAACCAATTGGGATCAGGCAGGGGTAGATCTGGAAATATTTGCTTTCTCTCCACGTAATACCAAGGTGCTCGAACATAATAGTACCAGGATATCACTCTTTCAACAGGGTCTCGGACTATATTGATGTAAATTGGCTGAGGCAGGTTGAATCTAGGGAGAAAATTATTGGGTATTAAATAGACCGAAGAAGTTCCGGGTAAGTTATTTCATTTTATTCTTAGTTCTTTTTTTTTTAAAGAGGGCCAATCATTTAATGTGATCTTGTTAGATATTTCTTGTACAGGGTTTGTTCAATAAGTATCGGAATTGATTTTTTTCTACTAGTTTGGAAGGTCAGGGAGCAATCTCTATTGACTAGATCGATGCAGGGAGTTATTATGTATAATAGAAATCTAAGTTCATTTCTATTGCACCATTTGTTTTATCTATATTGTGTTTTAAGTGGAAGCGTATTTATTGTTCGCGTCGAGATTCAAGATGTAACGAACCGTCGAGCAGCGTTGTGTCATTAAATTTTGTGTTAAGCTTAATAAATGTGCTACGGAAGCATTTGATATGATTCGTCGAGCTTACAAGGACGATTTCATGTCCAGAATGCGTGTTTTTGAGTGGCACAAAAAGTTCAAAGATGGTTGTGAAGACGTCGAAGACGAGCAACGCGTTGGACGACCGACGTCGTACCAAACCGATACGAATGTCGACAAAGTGCGCGAAATTTTGAATTTTGAAACCACACTACAGTCCAGATATGGTTCCCTCTGATTTTTTTCTGTTCTCTCGCATTAAAAAAAGCCTTAAAGGACATCGTTTCGGGATGATCGAGGCGGTTCAAGCGGTTTCGACGGAGTGCTTGAAGAGTCTTACGCTTACCGACTTCCAGGGAGCGTATGAACAATGGAAAACTCGCTGGCAACGGTCCATTGAAGAAGGAAGGGCATACTTTGAAGATTATTAACTCAATGTACATATATCTTTAACGAATTTCATTTTAGGACATCAATCCCAATACTTATTGGACAAACCCTGTATTCTAAACGATAATACCAAGTGGCCAATATTATTACACTGGAGAGGTTTTTATTGGAAATTTGCGACAGATGGGACGTTCATTAGTTGAGTATTGTTTAAACATTAGATTATATAATATCAAATAGTTCAACATTCGGGAATAAAAAGCGAGTGTGTATGTAAGTGTTTTCTGTTTCGTGTCTTTGTTAAGGTGTAAAGGGACTTTGTTATTAAACATTACTATTAGCACTATTTCGGAAACACCTTGTAGTTTATACTGCCTTTTTAATTTTATGCATTTATCAATTTTATAATAATTAATTACTATACATTTTTACTCAAAAAGTTTACTAGAATTCGCTTTAATTTAAGGGACTTACTCAGTGAAGTTAGTGAAACACACGTGTTTTATATACACTGACGGTTCTGCATAACCGCTGACCATCCTGGCAAGTTGAATCTGCAAGAAAATACAATAATTAGTGATCATAACGCATTACATTTATTCGTATAGCTTTATACACACTAATATCATAATTGAAATGGGTCCTTTCATGATTGTTCTACTGTACACAATTTCCTTGTTTTCTATTTTTTGCTCTTTTATAATAAATTATTATATCATTTTAAATATAATAAATTTTACTTAAATAATCAATATTTGTGCCAGTTTTTACAAGAAAAGGAGTCACAATAATTATGCATATATTAAATATTTTCTTACCTGTTCAATGGGAGCAAGGCGTATGGTTTCGACTCGCTGAACACGATCTCTGTTAAAAGTAAACCCATTTCTCATAGACAGCCTCCTTAATAGTTCCATGAAAGTTTGAGAGCCAACTTTTGGTACTCGATTGAAAAACAAAATCTGTCTGCCTGCTCGTTTTGTGTTATTGAGCGCATCGATGTCCAGCACTTCTGGTTCTCTATTCTGAAATCAGATAAAAGGAATAAATATTTTTGTTTACTTTCTTAAATATTATTTATGTAAATAATATGAATTAAAAAATAATGTTAACATTTCTTAATATTCCAAGTTTTGAGTATTTGAACCTTTTAGTTTTCAAAGGTTAGGTTAGGTTTGCAATTCAGTATGTTTTATAAACGAGTTCTAGTTTAATACTTTCTTGCTGCGGAGAACTCATTTACGAATAGCTGAAACTTCAGTCTTCATTTCTTCCCATCCTTTTTACCTAATCAGTTCTACATACTTCGCTTAAAAAGAATTCCTCTGACCGCACGAATGTTGAAAATACGTTTCCGCAAAGTTGTAAATATAGAATTCAACCTCGTACGAAGTATTTTACTACCGTTCAATTTGTTACTAATCTGAAGTAACATACCTTTTGCATGATTTTCTTAATGAAACGATAACTAGAACTTCTTGGTTAATTGCTAATAGCTTTCCTTAAAACGAGAGATTCAAGAACGCGAGAACATTGAAAAGTAACCTTCCTTGATGACCTCCGTGACAAATTGAATTTACGATGCTAATACTTCTTTGCAACTTTCAATGTCGAATGTAGTTGTTCATAATTAAAGACAATTTTAAATAACACTTTATTATAAAAATTTTGAAGTATTTTTGGTAAATATTTTGAATAAGCGAACCTGCGATCTTGATCACCTTGAAATATGTTGTAAAGGCCATCATTCTGAATAATCTATTCCTGCACATATGATGGTCAGACTTTTTTAGTCTTCGAGATATTTGAAGAAATAACGCTCTTTACTGCCAATAGTTTCAAGAGTGAATAAGCTGCAACTAGGATCTCTTGTATTGTTTTGGGGAGCTTCACACTCCAAACCTCTCCGCTTCCACGACGACAATAACCCTAAACCCCTTTAAGACATACTTATTTAGATACTTTATTACGATTTATTTACTTTATTAAGTTTTGTTAAGATTAGTCATTTATTCATTTAGACTTTCACTGAAGGGATACATAATTGCCATTATTTTGAAAAACGCACCTTGACAACATATTTCAAGGTAATCGAAATCAGAAGTGGCTCCATTTTAAATATTTACCACAATTTTATTTCATTGTGATAATAATTATATTTATTATAACAATCATATGTCACTCACAATAAAAATTGGTCACTCAAACGTAAGCCAAACACTATTTTATACGAGAAAATATACTGATTTAATATTTCGTAATTTCATCTTTCTTATTTAAAATCCTAAACACACAAAAAATCCAGCACCTGTTAAATATAAGGTCGCTTGAATTGATGTAAAAATTTTCATCGAATTACTAAAAGAGGTCCGAAATAGAATATTTAACATACACTTATACTCACACACTTTCATTCTAAAATACACCAAGTACCAATAACATTGTTAACCCTTAGCACTTGTAGGTATTTTTGCTGTTGTCAGATATCAACCTTAAAACTTTTTAGTTACAAAGTGAGCTATATTTATGTAAGATTACCACTTCTCTGTGAACTTAATATAATCCAATGCTAAGTAGAGCACATATTAAATGCTAAGTTGGAGACGTATAATTGCCATTATTTTGAAAAACTTTACCTTGATAATATATTTCGAGGTAATCGAAATTGTAGGCTGCTCCCTTATTCTAAACATTTACCGCAACTTGTATTAACGAAGTTATGATTTTCCAACAAGTGCATCTGTCAGAGCAATTTAATTATGGTTATAGTGTTTAAAAAGCCAAAGAATATTCAAAAGTTAACGATATTTAGAAAATGGCAATCATTGATGAACGGTTAGGAATTAAAATTGAATTTATAATTCAATCGTCGTGATAATATAAAATTTGCTGTATTCCATTAATTATGTGTCACGTGTGACATAATATTACAAGGAGTTACAGAAGCACGAATTGTGAAATGAAGACTTATATTTATACCAGAATCACTAGGTTGAAGTAAGAGTGTCATAGATTGAAATTCAGATTTATTAATTAAAATCGTCATTAACCCTTTGCCCTACAATATCGTGACGCACACGACACTTCGAATATAATAAACCAGATTCATATTTTTACTGCAATCGAATATCGGGGTTAATTTTAATTATAAAATTAATCACATCGGTGATTAACAGATGTGCGTAATATTTTTAACTTTCTTTAGGTGTCTTAACATTGTAGCAGTAATTATTTGCTTGTGAATGACGCAATCCTTTGTATTCTAAAATTGTGTTCGAAATCATCATTTAGCAATACAATTTGAAATGAATACTTTTTAACATATAAAAACCTTTTTTGAATTTTTTAATATTTCTTCAAAGTATTATACATATAATGTATAAGCATAATGCAGTAGACAATAGCAATTGCAATCTTAAATTAATTCAGTAAACTTTTTGAATGAAATGTTTTAAGGTTGATATCTGACAACAGTAAAAATACTTCCCAAAAAATAAATATTCATAGTTCACTGATATTTTAGTGGTGTAAGTGTCCTAATGTTGAAACGAGTCACAATAATTAAATATTGAATGCTATTTTCGTAATAACATTTCTGCTTATTTTGAACATTTAAACTATTTAAAATGTAATAGAAAAATGTATTAGCTCTTTATGTATAGATTATAAATTACTATAACTCAGTACCAATAACACGCAAAAATAAACTGGGCCATGTAAACATTTTCAAAATTTTAACTGATTCACGTATCAGATACGTGCGTCAGCACTGAATATTCATAGGTACAATATTAAAACAAGCGAAAAAATCTGAAATGCTACATCAATTTTGTATTCAGTGATCTACACAAATTATCAGTAAAATCATGTTTGAACTGCGAGTGTGTCACGAACCAACCCTGTTAAAATCATCCTATGACTAAGTTATTAGGTAAAATAATTTAACCGAGAGTTTATTCGCATTTATACAATGTATTTCACTTAAGTGAACGTGTGTACTTCTCGATTTAATCAGCAAGAATTTCTCAATATTCAGCCAGGATTCGCCTTGTAGCAAGTACTTAGAAACATTCATTATAATTTCCGCAAATTATCTAACAGTCAATAATCAGCAAACTTTTGTCACACAGTGTGTAAAGGATCCAGCAGAGCTTCATCGTTTTCTTCCTGTCCACGACCCAAGGCTTAGGCATTACGCTACAAGTACCTTACATTATTACATTATTACTACACGGGTTTGCACGCTTCCTTCTCGATTATGGACCCCCCAGCCGTCTTCCTACCGTCTTTCTTCCTTGAATTCTCCACCAATTTATGGTCTATCCTTTCGCCCGCGGTATTAAAGGATCGTGACGTAATTTGCTTCGCGGTTATTCGTGTAATACCAAACATTACGGAGGAAGTTTTACGTTTATCCATTTCCTAATAGTTGTATGCGAAATCCGCGAGAACTCATTTTACTGCAATTTGATTGCAATTAGTCTGATAAGTGTAGCGGACGATACATATGGGTTGATTTATTGATATTTAATGAGAACGAATTTAAAATAAAATATTTCATGTACGGTCGAACTAATAATATCGTTTAATGAATGACAATTTAAATCTACATTTATGACTGCGAACTGAAATCTAAATTTACAATTGAGATATAAAACTTCAATTTACATTGACTACTTATAATTATAAACTGGTGCTTAAGTTTAAAATTTACAATTAAGAACTTCAATTTGATCTTACAATTGATAATTATAAACTTGAAAATACATTTACAATTAAGAACTTCAATTTGATCTTACAATTGATAATTATAAACTTGAAAATACATTTACAATTAAGAACTTCAATTTGATCTTACAATTGATAATTATAAACTTGAAAATACATTTACAATTGAGAACTAAACACCTGAATTTAATCATACAATTTATAATAATAAATTTGAAGATACACAGGTAATTGCTTGCAGTAAAAAATAAATAGATAATAAAAGTAACGTGTGAACATTCATTTCACAACTGTAAAATTCGTGAATATTTACTAAAATTGGTAAAGTCAATTTAATAAACATTTTAAGACAAAGTCACATTTATACTTTGAGGGAATTAAATCAGACAACGTTAACGTCAAAAATTCACTGTTTGCGCAAATCCACATTCACAGAAGTGCATTTCAACTGCAAAAATGTTATTATCAAAAAATTAATAGTTTGAAAGTTCTTGGAAATAACGTTTTGATTCTGTGAAATTTATTGCGTGTCAAAGAACCCTAGACACAGTTCTCTCTCCTGTAGAATTATGTTTTCGAAGTTAACGTCGTCCGACTCTAAACCCTCGAAGTATTCAAAAGTAACTGGTTGAAGATTGAATAAGACACGAAGTTATAATAAACAAACATAAATGATTCTTTGCTCGGTTTATTATATTGGTCTTGTCTTTCAATACAAAGTTTACGTTTCAATTTAAAGTTGTCTTTCAGTATAAAGTCTATGTTTCAGTTTAAAGTTGTCTTTCAATTTAAAGTTTACTACGTTTCGTTCTTCTTAGAATAGCATTAAAATTTCTATGAAATTCTGTGATGTCATTGGTACCGATCTCGGATAACAGATAATTATGTCATAAATTGGAAGCAACGTTCACGGTTGGAATCTTAAGGCAATGGATTATCTGACTGAAAGGTAACAATCTATTTCGCGGTTTCACGCATTGTAGTCACCGTAATGTTTGTTCGCGTTATCTTGCGTTTCTTGCCAGTCTTCGTATTTCTTCTCCTGCCTGCTTTGTACAAAGTTGAATTTCTGTGTTCGCGGCTGCTTTTGATACCAGCGATCAAATACAATTGTGCAGTTCCTTGTGTAGTTCCTCTCACAATTGTTAATAAAATTATTAAATTGAAATGTCTTTCTTTTTCTATTTTCATACAAGTTATTAGCATATAGACTAAATTGAAATGTTATTTTGTTTCTTCTTTCATTGTTATATTTAGTATTAAATAGTATTAATAATTGATTAAAATTGTGTACATTTTATCAATTTATTTGTAACATTTTGTACTTCGTCAGTGTAGTATTTGAGAGATACATCTTAAATAAAGTATGTGTGATTAAAGATAAGTATAAATAAAGTACATAACATGTGACTTCGAGATATTATAAATTTTTCTAAGGACAATTAAGGTGCTTCCCATTTGTTTCTTTGCAGCTATTTTGTTTGTTTACATTACTATTTGGTTCAAACTACCACCTTCGACCATTCGACTTTATTAAAGATACGTTATGTATTGTCTAAAAATATCTGGCTACCAAGAACATAGTATTTTAACTAAACAAAATACAATTGTCTTTTACAAATGTACTGACATATTTTTAAAAAAATTATTTGGGTCAGTTTATAAAATTTGTTGAACGACACAATGCTTTTCTCTACGATTTTCTTTTAGTTTTACTCTAAATAGTTAAATGTAGTTACCAGAATCAGCCTATAGACTTGGCGCACGTAAAAAATGTAAAAGATTCTCAGTGCCAACCGCAATTGGCCGAGATTAGTTGACCAGTTTAAATTGATTAACGAGTTCGATCGTTATTGGCATTCGAAGCGATTTATTGGATCGTAGGTTTTCGCCACTTACAATTGTTCTCGTTCATTCCACAGACAATACGGGTCTACACCGGGTCAGATACGGCATTGTACCGTTTCCCAGGTGCGCATTACATATCTAACGGGTGGGTTTATAAGAATGTTATTTTCCAACCAACGATACTAAAATGACTTGATTTTCATTTCCTTGTTTTAATCGCATTTACGTCATCTGTTATTTACTTTCTTTCACTGCTATACAATCATATCTTCTATTATGGCCATAGGACCACTTACGTTTTCCGTGAAATTAAGATCTGTTTAAATTGTAATATTTTTTAGCTACTAACATTATACTATTACTGTATATAACATTATTAACACATGTTCATATCTTGTGCTTCCACCCTTTCCTTTAGTCACACTTTGTATCCTACATGCTCTGTATATATTGATCATATGCTTTATATCTTCATTATTTTCCCAAATATCTGTAATTCTTTTCAACTCAGGTAATGTGGTTGGAGAGTTGTAAACTAGTCTTTTGAGTAGGCAGATATTTTCTATGGCATTCAAATTTCACCTGACACGCTATCGATACTCTAGCCTAACGTGAACGCTCGCAAGGCCCTTAATCGCTCATTACCCACACAATTTATTGTCACGATAGTAACAAATTGCTATATATGTATCCTTATCACCGTATTTAGTAATAATTTGCATGACCTAAGACAATTTTCCATATATGACATAATGTTATAGCCATAAAAGTGAAATATTCGTACGTATTTCTAATTCGATAGCCAAGGACTACAAAGGCTTTTCAATGTTTTAGTGAAAGATTATGAAGAATCAAAAATTGAGCATTGCAAAATAAAGATGAAAATTCAATGTGTATATTCATTTACGTTTCATCGTTTGTTTAATCATTTTTCAGTTTAATTTTTAATTTCAAAGTAAAAGTACATTATACTATGGTACGTTCAATATTAATAGATACAACAGACTCTTATTATTTTCATCTTGAAATTCTACGATACGCCATGTCATGGTCGCCAAATAAATTGCTAAATCCTCAGAAGAAAAAGATTATAGCAAATCTTTTAATTAGAAATAAAAATGTGTAAAGTCAAATACCCTACTGTCATTTACGACTGAAGATATATTTTTATGAAATTTCACAAATCCCCAAACTTTTTGGTTTCATCACAACTTGTGATTTACTCGTCCACTTTTTCTTGCGCGGGTTACTTCCGTTTTCCTGTACACGAATGAATTGAAACCCTTATTCATTGCTATGTAAGCGATCGCATGCCAACCTTAACATAACACGAAATATAAACTCATACTTTAGCGCTTCGTACAATTAATATCCAGTGCTATCAATCATTTTCTGAATCGACAACACATTAAACTTTTACATCAATGCCACTTTTGAAAATTCTAAGAATTTAATATCCTAAACTAGTGAATGGAAACGTAATGTATCGTTTATTTTTGCAACGCAGACAATTTTGAAGAAAATTGCTTTGAGCGATCTCTTATATTAAAATTTTTGAGCTCGCATTTTGAAACTATATTTTTATACCATATACTTGTTGTAGATAAGGAGATCCGTGATTGAAGTGACGTAAAAGAATTATATAAAGAACGAAGAATATTTATGTAATAAAGAAATACAGTATATGAACGATTTAATTACACGAAAAACTGCAAACAACCAAAATACAGAAGAAACGAAGTGCGAACGCGAGACGAAGTTTAATGGTAACTAGATAAGCCTGTCGAAACATTCGACATATTAATGATAGATTAATAAAATTTAATAATAAAGACTTAAAAAAGTACATATTAATATTTAGCGCATATTTACATGGTTTGAAATTAGTAAAATTTACAAAAGTTCACTAAATACAATGTTGCTAGTTTAAATTTTAAATTAAAAAAAAAATTTTTGTCACTTAAAAAAAAATTTTTTACAGGTTGACAAAAATTTGATTTTAGACTAATTCGATCACGCTGATTCCAAATCTGTGATCCGTTTTTTCTACGACTTGTGGTTCTCGAGAAATAAACTGTTGACACGATAAGGCGTTTAATAAAGAAGATGTAAAAAGTATGATTTCCGTAAGATGGGGACAGGTGTGTTAATACGTGTATCGTTTTATCGCCAATAATACTAAATTTTTACAGGATAAAAATGTATAAAAGAAGAAAAAAAATGGTTGAACCACTCTACTGATTAAAGGCAGAAAAACATAGGAAAGTATTCAATATTTAATACATTTCAATTTGAAGTTCAAGTCTTATTAAAATTTATAATTAAATCAAATCATATATAGTCATGATTATCAAAGACTGGTGAATACAAAATAGTTACAATAGTTTTAATGACTTTATTACTACTGTAGTTAATAATTACATCTGACTGACGCACCTTATAAATTAATCATACGTCAAGGGGTTGAGTATTATGCAGACTGAATAATACTTCATCATTAGTACTATTAATTATACTTAACATTATACTCAATTTACATTGATTTATACTTAAAATAGAATTTTATTTCCGTAAAGTATATCGTTTTTTAATCATCTACATAATTTTAAGAGCACTGGATATACGTAAGAAATTAAATCCAGTGCGTAGTAGGTCTAACAACTGCGTTTGTGAAGTCGTAAATGGAGGAACTAGTTTTAAAATATGGACACCTACATCCGTTAGCTTTACGATTTCGCTGTTACGTTGAAACAGTTACAAAGAGATAAAATTATCTTTTTGTTCGGCGTTCTATTTGTTTCCGAGAATATTGAAACGGTTGCAAATGTCGAATTCCATTTTATTGTCGTAAAAACATAATAAACCATCTCGATCTGAAATCGCGCAGTAATATTAACAGTGCACAGAAAAACGCGAAGAAATTACATTCAAACGGTCAAATAGAACTGAGCGTTTGAGATTGACGGTCATTTATCGACATTGACGGCGGAAGAAAACCAATGCGAAGTAGTAAGGTAAATAAATCGAACCGGAGAAATAGAATGTGCGACATCGTGGTCTCTGAAAGTAGAACGAAAATTGTGAGTTCAAAGTCACGCTTCTGTTCAGTCGTCTATTATCTTAAATTGAAACGAAATTGACACAAAATGACTGCTCGAATTATACTTAATAACGTAGAGGTCTTAAGTGTCTTCTACATTTTACTTTAATTATTTTATATAAGGTGAAGGAGCGTTTCATCCCTACTTCACCTTACCTGTTAGATTAGTCGATTGTTCTTTTTCTTTCTTGTCGTATATTATTAAATTATAACTACACTATTAAATTTTTAATTATAATATTAATATTTTGACTCCATTCTTTAGACTTATACACATTTACATTTGCGTTATACGAATTTATGAATGTGTACAAAATTCATTGTTGTGTGTAACTGGTTATGTAATATACACAAGAAAAATAATTAGTGTTATAAAAAATAAAATGCATACAAGTATCCACAAGATTGTTAATTATTAACCAAAAGTATTGTGTAAATATATTTTACAAAAGTCGCCTGAACTCCAACCTCCCTTCATACGTCGATAAAGTAGAACGCGTTTCTACCATGGTTGCTTCATATTTGGTCTCTAAAGTTAGAGTACATGAATTTCACTTTAAAAAAATTTTCCGTGCCAAGTTTCTTCTTATTTTTATTTTAAAATTATTTCAACTATTATCAATTATTATTGATATTAAATTTATTTAAAATTATTCAACTCATGACTAAAATCTGAGAAAATTAAACTATTAATTCTTTGTATTAACGTACTGGTCTAAAGACTGAAAAATATACTCTGCGATGCGAATATGAAAATCGCTAAAAAAATAGCAAACGCGTGTTGTAACCTTGTAATATGCATACATACATATAATATTTTCTGAACATCAAAAGTAATCGTCCAGCATAAATTCGTAATGCGAGAATTAAAATAAAATTGTTCATTCAAATCTGAACAATAATTTTTATATGTATAGCAATTGCAATTTAAACAAAAAAATTTTAATGAATTTATACAGGGCATACATAAAATTCTTTAATTTTTTCTTCATATTATACAGTTGACTCCTTCTGAAAACTAAATTTATCATTGGAAGATTATTTTTAATATACTTTGTAATAATTAACAATTTTATTTTTTTCAAATTTGCAATCTGCACCTATAAAAAACGAGAATAAGCGGAATTTTTATTCGCAAAAACAAACATAAGCACAGATAGGGAAAATGTTACTAAAAATATTTATTTTACGAAAAACGAATGTTTTATAGTTACAATTTGTTTTTTGTATGTTATTTTTCGTAGCGAGAAAAAATCCAATCTAGATGGACCAGATGGTTTTAATTCGTATTGGTACAATATACGAAAAGTTATGAAATATTTTTTGAAACGCAATTTCAGCAGTAGCTATGGTTTAAATGTGTTTTTCGGTTCTTTGAAAAACTTCATAACATTTATTTTCCACGAAATAAACAGCAATAATTATGTCGATACATTAGAAAATTATTTAAAGCTCTATTGGACAGATCGTCGTATTCAAAATTTAATTTCCATGCAAATAATGCATCGATTCATAAATTTGCACATGCGATGATTTATCAAAAATGACGTTTGATTATTAGATTGACCTAATTGTAAGTTTCTTTGAGTCCTATAGAAAATTTATAGGAAATATTGGTGTGGACGATTCTTTAAAATAATCCTACATTTTCAAACATGGAAAAATTAAAAATTGTGATGGCCGACAGGAAAGAATGTAGGGCAAAATATAGTAAAATGTCTTCTTGAACGAATCAAATTTCTTATTTTATGAAATTGTTATACAAAATGTTATTATATGAAATTTCTAGTGCATAGCAGTAAGAACATGATAATTTATTAAGTTTAATATTCTTGTACATAAAACGTAATAAAACAGTATTTCTTAAATCATTCCTATTTTCATGAGTTGTATACTCATATTAATACGTCAAACTTCTTTTTACATAATTTGTCGTTTGTATATTATAAATTACTGTTGAAAGAATATTTAAGAAGTATGTGAATAATATTTTAAAAATATTAGAGTAATATATGAAGAGCGATTTTCACAGATTAATGAAAAGGGGGTTATGTCTATGCAACGCTCCATTTTACCAACTACAAAGTCATGTTCATAGGTACATGAACGACAGACCTGAGTCATCCAGATTTCCAGGATAGTATGCTATCCCTTTCAAGACACAACCTATTTAACCGTTTCTTCTGAAACTGTGTGCAAGGTCAAGCGTCCTTGAAAAGTGATACAGAAGAAGAAACCCGTAAAAATAAGCGAATACAGTTTAATCACGAGGCAGAATCTTTACGGTACGAGTTTTAGATCGAGTTACCGTGTATATAAGTACGCGATCTTGATACGAACGCATACAGAGCTCGTTCCCAAGAAAATCCAGACCATTCCTGGTAGCAGCTGAACACTGTTAGCGGCGGAGAATAAGCTTCCCGAACAGAGCTTCAGCCATCTATCTCCTTGACTGATCGGTCAACGTACTCTGACGATTCCTGCTATTTATTCGATAAGCTCGACTATGTTCGACGGAAACGGTGCAATGCGGTTGTGTAACTGGATGGATAGGAACCGATCAAATTTATGGCTTTTGTAAATAAAATTTCAACCGTAGTCGATCCGATAAATCCCGAAGAGTTAAAAATAGAAATCCGGAAGAACGGATAGAAATCCTATAGTATCTATTCACCTTCTATTGATTGACCAATCCCATTTTTATCAATTTGAAAGGAAATACATTTTTTTAAATTTTACTCATAATAACAAAATGTTTTTTATTTATAAAATGTATACAGGGCGGCTTACCACATTTTACCATCTAGATTTGCGTCATTATTATTAATCATAGAAAACAATGTTTCAGATGAAGTTGAATGGTTTTGAGGGGGGAAAATGTAGTGAGCCACCCTCTATAAAGTAAGGTTACATGTTGCGAGATTATTTTGAGATCCAACAAAAATTGCGAAAATTAAATAAATATAGCACACATGTGCTATCGATTTAAGCTGTAGTGTAGGATTTTTTAAATGTAGACTGAAGAAAGTGCAAACTAGAGAATATACGAGTGAGGCGATATAGGTGTTCAGGAATACAGCAATGAATCATTTGTCATATTTCGAAAAATTCAAGCTTTTAAAAGAATTGCACATATGCTATCATTTGAATCAGGTGTATAATAACAGATGTGATTCAATATCGTTGAATTTCAGTAATGGAATAACCCTACTCGCAGCAAAGACTGTTTGCATTGTTCTTCGCGGGTATCCTCTACAACGTCATAACTCATGCTATGCTTCGATACCTCGTCCTTACCCCATGTCGTGCAGTTCTGTGTTTGATTAATCGATGCTATAGCTGCTGCGATAACTATCAAAGTACGCATTATAAAGCGCGAATAATGTATGTACGGAATATTTAAAAATGCATTCATTGAACTTACGTAGGATTGCAATGTTTAAAATGAACATTTGTATGTTTTGAATATTATTTTGATTTTGTTGAAAGTTTTTATGTGCTTCAAAATGAACATCTGAACGTTACGAAGTTTGGAACGAATGTTTTAAGTGGGACACCGATTAAACTCGTACATTAATTTTGGTTAAACTTTGGATCTTACAGTTTTGCATAAGATAGTTTTCAATAAATGAGGGCGAAATATGATTTCAAATATCGAAATTTATTAGTTCAAAAGTTATATACTATTAAACTTTTCAACTTTTCCAGCCAGAAATTATATGTTATTAAAGTTTAATAATTTTAATGTGTATAGCTTACCCTAATGAGGTAACTAGGATTTTAGTAAAACTGAAAGATTACTTTTAAACTAATAAAAGAATACTAATATTTTAGTAAAACACATGTTGTGCATTAAATTAATATTATCCCATTGTATTATTAAAATGCCATTAAATCAGTATTATTCAGGTGACAAAACTGTCATCATAAATATTTGCACAAAGTGTGAATTCATTGCTGTGAAAACGTCCTCTTTCTCTCATTCAGGTCGTGATGCAGAACGCTTCCATTCTAGTATGATTCCATTTTCTGAGTATACATACCGCCATTAGCTCACATTAAATTTCATTTAGTTACAGTTCCATCAAAATTTGGTAGTCTAACTTAAATTCAAAGTAAATACTTGCTTACAAACACTTTACTTAATGAGTGCCTCATTACATTGCAGTCATACGACAGTTATTTGTATTAGTGCCTATCATCCGTAACAGATAAATGACCCATTATTTTTTTAATACGATTGCAATTTCTTGAACCTTTCGCTCCTTCAGTCATAAAAATCGTGTAAAAATATGAATTTGTCAAACATTCTTAGTCAGACTAAATATTTAGTTTAACTGATACCATGTGAATGCTGTTGATATGTCAAGTTTGAAGCTTCATGTCTTGAAAATGACTTTCACAAAGAAACATAAGTAGTGTTTTTGAAAGGTCCCAACGAAAGCTACAAGAAATGTACAATAAAAAATGGGGAGCTCTATTTAAGAAACTGAAGATAACGTACATGTAACCTTCAAACGACCATCCAGAGTTAAATTGTTCTGACTATCTTAATATCCTTGATAAGAAAGAAGTTATCCTTTGATAGCTTTTGTCTGAAACGTTTCTCTATATTCAAAACCATTTCCAAAATATAAGGATAAGGTTAGAGAGACCCTGTATAGATACAGAATGAATAATCCACAGGGTGTCTCACAACTGAAACTCCCTGAAACGGGTGGTAGTGGACGTGATTCTGAACAAGATTCCCCTTTGCAAAAATGAGGTTTGAAGCTTTGTTTTTGAATTACTAAGGAAAAACACGGACCAATCAGAGTGTGAAATTACGCACTCGAAATTGCGCAAAATTGTGCGAAAGTGCGCAGACGCGAGAACGGCAGCTTCGGATAACGCGTAATTATCCAACGCGTGGTAATCCAACGCGTAGTAATGCATCGTGTGGTAATGCAACGCGTGGTAATCCTACGCGTAGTAATCCAATGCGTAGTAATCCAACGTGTACTAATACAGCGTGTGGATATCCAACGCGTAGTAATCTAGCGCATGCATATTCTACGCGTAGTAATCCAACGCGTAATAATGCAACGCGTGATAATTCTAAGCGTAGGAATCTAATGAATGGTAATCTAACGCGTAGTAATCCAACATGTGGATATTCAACGCGTATTAATCCAACGCGTGGATATTCGACGCGTGGTAATCCAACGCGTAATAATGCAACGCGTGGTAATCCTACGCGTAGTAATCCAACATGTGGATATTTAACGCGTATTAATCCAACGCGTGAATATTCGACGCGTGGTAATCCAACACGTAATAATGCAACGCGTGGTAATCCTACGCGTAGGAATCTAATGAGTGGTAATCTAACGCGTAGTAATCCAACATGTGGATATTTAACGCGTATTAATCCAACGCGTGAATATTCGACGCGTGGTAATCCAACACGTAATAATGCAACGCGTGGTAATCCTACGCGTAGTAATCCAACATGTGGATATTTAACGCGTATTAATCCAACGCGTGAATATTCGACGCGTGGTAATCCAACACGTAATAATGCAACGCGTGGTAATCCTACGCGTAGTAATCCAACATGTGGATATTTAACGCGTATTAATCCAACGCGTGAATATTCGACGCGTGGTAATCCAACACGTAATAATGCAACGCGTGGTAATCCTACGCGTAGGAATCTAATGAGTGGTAATCTAACGCGTAGTAATCCAACATGTGGATATTTAACGCGTATTAATCCAACGCGTGAATATTCGACGCGTGGTAATCCAACACGTAATAATGCAACGCGTGGTAATCCTACGCGTAGTAATCCAACATGTGGATATTTAACGCGTATTAATCCAACGCGTGAATATTCGACGCGTGGTAATCCAACACGTAATAATGCAACGCGTGGTAATCCTACGCGTAGTAATCCAACATGTGGATATTTAACGCGTATTAATCCAACGCGTGAATATTCGACGCGTGGTAATCCAACACGTAATAATGCAACGCGTGGTAATCCTACGCGTAGTAATCCAACATGTGGATATTTAACGCGTATTAATCCAACGCGTGAATATTCGACGCGTGGTAATCCAACACGTAATAATGCAACGCGTGGTAATCCTACGCGTAGGAATCTAATGAGTGGTAATCTAACGCGTAGTAATCCAACATGTGGATATTTAACGCGTATTAATCCAACGCGTGAATATTCGACGCGTGGTAATCCAACACGTAATAATGCAACGCGTGGTAATCCTACGCGTAGTAATCCAACATGTGGATATTTAACGCGTATTAATCCAACGCGTGAATATTCGACGCGTGGTAATCCAACACGTAATAATGCAACGCGTGGTAATCCTACGCGTAGGAATCTAATGAGTGGTAATCTAACGCGTAGTAATCCAACATGTGGATATTTAACGCGTATTAATCCAACGCGTGAATATTCGACGCGTGGTAATCCAACACGTAATAATGCAACGCGTGGTAATCCTACGCGTAGTAATCCAACATGTGGATATTTAACGCGTATTAATCCAACGCGTGAATATTCGACGCGTGGTAATCCAACACGTAATAATGCAACGCGTGGTAATCCTACGCGTAGGAATCTAATGAGTGGTAATCTAACGCGTAGTAATCCAACATGTGGATATTTAACGCGTATTAATCCAACGCGTGAATATTCGACGCGTGGTAATCCAACACGTAATAATGCAACGCGTGGTAATCCTACGCGTAGTAATCCAACATGTGGATATTTAACGCGTATTAATCCAACGCGTGAATATTCGACGCGTGGTAATCCAACACGTAATAATGCAACGCGTGGTAATCCTACGCGTAGTAATCCAACATGTGGATATTTAACGCGTATTAATCCAACGCGTGAATATTCGACGCGTGGTAATCCAACACGTAATAATGCAACGCGTGGTAATCCTACGCGTAGTAATCCAACATGTGGATATTTAACGCGTATTAATCCAACGCGTGAATATTCGACGCGTGGTAATCCAACACGTAATAATGCAACGCGTGGTAATCCTACGCGTAGGAATCTAATGAGTGGTAATCTAACGCGTAGTAATCCAACATGTGGATATTTAACGCGTATTAATCCAACGCGTGAATATTCGACGCGTGGTAATCCAACACGTAATAATGCAACGCGTGGTAATCCTACGCGTAGTAATCCAACATGTGGATATTTAACGCGTATTAATCCAACGCGTGAATATTCGACGCGTGGTAATCCAACACGTAATAATGCAACGCGTGGTAATCCTACGCGTAGTAATCCAACATGTGGATATTTAACGCGTATTAATCCAACGCGTGAATATTCGACGCGTGGTAATCCAACACGTAATAATGCAACGCGTGGTAATCCTACGCGTAGTAATCCAACATGTGGATATTTAACGCGTATTAATCCAACGCGTGAATATTCGACGCGTGGTAATCCAACACGTAATAATGCAACGCGTGGTAATCCTACGCGTAGGAATCTAATGAGTGGTAATCTAACGCGTAGTAATCCAACATGTGGATATTTAACGCGTATTAATCCAACGCGTGAATATTCGACGCGTGGTAATCCAACACGTAATAATGCAACGCGTGGTAATCCTACGCGTAGTAATCCAACATGTGGATATTTAACGCGTATTAATCCAACGCGTGAATATTCGACGCGTGGTAATCCAACACGTAATAATGCAACGCGTGGTAATCCTACGCGTAGGAATCTAATGAGTGGTAATCTAACGCGTAGTAATCCAACATGTGGATATTTAACGCGTATTAATCCAACGCGTGAATATTCGACGCGTGGTAATCCAACACGTAATAATGCAACGCGTGGTAATCCTACGCGTAGTAATCCAACATGTGGATATTTAACGCGTATTAATCCAACGCGTGAATATTCGACGCGTGGTAATCCAACACGTAATAATGCAACGCGTGGTAATCCTACGCGTAGGAATCTAATGAGTGGTAATCTAACGCGTAGTAATCCAACATGTGGATATTTAACGCGTATTAATCCAACGCGTGAATATTCGACGCGTGGTAATCCAACACGTAATAATGCAACGCGTGGTAATCCTACGCGTAGTAATCCAACATGTGGATATTTAACGCGTATTAATCCAACGCGTGAATATTCGACGCGTGGTAATCCAACACGTAATAATGCAACGCGTGGTAATCCTACGCGTAGTAATCCAACATGTGGATATTTAACGCGTATTAATCCAACGCATGAATATTCGACGCGTGGTAATCCAACACGTAATAATGCAACGCGTGGTAATCCTACGCGTAGGAATCTAATGAGTGGTAATCTAACGCGTAGTAATCCAACATGTGGATATTTAACGCGTATTAATCCAACGCGTGAATATTCGACGCGTGGTAATCCAACACGTAATAATGCAACGCGTGGTAATCCTACGCGTAGTAATCCAACATGTGGATATTTAACGCGTATTAATCCAACGCGTGAATATTCGACGCGTGGTAATCCAACACGTAATAATGCAACGCGTGGTAATCCTACGCGTAGTAATCTAATGCGTGGTAATCTAATGCGTAGTAATCCAGCATGTGGGTATCCAACGGGTAGTAATCCAACGCGTAGTAATCCAACGCGTGGATATTCGACGCGTAATAATGCAACGCGTGATAATTCTACGCGTAGGAATCTAATGTGTGGTAATCTAACGCGTAGAAATCTAATGCGTGGTAATCTAACGCGTAGTAATCTAATGCGTGGTAATCTAACGCGTAGTAATCCAGCACGTGAATATCCAACGCGTAGTAATCCAACGTGTGGATATTCGACGCATAGTAGTCCAACGCGTAATAATCCTCGCGCTCTGATTGGTTCGTGTTTTTCCTTAATAATTCAAAAACGAAGCTTCAAACCCCATTTTTACAAAAAGAAATCTTATTCAGAATCACGTCAGCTACCACCCCTTTCAGTGAGTTGCACTAGTTATGTTATCCTGTATATTTATCTAATTCAGCAAAAAAAGTTAAAGAAATAAATGAACCCCCAAAACGAAATTCAGTCTTCATTTCGAATTATACATATCCGAGAGCACCAGAACAAAACCTCGTAATTAAAACGACTGAACTAAACAGATAATAAGAAGTATAATTGTAGGCAAAAAAAGAAACGTATTTCGTACTAAGTCGCAATTAACATGCTTTCTGTAGAACGTTGTCCTCGTTCCAGTATCATTTGGCTTATTGTAATGTTAATTAGGTCTAATTCGAGGCAGAAAGTTTTTCAAATGCTTCTTTAGTTTCCTTTTTCTCCAAAACGAGATGATTCGGTGCGGTGCTCCTCAATAGGAACGATTTCCCGCATCGCTGAAAAAAAGCGTATGATGTTGAAAATCATACGTGGAACGAAGGAGTGACCGATCATTACGTAAAGTAGGTTAATAGCAGCTTCTTAAATGAATAAAATTAAAGAAGAAAAGATTGGAATAAAACTTAATAGAAGATAGTCTCATTTGTGTCAGATTGATTGAGTAGTAAGGTATCTTTTGTACTTGATTTTTAGTTTGAATTAGTGTATTTCTATCGCACACCGATGTGTAACTTAAGGTGTAATTTACTGAAGAATAGCGTAGGGTAACGGTTCTCAATCAATGGTTCGAGAGGTGAAGAGCTGCACACTCGAGTGCAACGAAAGCTTTCTTTGGAAGACACATATGCAGATTTGACAATTTTTCAATTTTCATATATCGATCTTTATAAATTTTTACGTTAGTATTCTAAATTCCCAAATCGCTAAATTTCTAACTTTTCAAGTCCTTAAATTTCCAAATTTTCAAATCCCTAATTTTCTACATTTTTCACTGCCAAAATTTTGATATCTCCAAACTTTTAGTCGGTCGTGTTTCTAGATTAATAAGTCTCAAAATCACCAAATACCTATGTTCCCGAACTCTCATGTTACCAAATTTCTAAATTTTCAAATCCTCAAATTTCCAAATGTTGAAATCCCTAATTTTCTACATTTTTCACTGCCAAAATTTTGATATCTCCAAACTTTTAGTCGGTCGTGTTTCTAGATTAATAAGTCTCAAAATCACCAAATACCTATGTTCCCGAACTCTCATGTTACCAAATTTCTAAATTTTCAAATCCTCAAATTTCCAAATGTTGAAATCCCTAATTTTCTACATTTTTCACTGCCAAAATTTTGATATCTCCAAACTTTTAGTCGGTCGTGTTTCTAAATTAATAAGTCTCAAAATCACCAAATACCTATGTTCCCGAACTCTCATGTTACCAAATTTCTAAATTTTCAAATCCTCAAATTTCCAAATGTTGAAATCCCTGATTTTCTACATTTTTCATTGTTAAAAATTCCATGTCTGTAAATTCTTAGACTCCCGTAATCCTAGATTTATAAATCTCAAGATCATCAAATACATATGATCTCAAACTCTGTCACGAAACTTCTAAACTCCCAAATCCCAAGAAATTTTAGTCTTGAGCAAATCATTGAAATCTCATCAAAAAGTCTACTTTCATTAAAGTTTGTGTCTAATTCAAAAAAGTAAAAACACGTAAAAAGACAAATAGTAAGTTATTAAACAAAATGTGTTCTGATAATAAAATGAGTATCTATATATAGATTCGTATTTTGTTTTCTATGGTTAGTTCATGAAATGGAGAACTGTAGAAATTAAAGTTTTCAATGGAGACTGCTATAAATAGAATAGAATAGCTTCAAATGTATGAGAACTTCTTTGGTTCATAATTTTATGGATTTATCTTATTAATAGTTAACCGTTATCTTGAGTCAAAGACACATACCGAACCTAACAGTGCAATTGTCATCAAGATTTTGTGCTTAATTGTTCTCTTCCATATATGCTAAAGAAAAAATATCCACATAAACCTTTGTCACATGCAGAGTCTACTTTTCTTCACTCTTTGTTATCTGCTTGAAAAGAAAATAACTGTTTGCTAGTTAAAGTGCTGAAGAAGTTAAAGACAAAAATGAAGAATGTATTTCTGGAATATCTTAGAAACTGTTCATTGTAGAAAATAACTGTACATTAATACATTGTTTGTTTGAAAATGATAAATTTATTTGAATAAATAAATTCGTAACATTATATCGTTTATTTAACAATTTATTGTTATTTATATGTTTCAGGTTTTTATTTTAAGTAAGTAATTTTTAATGTTTCATATTTGTCTTAATTACTTTTGTATGTTTTAGATTTTTATATTAAGCAAGTCAGTGAATTATTCATAAGTGCCTTAACTGTTTTTGCATGTTTCAGATTTTATTTTTTGGTAAGTTAAAATATTGATTGTATTAGTTTCATGTTGACTCCGAGCTTGTGGGAGGAAGGGTGGACTCGGTCGTAAGTTTTTCGCGCATAAGAAAAGCTTACGCATTTTTTAGTGCCTCTTATCTTGTACTCATTTTCACCATTTTTCAACCTTTTATACATTAACAATTTTTCCCTAGTTTTATTTATTATAGATTTTTATTTTTGAAGCATTAGTTTATTCTTGTAAATTGATTGGAACATAAAAGAAAGTTCTTCAAACTTTCTATTTATTTCCTTCATTTTTTCTTCACTTAATTTTACCTTTTACGAGTGCAAGTTTAGAACAAGAGGTATATGTAGAGTCTTTAGAAATTTTAATTTGTGTGATTGGAATGGAATTGCAATTGCAATTACATTTTTTAAATGTGTAAGTGTTTTTATTTTCAGTCTTAACTTTTATTTTCAGACATTATTGAATTTTTATTTTGTTTTTTAATATTCTTGAATTTTTCCTCATATTTTCGAGCCCTGAGATTTTCATGTTTCGCAATAATTTTATTTCGTGTTTTGAAATGTATTTCTCGGAAACGGAGCGTCGGCGCGCCCGAGAATAATAACAACAGATGTCTATTCATGCCGGATTATAGGCGATAAGCGAGGAGCGAGCGGAGCTGGACGAAGACGCGGGGAGTCATTCGAAATTTACCTCTCGAACGCGAAAGACGTGTTGTGTGTTCTCTTCAGTTTTGTCTTCGATATATTCTGTCGCGATTTTAATTGGATTTCTTGAGGGTTTTAATTCAGGTTCTCAGGTTTCATACCTCATCGTAATTTTAATTTAAGTTTTGTACTTTTCAGAATATTGTATGTTCCAGGTTTTAATTTTAAATGTAATGATTAATGGTTTACATTTGTCTTAATTATATTTATCTGTTTCAGGTTTTAATTTAATGTAAGCGATTTTTAATATTGTATATTTGTCTTAATAATTTTTGTATGTTTCAGGTTTTAATTTTATGAAACTAATTTTTAATGTTTCATATTTGCCTTAATCATTTTTATCTGTTTCAGGTTTTAATTTTATATAAGTAATTCATTTATTCATATGTGTCTTAATTGTATATGTATGTTTCAAGTTCTTATTTTAATGATTCATGTTTGTCTTAATATTTTTCAGATATTCCAGGATTGTATTTGAATTAAGTGATTGAAAATTTGTCAACTATATTGTATATTTTATATACGTATTTTTAATATGAATTTTGCATGTTATCATTAATTTGTGTGCCTAAATATTAATATGTTACTAATCTTGCATTTGTTTCTCTATTTTTTATTGTTACAGTTAATTATTCTATAGGTAATAAATAGGTCATCATTGAAGACTTCCTTTGAGGGATTTCATCAACTTTTGCGCTAATTTTAAGTTTATTTCGAGTTAATTTTAAGATACGTCCATTGTAACATATTCTATTGCATCGAGGGATCATCGAGGGATGCGTGCGTTATTTTTAAGCTAAATTTCTGCGTGCGCTATTTTTAAACTAATTTTATGCGTGCGTTAGTTATAAGTTAAGTGTTCTCGTGGGCCCTGTAAGTACCTCTGATTCTAACTTGCACTTATCTTCACAATTCTCAAACTTTATACGCGTTAGCTTGTAGCATACCCCGTTATTTTTTGCCAATTGTTCCGAACCCAAGTGGATCATTGGGGGTTCATAGCGCTGTGAACGCGCGGTAGAGGTGGGCTGGAAGTACTGGTATAGCGCGAATGACACATCTCGGCGGGGCCGATCGGGGTAGTACCAATCCTTAACGATGTGCTCCCTGAACGGTCGCCATCCTGCCAAGGGGCATTACGGTCTGGGTGTCCCCCCCTCGGGAACACGTGAAAGACAAGAGGGGTAAAATGGATACCCTCCGCCATTTCGGGAGTGTCACTCGAACTTGCCTAAGGTACTTTCGGTTTATCTTTGCCTTCGTGGTTCACGTAAGCCACTGTGGACTACCCTTTGACCCATGGAAGGTGAGGTCTCTTGACGAAAAATACTAATCCCCTTTTTTGAGAGAAAGTTCTTCTAACTTTCTTTTCTTTTAGTAGAAAGTTCTTCTAACTTTCTTCCCTTTGCTTTTTGAATTCGTTTCGTTAGATTATTTGAGTGCAATTTTAGAATTAGAGGTACTGTGCGGCGTTTAGATTAAGTTAAACGTATGTGTGTGATTAATATTAAGTTAATGTATATGTGCGTGCGTGTGATACAAGTTTTTTACTGGATTGTGGTAAAGAACTTGTATATGCGAGCTTAGGAGCTAAGTAGAGTCAGAACTCATTTATCCTTCTGATAATTGAGGTTGCATTTGGAGGGTGGAAGGGATTTGGAGTTAGGGTGGGTCACTATCGTAGCCACCTCCACGTGGTGTGACCCGGTAATCAATGTCGTTTTCTAAATATTTTTCACGACATTAACATTAGAAAACCATATCGAGCAAAGAGCTACGATTAAGACTTCTCAATTTCATATCTTAATTGCATTAATTCCGAGCTGTGGGAGGACAGGGTAGGCTCGGGCGCAGGTTTTTCGTCACTATATGTGACAAAAAACCTGCGCAAATTGTAAGTGTCTTTTGTTCTAATTTTAGAACAGAAGGCACATTTAGGGTTTTTGTATTCTAATAATTTTTAATGTTTCAGGTTTATCTTATTTATTGTATTTTACAGGTTTTAATTTTAAGCAAGGAATTTATAACGTTTAATGTTTGTCTTAATCACTTTTGTCTGTTTCAGGTTTTAATTTTATGCACGCAGTTTATTAATTTATATGTGTATTAATTATGTATATTTATATGTGTATTTATATGTGTATTAATTGTATATTTCTCATGTATATTATCTATTTTAAATTTTATAGGTAAATAGGTCATCATTGAAGACATCCTTCGAGGGATTTATTTAAGTTATGCGTTAATTTTAAGTATATTTTGCGTTAATTTTAAGTTGCGTAACATATTGTATTGCATCGAGGGATCATCGAGGGATGCGTGCGTTATTTTTAAGCGAATTTTATGCGTTGCATTTGGAGGGTGGAAGGGATTTGGAATTAGGGTGGGTCACTATTGTAGCCACCTCCACGTGGTGTGACCTGGTAATCGATACTGATTTCTAAAAATTATTCTTAGAAAGCGGTATCGAGCTAAGAGCTGCAATTAGAATTTAAGTTGTAATTTTACTTATAATATACATACATATAACACAGAGCACGTTGTAATTTTCCCTTGCACAACGATATACGATTTTCATAAATCTTTGTAAATTACATTATTACATACTTTATATAAATTAGAGCTAAAATAGAAATTAGATAAAATTTCTAATTTCACTTTCAATAAAATATAATGGATTTCTAAATTATTACTATTTTTAAACTCACGTTCTTAACAAAACTTTCTCACTCTAACATTTCATTCTGAAACGTGTTATAAACTACAATTAACTGGCTATCAAGAATTAATCTCTCTAGAATTACGATTTATGATTTAAGTCTCTCATTTACGATTCAAGAAGTCTCAATCGAGTTTCAATGACAGCAACAACTATAAATACGCATTTGTTAGAAATATTTTGTCATCACTTGTCAATGTATCCTCGTGGCCTTACAAATCGATAAGTGTTGCATTTCAACCGTAGAAGAGAAGGGTTTGTAAGAGGATCTCTTCTCACGGATTTGATTCAAACTTGTTATGTTGCAATAAAGGTTGCCCATAACTGTAGGGTCACTCAACGCCAAATCGATCATTTTTTGACCTCGATGCTAGGGATTTTGTTCTAGATGAAACACGACGCAGGGAAATTTGGGGTGGGGAAAGATTATCGTATTGCTGGTTTCATGTTTGTTCTCAATCCTGCAATATTATATTTGATTTTTAATCTTTTGCACTTACAAGGTCATCATTCGGTTTAACACGATAATTTGCGTTAAGTATTTCATAACTAAACTTATTTTTTGACTAAGATGAAGTGGAGTAAGTTCGTAAACGGGGTAAGTTCGTATACAGATTATTTTTATTACAATATGAGCGAAATTCCTTCATTTAGTACGTTTGTTTACTTGTTTTGTTTCACTATACCCCTTTTTATATTTTAATACTTACGTTTAAATTGTAACTGTACAAAAACCAGACTGCACTTACCCCACTTCACTTTACGTATTTAATACGTGTAATCATATACAATGTACAAACTTGTTGAAGAAAACAATAATGGTTAACACTAAAACTACTAAACTGATCAAATTATCGTTTCACAAGTTTCTTATTTTAAATTTCGGTTATTAGGGTATTTTTCTTGAAATTTGAATTCACTTTTATCAAAGTAAAGAATTATATTGCAATAATTCTTGAAGTTTGTTTATTTATTTTTAATTTCTAATGTTATACGTTTAGTGCTAATAATAAAATTTTCAACTATGAAATTTTACAGTTGCAATCTCACATAAATACTTTCGAGTGCAAAAAGTTGAATTCTGCAATTTTTGTTTATTTTCATAGACATTGGTTATAAATGAAAATTTTGATCTCAAGTCTCTCTATCGAATTCAATGTAATTTTCTTTATTTCTTTTCATTCTTTCATTTCATTCTATTTTTATTTAGAGACTAGAGACCGCTAGCAATGCTTTTATTTAAAAAATTGATTCTATGACATTTTTTATTTAAAAAAATATATTCTATAACACTGAACACGATAAACGTATTCTTATTTGATATTTTCTCCTTGACAGTGAAATTCCTTTCAGATTAAAAAGCGTTTTCATTCATCTTCAATCATTCGGATGTTAATTACTTTCGGAATGTTCACATTATATTAATAATTCACTATTTTTTAGTACATAGGAAGTAATGAGTATTTCCGTAATAATACAAAGACTGGAAGTATTCTTCATGTGATCAATTCAATTGCTTCAACTGTTAATGTAATTGCTTGCGGGATAATAGGGAAAGCATATACCAGCTAAGATAATAATACAGGGTGTATCAGTGATATATGTGGGACCTATTTCACGAATAGACAAAAACCGTGAAAACAATAAAGAAAGTTCAGAAGAATATATGTTTCCTTTTTATTTTGAAACCTCAAATGAGGTTTATATGTACATGTGTTTGCGTGATAGTGTTTACACAAAAATATTCACATTTTGGTTACATTGTGGTTTCGAATACATTATTACTTTTTATCACGTTTTGAGAGCATCCTGTCGACGCAAGTTTAGTTAGTAATATATCAATATTTACGTTATCGAATGCTGCCTGAACATCCAGGAAGGCTGCCAGAATTTCCTTTTTTTCGCTAAAAAAAAATCGTGCGTGATCTTCCTTTCCTGAAACCTTGTTGACTGTTTGGAATTATGTTGTAATATTCAACCCACCATTGTAGCCTATTTTAAATCAATGTTTCAAATAGTTTGCACACACAGGATGTAAGAGAAATTGGACGTAGGCTTAGTCCGTCCGCTTTTTTAATAAAATGTATATACGACTTTTTCCAGCTGGAAGGATAGTAAGTTTCTTCATACATTTGGTTAAAGATGTCAAGCAGTAATAGTTTGAACTTGAGTGGTTTATCAACATCTTATTGTCAATGCCATCCTTTCCAGGGGCCGATTTCGTGTTTTTATGTTCCAATGCAATATTAAGTTCTGTAAGATTGAAGTGTGTGTTAAAGAAGCTATTTTGCGAAGCTGGTGGAATCCAGTTAGGGTCTGTTTGAGCCCATGGAGGGCTTACTTTTCTGAGAGCATCTTCTATTTTATTGCCGGTTTGTAGGTTCTCAGTCCAGTAACGTGTGCTTGTTTTGGCCCATTGATTTTTGAAAATTTTGCACTTGTTCCACACAAAGGTAGGATCAGTCCAGAGGTTGATGCTTTCTGCGAATTTTCTAAATGAATCCTTTTTTTCTTTTTCAAGATTTTCTTTGTTGTAGCTGCGACCTTTTTGTATTCTATTAAATCATGTAATTGACCCGCATGTTCCCATTTTTTATATGCCGCGCGTCTGAGTCTTATAACTTTGTCGCAATCTAGGTCCCCTTTTTATTTAAAATACAAATAAAAAATTTGTTTTCAATAAAATACAATAAAATACAAATTTGTTTTCTTGGGAGTACTACATTCTATTGCTTCTATTATTTTTTTCTCAAACATATTGTATTTATCGTGTGGGGAGAGCATAAGTAGGCAGCAGAAATTCAGCATAGCTATCTTCGAGTAGACTTGTATACTTATTCCAATTAGTTCGTATTGACTTTAACTTAAAGGTCTTTTTGTTGTAGTAGCTTTTTTGTATCGGTATATCTATGTGGATAGGAAAATGATCGGAACCTCTGGTTTCTTCATTTACATTGACTTCTAATTTGCTTGCTATATTTGCAGTAGAGAAAATAAGATGAAGATTAGATTTTGCCCTTCTGAGCATATCAATGTGAGCGAATGAGTTATCATTATGTATGATTAAACCCTGTTCTTCTATAGCCTTTTGAAGTCTTTCCCCATTTTTGTCTGTAAATCTGCAATCCCAGTTCTTGTTGTGAGCATTGAAATCACCCATTAATACGCAGTTGTTATGACTTTTAACATTTTTAACAATTATATCCCATTGATCTTGTGTGAGATTATTTCCCGGGTTTCTGTAGCAGGCTATTAGTTGTAAGCATGGTTTAGTGTTGTTAATACAAACACCGCTGATCTCTACAGATGAATCGGGTGTACTCAAGTTACTTATTTCTGAAAAAGCTAGGTTTCTCCGTATAAATATAATGATGCCCCCCTAGAGTAAGTTCTGTCCTTCCTATGTGTTAGAAACCCCGCAAATTGGATATCATCATCTTCTTTTAACCAAGATTCTACACAAACTAGGACGTCTGCATTTTTTAAAATTTTCTCAATTTCTAATTGCCGTATGCTTCTACCGTTCCAGAAGAGAATTTTTAAGGGCTTACTAATGTTAGTATTATTATTTGTTTTCATATTGATTAAATTTTAGCAAAGGTTGGGGTTTCAGAATCCGATTGCCAGTCCGACTGCGAGGTATCTAAGGTATCATCGCTAGTATCCTCCGCTATGACCGACCTTAAATATTTGAGACGCTTAACCATTCTGGTGATACGATTTTTTAAAGACCGGTTATCAAGGAGGTCTTTAATTTCTGATAGCATGTCAGCAAGAGCATTGGTGTCATGTGTGTAGTTTGCGGCAATTTCAGAAGAGTTTGGGTTGCTAAAGGTCTCACATAGGTATTTTGCAGTTTTTGCAAAGTCCAATGGGAATCTTTTTGCATTAGCCAGTATATAATCTTCAGTCGGCCTTCCACTTCTTCGATGGTTGGAGGTGCCTTATCAAATTTTCTTGATCTTTTTATGACTTTTTTAACTTTACCTTCTTCAACTTTCCTAGATTGCTGTTTGTTTTGCGGGTCATTTTCAGTATTATTACTTGATAAGGTACCAGAGTGCGGTCTTTTGATGCTCGATGTAGGCATAAGCGGAGGTGCCAAATTACTTTCGGGGTTTTGTGCAATATTCTTGGGATGTACTAGGGCCGGGTTTTCAATGCTAATTGTGTTCTGATTGGGGTTTCCGTCATTATTGTTTACTTTGTTCACGTCAACTGTATCGTTAGCAACACTTTTTGGGAGAATATCTAGGTTCTTACAGTACCTTGCAAGGTGTCCTTCCTCTTTGCACAAGAAGCACATGAGTTTTTCTGCTGATAGATAAATCCAGTAATTCGTGTCGTCGTATTTGATTTGTACTGTTTCTGGTAATTTGGGAATGTCGTCTGGTTGAATGTAAATCTGTCTTCGAAAACTTAGAACATTGTAACACCGTGAGTAGGCGGTTGCCTACTAATAGGCGCGAACTCGAATACCGACGGCGGCCACTAGGTGGCGTCTAACCGCGATCGCGCTTCTCGCGATAGAATCGGCATCCGCGGTAATATATAAGACCGGGCCGCGGACCGATTGGGCAGAGAGCTTCAGACGAACCGTAGCGAAAACAGCGTCCGACCGCTAGCACCGCCCGACTCTGGCTCTCTCCACGATTTTTGGTAGATCTCTGTATCCTTCTATTTCCTCCGCCGGAAGGCAACCTGGGGCAGGGCGTATTCGACCGTCCTCAGGCTGTAAACCAGACTCCGGTTTCCTCGCCTCACGCCGTCTGGCTACGCCACGAAACGGGGGCATCCCGACCGCCGAGAGTTACTAGTCACGTCGCTCTCGGGTCCACCGGTCTCCTGCCTGTGGGGACGGCTTAGGGCTATTCGTAGCAGACGTCGTCCCCTGAACCAGCGGCAAAGTGTCAACTCCGCCTCCCGAGTTCCTCCTACCCACCAGCGAAGTTGTAAAGCGTTTAGGTTAAGTCCGCGTTTGCGTTTGCGTCTCCGTGTTTGCGTCTCCGTCTCCGCGTTTACGTCTGCATTTCCGCGTTTTCCGCGTTGCGTTCGGCTTAAGTCGCGTTCTTTGTACCCCCCGGACCGAACCCGGGCATACCGGCTGAACCGGCACTATTTTGTTTAAATAAAAACCATCGGACATAGTCCGGCGATTATATTGGCGCCCGAACAGGGACCGTTGCTGTGGGGAACGCATGTACCCCGTAGGGTGGGACTACCACCAGCGAAAAGCCGAACTAATTGAGTTTGCAGAAGCCGAACACCTCGACTCCACCGACACCCTTGAGGACCTGCGAGCACGGGTCACCCAGCATCTCCGCAGGATGGCAACAAAGGACAAGGACCAACAACCGGGGCCAAGCCACGACCCCGACTCAACCGCTGCGTCTCCACTTGTCGCGGACGTAAATCTGATGGACCAGCTCCGTAAAAGCGGATTGCACTATGATGGGGAAAAAGGAGCGGAGAATTTCCTGGACAGACTGGAATCCGTCCAGGCCACCTACCAGCTGTCACACGACAGTATCTTGCGCTGCCTACCAGGGCTGCTACGGGGAGCCGCCCTAGCCTGGTACCATAACATGAGAGGCTTCTGGACGTCCTGGTCGGAGTTCCTGGACTTCTTCCGGGAAGAGTTCATGCCGGACTTCCAGTCCGAGGAGCTACGAGATCAGATCAGCCGCCGACTCCAGCGTCCAGGGGAAAGCGGTCACCAATACCTCCAGGACATAAGCACCATGATGCGCCGGCATGGGGGCTTCTCAGAGGAAGAGCAACTGGACCGGTGCTACCGTAACCTGCGGCATGAATACCGCCGGTACATCCGCCCGGAGGACTTCCGAACCCAGATGGACCTGCTTCGAATGATCAAACGGTTGGAACGAGATGCTGCCACTGCTCCTCCGGCCCGATCTCCGCAACATCCCCGGAGCCAAGTAACCGAAATTACTCGTGGCTACGATCGAGACAACTGCTGCTGGAGATGTGGACAGCGAGGGCACTCTCGCCACGAGTGTCGCCGGACGGCTCTTCTGCAGCCATTGCGGGGCAGAGGGCCGACAAACACGAAACTGCCCGTGCCGAGGGCGACCCGAAAACGACACGCTGGTCGAGCCTCGAGACGCCGTCCGACCAGCCACTCCACCGGCGCCGACCAACAGCCACTAGAGGAATACCGCTTGTTTCTCCCCTTCGAAGCACACGGACACACCGGCCGAGCCTTGGTGGACACCGGGGCTTCACATTCGTACGCCAGAAGTGACTTGGCCGCATACTGTCAATGGTTCGGAGCTCGCTGGGACCGGGAGTCCCACGAAATCCAGGTCGCCGACGGAAGCTCGGCCACCACCGACGGGAGGGTTACATTCACCGCCACCATCGATGGCCAGGAGATCTGTCACCGGTACTCCGTCCTGTCCGACATGTCCCACGTAATGCTAGTGGGTGTCGACCTCATGGGGAAGTTGAGAGCCTCCCTCCAGATTGGATCACGCCGGTGGACATTTGCAGACGAGGTGATAGAGGTGTCCGGACCCACTGGTTGTACCGCCGAGCAGACAGAGCCCCTTCAAATGCTGTTGGCCGAGGAACCTAAGTTTCAACCGATATCGGCGCAACCACCAGCCCCATCGGAAGGCCCCGGACTAGGGCCCACCCCGGACCCTGGGAAGGCCCCGCCAGCCAAGAAGCCACGAAGTTCGCGCCGGCGAAAAGAAACTGCAACGGGGTCCACGCAAACAGAAGAGCCCCAGCGGGTCGAGCAAGCGACCCAAACACCATCCCGAGCCGAGGACGCACCAGCCAGGAGAACCCCGGCAATTCTACCGCCCCCGACCACGTCCGCTCAAGGGGACGATTTCTATTTCGACCCGGCAACCGTCACACCGAGAAGAGTGCTCGAAATGAGGTTCCCGGACGGCCGCCGGATAACAATAAAGCGAACCCCCGCGGGAGCCTTCAGGGTACGAGTCCGTCCGCCGAACATCGCCCCAACCGACCCGCTGCCCAGCGATATGCCGCTAGATCAGCGGCCTAGAATGTAAGATTAGTTTGTAAGTCTGTAAATAGCCCGCGATTGTGTATTAGTGAGTAAGCCCGTTAGTCTGTAAGTCTGTAAATAGCCTGCGATCATGTATTAGTGAGTAAGTCCGTTAGTCTGTAAGTCTGTAAATAGCCCGCGATCATGTATTAGTGAGTAAGCTCGTTAGGTTGTAAGTCTGTAAATAGCCCGCGATTTTGTAGCAATAGGTAAGCCCGCGTTTTGTTAAAACCAAAGAAATCGTTTCGTTGTAAATCAAAAATAAAGGAAATTTTATTTTTTGCGTATAGTTCGCGCCTCATGAGGGGAGGGGGGTACTGTAACACCGTAAGTAGACGGTTGCCTACTAATAGGCGCGAAATCGAATACCAACGGCGGCCACTAGGTGCCTATGGGGATGGCTCAGGGCTATTAGTAGCAGACGTCGCCCCCTGAACCAGCGGCAAAGTGTCAACTCCGCCTCCCGAGTTCCTCCTACCCACCGGCGAAGTTGTAAAGCGTTTAGGCTAAGTCCGCGTCCGCGTTTGCGTCTCCGCGTTTACGTTTGTGTCTGCGTTCCCGCGTCTTCCGCGTTGCGTTCGGCTTAAGTCGCGTTCTTTGTACCCCCGGACCGAACCCGGGCATACCGGCTGAGCCGGCACTATTTTGTTTAAATAAAAACCACCGGACATAGTCCGGCGATTATAAGATGACTGAGGTTGGAGTCACTCATTCCTGCTCTGATAAATGTTATTTTCGAAACAGGTTGAATATTTAATTTATTCAATTCTTCTTCTATAATATGGTGCGGTATTATAGGACACACATTAGATAGAATAATCCATTTAGCCTTTGTGATTAACGGTCGAACAGCTAATACATGTGTCCCAATACTTTGGTGCCGCCTTCAGTAAGTCTATCTGCCGTTTCCTTACTGTTCAAGTACATGCATACTCGTCCATGAGAAATACGAGATACAAATCTAATATTTTTAGGATCTGTTAGTTTGCTAACTGCTGCTGTATATTCTTGGATAGTGATTCCTTCAACAGAGTCCATTACTATCGCTTGTTCTTTAGTAGGGAAATTTAACTGCTGAGCCATTTGAGCGTAAGATACTTTTGGAAGTGTTTTCTGTGTGGTTGAATCCATGGTTTGTGTTAACACGTAAATAATTTGTTATTAATTAATATTATCTGATGCAAAATAAAATTGTAAAATAATATCTGATATAAAATAGATTCATAAAAATAGAATTATGAAATAATACTTGATACGAGATAGATTCATTAACAACATCTGATATAAGGTAGAATAAAACTCTGTATGAGTGCATTTCACTTATGAAAATGAAATAGTTCATTATGTATATATGTATTATGTTTGCTTCATTTTCAAAATGAAACTTTATGTTTTATTTCTGTTATTTTAGTTCTTTTTAATTACTTCCATTGACAATGAGAAGTTAACCCCGCTCTCTTTCCCTCAATATTATTTCTTCAAAACATTTACCATAAACGTAAATTATTTGCAATTTTTGCAACTATAATAATTAATTTATTAAATAACAGAAATACAATATGTAAATAAAGTTGAATACATCAGTAAAGTTCATAATAATTCCATAACTGTTTAATATTTATAAATAATAGGAAGAGGTTCAAACTGTAAGCATGGCTATACTTCACACAGAATTTCTACAAATATTATTATCATTCTGTAAGATTTTCTCATAAATGTAATCATTATTATCGATATTTTCCATAAAGTAATCGCTACCGTAGATTTTTTCCATAAAATAAACGATAGTCTTTTACTGACGATGGATTGCGACTCGTAAAATTCTGGGAGTCAGTTATACTTTTGTGCCTCATATCCTACAATTCGATTTCACGTTCTCTAAAAAGTCGTCAAAATAATACGTCGTTCTTGGGTATTTCTGAAGGTTTTATTAAGAACACATCCCTACTTTGCATTTTCGAAGTTTCGAAGTAGTATTAGAAACTATCATGTGATCAGGGGGTGAAAGTGACCGGGTCCCAATGCTCGTCAAAAGTCCTTGATTTACAATAGACCTAAAGCTACTCTAGCCATCGTCACTATTAATTGTTTACTTGCTCTTACAAGACCGGATTTTTAAAGTCACGAAACTCGAAACCGTAGCTTTATCAAATTTCGAAGCTCTTGAAACTCGAAACTATCGAAACTTGAAACGGTGATTTTGTTTCGCAAGAGAAATATCTTGTTTTAAGGGTCGAATCTAGTGACAAAATACAGTAGTTTGCAGAAGTTCAACGACCTTTGTCTATCTTATGTGTTTTCGATGATTGAAAATTTTGAAGATTTTATGAAGAATTTTCTTCCGTAAGGAACCCTAGTTTCTAGTTCATAAAATTTTATGGAAATTGCAAAATTAATTTTAGTACCGACTTAGACTAGAGTTTTGAGAATTCTATGCAAAAGAAATGATAGCGAGATATGTATTACTTTTTTACAAAATTGCTTTGGAGTTTAGAACTCGTGTTTTACACATTTCTGAAAAATAGATATCTACTATTCTCGTTCTACCAAAAACACATAAGATAGACAAAGATTCAACTTCTGTAAGTTACCACATGATGACATAGAACTTTTTGTCACTAAATTCGACCCTTAACATTTAGCCACTTTACAGTGGCCCGACATTACATTTCTCTTGGATCTCATAAATAATTGAGATAAATAGTCTGATTGAATATGTATATTATCATTTGTTTACTATTTGTAATAAAAGAAAAATGTATTTGTTACATAGTCCGTCCTATTACAATACATTTTATTGAGAAGCCCTTGGTCTATTTTGTAAATTGAAGAGTTGGTAGGTGAAAGAAAATAAGGTGTGCAAATATAAAAACTGATGTCGACAAAATTTTTCAAGCTCGCAAATATCACACTTGCAGTTCTACAATTACGATCGAATATCTGTTTATATCTTCGAAAACAAAACTAATCAACGAAAATTCATAACGCATCGCACCGAATCTTTGCGATGTACGATACGTGAATCAAATATTCTCGAGGCACGCTGCAACCGATTCTTTATTCATTGCATTTGTACGTTTTCTTATCTGGGTTTCGAGAGTTTCGAGTCGCGAAGAAAATGCAAAGCTTCGAAACTTTCTTGTGTTTCAAGGAGTTTTAAATTTTTGACGTTTCGAGAAATCTATTTTTGGTAAATAAATTGAAGTTTTTGTATGCATACCTTCATTGCGAACATACGATGTCCGTATGAGTAATGGACGATTCCATTTGGACTAGAATCTGTTTGAACTCCTTCTGCAACAGCAAAAGTAAATTAAATTAGTTAATTTAATTAATACCTTATTATGAAAATGAATTATTTTAATTAACAAATAATAACTATGTAATGATAAAGAACAAGTCAGTCTATTTATGCAAATATTAGGAATTAATTATTCTGGATTGATATTTCTTAAAATATGAATTATTATGTGAAATTCGTAGTTTGTATTGGGACAATACTATAGTATAGAAAATAGATAAATCCTTTCAGGATTGGAATAAATAAAAATAACCTTAGAATTGTTCCAAAGTTTCACATTTTAGAAGAATAATTAATGAATTTAAAATTATATTTAAAATTAGGTTACATTTTATTAGCTTTAAGAAATTATTCATTTTCATTATTTTTTCAATTTTCATAATGATAAGTATGTATCGATGAATATCTGTTGTTCTGAAAAATCCAAAAAGATTTTGAGAAAGAATCTTTCCGGTCATTAATGCAAAATGTTTAGAAATTATTAATTCAATAAAATCGAATCATCATCTATGAGTTATAAAATATATTTTAAATTAAAAGACAGTGTAATCAGTTTCCAATTAAATAACATTCACCAGGAAGAATTCGGTTCATCTCGGTGATATGATGCCTTTCTACCATTAAGGAAAATTTACGTCTACATATAGGTGGCCGGATACTACGTCAATAAAAACCATGGCCTCTGATTTATACTTTCGTTCGTGGGAAAGGCGTAAAGAAAGTTGAGTATAGGTATCTTTCACTTAGGTACTGAGCCATTTTCCGCAGGAAAATTACTTTTTGTTGATATCATAACAAATTGCGAGGTCAGTAGCCGGTTTATGATGTGTTCAAAAAGTAAACAGATGATATTCATACGAATTCTCGTCAAAGCTATCCATTTGCCTGTAAAATAAACAATGAGTTCTGTTACACGTTTTGTAATGCGATATATCTTTTTATTTAAAAAGGAAGTTTATTCAGTATACATACTTGAAAATTAAAAAAAATATTTTAACACTTTTACAATTTTAACAACTTCGAAATATTTTCTGTGAAATGTAATGTGATGAAAGAATGAGTATGAATGAAGAGAATAATTCTCCTTAATAAAGAGAAAGCAAAAGATGGAAATTCTAGTAACGTGGAATAAGAATTTGTTTTTAATAAAATTGATATAAACTTCAGTGTATTAAAAAAGTTTCACTGTGAAATGTTACACTCAGTACGCAAAATGTTAACCAAAATGTAGAGAATAAAATGTTAATACAGTAGAGTAAACTTCCGTTATATCGCCATTTTTAAATAAACTTCACGCAAGCTAATGGCGCTTTTTCGCCATCGCAAGATTCTAATCTTCTTTTACTTTTCATTACAAAATTATATATTTGTTTAATTCTAAGACAAATTAATACAATTCAAATATCATTTAATAATTAATATCAGTTTCCAAACATCATGATATAAAGTAATTTTGTGTACTTAATTCGTTAACTTCAAACGTATGAAAAGTGATAAATTACATAACCAATTAAAGAGAAAGTAGATTTCACAGTTTTAGGGGATTACCACATAACAGTCATTTAAATTATTAAAAGACACTGGTCAGATGACTACCTAATTAATTCAGTTATCGAATAAAAGTGCCATCCAATTTAGAATCCGGATGCGGTAAAACTTTCTGTCGCTACTTACGTACGGAGAAACCCATGTTTCGTTATATCCTTTTAATATTTTTTCCTCTTTTGAGTTCCTTATAATATTCTTTTAATATTAAAGTCTTATAATAGGAAATCGATAAATAAACAAGATTTATTGCCAATTTAACCGATCTAATTTAATCTTTCCAGTAGAACATTTTTTACCTTACTACTTTTTATGAATCCATGAAAAGTTAGAAACAATTTCATCAAAGATCTGTTACAAAATTAAAGAAGTTAGCTTTCTTTTTTAAAAACAATCAAAATTAAACAAATTAGCTGAAATTTCATTTAATTCACTAAATGTAACCTGTGTAATATTTTACATTCCATGATTCTATTGCTATAATTATTGTTGTCCCAACTTATCAGATTCACACAATTGAAATGATATAAACTGAGTGTAAACAAAAGAAAACAGTATTCCATTATAATTATGGAATATTTAGTCAAAATATTTAAATTGCATGTCATATTATGTTATTAATTTTAATTTGTAATTTTCTGTCAGTTATTAATTTTAACCTATAATTGTCTGTCAGAGAAATATAAAACTAAAAATATTTTTAAAAATTGAATACCTTCAATATACTCCATTCGATTAATTATTATAAAATATTTATCAGATGTACACTACCGTTCATAAGTATCCGGACACTTTGTTTCGTTACCTAAAACATAGTTGAACTTTGTACGAAAGGTATTTAGAGTTATCATATCATTTGTAATAATTATTATTGTCTTTTTTGAGGTGCCATAACGTAATAGAATTAATTTTTAAGTACAAATTATACAACGAGAGTGTGAAATTAAAATTCATGTCCAGAAATACAAAGTCTAAATTTGAGAATCTAATGGAACGCTTTCGATTCTAAACAAAATTTTAATTCCTACTGTGTTTCATTTCTATGATGCAGAACGTATTCAGAGGGTTCTTCGATATGTTTCAAGTGTTTGTAAACTGTTCGTAGACGTTTAGGTTTCCTCAATGGAGATAAAAATGGAGGTAACGCTACGCACTCGACAGTTTCGGTTTAGTTCGCCTGTAGCTCCTTTTCCATCGAAATATGAGTTCCAAACGAGAATTATCAATCGAAAAACGTTGCAGTATTCAGCCCTTCGCAGAAAAAAAATCGATTTTAGTTACTGTTGCAGATACTTGAATAACTTTCATAGAACGCGAATGCATCCTGTATTTTGCTTCCGGATACTTATGAACGATAGTCTAGCTTTGCTGAAATAAACTTTATCAGAAATTATTTTTTAAAATGAAACGATGTTAAGAAATGATAGTCGCAAAATAATGGCTACCCTGATAAGACTCTGAATATGTAATTATTCTCTTGAATCACTCCCCTCGCAACCTAAAATATCATTCAGATCGTTGAACAAGAGTTCTAAGCATTCATTTGCGAAGAACAAGACGGGTGTTAAATGGGATGCTGCTTGGAAGTAAATTGAAACTCATAATATTGTTGCAACTGCTCGAGATAATCGCTTATGACGAGCAGTTTTGTAAGATGAATTTGCAGGAGAACCTGAATCAGACTTACAAGAGTAATACAAGATTATATGGATAGAAGTAGGCTAAGTCGATCGATCAGTTTTAGATAGTCAGCGCAGCTCAGCAAAGCACATCTATAAATCTGAACAGGATAAAGTTTCGTCTCTAAGGAGCAGTTACAATATTTCATTTTATTTATACTAGTTTGCGGTATATTGTATTTTACGATGTCAGTATTTTACAGTACTACACGTTATTCTTAAAATTTCATATAATTTCATTTTTCGTGTACATTATTTAATTACATTTTTTATATTATTTCTGTTCAATTATTCAAACTTCAATCATTGTTAAATAAAAAATTTATTCATATTTTAAAGTGATTAAATTTTGCGCATGAGTGTATATTTTTGTAGACATTTAGTGATATTAGGTTGTTGCGAAAGAAATGGCAAATTTCGAAATATCAAAAGTCTGACATTTGATGACATAAAAGTACTACAAATCAGCAATTATAATACATCAATTTCAAAGGTTAAAGTTTGCTGAAAATAATGATGTAAAACATTTTGCAAGTCTTTAAATTGTTTCGTTTTCAGGAATTCGTTTCATGGGTTACTCCGTCCAGAGTATAAAATCGGTTAAGAGCATGTAAGATGATTACTTAATAATTAATGTTATACTACATACATTAACGAAAGATTCGTGTTGTTTTTAACATGTTTTTAACCTTTAAATTGATATAACACGAGTTTTATGTTAGCAAAACATTTCACATTTTAGATATTCTGAAATCGATGATTGTATGCTATAAGTGACAACCAGCCATTTTATACAAAAAAACATTACTAAAACATTTTGTAACAATTTTCGTTGAATCTTAAGCTTCGAATTGAAATAACATATGTGGCATTTTGTGGAACTTTTATATCATGAAATCTGTTTAACTTTCTATTTTCAACAACGGTCACTTCACATATAATAGTCTAATGTTATCTACGTACTTTTCTCGATATGCATACATTATTAAATCACTATTACACAATAATGAGGTTGACAATAGTATTACTTTTTCAATGAGTTACACCATTACTCTGTCAACAAGTCGAGTAATTATAAGCTCTAACCATCAAATGCACACGTAAACGTTCACACGGAAGAAATCAAAGAAATATTTATCTCCGTTGCAATTCTCTTTTCATTTTCTTCTCTTTTGTAAAGATGGGAGCGGCAACTTTCTAGATGAGTGACGAGCAGCTCCAGGGGTTTCAATTCCGGTTTACTGATCATTTATCTTGGCTAATGTTTCAGCCGATCTTTCAATCATTGTGATTATTAGCTATACTTTCAACTTCCCATTCATGAAAATGCCATCTACATGTCGCTTGTTTAACTTCTTGTGATTTTTTTCTTCTAGCCATTCACTGAATACTTTAGGTTGACTACATAGGTTGAAGTTTGGTAGAGTTATATAAAATGAACGGTAAATCCATGAAGTGCTGTAACACTAATAAAATATGGACACATTTTTCTATATCTGTTAAATTATTGTTCGTGTATTATTACGTGTAAAGAGGTAATCTATATGTGTTGTTCGAATTGGTCACAAGCGTGCACCCTTCGTTTCTTTTATTTCGCGTCGCAATCTTGTAATGCAGTTCAGGTAGTGGTGCATTCATGTATTTGTGAAAAGTATTACGGTCAGTAATACCAGGTGCCACATGTGAATTCTAATGAATATTTAAAATTTAGAGTACCTACTGTAAATAAAAGTAGAGCAAACATGTGGCGTAGAAGTTTTAAAGTCGTTCAAAAAGATTAACCATGGCTGAAACTATCGAAAATAACACCAAACACGATTATTCCTGATTTCACGACGGCTGACGTCAATAACGATCAAGAATAGCGCTCAACGACGAATAACAGAGCTTTTAACGTTCCAGTCGATTCTAAGTGTCAAAAATGATCGAAAATGATACCAAAACACGGTTTAATATTGATTCGACGATCGATATTAATTATAACAGGAGTCTCACTGCATCCGGCAATTATACAAATATCTCAGTTACCCACATATATACTTTATAATAAATATTTTTATTTCAGATTAGTGATTCAAACGCTAACTACAAAACATTTATCCATACCTTTTGAGGAATTAAAAAGTATTGATTACCTATTTAAAATGCGATGATGAAATTATATTAAATAAGTGTAAACATAAGAACATAATAATGATCATATCTATCTTTGTACATGTACTATATATTTTTCTGTTCTTTTACGTATTCTTTCCATTGCATTTAGAATTTGGTTTCAGATTCCACAAATAAAAAATACTTTCATAAAGTTATTTTTAACTTCCATAATATTTTCCAAAAAGAAAAAGAAATGGATGTGTTAATAACTAGATTATGAGTGAAATTACATTTTTACATGTTTACATAATTCTTCCTTCTTTAATTTGTTCACTTCTGGAATTCATCAATTTTGGTTCATTGCAATGTGTAGAATTATATACTGTAATATTCCTCTTTTCCATTCAAAATCAAGAAACAAGCGTCTGAACAGTAAGACATATGTCTATATATTTATTGCAATGTTCTCATCGCTTCTAGGAAATGTTATTGTCAAATACAGATTTGTTTAATGTACACATTGTACTACATAACAAGTGTTATCTGTAAGTGCCGAAGAACATAACAGTATTCTCTATTTATATTACAAAAAGGAATGGAAGGGAAAATGGAGAAACTAAGTTACGATCATGATGACACTCCAATATATGCATATTTCTTGCAAACTTTCCCATTACCTGTAGAATGTATAACTGCCAGTACTTTAGGACATTTAAAGTAATACTGTGAAAGAATCTTCCCCCATTTAGATTTAAGAGACATAAACCCAAGAAAGTTATAATAACATAATAACAACTGTGAGAACATCTTTACGTCTATGTTGAGTTATTATAACTTTTCTCTATCACGTAGCTCAGAATATATGTACACCATAATTCAATTGAAAGTTTTCCTTTTTGTGTCACCTAAGTGCAAATGAAACAAAGAAATGTAGTTACTAAATATTTATGTAATGTTAATTTAATTTAATTACAGTTACATTTGAAATTATAATTATTAATTGTTATAAGTTTTTCGTTGTTGCCAAGTGAGATAAAGGATGTTGGATTTCTGCTTTGATTTCACTTGCTTTGCTTTACTGGTATTTGAATTTCGCGCTTCATTTCCATTATTATTGCAATTTCAGCACTCTCTTTGCTTTCATTCGACTATAGTACTGTATGGAGTTTAAAATCATATCCATTTTATTCTTATGCAATAATATATATTTTTAGGTGTGTTTACTTCATTCCAAATATGTTGAAATTATTAATCAAGGATGAAAAAATCAAAATAAAAGATGGTGAAATAAATACAAATTTTAGTTCTAAGCTACTCAATTGTTTTCATAATCTTTATATAACGACAGTACACCGAATTTGTTTAATTTTTTCAAATTATTCGAAATGTCAGAGAAATGTTATGTGAAACTACGGAAATTTCGTCGATTGCATCCGTTTCCCATGCACTCGTATCTATACTACCGATACGTTCATTGAACCGTTCATTCAACCGCGTTAATTATTGGATCGAATCGTAACATTGTTAATATGATCGTGAGGGTTCCTCATACCTTGTTATAAAATGCTAGCTCATCGACCACTTATCGGATCGAATCAATTCTGTAGACCTATAGTAACCTGTGGATCTTTGTTGAAAGGTAATTAGACAAGATTAATTACCTTAAACACGGAATCTCAGCAAATGACGCAGATAATTAAGAGTAGCTCGAGTAATATTTTCGTTTAATTAAAGACGAGCCACATTTTTGTTTACATGATGAGAATCCTCTCAATTTGCTTTCTCTTTCATTGAACTGATATGCACCGACGAATGAAAGTTTTCAACGGGGGTTCTTGAACGTGTAAAAATTCCTGATTTTATGACGGTCTCGACTTGAAATTCTTCTTTTTGCGTCTTTACTGCATTACTTTCCTTGATTGATGTGCATCTATATTTAGCACCTAAATCTTTCACCGTATAATGGACGCGTGATTTGAAATTAAAAATAAAATACAAAAATAAGTAAACGATAAGAAAAATGACACACATTAATTCTTTATCTAGATCAAAATTAATATGAATTCTAAAATGATAACTCGATAAGTTTTGTAATTTAAAAAAGAAAATTTGTGAATAAGTCAAATGTTATGTTGATAATTTACTTCATTTTGATTTCATGTTTTATAGGTTAGATTTGTTCTGACTTTAGAAATTTTGACAAAAATTAGTAAAATTAGTTTCTTTAATTTATTACTTACTTTCATAATGAGATACACATTTTCGGAAATTACATTGAAGATTATTTAAAAGAAAAATTGTTAAGAATCATACTAGTTATAAATACATATATGTAGACAAACGTAATCTGGGACCATAATTATTGTACATAATAATACCCCTAATAATAACGTAACCATAATTAGAATAATAATCTAACCTTAATAACCTTATGATTGTAACAGATATTATGCACAAAATTATGGACAATTACTGTCTAGATAATAAATATCTAATTAATTTAATCTGGTTTATTAAAATGTCTTATTATATTAATGTTATTATTAACTTTTACATTCATATTTAGTATTAATTTATTTATTTGTTTAATATTAATTTTTACATTTATTTTTAAATCAATCTTAACATTATTATAATACATAACTATATTTCTTGAAAATAATTTTTCTTCGTGCAATCTCAATTGAATTTTTTTAGCAGTATCCAAAAGCAATAAAAGTTAGATTAATTGTATTTTTCAATATCAGTTAAACGAATTACTATTAAATATAGATACCAGAAGTATGTGTGTCATTTAAAGGACAATATTTGATAAGTGCTTCCATATGAAAAGAGCAAATCTTGATTTCAGAGTTAGGTAAAGTGATCTAACTTGTTAATAAACTTTAAAGAGGAAACTTGTTCAGAAACTAGTTTCTGATTTCTCGATTTGGACGTCAATCGATTTATTAGTAAGTGGTAAGTTTTTCAGAAGTTAGTAATTCTGGTTTGGATTACGTTACTTTTGAGTTCTGAGAGATCGAAAGATTCATGGAAAATAATTCTTAAATATTAATTTTGTAATATTTTCATCGTCACCTATAAATTTAGGATAGTGTTTTTTCTTTTAAATTTGAAAATTTTCGAATCAATTCCGTACATGGTTAATGTTTCTGATTGCAAGTTCACGTTTCGTTAAAAAACGAATTTAAAAAAAGAGTAAAGAACGAGTGATTTTTTTTTATTTACACGGAGAATAATAAAACTATGCATGAGTAGATAGCATGTACTACATTGAACGAGTAGATCTTATTTTTTACTATATCTGTGCACAGATAAAAAATTTGTCGTTTGTCGTTTAAAAATTTGTTGTTTAAACGATTTGTCGTTTGATCACAGATATTATTCACATTCTTCAAAGTCACACATATCATTCATAAAATTAATAAAATATACGCAGCAGATTATATTGCCACTATGTTGCACTGTAATCTATATCTTAATATGTATTAATGCATAATATATTAAACACGTCCCATTAACGTTTCCATTTCCTGTGATAAACTGCTCGTTTATAAAAAAACGGTTAAATAATAAATCGCTCGTTTTACATTCTACGAAGATGATCAGATAAGCAAGCTACTAAACCTGTTACGTATGCTTATAAATAATTAAAGAACGTTTTCGAAGTTTTATCTTTTTAATTTATCCTAAGGTATTAGGTTTTACCGTGAATGTAACACATTTTAAAGCAAAGTGGTTTATAAGTAATTACAGCGAATAATTGCTTTACGCAGCATTCAAATGCGATCGCAGGATGTGAAACAGGCATTAACAGTTTCCTGTTTAACCTTGCTACCCCCGTGGCTACACTCAATTAACCTTTTCTCGAGTTCCGCTTTGCACAACTTTCTTAATTGTAGAAAGAGACGCAAAACGCGGTTATCACGTTTCAACATTTTTTGAGTGAAAAATGTTTGCCGTTTATGGAAGTTAGTGTACGAATCAATTTATGCTACCTTTTAAAATTTATATATGTGTCTGGAAAAGTCTGAAATTGTATATGAAATGTTAATAAGTAATCATTTTTATAGATCAGTAACTATTGAAAATGTGATGGAGAAACTTGTGTTGTTTCAATGTATAATTAGTTAACTATTAAAAAATTAGTTTAACTATTATAAATATAATGAAAAAGAAAATTCTACTTTGTTGCAATAGTGACTTTCCAATAAAATGAATGATAAAACTATGTAAAAATTGTTTAAAAAGATTGCATTTTTTGGAGAAAATAATAATTATTTCACTAAACCTGTTAACTCCTAATGCACACTTAATTTGAAATTAAAATTAAAATAGAAAAATAAATAAATAAACTATATAAATTCACAATACAATGGACAATATAAATAATTACAATTACAATGAACAATATAAATTTACATGTTAATTCTTCCGTTCGATAAAAACCGACACAGATTTCAAGAAAAGCATCTTAATAAATTTTGTAATTTAAAATGATCAAATTCTAAACAGACCAGATAACGGGTTTTGTAATCTTAATTTTAAATGATTATCTAAATAAATAAGTAATAAAATTGTAAACAAAATCGACAAATATTTTTTGTGAAGTGTTATTATGAAGTGAACTTGATGTAGATAAAGATATAAATCTATTTGTACATTTTATGCTTTAAATTGATACACTGAAATTTTGTTTATTTATTTCTTTTTAATTATACAATTACATCTACATGTAATTCTAGAATTATAATATAAAATTAAAATACAGGTCTACCATTATTTTAACAATATTTCATGAAAAACTGAATGAAATAATTTTCATTTTTGTTAATTTATAAAATAATTGTTATTTCTAGATTTTAGAAGAATATTTTACTAAAGTAAAACAGTGTAAAAATTGCTTTATCTTTAGATTCTAGTAGCTTAGTCCAGTTCGTGACTAGTCTAGCATGATTGACCGTGAGGTATTCCACGTTATTTCGCGATGAAGCGTGTTGAGATCAGAACAAATCGATTAATTATAGATCCTTGAAAATTCTTCGATTATGTTGGTCATGGATAATATCTGGAAACTATGCTATAAAATTTCATGGTCACTTGTCACGCCTGAGAATTATGGTATAAATCATTCATTTCCCACGCAGTTTTAGAAAGATAATCGTTGCAATGGCAATGATAATTGTTATAAACGTAATGAGTATTCTAATGAGTATTTGTGACCTTCACTAAAAATATGATTTTCAATTTATCATTCGAAGCTGTCAATATGATCGATCACATCATTTGTATGATATAATTGTGCATAAACAGTAGCTGTAATAATAGCTATTAGTAGCTATTTGAATCTATAGAATATGGGGATTTAGAAATATTGGAATGTAGGGACTTCAAAACATTGGAAATTGAGAACTTTGGAATTTAGAGATCTGAGAATTGGAGGGTCTCTAAATTTGAGAACTTAGGGGTTTGTAGACATTTAAGGTCTTTGGATGCTGGACACTTTGAAATTTGGAGATATAGGAATTTAGGGACGTAAATATTTGATGACTTCAAGGAACTTTGGATTTCAAGTATTTAAGGATATAAGGATCTAGAGACTTAAGTACCTCGAGAATTAAGAATTTTAGAACTTAAACAAGAATTTGGAAGTTTAGAAATGTCAGAATGGTTTGAGAAAGTTGCTTTTGAAGTTTTGGTAATTTGAAATTATAGAAGTTTCCTAATTCAGTGATTTGGAGTCTCGAAGTTTACAGAATTTACAAATTTGAAGAGATCTTGCATTTCAATTTGAAATGAAGAAATTCAAGAAAGTAAAAATAATATGTTCTAAAATTATGATATAAATAACAGTCCTGTTCCATCGACTAAAGTTATGAAAATAACATTTCTTGTTTAAGAGCCACCAATTTAGCCACTGAACATTGCAACTGAGTACAAGGTAATATTATGTCGAATCATCTTATATCCAATTAAAGTTCGTTGCACGCCTATCCGGTGGGTGACCCCTGGTATCGATCGGTATTAAGGTTCGACCTTAATCGTGACAGGAAGTTTCGTGACCGATACAGATACGGATTCAGCCACTAGATACGCTCGTAGCAAGCTTGCTCAAAGCGATGACCAGTGTGGGCGTCGAGCGTTCTTCGCGTCATTCATGACTGGGAACAACAAGCTTCAAGGCTGGAAAAATCGCAAGCACTCGTGGCAAGCACTGATTATTCATCATCACGATCGGAATAACGTTCGCATAGCTGTTCCTTGGACTTTCCTTATTGGAACAGTGAAGGGTAGATGCATGTTCCAAGAATAGAAGCGAGAGATGTATGGAAAAGCTAATCCTCGTGAGAACATAATTTTGCGATGAAACCTACGTTTGAGGCAAATTTTACTTATTGGTATTTACTTTTTAACTTCTTCTGAAAGTAAAAGAAAAATAAATGAAAGTTTTATCGTCAAACTTTATTAACATATTCCGAACGCAAGAATAAATTCATAATCTTTGATGGTAGAAAACTTTTATGTAATTTTATGTGCTGTTTAGGGTTTCATTCCTGTTTGGTTTAAAACACCCCTTTGTGCCTGGGACGAAAACCGATATTATTTTTGACGATGAACAGGAGCAGACTCCGTCTAAATAATAGAAATCGTAATTAAATTGTTGAACTTCAAAGGAAAAAGTAATCAAGAAATAATTGTATTTTGCATATAGCCTTTTGATTGAAAATTAAACTATATGTATGTGAATAGCTTCACATATACATATGTATATGTATGTATAAATACTTATATAAATCACTATGTTCATTTCGTGGAACTATTAAATGATAAACAGATTCTCCAGGACGAAAGGTCTTGTCCTGTTAACATTTCGTGTTATTTTCTTATTCAAATATTCATGGTTGTCAGCCAGCAACTGTTCAAGTGTCCGCTTCCGTTCAATCCCAGAGGCTGTTGCCGTAAACAGCAGTTTCATGCTGTCTCAACCTTCCTCTTCAATGAGCGATCATTCCGACCGTACCAAGTTCAATTTGAACTGCATCTTCAATTTTCTAATCTCGACAAGTTCTCATGCATTTATTGCCTCCAACCTTACTTCCGGCGAGAGGAACTAAAATACGAAAATATTCCATCTAAGGTGCATTCAACAGATCGTAAACGTTTATCCAGCTTAGGATAAGAGAACTGATACTTCACACTAATACGATTGTTTACTTATAACTGTCTGACTCTGCTGACTGCCAAAAACGTTTTAAGTGTACTTAGAGCAGGGATGGCGAACCTTTACGAATCAACGTGCAATTTTTTAACCGACTTCGAAAAAGGAGGAGGTTACTCAATTCGACCTGTATATTTTTTTTTTTTTTTTTTTTTTTTTTTTTTTTTTTTTTTTCTATGTATGTTCGCCGATTACTCCAAACTGGATTTACCAATCGGAACGAAACCTTTTGCATCCGGTAGGGTCTGACTCCCTATTGGTACCATTCTTAAAAAATTTTTAATTTTTTACTTGCAAAGTATTTTTTTTTTTAAAAAACCGGCAGCTTTTGAAAAAAATTTTTTCCGATTTCGATGCGCTTTTAATATGTTATCACGGACATGATTCTGAACAACTTTGTCATATAAAAATTTCAGAAAAAACTCTAGTTTTTGAGATATCAGCGAAAATTGTTAATTTTTTTAATCAACTTTTTGTATGTATGTTCGCCGATTACTCCTAATTGGGACGACCTATCGGAACGAAACCTCTTGCATCTCGTAGGGTCTGCCTCCCCATTGGTACGATTCTTAAAAAATTTTTCATTTTTTAACCGACTTCGAAAAAGGAGGGGGTTACTCAATTCGACCTGTATATATATATTTTTTCTATGTATGTTCGCCGATTACTCCTAACTGGGTGGACCAATCGGAACAAAACCTTTTGCATCCGGTAGGGTGTGACTCCCCATTGGTACCATTCCTAAAAAATTTTCATTTTTTAAATGCAAAGTATTTTTTTTGCAAAAAAACCGACAACTTTAAAAAAAAATTTTCTCCTATTTCAATGCGCTTTTAACATATTGTCACGGGCATGATTCTGAACAACTCTGTCATACCAAAATTTCAGGAAAAACTGTAGATTTCGAGATATCAGCGAAAATTGTTGTTAGTTTCTTAAATCAACTTTTTCTATGTATGTTCGCCGATTACGCCTAGGCGGGTGGTCCGATCGGAACGAAACCTTTTGCATCCCGTATGGTCTGACTCCTCATTGGTACCAGTATTAAAAAATTCTCCATTTTTTAGTTGCAAAGTATTTTTTGGCAGAAAAACCAGCAACTTTCGAAATAAATTTTTCTCGATTTTAGTGCGCTTTTCATGTCTTGTCACGGACATGATTCTGAACAATTTTGTTCATATGCAAATGACACGGAAAACTTTAGTTTTCGGGATATTAGCGAAAAACTATTATTATTAATATTAGTGGAACGCCAAGCGCTATGCATCAGAAAAGCAAAAAAGGGCAATCACAATGCACTGTCCCAAAACGCTAAATAAGATTTACCGCTCTAACCCCGACTTCTGCATCAAGATGAGTTTCCGCGGACGTTGGAGTATTATACTTAATTATGCTCAAGGCACTTACGCAGACAAAAAAGGCCCTGAACAATTGTCTTACACTATCCTATACAATTCTCCCCATTCCACTAAAAAGCGTGAAATAAAATAATTTTCAGAAAAAAAATACACCGACTTCGAAATGCACTAAAAAGTATGAAATAATTTCTATTTCTTAATGAAGTAATTTCTATTTCATTGAATTATACAATTGCGTAACATGTATGTATGAAACCTATTTACTCGTTAGATAGTATATTAAATATATTTCAACTTTTTCGGAGGCGGCGCAAAATCAAAAATACATCAGTAAACGTTGCTGCCAATAACTAGGTGATTGTGGCATGACGTATGGCATTGTTAAATTCGTATGCTCTGCTGTACTGAATTTTAGATAATATAGCAAATGCTCACTTTGCCTTTCTACTAAAGATTTTATTTATTTAGTGTGTTGCTTGGTTGGTACAAAAATTCTGTCTTAAAACTAGCGGGTCTATCTTTTTATTAACTTTGCATGTGGGCGTATATTCGAAGGTGAGGCTGAAACTAAGGTGGGGTGAAATTGTTGACCAATCGCCTTTTTTTGGAAATGTCGGGGGTTTTTCTTCCCTTTCCTCGGGGTACGTGTTTGGGAAAACCCAAGTTGGCGTGCAGGTGGAGAATATTTTTACCGATCGCTTATGGGGTGGTTTATTGCGGACGATTATGAATGTCAAGTGATTAAGATTTGGAAAGCTGATCGTAATTTAGTTTTTTCCTTGAAAAATTGATGTGGATATAAAAATGAAAATTAAAGATTTGAAAAAGACCCTTCCTGCTTATAACCTAACGGCGCTCTTAACAGCATATTAATAAATCCTGAGGAAGAATACGAACCACTATAGATATATCTGGTAATATACGCAAATGTAACGACTGAATCTTCATTTCACAACGTTTCTGATATAAATGAAACTGAATCGACTTCGTTCGCATGTGAAAGGCATGGATCTAAGAACCTACAAACGGGGCCCACGACGCGGGAATTACGAAATTTCCGGCAGATGAGCCCTACCTTTAGTGTATATGTGGCGATCGAGTCCTTCCGTGCATACTTTATGAATCTAGATAGACCATAGTTACATTCTATACGCACTAACACATATTTCGCGGCGTGCTGTCGAGTTATGCATATGTATAGAAAAAAAAATAGCTATACGAGCCTTGCAAATGTACAGCTGTCCAAAGATTGACATGTTCAAGGAAATCTTTTAATTTTGCGCCGTCTTCGAAAAAGTTGGAATATATTTAATATACTATCTAACGAGTAAATAGGTTTCATACATACATGTTACGCAATTGTATAATTCAATGAAATAGAAATTACTTCATTAAGAAATAGAAATTATTTCATACTTTTTAGTGCATTTCGAAGTCGGTGTATTTTTTTTCTGAAAATTATTTTATCTAAAGAAATGTTTAATGAGGTCATAGATAATAAATACTATCAACTCAAAACTCTTTATTTACTACAAAAAATAGGAACATTTTTCAATGTTTCAATTACACTTTTTTTCGTAGTGCATCATAACGAATTTTGTGATCAGTGACGTGCCCAAAATATTGTGCCATTGGTTCGCCATCCCTGATTTAGAGTATTATAGCCATGTTTTCGCAATGTAAAGATAGGTAGCTTGGAAATCACAAGGAATATCAGGAAATCTGGAAACAAGGAATATGTATTTTGGAGATTAGTATTAATTCGATATAATACTAAGGCTCCATAACTTCAAATCCCTTCTCCGTCCACAAAATGCAGAAGAGCAGTAAATTCTTATGTAATTTACATGGTTAGATTTCCAAAATTGCATAAAATGAGTTTTTCAAGTATGAAATGTAAAATAATGAATTGGGCTGTTTCGAATTTGATGACAAATCTCGAAAGTAGTTAACATATTCATAATTGCTATTATTTTAATAGGAATCGTAAATATAACTCTCTTAAATCTTCAGTGTGATATATTATATACTACATGAATATTTATAATTTTATTCAAATGCTAAATCTTAATTATCTCAATTTAAACATAAACAGGCTTACGCCACTTTCAAAGTAAACGGCTCACACCTCAAAACGTCCAACGCTGTCACGAGAGAAATTAAACAGTTCAAGTGAAACAACTCGTCAATTGACATGAACGAATCGTAAATAGTGAAACGCGAAAGTGGTATTTGCCTTTCGTATTGTTCTCGTTCAATGATGATCAGGTGTGGCTGAACGGACGATGAAACATGCAAAGCACACGAGGACCGCCATAACACCAGCGGAAATGGCTTGAAGCGCGCGCGAATTCAAAGCGGCAGAAATCGAAAAAAGAGGAAATACTCTTTGTTCCGGTCTAGGAAGAAAGGAGGAACGGTAATCGTTCGAGCGAGCAACGAAGAGAAAATCGCTAGGGAGTTAACAATACCTGACCATGCAACTGGCAATCACGTTTTACGATGCGTTTCCTCTCGTTTACGGCGGCAATCGATGACCGGACGCTTCTTCCTAGGCGGAAGATACAATAATCCTGAATATCGATGATTTTCGGGCCCTTTTTTTCTTTTACAATCGTTTTAACGCTCATTTTCTGATTCTACATTTGTATGATTTGGCTGCAGTAAGATGAAAGATAGAATGATCAAACTTTTGGTTTGTTTCCAAATCTTTTTTCTTTTATGAAGCACGTTTTTAAATTTCATATTTGAACAGCTTAATAATTTGAAAATTTGAATAATTTGGATAATTGAGATAATTCGAAAATTTAATTTATATAACTTTAATTATATAATTTCTATAACTTCTATAACTTTATAATTTGATTATTTGATAATTTTATTATTCGACTGTTTAATAATTTAATAGTTCAAATATGTTAGATAATTAAATAACATAAGTTTGGACAATTTCATCACATAATTGAAGCTGCGAAGTAGCCTAAGTCCCTCTTCTGTTATTATGACTCACATAACTGTTATTATAATTTATATAAATTATTATTTATTTAAGTTTATAGAAGTTCAAAAATAACTAAAAAAAATCTCTTAACTAAATATCTGCATCCATTTTAACTTTACTGTATGAACAAGTACCAAAATTTATTTAACTAAAACAGCAAATAATTAATACAAATAACAAATATTAAATAAAATGTAAATAGAATTTAATTCAAAGTTAAATAAAGCACGTAAAATGAATTGAGTCAATTTTTTTCTTTATTAATAGTTCTGATCAATACCTCAGAATAATTGAATAAATAAATTCCTATTTCAAAACAAAGTACATCAGAAAACATTTATGTTGTAATTATCACTTCACAGTTACGATATTCTTCTCATCTGAAATGACTAATGAATAAAAAGAAGCTATTAAAAATAATTGATTCTCTTTGTTGTGGTGAAAGTCCATGACCATAAAAGAAGTTAACCAGCAGAAAATATTAAAGCATTGTTTGATAAGACATTAACAAATTGGTTGGTTAATTAAACTTCCTTGTTTTTGTTTGAAACTCTTCTTTGAAAAATGAAGTCGCCGTTTAAAGAATATCATTCGCTATAAAATTACGAAGAAGTAGATTTATTTCTTCCAGGTAAATTTTAATGAAAATTGATTAGAAACCAAAATGTATATATCAACAAGTTTGTTCAAATATTTATAGTAATCTGAGAATTTTCAGTAACTAATACTAATCTAATATTTGTACGAGTAACAAGGGTCTGAACTATTTTAATATTATACATGTTTACTTTTTTTTATATTTTCACTTTTATTCAATAAATGAAGAAATAGATTATTACCACTTCAAAATTGTATTTATAAAAACAGTTATACTTCTTCTATTTTTTAACATGTGTATTCACTATTAACTTCTAATAGCCACAGTGGAGTTGAAACAACCCCAATTTCATTTACTTTGTAAACTGAAAATCTGAATAAATACTATTTTTGAAATCACCGTATTTTTACTATTTTTTTCCTCAAATTGCACATTTCAAGAGTGTTCAGCACAAATTTTAATCCTTTATATTAAAATCGGAAAAAGATTTGAATTTCTCTCTGAAAACTGTCGTTTTTCAATTTTTGCACGTTTCTGAAGCGTTTCAATTTTCTGCAACGTTAAACACACGTTTCAATTTCTTTTCGTATTCAGTGTTTAAATTGACTGAAATCTGCTGCGAAATATGTTAAAACAACTTTCGACGATTATTTGTAATTTTTGTCAAGTTAAAGTAATAAAATAGCTTATTTGCAAGAAACAGTTTTAGTGGCTGTGGTCTTAACAACCCAATGTGACAATATGTTATCCTCATGAAATGTGACTATTAAGAGTTGATTATTATTAAAAATCAATGTCATAAGTCATAAACATAGTGTAGTTAAATGTCTATATGACAAAACATCAATATACAGATAAAAAATTGAACCACCTCTTAAATTTAAATTCTTAACACATGAACTGCCACACTAAAACAGCTGAAAATTGTATTAGACAGCATTTTTAACAAATTTTACCAAATATTTCTACAATATCTTATTATATTTACTTTTCATAGTTACAAGCAGTTAATACGAGTATTTTCAATTAGATAAGAGGACATACTTTTAATAATATGGATAGGTCTGTATGGTAATGGATCCGTATGGTAATGGAAGTGTCACCCACATATAGGTGACAGGGAGTTAAAGTGTTAAACTTAGAATTTGAAAACAAATTTTCTTAACACCATATAGCAACTTTAAAAAAAATATGTTATGAAAATAATTTTTCGGCCCACTTTAAAATACATATGCAGTATAAATTAAATATTTCAAACGATAGAAGTCAGCGTTGTGTAGAAATAACCGAACATACAAAATACATGTACATGAAACGTACACAATACATATATACAAAACTTCCTGAATGATTTGCATCAATCGTCATGACTTTTGAAATTTTTACGCCTTCTTTCTACAGATGTCTTATAAGCATTGCAATTTACTTCCTTAAGCTTGGCTTGAAATAGGTTCGTCTATAAAAACAAAATGTGATTGAACTCGGAGATACCATGACATCTTAACCCTTCTTCCTTTACAAATAAATGTCTAGTCCTTGCAAGCAATTTATAAAAAGTGGGGATAATTTATTCTTTTTCAGAGTATTTATTTTGAAAAAATTTGAATTCAAACTTTTACATATTACTATACAGGGTTTGTCCAATAAGTATCGGGACTGATTTTTTTTTCTACTAGTTTGGAAGGTCATGGAGCAATCTCTATTAACTAGATCGATGCAGGGGGTTATTATGTATAATAGAAATCTAAGTTCATTTGTATTCCACCATTTGTTTTGTTTATATTGTGCTTGAAGTGGAAGCGTCGAGATTCAAGATGCAACGAACCGTCGAATAGCGTTGTGCCATTAAATTTTGCGTTAAGCTAAATAAATCTGCTACGGAGACATTCGATATGATTCGTCAAGCTTACAAGGACGATTTCATGTCCAGAACGCGTGTTTTTGAATGGCACAAAAAATTCAAAGATGGTCGTGAAGACGTCGAAGACGAGCAACGTTGGACGACCGACGTCGTGCCGATCCGATACGAATGTCGACAAAGTGCGCGAAATTTTGAGTTTTGAAACCACCCTACAGTCCAGATATGGCTCCCTCTGATTTTTTTCTGTTCCCTCGCATTAAAAAAAGCCTTAAAGGACATCGTTTCGGGACGATTGAGGCGGTTCAAGCGGCTTCGACGGAGTGCCTGAAGAGTCTTACGCTTACCGACTTCCAGGGAACGTATGAACAATGGAAAACCCGCTGGCAACGGTGTATCGATGAAGGAAGAGTATATTTTGAAGATTATTAACTCAATGTACATATTGAGTTATAACCACGTTTAAAAATTTATAATATAAAGACAATAATACAAAAACTAATATAATAAAGTAAAGGAAAAACTATCAATGCTACTAACACATCTTCATTCTCTAACGGTCGCAACGGAAATGGAAAAAACTGTAGAAAAGTATGGCCGAAAATCGGCACGCGTCGAATTTACGAAACTAAAAGTCTCTACATGGATTCTATTGTCAATCTAATAACTAAATGGACGAACAACTTTCTTCATGATGAATCACGAATATTCCGACTCTCTATATAGTCAGACTGTATACAGTCAGTTAAAAAACTACCTACATTATACAAATCGAAATAAGTTTTTTCAAAGTAAAGTAAATAATTTTAATTTTGTAAGATACTGAAGCTTTCAAGAATTATCTAGTGTCACTTATTATTTATCACATGTCGTTTTGAAAGAATAATTGCTTGAAATACTGCAGGAAAAAAGAAATGCTTTTAGAACATGGCAAATTAGACAACTTAACATACTATGAAAGTATATCAGGAAGAGTGTTAACATTTTTTTATTTAAGCTTAGAATACTGATTTTAAAAAATGTCACTTGTAAATTTGAGTAACTGGATATTGAAACGTGTGAGAAAATACAGACATTCAAATGCAGAATTTGTATTTATTGCATTTGTAAGTAAAAAATCGTAAAAGCTACAATTTTTGCAATTTTTTCTTACTTGTATTTGTCTTATAGTACTAGTGTTATATATATAGTATATATAGTATTAATTTAATAATAATTAGTAGATTTAATTAAACCTACTTTCCTTCATTTTCATTGAATGTAAAATTGAAGAAGTCCGGTATATTCTACACAACTACAACTGCAATTTTTTTCAAAATATCGAAAACACGTCATCTAGTAAAGTCTTCTACTTTCTACTAATGTTTTCTAGTTTTGTTAAAAAACTCAAGTCCATTAGTTCAATTTTGAAGCAGTTACTCTGGTTTAAACAATGTTTATAGGTTTTCATGTCTGACTGTACGTAATTCGTTCAATTTAATCGTAACATTGTTTGCTCAATTTGATCAATTTATCGTAATACCTTTAACAATGCATGATAAAGGGTCTTCATATAAGCCAGATATTGCAAACAGAAGCAGCATATTGCTGGCTGCTGCTGTGTTTCTTTTTATTTTACTATGTATGTCCTGAAGCAGGTGGCTTTTACTAACATTAAACTAGTACTGTTCATGCCAAAATTCAAATTTAAATTCTTGCAAAAAATTTAAGCGACTAATTTTTTTGTGCTGTGCTTTTCGAATAAATACGTTATAACACGTTTCTTCAATTTTGGAAAAAATTCGTTATTAAATACATAAGTAATATTAACGAGAAAAGTTAATTTAAGAATATTTCTTTATAGTAAAGAAACAGCAAAAATCATTTTCTTTTAAAAATGAACATAAAGAAATGTTATTGTATGGTAACAGAAGTATAATATTATCATTGATTTATTTGAATTATTTATGTTTAAAATCACCGAGTGAAACTCGTCTCCATTATTATTTTATGTAGCATGTTTGCAGCAAATTAAACGAACAGCTATCCGTGTTAAAACACTAAAAATTATTATTCATTTATTTTGTATTATTTACGCTTGAATACTGCCAAGTGAAACTGGTCCCTATTAATATTGGTACATTATTATTTTACATTGCATATTTGTAACACATTAAATGAACAGTCACCTCTGTTAGAACACAAAAACTGTCATTTGTTTATTTTGTATTACGCCTGAAAATTACCAAGTGAAACTGGTCTCCATTATTATCGATGCATTATTATTTCACATTTGCAAGCACATTATTATTTCTCATATAGCACATTTGCAAGAAATTAAACGAACCACCTCTGTTAAATCGCTAAAAACCATCGTTTCATTTTGTATTATTTATGTCTGAGTGCCAGCGAGCTCCATTATTATTTTATGTAGTATATTTGTAACAAATTGAACGAACCACCTCTGTTAAAACGCCAAGTATAAAATTATCATCGATTTATTTTTTATTATTTACGCGTGTGAATCCAGTCTCCATTATTATTTTACACAGCAAAGAACAGTGATCTCTGTTAAAACATAGAGTACAAAGTTATTTTGTATTATATACATCCGTAAAGCTCTCCATTATTATCCTTCCACTATTATCTTACACATAGCAACGATTAAAGGTTTTTACAATATAACGATCTTGTATCAAGAATATGCATAACCAAAAAAGTAAACAGGTTCGGTATTTCCTGGGAACCCGGTGTTCAGGTAAGAGTTAACCATGTCCGTATATGATACACTTGCCCCGCAAAAAAAGAGATGTACGAAGACGTAACACCATAAATTCTCCTCAAATCGAGCGTAAAACGATGTCAGATGGTCGAAAGGTGAGATCGAATAAGAAAAGTAAGAAAAAACGAGCGTGATGTTCGCTCGTTCGTTTCGCAGATGCAGTCTCGAACTTATAAGACTGGACTGGCGACCTCTTACTCCTGTTTTAGCCCGAACAGACGGAGAGGAGAAGAGATCCGGTGACCCAGAACTTGGGAAAGCGAACCGCTCGCTACAACGCTCCTCTCGAGACGATCTTGCGCTCTAATTGTTTCTGGTGTCTGAAAGAACGGCAGGAACTTTCATCTGCCTCCACCATAATTTCCGGCTTTCCATCAACGTGGATCGACATGATCGCGATCATCACGCATCGAACGAAAGTAACAGGGATCGGAAGCGGTGCAGACGTTACGTCTGGTTTTACGCTGGGTTTTTATTTTAACGTATTGTACAATTTACGGGGCAATCGAAATTTAGTGGAATACACGGACAAAAGTGGAGATTTGTAACCTATCTATTCGTTTTACTGTGTCGATAGTTACTGTTTGGTGTTGTGGTGGTATTTAGGAAGCTTTCATATTAATCTCTGCTTTGTAGTTGTTGGGATACTGCGAAAGGGTTACAAAATTCAAACAATTTGTTTTACTGTTTAGAGGGAAATGCTTGATGCTGGATTGAGTTGAAAAATTCAATTTTTAGTTGAAAACCAATTTTCAAACAAGTAACAATAAACTTCTTAATAAAATAAAACCTGTATTGCAATAAAACTTTGCAATAAACTAAAACTTCTATTACAATAGAACTTATAATACAATAAAATTTGTACTAGAATAGAACTTTGTAATATAATAAAATTTGTGAATAAATGTTAAAGAAAATATGTCAATAATAGTTTTCAGTACATTGTTAAATATTATTCATTTTCATGTTTCAAATTTTTATAATAAATTAGTAAATAAAAATAGTCATTAAACTCAAATAGTTATCAAAGGTCAAATAGTCATAAAAGTATTCAAATTTCCATTTTTGGATTCCTCAAATTCCTAAATCTATAAATTTCCATATCTTTTTAGAAATTTTCGAATTCTAAAACTTTTAACTGTATAAATTCTTGAATTTAGAAAACTGTAAATCAACAAATTTTTAATTTTCATATTCTCAATTATATACATTGTTTTAATTTTTAGGTTCTGAAATTCTTAAAACCCAAAATTTCTAAATTTTCAAATTTACAAATATTCAACTTATCAAATCGTTAAGTTTTCTAATTTAGAAATCTTCAAATCTTTAAATTAATATATTTCAAATTACCGAATTTCTTAACTCAAGTTTTTCCAAAATTTCCATATTTCAAATTTTTTAATTTTATATTTTTATCTTTCTAAATCTCCAAACTTTACAATTTCCATATTTCCAATTTTTCAAATTCTCACTTTCCACAATTTTCAACCTCAATATAATAAAATTAGAGTTTTCAAACTCTCAAATTTCAAATTCCGAAATGTTCAAACTTCCAAACTTCTACATTTGCGAATATAGAAATTTCTAAACTTTCAAATTTCAAAATATCCAAATTTCCAAATTTTTAGCTTCTCCAATTTTTAAATTTCTAAATCTTGATGTTTCCGAATCTTCAAAGCTCCAAATTTCCAAATTTATAAATTTATAAAAATATGTGAGTTACTAGTCAAAAATTCATTTGTCCATAACTTCAAAATTCATTAATTAAAAATGAGACTATTTTTCTTTATCGAAGGCTGTAAACCTTGTAAATGTAAATAGACTAAATAACCATACACGTCAAGACTTAAAAATAGTAGTAACTAATTTTGATAAGTGAATGCAAAACGTACAGATGATTGCAGAACTGCGTCGATAAAATACAAATAGATTTGAGAAACGTAACACGTTTAAGTATTATACATATTTACATGTGTTACATATGTTTATAACATGTAATTTGCAATATGTGGACAGTAATAAAGATAACATTATTATATGTCATATTTTACTTCAATTGAATTCAGTCACTCTTTTTCGCATTAGCGATTTCAAATGTTTGATGGTTCGTTGAGCATCAAGGAAGTGTCGATAATGTATCAGTAGTCGATAGTCACACGCCAATTACTTACCGAAGTAGGGTAAATTTTACGCGTTTGGATTAAGCTTGGAGAAATCGTGGCTTTATGGCGTAATATTTTATCATGCATAAATATGCAATTTTAAGATCTAGTTATTGGTCTGAAATAACTTCAATAATATCATTTTAATATCGTTGATTCAGCATCCCGTTCACATAACCATACTAAAATAATTTTCAAAAGACAAAAATGCTCTGTTCTTTAATTTAATAATTTCAATACTCTTTTAGTTATGAGAGAAATAAGAGTAACGTTGTATTTCAATTTAGATTTATTTATATAATTTATTTAGTTACTTTAAGAGGATCTTCGTTTCAAGTTACAATTCATATGAATTTTTCTGATCAACTGATCATTTATTGCTATATTTTGCATTTGTACAGGCTCGTAAATTTTATTTTTGAACTACACTGGTTAATTTTATTTACTAATGAATATAACCTACTTATAAGTTGATAAAATTTTAGCAAAATAAAGTTGAGCAATTGGAATATCAATAGAGCTAAGAATAATAAAAAATTAAGCAATATTCTTTCATGAAAGCTCTACAAAATCACTTGATAAAATATTTGTTAACTTTAATACAGTTAATATCAATAATCCTCATAAAATACATAAAATACTTCTATTTATAATGATACAAAATATTTCACATATTTCGTACGAAATTATCTAATATTTCTCTGTACAAAATATTTCTTTTACCTCCCCTCTTGTTTGCTATTAGAAATCAATTTTAGTCATTTTTAAGCGTTTCACCATTTTGTTTTAAATGCAGTTAATATGAATAATTTCTTATTTTCTTCGTATAAAACATTTCTTTTATCTCCTGTATCCAGTTTTTCACTCGAAATCATTTTTAAAATAAATAAGAATCATAACATGTTAATCGAAGTATCATACTATGTATATATTAATACGTATAGTATAAATACTTACAGTTGTCAAAAACACTGTAATTATAAAATTAAGCGATTTGCAGGTAACAAATATTATTCAGTTGTTTGCAATTTCAGTTTGTAATTACTTACCGTAATTATTGTCCGACAGATTTAACCTATCGCTACATCAGCCATGTTTGGGCGATACATAAAATATTTTAGTTAATCATTCTATTATTCAATTGGTTTCAATCTCAGTTTCTACTTATTGACTGCAATTATTGTTCGACATATTTAATACATGTATTTTAGTCAATTTTGAATTAGTTTTTGTCCAAAAAATATTTGAGTTAATCATTTTATAAAGGTGCTTAGTTCCACTGAAATAACGTTATAACTCTAAAAAGTATCTAAATATTATAAGAATAATCGACCAGGTTTAGTGAAAGTAAAATCAAAGTTAATGAGTATTTTTGCCAAAATGAACGCGGACATTCGAAGTGATCAAGTATAACGGAAGAAATGAAGTTAGTGTTACATCAGAAAGTGGAGTCGCTTAATTTGATCTTCGAAAGGTTTTCTGTATTACTTGGCCAGGAAGCACGGACGAGACACGAAGGAGGAAGTTCAGAAGGAAAAAAGAGATTCGAAAGAGCTGTTGAACAACTTTCGCGAGGTGAACATTATTAACATCAAATATGTAGGTCGTGATCGAGAGGCCTCGAGATCCTCTCCAGACGTGAACGTATTCCTGTGCGCTTCGAGACACGCGATCGGTTCCTGGCAATGTATGTCACGAATGTGAAGAGAATTCATGCAATTTCACGATTAAATTTTACGCAGTCACTTGGCGTGCTATCGTCCCGTTTCATTACTGGTCGTATGATTCGTTTCTTCAATACCTTTCGGTTAACTTTCGTTTTGGGAGAATTCAAAATTTGTAAGTAACTGCTAAATGTAAGTCTACCGGTGGGTGTACAGATCGTTTGCCTCACGCGAATTCGAATGTGTATTTAAAGTTTAGAGTATCTACTGTAATGTAGGTAGAACAAGAATGAGATTTTAAAGTTGGTCTAAATGATTAACCTGTGGAACTATGGGAAACGACACCTAACACGATTATTGCTGATTTCACGACGGCTGACGTCAATAACGATCAAGTATAGCAGCCAACGATGAATAACAGAGCTTTTAACGTTCTAGTCGATTCTAAGTGTCAAAAAATATCGAAAACACGGTTTTTTATTGATTCGACGATCGATGTTAATTATAACAGGAGTCTCACTGCATCCAGCAATTATACAAATATCTCAGTTACCCACATATATACTTTATAATAAATATTTTTATTTCCGATTAGTGATTTAAGCGCTAACTACAAAACATTTATCCATACATTTTGAGGAATTAAAAAGTATTGATTACCTGTTCAAAATGCGATGATGAAATTATATTAAATAAGTGTAAACATAAGAACATAATAATGATCATATCTATCTTTGTACATGTACTATATATCTTTCTGTTCTTTTATGTATTCTATCCATTACATTTAGAATTTGGTTTCAGATTCCACAAATAAAAGATACTTTCATGAAGTTATTTTTAACTTCCATAATGTTTTCCAAAAATAAAAAGAAATGGATGTGTTAATAACTAGATTATGAGTAAAATTACATTTTTACATGTTTACATAATTCTTCCTTCTTTAATTTGTTCACTTCTGGAATTCATCAATTTTGGTTCATTGCAATGTGTAGAATTATATACTGTAATATTCCTCTTTTCCATTCAAAATCAAGAAACAAGCGTCTGAACAGTAAGACATATGTCTATATATTTATTGCAATGTTCTCATCGCTTCTAGGAAATGTTATTGTCAAATACAGATTTGTTTAATGTACACATTATACTACATAACAAGTGTTATCTGTAAGTGCCGAAGAACATAACAGTATTCTCTATTTATATTACAAAAAGGAATGGAAGGGAAAATGGAGAAACTAAGTTACGATCATGATGACACTCCAATATATGCATATTTCTTGCAAACTTTCCCATTATCTGTAGAATGTATAACTGCCAGTACTTTAGGACATTTAAAGTAGTACTGTGGAAGAATCTTTTCCCATTTAGATTTAAGAGACATAAACCCAAGAAAGTTATAATAACATAATAACAACTGTGAGAATATCTTGACATCTATCTTGAGTTACTATAACTTTTCTCTGTCACGTAGCTCAGAATATATGTACACCATAATTCAATTGAAAGTATTTCTTTTTGTGTCACCTAAGCACAAATGAAACAAAGAAATGTAGTTACTAAATATTTATTGTAATGTTAATTTGATTTAATTACGAGTACTATGTATGTACTTATATGCATATATGCTTATATTTTGATAAGTATAAAATACAAAATTTCATATAATGTTACATACAATTTTATAAAATTATGATATTATATAATACTATAATATCACATAAAATTTTATATAAATATCATATAATATTACAAAAACATTAAAAAACGTCAAATACAAAATCTAGTTGTGTACTGAATTGGTTTATTATTAGAAGAACTCATTTTGCTTTAACACGGTCACGACATCTTAAATGTGCCAATAATTGTTTTACTTCCTTTAAAGCTTGCACGCATGAGCAGTAACATGCACTAGTTAGCAATTTCCTTATTTGCATTTTTGTTTTACATCACGTAATGCATTTTCTCTTCTGTTACCAGTCGTTTCAATCATTTTATAGCTAAACTGGTGTTTATAGCTTCGTGTTTGAAAAGTGTATAATGAGGAAATAAATCGTTACTCCCGCTGACACTCATTCGATATCATATTTCATTACTTACGTTACTTATACGTTTTTGATAGCACTTCAGCGTTCTTAATGCGTTATTTTGCTCGTTTTATAGCAATTTCAGTTAAAGTGAAAATTACACATTTTGTGGTCATTTGCTTTCTTTGTATTATTGATTGTTTCAACAGATAGCATTTAATCGTATCTGAATACCAAACAATATTTTTATTGTTAAATTATTATAATTATTATCGTTATAAATTATTACAATTATTATTATTCTCATAAACAGTAATAACAATTGCAATAATTATTGTTATAATTATTATTACCATTATTCTCATAAACTCTGGTTTTAATCAAATGATGTATATTTCAAATTAAAAGTTTATCAAAACAAAATTTTTATCGTTAAATGATTATAATTATTATCGTTATAAATTATTATAATTATTATGCTCATAAATACCCCTTTTAATTAAATGTATATTTCAAATTAAAAGTTTGTTAACATAAATTACTAATTAACTTTGAATTTCATTCCAAGTATCATTTTCTGGTCTCAAATATTTTTCTGCTATTTTTAATCATTTGTTTCCTCTTTTCAGTTTTAGTTTGTGACTAATAAATATTTGACAATAAATATCAGTAGCTTAGGTTAGGTTACGCAAGAGAGATTTTTAATTCAAATACTATAAGTGTGTTTATTATTGTAATGTTTACTTTCTAATATTAGTATGACATTACAAGTACAAAAAATCAATTTTAGTAACAAAATAGGTACCAAATAATTTTAGTTAAAAAACTAATATAAAAAATCAATTTTACTAATAAAACAGCTAAGAAAAATCAATTTTAGTTACAAAACTGACGCCATAAATCAATCTTACTTATACTTAAAAATCTAATACGATAAATCAGTTTTAGTTACAAAACCGATTGCCAAATTTATAATGGCGTAACACAACTACATCGAGAACTGCTTTCGATATTATATCTTTCTAAACTCTAAGTCGTTCTTCAAGCCTTAATGTAGAACGACGGAAGATTAATCTGATGAATCAAAGATATCTAGTTCCATGATGTTTTTACTGGAATTACCTTCTTGCTCGAGTAACCCAGCGACTATATACCGTTCGTTTCATCGCGATTCTAGCCAAGTCTTGATCGCGACAAGTTTCTTCACTAGAATTGACCTACGTTTAAATCGTATGTATGTCGGAAGAATTATTCATCGACTAATCACGACGCTTTTTTAATAATTTAACCCGTGGGACGGCGCGGTAGAAATGTACAGGGTGTTTCAAAAATCTAATTCTCATTCAGCTCTAATCCTTTTTCAATTCTAATTCTCTTTAGTTCTAATTCAAAAAGTTCTAATTCTGCTCTATCTAATCGTTCTATAATTCTGCTTGCAAAAATAAATCGAAGAAGAGAATTACAATTTTTCATATTTCGTTGAGAAAGGAAATTCATTTTTGAGGAAATGGAATTTGAAAATTCTTGATAATATTTATAATTTGCGTACTAATACCACCATCATTAGATGGTGATTTCAATTAATGTCATTAGTGATTTTGACAGTCATTTGAATATTTCAATATTTAATTATTACTTTGAATTAATGAATGGAAGTGAACACAATTTAAACTGTCCTATATTTATTATTTTAATTAATAATAATTTTGATTTTGGAGAAACTTTTTAGGTTAGGTGTACTCGCTTATATTGTTTTTAAAAATCAATGTTTTATGTATTGTAATTATTGCCTCTTTGGTTCTATATTTATTAATAATTCAACTTTTGTTAGTTTTCAACAAACATTTACGCAGTTAAACTAATAAATTATATTTTGTGAAGAAAAATAAAATTGAAGGTGATATTACCACCTCTTCTTCGACATATTTATTTTATGAAAACAGAAAAGTGTTTTCGAAATTTGAAGATTTAGCAGATTAAATGTTACTATTACTTGTACCATCATCGTCAACTGAAGTTTTAGAAAATAATCAGTTAACTTCAAACTTATACTTTTCTTAAGGTTTTTGTAATTTGTCCATATTGCAGAATATACATTCGACATTGTCCACATAAAAGAATCGACATTCTTAATGCCATGATTTACAATTGACAAACAGGATAGCAACAAGTATTTCAAATATGTTGCTCTGCGGAGGAAGCAATTGGTTTACATCAAGCCTATGGGACAGTGATGAACAACATGGTTTCAAGAAAATTGCCCATGAAAATCCATTTAAGGCTTGCATACATGTATTCTTCAAACGCTTCGAAAGTGAACTGACCATATAACTTTCAAGAGCAACAATGTTTCTTCTCCGAGGGAAATTTTAGAAAACAAAGAGGAGGGCAAACTATGTAGCAACATACTTGTTGAGAGCAACAACGACATTTCTGTAAGGGAAATTTTATCAAGCGAAAGAAGATAACTATGCAGCACCAATTTATTTTTCGACAACAGCAACGACTTTTCTACAAGAGAAATTGTAGAAAATGAGATTTTGAGACACAAAAAGATAGAAATATCAATTTTAGGTTATGTTCACTTAATGGGTTGTGTGTGATAAGGTTTCAGTTCTTTTCATTTTTTTAATTGCTACAATGGAATTTTTGCAATTAAAATTTGTTGTTAAACAATTGTATAATACATACTTATATTATTTTACAAAAAAATGAATTTAACAAGTTATTCAATAAAATAACAAAAGTATACGACAAGGAAAATGGTAATTTTAACAACTTATATTATAAATTAAAAAATACAGAAAAATGTTAAAAATATTAAAAATCAGTCATTATTGTTGATAATAGTATTGATAGATTAACATATAGCATTTTGAATTCAATTAATAATAATATCGAAAAAAATGCTGATTAATAATCTTATTAATATTCTTGTTAACCTTAAATTACTATTAAAAAGCTTAAACTAGCTTACTCTTTCAACTATCTCCTAGCTCTTTTAATTCCAACCAAAAGAATTGTACCCAAGCGAAGAATTAAACATAAAAGACTTTAAAATCTAAAGAACCTAAAACTAAGCAGAAAATCATTGAATAGCACGAACGAGAATGATAAGAATAGCAGAAGAAGGAATAATAAGAATAGTAAGAACATTTAAAAAATCTAAAAAGAAACAGAAAGAACGAGAGCCAATTTAGCAAGTGTTGCTACAACCCTATATCATTGTCCGACATCAAAAGGGTTAATCACCATAATTTAAATCGGACGTCAAATTATGGACCTACCCGTTTCCATGTTCGTGTATCGACTTCCTTCGTTAGTGGTTTGTCTGCTAATTGTATCGAGCCCCATTGTTTGAATGTTTGCAACGAACGCTCCGATCGCGCAAAGTCGACTTCCATGACGGAATCTGCGGTTCGGAGAAAAGGGAGAAGAAGCCTGGGAAAGCTCACATCGGTCGTCTCGAAACGAAACTGGAGCAGAACGTAGCGGTCCGACAGTTGACGAGGACCTCAACGATGTTCAACAGAAGCGATGCTCTCAATCATCTTGAAAAATTTAGAGCAGATTGTTGACTTACGAGTAACACTACCCAACTGCCATTCACCGCTCCCGACGAGATTTCACACACTTTTTAATTGATTCACTGCGGAATATAGTCTTAAAAACCTCTCACGATAGGCGTAATTAAATGCAGACGAGTATACTCGTCGAACACGGGACATTTCGAGCTTGAAATTTTATGAAAGAAGTGAGGGAAAATGGAGGATGATAATTTTAAAAGTGAAGTTGCAAATTAATAAATTCTAAGTTTTTTCGTTTTTATAATATTTTATAGTGTTGATTTTAAAATGCATCAAGGATTTCTCATTTTGAATTTTGCGAAGATTGTTTTTGTTGAAATTTGTGTTAATGTTTGTAGAGATGAAGTACGATAATGTAAGATAATTTCTGTATCTAAATAATAACATTATTTATTTTAGTTTCAGGATAAATGTAAGTGATAATCAATGGGTTGTAAATTTGAAGTTAAATAAGTAAATTTTGTAAATCTTTAAATGAGTGAACTTCGAACATTTTTTAATTCATGAATTTTACAAATTTTTAAGTACGTGAACAAATTTGTGGATTTATAAATTTTTAATTGCGTACCGTCTGCAAATTTAAAAGTTTATAATTTTGTAAATTTTGCAAATCTTGAAATGTGTGAATTCTGCAAATTACAAAATTTGTAAATATTTCAAAGTTTGAAAGATATGAGTTCTGCACATTTTAGATTTCGTAAATTTTTCAGTCCATTAAATATGCAAATTCTGTCAGTTTTAGAGTTTATAAATTTTGTAATTTAAAAATGATGAATTGGTAAATTACCACGCCCTTAAATTTAAAATAAAGAAATACAGAAATTTGGAAATTGAAGGCATGGAAAAGATGAAAATTTCAATACTTAAAAATTTGTTTGCATTACGAAATTTTCTCACTAAAGTAATTCATAAATTTTCAAATATTCAAATTTTTTCTTAATGATTAAATTTCGACATTTTCCAGAATTCCTAGAATTTTATTTTTACTACATCTGTCCCTCTTATAGTTAATCCTTTCAGACCTGATATTTTCTGCAATTGAAAGAACACAACAAACCATTCGTATTGTAAACAAATTAATAATGCTGCATAATAATGTATTTCAAAGAGGTTGTTGTTATAGCATTGCAATTTTCTAATTACACGAGTGCACCCAATATTACGTCGCAGAGATAAATTTTATTACATGTTTTTGAATTAGGACAAAATACATGTGCATCGACCATGAAAAAGATAAAGTAAGCTTGCATTCCTGTGCAGTGTCAGTCCGACTTCTAAGGATTAATTAGAAGTTTATCACAAGTCATTATGAAACATCCTGGTGTCGTCCGAATTAGTTTCAACGTAATTAAGTACATAGATAACTGTGGGTGTTAGTTTTAAGAATTCCTCACAAGGTAATTACTCGTATTATAAATTTTACGAAAGAAGAAAAGTGGTACAAAGAAGAATTTAATTTTTATTTATCAAAAATTTAGTGCCTTATTACTTTTTTAAAAATTGAGTTGATTATTTTCTTCAATCTATTTGATATTCTTATATACTACACAAGAAATGTCTGTGAAATAATCTTGTATACTATACAAGAAATATTCAATACACAAAAGAATAATGCAATCTCTCTTATAAAATACATTTTGTTGATAATATAAGGAAATGTAATACTAAATATTTTTATTATCTCTTACTAAAATTTCGACTCTTTACAGTGAATAATAATTTTACACAAAACATACACGTTGATTACACCAAAATAAAGTTTTAGATCGATGTGTGTAGACATTGTTATACATAGTTGATAGCTATTATTGGTTAATCAGTTATTAATAGTTAATACTTGGACTTAATCAACTTGTTGACACATCGAAACTCTTTCGAATATCTCAAACACTGCTAGAGACCACTAATTAAATTAATAGAAAAACTTAATCAGAATCATAATACTTAATCAAAGTACATACGAACTGGTTGCACTCAAAATACGAATGAACAAATAGTATCAAAGTAGAAATATAATAAAACTTCAATTACACCGTTTCTCACTTTAAAAAACAAAATGTGAAAAGTTGCATTTTAAGCACCACTCTACCATTTAATGAGAAGATTCATCTCACCAGAATTCAGCGAACTGCAACGGAAATAGCCTGTGGTAGATTTATAAAGTGCAAACGACCAGTGGATCGATATGCTGAGGACTATATATCGAGTGCTGACGCGATTCCTTCGAATTAAAGTGAATTATCGAGTCTTCTACACTGCTTACTAGGGATGGGTTTCTTGAAAGGTTGAAACTCCTCGAATTGCAAGAAAGTTTCGAGTTTGAAAACCTTGCACTTTTTTGGTGATTCGAAACTCTCGAAACGTAGACAAGAAAACGTAATAAATCAACGAATAAGGAATTGTTCACAGTTTACTTTGAGAAAAGATTCATGAATCTATCTCGAATATTCAGTGATGCTTTGCAAATGCTATTCGTATTATTCGCATTATAATTTAGGTTTATTTTTGGTATAAATTTAGTTTTGCTTTTGATATAAGCAGAACGACACACATAGTGATCGTAGAACTGCAGGGTGTAATGTATGCGAGCTTGAAAAATTTTGTCAACATTCTGAAAACTTCTGAAAGCTTCCGAAAACAAGACACCTTCTGCAAAATAAAATCACCATAAGTTTCGAGAGTTTCAAGTCACAAGAGTTTCAAAATTTTATAAAGCTTCGTTTCAAGAAATTAAAAATTCGGTTCGAACCCATCACTACTAGTTACTAAAGTGTCCAATGTGTAACGAGACGGCTTATCGCGACACCGTAGAACTTCTTCACCGGTTGTTCGAACATTCACAAGATTCCACGGTAATGGGGCTGCTGTTAAAGGTACGAAGGGTTCATTCGCCCAAAGTCCTGAGAAAAACTATAAAGCGACTTTTACGAGCACCAGGAACTGCGAAAAACGATAAATTCTATCATTTTCGAAGAAAGATTCGAAAAGTACTGAAAATTATTGCATCGACGTTGCGTAGAGCGAGAAATGTGCTGAATATAGGTTATGTTTCGTAAGAACGATGTAAATGGCATAAATTTATCTAAACTTCAATAATGTAATCAAAAGTAGTACTCAGTAATGATCATTACAAAGTTCAAAGATCATTGCAATTATAAACTTGTAAATATATGTTTCGTATGAACGATATAAACGGTATAAAATGTAAAATGCAATGTCGGTAGTACATGGTAACATAAAATCAAGTTTATTTTGTGAAGATGAACTTGTGAAGATCTAAAATTTACAAGAAATAGTTATTAAAAGATGTACCTACAATTTTCTTTCTAGTAGTATATCTCTTCTAGATGATAATTAAATATGGACGTTTGAAATTTATAAATTTACGATTTTTCAAATTTCAAATTTATGAATCTAGGAATCTAGAACTTGCAATGAATTTCACTGTAGCTCGCGTGAATACGTAGAATAAATATTTGTATAAAATAACTTTCCTCTTACGTGTTTTCTACCACCGCATTTATGCAACCGAATCAGACGAACGCACGTTTCGAATTTTCACTCAAAGTAAGACGTCCTGGAAACAGTGGTACATTTCTTGTAGACGTTAAACCGGTTAATGCCCCATCTTATCAGAATCAATGCGCTAATAACTCGATTTTCTGAACGTCGCAAATTCCTTTCCAGAAGAAGAAATAAATCCGGCTATAAAGTAGGACAATCTGAGTGCATCAGTCTCATCCTCTCCGGAATCGTTCCGCCTGACAACCTTCTTCGTCAAGTTCTTCTCGGTCCCGTAATTATCTGCAGCCTTGTTTCGCGATGTACCCGTTGCTGGTAACAGTTTCGTTAACAAATGTTCGAACGGTTTCGTCGGTTCGTTTGCGTCGATGTTCTACTCCGATTCCTCGAACACGGTAGACACGGGTCGTTCGATGCATAAATGTGCAACCAAACAATCGTCTAGACCGATCCGCAATATTAATTTCACCATACTTGCTTTTTAGAAAGGTGCGCCGATTTATGTCGTTCCACATGTAATATCCGTGTAACAGTATTCAAACTCGGTAGATATTTAAGACGAAGAATAGACGTATACGGTATCTACGTATCCACGGATTTAATATCCATGGTTTTAATTATTTGTTGCTTTGATTATGAGCTGCTTGTTGCGGTTCAGGAAAGTTGAATCAAGCTTGCGTAAAGTTACTCGATCATTCAGGTTTTGCATTATTGTGGGAATATTATATATATGAAGGACTTAAACATTCAAGAACTTGAGACTTTCAGAATTTGAAAATTTGACAAATTTGACAGATTTGTAGAATTTGTGGAATTTGTGGAATTTGTGGAATTTGTGGAATTTGTGGAATTTGTGGAATTTGTGGAATTTGTTGTATTTGTGAAATTTATGGAATATGTGGAATTTATGGAATCTGTGAAATTTGTAAAATTTGAAGAATTTGAGAATTTGAGAATTTGAGAATTTGAGAATTTAAACAAATCTGTAAATTTGTAAACTTAAAAATTAAAAATTGTAAGAATTTGAGAATTCGAGAATTTTATAATTTTGATTATTTGTAACAATTACTTACAAAATTGTTCATCTATGATTTTTAAATTTAATACATTGAAATGTAAACAAAAACCGGCAGCCTTTTACTTTATGAAAATAAAACTATTCCCATTTAACAGTACACAAGAAAAGGAACAAGAGAAAAACTAAGCTAACCAGAGTTTAAGCTCTGGTTACGCTAACGGAGGTAAACAGCTGATGCAAAAAATGAGAAGCAAAACTTGTAAATCGCTCTTCAGTAAATCTATAATAAAGTAGTTATAACGTTCTACATATTAGATGTCGATATGCACATGTTACCTACATCTAAAAAGAAACTGTAGAAGCCTCCTTCTACTCTAATTATTATTGAAATGAAGCCTACATTCTACGGAGTCTGTAATTTCATGTAATAAATATTATCATAAATGCTTGTGTGTAATACAAAGATGCATAAAACATACGAGGACTATGTACATAATAGATTTTCTGATTACGGAAGGAAGGGATCTTCTTAGCTGCGTTGTGTATCTACAAGGTATCCCAGTTTATTGTCGGCAAGCTTTACTAACATATTATATACGCAAAAAATAAGAAAAAGATGATATGTTAATATAGGGTTTTAAGCACTTAAAATGTGGAGTAAATACAGAGTAAAATATACAGGATGGCTTACCACATTTTGCTATCTAGATTTGCATCATTATTATAACTCATAACAAACAATGTTTTAGATGAAGTTGAATGGTTTTGAGAGGGGTATATCCTCGTGGTATATTTTTTTGTAGGTGAGCATGTAAAGGACATGTGAAGGTCATTAATGTTTTTTTAAATGGAATCATATACTTTTTATTGCATCAGTTACTCCTTCATATTCTTTACAAAAAAGTATTAATCTATTTATGTTAAAAAATCATTAGTTTAGGAGATATTTTAATTTTAATGTATACTTACAGAAAAGGTTCAATATGGTGACCATTTGTATTCTGAATCGAGAAATTAATGACTTACTAACATTCTCTAGTGTACGTTTCTGCATGTGTAGCAATTTTCCGAGCTTCAAAATAAACTGATAACTTATCTATCTTTTCTTCTTTAGTATCTTCATCGTATTCACCGTAACAGAGACTAAATTTTACTGTTATTGCGTAACAAAAAAATAACGAATACTCACAATTCGTTTGGTGACACGTGACCTCTTAAATGCAATAAGAATGAAGTTTCAATTTTAAAAATTACTTAAAACCCTGTAAGATCCAACAAGGGTTTGAAACCACATTGACATTCAATTAACCGATAGATTTAAAACCCGTCAACTTTTGTGCAAAACACTTCTTCCCACTTGAGCAAAATATTCTGGTACCCGACTTCTATTTTATGTTTTATACAATTCAGTTATTTTCAATCAACTTCGAAAAAAGTTTACTTTTCTGTAAGATGACCTTCAATGCAAACCATGTTGCAAGAACGTACGATTATCAACATTTTGATGAATATCCTCGAAGTATATAACATCCATCAAAAACATATCTATCCAAGCAAATTAAAACCGGTAAAATGACGTATATCATGTGTGAAAAAGCTTGAAGAGAAATCTGTGAAGTTTTACCCTACATTCTGCTGTGTGAGTCAAATAGAGAAGTTGACTGCAACTTATTATTGCCCGAGGCGCTACAATCGTATGTGTCTACATAACCTATATTTTAAATTCCTTTTGATAAACGATCAACACGATCACACTTGCATTGCATTCCATCGATCAGAATCGTTCCGTTCAATAAGCAAGGTGGAATTTTTTATAATGAAAAGGACACAAATAAATTGAAGAAGGAATTATAAATAATAGAAACACTTTACTCATTGCAACAAAAATAATTTGTAATATCTGAAATGCGTAATAGAAACATTTATAACATTTTACATTGTAATTATGCTTATATATCTATTAATTATTATTTACATAAGTACTTTTCCATGGAATGAATATTTTTTCCCAATGTATCTTCTAACAATATATAGTGAATATCGAAACAAGAAATATCCTGCATATTGAATTTTATGGCAAGTGCTATTGTTGTAGAATTAACATTTAATCTTAATTTCAAAAATCATTAATAATTGAAAAAAACTCTTTTAATTACCGCATTCGTTCCAGGGCAGCATAATATAAATTGAACGAGAATAAATAAATTTTTGAATGGTTATGTCAAATACAAATACGTCAGATCACTTGCGATGGATCAGCTCGGCATCAATCGAATACGGAGATTTATTTGGTCTTCAACTACAGAAAAAGTCATGTAGGTGGATACTTTTCTAGGGATGACAATATTTGCAAAAGGACTGTCCTTAAAAAAGAATAGATCACCTTATTAAAAATCTTCAGTAAAAAGTACATTTTCAAATAAAAGAATCATATCAAATTTGGATCACTAGTTGAAGAAATATGAAACCAACACACCATACGCAGCACACCTTCTTTGTATAAGAGTTAAATATAATTAATAGCTTTCTTATTACTGCTGTTAAAGATATATTTGAATATTAAAGTTCAAGAAGTAATGTTCACACGAAATTGTTAAACTTGACTGAATGCAGGGAACTTGATTATTTTGTGCAGTGTCTGCCACGTCCTTGCTAATTGATCTGTTCACTTTCCTAACTTTCTCTCTCTTCTAAATACTTCTAAGCACTTCTTTCCTGCAATCTTCAGTTTTCCCATGGTTCCGTGCAAGTCTGATCAATGTCAGATTGCACATTTGGTAGACTCGTACGAATCTTTTCGTTAACTTTCTCCTTCGCCCCTTCAACTTTCCACTCTACTCTTTTCTTATCTTATTTCTATCTTTCTCCTAAAAAGGGGATAAGACCTTTGAACAGTGAATTTGTGCAGACACTACAGGCTCGCTGAACTAATAAATCATCTTTGTTAATCAATTTTCATGTTGTTAAAAGCATATTAAAGGAGATTAATCGAACGACTTATTATCACAAGCACATTCCCCATTTTAAAACTACAGTTTCAGAATTTTAATATTTAAGAACTTTTTCTGTTCCAGCCATCCTGACGGTCATTTTAGCATATCTATTATCGATAATCAATTTCATTATACCGTTAAGATGTACAAGATGGTGATGCCTCTGGCGTTTAACTTTGCAAGATTTAATTCATTCACTTCCAATTAAATTCAAGCATTTTGATTTTATTTTAAGGAATACACACAGACTTTCACAAAATATAATAATATTTAGTTAATTAAATGTATTAATAAAATGGATTTACGATATTAAATGTAACACTAAATAAATAAATTAAATTCTTAAATAAGTTACAAAGCTTTTTAGAAGAAAGTAACATTGTCAATTTAATAGAAAAGATATTTTTGACGTAAACATGACAAATCAAGTAGATATTTTAAGAAATTTTGTTAAATAGATATTATTAAATAAATTAAAAAGCTTTTCAGAAGAAAGTAACATTGTCAGTTTAATAGAAAAAATATTTTTGACATACGCACGACAAATCAAGTAGATATTTTAAGAAATTTTATTAAATAAATTAAAAAGCTTTTCAGAAGAAAGTAACATTGTCGGTTTAATAGAAAAAATATTTTTGACATGAACATGAAAAGTCAAGTAGATATTTTTAGAAATTTTGTTGTAGTATTGAACTCACAACAAAATGAAAAAAAAAGTCGTGCATTTTTTACGTAGAATATGAATTCCAGAATAGAACATATGGGTTTATGATAAAAGACAAGATGACCTTGACATAACCTTGGGAACATCCATGCATTCAAAAATTAGTAATTTCATTTGAGACTCCACTCGAAATACTAACGTGTTTTTCCATCGTATCTTGTCGTTCTTAAATCATTCTTCGAAACTGTTTACAGTGTCAACTTAAATGGAACACCCTGTATAAACGTCCGTAACTCCAGTGTTGTCTAAATCCATAAGTCCCTATATCATTAGCACCATAATTATCACGAATCTTATTTCCGTCCATTACCGGCATTCGAGTGAACAAGTTACAGCCATTGCCCGCGTTACCGTAGCTTCCTCCTGGACCTGGCAGAGGTCAAAGCTACGTGGCAAAGAGGACACCATAAATCGAGAAGAGATCCCTCGAAGCTATGCGCTCCTTCGACGGAAGCGCGAAGATGGAAACGATACGGTCCGCGCGAATTGCAGTCTGAATGCCGCAGCAAGGAAAGAGTATCGGAATTAATGGTCGATCGGCCTCGTTTCAGGATATGCACGCAGTTGGTTCGCGTAGAAAAGAATCCAAACGGGTCCGACCACTGATTTCCTCGAAGCTTCGTTTCCACTTCAGCTGCTCGCTTCGTGTCGAAGAAGCGAGCTTCCGGATATTCCTCGGCCACGATTTGCCCTCTAGGCTATCACGAGCCGCGTTTTTCAACCCTTTGTCGTTGCCACGTATAACAAGGACCGTGTTCCTTTAATGGGTAAGGTACTTTAACGATATTACTGATAATCAACTTCTAGCTGCTTATTTATATTATTTTATAATGCAACCGTTTCTCATTACGTGAAATTCTTTTGGTAAACAGATACGTGCATTGAATACATATCCTCGTGTAAAAGTATCTTTATGTAAACGTTTTTGTATAAAATATAAAACAATTTTGTGTAAAGAGTAATACATTCTTGTTTAAAAAATAAAACATCTTTATGTGAATCACAAAATCATCTTTGTATAAATAATAAAACTGTATATAAAGAATAAAAATATCACTGTATAAATACTGACACATCTTTGTACTAAGAGTACCATTTTACACTTGTACCATTTTACAATTAGTGTGAAGAGTGTGTAACATCAGTGTATACTTTGACCTATGACAATTGTCTATAGTTATATCCATAAAAATGAAGTTTGCATACAGGGTCTTAATTCGATGATCAGAGACTATACAACACAGTTTTCAATTGTTCTTTGTTCATAATTTTTAATAAATAATAAACAGCGACTTACTTCATTTAAATGTTACTCAAAGACTAATCTTGATAATAATATTATCATCCAGGTAAATGGATTTAGAAGATTTTCAAAAGTTCCTTAATTTTCTTTTTTCAATAAAATATTAGAATAAAGATTATCAGTATAAAACTGGGATATCCTCTATAACTGACACACTTGCCTATTGATACGTAGGATAAATTGACTAATAATTCGTCAATTATCGGTTCATTGGAGTGTCCGTTACTTTATTGCTAAAGTTTCGGTTGATTGAGCTCGGAACAGCAGTGATTTGCTACGTTTCATCGAACACGATAAGTAATTGAAAGAAATAATTTCTAGAAAAAGATTGACATTGATCAGTTTGTTTGTTCTAGATCTAGCGTGATCGGTTAGAACTTTCTTTGTCCCTGAACTTTTTCTTACGATGCAAGGTACCTACATGTTTCAAGTGAATTGTTAGACAACCTTAACCTGTTTCAATTTGTTTCGCATGAAATGTATTGAGTGTTATTTTGTGTTGTACACTCTCTGCGTGTAAAATGGTATAGCTGCTGCAAGATATTGTTAATTTGTAGAATTTTAGATGAAAAGTTTTTAATTTTGGAAACTAAGATTTGGAAATTTTCAAAATTTAGAAATCTAAAAATTTGATTATTTAGAAATTTGTAAATTTGTAAATTTGAGAAATTTGAGGGAATCGGGGAATTCAAGGAATTCGAAGAATTTGACGAAATTTAAGATTTTTAAAAATGAGAAATTTTGGAAATAAAAAATTTGAAAATTTAGAAATTTAAAAACTTGGAAATTTGAAAATCAATCGCAGAATTCTTTTCCTGAATTATTGAAACTAACAATACTCCCTTACATTTAAAACATTAATTATAGGGGAAGTAACTATTACTGTAATAAAAAAATATCGCAAAGCACTCAATATTTAAATTTGAAGTTTTAGTGGCGCTACAAAGACATACGAGTAGAAAGGGTTAATTGATTAATCACGCATAATTAATATTCTGTTCCTCAGAATCTTCCGTTTCCCTAAACTTCCATAATATTCCTGTACTATACAGTTTCCTGCATACAGTTAATGGTAGTTACGAACTATACTCCCTAGCTACCGCGTCTAATTATTATAATCTGTCGTAATTAATGTAATGTACCCTTTCCTAATTTAAACGCACTACTGCTACTTACAGTCTTGCATAATTAATATTCTCAAATACGAAAAATCTGCGTAGCTGCACAGCGTTCACTTAAAAGGTAGAGATTTGTTATAAAAAAATTGTCATCAACTTAATATAATTTTGCAGATAGATAATTTCATTGTATTTTTATTATGAAGTGTACTTCATATTACATATGTATAAACATGCATATGTTCGATATGTATAAACATGCATACTTTCGAAAAATTGTAAGGAGAAATAAAAGTATAAGGTGAAGCCTGTATACGCACTTGCCCCGTTTACAAACTTACCCCACTTTGCCATACTTATAGATTTATCTAAAAAAATACTGATTTCAAATTTTATATTAAACACCTTTTAAGTGCAAAGTGTTAATCTAAATTCTGAAAGTCATTTTCATTATAGAAACAAAGATCTCACAATGATGAAATATAGTTCCGTTTCACAGGATTCTAAGCTGTTATTAATTCCTAGACGAGTTCTAATAGAAATAGCTGCATTTCACGGCCTTCATAAAGCTTTGAAATAGCATTCTCCAACGCTCATTATAACACATTATCACTGATTGATCCGTCCTTTTATTACTTTTTGCCTTCACAATTCACACTTCCTTGAGCTACTAACTAGCTGGTAAGACGTCAACAAGTGCATCTTACAAAAACCAGATCGAAGAATCTTTTAAATCCTATTTACAACCGCATAAGAAATTTCTGTCTCGTTAATAATTCCTGTCGCGCACTACAAATATCTTACATATTTTACATACAGTAATTCGTTCCTTTCCTTTCTCTAAATGAAGTAATTAATTTCTGTCCAGTAAGATATGTATTAATTCGAGCAATTGCAACAAGTATGTGATCTTACGAGATACAAAGCATTCCAAGAGCAATGACAGTGCAAGGTCACTGTTGGTAAAATTCTTTTCTTGAGGTCTTCTATTTTTTACTAAATTTAACCCGTTCAAATTGCATGACTCTACAATGCAAGGGAAGGATTTAATTAATTGTATACATTAACGGTCAGACGCAATTCCTGCGTTTATCGTTTTGCACAGAATTTAATTTAAAATTGTGAATAAGAAGAAGAAAAATACGAAGAGTTCAACTCTGCATTGTACTGTATAATTACATGCAGAGGTTTGTCATGAAAGTTGAAAAAAAATTAGTACTGAAACTCAATAAAATTTTAACTCATTATATTAAAACCAAAGAAAGTTTCGATTTTTTCTGTGAAAACCGTCATTTCTTCAATTTTGTTATATTTGTGAATTTCTGTTCAGATTTAATTTTCAAATGTACTGCAATTGACTACGAAACATGTTAAAACAACTTTCAACAATTATTTATAATTTTTCTCAAGTTGAAATAATGAAGAGTTTCTGTGTAATAAACATTTTTAATAGTTAGTGTTTTAACGTCCTAATATATCAGGTACATGTATTATTCTGTTAAAGTGTGTCTATTAGAAGTTTACTTTATGTTTTCCAAGAAGCTTACTTTATGTTTATCTTACGTTTACGTTATGTTTATATTACATTATATTCATATTACGTTTACATTATATTTAAATTCTGTTTACATTAAGTCAATATTATGCAACATTTAAATGAAATCCACAAGTGTTTGAGGTTAGGTATATTCCTCTCCATATTGATCTTGATCTTGACCGCGAAAACTTCCCGCTACATTCTATGGGTTGATATTATGAACTGAACCGATCCCAGTTTCAACCACATTGCACAATAGAAAGCGCTTAGAATTGCAAAGCAATCGGTGTACGATCATTTCCGTATGTCGTTTGTCACGGCCGTCATCCGTGATCTCGATTCATCGCAAGAAACGCTACCGCGGACATTTTTGGAATTGCAAAACTGCGATTGTCTGTTTCTATGACCACGATGTAGCTGAAACTGTTCCGAGAAAACAAAACAATCAGATTCCTAGAAATTCTTCGGGTTTTTCGCTCGCGTTTACTTCTGTCTTGTGGAAAACTGTAATACAACTTTTAATAGTAAATAGGATGCGGTTATAACAACGTTATAACGAGAGAAATTAATTCGATAAAAAGAAGCAGAAAATAAGAAACAAGACTGTGTGCAATATTTTGCTTTTTAAATTTGATTCAATTCTTTTTAAATATGTAAATAAATATATAATTTATGTATGGAGTATAATATTCTATATTGAGAGAAATATTATTTATATTATATATATTTATAGAAAAATGTTATAATTCATTGTGTATAATTAAAAATTTTTTAAGTTAAGGGAAAAATTATAAATTCTTAAAAAAGAAATTGCATATATTCTTCTTCTTCATAAATGCTTAACATTGCGTCGAATGCGTGGAGTATTGCTAACAAATTTGAATGAAACGATTATAATAACGACACCCTTATTAAGCAATTACTGCAAAAAAGAACTTGCCATTTGCACTCAAACTAAATTGTTTCACAGACTTTCTAATCTTTACAGTTCATTAGACCATGAACAATGGTATTTTAATTAGCGATTACTATAAACAAAAAGTTTACGAGTGAAGTAATTAAAGATCGATATGCTAATTTTCAAACGAACCGTGATAATTTTTATGGGTCAGATATTTCCGATCACTTCCTAAGAGAGAAACTCTATAAAATATCTTCGATCTTGAACTTGCCTACGAGGAAGTCACGTTTGTGCATTCTACGTAGACATATCAAGAATTATGCTTGCATACAAATAATAGTAACAAGAAACTAAGACATTCGGTGTTTTTTGCTATTTTATAAAAATTATAATTTCTAATATAGATAAGCATGCAAATAGAATATGTAGTTAGTGCTTTTGGCTTTGTAACATAACTAAAAAAACAAATATTAAGATAAAAAATACTTGAAATAAGAAATATTTTCGTTATAAGTGTATTATAGTAATGTTTTCATTCAGTATGTATTTGTAAATGACTCCCAGAAATTCAAAGAATTGAGGTTATGTTCAATTGTTTAGTAATTAAAACAGTACTGTTTTAATATATCTCTAAATAATCTGTCAGTAAATGTCAAATAATAAGTTATTACTTAGTTCAGATTACCAGAAAAATATTTAAAAATTTACAGAAAAGAATTAAAGGTTCAATTCTTATTTCTCGACAAAAGTGAAATTAAAAAAAAGCGATAAATAACCTTGAAGTAAGGTTTCATAAATTTATTTCTGCCATCGAGTTCTTATTCTTTTTCTTATGTCACACAGATTCTTCCCAGGCATTTACAGATATGATACATCTTCTAAAAGGTTTTGAGAGGATTCGAAGGATAATCCTCTGACTTACGTCTTCCTGACTTTCATCCTTTTGCTCTTATTGTTAAACATTTCATTTCTATAAATCAACGATACAACAGCTGTTTATTCAAACAAACGGATTTATGTCCGCTTGTCTAATTGTTGATTTCTCGTTAATTCATATAAATGTTAATTCTCAAGGATGTTAACCCTTTGCACTCAAATTTTTACTGTTTGTAGACAGCAATTTTGAAATTGAAAAGAGTGAAAAATTACTGACATTGGGGAACGCTATTAATTCGTTCCACTATTATAGAAATCCTCTGTTTCATTATGTCTATACATTACATGTATTACACAATGGTTACAAAATACTTCTTTCAAGTTATTGTATTGAATTAAATGACGACTGAGAGTTGGCACTCGAAAGCAAAGAATTCACACCGTTTCATGTATTATGACATCTATTATAATAAGTGATATAGCATTTTAAAGAAGTGGCTAAGTTACTTAAAAGTTTAGAGTTGTGATGAAATTTGTGCTGAATGGTGGAATTATTATTTCTTTCTGTTTATAAATATTCTCACCTTTTGTGTTACAATTTGTAGGTGTTATTGAGTAATAAACGTTTTATTTTTCATTCGTGTTTACTTTTTTTAAGTGATTTAGTACATTACAATGCAGTGAAAAATTTCCGAATTTTCAAATCTCCAAATTGCTAAATTTCCAAATTTTCCAATTTCCAATTTTACAAATCTCCAAATCTCCAAATTTCCAAATTTCCAAATTTCCAAATCTCCAAATCTCTAAATTTCCAAATTTCCAAATTTCCAAATTTCCAAATTTCCAAATCTCCAAATTTCCAAATTTCCAAATCTCCAAATTTCCAAATCTCCAAATCTCCAAATCTCCAAATCTTCAAATCTCTAAATTTCCAAATTTCCAAATTTCCAAATCTCCAAATCTCCAAATTTCCAAATCTCCAAATCTCCAAATCTCCAAATCACCAATTTTCCTAATTTCCAATTTTTCTAATTTCCAAATTTCCAAATCTCCAAATCTCTAAATTTCCAAATTTCCAAATTTCCAAATCTCCAAATTTCCAAATCTCCAAATCTCCAAATCTCCAAATCTCCAAATCTTCAAATCTCTAAATTTCCAAATTTCCAAATTTCCAAATCTCCAAATTTCCAAATCTCCAAATCTCCAAATCTCCAAATCACCAATTTTCCTAATTTCCAATTTTTCTAATTTCCAAATTTCCAAATCTCCAAATCTCTAAATTTCCAAATTTCCAAATTTCCAAATCTCCAAATCTCCAAATCTCCAAATCTCCAAATCTCCAAATCTCTAAATTTCCAAATTTCCAAATTTTCAAATTTCCAAATTTCCAAATCTCCAAATTTCCAAATTTCCAAATCTCCAAATCTCCAAATCTCCAAATCTCTAAATTTCCAAATTTCCAAATCTCCAAATTTCCAAATTTCCAATTTTCCAAATCTCCAAATCTCCAAATCTCCAAATCCCCAAATCTCCAAATCTCCAAATCTCCAAATCTCCAAATTTCCAAATCTCCAAATCTCCAAATCTCCAAATCACCAATTTTCCTAATTTCCAATTTTTCTAATTTCCAAATTTCCAAATCTCCAAATCTCTAAATTTCCAAATTTCCAAATCTCCAAATTTCCAAATCTCCAAATCTCCAAATCACCAATTTTCCTAATTTCCAATTTTTCTAATTTCCAAATTTCCAAATCTCCAAATCTCTAAATTTCCAAATTTCCAAATTTCCAAATCTCCAAATCTCCAAATCACCAATTTTCCTAATTTCCAATTTTTCTAATTTCCAAATTTCCAAATCTCCAAATCTCTAAATTTCCAAATTTCCAAATCTTCAAATCTCCAAATCTCCAAATCTCCAAATCTCCAAATCTCCAAATCTCCAAATCTCCAAATCTCCAAATCTCTAAATCTCTAAATTTCCAAATTTCCAAATTTCCAAATCTCCAAATTTCCAAATCTCCAAACTTCCAAATTTCCAAATCTCCAAATCTCCAAATCTCCAAATTTCCAAATTTCCAAATCTCCAAATTTCCGATTTTTCTAATTTCCAAATCTCCTAATTTCCAAATTTCCAAATCTCCTACTTTCGAAATCTCCCAATTTCCAAATTTCAAAATTTCGGATTTTTCATATTAATTAATTCTGAGATTCACAAATTCTCAGATTCCTTAATTCTGAATTTTTTAAGATTTCATACTTTTCATTTAAAAATTTTTGAACTGAATTGATTATATTATCTATTAATAACCCAGTACAATATTTATACATAGAATTCGTAAGTACATGCACAAAATGCCTACAACCCTTTATTTCACAATAAAGTACTACGTTATCAATAACCTCAAATAAAGAAATAATTTCTAATGATATATACATTAAAATTAAAAAGTGTACATACCAAAGTAAATACGTTATCGCCCTGATATAACCACACCTAATCATACCGTGAATCATCAAATAATGAAAATCGCTAGTACAGTTGCAATTTTTCCTAATCCACATTCACAGAAGCATAAATACTACGATGACTGTGTAAATAGAGCACAATTACGCTCACCGGTATTTACGATTAAAAATGGAACATCACAGCTCATCTTCGATGATAATGATGCAAAGCGCACGGAACGGCATTCCGCACAGGTGTATTACGAGTTACTGCGCGATACCATCACGCGGAATGATAGGTGTGAACGTAACTTCTCGAAGAAATGGAAATCACCTCGTTAATCTATTCCGACCCATCTCACGAGCTGTTTCTTCCTTCTTTTCTTATTCTCCTCGTACGCTTTACTTTCGCCGCCCCTAATCGCAGATTAAAAGGACGAGAAAATATATCTAAGTTGCTTTAACGAGATGCATTCCGAAGATGTCTATTTTCGAAGTGAAAAACAGTGCATTTTATATGAGTTTAGTTCTTAACACTAGAACTACCAACCAGTCAAAATAACTGGTTTCATATTTTTCATTTTATAGTACAAAATTTTATTGTTGTGATTTTAAGGAAATATCTGTCATGTTTGGTTGAGGTAAAGACTAGATGTATATGTTACTTGATGATTTAGTATTTATTTCCCTCTTCATTTTATTTTTCATTCTTCGATAAACGTGCATTTAGTTTTATTTAACTTTTAGTGTTAAATAAAAGATAGTCAATCTCGAAGGAGTTCAATTTTGAAATAAAAGTGGATGTGAACAAATAATGATAACAATGTACAACAAATTTTGACTTCTTTTTGATTTCGTAACGGCTACTATGAAATTCTTATAGATTTTTACGAGCTGAATACGAATCTGAAATCCGTTTTTCTCTAGGATGTACAGTTTTTGAGAAAATTAATTTAAAAAAAAATTGCAAATTTTCAACTTTGGAAATTTTTTGTGCTTTTACCGTAGCAGCTATTCAGTGGCTTTTTTCATGAGGAGAATCTGTGAATTTTCCTGAATAAAACTATATGAATTGTTATTACATTGTAAATATTTAAATTTGTTTAAATGATGATCCAAGTAAGAAAGACACCAAAAACGCACGAATTTTTCCTGACATTTTTCAATTTATTTGAAAAACTATGGGTTGTAACTTCGCTTGATGCTTTCTTCTGCAGAAATGTCTACTCTATCATGTGCGATGATTAGATTTTCGCCTACACCCATAATTTTTTAAATAAATTGAAAAATGTCAGGAAAAATTAAATTACTATACATATATTTATATTTTGTTTAATATTACTAGAAGTATATGTGTATATTTATTTATTTTTAATATATTTGTTCTAATATCAGTATATGAATATATCATATTTAGAATTTTATTATATGTATATTTTGTTTAATATTAGTTATAATGCATAAAAATAAAAAAGTACATGTATTTGAATTGTTCAGTTGAACTGCTCACATCTTGAACGTTTCACACTCTAAGCCATCACTACTTCCTTTATCTTGAATAACCCCTAAACTGCATTATTAGAGGGACACATGTTTGTTAAATTTTAAAACTATATTACTTATTTTAAACTAAGCTTTTCATTGATTGTTAGCATCCTTCAATAAGTCAAAATAAATGAACTTTCTTCGAAATGTGTATAATTAACATCCATATTCAAAAAAGAGAAAGTTAAACAATCTCTCAAAATTAAATTGAAATTCACACAAATGCTATAAAATTCATCTAATAGTATTAAAAAGAGATTTTAAAGATTAATAATTAAATTACATCCGCATAATGAAATAGCAAATGTGCGTAAAACCAAGATCATGTCATCAATTGACGACCTCGAGAATAAATTACTGATACCGCTACAGTAAAGCAAGGGTAAAATCCAGTTTTCTGATTATTAGCAATCACTTATAATTTGTCAAGTATCATTAAATCTAATGGAACGTATCGGCATCCTTACCCTTTTGCCATGTCATCTATCTTATGTGCCAGTCATCTAATAACTTACCGCTCCTACTATTGAATCAAAGAAAGAAGAGTAACATGTTTAATTAATTTTTTATTCGGTAAGCATTAATTATGCAAATTAAAGTTTAATTGCTATGTCAGCTGCAAATGGATGACTCTGAATATTTCATATTAATATGTCATCTGCATTATGAGAATTTATTTAATTTACTTCAGTGAAAACACTTGTAATTGCTCAGAACTATAAATAATAACACCGTGAAAATATTTAGTAAGATTTGTTGATACTCAACGGATGAAAAATAATTTTAAAAAATAATAAATAGTTATTTTAGTTTCTTTTAAATTGTGTACTTTATTTATGGTTTGGACGTCTTCGCTCTTACAAATGTGTATGAGTAGTGAAGTAGCGCTCAGATCCCTGAAAAGAAAATCCGAGTGTCCTCTTAAAAAAAGAAACTAAAGATTGTACCTATTATTATGGCAGAACAGTATGTATACAACAATAGGCAGCATTCCGAATGACACCATTGATGTTTGGGAAACGCTTGTTTTTAATTGGTTGTGCGATCGAGCGGGAAATTTAAATTAAGTCAACGTAATTTCATATCAACTCCAAGTAATTAGAAATCCATTTGTCGTAACTTTTCTGTATTTTGCTAATATTAGTTTTCGAAGGATTTATGTCAGTACTGAAAACTTGCAGAAAGACAAAATGGTTATCTTAACTAAAATGATTACACAACGCATTTTAAACATATAATTACTGAAGGGATTATTACGGTACGTTATAATCTTCTTATAAATCATTTCTCATCGTTAGATTCAATTTCGATAATAATGATTTACTAATAATTCAATCGTTAATAATATAAATACCTAATCAAATTTTCAACTGCGCCAATGTGCCGATATGTCAAAAACAGAACAAGAATCCTAATAGAAGTTCTAATTAGACAACGTTAACGAGTATGCGTCATCGATTCGCAACGAAAGAACGACCTTTCTATCAAGAAAATCTAACTTCCCTTTACTCATAATGTAGCCTCCTTTCACAAGAAGCTTAGCGACTGGACTTTCATCTCCGCTGAAGGTTTTGCTCGGCACGAACTATTAATCCATTTCTTCCGACGCCGCGGTATGCTTGATTTCGTTTATTTTCCTCTTCGCATTTCCTTTCACCTCGCATCGCGAGTTACACGACAGGTTAATTCTCGTCTATTTTGTCGACTGGAGATCGTCCATGATTTCCCTTTTCTTCTCAGTGAACGTTCCGTCGTCAATTAGCCAGTTGATTGCGAACGTTTTGTCTTTTTTTTTTCGTATTATCGCGGTGGATGTAGACAGCTCACATGTGCACCTGCTATGGTGCATCGCGTGAATACACCACCCTTCATATTCTTAATACTCTGAGCATTTTATACAAAAAAATGGTCACTATTCTTTATATGCCAATTAATATGTATGCAGAGTAAATTGTGTAAAGTAAAAGAAGTATCCACGTAAACGTTTAACTGGGTCAGACATTCAAACGCTTAATGTTCAAATATTTTCAGACGTTTTTTCTGTTGGTGACAGTTAAGATTCATAAGTAAATATATTATACCTTTATTTGCAGTTTATATTCGTAAGATTCGTTAATGAAGGTTAGAAAGTGAAACGTTTCGCAGAAAAGAGAAAAAACCATGGTCGTTGCTTTTTGCATTGAAGGCTAAGGTTACGGCTATATTGCGAAATAGGTTCAAAAAGTACTACTGTGATGTTGGTAATATCTCCTCGAGACAATCGTGAAATTCTACGATTAGATTCTAACTTGACAAGGTTACTGATTTAGTTGCAAGGTTATTACGAATTAAATGTTCTCAATGCAGGTGAATGTAAACCATTTCATTTACAAATGTCTACAAATTAGTATTCAAAGAACGTTGGAATAATATTTAAAAGATAGCCTTCAGTCGATGACTCAGGTTAATGAAAACAAAAGGGGTTGTTATATCTATACAATGCATTTACATTCGAGTTAAATAATTCTATTTGAACCTAACTATAACTTACTAGAATATCTCCAATAGCCCTAAAATAGGAAATGAACAAGAACTTGCTTTCGTAGTAACCGTTTTATGTGTATTCGACAGCTCTGTAGGATAAACAAACTCACATTACACCAATGTAACTGAAAAAATAATTCATTGAATAAAGAATGCGAGAGAGAGAGAAAAAGCATCTGGACAAGCAGGAAAGCGGTTTTCTCTAGTCATCGTTTCTCTCATTGCTGCGTACAATTTTAGAGCGAAGTATGGCGTTCAAGTTTTCAAGTGATCTGTAATAATAGTTTAAGCCTTTCACAGTGTGGTAAAATTACGAATGGAAGATATCTTTATACTGAATTTGAAACTAAACTACGTCTGCTTCTTTGGTTAAACTCTTAGAAAACAGAGGAAGCTTTAGTCATTTGGAGGACTAAACAGTTTGAATGCCTTACCCTGTTTGCGACTATCACAGAACAAACTTAATTGGTAAAAGTATAACTAATGTTATGAAGTGATATAAGAATAATCTTTTGAATATAGCAATTAAACGAAACGAAGGTAATATATTGTTTAAAATATTTAAATAAACATACAAAAATTTTACATATTCATACTGTTAAATTAGTTTCTCAGTACAACTAGTGATACAATTATAACTTTCTACAATTTACTGCAATTTGTAATATAATTATAAATTTCATTTTGTGATATAATTATAAGTTTCTATAATTTAGTGCAATTGGTGATATAGTATTTTAACACGTTACCATTGCTTATACACATTATAGCTAACATTGAGACAATCTGAATAAATAAATGTCCTAACGACTGTGTATTTAACAAAATCTACTGCTAAAAAATTAATTGAAGTAAGAAAGGACCATTCAGATGATAGATGCAACTGATAGATACGATAATGAGGATGAAATGAAGGAGGAATGTAATAGAATTGAATTTTCAAACAGCAAAGATCTTCATGGACCCTTTCACAGAAAAGATTTATGAAAAGACCACTTGAGTTAATATTTCAAGAGAGGATTTTATTTTACAATGAGTTGAAGAGCCGAGAGATAACTGCAGAGATGAGGATACTTCTATTCCATTGTCGAAAGCATATAATGAGGTAAATGTTCCAATTAGCGACTGTGTAGCATTTAAGTACACGTTTTAACATATTTATATACTAAAAATATTTATTGCGTTTACTCGTTAGTGTTATCTTATTTCTTTGTAAAAGTCCTTTTTTGAGGATATTACTCGAATAGAATAATTACAAAATTTATAGTAAGGAAGTTATGTACCAATTTTTGATCATTATCTAAATAGAGCACATATCTAAATAAGCGCACCAGCAGTTGATGTTGCACCAGTGCTTGACACTTTTTCAAATAAAGCAAATAAATAAAGAAATCACAAGTTGGAATACATCAAACCTTATTAATCTGCATACTGTGACGCTTCAGTGGCTTAATTGAGCACTATTGTGCATATCCACCATTCAAAAATGTAATATCAACTGATTAATCAAACTTGCCACGAGTTAGGCCACTTTCAAAATTAACAACCAGATTCAATATAAAATTTGAAGGTGCCCAAGTCCATTCAACATAATTTAAGATGCTTCTAATTGAAAAAACCAATACTGAATTTATTTTACATATCTTTAAAACACTTCAGGAACATAATTTATGCGATTCAATTAACTACATAACGTGCAAAATTACAAACATAAATTTATTACAAAACAATTTACTACTCATCTACATTTTGTGTATGTAAAAGGGATTTGAAGTAATCATGAGGTTCCGATGGTATATATCGTAATAGGTCCATTATGTCCTTGAATTTTGCTGTTGTAATTTGTTGTGTTTGTTGTCCAAAAACTGAGGTTAAATTGTAAATACTAATTAATTAAAATTACCTTCATCACTACTTTCCGACATTATCAATAGTAAATATATTATCTTGATTATTTAAATTATAAATGGAGTTAGGCCACTTTCAAACTACACGGTTCGATTATTAAACTAACTCTGAAAACTTATGTGTCAAGAATTATCGTATTTGCTCGGATTATAAGCAACCTGAAATGCTTTACTGATAAATAACATAAAGTTGTACACGTAACCATGATAACCGGAAAAAATTGATAAACGGAGTTAGGCCACTTTCAAAATAAACGGCTCATATAATTATTATTACTTTGAAAAACACATCTGACATATTTCAAAATGATTTGTAGGTGGCTTTCTTAATCTAAATATTTACCATAACTCCTAAATTAGTAACAACAGGCAACATAAGATTCCGCACCGACATTGAAAGAAAAATAATTGCACTTGAAAGAACGTCCGAGGAAGTTTCAGTCGGCACACCGTATCTCGCGTAAATCTATGATCAAGTAAGTCGATAACACCTGTCTGAAATCAAATTAAGTTATCTCGAGCCTTCATTATAATCCTTGTAAACACGAGGATAAGAAACCACAGGAAGCCCGCTAATTCTATTTCTCATCGATCCCGCAGTACACCCCGTCATAATTTCACAATGAAGCTCTATCAAAGTAGATCCAAACGCGCTGTAGCCGACACTATATCAAATCAATCTTTTTATCGCAGCACAATCTGAAAAAGATCGAGTTAATAAAATACAGAATTCTTTTTATCGCCGTAAAAGGTATCTTTGACTCGGAATACATGGCTCGTGTTATGCTGCAGATTCTATCGGGACAACCGATTTCTATCTACGGAGATAATCGAGTTATGCACTTCCTCTGCTCTAGATTACGATCGTCGAGGTTCATAGCGCTTTATTTACTGCCTGAATTATGTAAAGACTGATTCTCACGGTGTAGGGAATGTTTTTCATATTGGGCGAGCTGTGAGGTAAATATTTTAGTGGTCGAACGAGCCGAGGGAATTAATGATTGTGTTGGGAATTTGTTGAGACTAATATTTCTGCGTGGTTGAATATTTGAAATAAGCAAACTGGAGTAGCAAAATATCTGTGATAAGTTTCTATAATTTAGTACAACTTATGGTGCAATTATAAGTTTCTATAATTTACTACAATTTATGGTACAATTATAAATTTCTATCATTTGGTGTAATTTGTGATACAATTATAAAAATCTATAATTTAATACAATTTGTGATACTACTATAAATTTGTATAATTTGCTACAACTTGTGATACAATTACAATTACAATGTAACCACGCAAAAATATTGTGTTAAATATTTTTAAACTCGTTTTATAGAACCTCAAGTGAGGAAGTACATCTGTTAAAATTAATTTTAACTGTTGTGTGTAAACTGTGTAGTTAAATAATTTTACATTATTTTTTGAAAAAGAATTTATATTATTTAAGTAATACAAAAAAAACTTTAATTATCTCAACTGTTTCCTGAATCATCAAAGCAGTCGGATATTTAACTCACGGGTGTTCTCATTGGACGCAAAGGAAGTGGAAATCGCGTTTGATGCACGCAAGTTCGCACTCATAGAAAGGTGTTCTAAGTTTTTATAAATATTCGAATTAAAGACTTTCATAACGTGAAAATTTATTTAATTTAATGCAAATTGAAGTTTTCCTGTGGCAACCAAACTGGTTACGTCGCAGTAATTATTCAGATGATTGATGGTTACAATGTTGTTGATAATTGAAGAGAAAGTTCAGAGTGGGAACCATTAAAACCATTTTCGGATATAACTACATTTCAGGACTTTAAACGGAGGATGCTGTTTTAGTTTAAAGTACAAGAGAATGTTACAATGCATTTAATTACTCGGTAAATTGAAGGAAGTGAATAAAATTATTATTAAATTTTTTAATTAATATTAATAGTTCAAAATTTCAAGTTTTTTATAAAGTTTTCTTATTGTAAGATCCGTTCTGTATTTTCAAGTTTTGACATTTATTTTTTAGAGTTTCTAAAGATTTGAGTTTTCAAATTCAGAAACCCTAGAGGCGCCGCCTCCGAAAAGGTTGAAATGTAGCTAATATACTACTTAACGAGTAAATAGGTTTCGTTCATACCTGTTACGTAATTGTATGATTGAATGAAATAGTAATTACTTCATTAGGAAATAGAAATTATTTTATACTTTTTAGTGCATTCGAAGTCGGTGTATTTTTTTTCTTAAAATTATTTTATCTTTCGCAATATTTAATTATTGAAAACCAAAGATTTAATATTTAAAAAAAATTATTCAAAACAAAAGAGTATTTAAAAAAACACTTCAGCTTATCCTTTTTGATGAAATATTTTACTTTAGAGTTTATAACTTGATACATACGTATACTCGAATTAACATTACACAAATCATGACGATTATTTTGTTCTTACAGTTACACCACTTTGCTCTAAACATGGAGTAAGTCGTTATTTTCTTACAACATGCACAATAACTCATCAGTAAAAAACTCTTTTAGTATTAAACGCGAAACAATGACGGGAAACAACTTCTAGCAAGTTGTAACACTGATTAGATTTTTATACTTATTAGTTTGAAATTCCTTATATATATAGAGTAACGTTACACAGTAATTTTTCTCTCCCGTGCACTTCTACATTAGCCATTTTATTCTTAGACACCAATTGCAAGTTTAAGTACGAAAAGGATTAATAGGTCTACAGAAAAGAGTGATCTATTTTTATTTAATGCAGGAAGTTGCGTGATATTTATACTACATACGTACTACTTACATATTACATACATACGTGTATATATGTTCGTCCATAAGAATTAATGAATTATGATAATAACCTCGGTACGGAAATTGTGATATGCTTTATTAAGAAAGTAATAGAGATAGAATAATCTCATATAAACACTGAAGATTCTGTTTAACACATTCAGTGCTACCACTGGTGGCCCACGGCGTTCAACGAAGACATTTCTAATTAAGTTATTCTTCGATGGAGCTTTAAAACTCCAATTAAGGAGTTTAAAACTCCGAGTTTTAAAACCTAATAGCTCCGTAAATAAAACTTAATAGCAATCTTATACGTATAAATTTCAGTTCAATTACATGTGCTCATGCAAAAAATGACTCTGAAATTTTCATATTAATATGTAACCTGTATTATGAAAATTTATTTATTTCCTCCTGTGAAAACACTTGTAATTGCTTAAAACTATGAAGAATATAATACCGTGAAAATATTTGGTAAGATTTGTTAATACTCAAAGGATGAAAAATAATTTTAAAAAATAAGAAATAGTTATTTTAGTTTCTTCTAAAATGTGTATTTTATTTATGATTGAGACGTCGTCACTCTTACAAAAGTGTATAAGTAGTGAACTGGCGCTCAGATCCCTGAAAATAAAATCCGAGTATCTTCTTAAAAAAAATGAAACTAAACACTGTGTCTATTATTATGGCCGATCAGTATGTATACAACAATAGGCAACACTCTGGACGACACCATTGATGTTTGGGAAATACCTATGTTTTTAATTGGTTGTGCGAACGAGCAGAAAACTTACATACAATTACATGTGATCATGCTTAAAATACTGAATAATTTTTCATGAAATTTTACGTAGAGGAAGATTTACTGTAGATGGTTTTAGAACAGGTTTTAAGAGAATCATAATTGAAAAAGCATAAAACCTTAACCACAATTTCACGTGTATGCGGTAAAAAAGTAATATCAAAACAAACAAGTTATTCAACGAGTTAAACTTCAAGAATTCGCTGTGAAGTTTCAACGTAGACAACAGTTTTTTAGTATTCAAATCGTTACAAAAATAAGAAACGAATTTCATGAATATTTTATTCTCTTACTGAACCTTGGCGATATTTATTTTTAACCCTGTGAATAGGCTAGTTTTGTATAATTAAATGTTATAAGAAAAACGTATCAAATATACAAGGTGCTTCACAACTAGTGTAGCCCTGAAATGAGTGGTAGACGTGATTTAGAAGTGATTTGCAAAAATGGGATTGTTCATATTCTAAGTGGTTGTCTGTGTACTTCCCTGTTTTTATATAACATTTTCCATACGGATATATTCTGAAATTTGACTTATTCGTTCCAATAACCAGATTCAAAGTGGTATTAATAACTAGGTTTACAATATACTTGATATAACAAGTTTAACCCTTTGCACTCTCGAATCTAACTCGAGAGGCACTTCAGTTGTGATCAATTTTACTCGAACTTTTAACGCTAAACCTACCGACATATAATGTGTCCTTAATTTGGAATTAAAAATGAACCTGAAAAATAAATAAACAAACAACCAAACCTAAATTAGTTCACACATTTATTCGTTATCGTGATGAAAGTCAATGCTGATTTTAAGGAATGTACTTTAACAAAATATGTTCCTTACACTAAGAAACTCATGAAGTAGTCATTTAATCGGATTGGTAGTTTTAGTGTTAATACACTTTAATTTAAAACTCAGGTCTAATTATTTACATAATCAACGATTGATACCAAATCGACGTAACATTTCTGTTAAGAATATAGCGAATTATCGTACTTGTACTGATATATGTATCCATGAACAAAGAATAATTCACTCTCTCGCTGTATTTTATAATTGTGAATACCGACGTGTATTACAGTTATCGTGTAGTTGTCTTCAATTTATTGTAAAATTATATTACTTTAATAAACTTAAAAGATATATTTGGATTAACATCCGTTAATTTATTCTCGGTTGTTATCTACTCCTGGGTAATTCGAACAATTTCAACTTCTTTGTCTGTTTTACTATTATAGCTGTGCTAATTAATTGTGGCTGACACATTTGACAAATAAATCTTGAATAAAAATGAAATTGTATATAAAATTAGTAAATTATATTAATAAACTTAGTTTGTATGTTAAGAAACTGTAAAAATGAACCTATTTAATTATTGAATAACTATTCAATAGTTTTATACGTATAACTATAAAGCTATTAGTTTATATTTTAACATTCGTATCGCAAAGTTCTCATTTAAAATAACAGTATAAGTAGTTAAGTATATTTTGTATTCTCTTTAAGCGATAGATATTTATTTTTTATTGATATCACCTTATTTTTGAATTATCTGTGTGCTACGCAATGAACTTGAATGAAGAGGAATTCTTCCTTTATTGACAATAAGTAGAACGTTCCAAACGAGGCCACGAGATACAAACTGTTACAGCGTTCAGTGCATCTTTCCTTTCGAAGTAAAAGCATAATGAATAGTAAAGTGGTCTTAAATTCAACCACAGAAATGTAGTTAAATCTGTGCATGCTGTTCATGTTATGCAAGAGGATATTTGTTTAAGACTCTTAACTACTTTTACTATTTTGTTACTTGTCGAATTGTGACGATTTTATTTTTGCTTTGAAATACATTAATAATTTCGTTTTGTTTTGTAGTTTTACTTTATAATTTTTTCTTGTATACAAAATAATATAATATTATAACTGATACATATTTTTAAATATACTGTAGTTTTATTTTATTTTTTTAAATTAATTCTATATAAATTTGCAATTTTATGAGAGGTATTAACTATGTTCTTAAAATACTCTATCTATTTTAATTTTTCGATTATATTCATTCTACAATAATTCGAAGTTTGTATTTATAAACGTTATTTAATATTTATATTTATAAACACCTTTTAATATTTATATTTACGAACACTTTTTAATATTTACATTTACAAACACTTTTTAATACTTGTATTTATAAAAGATAAAACTCTACACATCTTTAATTAATTTTATCTAAACCTATAAACTTAGTCAATAATAGTTTCTTTAAAGAAATAAACACTCCATTCTTATGGATCTTTCAAAGTAGTCAAAATGACTCATTTCACAAAACTATGTTGTGCTTTTGTTGAAATGTTTGTAATATACCTTCCTAAACAAATAATATATGCTAGTTAATGTTTTAGTATTTGCTTATACATTTTATAAAAATCTTACATCTTATAAATATACATGTGCATGACGTTCTAGTGTTAATACAAGTTTCGAATCCCATTTTCTTCAGCCATGTTACCGTACATTTCTCTTACGCGCAATTACACACTTCTATTTCACCCATCCAGCTTAATAGTACAATTAACATGAAGGAAACTAAGTTTCAACAACTTCTATGACCGGAATTAACCGCACCAGTAAAAACAATTATAGATCATCACGTATGGAAACATGACAAAAACTTTTAAACGTTTTTGAAAGTAATCAATTCTCGGAACTAAACTACAAATTAATCTTCTAATTAATTTTTTATTCATTTGTATTCATTTTCTAAACAAGGTAGAAATATGACAGCGAAATACTGTCTCAAAATAATTTAACTTTCTAACGTATCCAATTTGTACTTAAGGAGAGTGTCCGTGGCGGCCATCTTACTTTACATCAACGCCTGTCTCACTCATGTGCCTTCGAAAATTCGACTTTATTACTGTTTAAAACGACCAGAGCACCCTCGAGTGAAGTCTGATGGGTACTGTACTCGTAAAAACTTTATCTTCGCAATGTTCGAGCGTCAAAGTCAAATATAATACAAACAAATTGAAGGATTAAGTATCCTTGTTCTTAATAATCTGTATTATGTTCAAAAACATCAGTTTTCACTCTGGCGGTCGATATGTGAAATTCACACTTTTAATAGCAATATTTTGAACTAGTATCTGTCAAAAAGTGAGTAAACTGACAATATTCGATCAACAATTTGACCCTCTTCGCGGTACTATAACTTTCCAACCCTCCCAATTACCATTTTCCACATCAAAAAATTTAGATTCCATCAATTCAAATACGAGAGTAAATTACATACCCAGGTATATTCATTAGCAAATCGTATTGTCTTAAATACACAGTACTCCCAATAGAAATATGTAAAACGATTCATCATCTTCCTACCCTACACTTTCGTTTTCCAACATTCTTTACGAGCTACGCACTTTCTTACGCCTACTCGGAATGTTTCTAATTATACAAATTACACAGTTTTTCTTCAGAAAATGGGATTGCTGGAAATCTTTGATCTTGTTCCACAGAGCAATTCAGTATCAATATTTATGACCAGAAGTAATTTCGAGAATCTTGTTCCGTAAGCTACCTCACCCTTAAGCCTTAAACTACTGTAATTGATTTTTATCTCACTCTCGCATCAGCTCGTAAGTACGGATTATCATCATTTTTTTGAATAATCGTATGAAATAGCGTTTCTTGGGTAATAACAGTATAAAGTAACATTGCGGTAAGTACGTGAGGGATATGAGACCGGTACCTACACGAAAGATTAACCTTCAACCTCCAAACTTACCCCTTTTGTTAATAATACCGGTGTACACAGTTTGAAATTAAAAATAAAATAAATAAACAATATTGGTTCTTTATGTCGATAGAAATCAACACAGATGTAAAAAAAACATCTTGAAAATACTTTTGAAGGTTTTAAATGTTAAGTAATAATCAAATTTGTAACTTAGAAGAAGAAATTTCTGAGTGGGTTAAAAGCATTCCTGTGTTTGACATATGTCGGTGTTCGTATTAACATACGTTCTGTCATGTAAAGGTGCGTTAAATTTGATACAGAAATTAGAAAACTGAATTATTCACGATCCGTAACGTAATTTTCTTCTTCTGTAAACATAACCTCAATCGTTCGATCTGATCATAGTATCTAATGCTTGCAAATGTTTGGAAAGATGGACCTTCATATGTGTTTTAAAACAATTTACAGTGATCATTTAAAAATATAATTAATTCTCTGAAAGGTGTAGCAACAAACATAACACGTAGAAGGAAATATTAAGCGTTAATCGACTCAACGGGTATCTACTACGAAGGTTAAACGGCTTGTTTCCAACTTGTTGCCGCCCATTACAGTTTCCAAGAATGGAACGATTCATCGATCCGATCGCAAAATGCTCGGTAACAAATTGGAAACAGCAGTTGTTGAGCAGAGAATCGGAGCGATATACATAGAGAATCCGGAGCAGCTAATTAGCGTGTTACGGACAAACGAGGGCCCTGATACCGTTACGTATCTCGCAAATGCGAAATGCTACGCGCTGGAACGATAACCATCTAATGGTACACATACGCTTATGTGTACGTATAATCGCGCACACCTGAAATGCACGTTTCTCTCGACCGCGACGGTCTTTGTACCTTCACTCTCACACCTTGACCTTCTTCAACCGGGAAGTCTGATCTCCTTGATGTGGAGGACACTGTTCCACGCGCGCGCGTGTGACTGTGTGCCAGTTCATTGTGTTCCTCTTCCCTGTGCTGATTTAGATATTTCCTTCCGCCCGATTGGCGAAAATTTTTCTGTACTTAACAGTACATAACTGCAGGATATCTCTAAGGACTCGATCTTTCAAAAGTGGCTTTAAATATGGAAATTAATTTTTATGAAATATTTTTTGAAACGAAAGTTGTAGGACATCAAGGTAATAGCAATTTGACCTTGGATGGTCATCTTCAGTTTCTTTAACTGAACTATGAGACTGTAATGGAAAACTGATAGGTAGAGATCCTCAAGATAGCCTTCGACCTTTTAATTTTCCTAAGTTTCTCAGTAAAAGTACAGTTCATTATTATTGTTATTTAGACCCAGCTGCACGAACTGTCTCCACAAAAAAATTGCATAATGCACGCGTAGAATCAAAACACCACAAACGTCACTGTGAACTGAAATAAACGATAATGTTTCGAATAAATAATAACGTAAAGTTACAGTTATCTATGTTAAAGTTAGATTATAACGCTGTAACTGAAACTGCAATTAAAGAGAACGTCTTATGTGTTTTATTTCTAAATAGATACTGTCACCTCAAGAGCCTTACACGATTCTCTTCGTAATATGCAAATATTTTGAAACGATTTGTCTACAACTATTTCATCGGATATTTTGTAATAAAAGAGAAATATGTTTGGAGTAATTATACGGGGTCTTTCTAAAGTCCGACCCCACTTTTATATTTTGCAAACAGCTTTAAATTGAGGACAAATGTATCAAAGTTGTAGGATATCCAGAGGATCATAAGATGGTGTCAGTAATTTGACCTTGGATGGTCGTGTGAAGATCATGTGAACATTTTCAGTTTTTTAAATAGAACCCTCATTTGTTATTGTGTATTCTTGTAACCCTCGAGACGTTTTTAAAATATTACCAATGTTTATTTTTTGTGCAAGTCATTTCCAAGATGTGAAGCTTCAAAGTTGACATGTCGGCATTCACATTACCCAAGGTGTATCGTGTGAAAGTTGCACGATCTTACGCCTCATATATGTCACCTTTGAAGCTTTACATCTTGGGAATAACTTGCACAAAAAACATAGGTAGTGTTTCGAAAACATGCCAACGAAGGCTACAAGACTATGCAATAAAAAATGGCGGGTCTATTTAAAAAACTGAAGATGTTCACGTGACATTAAAACGATCCTCTAAGGGCAAATTGTTGCAAACATTTTATGTTTTCCTTGATATCCTACAACTTTTGTCTGAAGAATTTTTCTGTATTTAAAGCAGTTTTCGAAATATGAGGATGGAGTGGGACTTTTGAGAGAGCCTGTATACGAGCGGCATGTTGGTGACTTTGACTTTGACATATGTTGCTGAGAATCTGACTCTGAGTAACAATTTTCAATTCTTTAAGGTTAGGTGAAAAGCTATATCCCCGTTTGCTTAGCCTTTTATGCACGGTAACATGTATCTTAATTACCTTGAATAGTTTACGTTTTTATGTTAAATAATTGAACCGACGTGTTTTCCATATGTTTATATTAAAGAAAAAATTCTGTGCAACTTGACTTTTTATCTTCTTTAAAATCGTGTGCTTCACGAAGTTAATAAATTAACGGATATCTTATTTTTTTGAAATATTTGTGACAGAATTATCTGTTCGCATCGTTCCTTGGCTTTACCATTCTGGGTGTTCTAATTTTTTACCGTCAAACTTTATTAATATCTATTCGTAAAAAAAAAGTTAATGTTATATGTACATACAAAGTTTTAAGAAAACTACGAAATGAAAAACAAACAGTAAACATTCCAACGAAGGCTACAATTAATGAAAATTTTTTCCAGGAACAAAAAAAATTAAAAACTAAGCGAATATAAGTTAGATGAAGATATGTATATGTAGCAATCTAAAGTAATTATAACAACCATAAAAATTAAAATTGTTTACAAATCAAATAAAAGAAACAACTGTACATTAAAACTTATAATACATACAGCAATACAACATTAACATTTCAATCTACATTTTATGACTTCCATTTCTACAGTAACTTCGGTGCAAATAGCTTCCTTTATGAGGCAGTTAAGATTACAAATAGTTTATAATCACAAATAAAAATGCCTTCATGTGTAACAGTATTTGCAACACAGTTTGAATAACTGGAATAAAATTGCTTGATACGCAATAATTTGTGAAAATAACTAACATTCTACGTTTTTTCATACATTCCTTCCGCCCCGAGTATCAGGAAAGATTTCCTGTTCGTGTAATCGGTATTAAAAATCTGTACAGGAGGAAAAAAGTGGAAAACTTACCGGATGAGAGCTGATTTGCCGATAATATCTCGTCTTCTCCGGGTTGTAGACGAACTTCCATTTTTCGTAGACGCGAGTGCAGCTCTCTTGTGTGAAGGAAGAGGAAGAGAGTGCTCGAAATTGCTACAAGAGCGACCAATTCGATGGTCCTGAAAAATAAATGGGAACCGAATTTAAGTTGAAGTACATCATTTTTAGATCATGTAATGTGTATGTAACTTTTAGTATAGTCTTGGGCAGTTTAAATGCCCGCGATAATTCTCACGAGCACCGGTGAGCATCGGGTGTGCATGATGAGGCAATAGAAATTATAATAGCATCGTAATTTAGCAATTTAGAAATGTTGAAAATTAGACATTTAAAAAATAAAATATTTAGAAATTTAGAAATGTAAGAAATTAGACATTTAAGAGTTAAAATGTTTAGAAATATAAATATTTGTGGGATTTTAGGATTTTACGAATTTTGGAATTGAAGATTTTAAAAATGTGGGAATCAAGAAATTTAGAATTGTGGGATTTTATGATTTTACAAATTTTGGAATTGAAGAACTTGAAAACTTAGAAATATACGAAATGTGAAAATGAAAAAATCTAGCAATTTAAAGATTTAGAAATTTAGAAATTTAAAACTATAGACACGTAGGAATTTAGAAATAAAAAATATCTAAGAACCTAATAATCTAGAAATTAAAAAATATAGAAATATAGGTATCTAGGAATATTAGAATCTGGGAATCTAAGAATATGGGAGTCCAAAAATTTGAAAACCTAAGAATCTCGGAATCTAACAATCTGTGAATCTAAGAATCTGGGAATCAAAGAATCTGGGAATTTAAGAATCTGAGAATCTACCAAATGTCCAACATAAAATTGTACCAATTTATAAGAACAAAATATAAATAAATTACAATTCAAATACTTAAAATATTTCTATACCCAACATTTTTTAAATACAATTAAGCGTGCGCGCATATGAAAAGGACTGTACCCTCTGTAAGTTAGTAAGCACAGAATTTATGACGTTACGGTTTCATAAGAATAAGGAGGGAAGAAAAAATGAAGAGCACGAAATTTCGTTAGAAATTCAATGGATTCATTAAGTACTCTTAACAAACTGGTTAGTCATAATCTTGAAAAGTAGAAAAACTCGGAATTGGTATAATGGTTCTATCTATATGCAAAATGGATAATTACGAGAATCATTGTGCAAACTTTAATGAAGGCCTGTAAGCTAATTTAAGAAAAGTTTTACCAACTCATGCTTTTAATTACGGTCTTGCAAATTTTAGTAAGTAATATCTTTATTACTTTGTGGAATGAAAAATTTATAATTCTTACGCAAGACTTTCCACTTTTATCTACTATTTTCTTCTTACCTACTACATAAATGTTAATACTGTGTTAGTCAAATGTTAATATATAATAAAATGATATAATGTTAAGTATTAAATTGTGTAATATAATAAACAATATCTGTGTAATATAAAACATTTACTATATGAGCCATTTATTTTCAAAGTAGGGTAAGTTTGAAAAAAAAAAATAAAATTAATAATAACATGAAACTTAAGCAATCTAGAGTAAAAATAATTAAAAAATGCCTAATATTTTGAAGACGCAAGGGTGATTAACTTAAATTTGGTATTAGAGGAATATTTATTTTGAAAATGGTACAAGTCAACGTATTTAGTAATAACTTTACGTGACCTAAGACAATTATCCATATATGACTTAACGTTATAGCCATAAAAGTGAAATTTTCGTACACGGTTTTTATTTGACGGCTGAGGACTGTAGCAAATGCGACACCTACCGAACGTATAGCTTTCTCATTTTTAATTTTCGATGCAAAACATTACCTACTCATTCTTTTGAAATGTATATGGTTTCAAATATTTCATGCAACTTTATTCACCCGTCTTTCATTACCACATCATGAGTTCTTTGGATGATTTATAACTTTGTTGCACTTCTGGACCGCTTATGGGGACCCTATTGAATACTTGTACGGTCATGTTTGAATACATCTGTCCACTTACAAATCACTGTTTTGGAGGAGCACATTACCGTAGCATATTTACTGTTTCAGTATGAATTTCAATTGGTTGTTTCTTTTGTATAAAGAATTCAATCACAGAATGATGCTTAACTTCTTTCACTTTTAAAAATACACTGACAAGCTTCGAATAACTTATAACCAAAGAATGAATTGACAGATAGACTTTAAACTTTCCGTAATGTAATAAGTGAAATTTGAAAGTGTACTACGTCACCATGATTTTATTATGGTTTTAGAGATGGGGCTCCACAATGTTTCAGACTGCGCTCATATACGAGCATATATTATTGTTGAATTATATTGCATGATATTTATGTTGAATTATATCAAACGAAGTTTAATTGTTTTGAGCACATATCAACATTTATGTTTATCTTAAAACATTTGAAAGTATTTACAGTATAAGGAGCTGAATATAAAAATATTCGATTATGCATGTCGGAAGTAAAACTACTAAATCTTAGAATTTTTAACGAATTTGAAGTTGCAGTGAAAGTGTTGATTTTGGATAGGAATGTTAAAGATTGCAGACTGTTAAACGTTCAAATATAAAAGTTTATGAATCAGATAAACTTCACCATTTATTTCATTTTACAAAATCAGAGAGTGAACTCTGAAATATGCAGTAAATATGATAAATATCCAATGTGCGTTTGAAACATGCTCTATAAGCTTCCAGCTCCACCGTGATAAATGATTACTTGAAATTAGACAAAACATAGAAGTTTCGTTGTACAAAATTATGCTTATCATCGTTTGCTGTTTTCCTATTTAACGATAGTCATTCAACATTCGTCGATGATGTTAGCGATTAGAGAACAAGCGCAGTTTTGTGTCAAGAATGATTTCTCATGAAATTAAATCAAAAATGTAATTAGCAAAGATCGATTCAATGGTTACCGTAAGCGGATATTAATGTTAAATTATATTGCATAATATTTATGTTTAACTGTATTAAATAAAGCTCGATTGTATTAAATAAAGCTTAATTGTATTAAATAAAGTTTAATTATATTAAGCATATATTAATATTGATATAGCATTCTTCTTTTACTCTTACGAATACAATAACGTTTAGTGGTAAAAACTTGCAGTAACCCTGTGGTAAAGACAGTAGTAAATACTGTATAACCCGGCATGTCATGCGTCAACGAAAGGCCTGGAAATGAAACTATCCATCTCGTCCAAAAATTCCATCGAGAAAACAAATAGAATCGTGACGAGAAAATATTAGGGAAACTCGTAGCTGTCTGTTTTTCAAAATGAATGTGTCACGAGCTGGCTGTCATGTGGGTTGTCAGCGCCAGAAGAAACAGGGCATGGCAAAGTCATCTGTCTCGTAATTGATCATCCTATTCACGAAGATGCTTCACATGCGACCTGGTTTCAACGTGAACAAGTGTTCCCCGTCGACCGTGAAAGGACAGTCATTACCACGGAAATGCAAAATTGTGCTCCACATCTCAAATTCGTAGTCCGGCCTCGGAATAAGACTTAAAAGCCACTGATTGAAAACGACTGTTAAAATCGTTTCGAGTTGGATAATAATTCATAGTCATTGAACAACACGAGTTTACACGTGGTAAAAACACTAATGATGTGTTTATTAATCTGAAGATTGTGTTAAGCTTTTTCATAATGTCTGCGGTTATTTTCATAATGTACATTATGACATGATGCAGAACACACACGTGAATTGCAATAAAAAACTGAATGTGTAAACGAAGTAGATTGCCGAGGTAATAAGGTTGATGTGAAACGCACATTTGAAGATGGTACATCGTTCATTCACGATTATTTTGTATGATGCTTAATATCAGTAACTAGAGTGGATAAAGTAATTTTATCCAGTAAAAAAATAATTTAGTTACAATTGAAATCTTCGAATTTAACAATTAAGTCAGCATCGAAAATAAAATCGAGGGTCAGTCAATGTTGCTTCCCAAAGTTCACTGTTTAAGGCAGTGGTACATTCACAAAAATGTTATTACGAGAAATGAATAGTTTACAAATTTTTGGAGACAACTTTTGTGAGAGAACCAAAGAAACGAGAGTCAAAGAACCAACTGTCTCTGCAGCAAACTTACATTTTTGGAGTTAACTGACTCTAAACCTAGCGAATTGTGATCGTATCTGCCCCGATTTCAATTACAGCACATATCACGTCACCCAGATTGCGTCAACGTCTATTCCCGTTCTAGGAGAGCTAACAATAAAAATGGAGATCCTCGTTCCGTTGTTGGATACGTATCTGAAGAAACCGTTTCGATGTTCAGGCGAATCATACAATCGCGCGAGAGAAATGAACTCGTGTGTTCAGATAAAAGAAAACAAGAAACGAACGGTATCGGTCGCGAGACGCAGTGTCAACGACACATGGACGGAGGAACCGTAAGCTCGTAGGAACGCGTTTGTGTACGCCGCAGCACGTAGCACAAGAACGAAGTACCATCTATCGTGTATAATGAGCGTATCTAGGAGTCCGATTATTTCTCATAGTGGACCCGCATCTTCCTAATCGCCCGTTCGAATTTCACGAGCATTACAATTGTGCACACGTGTCCGCTAAAGAGGTCTCAGGGTCAAACCGTTCGATCTGTGAATCAAAGTGTAGATATAGCAAAAGGAGACACTGCGGGTACCTTTGATGTTCTGCATATTGGTTGTACGAGCGGTTATTGGACTGTGGAATGGTTGTTTAAATAAAACTGAATATCGTTAAAAAACAGTGTATTTATTGAAGGACGTCTGATAATTGATTATTGACAAGTAGACAAATTAGTCAAAAATACATTTTGAAAATATATATAATTAATGCTATAAAATATAATAACGTTATAAAAATATTAAATAACTTTGAAAGACTTTTAACAAATCTGTTCAAAGTTAACTGAAACCTTTAGCAAGTTTTTTACGAAATGCTGAGTAACTCTTAAAAAAGGATCCTCGGGTACGTTGCTAATTAACAAGTCACTTTACGTGATGTACTACTTCACAGCAATCAAACAAGCATACATCTAGCTCAAGGAACTTAAAACATCTAGGTAAAGATCATGTGCATAGATAAAGAGGCATGCATGCATGTACGATATATGTGTTAGTAATTTTCTTAACACGTTGTTGACTAGTTACAAATATAAACGGGAGACTGTTAAAAATAAGCATCTAGGAGATTTAATACTAGAACGACCAATCACAATGATTGGTTTTATTTTATTTTAAAATTAAACTGTCTACCCGTTTCGCAGAGTTAAAAATAAATACCGCCAGCAAGATTCAATAAGAGAATAAGATATTCATGAACTTCGCGTATTTTATTTTTAGAGGAGAAATAATATCAATGTTAGTAACGATTGGAATATTAAAAAGCTGTTGTCTAAATTTGAATATTAGCAGTGGTGAAATTTCGCAGTCAATTCTTGAATTCCCTAACCACCAAAGGATATATACTGATGCATCAAAAAATGACCAGGCAGTGTCCAACAAAATGTAGATACAAAATGTACATACATACATATATGATTCATACAATTCTTCCATACAATTCGTCGTTAAAATCAATAAAATATATGTTCAGCTGGCAACCGTGAAACATTTTTATTTCTATTATGTTGGCGTCATGAGTGAATGTCAATGTATATACAAGTAAAATTTCAAGGAAGAATGAAAGATTGTGCAATACCTGTTACGTCCAAGACATTCATCGAAACAAGTTTTAAATCTTTTAAAACCAAACTAAGTAAAATTTAAATATATATTAAACACATAATGTATTTATTCATCCATCGCAAATATATTCAAGTTTGCACATGCTTTGTTAATCCTTTTAGTACTAACTGACCATATTATACTAATCGCAATGTGTTGTCACTTTCGAGTTTGAAAGTTATCGAGAGCTCTTTAGTTTCTATTTTCTCTTTCACGAATAATTTTTGCATTATTTAACGGAGAATGTCACTGCTACGAATTTGCTGGTTTCAATGTACATTTCACATTTCAATATTTTCTAAAGGAAACTTTCAAGACAAAAACTGTCATAGTATTTATTATGTTGAGTGCTGATGACTTAACCTTTTCACAATGTGATAGAATCACGAAGTCTGGATCAAAAAGTATCTCGTTCCTAGATAATCGAGATAAAGAAATAAAGATCTTAAATAAAGAAATCCTTAATTACGCAGATTCCTGGATCCCTAAATTCCTAGCTTCTCGAATTCTTAGATCTTCGAATCCCTAGTTTCTTGAATTCTATCTCCCTAAGTTTCAATCTCATCAAATTTTTAAACTCCCAAATTTCCTTAAATCTCTAAATTTCTATGTTTTCCAATTTGTATATTTTCCAAATTCTCACATCTTTTCTCACGTAAATGCCACATTTTTCTCTGGAACAGCCAAACCTGATCCAGACTACACGCAGGGTTCATATATATTATGCGACCTCGCAACTGACATGACATTTACTTGTTTTTAATGACTTCCGGAATATATTATGAAAAGCGGACTCGACAGCAGTAAGAAATCTAGCTAATTTAATGCTTTAATACTTCACTATACGATGCACAGGTTATTTAACGCAAAGCTCTTGGAATATAGATGTACGTTAATTAGGACGACAGGAAATGACACAAACAAAAGATCATGCATTTAATTATGATCATGTTCATCCACTGTTATATTCGTAATTATGTTGTTTTTCTGGGCTCATTTCATTATTGCTGGTCAAATAACAAAAAGAAGAGAATTAATTCACATTTATTGGAAAAAAGACAACTTTTTGCTAATTAAAGGAAGTAAGAAAATGTATTTATTATTCGGACAGGAAAAGTGTAGTGTCAAGAAGAGCAAATGCAAATTTTAACATCAAGAAATATAAAACTTATTTTAATTAGTCAACCAACTAAAAGTCAGTAACAGGGATTTCTTTCCTAAATATGATAATTTCTTTACGGAAATAAAATTTTCTATTAATCATACGAGTAATCAGTTATATTTCAAAACTCCTAACGAAGAAGGTCAATGCAAATGAACTAAAACATGGTTATAACGAAAAATATAAAAAATCGCCTGAAATAATGATTAAAGTGCAATGGTGGAACATTGAGACACTTATTATAATAAATTATGTTTCTGCAATGCATTCAAATGATATTCTAAAAATGTCAAGCATCTCGCGAAGTATTTCAATGATATTGAGTTAGTACATTTATACACACGAAAATAAAAAGAATCGATTGCTCCAATAAAAAAATTGGGTTACATCTTAGGCACAGCAGAACTTCATATGACGTTACTTCTCTGTACGGCAGAGTTCGACGCAAATTACGCGTAAACAGCACTACAATGTGTGACAATGCTGTTTTCTACGCGAGTACATTGGAATCAAGTTTTCGATGATTAAATTATAATTTTTTCCGAAGATATGATACTTATACTTTAACTTTGACAATTTACTTTTTTCGAAAATTCACAAAATATGTAATTTCCAAATGTTTCCAGTATCGTATTAGTGCAAAGAAGTGCTTCCATGGTGCCTAAACTTGGCGTTACCTTTTATTTACATGTAATGTACTTTTGTGGGATTTGTTAATACTCTTATAAAACGTGGAAGGCAAAAAAGTGCGAATCGAAACATATGAAAACGATCGTTCGATTGAAACGGTGAGCGAGTCAGTAGAGTGAGCCACTATAGTGGTGCTATGTATTCCACGACATTCGCGAAAGCTGCTATAGTGGACCTGAATACAGAGAGATGGTAACCACGAAAGCGATTATAGTGACGCGTCGTGCCTATGAGTTTGAGAATAAACCGAGAATAAGTTGAGAATAAGAATAGGCTGCATCTATATATAAAATAAAATCACAGGAGAATAAGACGTATCATTGAAACAATTACATACAAGTAAAGTAAAGTATGCTCACTAATAACGAACATCTAAATTCATTAATGTAATATGCCAGTGGTTTGTCATGCCTAAAAGCTAAATACTCCAGTCACTAAAAATGTCTCTTACAAAGAATCTACTTATTGTTTTAACTTGAAGAAAATTATAAATAATCTTTGAAAGTTGTTTTAACATATTTCTCAACAGATTTTAATTTAAACATTGAATATGAAACAAAATTTTGAATTGCGAAAAAATTAAAAAAAAATAATGACGGTTTTCACAAGAAAATCCAAAATTTCTTTAATTTCTAATAAAAGGAATAATTAGCTGAACACTCTTGAGATATAATAGTTTGTGGCAAAAGAATAGTAAACATGTTAGGCTTTCAGATTTTCATGATATAAATTGGCAAAAATGAAGATAAATTAGCTGGGATCGTTTCACACCCCAGTATGACCATTAAGAATTATAATAAATCAGTTTGGCATTTTTAATAAAAGACTCATACTGACTTTTATTAAAATTAATGGCTTGAAAGATGGTAAATTAAAGCAACCAAATTTGCTCGATTTTAAACTTTTTAACGGTAGTATGATAAAGCATCTAACCGATGTACAATATAATTACTGTTAGCTCTAAGTACTTATAAATAATACAATATTCGCAACTGCTTATAGTTCCTCTTTTCTAATGCAAACAGTACGATAATCATCATTCAGACAGTTCTTCTGATGGATGATGTCTGAATATAAATGTGAGTACTTAATTGCAATGTACCTAAAACATGAGATAATTTCTTTTCAATATTCAACACTTATCACTGACTTATACATTGTTATGTTCGCACTGAACGAACACACTGAATGAATAACTCCAACACGTTTAAACCAATCAATCTCTCAGTTCCCAAAGAGAACCATGTTTATGCTAATTATAGCCATATCACACCTATGAATTGTTTGCAAATTGTTCTCCTCAATTACGGTGTATTTTTCAAGTAAAGACAGAACGAAATCTGTCTTCCCTGGGGAAAATATTAGAATTGTAGGAGGAAACGCCTATCATTCGTTGATGATTAACAACTTCCGGAGATCAGAGAATTTAAGAAGGAATTAAGAATTTGGGGAGGCAGGAACTTGAGGACGTTGAAATTTGGGGTTCTAGAAATTTTAAGATGTAACGATTTGGGATTAGGAGATTTAGGAAGATAAAATTTTAGGGGTTTATGAATTCGGAGACGTTGAAACTTAGGGATACAAGAATTTGAGGATCTTGAGATTTGAGGACCTTGAAATTCGGGGATCTAGAAATTTTAAGGCATAGAGATTTAGGAAGGAGATTTGGGAAGATAAGATTTTAGGGACTTATGAATTTGGATACGTTGAAAACTGGGGATGCAGGAATGTGAGGATCTTCAAATTTGCGGACATGGAAATTTGAGAATCTAAGAAATTAGGTTCTAGCAATATACAGACGTAGGAATTTGTTAACTTTCATACTTGGGAACCTTTAAATTTGAGGGCCATCAGATTTGGATATCTAAGAATTTGAAAATCTAGAAATTTGGAAACTTAAGACTACAAAGACATATTTAGAGATCTAGCAATTTAGGAACTTAAATGTATGGAACATTAGAAATTTGAGGATCTTGTGATTTGGGAGCCTGAAAATTTGAGGATCTAGAAAATTAGGGAGTTAATATAGGGACATAGAAGTTTACAGCTGTAAGAATTTGAAGACCCTAGAATTTGTATCCCTAGAAATTTATGGATACAGAAATCTAGAGATGTAGGAATCTGGAAGATGTTGAGATTTGTAACCTTGCAAATTTAAGAAATTTAAAAATGTTAAAACTACAATATTCGCAAACTCAAAAATTTCGGAAAGTTTCAACTAAAAAAAAATTTATAATTTTAAAAACTTACGAATTTTTTAGTTCACCTGTGTGTTTATTCTTGAAGAAGCCAACGTTGCCGAATGCGTTTCTGCTTTTCGCCATTATATTTCTATAGAAACCGTCGCAAAAAGAGAGATACAGTCACGAACGGAATACGCGTTTTCCCCGCGCGGAAAAACATCGTCACGTCCAACAAACCAGGTGCAAAGACCGCGGAAGCTTATGGCACGTTTTCAACGAACCAAGCCTTACTTCGCGTGTTTTTAATAAGGTCGCCGGTTCGAGCACCGCGAAAATGCGAGAGGTGTTGTCAACGTCTGCATGCAAACGGTTTTCACGCGTGTGTGATGTCTGCACACGTATCTCGAACGTATCGTTGTAAAAAGGCTGCAGCAATTATGTTGATTACAGATGCTGTCTCACGATTCGAGACTTAAACATTGTTATTTGGGACCTTGCGGTTGGTTCTTCGTTCTGCAGAGAAGTTGCGAAATGAAATTTACGAAAATTTGATGCATTAAATATAATTTTTGTCGGGGAAAGCAAGATTTAAGATGACAGTATTCATTTAAAATGTCGACATAATTTGTGTTATGACGTGTAAAAAAATTTAAAATTCTTAGTGTGTTTGCAAAATTTCTTTTCATATTTCATGAGCGACTTTATTCAAATTTCAAATTTTTATTGTAGTTTCATCACTGTTAATTAAATACATCCGTGCTCTTTTATTCTAAGTCATCAATTAACATTCCATCCAGCTTGTTATCACCACGCAACCCTAAAACCGCTTGAATCACTATTCATGTCATAAATTCCTTCTTCGACAGTCTCATTCATTAAAATTTTATTTCACAATTTTTATTCATTTAATCATTTTCTTATATTCATAAATTCATGTACAACCATTTAATCACCTAAATTGGGAATAACTTCTTTGTCACATGGAATTGTAATAATAAATGGTTTATTAAACAATATTAAACATTTTACAATTTCATACTTGTTATACTAATCTTGTTTTATCTCGTCGTAGTCGCAATTTTCAGAAATTTCAACCATAGTTACGAAAATTAATCTGAGTTAGTGAACTAAATTCGTTACTTCTCTTTGTACGTACACTTCACAAAAGCGCCTAAATTCTATTGCAGACAATCAGATTATTTCCAGAGATGTTACAAAAGAGCATTCACTATGATTAGACAACGAATTTGTTGACAAAGATTGTTTCACTTAAAATTATTACATATTAACACTAAAACTACCAAACGGGTCAAATGATCGCTCTACAAGTTTCTTTTTATAAGGTACACGTTTTGTTAAAGTAAATTTCTTGAAATCAAAATCGATTTTCGTCAAGATAAAAAATAAATGTGTGTACTAATTTATGTTTCGTCGTTTGTTTATTTATTTTATAACTTCATTTTTAATTTCAAGTTAAGTACACATTATATGCTGGTTTAATATTAAGTTCTAATAAATATTTTTTTAGAAAATCATAATATAACTTTCTAAAGAATCTAATCTAAAAAATCAATTTAATTTCGCTAATCTTATTTTATGAAACATAACTGAAGAGTGTTAGCATACAAATAAAATTGTTGTTAGTTTAATATAAACGATGAATTTTGCGGATCGGAGCACACACTGTTTAGATCTTTGCAGCAAACTGTACGCCAAGCAGACAGTATTGATCACACACGTTGGTAGCAACGGTGAACTTTAAAGAGGTTATTTCACAGATTTCATATGAAAATTAAATTTTCTTTCGATTTTTATTCATTTTGTGCATATTGTTAGATGTTATACTGGTACTTGTATCATGTTACATTGTACACTTATATTTCATTGTACACAAAATTTCTTCGATAACTTCAAACTTTTTCTATGAAAGATCGAAAGATAGGAGCAGATAGAGTTTTAAAAGTATCGAATGAAGAACAAACACAATATCTTGATATAAAAATTTTATCTTAACATAAAACGTATTGAATATGGCGATTGAAAAACAAGAGTGAACTGATTAGAACAACACAGTTGTCAACATGCTCATACATTGATAAAAACAATCAAGAAGGCACAACCCGATTATGCAGGAAAACCGTCGTGAATTGCATTTCTAACAATGACTTCAAAGCTTTTCTACGAAAAATGGAAGGATCTTTTTTAAGAAGGAAATCGAACAATTGCCTTTACGCTGACAAAAAGCGTTAGAAAATGATAGAAATTTTGTTAATTAACATTTAAGATTTCTTTAATGAATAAATGTTTTTTGCCAGCAAACAAAATTGTGATTACTTTTCGGTCTTCCTAATATTTGTCTTCTGTACTTATATTTGTCGCAGAAAAATTATGAAATTAGAGATTTGATCAAATCCGTAAAGTATATGATTCACGGAAAATGTTAAAATAACACTCTTCTATCTTCTGGCGAGTCCAGAAAGGTTTTTCCTTTTTCCATTTTTTACGTTTTTCTCAAAAACGTTTAAGAGTTTCATTAAACAGTTCTTCAGATACAAATTCGGTAAGACTCTTTTTTTATATCTGAATGAGTTTAGATGTGAAATGATCACTCTACAAAGTTATTTTAACATCTTCCGTAGATTGATTATTTATGTACTTTAGGGATTTTCATAATTTCACTGCGACGTATTCATTCTATACTACGTATTAAATTACTCATTAGTTTATTGACGGATATCCACACTCAGACCATTAGCCATCTTTCAACACTTTTGACAATTCTTCTAGGGATTTTGGCTTAATTTAAAAAAGTTTAACTTTGCAACAAAAAAGTGTATCTGATACGGTATATTCTGTATAATTGCATACGTAAGTGTATTATCAGAATGACGTTTTATAGTGGTTTAATATTATATTATAGTACTTTATAGTTTGCAGTATTTTAAAACGTTATATAGTATTTTACAGTTTACAGTATTTTAAAGCATTACATAGTATTTTATAGTACTTCATGGTATTTTATAATATTTTATAGCATTATGTAGTATTTTATAGTATTGTATAGTATTTCATAGTATTTTATAGTATTTTATAGTATTTTATATCATTATATAATATTTTATGGTATTGTGTAGTATTTTATAGTATTTTGTAGCATTATGTAGTATTTTATAGTATTGTATAATATTTCATAGTATTTTATAGTATTTTATATCATTATATAATATTTTATGGTATTGTGTAGTATTTTATAGTATTTTGTAGCATTATGTAGTATTTTATAGTATTTTATAATATTTTATAGTATTGTATAGTATTTTATAGTATTATAGTAGTTCTTTATAGTTTAATATCAGTAAATATCATCTAACCCAACAAACAGTATAATAATTCCCCAAATTCAAGATTTTAACAATTCCACAAGTTAATAAATCTATAAGTCAAGTGTACTCCGGCATGTAAAATGAGTACTATTCCTGTTCAGTTATGTATCACGAATTGAGTGGCTTGTACTACCTCGCTACAAGCGATAACAGCGTTCCAACTACAGAAAATTATTAGCTAACATTGATATAAATCAAACGTAGTCGCATAAGCGAATAACATCGACACCAGAAATTGCAGGGTTAAAGATTGATCATCGATATTTCCTGTCCTGTGACCTAATTTATTCTGCTGGGAATTCAATTTTGATGGAGATCCTAGAAATACTTATAAGGACGATGGAAACCTTGTTAATAAAGTTGATTATAAATTTATACTTTCGTTCACTTTGGTTTAACAAGTATTTATATTTTTATTTTTCCGGTATTTTATTATTATATATTCCAGAAGAAATAGAAGAAGAATTTTATGCAAAATTTCTAAATAATAATGGGAACAAAGTATACAATTTTAAAGAACAAGATAAACAAAAATTTATAACAGTTATGTAAAGGAAAATTATAAACAACGATATAAAGAAACATTATAAACAAAAATTATAAACATCGCACACAATGAAATGAATATTTTGTTTATGATAATCGCTATAATTTAAACAGAGTTTCAAATTGTAATTTAAATAAAGTTTAAATTAATTGTAATTCATGTAATTCTACTGTAATTAATTTTATTTCTTTGAGTCTTATACATGTTTAGATGGTGGAAATATTTTATATTATCTCTGACAATTATTAGAATTAAGGCTGCAACTAATACGTTTATAAAAATTTAATTGGTATAATTATCCTGTTCAACGATTATGAGAATTGAAACGAGCGTCGTTTCTTGTTAAACAGCGTTAGCCAAAGTTAAACTGTTACATTTACGAACCATTTATTGAATTGAGATAAAATATTTTGGTAACATGAAAGGCTTTTTCAAAATAAATATTATCTTAAAAAATTTGAAATATTCAAGAAACTCTCATGAACGTTAATTTCATTTTTAAATTAAATTTCTCGATATTCAATTTATAAAATAGTAATATAATCAATATGTAAAATAGTAACATTTACTATTTATCAAGTAGAAATAATTTTATTAAAATACATATTAAAATGCTAATATTATTTTATGTAGATAAAAATAATATTCAAATCGTGTGATATTACTTGTAATAAACACCAATCTTCCAACAGGTTTGTATCCTTCAATAACGTATGTCAACATCAATTCCATCGACTAATAATATCATTTCCTGTTTATCCCACTCGTCTTTATCCACTTCACTGAGACGACGTATCTGCCAAAGGAAATTCAGTAGGGGTTTACAGAGATCAAGTAGCAGAACTCATGTTTCTATTGATCCTTGTAGCTTTACGCTTTCTTGAATTACATTTCGCTCATAATAACAGTATAGTAAGACATATGTTATTAGCGCTCAAACGTCCTGGTAAATTACAATTGAGAGAGTTTTGTTAAAAACGTGTTTACTTATTTTGAACGTTTAAACTAAAATTTAGTAGCAAAGTCCTTTTTAATTAATTTTATATGATTTTTGAAGTATTACAGTTCTAAGCCTTATTTATTTCTACTTTTTGATTATGAGCCGTTTATTTCGAAAGTGATTTAAGTTGACAGTAATTGCTACTATGTTTATAAAAATTGTAAATTTAACTCTCTTAGAGTGTGATCCTATATTTCTAATTTCTCTAAAACGTTCTCTCAAATATCTCAATTCAAATGGACATAAGCTACTTTCAGACTAAGCAGCACATAATAACGCAGTAGAAGTAATTGTAAGTAATATGACAAATGAGGAGATGAGTGATTAAAAATATAACAAAAATGAATTGTTCAATTTAACATTTTAATTTTCTTTTTCAAGTAATTAATATATTCTTAGACTTTTTTGAAAGTGTCCTGTTGCAAAAATACATGGCGTATTTTTTACCTTTTTCTATCAGTTTATCCTATAGAAACTAATACGATAAACTTGGAAAAGGATTTCACTAAACGTGCAACTTTAACACGAAACGGATATAACCGCCCGTGAACACACTTAGCTTCGTTGGGTTAGCTTAGAAAATCATATTTGGCGACGTACATATTTGCGCAGATACACGAAAGCGTTTGAATAACAGTACGTTCACGGCTAAAGTAAATGTATGTATTGCATAGCGTAGTATACGTATGTACACATCTTAGAAAGCTGCATATCACTTATAAAATATTCATTCTAAAATAAATTACAAATTAAATGAAAATGTAACTGTACATATTTCTGTTATATTTTAAACCGCAGAAATAAATAATCTTTATTTAATGTTGAAAGAATTAAGGACATGGATTTTTAGTCTTCGAGTATCGCTTTTCAAGACACTTGTTGCAAAATCTGATAATTATCAGAACGCAAAACGAGAATTTGTTTAAATTTTTCAACATTGTGTAGCAAATTAACGGAACTTAAAAAATATTTTAAAATAGCTCAATCCTCTGTGAATAAAATGAAAAAGAATTTAGCTAAATTGGTTGAGTGGTTTCTAAGAAAAAAATTCATAAGTGAAGCTTATTTTCGCAAAAATGGGCAAAAATTACAAAATTTGAAGTTTTGTTATTCCTTAACAAATTCGAAACCGACAAAATGATGACTTAAACCTCCCTAATTTCACATGGACTACGACATATTTTGAATACTACATGTGTATGTAATTCTCAGTATGAATGTTTGTCGCAGAATGATTATATGCCAATAAAACCAAACAAAAATGCTAGTGAGTTTCAAAATAAACTATCTATAAGATTTATAGTTCTGCATTCTATAAACTTGTAAGATTTATCGATCTATATTCTATAAATCTGTGAGATTTATTGATCTATATTCTATAAATCTGTGAGATTTATTGATCTATATTCTATAAATCTGTGAGATTTACAGCTCTATATTCTATAAATCTATGAGATTTATATACTCTTGGAACAAATCGAAAGAAATGAGACAAATTAGCAAATTCAAGTCGTAAAGCACATAAATTCAATATCTGATAGTGTAACAATTCTTAAAGATTGATAGAAAGTACATTTTGTTTTAAATATTTCAGATATGTATTTCTTCTACCAGAATAATATATAATAAGTATAACAGGAAATATTATAATTTCCATTATCATTCTTATAATTTTTACCTAATAAGACGATACCAAACGTTATAAAATAAACGTAATAATCATGATAATTTGTATCTAATAAAACTAGTTCCTCAAAATTTCTAAAACTCCTAAAACAATTAAGCAAGTAATCTTATCGAATAGTTTTGTTAATACAAGATAATTTTGCTTAAAACGTTCTCCTTGTACAGCAATTTCACTTGAGTACTATTGCATTCTCAACTACTTCTGCAGTGTCCACTTTTAACCACCTTCAATTATATAAATTGAAAGTAAATTTCTTCGGAAACAACGCGGTTGGACATTATTCAACGTCGACCCTTGTCCCACAAGAAGTTTCAACTTTGTTTCTTTTTATAAAACATCCTTCTTTTAGCGCGGAAATACAGAAATAGAAAAGAACGATGGAGCTTACTTAAGAAACAGTTGCAATTAATTGTTAAATCAGATTAATTAAAGTGTTTATTCTGTAAAGACATCTTAATGTTGACATATGAAATTTTTCATTTGTAACTTAAAATTAGTAGACCTGTATGTAGAACCAAAAATCATGAAATTATTCCGAAAAATTTGACCTCACTTAAATTTATCGATTTAAAATTATTTGTTAATTTTTTAACTGCCATGTAACCCATTTATAAATGACGCTTAAACCATATCAATTCATCACTTATATTATTCAAGAATTTGTTTACCTAACTGAAAATCGAAAATATTTAACAATATTTCCAACTACTTAATATGACACTCAACATAACTACAACTTTAACAAAAGTTCCTTGCTTGAATCATTATAAAACAAATTGAAAAATGTTGAACCCTTTATCACAACATTTTTGAGTAACAAATATTGAACTATAGAAACTTACACGTCCATACAAAGCTAATAAATTTTTATACCAAATTTCGATTTTTATAAACGTTCAAAATATGTAGAAATATTCTTATCAGCTCCCACTTGTCATGACTTCAGTCTTTACAGTCTGACTTCAGACTTTACTATATTCAGTCTTTTTTCATCACTAGGACATAAATTAGTTCCTCTAAATTTATAATTTCATTTATCACTCACTTCATAACACATTTACATGAATGTTTACCATATTGCTATAATATTACATGTTTTGATGACATAACCATTCATTTATTTACAGACTCAATATATCACAGCCATTTTAAACGGCGTAACAGGCACGTGACTAAACTTCAATCACAATAGTAATGCAATTAGGGATTCATTCATGAGCTCAGACAACGCTCGTCTTGTAATTTCAGCTCTTTAACCTCACAGGTTGATGACCAATTCCGCAGTGAGCAGCGCGTCTTATTAACCTTGCAGTTAACGAGAATGGAAAGTCACGCGATGTATCAATGCTATTACATGCAGAGTATTAGCTTCTGAAGTGGTAATGTTATTGATCTGTCATTATCGTTAACTTGCATTTTCGTAGAGAAGACAGGCTAGTGTCTGTACTTTCATTCGTGATATGCATGTACAGTCAAGAGCAAATCGCACTTTCGTTAGGAAAATGTAACGTAGGAAGAATAGCTCTTCTATTCGTAGACTTTTAAGGATCTTAGGGGATTGGAAAATTTGGGGAGGTAGAAACGCAGGGTATTTGGAATTTTGGAATTTTGAGATTTGAAGGTTTAGGAACTTGAGAAAAGTAGATTTGAGGATTTCAGAATTGGGAGATCGAGAGATTTGGGAATTTAGGAATTTGGAGATTTGAAGATTTAGGCACTTGAGAAAAGTGGGATTTGAGGATTTCAGAATTAGAAGATCAAGGGATTTGGGAATTTAGGAATTTGGGGATTTAGGAATGCCGAAATCTAGGAATTCGGGGATTTTAGACATTGAGAGATCTGGGAAATTTGAAATCTGCAGACTTGGTATCCAAGAATTTTTGGATCTATAGTTTCAAGGATCTGAAAATTCGGTGGTTTAGTGATTCGGGAACCTTTGAATTCAAAGTTCCAAACATTTAAAAGTCCAGAAATTCAGTTATTTAGTGATTTGAAAATCTAAAGATTCCACGGTCTTGGTATTGGAAGAATCGGGAAATTCAGGGTTGAATTTGGTATCCAACAATTTGAAAATCTAGGAATTTTACTATGTAAGAATTTGAAGATCTTGGAATTTGCGCAATTCCAAATCTCTACATTTCATGTCTACAAATTTAGAAATCTAGGAGTTTAAAAATCTAGATTTAGGAATTTAGAAAATTTGAATGTCCAGAAATTCAAAAACCTGGTCCTTCAAAAATTTAGTAATCTCAAAATTTGAAAACTTACAAAATTGAAAAATCTAAAAACTTAAACGTTCAATTTGAGAATATTAAAAAATTGCCAATTTTGCACGTATCTTTGTATAAAGAAAAACTACATTGCACTTGAGTGTACATCATGTGCCATGTGAAAGCATTCAGACATCAGTATGCTTATGGTTAAAACAAATACTTTCACTTCGAATAATGTAAAATTCTTGTAGTACAAACTTCAAATGTACTTAGAGCAAGTAGAACATATAACACTTTACGTTCTTAATATGATAATTATTGCAGTGAAAATGTGAGACATAATGTAATTCTATTTAATAACAGTGCAAATAATTACTTTTCAAAGTTAAGTTTTTAATTTGTTATTTTATTACACTATACATCCTACAAGTGACAAACACATTTATCTCGATTATTCACAGTTATAATTTGTTTTTAATCAGATAAACTATAGTTTGTAACTAATTTTCAAATTACAGTGAAATTACAGTGAAATATTAAATATGTGTAGCATAAATAACAAATAAATTGTTAAATTAAAGAAAAGAGTCGTATAGTTCATTTGGAAATCTTTAGAAACATAGTTATCATTATCTTCAATTTTTTGAAAAATGCATTTGCCCCGCTTTCAAAATAAACGACTCATTTAACTGAGATAAAAGATCATATAATCATTTAACAAGTTAAAGTAGCAACACCGCATGTGTTACATTACTCGTCAGAATTGTAAGTTCACTTCATTTTTAGCTAACTTACGGCTATGAATAATACTTAATTATTCATAATTCTTTGCCTTCGTAATACGAATGTACGAATGCAACAGGAACAATGCAACGAAAAGAAATATTGCGGTTTTTATACGCTCAATGAATTACTGCACTTTTCACGAATAATGCTATTTGTATGCTGAACAAAAATACATATGTATAAGTTCATTTATAAAACGCATTTGTCTCGTGAATGATTCCAACAGAAATTGATTTGAACGATTAACTGTTATTCCATTATGATTGAATAACTGAAACACTCGAAATATAATGCTCTTAACAAGGTTTCCAATTAAATTTTCATTAATTTCTTTTCGGATTCACAGCGAGTTGGAAAATTAGATTTTTCAGGCAAAATGAAATAAAATCAATTTACAAATTAATTAATTTATAAATTGACGAGCTTAAAAATGTATAAATTAACAGATTTACACATTTACGAGATTAAAAATTGAAAAATTGGAAATTTGACAAATTGACAAATTGATAAATTGACAAATTTACAAATTCACTAATTCACTAATTCACAAAATTACAAATTTACAAAATTACAAATTTACAAATTTACAAATTTATAAAATTTAAATATCAATCGTTCTTTCTGCAGGTAGTATAAGTCAAATCGCATTAAAAAAATGAGTGAACGATAGTTTTAACGTTATACCTACCAAAGTGTTCAAAATAATCCTTTAACAAGTTTCTTACTTCATGCTACAAAACTTGTAGCTTTCTTGATATTCGATGTGATGTCTATAATTATAAAAAATTAATTTGTACTACATTTATGCTTTAACGTCTATCGATATATTTATCTACTCCACTGAATTCAATCTTACAATTAGTATACATTATACTCCGGTAGATTTAGTCTTAAATAACATTATATATTGTAAATGTATAACAATATTCGGAACAGCAATATTAAATGGCAATATTCTTCCGTAAATAACAATAAACATCAAAACGCGAGTAACTATATTTCCAAAATAGAAGCTATCACGATTTTTCTCTCTACCGTAACCACCATTTTCAATATCGATCTCTAACATAAAATTAGACTTCAATTTTAACTTCGATATAAAATCAATTTCTAATACTTCAAAGCAATCTTGACGGAAAATATATCGATATATTATGTTTGACTTATGCCCGCGGTTTTGAAAAGATTCGCCGGCATGATGTGAGCCATTCGCAATCGAATTGATAGAAGAAAATAACCGTGAATTTCCATAGAATACGATTGGCGAACAAATCGACAGGTCAGTAGTCTCGTATAATTCGCATTATTCCGCTGTCCAATCAACTTGATGGATCGATTTGTTCGTAGCTGCAGCACTGTGCCGACCCTGCTGAATGACCTTTAATCCATTACATCGACCCTGTTCACCTGGGAGATGTATCTAAACGTCATTTAGGAATGCTCTGGTCTCTCTTTCTATGTCAATGACGCTTTTAAAGACGGAAACTCGGTTAATTATGAACGGACGCATGGATTTATTAAGCGACGTACATCAAATAATTTAGGGTTAAGCTCAGACCTTGCGGCAATAAGAAATTGATACAGAGTGTTTGTAAGATAGTGATAAAAGAAAAAGAGAAAAAAATGTGAATCTAAAAGACAAAATAAATCAAACATGTAGGGTGATTCTAGATACTAGAATTCAACTTTCTCAAAAACTAAAACTTACGCGAACGAATTTTATTCGCTATTCTCGACTTATTTTTTCAAGGCTTTACCACCTGTTACTGGCGATCCTGTAAATCATAGGATGTTCAAAACTAATCGTTCGGTATTTCCTTTCTTTTGACTGACAATTCATGTTCGCAAATTGATCGTGTTAAAATTTGTTTGACGTTCTACCACTAACAGTTTACATCCACTGTGGTTCGGAAACATATGTAAAACGCTCGATCATCTTGTAACGGCACACGCTATGAGTAGATACATCAAAGAGCTTAGCAATACACATGAGAATACCATCAGACGTACAATATAGTTCGATCATGTACAGGGCGATTCTGGAAACTGAGACGGTTTACTGCTCTTTGTTAAGTAAAAATTGAAAAGAATGATAAAAGAAAAAATCAAAGGTTATTGTACGTTCTAATTTTCTATGAACTTATTTTTTATATGGGTGCATCGCTGCACCCTCTAAGTGCAATTGCACTTTATTTTTTAATGCAACCAAATTTTTTTGTCAAACTAATCGATTCGTTTTATTATTCTATGTATAAAAGTACCACCTAGAGCATCGAAATGTCAGTACTTCACGAGATATTTAATATTTTATTTCGGGAACGTATTTCATTATAACGAGTGTTCGAATGATTCACCATTGCACTCTAAATATTTTCTAATGCATTTTTTTTACATTTTATTATATGTTTTAGTTGATTTGCGTTAACATTCGAAGAATATATTTTGACACGATCTTTTAGTTCCTCAACCGATACAAAAGAACAAGTTACTTTATTTCTTACATAACTTCAAAAGAAGAAATGCAGCGCGAATCGACTGAAACTTGATTTTGAATATTTTTCAAGTATTTATAAAAAAGATTACTTATAATAACAAAAGTGGTTAAATCACCAAATTGTTGGTAAATTTTACCGTCAGTAAATGTGATAAATTACTAAATTATTAATATCGTTAAAATATGGATCATTAACCTTATTATTAAGTACATTAACTATACTTATTTTTGTTATATTATAGTTTCTTTTATTTACATTCTATTCATTCAAATTAATATTCATTATCAGTTTGAAGTATACAAATTCATAACTGAAATCTCACTACACAAACCAATATAATCCAGTGACAAATCCAGTTATATTTTATTTCTTTCTGAACAGTAATTAGCTTAGGTTAACCTATTATAAATACATGAGAAATACCTTCCAAAGGAAGTTATTTATAATTCATATTATAATAAAATTTAACGGTTAAGACCGTTTCAGTCTACGGAGCTGTTCTGTGCTATTTAACACTTGATTGATTAAGGAATTCTTATATTAATTAGCCATTCGGAAGCAATAATGGTTACAAAATTCTCAAATTTCTTCTCTCGTCGCAAATTTATCTCTAAATTATAATTACATGATTGATAACATACTAAATATTATACATATTTATTAATACTTTTATGAATTATTAACGAATTAATTATTAGTAAAAAGAAAATAAATAAAATGTTTATTAACTGTTATTTGTTGATTATTTTATTAATTAATAACGTTTTAGACAGAAATGCAATTTTAAAAGTAAAGTATCATTTATCTACGTAAATTTTAAAACGACTTTCTATAGAACGAATGTACCTTCAAAGATACAGACCGAACAATTAAAAAAGAATGGGGCAAAATAGATATGCAGGACGAAACGAGTCTATTGTTTATTTCGTATTGTTACACTTCCATGGTACTGAAAATGGACAGAAAAGAGAAGAATAGAATTCTCGGTATATCACATACATCGTTATATTCAATTTATAGTGTCTTTGTTTGGACGCCATTTCTTCTGTTTTTAACAATTCTCATCTTATTTTCTGCCATCTTTTGAATATCAACAAATAATAATTTTGCAGTCGTATTGTGACTTGAATGTTATAAGGAAAACAATTTTTTGAGATATTTATGAATATTTATGTTATTTATAGCGCGGTCTCAGATTGAGACCTTTCGAAGTTTAAACATTGCAAACATTTTGATAGAAATTTCGAATTTTGAGATTTGCAAATTCTGAAATTTGGGGATTACAGTTTTCGGAACTTTGGCAATTTTATAATTGAAGATTTGGATATTTAAAAATTAGGAAATTTGAAAAATTTGAAATTTTAAAAATATAGAAAGTAGTTAGAAAATTTTAAAACTTAAGAATGGACATACTAGAAAATTAAAGAAACTTAAAGAAAATTAAGAAATTAATTAAAGGTTTGAGAATTTAGACATAGGAAGATTGAAAATTTTTTAATTTGAAGATTTAGCAATTTGAGAATTAAAAAATTAAAAAAAGTTGAAAGTGTAAGCAGTTAAAAATTAGGAAATTTGAGAATTTCCAACCTGAACGAAAAATTTAATGAATTTCCGAAATGTAGTCTATGTAAATGGTTATTCGAAAAAATACCTTATCTTACTCTATGTCACTAACAATCCACTGAAACTGTGTTTAAAACTTTTATCTCTCATGTAATGATTTGCAAGTATACATTAGTATATTATATTGAACAAATATTAACACTATATTCCTTACGAATACACCATTAATAAATACAGAAAAATATTTTATCCTAGAATATTTTTTCTTAGCGTTCACATTTTTTCTGCTACGAACAGGCCAATACAGCTTTTCTCTTTTCCTCATTTAGATGTATCTAATGTATTGTTTCCATGTTCACTTATTGTCTAACATCACATCTAGACATTTATATCCTAGGATGAGATTTCGGGACAGTCCACAGTCAATGAACGATGTATGTGTTTGCGTAAAGTGAAAGTAACATGGGAAAATTTACTTTTATCCTACGTGAATACGCCGTTTGTGGAATCATTTTTCGACTCCGAGTTGTTATGAAGAATCGTGGGAGTTTTTCGTGAACCTTCATGAGACAATGGCGGATGTACTATCCGCAACTGTAGCTGTAATTTTATTAGTTGTAAGTAAATCAACCGTTAGGTGAAGTACAAGAATGATCCAAGGACAGTGGTACATCAGATTTAATAAGGATTTAGTTTTGTTTAAGATTTATATCGTGAATTGAAAATTTATTAATCATGAGAGTGTAATAGAAAAATAACAAGTGTGATGTGATTTTGAGCTTGTAAAGTAAATTATATTATTTTTTTGGTATCTTGGATAAGCTTGCACTAAATATCCTAAGAAACTTTTCCATTTTCTATGCCATAATTACTGTTACATTAAGGGGGGCAATACCTTCAGAATCTTAAAAAATTAAAAAATTTGTTTTTCTATAAAATATTAGTGTAATATCTTTACATATTTATTGTATTACAGTATGTCTTGTATTCTACAAATTCACATTAAGAAATAATTTAAAAGTGATGAATTTAAGTGAAGTCAAATTTTTCAAAACAAAATAGCAACGTTCACCTGTATTTTTCAAAAAGTTCGCATTAATCTTCTAAGAAATTAATTAAACGATGCAAAGTTACCTCTTGAATTAATTTTCCAGATCAATGAATAAATAAATGACAACTTCTGTAAAATGGACTAACATCTCAGACAGAGAATGACATTATAAATGCATGTGACAAGAAGGATCCCTTTCTTAGGCCTTTCCTCATTATTTATATCTTATCATGCGCGTAACATCATTTTAAATTATGTAGTATATTCATTATACCACGTCGTTAATTTAAATCTGCAGAAATGAATAGGTAGTTAATAATAAAAATAATACAAATAAAACTCTCGTGGAGCTGCCAGACCCAACTTCGATCGTATAGAAAATATAAATACAGAAACCATCAGACTAAATTATAACCAGCAGATCGATGCAAGTATAAATTGTTAGAGCGAGATAATCGCGACGGATAGCATTTGATGTCAGAATATTAAACTAAACAGCTAAAATCGGATTAAAGTGTCCACTTTTATCAGTGAGTCAATATTAATCAACTGTTATTTATAACATTACACATTAGAAAATCAATATTCTCATAAAATCTCGACATCTGATCACAAAATTTCTGCAATCTAATCTTAATCACCATGCAAATACCGTAATCATTTTATATAAGTAAAAATGTCTTTTACGATATAAGCAAAAATGCTATCCCCACCACCGGCGGGGCAATGGAGGAGGTAGCGAAGCTCATTCGTCGAGAAATGTCACGTGATCTGAGTTCGGGTATATGCGTAAGACACTACCAATGCAAATCTTTTTATTTTTGATTTTCTCAATATGAAACTTTTTCCAATAAATTTTTCATATTTTTCTGATTAAAACGGGACCAAATAATATATAATTCGAAAGATATTTACTTGTAATAACTTATTAGTGTAAAGTCCTGTAAGGTGTACGATTGAAGTTACAAATAAATATATTAAAAAGTACGTCGTGTTTGGTCTCCTTTTAATCGGGAAATTGACAAATGTCACTAATGTTACAAATGTCAAGTGTCACAAATGTCACAAGTGTCACAAATATCACAAATGTAAAATGTTACAAATGTCACAAATGTCACAAATGCCACAAGTGTCACAAATGTCACAAATTTTACAAATTTTACAAATTTCAGACATCACAATGTTGGTAAAAATTCCATAAAACAAAAGTAAAAATAAAAAAGTTTTATTCCTACATTAGTATTGTCCCACTATGTTACTCTACGTAGAACCTTTACTACATACGTGAAATATGAACATATTATTTTTCTGTCCATTTTTTTCTACTTTCGGCAAAACATCAATCAATGTACCTGTACGACATACGCAAAACTTCAAACCCGATTTGTTTATACAGAATGATTACTGTAATAACCAATGTCAACTTTCTTCAATGCCTTAACCGTGCCTCTTTCAGTCTATACATCTCCCAGAAACATAGTTCCCGATAGAAGATTAATTTAAGCTGTTAATAACTCACCGACTGCCGCAGAAGAAAGCTGCTCTAAGTCAATAAATTTACCGTGTTCAAACTCACGAACGGCAAAGGAGACACTTATCTATTAGCAAGAAGACACGTTCGTTTGTTGAACCCGTCGGTATTCCGAGGTTAAGCATTTTAACGCGTCGTACGCTTATACATATAAATCAATATGAGACAGGAGATTTAAGTTCTCACGCTTTGTACTCGATCTAACGTTTTATTGAAACTAATTGACATAATTAATAATTCCTGAAATCGGTAACAATATTTCGTAGACACAACGCTGTGTTTGAAATTTCTGAACCGGGACATTGGTGGGTCATCTATTTTGATAACAGTTTTTTATGAAACTGGAGCAAAAGTAAACTGACACATATAGTGACACAATTTCTGGTAATACTTTAAAAAGATATTTGATATCTAATGTTTTCATTTCTGGAATAATTACTTAACCCCTTGTTCTACAGTATTGTGACATAATTGTAATTATGTCAAATTATATCGTATTCGGTCTCACTTTAAACAGAAAAATATAACAAATTTCTTGGTAAACGTTTGATAACGAAAAAATAAAAAATAAAAAAGTTTGCATGGGTCTCACGGATATACGTAAACCCAGATCACGTGACGATTCTCGACCAATGAGCTTATCCCCATTCCTATGCTGATACACACCATAGTTTATATGTGCTAAACCAGATTCGTATTTTTTATCTTCAATTGAATTTTTGATTCAAGCTTAACTATAATTTTCATAATTGAAGATCGTTGAATACAGAACGTCTCTAACTTTTCAATTTTCCTCATTTGTGTTAAAATTGTAGCAGTAATTAGTTAGCTATGAATGACGCTAGCGCTTAGAAAATTGTAGATTATGTAGTTCATATCATAGTTGAAGCAGTAGATTTTGGAATTACTTTACCGCGAGTTTATATCTCTTATAATCAACATTCTCTTTTTTATTTTTTTATGAATGCATTTATATATTTTTTCTTTTCGTTTTTTCAAAATTGCCACTTTATAATATTACCAATTACCATATCACCGATATCGATTTCTGGGGACGGTAAAGCAGTTCTTGATACATTACGAAATTACCATTTGACAAATTCTCGTTTAAAATTAATCGAGAATATTTCTCAGATTACCGATCTTGAAACTTGTTAACAGTAATTAGTTAACGATTTGTTAGCAATAACATATTCGAATTCAATGTGATTATAACTGCATTCAATATGTATCTAAGTTATCTCTCAATTCAGCTAACATTGTTAGACTCAATCATACGAGTAATAAAATTATTTATAATTACATAAATGATTACCCACTATCTACAATCGTCTACATCTTCTTCAATTTATGTTTCGCGACACGTTATGATGTTCCTCATAGTAGCTGGGTCACACAGCTTTTAAGAACACTAACACTTTCAGAACACTACACTGTCAGCTAATTAGACCTATTTTAATATACGGAAGTATGATCTGATCTCTGTACTCTCACATTAATAATATTGAATACGTCCAGCAGAAATTTTGAAGGCTTGCTACCACACATAGTGGTTGTCCCATGCTAACTCTCATAATTATGATTTAATTTTCAATAATCTAAATCTTCAAACGCTACACAATAGAGAAAAATGATTGACGTTATATTGTTTTGTGAAATAATGAAAGGTGTGATAGCTTCCCGATCATAATCTAGTTTTTCTTTTCGAGGATACTGTATACTTGTCTAAGAAGCATTCTAATACATGCTGAACAATATCGCACTAATTACGGGTATTTCGGTTGCATAAATAAAATCGGGAATTATGTAAATTCATTTCATCACAATGTTCAAATATGTTCTAAAATGCAATATCTTCAAAAAATTTGTTAATGAACCGTTTTTGATTTTGTGTTACATTATATTTTCGTCGTGATACGTTACATATTTAATAATAAATATTGATCAAGTAATTTAAAACTCTGTCTCTTTACTAGAAAATATAATCAAGTAATTTAGTAATTTCAAGAATTTAAAAAATTAAATAGTATCCAAAATAATGTGTTGACAAAGACGGTCTCATATAAGTCAGCTTACTTTAGCTTCAGATTCAAGGGAAAAGGTTTTATCGGAAGCAATGACCCAACGGCTGTTATATCTTCTCGTGGTTTCAGAGCAAGTTGCGTCCAATTGAATAGTAATTGTTGTGTCGTAATCTCACAACCCTAACACGATCACCCTAAATTATTACTCTGACCTACACCGACCGTAACGGTACCAGGTAAATGAACCCAAAGTGGAAACCTTCTGAACAAAATACTCCCATCATTAACCAATGCATGTAATCGATGGCCGATCGCTAAGACCATTTAACACATTGACTGAAGTAATTTAAATTTTATTAAGATAATGGCACCAGTAGTTGACCAATTAAGGGAAATCTTCAACGTGGACAATGATAACCGCTTGCTCTGTCATTAAAAAGCGAGAGTAGATGGCTGGAAACATTCTTTAAGTCGTCTAGATTATGTAAGAGAACTACTTTTAAGAAAAAGTTGAGTCATATGAATTTCAAGAGTATGTTTGAAAATTCGGTAAATGCTTCAAGACCAGTCTTAAATATTAAAAATATAGTAATTGACCTTATGTTCGTTAGCGACTGACCACTTGTACTAGAAATTCGCGAAATGTTCACAATGGATGAATTTTTTATTTGAAACGTAACTTTTATCCTTAAGAAAAACGTTATGGAAATAGAAGTATAACGGCATATTACATTAATGAATTTAGATATTCGTTACTAGTAAGCTGAAGTGTGCTTAATTAAAACAATAACTAGCTTCTTTGTAAGAGACATTTTTAGTGACTGGAGTATTTAGCTTTTAGGCATGACACACCACTGGCATATTACATTAATGAATTTAGATGTTCGTTATTAGTGAGCATACTTTACTTTACTTGTATGTAATTGTTTCAATAATACGTCTTATTCTCCTGTGATTTTATTTTATATATAGATGCAGCCTATGCTTATTCTCAACTTATTCTCGGTTTATTCTCAAACTCATAGACACGACGCGTCACTATAATCGCTTTCGTGGTTACCATCTCTCTGTATTCGGATCCACTATAGCGGCTTTCGCGAATGTCGTGGAATACATAGCGCCACTATAGTGGCTCACTCTACTGACTCGCTCACCGTTTCAATCGAACGATCGTTTTCATATGTTTCGATTCGCACTTTTCTGCCTTCCACGTTTTATAAGAGTATTAAAAAAATCCCACAAAAGTACATTACATGTAAATAAAAGGTAACGCCAAGTTTCGGCACCATGGAAGCACCTCTTTGCACTAATACACGATACTGGAAACATTTGGAAATTACATATTTTGTGAATTTTCGAAAAAAGTAAATTGTCAAAGTTAAAGTATAAGTATCATATCTTCGGAAAAAATTATAATTTAATCATCAAAAACTTGATTCCAATGTACTCGCGTAGGGAACAGCATTGTCACACATTGTAGTGCTGTTTACGCGTAATTTGCGTCGAACTCTGCCGTACAGAGAAGTAACGTCATATGAAGTTCTGCTGTGCCTAAGAGGTTAATGTAACCCAATTTTTTTATTGAAGCAATCGATTCTTTTTATTTTCGTGTGTATAAATGTACTAACTCAATGTCATTGAAATACTTCGCGAGATACTTGACATTTTTAGAATATCATTTGAATGCATTGCAGAAACATAATTTATTATAATAAGTGTCTCAATGTTCCACCATTGCACTTTAATCATTATTTCAGGCGATTTTTTATATTTTTCACTATAACCATGTTTTAGTTCATTTGCGTTGACCGTCTTCGTTAGGAGTTTTGAAATATAACTGATTACTAACTTGTATGATTATTTGAAAATCTGATTTCCCTAGGGAAATTGTGATACTTAGGAAAGAAGCCTCTCCTACTGACTTTTAGTTGGTGGATTAAAAAATTTAGAGGTTTAGAAGTTACGAGATGCAAAGATTTTGAAATTTAGCTTGAGGAGTTTCATATTCGAAAACGAAGAATTTGAGACCTGAGAATCTTATCTGAAAATCGAAGAATTTCGAAATTTTGAAATTTTGAAGTTCAATAATTTGGAAATATAGAAATTTAGAAAATTGAATATAGAGAAATATGGAATTTTATTAAACTAGGAAATTTGAAAATACAGAAATTTGAATACTTGAAAGCTTTGAAACATAGAAATATAGTAATCTAGAAATCGAACATTTTGAAGATATAGAAATATTCAAATTAAAAAAAAAGTAGAATTATGAAATTTAATAATTTATAAATTCAAAAGCATGTCCATTTAAAAATTTATCAATTTAAAAATATAAAAATTTAAGAAATTTAAGACTTTGTAAAAAGAAATCAAGATTGAAAATTTGGAGTCAAAAAATTTAAACGTCTGGAAAATAAATATAAAAGTTTAAACTTCTTTAAAATTTGGAAAATTTGAGTCATTCGATTCAGAATTCTGAGAACTAAATAAATGTCAAATGTACATATTTATTGTTCTCCACTCATTCAAATGTACAAGATTAACAATTCGACATGTGAAATGCTGTTAACATCGAATGCAAACACATAAAAATCGTAGTTATATAACCAATTCGTCAATAATCTCACTTAACTCGTGACAGACTTGAATTGAAAAGTATATGATTGTACAAGGACGTCGACAGTATGAATATTCAACGAGTTGTTGCATTATCTATTAAAGATCTGTCGTAACCAAGATTCATTTTCTGCTCATATCATTAAGTTCTATTGTTTTGATGATCAAGAAAAGAAAATTTGTGTTAATTTGTATACAAGTTTTGTTGAATACACTGGTAAAATTAGAAAATTGGGAAATTGGGAAATTGGGAAATTGAGGAATTGGGAAATTGAGGAATTGGGAAATTGAGGAATTGGGAAATTGAGGAATTGGGAAATTGAGGAATTGGGAAATTGAGGAATTGGGAAATTGGGAAATTGAGGAATTGAGAAATTGGGAAATTGGGAAATTGGGAAATTGGGAAATTGAGGAATTGGGAAATTTGGAAATTGGGAAATTGGGAAATTGGGAAATTGGGAAATTGAGAGATTGGGAAGTTGAGAAATTGGTAAATTGAGGAATTGGGAAATTGAGGAATTGGGAAATTGGTAAATTGAGGAATTGAGAAATTGGGAAATTGGGAAATTGGGAAATTGGGAAATTGGGAAATTGGGAAATTGGGAAATTGAGAGATTGGGAAGTTGAGAAATTGGTAAATTGAGGAATTGGGAAATTGGGAAATTGGGAAATTGGGAAATTGGGAAATTGGTAAATTGAGAAATTGGGAAATTGGTAAATTGAGGAATTGAGAAATTAGGAAATTGGAAAATTGGCAAATTAGCAAACTAGCAAATTAGCAAAATGGCAGATTGGCAAATTGATAATTTAGCTAAAATGCAAACAAGTTTACTTCATAACTTAAAAAAAAATGGAAATACTTAAAGACATTTGCACCTGCAAACTGCTTCGATGTACAAATTGTGTTAATCTTTTCGTTACACTAATATTCAGGTTCCGTAAAAAAAATGCTGAGGTAACAACACGTGTATATTGGTAATAAAATTCCTACGAATCATGTACAATTATGTATTTTACCGTGTTATCATTTTTATTTTGTTCATTTCATGTTCATTTCATACAATTTAATTTGTTACATTTTATTCTTTACTGTTTCATTACTTTTTATTTTTTCTTTGCAATATAATTTTAATTATTTTATTTTGATAATAGAATATTGGAATATTTCAATATGTTTCTAATATTAACACAATGTACATTTCGTGTATATGTGTATTGCATAACATACATTATATTGTATAGGATACATTGAAATATACTTGAAAATGGAACAAATTATATACATAAAAATATTAATTATTAAATATAAATAATTAATTAAAATTAATATAAAATATTAATTATTTTAATAATAATAAAATTTTCAAATGAAAAATAGAAATATGCAGCTTTGTGTTTTAAAACTGAATTAATACAATATACATTGCATTAATATTAACACAATGTACAAATTACAGAATGAATGCAATACACATTGATACTATATGTGAAAATGAAAAGATTATATACATAAATACATTAATTATTTTAATACAATTTTGTAATGAAAAATAAAAATTTTCATGTGTATTTTCATTTTTTACAATTGAACTCGAATACTGTTCGGAGAATTTGTAGGAAAATCTATTTATTATAAAAGAAGTAACAGTTTCAACAATTCTTTTGTTAACTCAATAATTAATAGCTAAAAATATATTATTATTTAGCGATCTTTATGATATTACTATCATGTCGTTGTTAATTCATGTTTTATATATGTTTGCAATTTACGTAACAAATTCTTATACTTTCAATTTAACCCTCTGAGACACACGGTTTTGAAGAAAATAAAAATCAAAATACAAAGAATTAATTTTTTTACAAACAAATGGAAAGAACGTTAATTTCCACTGTCTTTTCATCAACTTTTCGAGGTGATTAAAATACATCCCATCATGCACGAAAAGCTAAGCGAAAGATAGAACAGTTTTTAGCCCACCTAACCTAAAATAGTTAATTATCTCACATCATTAATCTATCGCTGGCATTTTTATCTATTAACAATCACGAGAACTCGAGCGTAATTTAAATGTTAATAAATAACAGCTTTCAATACAAACAAACATCAAATATTCCACGAATCACTTCAATCGAATAGCACGATACAATGCACCGAGGAATTAATTGGTTCGAAACTTCCGAACAGTGCTGCAAAATGTTACAACAACGTTTCCAAATGTTAGCCACTCGAATAGCTTATATCCTGTTAACTCGTTTCAACAAACTTTTAACCAGCGGTTCATAATGATACAGCCATATTTCAAAATGTTTGCCACTAGAATATATTGCATCCCGTTAATTCGTTCCAACAAACTTTTTAATAGTAACTTATGATGCTACGATTGTACTTCAAAATATTACCCACTTGAATTATCTATCTCTGTCTATAATACGTAATTGCAGATGCAATACAAACTATTTTCATAATTAAAACTTATTTTATTAACGGTGATATTATTCCAGAAATCTATAGTCCTTTCTTTGTATTATATGATTTTCAAATTGACGAAATTTTAAATTTCAAAAATTTCGAAAATTTTGAAAATATTTTAATTCTCAAATACAGAGTCCTCTACACATTGAAATCCTTAAATCCATTGATTTTCAAATTAACAGAACTCCAATTTTTTAAATTTCTAATTTCCTCTAACTTCCAAATTCCCAAACTTATCTTCGACTTTCAAAATTCCCATATTCTCAATTTCAAAAGTCCCTCAAATTTCCAAACATTTCCAAGAATTTTTCTCTCGACGAATTTCCGAATTCTATAAACACAAAATTACTCCAACAAAATAGTAACACTTTAACGTTCTTTATTTGCTTCAACCCCATAACATCGAGTCAGACTCCTAACGCGCGTTACAGTTCAAACGTGACAAACCTCAATTTCATTTACATAAAGCTCGTAAATTTGAATTCATATAATTGTAGATCGCTAAATTCAAAACATACCAAATCAACATTCTTTATCTTAACAGTAATACTGCTTTATCTTGCAGTAATAATTAGTCTCACTGTTAAAAAACTTCTAGGTTAAGGTGTAAATATCACAGCAACCCTAACAAGGGTTTAAGAAACTACAAAATCTGTTAAAAATACTAGTGCAAAGAAACTCACCTCTTGGGGACAGGCACACGCCTGTGCTTCCACACGTTGTCGTTCAACATCCTACCGCAGTTTCGTTTCCTTCGAAGATCTATCAAGGAACAATGTGCGCTGTTCCTCGACGTTGATCGGATCCTCAGATCCGAGACGGTCGAACGCGACTCATCAAGCAGGAATAGCCACCGATTGAGAGCATGTACGTTCTTTCTTTCGACCAGTTAACCGGATCCTCGCCGAGTTATCGTTCCAATCGATCACTGAAACTCTCAACGCCACACTCTGAACCGTCTCTAATTCGATCGATCGTTCACTCGCGCGTTACCAAGACGAACGGTTCGTTCATGGATCAACCTGCTGCTTAACTATCAGAAACGATCGCTCGTCGAGATACCGACGGAACGTGGTCTCGATCGGGGTGGTTGACAGGAATTTTAGCAAGGTTTTTCTGTCATCAATTGCCGAGCGAAGTGTCGGACAGCTGATCACCACGGGTCGTGGAGGACAATACGTACGCACAGTCGGCTGGTCAGCACGCGACTGACGAGCACCAGGAATATTCTGTGCGGGCACACCGCTCGTCGACGAGGAGACGACACGCGATACGCTCTGCTCCGCGCCCGCTCCGTTACTCAGCTCGCTCGTAATGCGATTCTACTCCACATTCGCCGCGCCGATTCTCCCCACCGACCTCTTTCGCCGCGAGAAAGGCGCCACTTTCTTGAAAGATTGCGGGTACAAAAAGGTACTCGACCCCGAACTTGCCGTACTCGCGGAGATACCGTGTACCCGAACGTTTACTCTTTCGAACACGATAGTTTTTTCGTGCAAGGGTAATGTTGTTCGCGCGTCGGGTCAAATATTAACCCTTAACGAACGAATGCCGCCATACTTGCGACATTATAAATATTCCAAAAAAATCGAATGCCGCCATACTTGCGACATTATAAATATTCCAAAAAAATCGAATGCCGCCATACATGCGGCATGACGTAACATTTTAGAAAATCTAGTTATCTGTTATTTTTCTGAAATTTTCACTTCAATATTCTTTTGCACAGACATATCTACCTATTGTTACCGTAAGTTCTTATAAAATCCAATGAAGCGATATTAATTATGCACCTGTGGCAGTAATGTCGTAAATTGCGTAGAAAGTTTTCGAGGTCCTTGAAGACCTAAGCTAGTGCAAACGTTTTGACGCGTAAGCCCTTGTTTGCCTTTTTAGGGCCATGTGACCATTTTCTTCCTGGTCCTGACCATTGAAGTATACGCATCGCGCTCATTTAAACAACATTTATTATCAGAGTTTCAGTTCACTGTTTTGTACTTATTTTTGTTAATAGTCTTATCATTGTTATTTGTTATTGTTATTGTTTTGTCAAATATATTTGTTGCCTGTTACCCAGTGTCACAATTACCTTTATCCTAAACACCTTTTCTCGCTCTGGAAATGAAGCAGTTAAATTCCTAAAAATCCGTCGACCTACTAGTCATAGTTTTAGAAAAATGAGCTCGTTCCTTGTATAAGGATTTATACCCCAATTTTGCTCAATACCGTGATTGTGTAGCACATCCGAAGGTCCGTTGACCTTCATCTTGATAGACGTTGTATGTTTTTTCTGGAAACAATGGATGTTCGCTAACTACGATAGTTTTATGATTCATGGCTAATTTCCAGTTTATGCTCGAAACAGTAAGTATGTATCAAAGTAGGTTCGTTGACCTTCATCTTCATATGCGTAGTATGTTTTTCTGAAAACAATAGAAGCTAAATACGATAGTTTTTTGACACAAGGTTAATGTCCTAATTTCTATTCACTAAATACAGTAATTATGTATCACAAAGGAGTTTCATTAACTTTGATGTCATGTCCTTAAGATTCTGATAACCTTAGCTAACTCCTGAAGAAGATCGTATATCGATCTTAAAAAATAAACCTATTTATATACAAAGTGTTATACTTTTATTGTTATATACAAAGTATTGTGCTATTATTATTGTATAAAAAGTATTATCCTTCTGCTGTTGTATAATAAGTGTATCATTTCTTATTGTATAATAAATGTTGTATAAAATGTATTATGTCAAAAGTTGTAGGACTGATAACACAATCTTGCTTTTTAAAATACGGTCATTGATAAGTAAAGACTAACCAATACTAACTCATTACTGCAATTTTAAAAGAAATGAAAAAATTTGGAATGTTAAATACACTTTGCATTTAACAACCTTTGTTTGTACAGACTGTAATTGGTATTGAACTCAAAATTGAATCCGTGTGCAAATACGATTTAGGTTTGTCACATTTGAACTGTAATGTGCGTCACGAGTCTGACTCGATATTGCAGGCCAATGGGTTAATAATCTCGTTGTTGATGATTATATGATTACAAAATCTATTGATGCTGTCATCACAAATTTAGAACAACCTAACATTCTTTTACTGAACCTTCTATGTATTTCAATTTTTGAGTCGCTTAATCTTCTAAAAAAGTACAGCATTTTTGTTAACTTTGTAAACTTTTATTATTCATAGTAATAGGTATTACAGACTTTTATAACTTATATTACTAATTCATAATATTAGGTAAATGGGCGTCCAATGCATAGTTACTTTCAAATTAAAAATATAGCATAATAATAAATATATAAGGCAAGAATAGAAATGTAAAGCAATGTATACAATTATTCGTCATTCGCCAAAGGTTGGCGTACATTTTGACAGAGGCATCTTAACAATTTCTACAATTTGAAATAAGGAATCAGATGCATTTAGGTTGGTGCATTCCGTAAACCTAGTGTTATATTTATTAGAGAATTTTTGTCGCATTTATTCATGTTGCATTTAATCAAGTTGTAGTTGTAATATTATTAATATTATTTATTATTTATTAATATTATTAATATTATATAATTATTAATAATATTATTATTGTCATTATTAATATATTATTATTAATAATATTATTATGATAATATAGCACACTCCATTCGCTCATAAAAGATGTAATCCAACTTAATGCTTATTTCATACACGAACAATATTTTCAAATTTTACGCAAAACCTTTCTATAGAAACTCGGATCCCATCGCTCAATAATCTCATTTTGCATATCGGATCGGTGTTGGTTGCGATAAATTTATTCGAGCGAACGAAGAAAGCAACGCAGGTGAAAATTTTTTCTTAAGCATCTCGAAAACCATAGAAGAAGACCAACCATTAAATTATTGACAGTAAAGCAGTCAATTGTCATTTCATAGTTCTGTTAAAATTTTATATGTAGATATAACATTAACTTTCCCTTTACGAATAAACTATATTAATAAAGTTTGACAGTAAAAAATTAGAACGCCCAGTATGTTAAAGCCAGGAAACGAGGCGAATACAATTCTGTCACAAATATTTCAAAAAAATAAGAGATCCATTAATTTATTAACTTCGTGAAGCACACAATTTTAAAGAAGATAAAAAGCCAAGTTGCACAGAATTTTTTCTTGAATATAAACATATGGAAAACACGTTCATTTCAATTATTTAACATAAAAACGTAAACTATTCAAGGTAATTAAAATACATCTCACCATGCATAAAAGGCTAAGCAAACGGTGAGATAGTTTTTAACCTAACCTTAAAAAATTGAAAATTGTTACTCAGAGTCAGGTTCTTAGCAACATATGTCAAAGTCAAAGTCACCAGCATGCTGCTCGTATACAGGCTCTCTCAAAAGTCCCACTCCATCCTCATATTTCGAAAACTGCTTTAAATACAGAAAAATTTTTCAGACCAAAGTTGTAGGATATCAAGGAAATCATAAAATGTTTGCAACAATTTGCCCTTAGAGGATCGTTTTAATGTCACGTGAACATCTTCAGTTTTTTAAATAGACCCGCCATTTTTTATTGCATAGTCTTGTAGCCTTCGTTGGCATGTTTTCGAAACACTACCTATATTTTTTGTGCAAGTTATTCCCAAGATGTAAAGCTTCAAAGGTGACATATAAGAGGCGTAAGATCGTGCAACTTTCACACGGTACACCTTGGGTAATGTGAATGCCAACATGACAACTTTGAAGCTTCACATCTTGGAAATGACTTGCACAAAAAATAAACATTGGTAATATTTTAAAAACGTTTCGAGGGTTACAAGAATACACAATAACAAATGAGGGTTCTATTTAAAAAACTGAAAATGTTCACATGATCTTCACACGACCATCCAAGGTCAAATTACTGACACCATCTTATGATCCTCTGAATATCCTACAACTTTGATACCTTTTTCCTCAATTTAAAGCTGTTTGCAAAATATAAGAGTGTGGTCGGACTTTAGAAAGATCCTGTATAATTACTCCAAACATATTTCTCTTTTATTACAAAATATCTGATGAAATAGTTGCAGACAAATCGTTTCAAAATATTTGCATATTACGAAGAGAATCGTGTAAGGCTATTACTCTCGAGGTGACAGCACCTATTTAGAAATAAATTGAACACACAAGACGTTCTCTTTAATTGCAGTTTTAGTTGCACCGTTACAACCTAACTTTAACACGGATAACTGTAACTTTATGTTATTATTTATTCGAAACATTATCGTTTATTTCAGTTCACAGTGACGTTTGTGGTGTTTTGATTCTACGCGTGCATTATGCAATTTTTTTGTGGAGACAGTTTGTAGCTGTATTTAAATAACAATAATAATGAACTGTACTTTTACTGAGAAACTTAGGAAAATGAAATGATCCAAGGCTATCTTGAGGCTCTCGCTGTAACTATCAGTGTTCCATTACAGTCTCGTAGTACTTTCTGCACGCGATCGTAATCAGTAGCATTTGTGCACTGCGTGTACAGACAGTATATTTACTTGTATTTCGTATTATACAGGTCGGATTAATACATTATACAACTTATTTAGCTAAGATTAGTGTATTTATATAGTATTAGTTTACTATGCTGTATGTGGAATTCCGTATTTAAAAATTTTAAGTTTACTATTTCTTATTGTATATTTCGTCATCGAAAAACTTACAGGTTCACAAAATAATCAAATTTTGAACCTGAAGAATTTTTAAATTTAAAAATTAACCAACTATCGAATACTCCAATTATCAAGTACAGAAATCTTAAAAGTTTTAAGCTTTGCAATTACAAAATTCCTAAATTCTCGTTATGTGATTTCCTACATAACAAATTACTGATTATGCGAATTACCATAATTTCATATCTGAATATCTCTAGATTTCCAAATTACCAAAATATCAAATTACGAAATTATCAATTTACCAAATTAGAAAATCTCCTAGTTTCCTACGCTTAAAATTTCCAAATCACCAAATTATTAAATTTCCCAATATTCCAATTTCCTAATTTTCTAACTTTCTAATTATCAAATTATCAACTCTTCAAATTTTCATTTCACCACATTATTAAATCACCAAATCCCCCAGATACCAAACCAAGCATTTTCTAAAATTCCATCCATTCAAATTCCTAAATCCACAAATTCTAAAATTCCTAATTTCTCCATCAATCAAAAATTGTCTCCGCCTACCCTAGTAACAACTAAACCAATATTAACAAACTGTAATTACTACCTCACACTTTAAATTATTTTTCGATCAGTAATCCATAAACTACACAAAAGCATCACGTATTAAAAAATTTGTATCCACAAATTATTAATTTCTCAAATGCGAATTATAATAACCTCTCACTTCCGCCCGCAGCTTCAGAAGATATACTTCGGAGTTAGATTATAAAAGTCTGTTGATACTAATCGAACTTCAGTAAGATGTTAGGTGCAAGTGCAATATGCCTCGAACGTGCTATTAAATCAGTGTACATCATCTACATAATTACTGCCTACATCAATCGATATACCCAGAGAAAATTTTGATTAGATAGTACCTGGGTGAAAGTTTATGGTATGGGATGAATGTCATGCTTCCCCTTTATAAACTTTTACTACTGAAAATGTTTTGAGTAAACTATAATCTTATAATTCATATTATAAGGAATCATTTCCTGTAGATTGCAATTTCCTCTTTGCACAGTAAGGTCATCGTTGAATCTAACGTTCTTTTACCCTGAAACTGTTCAGTCACATGCGACAAGATATTATTTATGACTGTTAGAATGTACTACTGTTACAGTAATGATATTGTTACAATAAATTGTGTATTTGTATTTTGTTATTATTAGAATTTGATAGCTTCTGAAGTGCATTTTTAGAAGTAACGAGTTTTTCAAACAAAAGATTTTTGAAATATTATACAAGTGAACACAGTATTGGCATTTTTTAAGATATTAAATATTAAATACTCACAAATAATAAGTTTACACTAAATTAAGCACAAAATATGTGATGCCTAATTTTTTAAAAAATGGACACCACTTGCAAAGTAAACGGTCCGTTTCTGTATAAACTGCGCGTTGAAGGTACTAGGAGGAAGGTAATGCGTAAAACCACTCACAAAAACCACTAGGTGAATACTGATGACATTAATTTCACGGTATTGAGTCGATCTCTGCTAGTTACATTCTTGATTGAACGTCATGAGAAATCATTCTTAACACAAAACAACACTTGTACCTTAATCTCTAACATCATCGACGAACGTTGAATGACTATCGTTAAATAGGAAAACAGCAAACGATGACAAGCACAATTTTGTACAAAGAAACTTCTATGTTTTGTCTAATTTCAGGTAATCATTTATCACGGTGGAGCTGGAAGCTTATAGAGCATGTTTTAAACGCACATTGGATATTTATCATATTTACTGCATATTTCAGAGTTCACTCTCTGATTTTGTAAAATGAAATAAATGGTGAAGTTTATCTGATTCATAAACTTTTATATTTGAACGTTTAACAGTCTGCAATCTTTAACATTCCTATCCGAAATCAACACTTTCACTGCAACTTCAACTTCGTTAAAAATTCTAAGATTGAGTAGTTTTACTTCCGACATGCATAATCGAATATTTTTATATTCAGCTCTTTATACTGCAAATGCTTTCAAATATTTTAAGATAAACATAAATGTTGATATGTGCTCAAAACAATTAAACTTCGTTTGATATAATTCAACATAAATATCATGCAATATAATTCAACAATAATATATGCTCGTATATGAGCGCAGTCTGAAACATTGTGGAGCGCCATCTCTAAAACCATAATAAAATCATGGTGACGTAGTACACTTTCAAATTTCACTTATTACATTACGGAAAGTTTAAAGTCTATCTGTCAATTCATTTTTTGGTTACAAGTTATTCGAAGCTTGTCAGTGTATTTTTAAAAATGAAAGAAGTTAAGCATCATTCTGTGATTGAATTCTTTATACAAAAGAAACAACCAATTGAAATTCATACTGAAACAGTAAATATTATTATGCTACGGTAATGTGCTCCTCCAAAACAGTGATTTGTAAGTGGACAGATGTATTCAAACATGACCGTACAAGTATTCAATAGGGTCCCCGTAAGCGGCCCAGATGTGCAACAAAGTTATACATCATCCAAACAACTCATGATGTGGTAATGAAAGACGGGTGAATAAAGTTGCATGAAATATTTGAAACCATATACATTTCAAAAGAATGACTAGGTAATATTTTGCATCGAAAATTAAAAATGAGAAAGCTATACGCTGAGTAGGTGTCGCATTTGCTGTAATCCCCAGCCATTAAATAAGAACCATGAAAGAAAACTCTCCATTTCAAACTGAAAAACTACAAATTGTAAAATATAGGTGCTATATCCTCAGTGTGAGCCGGGACCTATATGTGTGTCTAGATTCTAGATATCATTGCTTCCATTATTAGCTCGTAAGTTCTAATTCAGTTTCTAATAAATACTTAACAAAATCAATACGGTTCTTGTTTTAGTATGGTCGCACGAACCCTCTCAATAATTCCACTATTATTTGAAAATTAATTACAAATCGCAGTTCATTTTATTAAAAGAAAATACGGCTCAGAATAATTTCGCGGGAAATTATAACTGTGATGCGTCTGAAAGTGAAACTGGACGGTAATAATAAGACAGTAAAACTACTTTTCTGGGTAATAATGTCCCGCGAATGAAATCTTCATTTCCAACGAACTTTATTGTTTGTATTATGCTTAGAGAAATAAGACCCATGAGAGTTGGTAATAAAGGAAGAATCTTGGAGTTAGGGTCTGAATATGAAAACCATTCCAAGCAGAATAATTTAAAGAAATGTAGAAAAATTGAACAAATGAAATGTCTGTTTAATTAGCAATTGCCATAAATATTTTTAAAGTGAGACAAGTCCATTTGAGTAAAACTTTTATTATCTTATGTACCACTTTAAACTATAATGGATAATAAACATATATTACATAACGCCACAAAATAAATAATTCATCTATAACTGCTTATCAATATTTTCAACTGAATTACGATATAATTCACTTCTGGACTTCAATGTACTTTTCCCAACGTTTAACAAGTTTTTTTATTTCGTCGGAAAAGAGTTTCTCGGCTGCATTTGCAACGAATTAAATTCCTTTATTTTTTGACTTACCTCCTTAAAATAAGATTTTTTTGTATTATAAACTATATATGTATTGTAAGCTTTTGCAAAAACGAAGCTTCAAACTTCATTAGCAAAGGAAAATCTTGTTCAGAACGACATCCTCTACCACCCCTTTCAGGAAGTAACAATTACGAGGCGCACTGTATGCAGCTCGACGAAATTACAGCGATCGGCGAAGTTAAAAGTAATAAACACGTTTCTTTTTGTACCTCGATCCAGAATTATGACATTCCTTAAGAATCGATTAGTGTTTACGATGATCATAAAATTTGTTCATGCATTTTAATGAAGCTGTTGTCGAGATCTTCTATTTAATCATTTTAAACTCGCGATCTGAGCATGTACGAGCATACTAAAATGTCCAACCTGTCCGCGCCATTTGTCGGTTCATAATTTTCTTAATTTAGTCATTAATCGTTATTAGTGACACTTATATATTTCATTATCATCCTTTGTATAACTGTATGGTGAACATTTGCACGATCTTTGAAACAGAATTTATATCTGAAAGAGTATTATACATAATAATAATAGAGTATTATACATAATAACCCCCTGCATCGATCTAGGCAATAGAGATTGCTCCCTGACCTTCTAAGTAGAAAAAAATCACTCCCGATACTTATTGGACACACCCTGTATAACAAAACTGATTCAAATACACTAAAACAAGAAAATCATAAATTTGAAACAAGATCATTTTGAAATACAGTATGAATGATCCATTCTTTTAGTTCAAATTCTTCTTTAATCTCCTGTCAACCTCTTCTTCTATTATTAAAATGATTGTTAAATTTAAAGTATTAAATATAACATTAATGTATTTAAACGTGGTTATCGCAGCCAGTAAGTTTCTTTAACTTTTACTTTTTCTTTCAACAATAATAACACATTCCTTCAATATTAATAACTATTGATGTTCATTAATTTTCCAAGAAACAATTGTTGAAATCATCATTTTTCTTAATAAACTTCTGCAGATATATTTTGAAAAATTTTCAAATTCAATTTTCTGAAAAATTCTACAAGAACAGTTTATTCATTATATGAGTCTCATGAAAGAATTTTATTCAGTATTTACATTAAATTGTTGTATTAAACAATGTCAAAACATATGTAATTTACAAAATAATTGTATGAGTTACCATAAATTATATGTAGATCATTTCTTGATCTTGTGACAGATCTATAAAAATAAAATTATATAACTTTTACAACTACATTTTACCTACAAAGATATTCTTGATTTCTTGTCAAACTATCCTTAATTATCTGTCAAACTTTATTATAACTTACTCTAATATCATATTTCAAAGTATGAAATGTGGTAAAAATAAAAAACTATTGGATATACTCATCAAAACACTGTCACTCCAATTTATAATCTTTCAAACCTTTTCCCGCGTTCAATTAAGATCTCCATCAAAGAAGCCGTACACACATTCCCTGCGTTACACATTTGAAACAATTTTGACACTAATCTGTTTAATCTTCTAATCTCTAATTACTCCTGATTGGAGAACGAGTTTAGAGAAACTGGTTAACAATATTTTTCTTCCCCTGCGAAAACAGTTTACATGATCAATTTATTTTGTAGAGCATTCCGCATTTAAACCGGATCAACTGCATCTTAGGTTAAATATCTTCATCCCACTCGCGCTATATTTTATCGTTTAACACTTACCTTAACGGAATCGCCGATAATTAGCCTACAAACGATCAATTAACAATCCTGAATAAGTGGCTTAAAAAACATATATTCGGATAAAAAACGAAAGTTTCTGAGTAACAGCATTAGAACAAAAAACAATTCTGATCCTCATCAAGATATACTATTACATGTCACCGTGTAAGCGCCGCAGATATTTATGTCTATTTTCATGTTTATCATAAATCGCGATCGTGGATGAGTAACTTCATTAAAATGTATAAACACCGTGGGAAATAAATTTGCAACATTCCTCGGACTGGTTATTTTAGACCAGTCATAGAAAAACCTTGATAACAGAATAAGATATGTGCATACTAATTTAATCATGATTTTACAGGATCGCTTTTAACGGTGAAGTACAGTTGATTGTGCGAATTTCTGAATACAGTCACATTTTCCTTTTCTTCTTTTTATCCCGTTAGAGCCTCGATTTTTATGTTACTGAGGTAAATAACAGAGTATACTTAGAGGTATTTGTATTCCTAAATCGCGACAGGGAAAGACTTAATCTATAATACTTTAAATTCTTGGCCTTCAATGACTGTTCAACTGTTTTCATTACATTAAGTATACAATTTACCGTAACAACGTTGTTGGCTTTGATAAACATAGCGGTTTTTGTAACTGGTTTTACGTATTGCATTTTAATACCTCCGACGCGGAGTTTGTACACAACTATTTATGTACCAGGTGTTTTCAAAATGGTGCAACAGAGAAATGAATCAACATGAAAAAATAAGTAAAAAATATGGAATACAATTTTTGAAAAAACTTTAAACTTTAGGAATGTGGCAGGTGTAGATTTGAAAGTTTGGAAGTTTGGGAAGTGCAGATTTGAAATTTTGAGAACTTGAACACTTGAAAATTTAAAAAAAAACTTCTAAAATTTTTGCTTTAATTTTATAATAAGGTGTATCGATATTTTGATACAGCATTCCGTTCTCATTTTTGTGAATAAGTTATGTTAATAAAGTTGAACGATAAAAATCTGTGACATCCTTGTATACGGTATAACTGTACCTACTATACAACAGCGCCTAACAACACGGGGATATCACAGTAAATAAATAGCAAAATCGATCAATCAGCATCTACATTATGAACGAGAGATAACCTATCAGTATCTGAACTTCAGTTGAAGTTGCGTCATTGAATGTGAAGCATTGTTGTCTCATAGTGCTTACAAGTTTCTAGTCAGCAAGATCACTTGGTTAAATCTATGGTGAAAGTAAGTTATAATTACATTTGCATGATTTATTATTTAATTTCCGTAAACAATTTGTTATTAAACTTGTTTCCTTCTTATGGTAAATAGTATTTTTCTAAACATGTATACAATATGAAACGTATTAAGTGTTACGAGGAATATGTTCTATATCAGGTGCATGATTCACGTTAATATTACGTCATGTAAGTTATATTCTAACAATAAGAGGTCTCCGTGCATTGATATATGAAAAATAAACTCAACTCGAAGAAAAATAGTAAAAGTAGTAAAATATTAGAATATTATAAGAAGGCTTTCAATTTTCCTTGACAAATTTTCTATGCGTTACATGTTACATGTTTTTGCATTATCTTACTTTGAATTATCTCTGTTCTTTACTATAATTACTATAATTTTACATTAGTACTTATAATTTTTTCTCCCTATAATTTTTACAATTGCAACAAGAATAATTTGAAGATATTTAATTTTTTGTGTATTTAACAATGAATAACGCCCTTAAAGTACGTGCACTATTAAGCTGTGTCTCCAAAATGCAATGTCATAGACAAGATAACGATGTGACTACTCACATGTCGTGCAATTTCACTTTTCTTGTTACATTATTTGCATTATTTTTTGTTTTACAAGATCTAAACGATTGAGTTATGTTTTGCAATGTAACAGATTTTAAGTATTAATTGATATCATCGTTATCAACTCAAAAAATATGTTCCACATGTGTTCCATGATTTGCAATACTTATGAAACAGAAGTTAATATCTCAATTTAATCTGACAGTGATCTTTGCAAGCAATATTATTAAATTCTTTCATAAAAATATTTTATTTTATTCTTAGACATGAGACGAGTATTAGTAACGGAATAACGTTTTTCAGACGAAGAATAATAGTTTAGCAATATAAATTCAAAATTAGCTGTAATACTGCTTTGTAATGTTTTACAAAGAGGGTACATATTTAAAATAAGACTTTCGATTTCGATCACCTTGAAATATGTTGTCAAGCTACATTCAAAATAATAGTAATTTTGTATCTGCAATTTAGCATTTAATATGTGCTCCATTTAGCATTTCGTTGTAGATTTCGTTGCAAATTACCAAATTTGCAAATTGTCATATTTCTAAATTTTCAAATTTTGTATTTTCCACACTGCGAAAAACTTTGCTTCGCCCCTGTGAACAAGATATTCTAAACAAAATAGAAATCAGCATTACAAGAGTTATCTGATATTCACCACCTGTCACACGACGCAGCGTGATTTATAAGAAGTAATATCCGTTCAACAACACCTGTCACGCTTAACATTAATTTTATCAGCGGCGATTGCGGTCTAAAGCATTAAAGTCTGAAATAATAAACAGGATTATAAGTGCACGTTGACGTTTTTGCGGTGTCTTAAAGCTAGTTTTTAGCAATGGATAATTGACATTTTCACGGTACTTCGTTAATATCGTGATAACTTGTCATACAACATTGATTCAATCCTTGATCGCGCTAACGATTGGTCAGCTTGCATTAAAAAGTAACTAATGAGAGGTCTGTGATGTTATCTGTATAATTTTGTAAACGTCGGCGCGGAATTCAAAGGAGTAGATTGAATAACTGTTTCATCTGAGGATAACGTGTTACTCTTGCAGGAAGTATTTCTTCTGCTATACATGCTTGTTACTTTGACAGGTGTACAGCTATAGAAGTTATATTCTGAACAAAAATTAGTAATAATATTAAACAAATGATTTTATATAATTACTATTTCAAAATTTTTATAAAAATATGTGCAGATGTTGAAAATACTTGAGTGATATTTTTATTACAAATTTTTTTTTAAAATATTTGAAATACTAAATAATATAATAGAAAATTAAAGTGGAAGATTTTTTAAGATATTTGTAAAATCGTTCGTTTACAAAAAGAAGGATGACAATTTTAACAAGTTTTTTTCAGTAATACAACAGTTAATGGTTGTTAGAAATTAATAAATATAATTATAAATATTTTCATAATATCAGTACTTTTAATAATCTCATCAACAATATGTGCATTATAGTTTTGAATAATAAGATTAATGATCCATATTTTAACGATATTAATAATTTACGAATTTATTATATTTGCTGACTGTAAAATTAACCAACAACTTGGTGATTTTATCACTTTTGTTATTGTAAGTAATCTTTTTTATAAATACTTGAAAAATATTCAAAATCAAGTTTCAGTCGATTCACGTTGCATTTCTTCTTTTGAGGTTATGTAAGAAATAAAGTAACTTGTTCTTTTGTATCGGTCAAAGAATTAAAAGGGCGTATCAAAATATATTCTTCGAATATTAACGCAAATCAACTAAAACATATAATAAAATGTAAAAAAATGCATTAGCAAATATTTAGAGTGCAATGGTGAATCATTCGAACATTCGTTATAATGAAATACGTTTCCGACATAAAATATTAAATATCTCGTGAAGTACTGACATTTCGATGCCCTAGGTGGTACTTCTATACATAGAATAATAAAACGGATCGATTAGTTTGACAAAAAAATTTGGTTGCATTAAAAAATAAAGTGCAATTGCACTTAGAGGGTGCAGCGATGCACCCTTATAAAAAATAAGTTCATAGAAAATTAGAACGTACATTACATTTGATTTTTTCTTTTATCATTCTTTTCTATTTTTACTTAACAAAGAGCAGTAACTCGTCTCGGTTTCCAGAATCACCCTGTACATGATAGAAATATATTGTACGTCTGATGGTATTCCCATGTGTATTGCTAAGCTCTTTGATGTATCTACTCATAGTGTGTGCCGTTACAAGATGATCGAATGTTTTACATATGTTTCCAAACCACAGTGGATATAAACTGTTAGTGGTAGAACATGCAACAAATTTGAACACGATCAATTTGCCAACATGAATTGTCAGTTAAAAGAAAGAAAATATCGAACGATTAGTTTTCAACATCCTATTCCCAGTAACAGGTGGTAAAACCTTGAAAAAATAAGTCGAAAATAGCGAATAAAATTTGTTCACATAAGTCTCAGTTTTCGAGAAAGTAAAATTCAAATATCTATCAAAACATTTGTAGGAAACTTTATATCATGTGTCGTGTTAAGAGCAACACCCTATATATAAGATCTGACCACCTGCGGTCTAAGGATGAACAATTAGGAAATAGGAATAGTCTTCACATCTTTCATCCAGCAAGAGAACACCCATATCCGCAGTAAATTCGATAAATTGCTAAAAATCGCTAAGATTACGGTTCGTGTAATTAAAACAATTCTCACAAACATAACGGTGATGAAAGACAGAAACGATCGTTCTCGGAAGATAATATACTTTCGGTATTTCAAGCCCTTCAGCGATGTTCTAAAGCAGAGTCTGATCTCGAACGCGACTCTATGCGCACAAACTTAATTAACTTGACGCGTGTTGAGGTATCGAGCCTAGGTTCTTTTTTCTAGATACCACCGTGAGAGAACTACGAGGCTTAGCCTTTGCCTCTTCTTGTACTAACGTAATAACCACGATCCGGTAGGTTCCAGTGGTTCTCACCTTAGCGAACAGATTTTTCAGTTCCGGAAGTACATCGACCCCAGGACATAGCTCGTCCTCTGATCTGGTCACGAACATTTCAAATTGGTCGTAGAAATACCGCCTGCGGACGAAGAATTTATATCCAACCGGCTGGGAACCTTGGAGATTCTTGTCGAACAAAGTCGAATCACTAGTTCGAAACGCGTGAACGTTATAATGGTGTTAGCAGCTTGTTTCCGGATGAACGGACGCCCGATTTGGAGCTGTTCGATTCAAAAGAGTCGGAGATGCTGCATGCACTACTTGTTATTGTGCGCAGATACATTAGAATATACTTCTTATGCTATTTGAAACGCACTGTTTATTTAAATCTGCTCTTCAAGAATTTGTAAAACGACTTTCTTGCGAATTGTATTTTATTTAACGTTAATTTGTTTCGTCGTTGTAGTTTTCTGAAATTCAGTGTCTATATTAAATTTAAATTTTATTACATATATTAAATTTTAATATCAGTTTTAAAATGTACAATTAAATTTGTTTAACGAAATTTAAGTGGCTTTATGTCTTTTTATTTAACAATTGTTTAATATGTTACAGAAGATATTATTGGTAGAAACTTATTTAAAATTTAATATTTAAATTCAATTTTTCTAAACTTTCACTAAAATTTGTATTGGGTTCTGATAAGAAAATTAAAACATAAAGTTCAATTTATTTAACAAAGTTTAAACAGGTCAATGTTTATTATTAAACATATATTTTAAATTTAATATTTATGCAAAATTTGTTATAAATTTTACTAAAATGTATATTAGGTGTTGATATGAAATTTGAAATATGAAATTAAACTTTACATGACGCTTGAATAGTTTAATGTCTGTTTATCTGAAATTATCTGAAATTATCTGAAATTATCTGAAATTATCTGCAATTACCTGGAATTATCTAAAATATTATCTAAAGTTATCTGAAATTAATTTAAAATTAATTTAAAATTAATAATCTGTGTCAAAATATTAATTAATGTTAGATCTTAACTACCTGTTATGATTACCTATGTAAAAATCAAGTTCTTCATTTAATTTTTCAGAGAAGATTTCTTCTTTTCTTAATTTCTTGTACAACTACATGATCTATCTACGCACATTGCCAAATATACAAAGACTGCATTTCTACGTGAATAAAAAGCACGCATACACATGAAAAATATGTGTAATATCCGAATATATTCAGCATAGATTTATAGTATTTATTAAAACAAATTTATTGCTGAGAATGAACTCTTATAAATGGATATTTAATGCGTCTGCTTTAATTAACTGTTTTATAGTGGAATATCAAATGCAATTTGCCAATATATTTGATTCAAGTTTCTTTTATTATAACTCGTTCGGAATAGCATAATTTGTATACGCTTTTTAAATATTTCTCTGAGATTCGTTATCTGTAACTGTGACCAATACTCGCGTTAGGTTCATGTAAAATTCATTCCTTTTTGAATCACTGGCTATGTTTCTTGAATTCGCAAACTAAATCAAAATGGAATGTATCTGTACATCTGAGAGCAAACGGTATTAATAAGCTGTAATAATTACCGTTTCTTTTCGCACCTTCATAATAAAATATGTATCATGCTATAACGGTATTATTATATATGTACATTATATTAGTAATGCTGACATATGTATTGTTGACTTTGCAATTACTTTGCTCGCTAGCTCCGTCGGTAACTTAACCTTAATTTTCGTTCTGTTATTTACTATTATTTTCTCTTTATTTTCGATATTTTTTTTGTTGGATAAAACTGTGCGTTTATTGAAATCTATTGTATTTTTACATTTATGAATATAATCATTGTTACTACTTATTTTGTATCGAAACGTGAATATAGAAAAGAACGAACTGAATTATATAAAATATTTCTTCAGAAAAAATAATTTCATAATTTTTACCAAAATTGAGGGTAATATACCATAATAAAACTAAATTAAAAGAAATCATATTAAATTATTTTAAAAGACATTCAGTTAAATTTGAAAATTTAAAATTCAATTGAATTAAATTAGAAAAAATTATGTTAAATTGAAACAATTAAATATAATTTACAAAAAATGAAATTATGTTACAAAAATTAAATTAAATCAGAAAAAATTGAATTAATTTAGAAAAGATTCAATTATATTAGAAACAAATTAAATTGAATTAAACGAAGTTAAAGTAAATTAAAAAAAAAATAGAAAAAGTTAAATTAAATTGAAAACAATTAGAAAAAAAGTTTCAATGTAAATGCAGAGCTTAGAAATTAATCATTAAGCATCATAATGTAAACCAAAATTTTACTGTCTTTATAGTTTTATTATTTACAAGCTAAAATTAGAGAAATTATTCACGTATTCATCTTTTGATTTAGTACCCTTCTTTTTACTAAAAATCTTATAATTATTTCTTTTAGAAATTAATGTTTGTTATAATTCAATTATTATCTTTTGGTTTCTCTGAATTTATTTCGACCCTCCAGAAATGTTCAATCAAAAAATCAGTTTTTAAAGAACAACTTCAGACTGAAAATCCACAAAATCACTAACTATTTATTACAGAAAAAAAAAACAGAAAATTCTATTCTTAATATACAAAAGACAATTATGTCAAAATTCGTGAAAGAAACAATAAAATTAAATCTTTGCAACTTATACAGTCTTACAATTAGTTAACGGTGTGCAAGAAAGATGTACGAACACATATCAAATTAAATAAAACAAGAGTAGAAAACGTGATCAAAATTATAAAGGAAGTATTAGACATCTGCCAGTTAAGATTGACAGCTAGTGGAAAAAGTGAAGGTGGTTCCATTTATCACTTCAAAACAGATATAAGATCTTCGCTTATCCAGAAATACAACATAGGTAAAATCTCGTTTCTCTGAAACAGGTTTTAATATTGCCGCAGATCCTGAGAAACCCCGGTGTTGAAAAAATTAATGTGGCAAAGCGTTTGAAATTCGCGAAACAATATTGAAACTCAGTTATTTATATGTAATAAATTATTTCTTGAAAATTTTTTTTTATGATTTATTTATTTATAGTTGCATCAATTGCTCATTATTAACGACTCAGGAAAAGTTTACAGCTTATTGTACAGTTTAGACTCTTTAAGGTACTTCACCAAGTTTTGTGTAGATTTGTTGTCCTACAGGTTGTTTTCTAGGGGTGGTTTTAGATTGCTTTCGATCGCAAATTAAATTGAAATTTATGCAATATACAGACTTTATATTGAAGTATGTACAATATGAAAAATATACGAACGTAAGTTGTAATTAATAATTTTGGATGAAATTGAAAATTTGAGTTATTTAAAAATTAAATTTGAATTTTAAATTAAGTTAAATTATTTTGAGTTATTTACATAGTGAAGGATTACTAAAATCCATAACATTTCAACTTCCTGTATCTGCTTCAAATATCATAGCTATAATTCCTTTCTTCTGTCTGACCTGCCAAATAAATTTTAAGGCAAGTTAACATTATTGAAGTGATAAAACGTTGCGCCAATAGCCGGAAATGCATACTTTCCTGATTAACTGTACACAGCAGAGTATGTGACAGTTGTGTTTCCGGAAAGAAGCAGCTGACCGTCCGTTAGGCAACATTCAACACGATCCAATAGATCGAGTTCTGCTCGACGATCCATGCCATCCCTCGTTCGACAAGTCCGATCGATCGGTCATGCTTAACCGATCGTATAATCGATCGTGAGACACTCGGGAGGAGAACGTATCATCAGGAGCGAAGCTGCTTGCATCCGGAAGTATCGGATCGACATCTCGATCCGAGAAGTAACGAGTTCTTGAAATTGACCATTGATTTACTGGCTGCTTGTATACGATGGCCGTTTGATTGAGCACTGTTGCGGGATACCTTCTGAAATCGTTTAAACGAAACAAATGGTTAAGTATCATTACTGTTATTGTGAGACGATAAATTTTACGTTACGATTATGGTAAAATGAAAAGTATAAACGAGGATTTCAAATTTTTAACTAAGGTTGCTAGGACGACTCGATTCGCACTTGTTCATTTGTACCACACTACCGCAGTCTGACAATCCCTGATCATCGAATTAGGACCATGTACGAAACTTTATTTAATATAATTCAACATGAATATTATGCAATGTAATTCCACATTAATATCCGCTTAACCATTGAATCGATTTTTGCTAGTTACATTTTTGATTGAACGTCATGAGAAATCATTTTTAACACAAAACAACGCTTCTTCCCTAATCACCAACATCATCGACGAACGTTGAATGACTATCGTTAAATAGGAAAACAGCAAACGCTGACAAGCACAATTTTGTACAAAGAAACTTCTATGTTTTGTCTAATTTCAGGTAATCATTTATCACGGTGGAGCTGGAAGCTTATAGAGCATGTTTTAAACGCACATTGGATATTTATCATATTTACTGCATATTTCAGAGTTCACTCTCTGATTTTGTAAAATGAAATAAATGGTGAAGTTTATCTGATTCATAAACTTTTATATTTGAACGTTTAACAGTCTGCAATCTTTAACATTCCTATCTGAAATCAACACTTTTACTGCAACTTCAAATTCGTTAAAAATTCTAAGATTTAGTAGTTTTACTTCCGACATGCATAATCGAATATTTTTATATTCAGCTCTTTATACTGTAAATACTTTCAAATGTTTTAAGATAAACATAAATGTTGATATGTGCTCAAAACAATTAAACTTCGTTTGATATAATTCAACATAAATATCATGCAATATAATTCAACAATAATACATATATGCTCGTATATGAGCGCAGTCTGAAACATTGTGGAGCGCCATCTGTAAAACCATAATAAAATCATACGACGTAGTACACTTTCAAATTTCACTTATTACATTACGGAAAGTTTAAAGTCTATCTGTCAATTCATTTTTTTATTACAAGTTATTCGAAGCTTGTCAGTGTATTTTTAAAAGTGAAAGAAGTTAAGCATCATTCTGTGAATTCTTTATACAAAAGAAACAACCAATTGAAATTCATACTGAAACAGTAAATATGCTACTGTAATGTGTTCCTCCAAAACAGTGATTTGTAAGTGGACAGATGTATTCAAACATGACCGTACAAGTATTTAATAGGATCCCCGTAGGCCCAGAAGTGCAACAAAGTTATAAATCATCCAAAGAACTCATGATGTGATAATGAAAAACAGATGAATAAAATTGCATGAAATATTTGAAACCATATACATTTCAAAGGAATGAGTAGGTAATATTTTGCATCGAAAATTAAAAATGAGAAAGATATGCGTTAGATAGGTGTCGCATTTAGTATAGTTCCCGGCCATCAAATGAGAACCACGAACGAAAATTTCACTATTTATGGCTAATATATTATGTAATTTGTATAACTTCAATTTGTATAATTAAATTCAAAATGTACCTAACAAATTTCTTTTTTTATCTTAACAGTGCAACACTAATTAATTAGATCTAATGAAAACAGCTGTCTTAAATTTATAGATTAAGAAATTAAGCTACAATGTTTTTGCTGACAAAATTCGGAATCTATGCGTCTTGTTTGGCGGCATCATAACATGTACTTGCGTCGGAAAATCTTGTATTCACGACGAACAATTGAAGACATCGAAAAGCTTATTTATCGAATCACACCACGTAGCAGTCGCAAATAAACTTCGACGAGCAAATAAAACGAGCCTGCGTCTATCTTTCGGTGGACTCTAAACGCGAATTCTAAATGTTTCCTTGCATACTTTAAATATTTATGATCTGCACTTTCCATTTGATTTATTTTCTTTCTACGCTGAGGTAGCAAGTTTTACAGAGGTAGATACTTCTGTAAAACAGAGAGAATTTGAGTCGTGAAAGTTGTTTGTTATCACTTTAATCAAAAAGAGAACAATTTTTCAGATTTTTATGTACTCAGTATTCTAAAGATTTTTTTCAAGAATATTGTAAAGAAATAAATCTGCGATATATTGCATGGATGTACAATTCAATACAACATAGGATAAGACTACGTTCCTTTGGATAAGACTACATAAACTTGGAAGTTTTAAAATTACAAGTTTTTTCATCTCTAAATTCTCAAATACGCAACTTTTGAAATTCCAAAATTCCTCCTTTTGAAATTCCAAGATTTCTAAATATTCAAATTCTCAAATTTATTCATGCTTAAATACATGTGATCCTTTTTTAGCTCCTCAAATTCCTGTAATATTTAATCGCTAGGTTCTCAATCATTAAGGTCCCAAAATTCTGAGTTTCTGAAATAGTTCCTTAATTAGTAGATCCCTAACTTCCTACGCTATCAAATACCTAAGTTTCTTAATTCCTAGAACCTAATATTCCTATGCTACTAAATATCTATATCCTTAAATTCCTAGGTCTCAAAATTCTTAATCTACCAAATCGTGTATCCCCAAATTTCTCGACCTTCAAATCGTCATATTCCCAATTCCCAAATTTCCTAATCCGAAACTCCCCAGACACCTACGTCCCTTTATTCCTAGGTCCCTAAATATTGACATCGTCAACTCTCCATACCCTTAAATTCCTAAACCGTTAAATTCTCTTATTCCAAAATTTTAAAACCCCCAAGTTCTGAACTTCCAAATACCTATATTTATCAATTCCTATGTCCCCAAATTTTTAATCTACCAACTCCTCTTGTGTCCAAATTTTTGGACTATCATGTCCTTATATTTCCAAATTTCAAGTCTTTTGATCCCAAGCTGCAAATATTTATTTCCAAATTCGAAGCATCCCAAATACCTACGTCCCTTAATTCCTAGAACCCCAAATTCTGAATCTACCAAATTATCTATATCTATATCTGTACATTTCTACACCCTCCAATTCTCATATTCCTCCAAATCCAAAATCTGCAAATTCCTATATATCCAAATTCTTAACTCATTTCCATATTCCAAAATCCTCAAAAATCTCTAAAAATCGACGAGTCTCTTCTACATAAGAAGCTCTTCTATATCAATTCCCATATTTTTCATAGGAAAAATTCGCTCTTAACTCTACTTGAGCCGTTTATTTTGAAAGTGGCCTAACTCCGTTTTTCAATTTTTTCCGGTTATCATGGTTACGTGTACAACTTTATGTTATTTATCAGTAAAGCATTTTAGGTTGCTTATAATCCGAGCAAATACGATAATTCTTGACACATAAGTTTTCAGAGTTAGTTTAATAATCGAACCGTGTAGTTTGAAAGTGGCCTAACTCCATTTATACTTAAATAATCAAGATAATATATTAACTATTGATAATGTCGAAAAGTAGTGATGAAGGTAATTTTAATTAATTAGTATTTACAATTTAACCTCAGTTTTTGAACAACAAAAACAACAAATTACAACAGCAAAATTCAAGGACATAATGGACCTATTACGATATATACCACCGGAACATCATGATTACTTCAAATCCCTTTTACACACACAAAATGTAGATGAGTAGTAAATTGTTTTGTAATAAATTTATGTTTGTAATTTTGCACGTTATGTAGTTAATTGAATCGCATAAATTATGTTCCTGAAGTGTTTTAAAGATATGTAAAATAAATTCAGTATTGGTTTTTTCAATTTGAAGCATCTTAAATTATGTTGAATGGACTTGGGCACCTTCAAATTTTATATTGAATCTGGTTGTTAATTTTGAAAGTGGCCTAACTCCATTCTTGATAAGAAAACGCATATTATTCACTTAATTGTCACTATTTTAATAGGAACTATAAATTTAACACCCTTAGATACACTTAAGCAGTACGACTCATTAATGTCCTATACGTATATTTTTAAATTCATTGAAACGCAAACCCTTAAATATCTCGATTTTAAGATAAATGGACTTAGGCCACTTTCAAAATAAACGGCTCACTTATCGTAAGTCTCCCGCTTTAATTCTAACCATTGATAACATCAAGCTACGCCTGCTTATTTAGTTTTTCAACATTACATACCCATAATCAAACTTTTACACGATTTACGTTTGTTCGACTCTGCCGTACATTCTTCTATCCCACCCATACTGTTTGTCCTTACAACTCCACCCCACTGCTGGCTCAACAAATTCCTGCTTGATAAATAATAATTAGAAACGCCCTCTGTCACATACATTACTAGCATGCAAGAGTGCACTCGTCTTACTCCCTGCGAATGGAATATATACAGCACCACATTTAGCTTCTATTTTCAATCGGTGAGAACAGGAGAATATACAATATTATGCCATTAAAATACAGGTTTAAAATTTACCAACATATTATGTACACATAAACAAGAAACAGACGTTATATTAACGTAGGAATTTTAAAACTCTGTTTAATAAAGAAGATTATAATAAAAGAAGAAAAAAAAATTTGAACTGCTTTGTATTTTTATGTCAGTCATCATTGATCATTGTCAGTTGTGTATGTAAAACTTTATCAGCATGTTTTATAAATAAAAATAATGATAAAGTTTCATATAAACGCAGATTCTTTCATTGAAATATTATGAGGAATCATGAGGAATTGGGAGTGAATTCTTTTCTTGTATGCAACACAGGAATAGTTGTCGACTTTCATATTCTTTGCAATAACTTCTAATAATCCATTCAATCCATGAATAACTTCTAATAATACATAATCTATCCTAAGTTCATAAAAACAATTTTTCTCATTTTTATTTAGAAATTAAGCTATATAGACAAAGTGAAGTTACAACTAGTAAAGTTAAGTAGAAAAATTGAAACGTACTGTATATGATATTAAAGAGTCCTTTCTTATTATTTTTATAATATTTTAACTAAGTGTTTAAAACCCTATCTTCATGTATCAATTTAGAATTGTAATAGAACGTAATAGGATTAATATACTAATAGAAAATATTGGGGTCAATAGACTAACATAATAGGATTAAAACAATTAGAATTATAATAGAACATAACAATTAACTCCTTTTCACTCTGTGGTCCCTTTTGAGAGGCCATTTTGGGAGCTAGAATGAAATCATCTAGCGTAAAGAATTCATAAAATTTGATGTCCTACAACGATTAAATCTTCAAAACTAATCATCTTTTTATTTACCAAAGTTTTCACACACCTTAACAATCACAAAAGCATCAAAAACTTTCTTTTGACGAGCATCGAAATCTTTCCTTGGTATAATTTGAGAACACGTGACATTTAACTTCCTGTCCTTCGAAAACATAGAACTTTCCCCCAACACAGATGTTTTCAAAACACAGCTTCACATCTGTTTCAAATAAATCGAATTAATAATAGATTCGGTTCGATTTAAAGAAGAGCGGGATACCAAGCTGCAGTCTATCGTTCTTCCTGTTCCCCGACAAGTCAATACGCGAGGAGATTTTACTTCTAATAGCTTCGACAGTGAACTTAACGAAGCTCCACGAACATAGGCTCTTCTTTTGCCTTCTTTGACATTGCCTCCCACTTGAACTGCTAAATCGACTACATACTCGCGTTAGCTGCGTGTACCGATCTATAGATTCCTCGAACACACTTAAAATCCTCGGGATATAAAGGCTTGCAAGACCTGTTTTCGCGATTGCTGTGTCCAGAGGAATTCTGTCGTGAGCTGCACTCCAGCAATAGACAGCCAGGACAGTCCTTTTGAATCTACAGTTCTACTCACTTTTCAGAGATTCGTCCTTTGTGTGCTGAAAGGTAAGCAATATCATTTTGGGGTGTTTTAAAACTTAATGAGAGTAAAGTGAAGTCATTAATCAACTTCTTAAGTGACGTCAAAAGGAGTCACAATTAAAATTAGAAAACAAAGTCAAAATTAAAATTATAGAATTGCATAAAACAAATTTATACAAATTGCAAAAGTCTGTTGTGAACAAATAAATGTTTCAAAATGATCAGTTTGAAATTTTTAAGCTTGCTTTCAAAGAGAACGTGATGCTTCCTGTAAATAATTGAAAAACAAGGTATTTTTAGTGTAAAGCTTAAATATAAGTAAACTATGTGCACTGATAATAATCGTCAATTTTAATCGTTCTTAACCTTCCATTGCCCACATCTCATTTTGTAACATGGTTAACCGCGGCTTATAAACAACATAACCTGATATTATACACAACGTATCACGGTTTTATTATATTTTTTAGTCTTGTGGTAATTTATCGTATTACGTGGTATTCATATGTGTAATAGCGTGACATCGCATGGGTTCTTGTAAGCTGGGAAAATAGGAAAGAAACAGAATTGGGTAATTGATGACTTTTTGTGGGAGTGGATAACAAAAGGTTAACCTTGTACACACCGGAATAACCTTGTATTAATATACTGAACGAAACTGAACTTTTTTTGATACGTTCTTGAGTGGGATTCGTTATAAATTATACAGAGTGTTAGAAAAATTATGAAACAAGTAACCAGATGATAATTGTACATTTAAAAATAAAAAATAATATTTTCATATTCGACTTCATTTTTGGAAAACTTGAATTTCAAAATTCTTCGATATGTTTGAAAGAAAAATAGTAATTTCTACTTCATTTTCAGAAAACTTGAATTTAATAATTCTTTAACATATGTGAAAAAAATAGTAATTTCTAAGATTTCTTCGTTAATTTAATAATTAATTAATATCATACATTAATAAATGTAAATATTAAAACTTAAAATATAAATATATATAAATTTTTTTATTGTAAATTTATATTCATGATAAACATAAATAAGTATTTGCATAAAATATAGATATTAAAAAATAAATGTTGAAATGTATTAATAATCATATTATTGATATATCAATATATGCATAGTATGATGAATTTAATTCTAAATATAAAAAAGGCACATACAAGTAACAGAATGGCACTGATTATTATTATATAATAATAATTTTATCAATAATTACTTTCATTAATTTATAATAGCCATTAATTATTGAATTAAGCTTATTATAATATATTTAATTGTGTATTTCATTATATATTAATAATTATACATTAATTTTATTAATAATACATAACAATGTGTATAACAATAGATATTCTATTATTGTGATATATTATTATTATTATATGACAAATTGCTATATATTTATTCTCCAGTAGTACGAATTTCAAGCTTGAATATGTGTAACGCTATACAAAAAGCCAAATCACTGATGCAGTTAACAATACTAATACGATAAAATTTATAAAATACTTGAAAACTTATTACAACAAATATTTAATCAAATACCAAATAAAACGAAAAATTATTTAATTCGAAATCTGAATAAAAAGATAATTTAAAGAAAATTCCTTTGATTATGCAAAAATAAACTTGTTATTAATTCAAATATGTTACTAAATAAGATAATATTATTTTAATTATTATTGTTTGAACAGTTTATTTAAATAATATCTAAATGCAGTGTTGATGTTTGTAACATTTCTTTCGCAAATTTAAATAATTTATGACTTCGAAAATTACTGAAAAAAATTCGTAAAGTTCATTTTGAAGACTTAAAACAATGAAACATAATTTTAAATAGCGATTTACATTAGAGGTGCATAACAATTCGTTTCTATCGTATAATAGAAACATTACAGCTGAAATATTTGGCAGAGATAAAGTAATTGCAAAAGAAGCTATTAATAGATTTTAAAACTTGACACTGTATTTTATGTATCATTTGTCCTGCTTTTCAACTGAGGCGAATCATTTAGTAAAAATAATGACACGAATTGTACAAACGAAATAAACGTAAAAAACTTTACCTGTTGCAAGCCAAAGATTTAAAGACTTTATCATTCTTTCTATCGTAGGTACAAGATAGCTTTCATAAAACCTCAAAAGATAATTCTCTAAAAATTCTGCTTACTCTTTTATTTTAACCTGCTCTTTTATTTGCAGAATAACATTAGTTTTGTTAAAGCAATTTATCAACAAAGGGAATGCTTAGAAATTTTACGTCTATTCCATTCAATCATTTTTTGAAGTCTACCTTCCTTTGAATCTCACGTTTGCTTGACAGTAACTAGCACCTCGCTTTACCACCTTGAAATCACATAAACCTTAAAAAATAGTCGAAGATAAATAAACGGAGGTTCACAACTTCGATTTCAAGAAGTGGTAGAACCGGTTATACGATACGAGATGCTAGTCCTCCTGCACATGCAAAACAACCACCGTAATAATTTCGATAATCCTGATGTCCCGAGAAGATCTATAAAACGGAATAAAAAAATAACACTTTTAGAATTCCAAGCTTGCCATGTGTCGTCCATTACTAACCTTCAATTACCGCTGTCGACAAAAGCTCGTAAAACCGATCCATCTTAGAACCTGATTCTAAAACAGATTCATTTGCATCCTTATTTTTGTTCACCAGTAAAATATACCAATTAAACGTTTTTATAATAATAGAATAGAAAGCAATAATTCAATAAATAAACGTGAAGGCAATTTTTTAAATTAAATATAATTATGCATTAATAGAATTTAAAATAAGAAACGATGATTTCAATATGTAGATATTATATTGTATTAATTCTGTAGATATTTTTCGATACATATTGTGCTTTTATAAAAATTTTTTCCTAATGGCAAAATATAAGGCAGCAGTAATTTTTATTTAATTTGTAATGTAGCGACGCTTTTAAATTAATACATAACTTTTCGTAATCAATTAAAAATCAAAAATTAACAATTACAAACTAGAAATAAAAAACACAAAATTCAAAATTCAAATTAAAAGAAAAATTAACAAATTAAAAAAATAAAAAATTCAGAATTCAAATTAAAAAAAAATTAACAAAGTTAAAAACGTCATGTGAAGTTTAAGAAAAAATCAAAATAACAAAGCATATCAATTATAACTTTATTGTCATAAATATAAAGAAACGTTATTCTATAACACCAAACCATACTACAATAAAAAACTGTATACTACCCCAAGGTATAAAATTCCATAACAAGACAAAATCTCAAAAGAAATTTTTTCAGTTCTTCCAGAATGCTGTTTCCCCTACTCTTCCTGCCTCTGGTGGCAGCCGTGCCACTCAAATCACTGGAGAGCAACTACGACATAGAAATCGACGATGGAGTCCTGAAGAATGTTCAATTCAAAGGCGAAGCAATTTCCGAGCTAGACCTATCAGGCCTAGGAATTCGCAAACTGGAAAAGAACGCTTTGGATAACGTCCCAAACCTGAAGTTCCTCAGCTTGGCGAACAACTCTTTAGAATCGCTTCCAGAATTTATGTTCTCAAACCTGACGAACCTGGAATACCTGTCTTTAGCCGAGAATAAACTCAACAGTCTGGAGTACCTGTTCATTCGTTTGGAAAAGCTTAAAATTCTGAATATATCCTGTAACCCTGTGATGCATCTACGGAGAGGACACTTGTTCGGTCTGACGAAGTCCGCAACCATTTTGACGGACGGAAACGCGCTGTGGAGCATTAGCACTGGTGCATTCACGAATTCGTTCTTGAAGGACGACGAGGAGGTGAAGCATTTGGAGAGGATAAAGGCGGAAGCTGATATCGAGCTGCAGAACGACGAACCCGAGAAAGACTTGAGCTTAGTAACCGAGAACAACGCACTGAAATTCGACAATTACATAACCACGAAGCAGGGGAAGATCAAGATCGACAAATTGAAGCTCTGCATGCCGGAGAAAATTATCATTTCGATAGAGCCACTGGAAGGTAACCACGCCACAAACAGATGCGTAGAATTGCCGATAAACGAAAAGGACAGATCTCTCAATCTTCGCGGATTGGGAATCAAAGGATTCCTCGAAGGATGGTATCAGTTACAATACTTGCCATTCGTTTCCCTCGATTTGTCCAACAACGAGATCACTGAAATCACTAAGGAGTTGCTAAATGATCTCCCTGAAGGACTGGTCTACGTGAACCTTGCGGGCAACAGGATCAAAGGGCTGTGGAGTCAAGTGATCGAAAACAGATACCTGAAGATGCTGAACCTCAGGAATAACCTCATAGACAGAATCGAAGAAGGTGCCTTGCAGAAAACAAACTTAACGGCTCTATTCCTGAACGGCAACCAGCTGGACAACCTCTCATTTGCTTCCAGCTTGCCGCAAAGCCTGACGGAACTCATATTATCAGGCAATCAGATTTCGTCCATCTCCGATGGAGCTTTCTCGCAACTGCCGCGTCTGGTTTACCTGAATTTGGCGAACAATAGAATCAGTAAGCTCCAGAACGACGTCTTCAAAGGATTAGATTCCCTTAAAGTACTCATCATTACGAGAAACAACATAAACGAGATCGAACCTAAGGCATTCTGCGACCTGAAACAGCTCACCACGCTTTATCTCCATCGCAACTCTCTGGCCGAGCTTCAGAAAGGGACGTTCTCCGAGCTGGAGAGCTTGAAGGACCTGAACGTGGCCTGGAACAAACTGACAAGAATCACGGAAGATACATTCGCCAATCTGCCGCCAACACTGGACTTCCTACACCTCGATTTCAACGAAATAAGCAGCCTTGAGAAAGCCAGTTTTCTGAACGTACCCAGATTCACTCTGTCCTTGTCTGGTAACAAGATATCACAAATTTCACGAGCTGCCTTCGATCTGCCGAGTCTTCGAGACCTGCATTTGAATAATAATACTTTGACGACTATCGATGGCGACAGCTACGAAGGCTTGCCTCAGCTGAAGCGTCTCTGGCTGAACGAAAATCTCATCAGAGAGATACCGAAAGGTTCCTGCAAGAATCTGGGAAGCTTGAATATTTTAGACATCTCCAGGAATCCCTTCCAGAAGTTGGAGAACGGTGCTCTCTACGGATTAAGTGCCATTAGAGGCAACTTCTTGTACATTTACAACAATCAGCTGAAGGAGTTACAAGGCGGAGTGTTCGAGGATCTTTAATTGATGACGACTTATCTTTCTATGTTAACCTTGATGTTAGAATATTACTTGATATAAAAAGATCTCTTACGGTTGTGTCTTATCGTTTTCTATTTTATCTATTTTTCATGTGTCTATATACATATTCTCATACTTTTAACCAGCTTATTCATACTTACGTATATATGTTGTGAAAGATATTTTTGATAACAAGAACCGTTTAGAGAAAATAAAAGTAAATGTTTAATACTTCTTTTAATTTAAAACCTTTTATCCTTTCATGTTCCATTCGAAGTTTTTCTTCTTTCAAATCCTAACCTAACTTTTCCGTACCGAAATGGTTTGTTATTTATTTTATTAAATATTGTGTGACAATAAGTGAAAAATGTTTTACTCTTCTCATTATGAATACATCAAATATTATCGACAAATATCTTCATCACTGATATCTTCTCATTTCTCCCATTTTTACTTAAATTAATAATTCTTAGAGACAAATGTTACATTTTGAAAAACAGTATTCAAATCAGCTGAATATACATGTATCTTCATATGTCAAACTCTTTTTACATAATTTATTCACAAACCATGAATTATTTAGCATTGGCCATAATTTTCAGCTGAAAATTCAAATTAATAAAAACAAAGAACTATAATAATGTTTATATTTCATTTTATGTTATATAATAATCTTGAACTCTAACTATAATAATGTTTAGTAAGTTGAGTTTGTTTTCATTCAAGCATGATTGATGAGGTGACTGTTTCATTACCGCATCTTTCTCACGTGGCGACAATAAACGTTTACAAATACCAAACTCGTTTGTCCGTGAAAGAGTTAGGTTAGCAATGACCACTGCAATTTTCATACGCTGGTTACTCGTTCGCTTTCTCCCGAACGAGTAGCTCTTGTATATGTACCACTGCGTATGTAAGAGGACGTACATATAACGTAAAGTGCATGGTGCATAAAATAAGCTTGCGGTTTACGACCGACTGATCTTGACTTTCACGAGAACCTTGAGATTCTGAGGTGCGACCGGATTTTAAGGAGACCGACACACTTTGCTGCCTTTTTCGTGTTGCGATGAGTGAATACACTCGGGTGCAAGGCTTTCGCTGATAAAAAACAGTGAACTTCATCATTTTTAACAGCAATCAAAAGACTGATTTTACAATTTTATTTTGGAATTCGTATTTCGCGTTACATCTTTTATAAAATTTTTTTTTTTTATTTACGCAAAAATTAAATTAATTTTGTAACATAGCTATTTATAGTAATATTAGATACAGTCACTGATATCTGTCAATGATCCTTTTACACGTTTTTAAATTTTTGCTGTTAAAAAACTTAAAGTTTATTAATTCCTAAATTTCGAAACCTTAAATTCTTAAAAGGTCGAAACTTGTAATTCTGTAAATTCCTAAACTTCTATATTTTCAAACTTTATAGTTTCCAAATTTCTAGATTAATGAACATATATTTGGAAGTGTTATAGTTTCGTAATTTACAAATTTTCAAATTTCTTCAAATCCCAAATTTCTGGTAATACAAATTCCAAAATTGTTCAATTACCAAATTTCTACATTTCTAAATTCCCTAGTGTCAAAGTTTTTAAATTTCCAATCGCTTAAATTTCTTAGATTCTCAACTTTCCAAACTCCAATATTCCCAAATTCTGAAATTTTTAAACCACCAAATCCAATTTAAGTAATTGGAAATCCGTTTTCCAAAGCCCTAAAACACAACAAACGGCGCACTTCTTCCGCCTTTATTGCCATATTTTCGCAAACAAAGCTTTTACTCTTAACTGTACATAACTTTTAATGAGGACAAGACGCCATAACACATTTACATAAGTTTTTAAAGATACTGGCCGCGAAGTTATGAAGGCTGAAGGAATTTAATGTTCAATCAGGAGAATTTATTGTAATTCGTGATTTACAACCGACTATATACCATCAACTTTCGAGTTTTTAAAAATGCATTGAAATTTTAAATTAATGACAGCAATTGTATGGTTAATAAAAGTTAATTTATGGGTAACATTTCATTGCAGCATTATCCGCAATTATAGTAATCTGCATATTAAAATTTACATAAGTAGCAGAAATTTCATATTATACAGTGTATCACAACCATTAATTTTGTTTCAGATTATATTAATTTTGACTAAATTAGTAATTTAATATTTTTATGAAATTAGTTTATTATGATTATTATAAACTCCAAATTTGCATTTTTTCTTGTCTATAGAGCATGTTTCATCTAAATTGCCCAATAAACTATTTCTAACTATGATTGTAAATATTAGGTAAGCTGAAGCTGACTGCATACTGTGTCTTTTAATTAAAGTAAATTTTTAATCGCTTTTTTCTCAAAAATAACTAGTTCTTATCAAATTAAAATGTTTTTGAAAACTTCTTCGTTTTGCCCTGTTACAAATTTTAAATTTATAATAATCATAATAAACTTTCTACAATCATTCACTCCAGAAATGTCCAATAATAGGAAAAATTAGCAAAGTAGCCAATATCTCAAAAAACCATGATACTTTGTACAAAGGAATTTATGTAGCTAAATACGTTCCTAATGATTTCTTCTTTCATCCGTTGCAAACTTCTATCTACTCAGCACTACGTATAAATGCAAAGTTAATATACACACGTACAAAAACTCATAAAGAAATTCAAACCTTATTGAATATTTTGATACACAGTTATACTTTGAATATTTTGATTTAACAATTATTAACAAAGAACTCTTCATAAGAGGTTAATTTCCTCCTACCACATTTATACCATAACTTCACGTAGCAGGAAATAAAATAAAATATCTCCATAAATCATGATGTCGTATTATAAATAAATTGCACAATTGTCTTCTATGCCAATAAAAGCAGTCTTTCATGTTAAGGTGAAGTGGCCTAAGGAAAATAGCCTGTATACACACTTGCCCTGTGTATGAAATTACACCACTTCACCTTATTTATGTTTTAACACATCGCTCACTTTGTCAATCAAGCTTCCCAATATAACAAATATCCCAATATGACAATATCTGTTAAATTAATTGAAATCACATTCTATCGCGTAATTTTAAGACCGATCTCTCCAGTACAATAATGTGGCCACCCACTGTGATGAATGCGGAATGCATCCGTTACTGCAGTATTTCTCAATAAATTTTTCCCTGTACAGCAAATTGTAATAGCGACCCAACTTCCTTGCTTCCAGTTCCCAGATCCTATAACTTTCTTTCGTTTTCAAGATGAAAAATCATTTTCACACGACAGAAAGCATTCAAAAAGTCATGCGATCAGTCAAGTGAAAGGGTAAAAACTTTCGATATTCTTTTGAAGAGAAGTGAAAACGTCTACTAATTTGAAAGGAAACTGCTTTGAAGACAATCAAGTTAATCCTTAGAAATCGAAGATAATCTTCGCTTCAATATTTGCTACAGAGAACGTTCGATACTTTCATATGAAGTAGGCCTTAGGCAAAGAGATACAACACTGATAAAAATTATTTTTAGAGAGAAGGCAGTTTAAATACTTATGCAGAAACAAGGTGGGAAGTATATGTCACATGATCTGGCAAGAATGATTTATACTTACTGTTTAATCGGGGTGCCATAAACCGAAAACTTTCTTTAATTTCCGCATCTACCTGATATAAGTGTTAGGTTAGGTTATACAATATTATGTCTCTTCCTTGTAACGCGTTTATCTGTAATTTATTTATGATTTATTTACAAAAAGTACTTTGTTATTTATTTGCAATTTGTAATAGGTATGAATAAATACTTTGCCCTTCCCTATAACACGTTCACCAGTCATTTATTTGTAATAAACTTATCATTTCCCTGTAGCATTCATCTCTCTTTTTGTAAAAGTTTCACATTTCTTGATAAGTTATTTGTAATAATCATTTCTGTAGCGCATATTCTTTAAATATATTTTGTTGAGTAATCACTTTATATGCCTTTCTTACTTTTTGTGTTGCAAAACTGATGTAAATACTTCGAAAACCAATATTAGTAACATACAGAAAATTTACGACAAATTTCTAATTATTAGAGATCGAAATTAAATCCACTCGATTTAAACTTCCCGCGCGTATGTACAACCAATTTGAAACGACAGGCTTTGTCGAACATCAAAGGCACCGCCTCTTGTGTCTCTGTCTCGGGTAACATCGACTGTAAAAACCGAAGACACGACGTTTAGAGTTTATTCCCTCGTCTGTCATTTCGGTAACCATAAAGGTACGGAGCGTTTGCGAGGGCGTCATTCCCATTGCTATTTTTCAAGCGTTGAAAATCAGGCGCATTCTCACATACCTGCGGCTTCTCGTTCTCTGGCGAAAGTCTCGAGCAATTTCGTGGCATTGACACTGTATACCCGGGCTCCTCACTTCCGGTTTAACCAACGGTACCTAGTAGGGTTATCGAACGTATGTCTCTTCCAGGACTATCGTCTGACGTCCCTGCGAACACACACTGACGTAAATCACTAAACGCAACCCGACAGACTGGAATTTTTAGTCGCTTAGCAAACGTTGCAATTCGTCGTGCAAACATGACTTACGTATATAACAGATGAATTGCTTACTTGCGGATGACTGCATTCGTCTTATAAAATCTGCCAAAGATTTTAGTAACTCTTTCTGCTTCACTGATTTGTTTAAATTTTTTTGTAGTCTTATTTTATTAATATTTTAATTGCACATTAATCCATTTGTTTTATGCAGTTATTTTTGTATCTTTTAATGGAATGAGAATTTAAGTAATGAACAATTAAGTTATGTAACGAGAATTATATTTTCATAAATTTTTAATATTCTGTTTGTCTTCTATTGTTATATTTTACAGTATTTTAATTTAGGATTGCTTCTCATTGAATGAGATAATATATCTCTCCTTCGATTTACAGATACATTCTTCATAAATCATGTAAGTTGAAATTATTGCCAATTAAGTCAAATTAAGTTAAGTCAATTATGTCAAATTGAAAGCCAATTGAGTCAAATTGAAACCCAATGGGTTTGCTCTCATTTTAGTTAAAAAAATGTTAAAAATCTATCGATAAAAACTTCATAACACAAAGATGAAACATATAAAACTAATCTTGTAGTTGTATTCCCAAAATGTTCACTTTTACCAGTTCCTTTTTAAATCCGTTACTTTAAAAGCTGCGTAAAAGCGAAATCGTGTAAATGAAATACTGTGTACATTAGAGGATGTGTATTTAACGTATATGGAAAATAATTTCTGTGATTGTAATGCAGGTCTGCACATAAATGCATTATTGTTGATACTGATTACAAGTGAGAAAAAGTAGCTACTATTTAAAATATGAATTTTGTATCAATTCATTATAATTCATGAAAACTGAATTTAACAAATTTTATGACATAACTATGTGTTATTGCATGTATTGCAATAATATTTAATTTCATTTGTCATAAACGATAAAAGAGTCATTTTGGAAGTGGTCTAATTGTAAGTCCACTTCTCAATTATTTGTTCTTAACTATAGTAATATGTATTCTATATATTTTTAATTTCACTAAAACGCAAATTTAAAGATAAACATATAAATGTACCTACACCACTTTCAAAATAAATCTAGCATAAATGAAAAAATTCTCTGCATAATATTGAGAAAGTAAATACTATAATAATATTAAATAATATAAGATTGAAAATTAGCTTAATAGCTCTTACAAGACTTCGAAATAGTTTAAACTAAAATAGTGAAAATTAATAATGCACCTATAAATAAAACACCTATTCAATAGATATATTCATAAATATTCTTATTTTCTTATTTCCTATTTCATAAATATTTATACCATATTTTTCACGAATTTTTTCTCAAACCTTAACAGCATCAAATCGATTTTATGTTTTTCACTTAAGTACAATTCTTCGAGTTAATTAAAAGAGGTAAGTATGAAAGTGGGGTATGAAAGAGAATGTGGGACACTGAACTCAACCAGGAGAGCACAAAAAGGGGTGTCATCGTAACTTGAATGAACGTTTACCGGAGAAAATGTAGCTTCAGTGGAGAAAGGTCCAAAAGTCAGGTTCGTTGGCCTTACTCGTCTTTCAGACGTGCATGTCTGGAGTCCATGAAAAAGCACGTCTCTTGAATACATCAGTCTGTCTCCGTGGTAACCCTAAATTCAATTTATTGCGAGCTCGTGAATGAAGAAAACATGATACGATAGAAGTCAAGGATGCCGAGTGCATTTTGATTTGTGGCCAAAAAACGTTTCCACTAGTGACGGATTTCCCGGAACATATAAACTATAAAACGCATAAAAATTTGGAGTTTCGAGAATTCGGAACTTTGCACTTTTTTCGCTATACAAAATTCTTGAAACGTAAATAAGAATATGTAAAAAGTCAACGAAAAATCGTTCGTAGCGTACTTTGAAAATATTTAATTCACGTATCGTATACCTTGAACATTCAGTGCGTGATCTTTTGCAAATGCTCGATGATTAATTTTGTTTTCGAGGATATAAGCAGATCGACACTCAATCGTAATCGGAAAAGCAGAGCGCGTGCGATGTATGCGAGCTTGAAAAATTTTGTCAACACCGGTTCTTAAAACAAGATATCTCCTGCGAAACAAAATCACCGTAAGTTTCGAGAGATTCGAGTTGTGAGAGTTTAGAAATTTTATAACGCTTCGTATTCGAGTTTCAAGAAATTGAAAATTCGGTTCGAACCCATCACTAGTTTCCACTGTCGGAACTTTTGAACTGTATCGACTACTGGTACTTGAACGTGACGAGAAAGCTGACATTTCCTCTTGTATTTCGCACATTTGAAGGACGTTTTTGTATGCCTAAGACATCAATGGGCAATTATAATTATGAGGGCACGGTATATAGACACACAAACGCGAACGCTGATAACTATTTTCTTATTTTTACAATTTGAAATTTCTATTTCTAAACATCCAAATAGAAATATATTTTTAACTATATTTCTATAGTTCCATAATCTTACATTTAATTAATTTCCAATCTTTTACGACTTTAAAAATTCAATATTTTGACAAATTTTTAAACTGAAAATTTGGAAACGTAAAAATTAACAAATTTTTAAATTAATTAATTTGAAAATTTTTTAAATTTCATTTTCCCGTTTGAAGAAAAGTGCGTGTAATAACAATCTATAGTGAAAGTTCTTTTGATTGATTTATGAGGGCATTGTATTCTACAATGGCTGCGTTATCGTAAATATGTAAAGTCCGTCATGCTTGACTAAAATTATTATTAACTTTTTTTTTCGAAATTAAACTTACGTCGCTTTTAAGGAGATTTGCGAATTTGTGAATTTGTGAATTTGTGAATTTGGGGATTTGAGAATTTAAGAATTCGAGAATTTGAAAAATTGAGAACCTGGAAATTTGGAAATTTGGGAGTTCAGAAATTTGAGAACTAAAACATTTTTAAATTTGAAAATTTCGAAACTTTGGAAATTGAAAATTTTTTTATTTGTAAATTTACTATTTCTCAATTACCTAAATTACCAAACGTCATCATCTATATTTTTCACTTCTAAGTCTCTAAATATAATGTCAAAAATTGTCCACATTTCATTTTTTCAATTTCTAAATTAACTTATCCAAACATCTATGCACATCTATCTTCTATATTTTTTCTTTTATCAATCATCCATATACAAAAATGTGAAGGTGTAAGGTCTAGTGGCATGGGAGGCCAAGGAACTGGTCTCCCTCAATCAATCCATCATTGGAGATAGTATTCGTTAAGCCAATTTTTTACCTGTCATACGTAAACCGTTAGCAAAATGCATATCTGAGCATTCTTCGAATTGAAAATATTTTTGGCATTTTAAACGTCCTGTACTGTTACTTTACAAGAGAGAACGTAGGTGAAATTAACATAGTATCTGCAGTTATACTGACTCACACAAAAAAGTAAACATACCTTGGATCAACGAGTGGTATAAATATCACGTACTTTATATTCCTGTACGAACTGAGAGAAAGCGTATAGCTCTTCTATAAATTAACCCTTTGCATTCGAAGATAATTTTATTGTTTACAAATAGCAACTTTAAAATATTAATTAAAATGTTGAATGAGTTCTTTTGAGGTTATTATTTCTCTACTAACAATTTCCACTATTGTTGATAACGAACAGAATTTATACGTAAAATTTCGAAGCAGCCTATACCGTTTTTATTATACATTGAATATGGAAAATATACAGGAAATAAATTAGTACCAAGAATTTAAGTCAATTATCGTGATAAAATCTTGAATTGCATTTAATCAAATAATTAAAGAACGGGAAGAAGCAGGGAAGTCCTAAACATGTACTATTATTTCTGCAGCAGTGATCTTCAATTGTTGCATGAATGCGCACGAACAAATAAAAATGTAAAAATTACTGCCAAGTAAACTACAGGTACATAAGAATTTAATTGTTATTTATTAAACTGGGGTTGCGTATGCATTTGCACCTAGTAAATAAATTAGATGTATAACGAGATGTCTATTAATTGACACTAAAATTATGGAGCCCGTCAATATGACGGATTTTAGATTTTTCATTTGCAATTGCAAAAAATTTCGCTATCGCAAAATTTTGAGAGAAATGTACTAATAATTATAATTTTGTGTAAAAACAAATCGTAGAGCGATCAGCGATTGCGCGAAATGTGATAAAAAGATATTTAAGAAATTTAAACAAGTTAGGAAATTTGAGAAATTTAAGAAACTTAAAAGATTTGAAAAGTTTAAGAATTGCAGAAATTTGAAAAATTTTAGTAATTTGAGAAATTTAAAAAATTTAAGCTATTTAAGAAATGTAAGAAATTTTAGGAAGTTTAAAAGATTTGAAAAATTTAAGAATTAGAGAAATTTGCAAAAGATTTGCGATTTGAATAATTGGAGTAATTGAAGTAATTTGAGAAATTTGAGAAATTTGAAAGTTAGAAAAGATGATAATATATATTTTATAATCTAAAAATTTGTAATGTGAAGAATTAAATGTTTGAGAATTTAAAAAGTTTAAGTTCGGAAAATTAAAAAATTTGCGTATTTATGGAATTTGATAATGTCAAAATTAGAAAATTTACGAATTTGGAATTTTTCAAATATAAAGATTTCCAAATTTGTAAATGTAAAAATTCGATAATCAAAAATTTGTTCACATTTTAAATTTGTAATAGGAAAATTTAGAATTTAAAAAATGTTTAAGTTTCTCTGATTGAGAATCATTGCTGTACACTAATAATATAAGATAAGAAATTACGACATTAAATATTTGAATTTTTAACAGTACCGTAGTTATTGTATTAAACACAATAAAAAACAAATACATCAGAAAATAAATTAGATAAATGAAGTAAATTAGTCGAGAAACTATCATTTCAATGTATAATAATAAATAACGAACTAATTGTCTACACATTTCATTGTTACATAATGAATTTTATCTTTCTGTAAATTAAATGATTTCATGTATTTGATTGCTATTGTATAACTGATTAGATATTGCAATTAAATAAGTTGTGACTCTTGAATCTAAAATAAATTATAAACTTGTAACAAAAAGAGGCATGGAAACGTTCCGCAAATCCACAGATTAAATTATTTTGTGTGAAACATCATAATAGAACTCGTTATACAAAAATCTTTAGATGGAAAAAAATTCCACGACTTATCGCACGCATTTATGAATTTATAAGTACAGTTACTGAAATGATATAGCCATCAAGTTACGAAATAATTTCATAAATTTTTAATGAAATAGTTATGTTTCGTTATCTGAACAAAAATCCTTACATTTGATATTAACTGTCTTCTTAATGCGACAGCAATTTGTTTGAAATTCTTTTAAGTGGGTCACATACATATGTTCTTCATGTGTATTTCTACCAATTAATATAACATTAATTATTTATTGTGATCTAATGAAATTATAATGATTTTTTGTAATATCACAACACTTTTTTGAGTCAACAATTAAATAATATTTAAATGTCCTAAAAATCTAAAAATATACCACATACAACATTACAGTCCTCGAGCACTGACCCCAAACTAAAGAATAAATCATAAATTCAGAGCAATATTCTCGATAAATTGGCAACATTAATATTTATTACAAAAAGTATAAATTTGTAATTTCAAACAAAATATGTCGAACGCAAATTCGTTGATTTTTCGTTGTCATCGATCGAAGAATGTTTTATAAAGCCCCAAATTTTATATGCGCATGATCGAAGATGAAATTTAATTCTAAAAAGATCGCGGTCAACCAAAAACCGGTTTCGAACTAGATTGTCCATTTTAAAACGACCCATCCCAGTTATTTCGCTAAATATTTCGACGATTCGCATTGAATAGCACTTCAGTGAATAAATAAAACGGTGGTCACAAGATTTCATCTTCCCACGTGGGCGAGATAAAAGTCCTTCCGCTGTTTCATCTGTCTTTCTGGTAAAAGCACAGTATAAAATTTGCATACAAAATCAAGATAAATACAATTGGAAATGAACAGTATTGAAATGAGTGAAATATAAAATACTTAATAAAGAGAAGTAATAAATTAGAAATAATTTTTGTGCGTTTTTTCTTCTGCGATAATTTTATTACTTTTTCAGTTTATATTTGGTATAACTAAAAGAAAAATTTTGACTCGAAATTTAACTCAACATGACTTATAAGAATTTTATATTAGGTGATATAAAACTGATATTTTATGTATACAAGGTAAATAATATTCATGGATAATCAGTTGTTAATTATAAGTTTCCTAAACTAAATTAACTACGGTTATTTATATTGAAACTAGTATTGTGAAGAACAAATGAAATTATAATATTTAATCATCTTATGATTAACAAGTTTTATTATTTAAGTTTTAATGACAAGTTTTACTATTAACTCTTAATAACACATTTCATTACTTAAGCTTTGACAATAAGTTGTATTATGAAGTTTTGGTAACAAGTTTTATTGTAAAAGTTTTAATGTCGAGTTTTGCGATTAACTTTTAATAACAAGTTGTATTATTAAGTTTTGATAACAAGTTTTATTATTAAGTTTTAATAGCAAGTTTTATTATTGAGTTTTAATAACAAGTTTTATTATTGAGTTTTGGTAATAAGTTTTTTTATGAAGTTGTAATATTAAGTTTCATTATGAAGTCTTAACACTAAGTTTTATTTATTACTATTATTTTAACAATAATGAATATATTACTTATAAAATAATCACCTAATTCAAGAAAAGAGCTCTAACCGCTCTCTATCGGCCATGTTATGAAGATAAACGACTGCAATTTTCATAATTGATATTCCACAATTTCTCATCGTGACAACTGGAGAAATGCATTTTTCAAATTGTGTCATTTTTAAATTACAGACGTAATAGACACTTCTATATAACATCGCCAATGAAAAGTTGTCGTCCTTACGTGAAACACGAAACTGCTTGCAAAACTATCGCCCGGTATTTCTGTACCAGCGAAACTAGACCCTGGCTTGAATTACACCAGATATCGTGTCGTACGATTTCTGGTATCGTAATGCACGATGAATATTGACCTGATGAAATACGCTTCCTATATTTGTTTCGAATTTTACGATTATGAAACACCATACACTTTTAATTTACAAAAGTTTTAACTTTGTTCAAATATTTAATTATATTATGTACTCCCAAAATTACTGTTTTCTGAGATTTATATTCTGTCAAAATTACAATTTTATGTTTATAAATAGCGTGATTGTTTTCAAGATTAAATGAGGTGAACAATGAATTCGTAATTTATAAATATCATTTACTGTTAAATTCACTTTTAATCGTCAAGTTTATTTTATTTCCGAGCGTTGATCTCTTCCAGATATAATTTGTATGCATATGTAAGTACATTCATAAATACAGTAAATATTCGATATCTGCAAAAATCTCCTGTACGATATCTCTGTATTATCTTACATTATCAATAAAAATTATATTACAATTAAGTAACGCTAAAACTTAACAATTCTATATAATACTTAATAATAAATTTAAAAATAGTCATTACATAACACTCAAACAAAAATGCTACTTATACTAACAAATGTTTTAATAACGTGATCAGTGAATTTTACAATAAAAATTCGAATCATTTTGAAATAAAATTTCGAATAACTGAAGCTCGAATTTTCTGTATACGCACGTGCGAACCAAAAATGCAAGGACAGCTTTCCTTGTTCGAGTCTGCCATTAACATGAAATTTCGCAATTACTTCCGCATTCTTCAATCATGTACCACGGTGTAAGATTACAGCAAAAAAATGCAAATTTTACAATAATTAGTCGAAAGTAATGAAGACGTGAGTGTAATCAACCATCTTTGAAACATAATTGTACCGGAACCTATTGCATCTATTGTAAGAAATTGTTGATTTCTATGGTTATCTGCCATAATCCCCACAGCTAAAATCTCAACACCTCCGACACCCTAAGCCCGGTACCAATATGGCTACCTCTACAACTACTATCACAGATTACCTTTGTGGTATTGCCGCAATGTTTCTTTCTAAATATTTTAAAACTATGGTATTATTTTGGTATTGCAATTATGTACTTTTTGTAGTAATTAGGTTGATCATATTAAATATACATGCTTTCAAAATCAACTCATTTTTGTAAATATTAAAAAGCTAATGAAATATTAAAGTATTATCCAGATTAGAACTTTAGATATCGGGATTTTAACTATCGGAATTTTGTAATGAACCAGATTTATAAATACGCGATATTACAAATAAATTTTTTTAAAATAGGTAATAATGCAGTAGTCTAACGTGAATTTTAAAGAGACAGATTCAACATGCAATTTAAATATTTTGAACAATTGTTTCACAGATATATACTCTGTTGCAATATCGTAATCTTTTCAAGAAAAAATATAAATTACAATAAGTGTTAGACAAATTATTTTATCAGAATACTCGAAAATTTAATTGAGAATAATTTTATCACAAATACATATTCCACGTGTATTTTAAATGAATCTAATAAAATTGATCGAACTACTTATTTCGAAAAAAGTTTGACTAAGAAATTGTAGTATGAAGTTCCAAAATAAACAGTTTATGTTATGACATTAAAATTGTTCAACTTCCTGAAGTACGTTTACCTCAGCGTCATAAATATACATCCTGAAAATCAACTGCATCATCTTCCTCTTTTAAGCTCCTTTTTGCTACGATTTGTTCCCTATGCTTTTCAATTGGCAACAGAAATACGGAAACGCATTCTGCTTCGTACAATAGACAAAATTGTTAAACCATCATTTCCAAATTTGTCAATCCTTAATTTAAACCCAAAGAATCCTGAAATTTTCAAAGGACTAAATTTCTAAATCCCTAAATTTTACAATTTCTAAAGTTGTAACTCTTTAAATTCCTAAATCCATAAATTTATAAATTCTTAAATTTCTGAATAAATAATAAAAATTATCATTGATAGTAATAATAAAGATTTATTAATTTTAAACATAATGATAGTGTTCGAATGTGTATTTGTTACCATAGACTATAGTCTTTCGCAGCGTATGCAAATTAACGATGGGAATAAAAGCCTTCGCTACAAATGTCGACTATGTTCTCAAGAAAACTTCGAAATTCGATTCGGCATGATACAATTTCACTTTCAAATACAAGTCAGAAAGTAATTCTAGTATACGACATTGTGTCGCCTCGTTTGCGTGTTCGATAACAAAAAAGTTGCTTTCTGTTCGAAATGCGATGAAATATAATACTACACATTTTCAATAAAAAATTTATTTCCTGATGATACAAATTAATAGCGATGAGAAAATTACTAACTGGACACTATGCTCATCGAATGATGGATTGTCCATGTTTACGTTCACTTTAAACGATCTGCGCGCTAAAGTACGCGTTCCATTTACTAAATGATTGATATCGTTTAACAAATGTCTGTGATTTATAGAAATCACGGTTGGAAATTACATTTTATTTTATATAAGTGAAGGTAATAGTTGGTACAAAAAGTAATAAGTACAAAATGAATACGAAATAATAAATCAATGTCCAGTTAAACCACATTGAGAAAAATAATTGAAAGAATAATTTAAATAATTCTGTTATTTCGAATATTCTTTTAAACAGAATATGTTGTAAGTTTTATTTTTATTCGTTAAGAAATACTTTTTGAATCAGTAGAAACTAGTTAATATATTAAACCTACTGATGTATTGGAAACATAAATATTACGGTGACTTTCTACCCTGAATCACAAGAATACTGAATCAAATTAACCCACTCAATATGATTGTGAGATCATAGTTGTAGTGTCATTGAACTTTCACATGTACTAAAAAATTATTCCGTTAAGCAATAAAAATAGTGGAAACAAATTAAATACTCAGTCATCATCATAAACATCATAAAGAACATATCCTTCTATTACGATATTTCATTAATATTTTATATAAACATATTATTTAAACATTCAACAATTTAATTAAGAATAATAAACACAAACCTACAGTTATGCAGTTTTTGCAACAAAATTACTGTTACTAAAATAGTAATTATTGAATGCAAACAATGAAGACTGAACAATTTCCATATTTAGCTTCATTCGCATCTTTAGTACTATTTTTAAAATTTATATTATTTCATCAATATATAACTGAAAAGTATTAAGCTTATTCTGTGCGTAAAATAACAATAAAGCTTTATTATATTGCTTTATTATAACTTTTTTTATTGTTGAATATTTATGCCATATTACATTTTCATAAAATGGCCTTACATAATTCAATTGAAAGACAATCGTTTATTATCTTGTTTATGTAATTTCCATAATCATGTAAACATTTTCTTAAAAATATATTTAATATATTATTTAATCAAAAGAACAATATCAATGTTATATAATAATTATATACATAAGTTTTATAATAAAATCCAAAATAAAATTTATATCAATATGATAAAGACATTAACAAACATTACAAAGTTCCTCATTCATTGATACATTCTCACTGATGAAAAAAACTTATGTTAAAATTCATATAATTAATTTGTGCTTGGTTGCACATCAAATTATAGTTGGATGAAAATTGAGATAACATATGGAATGTTTTCTTCTTGTATAAAACATCAATGAATATTCTAATGTTACTATCACAGAATTCTGTGATCCTGATGGATGGAAATACTGTATAACATTAGCCATTGATAGCAAGTCAGCACGAAGTGCTACGCTACAAACATATCAACTACAGCAAGATAAGTATTCATGGAGGTTGAGAATCAAGTCTGTTATTTTCATCCGGTAATACTAAATTAGATACTGGTTCATCTTCAAATATACCCTCATCTATTTCATCGTCAGAAATGGTAAGTTCCTCTGGATATTTATAAATATTACTTATTTGACTGGATGGTACAACTTGTTCCTAAAAATGAACATAAAATAATTTAAGTCAATACAGTGCAACCAGATTAAACAATTATCAGTGAAAGCAATATGAGATATTGCAAACCTAAAAGCATAATAATTATGTCATATTTATCAATTTACCTCAGATTCTGTGCTTATATCTTGAATTAACGCATCCGCCTCATAATCAAACATATCTTCTTCTAATTCTTCCAATGGATGAAGCGGTAATTCTGCTGAACCAACGTTTAAACTCATAGTTACTTCTGGTCGACCTGTAAATGTATATAGCTAAACATAGCTTATTATTCATTACGATTATACAAATTATTTTCTTTTGCATTTTTGCTTACTGAGAGGATCGTCCCTACGATTATCCAAAGTAACATATTCTCTTAATGTGTTGTTATTATTACTATTATCATATCTACAGTGAATTAGTTCATGATTATTCTGATTCTGTAACGCATCCATATTTCTTGCCTACTTCAGCCAACAATATATTCAGACTGGATGGTCTACGAAATATCTATATGCACTAAAACATTAATACAATTAATGAGCATATGCAAGAACTACATATACACTGGTATTGAATGATGCATGACAAAATATGATCATGTAAAAATTGTTTAAACACGAATTAGGGAAATTTACTTTGAACTGTTATATCTAGCTGTTGCGAGACAACAACAAATATTTCGTGATGAGGATCTCATAGATCCTTTTTCTTCTTCGAAATTCATCATCTCGAGTGGATGACTCCGATTAGATTGACGATATCAGAATTCTCCGTCCTTTGCTCTGTTATTGTTAAAACTTATTAATCTACCAAACTTTGTTTTAAATACATAGAACTATGAAAATCTAAGAATGTGCTACGTCACGACGATCGTCGGCACGACGAATTCTCCAAACATGAAGCTCACCTGTGACGTGACGAAAGTCGTATCCGTAATATCAGTAACGTGGAACAATATGAACTCTACCTAACACTTGTTCACTTCGTTATAAACAAAAATAATAATATTAATATTAAGAACAAACAGCAACAGCATTGCACGTTCGAATGCTATGAGCAGCTATGAGCTGACAGGTTATGCGCATGCTCTTTTTAAATTTACCATCATGAACCACTGAATGATGTCATGTTCAATATTATAGTTCAAAGATAGCTAAGCTCTCTTCAGAGCACAATTTCATCATTTCAGAAATGATTACATACGATTGTAATGGGGTTGAAATATTCTCAAATTATTAAGGTCTTTTATAATATATATTTTTATACAATTATAATGAAAATTATTTATTTCCAAAGTTCAGTATTGAATTCCAATTGTTTCTATTATGTGCAATTTTAGGATAGTACACATGACACTAAATATAGGTCCATGATTATACTGGTTTATAATTTATACCTGCTAAAAGTAGAACATTTTTAAAAAAAGTAGAGTCCTATTATTTGCATAACTTATCTTTTCCTTGCACCAAATTTTATTGTCTTACTTCATTTCTCGTTCAAGGTAATTTAAAGTTCAATGAATAAACCTTAATGCATGAAACAGACTTTAATTTGCTCCTACCACTGCTTAAAACGTTGATGTCGTTCATTTTCGTATCGTCGACTTTGCAAGCAAGGTGAAACATCGTGATGTCTTGTTCCCGCGAAAATTTTCGCTACCGGCTTCGGCATGTTGAATTGAACGGACGAATTTTTAACGATTCTGAGGAAAATAAAAGAAAGCACAGTTTTAGATGAAGAAAACTGCAAAAATGAATATTCGCGAAAAAATAGAAGAGATATGGCAGCAGCAAGTAGACATTATTTTATCCAAAAATTATAAGTTATAACCGGCATTTTCTAGTAATGAAAAGAAATTATTTATACTAATTTTACTGTACTTATTCGATTTAAAGATTACATTTCTAGTATAATGAACTAATTACTAAAATTTGTTGCAGGATATAATACTTCCTGAATAATTTTTGTAAGTTGAGGATGTAACATGTGCTCATAGGAAACTAAGTCTATGAGAAGATAGGTATGATTTCATAGATCTTTGACTAGTACTCAGTATTATGTATGAGTTATTTATAAAATACTTAATCAATTATCTTTTACGATTACAGATAATACTATCAGAAGGGGTGAACACAAAAATGTACGTACCCGACTATGTGGCTATTGAAAGATATACATTTATAAAGGTATTAGTTTTTCGTAGAATATTATCTGCGTTATAAAATAATAAATTTACCATGCATTTAAAGTTGATACTAAATTTGTTGCAATAGTTCACGATTATGAAAGGACAAATTATAAAGCAATACAATGTTTAATAGAATATTTGAAAAGGAATGCCCTTCAGGGATCAAAACATTATAGCGTAATATTATTGTTATGGGCGGAGTTGTACTGTATTTCATCTGTTTCATTTAGTAAATACTAAAAGTTTTGTAAATTGTTCTGTAAGTATATACAGAACAATTTATTGTTGAAAGGTCTGAAATTCTTTTTTATGGATAATATTCTACAAGCAAGAAAAGTATGAATTGCCAAAAAAATTTTTTTGAATTGCAAGTTAAATTTGTACTCAAGTCTTTAGTTAATTCATTGGCTTTGTGATGGCATGAGTTTCAATGAAGTTAAAGATGTATGCAATCATGTATAATTAAAAAATTAGGCATCGTTTAATACATTCATTTTGTGAATGATATTTTTGACAGTGTTAATAATAGTAAAGAAAGGGTAATAGTTACAGATTATGAAATACTAAGTATTTGAAATGTAAATATTTCTATTAAATAGAAATCAGATAGAGAAATCTGTAAATAAAGAGTGTACAAAGGTACTGCAAAATTGGATTAGAATTCTTAAAAATTTTTTTTAGTGTACATAATTATAGCCAAAGTACATTTAAAAAACTTTTTCGGTCAAATGAGACAACACGGCGATAGAAATACTAATCCAACTTGCAGTGCTTTTCATGGATAGTAAAGGACGTTGTTCTTACATCCATAATCGCTGTTTGTATATACAAATGCTACTTGCGAATGTGAAAAATTTGTCGGCTTTCTGTTTGAAAAAATATTTATTCTATATGTATTGATAACAAAAACTGCTGTATTTCCATGAAGTGTAATAATACACTAGCGTTCAGAATCAATTGTACATACATAAATTATTTAGGAAAAGATTGTTACTTGTAAATTTAGAGATTTTGAGATTGATAGAAATAAATTGTTATATTGTTGAATCAATTTGTGCCTGAAATATTCCAAATACAATATTCAGTCCTACCCTCACAATAATGATTAATTGAATTGTTAATTCCACAATATTTAAATTTAAATTATTCGTATAATTCACATATTTCTAATATAAAAATATATTAATAATTGTATATCATTGTGAATGATATATGAAGGGACATATAATATATTTTGTCAAAAATTATATAAAGCAAGTAAATCATATCAGAATAGTGTATATTATAATTTATAATGATTATCTTCAAATTTTATTGTTTAGTAAATGAAAAGTAAATAATATGAGATATTTTTAAAGTAAAATATATATTCTTGCCAACTGCAAATTTTTGTGAATACATTTACAGATTTTTACAATAAATATTTCTGAAACTCCCGAAAATATATATTTATATACCTTTATTTTTAGAAGCTAAATTATATAATCGGTCTCTTTAAGATGTATAATTATACAAATAATATTTTAAGAAGTACCTTTCTCACTTAACGTGAGATAAAATATACACGAAATTTGTATTAGCAGTTTGAGTGTGTTCAAAGCGTTTCAGATCATATTACATGTAGCTTAGGAGTAAACGAATTAAAATATTTTATTTTTCCCGAATAATATTTCTATTAACGTAATTATGAGGTTTTTTCTGATTAAAAAAATCCAAACAATGTAATATACGTTAAATGATATTTATTTATTTAGTATTCGCAAAGTAGTGTATAAGTTCTTATGAATAAATATGATCGAAATTACATCGCGTTTAGGTTTATTCCAATCAGAAAAATTTCACTAGCATATTAGTAAGTTTTACTCAGTAAAAATATTTTACCGTACTGTTTTTTGAAATATGTTTTTTTTTAATTGTTTGACTCTCTCATCTGTTTTCCTTTCATTTGCTGTCTCTTTCTATGTTGCCACATTTCGAAATTCGCTAGCTGTTTAGAGGGAGGGGAAGGAAGAAGGAGATTAGGAAAAAATATATAAATTTATCATTTCCTAATAATAAATTTGAAATGAAATAATTGATACACACTATGTTAAAAAAAAAAACAATGTTTAAATGTTACTTTATTATCTCAAAATATTCGTTAGTAAAGTCACAATTTTTATATTGTGATATAGCTATTCCATCCCTCCTTTAGAGTCCATATTGGAGAAATAAGGAGCGTTAATCCCTGTTTAGTGTTTCTCAGTTCCGCCGCGTGAGACCTCTAAAGTCGATTGAGTCTTGAATTTGACAACAATTGACTGTTCTTGTTTGTTTTGAGAATTATTGTATGAAAAGTGGGTCAAGATGACAAAAAGGTGCATCATATGTAGAAAAGAAGCATCGCGAGGTTATACGTTTAGCTGCAGCTTTCATACGTTAGTGTATTTATACGTTCTAACCTATTTATATACTTTTCAATCTTTAATCCTTTAATCCTTGTTATAAATGTAGGTTTCCGAAAGATGAAATAAGACGGAAAAAGTGGATAGAAGCATTAAACTTATCAGATGTTTCATTCCTCAGCACTAAAATTATATGCAGCGATCATTTTGATAGAAAATCATTTTATTATTCCGATGAATTAAGAAGAAGACAACGACTACGTCCAGAAGCTGTTCCTCAAATAAGAAATTTTAATGAGTCCATTTTAGCTCAAACTAACCATTGCAGACTATCATTAGCCTCTCTTAGTAATCTTGAAAATATAAATTATAAATCGCAAGAGCCAGATGTAATGTTAAATGAAAATTGTGGTAATGAAGAAACTGATGTTGATATTGAAATAGAAACTGAAATAAGTATTAAAGAAGAATCTGTAACAAGTACAGAAAATTCTGTTGATGAATGTTCTTCATCTGCGATCATGATTGACATTTCTAATCAAAGTAATAATGCTGTACCTGAACAGCATTTTTTGACTGAAAATGCAAGTAACAAAAGTGTGAATAGTGATGTAATTAGGAATGAAAGGTAAGTGATATTTATTTTTAGCATAATTAAACTACATTAGTATTATATGTTTTAATTATGTTAATATTATGTGTTTTAGTAGGAAGTTCTTATTCCCCAGTGACAAACAACCACAACAAGTTCGTTTTAAGGATGGTTATGAAACAAAATACATGTTTCGACAGGATTTTGTTTCCAATGAAGCTTGGGATCGATTTCTACGCTTGATGACTTATGAGCGATCCAAACTAGCAATAGCTCATAACAAGACTTCACGTAAAGAGAAGGAAGTAAGAAGTTTGAAATTGTTGATAAAAGAGTTGGAGAAAATTATTAGTAATATAAGTCCTGTAAGAAATCTAGAAATTAATGCTACAGAAACTTGAAAACAAAGAAATATTTCTTAACAATATTCATATAAACTCTACTACTCAATGCAAGTCAGTCAGTCAGTCACAGTGATTTTGTTAGTACAAAGTTCAGAAATTTGATTATTTCTTTAAAAATCACATTTAGTCTTATTAATCATGTAATACAGAATAATTTATTACAGAATACTGTTAACCAACAAATGATCACAAAATCATATTAAAATGTTTTATTTATTAGTAAGAAAAACGAATGAACATTATAATAATCCGATCATTACTTAATATAAGACTGCATATAAAAACTTATTATTTAAGAAAATAAGTATTATGATTTATATTAAGATTTTGATATATTACTTATTCTGAATCATTAAATTCATAATTGGTTGTACTGCTCATGTACTAAAAAGTAAAATCTACTATAAAGTATTAGAACATATTGGATAGAGATAATAATAATTTCAAATCAAAATTAATAATTAATCGTGGTGTTGTTAGTTTGTGATTTGTGATTTATACAGTAAATGTCATATTTGTTTATGATATTAATAGTACGTATATTAATTACAGAAGTATAAATTGTATCAATTATAATTCTAAATGTTAATAAACATTGTGTCGTGTAATAGCCTACTATGGATTATAGCAATAAGTTTATTTTACTTAATGTACAGAGATATATTGATATCAGTTTCAAATATCGTAATATTGTAAAAAATCAGTGCATGAGAATAAGGATGCAAAATGAATATCAATTATATTAGTTGGTATTATTATCTAAAAAGCAGTAATAATATTTCGTACCTTTTTAATAATACTTAAGTTCTCTGATAAGTATAAATGGAAATTGCCAAATGTGCATTTAATAAATAAACATTTGTTAGTTTTAGAATGTACGACTAAGCTCTTGTATATGTATAATATACAGAGTAGAGCTGCAATTTAAAATGTGCTATGTTCCTTTTCCTTCTAGACTACTCTAAGTATAATTAGTAATTACTTATAGAAAATAAAGAAAATGTAAAATAAAATTATTTAATATACGATTGTGTTTTCGAGAAAAGCATGTGAATATTTTAAGTAAAGCTTGACTTACCATATTTTGTAACATATATTTTTGTGTCTTTGTTTGTGTTTTAGGTAACAGGAATATATAATTAACTAAAATTTGCAGTGTTCTAATTAAATGTATACTCATTTGAATATTAATATCAAATAAATTGGCAAAAACATTAGATGACGGTGGTGATCATTTTTAATATTTGTAGTTATCAATATTATATCAATTTATTTTTTTGTTTATAATATTTATTCAATTATATGCTGATAAATGGTGTATACATTTTTTTGGTACATTCATATGTACAGGATGAGTATTTTAAAGTGACAATTTTAAATAACTCCTCATTTATTTTTCAAAACAAATTTTCTAACAAAAGTTGTATGATTTCCAAAGTCACTTTGTTATCACTTTTTTCTTTTATCCAAATATGAAATTTTTCAGTTTTTTAAATAATATCTTTTGAATTTGGATCAAACATATGCAAAAAGACTTTATTTAGAGCTTATATAAAAAAGTTTTAGTAAAGATTTTATGTAACTCAATACTTACCAGGAAACTATGCATACAAGTTTCAATTAAAAAAACTGATAGTATATCCAATACTATCAATACAGTTTCTGATCGTGAGTGAATGGTTAAATATTTCCGTAGTCGTGTCACGTCCACAAATATTTTGTTGTCGCATAGAAACACCTTTACAGTTTTTCTTAAATGTTCGTAAGCAGAATATGTAAAGCCTTGCATTATTTGAGGACTTATGTCTGTGAAAGACTGGTTTTATTTAAATGGTTGACACTTATTCAGTAATTTGAATTTTAAGTTCGTCTTCGGTTTAAAATACGTATTTTAATATATCGATTTTTATGAATTTAGGAAAGCTATACATACTTCTATTATTTAAACAATATTTCAATTTTCAAAAAAATGCAAATAAATTTTGTTCAATCTACACATCTCGACTAGTCGCAATTTGTTTTTAAAGAACAAAAATGTAATATTGAGTAAATTAATTCATTTAGTTTCTCGGAGGCTAAAATCGTTTATTTAAATTTGAAAAATGTTACTTTATTGTAAACATCATACGGATATTTTTCCACCGAGTATGGAAAGGTAGGACCTGAAACAAACTTGACTATTTTCGTACATTTTAAAGAAAAGTAACTCGCTGAAAATTATTCTTCCTTCATATGTTAATTATATAAAATTTACAGTTACTGACATATCGTTTATTAAATAAGCTAGTTATAGGTAACCAATATATTTCTCATTGAACGATACAATCTAATTCCTAAGAAAAAATAATATTATCTTAACAGATCATAAATGTAAATTTACGCATTAAATCTTTTAATGTACTAAAGCATATTTATAAAGTCCCACATGTTTTCATATTTATATTAAAAAAATACTATACGAGAAGCCTGCACAAAAAATATATGACGAACATTAATTATTTATGATTTATTACAATATTAAAACATTTATCTGAATCTATTTTCAACTTCATTACTATGTATAATAAAATTTGGTACTTTGCTAAACTACATTGAAAGCTTTATACTAAACATGTCATCATTCAAAATATCTGTTACTGTGCTTAAAATATCTTAAAACGTAATGTCGATAATTAAGAAATTAACTGAAAAGAACACGTTCACAGGATATTGAATCTAACCAATACTCTTATCGCTTTATTGTCATGAAAAGAAAATTATTCGTGTGTGTAAGTTGTACAGAAATACAGAAGTGTCCATACCTTAAAATTTATCGTAAGTACAAAGTGAGGTTCAGAAGTTAGTCTGCAAAAGTATAGATCAGAATTATAACAATACACACACCAATCAGTTTGAACATTACAGAAGAGTCTTAAAACTTTATTTTAGTTTCTTCAACCTAAGATGATTAGTTAATCGAGTTAAGGAATTGGAAACTTTTCTTGGCCATAATACAATGATCGTTGTGCATGTCTTTTATTCCAAAAATTAAAACTGTTTTACGAAAGAAACGATCACAGATTTCTCTCCTGTATAATAAACGTTACCGAAGAAATAACGACAAAGTTAATATCTCTGCCGGAGTTAGTTCAAAAAATATCACTCATATTGATGGATCACCTTATATGTTTTCTCTCGATACTCTGCTCTATATTCTACATAATCCTCCGCGCCACATATTTTTATTTCCAATTTACTTCCAGCCTAAAAAGTGGCTTTGCTGTTTTACAGCGTGGTAATACAAACACAACGAAACGGTTCATTTGAAGCTCTTGTCCCATTGGGTCCTCTTCCATCAGTACCTGCTCATATGACCAAGGTTTATGAAAATGTAAAACTCGAAGGGAAAGATTCGTGTTAGAATTCTCTGAAAGATTTTTTCGGGTTAAAGGAACTTGTCAAACATGTTTCGAAATGTTTTTTTTGTCTTTTTTTGGAGGGAATGGATGTTCTCTTTAACCAGGGTATTACGGGACATTCGTGCGTTGAATGTAAAATTAACAAGCGCAATCACAAGCACAACGGCGTACGCGTTTCTCACGGCGGTGAGTGAAAGCCTCTGGGATGGAGCGCACCGAACGTGGTTGCACATCTGTAAACAATTAAACATGGCTTATGTAGAATATAATTAACTATTGTACACTCAAATGCAAATCTTCCATAGAAAAAATAGCGGCCAAGGGAAACAGATGCATGCAGTAGGCACAAGAGGACAGTCTGACAAAGAAACTACTTTTAGAGAGATAATGATACAATCAATTTAAATGCCCATGCAAAACGAGGTATGTGCAGTGTTCGTATATTACATAGGTAATATATGTATAGTTCGTATATTACATTCGTCAACTCATGAGCTGGCGTGTGGAAGTCGACACAAAGCCATCGTGAACACTTCCAGCGTCACATTAAATAAGTCACGGTAAATAAGAGTAATAGTAACTGTTAAATTATTAATAAATTTAGCATATAGCGACATCTTTTAGTATTAGAAATGATGTACGATGTTAGTAACAGAATAATTGAATATTGTGACTTCCGGTTCTTGTCGTTATGAAAATGTAAACGTTCGTGATATGTTTGATAAGAAGAAAAAGTAATCCTTGTTTAAATGGTTGATCTTTAAGTTAAAATGTTTGTTGTTTGTGTTCGTTATTAAATGGTTTGTTCGTGTTTGAAAGTGTATTATTAGTTTTGTTATTTTCCATAATTCTGATTTTTTAACAGTAACAACCACATCACGCCATTCCCACTGTCTCAATTTCGTGATGTTTGCTGTCAGTGTTTTTGTTCTAATTGGCGTGACTGTGAGAGCTAATTGTGTTATCGATGAAAATATGTGAGTCTATTTTTCGGTTTTGAACAAACGGAGATGTTGCGATTTGGAGAAGTATTGATTTGAGAACGTAGGGCTTTGGAGAAGTATTGATTTGGGGATGTAATGATTTGGGGACGCAGGGATTTGGGGATGTAGCGAAAAGGGGACGTAGCGAGATGGGAACGTATCGATTTGGGGATGTAGGGATTTGGGAACGTAATAATTCGGGAATGTATTGATCTGAGGACGCTTGGTATGCACTTAGGCAAGAATTTGGGAACATAGGGATGTAGGAATGAAGGAATTTGGAAATGTACGGACTCGGGAATATGAGCACTCGGAAATATAAATGTTCAAGGATGTAGAAATTTGGAACTATAGGAATAAAAAATATGAAAACTCGAGTTTAAAGAAATTCAGAAGAATAGGGATTTGGGAATAGTATTATATAACGGTTTCGGTACGTGCTCGTCTAACCAACTAATGGGTTAACCGCAGTATGCAAGAATAGCGTTCGGCAAAGAATGGTTTATACCTGTTTCTTAATGGTTTATACCTGCTTCTCGAGGTGCCATAAACCGATAATTTTCTATAATTTCCGCGTCTACCTGATACAAGCTAGGTTAGATTATACAATATTATGTCTCCTCCTTATACCACATTTATCTGTAATTTATTTATAACTTATTTACAAAAAATACTTTGTTATTTATTTGCAATTTGTAATAGGTATAAGTAAATATTTTGCCCTTCTCTATAACACGTTTACCAGTCATTTATTTGTAATAAACTTGTTATTTAGTAGAATTCATCTCTATTTTTTTGTAAAAGTTTCACGTTTCTTGATAAGTTATTTGTAATAATCATTTCTGTAGTATATATTCTTTAAATATGTTTTGTAGAGTAATCACTTCATATGCTTTTCTTACTCAACTTTTTATGTTGAAAAATTGATGTAAATATCACGAAAGCCAATATTAGTTACATGCAGAAAATTTATGACAGATTTGTAATTATTAAAGGTCGAAATTAAATTCACTTGATTTAAATTTCCCGCTTGTATAAGTTAAAGGGACAGGCTTTGCCGAACATCAAAGATACCGCCCTGTGCCACCTTTAGTACCTACCCTTTAACAGGTTCCTAGAACCGGTAATAATATCCGTGCATTCGTAATTTCTTATGCCTACTTTTCAAAACATTTTCAAAATTAATAAATGATGCAATTCTTATAAATGCATGTTTATTTTTGAAAGAAAGCTGTTTTATTGCGTACTTTGCGTTTCAAAAAGCTGATTCTAAGAACTACATTGGAATGTAAATTGATTTTCTTTGTATACCTGAATTTTAATTTCAAATTTGTATTCATTAACAGAAATATTATGGTGCTTTGGTAATAAGGTATTAAAAACAATAGTTTATTATAAAGTGCTTAATTTGGAAAGCTGAAAGCATTTTGGAAGCCTCACTCCTACATTGCTAGCGCCATTTAGTGATTGCTCGCAGAAATATCGAATCAAATACTTGGGTTTTCATGAAAGAAGGCATTCTAACGTTTTGTTAATGTTTATAAATTATTCTAAAAACACGATAATGTTAGAAAAATGGATTTACAATAGATTCGAAGCATTTTAGTGACAAATTTAAAAAATTGCGTTTTGTAGACTTCGAAATGCATACTACATCTAGTGGCCATCAGTAGGAACTAATGGAAATTTTGGAAATCTTTTTTCTTATTTATTTTTTTCAACTTATAAAAATATATAAAACACTTTAAAGCCGTTTAACATTATTATTTAAAACATTTTAATGTTTAATGAGTGATAAAGATCGATATTTCAGAAGGTATTTCGAATTTGCTTTCATCAGTTTCAATCTCCTATCGCTAGATGGCTAAGCATTTTGAGAATAATAAACGTAATTAAAAAATGTTTTAATATAACACTATACACTTTTTTATTTTGTTGTGACTGCAGAACAATTTCCAATTGTCTATAAAACGAAGTACTTTACTTAATAAGAAAACGTATTTTTCTGTTATTCTTAATAAGGAGGAAATTTAAGATGTGGAAATCTTGATAGATGATTAAAATTAAAAATTAAAAAACAATTAATTTTGTAAATCTGAAAATAGAAAATTTAGAAATCCAGATATTTTGAGATTTTTGAAACTTTGAAAATTCACGAATTTAGAGAATTAAATTTACATTTCTAGTATAATATACATAGTGTTCCTATTTCTTACCATCAAACACTAATATGATATTTTGTATGTAAAAATAAGAAGATGTTATACTAATATACGCTTTGAAGGCTTTATTAAAATATTACAAAAAGAGTTTACAAAAATAAGGGCAGATCCACTGATTTTGGACAGCATCGTATATTTCAAGGTCATCGATCAGTCTTTATTGGTTTTTGTGATGATTATGATAATTGTGGTAATGGTTATGATGACTGATGATTGTGATGATTGTGGTGATGGTTATGATGACTGATGATTGTGATGATGGTTATGATGACTGATGATTGTGATAATGTTTATGACAACTTTGATTATGATGATTATAATGATTGTGATAATAATTCTGATGATTGTAATAATGTTTAGATGACTATTATGATTATAATGATCGTAATAGTGATTGTAATAATTGTAATAATAATTATAATGATTGTGATAAAAGCGTGTGCCCTTCTATAAACAATAACTATATTAAAAAAAATTTCTGCGAATATCTCTGAAACTAATTATAATACCAAGTAGCACTTATGTATATGTACACTGAATAGTTGTTTGGAAATTCCAAGGTTATTGAAGTCAGTGAAGTATGACCTTGTCCATAATAATAACCTCAACCTCTCTTATCTTACTATTAAAGTAATTAGTTATTATCGAATAACATGACACAACTACTGAGAAAATCAGAGGTTAAAATATTAAACGAAAACGAAAGTTCATAAAAATTAAAACAATTTACTCACAGTGTGGACGACTCTCCTCTTCTTGTTCCTGTTGTGGTTGCTGCTGCGCTTGTTGTTGTTGTTGTTGATGTTGTTGTTGTATCATCATATGAGTCACGTGTTGCTGTTGCTCGGGTTGTCGCTCTTGATCTTGTTCGGGCATTTGACCATCAGAAACCTCAGCCCGAGCTTCCACTGGTATTTCCAAGGATTCGACAGGTCTCAATGGCAGGGCAAATCTTGGTACCGGGAAAGCGTTGCCTTCTACGACCTGAAAATCAAGAATCAATCGATCTATACTACACATACAAATATGTACATACTATAATAAATAAAACTGAAGTTCATAACAGTTATGTTAACCCCTTACACTATTTTGACGAGTCTGACTCGTGACGCACTCATACTTCAGCTGTGATCAATTTTATTTGAATTTTGAATAAATTTCAATTTGGATTTCAAGTCAAACTATAATTTGCATAGTCAACAACTGCATGATACCAGATTAACATAACATTTCAACTTTCTGTGCTTGTTATGTTATAGCTGCAATTAGTCAGTTTTGACTAATGACAAAGAAATTATAGTGCGAGGGGTTAACTCGATTAAACTTCATCTTTTCCTATTTCGAGTAATTGTCCACTTATTTTTGTCCCCGACTGTATGTGTAAACTGAAAAAGTTTATGTGTTTCTCTGCCTTTTGTTTAATTTTTAAGTATTACCGTTAGTGTCAAGTTAACATATGAACACAGACTAACCCTGAATGCATTCCAATCAATTTTTTACAATTTTGGAATTGAATTATTGTATTAATTATAAGTAAACTAAATAAAATTATTAGACTAATATTCTAATCACAGAATTATATTTTTTTATAAACTAATTCCTTTTACACAGTACCTTAAACTTAGTATTAGCAATTTATCTTTCTATAATAATAGAAATAAAGGTAAATTCACGGTGTTTCCGACATGGTGGGATAAGCAAAAAGAATTTATATGTAAAAATAAGTTAAGGAGGTAGAATAAAATTTCTTCATACATAGCTTCATTTTTCAACAAAACTAAATTTAAACAATTTTGAAGCATATAAAAAAATTTGTTTACAACACAAAATGGCAGATATAATCACGTACGTGATCAGAGTTAAAAATTACATTGATTTATATTTGCCAACTGTAGAACTAACAAACAATTTATGAATTTTGTTATTTTGGAAATAAACTGTTTTATGAATACTTGGAATATGTTTAAATTCAATTTTGTTGAAAATGAAGTAACATAGGAAAGAATTTTATTCTATATTTTTAACTTAATTTTTCATGTATATTTATCTTAAATTGTAAATATTTAGATGTATTATTATGTGAGAAATTCTGTGTATGATTAAAAGAATAGATAGTAAATAAAAATGGAATTAAAAAAAATTTGGCAGCGGTGGGATTCGAACCCACGCCTCCGAAGAGACTGGTGCCTTAAACCAGCGCCTTAGACCGCTCGGCCACGCTACCTCTTGGTGTACTCCTAAAAAATTGCTGATGCAGCGGTTCTCATTTAAACTTACACAATACTATACATGGGTATTAACTAGTTAAGTGTGTTTGACAACTATATCCGTCATGGAGATGACAGAATTTTGTGCCATCACAACTATGTATATCCGTTATGCGTAAAATTTTGTTACAATTTGATATTTAAATTGTAATTTTGGCGAAAACTAAATTATATTCCTAGATTGTAATATGTTTAAAATGTTTAGAGGTCAACACGAAATGAAATAAACAAATAAAAAGTGTAAATGATTTGAGATGGATTCATAAATTCTTGAGAGCTAACTTGTCATCGCTTGATTATCGCGACACTGGTGCGCCTTTTGCAAAAATATCACCACAGTTAACTGGTTAATACAATACTTATAGAAAAATTATCATTGATGAACTTTGTTAAGGTTATTACACGACAAGGCTTAATTGTGATTCAATACTGTCTCATTCTATAGAAACTTGCATCAGAAATTCTATTAGTTTGACGGAAGTTCCGTAGAAAATTGTGCGAACCTGTCGCAAACGTAAATTAAGTACGCTGAGAACTGAAACGCAACAATCTTACAAAATGAAACGAGAATCTCGATATTTTGTGTGTTTGCTGTCGATAAAAATACTTCACTGTTATTCACCGATAAAATGTAAATAATGTGCCCTCACCTGGTGAATTATGTTTCGAATTTCAGCCGGTACTGGGAAGTTTCTTTCCTCTTCACTATCCTCGTCCGATCCAGGGTAAGATTTGGCTTCCTGTTGTTCACTAGAACCATCCTGTCGCTGACGACTCTCCATGCTTCCATGCTCCAACAAATTTCGGACTTCTACTGGAAGTGGAAGTCCGAGAGGAATGGGCTGTGCTCCTTCCGGGAACGGTTTGAATTCTTGAACGTTCTATAAATAATTTAAGACATTTTTATAACATTACTTTTATAAAAATAATGAGTAATTTCCAATAATGTTAAATTTAATCACTGTCTTCTGTATTCAGTTGAATACTGGATATTTTAAAGCAAAAATTGTAGATTGTTAATTGAATGCTTAATTTTATGAGAATACTGTTAAAAAATTCTATTAAAAAATTCTATTAAAAAATTCTATTAAAAAATTCTATTGGAGAATAAATATACAGGGTGTTTCATTGTGAAATTTTTATGAAGCTTCATTAAAACTGTAAAATGCATTATGCTTAATGTAAACGTGACTTATCTATATTTTTTTTAAATTATGAAAACGTAAAAATTTCACTGAAACGTGAAAGATTCATTGAAGACAAAATGCGCTTAACATTTTAACATTCTTTAGTTGCTTTCCTATTTATTGTAGCAATAATTATGTGGCTTTAAATGATGCAACTGTCTAAAAAATTGTAAGTTAACCCCTTGCCGTATGATTAATTTGTCAGATGCGTCAGTCTGAAGTAACTATGAATTACAATAGTATTAAGATTATTAAAGAAAGTCAAAACGTTATGTATTTCGTATTCAACTGACTATACAAGTTATAATTAGACTTGAACTTCTGATTGAAATGTATTAAATAAACAAGATTCGTCGCATTTGAACTGTGAGTGCGTCACGAACTTGTCAAAATACTGCAAGGGGTTAAGGAGTTAAACATGACACCCCATTGCTCCATACAATTTTCAAACGAAACATTTGAATTGAATTAAGAAGTAAAAAAAATATAATTATTCATTAATACTACAATGAACAATTCTATTTTTCTTTTCTTACTTCTCAATTTGTATTTACTTCTGTATAATTTACATATGAATGTAACCTAACTGCTGCACTGATGCGTTGTACTACAATTTTACTATACCTGCTGTAAACTAACTATAATGTACTTCATGACTGTCGAATAAATCTCACATGATTCAAGGCAATAGTAATAAATTTTGTAGCGAATTACCTCGCGGCGAGCACCTTCAGGTACTTGTACAGGGATGGGTCTCCCTTCGCCAGTGATATGTTGAATGATATTCTTGATCTCGACAGGCACTTGTTGAATGATTCTTCGAATTTCGAAAGGAATGCCTTGGAAGGGAGAGCGCTGTCTGTCAGCAACCTGAGACTGCGGTTGCGGTTCAGGCTGAGGTTGAGCTTGAGGTTGGGGTTGCATCTGAGGTTGTACTTGAGGCGGTACTTGCGCTGGTCGCTGCTCGGTTTGCGGTATCAACATGTGGGGAATCACTCTCTGTTCGTGAATTTGAGCTTCTGCTTGTGGTGCTGGAGGCGGCATCATTGCTGGACCCTGCTCTTGATTATACGCTCCGGGTGCTTGCTCCATTTGGTGATACATCATGGGCACTTGTTGTTGCTCCTGGGGCATTGGTGGCCGCATTCCTCTGATTGGGTTCACTGGGTAGTGATGCAGTTCGATGGGAATTCGACGGATTTCAACCTGAACAAGTTATATTATTTTAACATTGATTATTTTAATATTAAGGTGGTTTCTAGGTAAATTTCAACATTCAAGTTTCAACCGAAATTAATTTGGGGGGCAAGAAACTTTTTTGTATAATTTAGAAGTTATAGAAGTTATATTATTTTAATATTAAGGTGGTTTTTAGGTAAATTTCAACATTCAAGTTTCAACCGAAATTAATTTGGGGGGCAAGAAACTTTTTTGTATAATTTAGAACAAAACTTAATTTCAAATTAGCACTACGTTACCAACTGTACAGATATGCAGTTACTTTTGGAATAGAAATAAAATACAATAAATATACGAGGGACGAAATATAAATTCATTCGTACAATTACTCTCCATCTCAACACAAGTTAACATACCGGTCGGCAAATTTTAATCATTTCTTTAATTGAAAGTGAGGAGAAACTAAGATGTTTTGACATGTTTCGTAAACTGTTCAATTAAATTAATTATCTACATGGAAGTAAATTACCATAAGATGTCAAGAAGTTGTCATATTCCATGAAATAAATAAATTTTAACTTTTCAGAAATACTGTATATAAAAATCAATTTAGAAAATAATAGATTTGCCATACAATCCTTATACAAATAAACAAAATCACTTATTGCAATAGCAAAGCTTAAGTGCTTTAAACGTGACTTCATTTCAAAAAGTCTGTATCAGTAGATTAAAACACGTTTCAAATTAACACAAAAGTCTTAACATTCGATAACAATTCTGCTTTAACCTCACCATTTTACTCTATTAATTTTGTATAAACTCATATTTTACGTTTTTTGAAAAAATGACTCTGTAAAAGCAAATATAACAGTATATACAATTTTAATGATATTAACTCACTTGTGGTCCCATAGCAGGGTTCTGTGGTCCCATTCCGGGGTTCTGTGGTCCCATCATCGGATTTTGTGGTCCCATCATGGGGGCCTGTGGTCCCATTCGTGGTGGTCTCATTTCCATGGTAACTTGAGGAAGGTTTCGTAATTCTGGTGGAAGAACACCAGGTGGAATGTGATTCAGTCCACGTGGGTCACTAAGGGGCAACTGTTGCATGTCAGGAACTTGATATTGAGTGTGTATTTGATATTGATGATAGCCTGGATTTGGCTCCTGAGATTGAAGAGGTACTTGAACGGTTCCCAAAGGAATAATGATCGGTGTAAGCATTTCCTGGTCCTGCTGTCTGCAATTCAAATAAAATTTTTAGCCTTATATTCTTTGATAATAATTTCGATTAAATGTTAGGATGTTTTGAATTTTTATGATGAAAGGATGAAAGTCATTTTAGTTAATTTTATTGTAGTAAATGTTGACTTGTATAGAGATTGCAAAGATCTATTCATCAAATACAATTAGCAATTCGCAATCAATCAAATAGCAATTTGAAAATTTAACTTTCAGTCATTTATATGTATCTTGCAAAAGAAGTTACAGATTGCAAAATTATGAAGAACATTGTTATACATTGCGTAACAGAATTTGCAACTTTCACTGTATCATTTATAAAATAACCTATTTAAGAACTTTAGCTTTAATTTGAGTAGTTCGTATGTTATAGTTACATTAATAACTTTCATGAAACGAATACATGGACTAATTTTAATAAAATAGTTAAAAGAAGGGGTAACTAATTAACTCCTTGCACTTGAAAGATGACATACTCATTCGATTTAATACAAGTTGAAATAAGTATTATTTAATTGAATTTATTTAACGTAATGTGTTCTATAAAGACACTAAAACAGTAACGACAATAAATAATAAAGAAATAACTTTAAAAGAACACATTAAACTTGTTATCTATAAAATTATAGAATTCTGTCGACAGAAAAAATACTTTCATGTACAAAAGATTAATCTTTTGTTAAAGAATAAAATTTTTTAAATCGATTATGGAATATTATACGTACTCTTGATGAGGATTGCCAGATTCGCACAAAATGGCGACGCGTTCTCCGCTCAGTCTCTGGTAACGAGAGTCAGTGTTGTTCTCCAGACTGTTATTAGCACCGTCCATCACTTGGTCAGCCCTTCGTCTTTCAACCACGCAAGATACTCGGCTGCGTGCCTCCTGAATCAAAGTCTGAAATATAAATAAAATGATATTTTAAATAAATAATAAGTGATATCATTTCTACATAGAAAAATGATATTAAATATTAATTCTTTGGGGCACAGATTTCAAAAAAGAAACTAGTCCCAGCATTTTACTGTTTAAAATTAAACAAAATTGGTGTATTAACGAATATGGTTTACTAACGAAGAAACAACATAATAGGAAAACATAGAAAAATAATAATTTAGTTTAATTTGTTGTTATAGTGTGCGATTTTAATATGACTAAACAAGGGTTCAATTGCAATACTGTAGATCTAAAAATGTCCCACCATGCATCAAAAAGATGGGATATTTTTAATCTCACCATGCTCCAAAGAGTACCAAGAGCTCTTTGTGTTAAAATTCTTAAGATTTTTGTGCTTCAAAACGTTGTATATTTAAATATTTATAATGTCTATTGTGATAAAAAATATTTATAGCTTGTCTATAGAATGTAATATCGATCAACTCACGCCTGCAATTTCGTCAAAATCGAATTGAAGGGGTAGCTTAATGTGAACAGGAGGGAACTCGTCGTCATCGTAGTCATCGTCATCGACGTCATGATCGCTGTTTTCATTGTCTGACTTCGAATTATTTTCATCTTCTTTCTGGATTTTTATGTCCTTGGTGTCTGGTACTACCTCTTTCTTAACAGGTGTTTGCTCAGCGAGAGTTTGCTGCGCCTCCTTCGTCTCGCTGGTCTCCTGTAACAAAAATTCCCTTTAAGTACTTTCCAGAGAATATTTACTGTCAATTATATAATTTCCATTACATAATGGAATTATAATAGATATAAACATTAATGATAATAGTTGTTAACTCTAGATTTTACGGAACCTCTCAAAAAATTGCAGATCTTAAATTTCTTATTTTCAATTATGACAATTATTGATATGATGAAAATTTCTGTTAATCTTCGTCGAAATAAAGATTGTATTAATTCATTTACGTTATATGATTTTGTTATTTTTAACCGACTTCGAAAAAGGAGGAGGTTACTCAATTCGACCTGTATATTTTTTTTTTTTGTAGGTTACTTTCAATTTAAATATAAGTTGTTCTTAAACGTCCGTAAATCTAGGGTTAATTCCGGGTTCTATAATATCATATTACATTTTTGACGTATACAATTCAAATATAATAAACTACACTCGTATTTTCATCGCAATTGAATTTTTGTTTCAATTCTAATTATAATTCTATTCTAATTATTTTTACATCGATTTCTTTTAAAAGAATCCTTTCTATAATGTACAGAATACAAAACACATAATCATGATACTAAATAAACGATAATAAATCAATTAAATATGATAATTACACTATGAATATTTTTACAATAATTTTTTCCTGTGTTTCTACGTTTTATAAAAATATTGCATTCATTACATAAAAAAGTTTATACATTTTAAACAATTATTATTGATTTTTGAAGCACGTTAATTTTAGTATATTTCTTTTATATGATTTCTTCTTGAGTACATAATATAACTTTATATCAATAAACAATTATCAATTTTGTCAATAAATTGTTTTGTAAAATTTGTTCTTTTGAATGAAGAATGAAGTTCTAAGAATATAACATACGTTACGTTACACAATGCACAGGATAAAAGTAGGAAAGGAAGTTTTGAATTTCCAACTGAAATTTAATACGCCATTTTGAAGTTATGCGAGTGCATAGAAAGTTGAATGGAATATAAGAGTACACTCCAGTGCAACATGGACTTCCTTTAAGCAAGAGCACATGCAATCTTCACAATTTTTAAATTTCTAGATTTTCATATGTTCAAATTTCTGAATGTTAAAATTTATAATATTCAAATTTAAAAATTTTCGAATTGTCAGGTTTTCAAATGTTCAAATCATCTGCTTTCCAAATTTATAGATTATCAAATTTCAAAATTTCTAGATTCTCAAATTTCTGGATCTTTATGCTTCTAAATTCTGAAGTTTTCTAAATGTTCAAATTTCCAAGTTTTGAAATTCTTGTTTTCCTACACTTTCAAATGTCTTGAAATTACGAGTGTTCAAATCTCCTACGTTTCCTAAATTTTCAATATTTACCTGAATGTCCAAATTTCTAAGTTAGCAAATTTTTATATTTGTAAATTTTCAAATTCTCAAAAATCCCTAAAAATCAACCAGTGACAATACTCCTTTCTTGATCGCCATATTTTATTATATATCAAAGCCAAATTTGTCCTAGACTGTACATATCGTGTGCTCAGCGAATTATTGAAGTTTCGTTTTGCGTGACGTCCAAGACACAAGTAAATTTATAATACATAACCCACGTGGGTCTGCCCGCTTCCCAGTGTTGAAATTCACATGTTTCATTCTTGAAGAAGAGATAATATCAATAATGAGATTTACTTTTTACAATGACTGGAATATTTAAAAACCTGTTGTCTTTGGTTACTGTTGTCACAGCTAATTCTTAAGGTCTGGCACGTTGAATAACTTATTTGTTCTGACGTCATGTTTTGTTACCAAAACGCACGTGAAATTTAGGTGAAGGTTTTGTTGCTTCTCCAACTTTTATCTGCACAAAACCAGTTCTAAAATCTACGTCATCAGATTTATCTCTTAGGAAAATTTTATGAAAAAATATTCCGTAGTTTTTGCGAGGTAACGCGACGTACATAAAACTGAATTAATAAGATACATATACTAACAATAAGGTGAAGTAAGGTAAGTGCAGACAGGTTTTTGTAAGGTTGGTATTTAAACGTAAGTATTTTCAATCTGCTATGTAAATACTAACGCTGTCGATATCGAACGCTTTGCACAATTACTACTATTTAATTAATATTAACTAGGACCTCAATTTTCCTGGTACATTTTGATTTTGATAGGAAATTGTTTAAAATGTCAACTACTCTGCACTTTCTCCGAAAATGGGGAGGAGAGTAACTTGAAGTTAAATACTTTGAAACTTTATTTCATGTGCAATAAGGCAAGAACAGAATTATTAACAAATTTACTATAAAATGCTTTTTACTGCATTATGCAATTCTATACTGCAAACAAGTACTCTTAGCTGAAATATAAAAGGATATAGTGAAACGAAACAAGGAACTAAATGGAGAAATTTCGCTCATATTGTAATAAAAATAGCCAAACTTGCTTTGTGTATGAAATTACCCCACTTCACCTTATATGAAAGATAGCCTGATTCAAGTGTTATGCTCATAAAATATGATCTCTTCACACTGCGACATTTTTCTATCGGATATCGCGATAGTTAATCGAACGTCTCATCATTGCCCGCGTTCGATTTCCATCTACCTCCGCAAGTTTTATAGTGCGATAACACGAAGAGAGTTCACTTTCACTTGCGACCCGATGTCGCGACCAGGAAGAAGAGTTGCATCAACAGATGATTACCGTGGCGATATTTATCCAGCTTTCAAAGGCTTAAGGAGTACTGTTAGCTTGTTTTCGCTATGGTTGCTTCCCCGGATCTTCTTCGATTTCTCTTACTAGGAAGAGGTCATTCTAAAGATGCGATCTAAATCGTCCCACGGTTATGATTAGGGATGGGTTCGAACCGAATTCTCAAATTCTTCAAAGTTTTTTTATTAAATCTCGAAACTTTTGAAATATGAATGATACACTGTAATAGATACATCACCAAAAAAGAACTACTTGAGTTTTTTTTGTAACTATATCTAGCAGTTTTTAAATCTTTACAAGTTTATAATTGCGACTTTATGATAATTATTACTGTGTACTGTTTCCGATCACATTATTGAAGTTTAGATAAAATATCATTTATATCGTTAGTATAGAACATAACTTATATTCTGTACATTTTTCCATTCACGCGAAGTAACATCGATGCAGTTGCAATAATTTTCAGGGTATTCTTCAAATCATTCTACGAAAATGATAGACTTCGTCGTTTTTCGCAGTTCTGGGTATTGGTAAAAGTCGCTTTACAGTTTTTCTTAGGACTTTATGCGAAAGAATTCTTCATACTTTTAACAGCAACGCTATTATCGTGGAATCTTGTAAAAGTTCGAACAACCGGTGAAGAAGTTCTACGGCGATAAACCGTCTGGTTATACATGGGACAGTTTAATAACAAGTAGTGATGGGTTCGAACCGAATTTTCAATTTCTCGAAATTCGAATACGAAGCGTTATAAAATTTCTAAACTTTCACAACTCGATGTTGACAAAATTTTTCGAGCTCTGTGAACGATTTTTCGTTGACCTTTTACATTTTCTTATTTACGTTTCAAGAGTTTCAAACAGCAAAAAAAATGCAAAGTTCCGAATTTTTGCTACTTCCGATTTTCTTGAAATTTTCTTGCGTTTCGAAGGGTTTCGAGGTTTCGATGTTTCGAAGAATCCATCGCTAGTCATGATTATCGGCCAGCATTTAATTACATTTAATTAACGATGCTGATAATGGTAATAGTCAGGCAATGTAATATGTATGCGATATGCCCCAGTTAACAGAGATTATAAATGATTTAAATGAAATGTTCTATTGAGCTTTGATACCCCCGTTATCTCTCGATACTTTTTATTAGAATATTTGCTCTATTTTCAATGATTATTTTTATGGTTATTAGCTCGAGACTTAACTACACAGTGTTACGTCACAAAATTCATTTAAATTATACAATTTGTCAAAACAATCTCGAGGTTTGTGCTAATTTTTATCGAGAAGAAAAATTAATGTGTTTTGTCATTATAAATTTTTGCTTCGTTATTCGTCTATTTATTTTTAATTTAGTATTTAATGTATATTATACCAGAATAAATATGGAGTTAAAAACTTGTAAATAACTATTTTTAACAGAATTCAAATTTACGTAAAACACTTAACAATTTCCATGAATTTTTCTTTTTATCACATCCACTATTTTTTGTACAAAATTTCTAATAATCCAAAATAATGTTGACAAGAAATTATCGTATGCTACCAATTTAAAATAAAAATAGGTCTTAGAAAACATCGAACACCAATTTTCGTAACGGTAAGAAAAATCGAATTACGAGCACAATCAGGGTTTCCTTACCGTACACCCATTGTATCGCAATGCAAAACTCAGAAACACGCTAACTTCGTTCCACGGTAAATTAATCGTGTGTTGGTCGTTAGCTAGCTAGATTATCGTTTCACGAGGCAGTAAATCAGGAAACGATGCAAGATACGTATTTGGCGGATGGCGATAGGAAGGAAGTTGCCGTTTAATACTTTCGAGAAGCTAATTTGTGATCGGTCAGCAGGAAACCATTATAGTGCAAGAAACGTTAGTTGCATCAGGTTCTAGCTAGCAAAGACGTTTCGACCGGTTCTGTTTGGTGGCTCGAAAGAGAGGTTTCGCTTCACGTGAAGTGACAACTTTCTAGAATATCAGTGAACGTAATGAAAGGTAGCCAGAATGGTTCAGCTACCGATCTGCTTCTGGTTTTCGCAATTCCAGATATGCTGAAACGAATTTCGATCTTTTCACTATCGTTCAGAAAACTGTCTTCTGTTTACCATTTTATCGGGAGTTTGGTTTACGAGAAAGTTTTACGTTCTTGTGTTTATGTAGCTAAAAAGAAAGTGCATATTCCGAGTCTTATTTCGTGGTTATTCAATAGTCGTTTCCATTGTGAATAAAATTTCTTTGTACAAAAAATTGTCGAGTGTTAAGAAGTTAATAGTTCTTGGTAAAAATTGACACGTTTAGAATGAATTTGAATTGTGATATTATTTTGCTAAATTGTTTGTTTACATTTTGACATTTCTATTCATTCTTATTTTAAAGATTATTATTCTCAAGATTAAATTCGAAAATTAGGTTATAGAGAACACCCTGTGTTTAATTTCTTTTTATAAATTCAATAACCAATTTTCATCTCAGAAGTTTCTTCCATTTTACTTATGCCTTCGTTATTATTTTATTTAATGTTTACTTCTTCAAAATAAATATAATTTTTTTAACCTTAAAAAAGTTATCCCTAAAGACATAATTTCAACTTTTCTATTTTTAATAATACTTCGACTTTTTATCACGAAAAGTTTTGAACAAAAAAATGGCTACCTCATATGTTATATAAAATACATTCTAGCTGCAAATGGATGAAAAATGGCGCGTCGTGTCAATACCTTATACAGTAAGGCTTACATAAGTATAACGAGTTTAAAGGAATGTTTAAAAAACAATTTACTTTTGTAGTTATAAACTGTGTGTAATTATTGCATACTTTGAATGATAATCAGATATACACATCATATTATCTGTTCTTCAAATACAGCTGTTACGTCAACTGGGTTATTGCCACTATTTCGTAAATAGCGATAGTAATGTTTGTATTCTGAGATCATTAAACTTGAACTGAAATTACAGTAATTAAGTAATATGAAAGAATGTTATCTCTAATAATACGAATGAGGATGCAATACCACCTTGAATGAAACAGGTGCCTGATAAAACATAATCGTTTTAGTGTCAATTTTGTGTACTCAGAAATTCTGAAGAAAAAACCTACAATTTTTATTTTTCTCGTTTCATAACGAAATTTTATATTAAAATAGAAGATTTAAGAAAAGTTTACTTTGAACATTTAGGAAAAGTTTCACTGATTTGAAAGTTTCAATACTTCTTATCTAACAGGTTATGTGAGCGATTTCAGTAGTTTTATATTTTCGATCAATCGTATAAAGTGTTTATAAAATAATATTTTATAATTCTGTAAATTTATATAAACTACATTGTTTATGTTGATAGATGTTATTTATTAAATAAAAGAAATACATTTTTAAGGAAAACATTTTTAAACAAAAGGAGAACATCAAACGTTAATTAAACAAGAAGACTACATCCAAACATTGTTACTTAAATAAGAGAAAATATTTGTAAATTAACTAACATAAAAAATTATAGAAAATAAAGTGTGCAAAAATGAAAAAGTCCTTCAGTGATATATTAATAAATATCCTGAGAAAATTTGAACAAAACAGGTTTCACATCCAATAGGTTAATCATATTACGATCCGTGTAACATCTATTTACATAATTTGAAAGAAGAGAGAGAAATCTAGTTATGATTTCAAGTAACTATATGCAAGCAGTACCATAACACAACTTTCCACTCGGAAAATTGCTTAGGATGTAGAAACAATTTTGCGGCGCTCGAGCGACAACCTGCATAATCGTCAAGCTAGAACGAGAAGAAATAGGTGAAACTTCTTAATGCTCAAAGTACAAGTGTTCGTGATTAACTGCCGTTTTCGTGTCACAGTATTTTCTACACTTTTTCTGAAAAAAATGTTCACGTAAGAAAACAACAGTAAAATTCATCAAGCGTAAAGATTCTGTTCCATGTGTAAAATCAATTCTTACGAGTAGACAATAGCATGTGGTAGTTGCGTAATAAGTATCAGTTTTGTAACGTGATTTCCAATTTCAATTACACCTGTAATCGCGTGCTTGATCAAAAGATTTCGAACATTGAACACTCATGAACTGTATCGAATGAATGCGGTATTAAAATTTTTTAGTTACGATATTCAGATTGATTGCATTTTATTTCGTTCGATTAAACTCTATTTATTTTATTTGATTAAAACTCGATTAAATTCCATTTTATTTAACTAAACCTTGATTACATTCTGTTTACTTCGTTTGAATCAAATTCGATGAAATTTTATTTATTTCATTTAATTAAAACTTGATTAAATTTCATTTTGCTTCATACCATAAAATTCGATTAAAATCTACTTATTTAACTTGATAAAAATTTAAGTAAATTTCATTTATTTTATTTTATTAATATTCACAATATTATTTACTCATTTTTTCTTCGGATGTAACATTAGAAATTCTATAAAATAATATCAAATTAATTTTGTGTTAATTTATTTAATCTTCTAATTGAAAGCAAATTCACTTACACTAAAATCATAATAACATCACAAAATGAATTACAACTAGTATCCTAAACTATTAAAGATATCTTAAACTATTAAATTTTAAAAACTCCATATTTAATCCGCCCCTTCAAGTTATAATTTGAAATTATCGCAATCAAAGATGCGTGAAGATTGAACGAATTTTTTCAAAACTACCTTTTTGCACCCTAATTTAAATATTTCCACGTTAATTAAATGCACGTCCGTTTCCCGCCTACGGTGATTATTTAGCGTGAACTCGTGAATTTATAATTATTTCGTATCATGGTTTCGTGCAACGCTTTCTTAAGGCTCGTTTAAATTTTACTTTCGAGTTATTCAGAGAACTTGGTCATGTTGCTGAAAGAACCGGAAGGATTTCACGAGGAAAAGGAAATCGGCGGATTTCGCGTAGCGTGCAATACAGAATAACGAATCGCTATTGCAATTTGTCGTAGTGACGAGCTCACGAACGTACGTTCCCACAGGCTTTCTATAGAAATCCCTTTCTGTTGGCTGTCTATCAATTAGCGGGCCATTATGACGGGTAATCATCGTTGTCAAACGACCTGGCACGCTGTTAGCCTCGCGTTACAGGATACAATGTGTTCTCAATGATGTCGGGATGCACTTGCGTGCCTTCTCGCCAGATGGAAATCGACGACACACTTTTCCTCCTGGAACATCGTTCCAATACGACCAACCATATTTCAATGTTTTTATTTCGACCCTCATCAGATAAAAGCGTTTTACGCCGACGCGAAAGTAGCTGATCATCGTACATTTGAGTAGAGTCTCAAGTAACCGAGAGAAAATGCTCGCATTTATGATTTTCTTGTATAGCTTCTATAATACCGTGAATTATTGAACGAGGTAAAAGTACCGTGACGGTTATTTCTGCATACGTAAATGTGTACGTATCATTTGCATGTTTTCTTTTTTTGTGCGAAATTGTGAAATGTAGAAAATAATTTTTGTAAAATGGCGGATGACGATTATGGTTAGGTGTGAATGATATTGTTCTATTTTTGTTTATAAAAAGTATGTCAAGAAATATAGATTGACTTAATTATTTTTCTAGTTAAAAATAATTGTTAAATTATTAAATTGTTAAATTATTAAAAAATTAAATTATTAAAGGCTTAAATTATTAAAGGTAAGTTCTACGTACAGGACTGTATATGTGGCACCAAAAAACAAAGCGGTCCAAAATTATTTCATTCTTCTATCACAATTTTTTAAGAAAATATTTAAAACTTCATGTTAATATTTTTCTATTTATATATATTTTTATTTGTCCCCATAGAATATGTAGATAATGTTTGACAACAGAAAGCTGTCTGCATAATACAAAAATAATATTTATCTTTTGGTAATTATTACAAAGGTAGTCGATTCAAGATTCGTGACACGTTAAAGAAAAGTGAAATTTAGAAAATTCCTGTGAGAGCGAGGACATTTTCTAATTTAAACAAGAGTCTCTATCACCATGCAGACGTAACGCGTGGAACGGATGGAAATCGTTCTTGATAATTGATAAGAAGTGGTTTCTGTCGTCAAGGTAATTCAGCATGTGAACAACGTCTCAGAATGGAGCAGGTAACAATACAGTTAGTTTACGGAGAGAAAATCTTTTTAGAGAACGTTCACCTTAATGCTGGCTCGTGCAATGTGCAACCCACTTTCTGTTGTGCTACGTACCTTTCCATCGAGAGATATAAAAATGCAACATCCTCATCAATGCTCTTTAACCCTTCGTGATCGTATTAACATTTTTAATGAATTTACACAATACCTCATCTGCTGATTCTTGAGATGATTGGATTACAAACACTTCTTGTTATGAAATTTCTTTAGAATTTTACTCAATGTAAGTAATAATTTGCCATATTTCGAAAAAGTTAACTACGTTGATTTATAAATAATTGCACTAGAAATTGTAATATTTAATGAAAAGTTTTTAATGTAAAAATGCATTTGCTGGAAATATATTTTCAATTACAATGTCAGAACGTTTTATATTTTTTTTTAATTCCAATTTTTACAAAATTGAAGAATGAAAGTTGGGAGAGGAATTCAGACAATAAGAACATTGCTGTTTATAGAAAAGAAATTGATTTTACTAAGAATTTTTTATTTAGAAAAATAATGAAGGAATGTGATATTTAATTATTTGAAACAAAAACGAAGATAAATTACTATACAAACGTATAAACAAAGCAATTTATGAATGAATTTATGAAACATACGAGTGTTCTTTTTTTTTTAATATAATATATTATTGTATATCTAACAATTAGTAAAAAAAATTAAATAAATAGAATGTAAATGAAAGCGTAAGATTCGAGGCAAATAAATTGTTACTTGAGGTATTTTCAATTTCTATAAAATTGATTTATAATACAATTTTTCGAAACAGAAATGAACGCGTAAAGTCTCGCAATGGCTGCACATTACTCTGCTTGCGTTTCTTTGCTTTCATGACCTTTCCCACGCATGTATCTAATACTTTCAATAGTTTTACCTTTTAGAAATGCAAAATGAGCGGATCTGTTCAGGTGGTTGTATCACAAACATACTTTATCGTAATAATATTAATATTTAAACGCTAGTAATTATTTATAAAATTTAACTACAAATTTTTAACCTTAAATATTAAGTTACTACATATTAAAGTTAGCTTGAAATATTTAACTACACTAGATAGAATATGATTTATACAACATATATGTATATAATATAAAATTTATGATGTTATATTATGACGATTTTATGAGAGTGTATTTATGATTACATTGCAAGATTGCCATTTTAAATTTTCTTGCGAGTGTGCAAGCAGCTTCATTCGCTTACCAAATATTTAGAATCGCATTCAGAAATATTTTATTGGGTGATTTAGATAAAACAAATTCTGAAGATGAGGTAAAATACAAAGGAGTTTATAATAATCACAATAAACTTTTTATAATCGTTTACTTCAGAAATGTTCGGTAATATATAAAATTAATAAAGTGGTCAATACCTCAAAAACCATGATACTTTGCATAAGGGTAGCTGAATAGATTTCAAATAACCTCTTCTATCATTCCTTGCAAACTTTCTGTCCACCTACCTTGTATATACGAGTGCATTAAATATTTTATTTGCGAACATAGTGATGCTCTTTGGACGACTTGATCATCACTTTGTTTGTACCATTTTATAGTTTTGAATCTTGTGACTCGAAATTTTGAGAGTAAACATCTTTTTGCTGCATATGTAAATTTTGATGGGGATCTAACAACAGGAACCTGTTGTCATTGATGTTGATCGTCAAATAGATAAAAAAACGTGTTTTAGTATCGTTTTCAATTATTTTTGACGCATAGAATAAACTGGAACCACGTTAAAAACTCTCTAACTCATCGTGACGGCAATGCTTTGTCGTCATTGACGTCAATCGTCGTGAAGTTAAGAATAGTCATATTTGGAACCATTTTTGATAGTTTCAGACACGTTTTATTGTTCGAAATGACTTTAAAATTTCTTCATCTCACTCTTGTTCTACTTATATTGCAATAATTTTAAATACACATTCGAATTTGTGTAAGACACTAAGACTGCAACCCTTTGTATGCAATATAGGCAATTGTTCTTTTGAGTGCAATTATTTCTTTGACTAAGAACCACATAGGTTACTTATCTTCAATTTTGGAGCAGCAAATACATGTAAATTTGGTGACTTTCAAATCTCAAAATTCTCAGATTTCAATTCCTCGTATTTCCACATTGCCAATTTTTTTCATTTCTAAATTTCTAAGTTTTCAATTTTTAAATTTTTATCTTCTACATTTACATATTTGCAATCTTACAAATTTTCAAACTCATAAATCTCCAAATTGGCAAATTTCCAATTTTCAAATTTATAAATCTGCAAATTTACAAGTCATACAATATGTACTTAAATAAATCAATTTAATATCAAATATTCAATGTAAATATTGGTAACATACGAAATATTTTGATCTAAACAGAATTACTTGAATTATTTCAAATAAATACCAACTTCACTGTTACACGAATTGGTAATCATAAATTAAATTTTACATGACTATTCGAGCGATCACAAATTCGATGAAGGTAATTTCAGTTGGTTTTAAACATTTTAAGTGTTCGATTAAATGTGTTGTTAACTTTGAAGCAATCGTAAATGTTTGCGAAAGAAAGATGGCAGCGTGCGTTTAATAAAAAGGACAGTTGAGAGTGAACCGTGAAAGAGAGAGCTTGAGAAAATTGGCTGGCGAAATGCGGTCACACGAATTGTGAACAAGAAACCTCTGGAATATTCCACAAGTGCATTTTTATCTACTTTTCGAATATATGAAAAAGGTTTTTGAGTAGACTGAGTATGTACTTATCCAAATACTCAAGCACACTTTTCTTATTTTACTAACACTTCGTTACTTAATTATAAGTTGCAAATTATTAGAGACATCGTTATATAAGTTTCCAATAATTTTAACATCGTTATATTAGTTAAAGAAATTTTGTATTTAATGCAATTCTGTATAATAGTTTAAATCTTATATTTAATATAACAGTATATACTAGCACATGTATTAGTTAAAAATGCTATGTTTAACACTAAAACTACAAAGCCGGTCAAATGACTGCTCTACACGTTTCTTACTATAAGGTATATACTTTGTTAAAGTATATTCCTTGAAATCAACATTGATTTTCATCAAGATAAAGAATAAATGTGTATGATTATTTATGTTTTGTCGTTTGTATATATATTCTTTAACTTCATTGCATCTTAATCTTATATGTATATTATTTCAAATCATTGTTGAATTACAAAGTCCAAATGTATAACTGAAGAATAGAGACTTTGCTGGTCTAAACCTAGGTTAAATATCCCAACCTAGATTTAATATTCAAACGCAGGTTAAATATCTAACCCTAGGTTTAATACCTGAACGTACGATAAACGTCTAAACCTAGCTTGTACATCTGAACGTAGTTTAAATGTTTAAATCTACATTAAATATCCAAAAGTATATTGAATATTTGAACGTAGGTTAAATAACTAAACCTAGATAGTATGTATATCTGAACGTAAATTAAATGTTTAAATCCAGATTAAATATCCAAACCTATGTTGAATATTTGAATGTAAGTTAAATATCTACACCCAGGAAAAATATCTGAACCTCGGTTAAATATCTAAACCTAGATTAGCATCTAAAGCTTGGAAAAATATCTGACCCTAGATTAAATATCCAAACACAGGTTAAATATTTGAATCTAGGTTAAATACCACTCCTAGGCTAAATACCTAAATCAACGTACCATTTTTATTTGAACTTTGCTTAGTCAATCAACTACTATTTTGAACAACTTGCACATAGTTTTGTTTGTCATCAAATAACTTTGATTTACATATTCACCCAACCTTTAATAAATCAACAAAATTCTAAACACAAGGATGTTTTACATCGTATAGATAATGTTATATAACCTGATTTTTACGTCTAGTTGCATCTATTCAGAAAGTGTTCTACTTACTAAAGTATGACAGAATTGTATTCTCCGTGCAAGTATTCTTGCGAGAATAACAAGAATACGAGTAATCAAAACCGAGAATACAATAGAAAGTAATGGAATCTTCGAAACGCCATTTTTCTCGGCAAAAGGCTACGTAAACACTAGATAATTTTCTTTCAACCGTTACGCAAAAATTAGTTCCAATCGAACGATTGGCGTGTAGCGGAACGTTTCACAATGTGTTTCCCCCGAGAACTGGAAAAGGAAACGTGATATTGCATCGATTTATTAGAAACTTTTTCGTGGGTTAATTCAATTAAAACTACAAAAACAAGCAGGAGATAAAATATGAAAATATTGAATACTCAAAGTGAAAATAAATTATGCGTATCATGATTTCATCTTGGAAGTTTCAGTTCCTTTTTGTTGTTGCGTAAATTGTGATGATTAATGTCAAGGCATATGACATCATTAGGTCGACAAATTAGTAATCTTTTCGCGTGCCTCGTTTCAAAACCGTCCGAATTTTGCCGGATGTGAATCGAGAAATAACGACAAACACAGTAAAAATATTATCTATTAAAATACTTTACCGCAAAGTATAAATAACTATAAAGTACTGTGAAAGTTCGTTGCGAAATTTGTAAAAATAATTGTGTAATTAACTGCAAATAAATTGTATAACTTAATTGTAAATAATCTTTATACTTGATTGTAAATAAATTATATAATTAATTGTAGCAATGTTATATATAATTATGTTATTACAATAATAATTATGTTATTATGTAAATTTATAAATGATAGAAACGAAATTCTCTTCTTAAACACAATATTAAATGAGATGTGATATATTCATCTCTACAGTAATTATTTTCAGTTATCATAAGTTTATTAATGGAATAATAAATTGCTTTTTCAAATGAACTGTTAAAATAACGTAGTTAAGCCCATCCTCGTTAATTAGCTACGAAAGGGAAGATTAAAATCAACGTTGATTATTGTTAGAAAGGTGAATGCATGGCCTTTTCTGACGAACTTTCACTTGTTAACAGAGAAAAGAGAATAAATTGCTAATGTTCGTGATGAGGCGTTTAACTTTCAACGTGTGACTGATTAATTAACAAATACAAACTGTTACCCTTCCTAATTACAGCTAAAAGGAAGCAAGCTTGAAACACAGGAAACTACATTTGAGACAAGTTTTTCTTTTTTATTGATTAATGAAACTTTAAATATTAACTTTGTCGGGGCTCTCGTATGCATTACGCGCTCAAATAACGTGGATGTAATAGAGTTTCCGGTTTACTTAAGGCAGCCAATAGAAAGTAAGATCGGCTTGCGTGATTAGAATTTCAATCTAACAACAAATGTATTAGTATTTATCTAGTGATTATAATGCGATGATGAACATTGATTATTCACACGGAAAAGTATTGAAATTTTCCGACCGTTAAACAAATTGAATACAGAAGCAATCAGTGGAAAGGAATTGTCTAACGAAAATGAAATATTGTTAAGCCTTTTTAATTGTACTTTTTATAAACTGTCTAGGTTAAACTGCCCATTTTACAAAATTTTATAAATTGTTTATGTTAAATTGTAAACCTTTTGCTACCACAAAGTTCATATGTCAGACGTAAGAATATAATGTAACAAATCCTCAAATTAATTTTATTATATGTATAAGAATTAAAAGATTACATAATAACACAGAATATTAACCAGTAAAATCTTGTCATACAGCTAACATAGAAAATAAAAATGTCTTGTAACAAATTTTATTTTAAATATTTCACATTTTATTTCAAATAACAAAAGCTAGTATAAATCAGAAAAATCGTGTTACATGAAAACACATTTTGTTCTCCAAGTTATGCACCATGACGATATTTATATGAAGAATTGACAGTTTGTCTTTTGCATGCAATGAACAATTGAACACTGTATACTGTGCAGAGAAAAATTGCTTTCCTTTCTGAAATTAGCGAAGTGTATCTGATTATTAAGAAATCATTCCGATAATTAGGTTTCAGTGAACGAATGACTTCGCATGTTTCGAACGTGCAAATCTGCAACAATGTAGCATAAACGTTCGACAGCAAAATTCTCAGTATTTCGGTTTTTACTTCCTTTTGTAGTGAACGACATGCCATAATTCACAGATAATTGAATTTTAAATGAGATTTCTCCGGCTTTTGTATCAGCAGCGCAAATAAACTAAAAGAAAGTAACTAACTGATTGATTTGAAATTTTAATATGTTATTTTATGTACCAGTGGTTTTCATAAATATTAGAGTTATATATTTCTATCATAAAAAGTGTACATTATATAACTGCTAAAGTTTAATAAAAATGAAAATATTGCATTATTTCTGTTTTAGATAGGCGCCATTTTGTTAAACGACTTATGAGGAAATGGTCAGACATTAATATTTTTGTGCCAATTTTCTCTTGCACTAACCAAAAGTTATATTAGTTTTCTTTTATTTATATTTTATATTATTCAAATTTTTACAAAAATAATTCTAGCATCCATATTTTTTTATTTAATAAATAAAATAATATTCGAATTTTGAATATTCTTATCTGTATATTCTTAGACAAAACAACTTATATTACCAATTTTCAAGTCTAAAACTCCAGTAAGAGAATTATTAACTACAGAATTAACCCTCGTTGACTCCAGAATTATTTACCAAATGATTCTTTTATTTCATGTCCTTCCAAAAATGAATACTTTAAAACACCTTGTTCCCAATCTCATTATTTTTGCAAAGCTTGAAGCCATGTACGAACTTAGAACAAAAGTATTTTTAGAACATGAACTCATCGTGTTTGTTTATTTTTAGGAGTCGCAGCAAAACAACAATGGCGTATGTACTTTTTTGTAGATAATCCTCAAATCGTGCCGTAATGGATTCTAGTCAGTCCAGTTTGACGGAATACTACTGATTCCTAGATGGAAATTTTCTACAAACTTTTATTCAAATCTACAGCGATCATCGTCCTTGTCCTATAAGAACGGTCGAGTACGTCCTCGTTTTAATACGGTAATACGCGTACCTTTTATCATGTGTTAGTAACAATCGCCTCCTTTTCGATATATGTAACCTCGAAGAATTATGACGACTCTGTGTTCAAAGATCAATTTACATGTAGTATTTTATACTTGACAGATTTTTATTGAAAATAAGTGTCACAGATACTTGACAGTATATCACAGATGTTCAAGTTGCAAACAAAGACCTTGGGAATAAGAAGTAAGAGATTTAAGTTGCAAATAAAAAATGATAGATGTAATTTGCTAATAAAGACCTTGAACGTAAACAGTAAGAGATTTAAGTTGCAAATAAAAAATGATAGATGTAATTTGCTAATAAAGACCTTGAACGTAAACAGTAAGAGATTTAAGTTGAAAATAAGAAATGATGGGTTTGGGTTGCAAATGAAAACCTTGAAAATAAAAGGAAAGAGATTTATGTTGGACATAAAGAAATAACAGATTTAAACTGCAAGTAAAATATATGCAAACAAAAAGTAAAAGATTGAAGTTGTAAACAAAGTATATAAAAATAAAAAGTAGAGGAGTTAAATTGAAACTAAAAAATAATAGATTTTAATAGAAAGTAATAGAGTTAAGCTGAAGTCAAAGTATAAAAAAAATAGTTAATAATGTGCTCAAAAAGAAAAAATCATGGTTTGAAATTGAAAACTAATCTTACACAATTTATATACATTTTACAAACTAGTTTAATGTCAGCTATTACTCTAACATTGTAATACTTCATTTGAATGAAATACGTGTTACATAATTAGAAGGTATGTCAAGTTGTTCTAATTATCTGGTAATATGTGCGGTATTTATTTAGACATGTCACTCTACGTTCATCACAGGTGTTATTACATTCCCAAGAACACCAATGAGTGATAGATTGCAATGATTATAATAAGTTAAATATGCTTTGAAAAATCAATTCAAGTACTGTATTTTTAATACTAACTGCAACAGTGTATACACATAATATGAAATTAGAAACAAAGTAAAACAATAAATGATTAAATATAATTAATTTTTTATCTCGACAGAAGTCAATACAGATTTCAGAGAAAGTATCGAAACAAATCTCCTATCTTAATGTAAGAGACTTCTAAATCAGTTATATGACTGACTTAGTAATTCTATTGCTAATTAATGTATACATATAATATCTGTAACTTTCCAGAAACCTTGAACTGCATTAACAACTAAATTCAACAATTTCGCACTGTTTTTCTCTCTCAATTGATCAAGGTCCACCATTCAAATCAACTGTGGTCTGCTAAAGTAGACTTTTACTTCCTCCACAACAGAACTCAAATTACAAAACAGAATAAGCGCAGTGACCACAAATTCAGCCAGCCTTAGTTTCCAAGAATCCCAAAGAGAAAATAAAGTACTATATCTATTATATTCATATTACCACATCTACGTTAAACCTATTGAATTCATACTACTTTCTTAGAACTAGTGCATGTATATTACCGCAGCTGCATTAAATCTATTGAATTCATATTACTGCGTTAGACCTACTGTATTTATATTACTGCGTCTCTATTATATCTAGTGCATTTGTATTATTGCATCTTTATTAGATATAGTATTACTACACCTGAATTAGATCTATTGAGTTCATATTATTGCGTTAGATGTAGTGTATTTATATTACTACATCCTCATTAGATCTAACACATTTCTATTCCTCCATCTGCATTAGATCTATTGAATTCATATTACTGCATTAAATATAGCGTATTTATTTTACTGTATCTTTATTAGATCTAGCGCATTTGTATTACTCCATCTGCATTAGATCTATTGAATTCATATTACTGTGTTAGATCTACTGTACTTATATTACTGCATCTTTATTAGATCTAGTGCATTTGTGTTACTACATCTGCATTAGATCTATTGAATTCATATTACTGCATCATATCTATTACACAGATATCACATTTGCATCAAAGTGAAAGATGGTAAAATTTCATTCTATTCTTCTAACGCGCAATTAAGAATGGATTCGAAGTCGGTAATGGTAAATGCATTCATTGTTTAAACATTACAATCGTGTTAATGTTCGTATGATTTCCCATAGGTTCTAAAAACGAAACAGTGACACGATTCGTAGATGGAAAGAAGTAAAAAGGTGATTTCCTGTTTCACGTTAAGATCGTACGTCCATCGAGGAACGTAACCTGAATTACGTAAGTCACTGTTGCGGTTCTCCTTGAACGCAGCTCCTAGCACCGGTGCGCACCGTTTCTTGCGTTTCGTTCTACGGGTTTTATTCCCTGTCCATGGTACACGCTTCTTCTTCTTCTGTATTTCACCGTGCCACTTAATGCGGCATTAACCATCCTTCTCTTCCTACTGATAAGTCTTAGCGAACCATCTATACTTTGCATTCAAAAGAGTTCTCCTCGAAAGCCGGCGATTTACGAACGGGGAAAGCGTTCAGGCTGAATGCGAGTCGGCTGAATACTCGTCCTTCGAACGATTAATCGATACGAGGATGGAAATCAACGACGAAACGTTCGAACGCGTGATGCTGAATAATTGAATCTGTAGCTGCTCTATCGATTCTCACGGTATTTCTCGTTTCCTCGAGATTAATTGCGTTTAGATTAGATCTTATATTTTATTTAATCGTGTTTACCATTTAATCAGATGTCGAACGAGGATCGTTTGAAGTTTGTTTTGGTTATGTGTTTTCTTTCTTCTTTTTTTTTTCTTTGCATATTATAACCTTGTGTATTATGTTTTAGGTTATTCCACCTTTAGTTCATTATAAAGGAACATAAAACGACTTGAACACTTACATCCATTTTAATGGCAATTAAATACCGAGCGAAGATATACGTTGAAAGTTAATAATTGGCTAGAGATTGTAAAGGTAATGCGAGACAAGAATTTAAACACTACACAAATTGCTCGAACGTTATGTGCAAATAAAATTTCTCGGAACTATACACCGTTCGTGATACTTTCTACAACATTTTCTCAACAATAAAGTTGTTTTTATGCATTACGAGAGCAGAATCTAAAATTTGCGTGCTCAATTTTGATTCGCGATCTTTTCTGTCTAATTCTTTTCTTACTTGCAAAAGTGCACAGGTGTAAGCGTCTTGTCTTGATCGTAATTCCACGCTTTCTAAGTTTCAGTCTTTTAATGTCTAATTCACTCGTTAACACCCCCCTTCGGCTATTATTTTCATAGATACTGGAACAGCGTGAAAAATTTACGCATACTTTCTTTGTGTAACGTATCCTCTTTAATTGTTCTCTTATTTCAATGTCTCTATTAAATCAACGACATTGAACATCTTTGAACTGAAACCTCTATGCTGTATTTATTCTAGTATTTATTTAGGATGCTTTCGAATTATTTAGAATTATTTAAAAATTATTAAATTGATTTATTTAATTTATTTTAAAATAATTTTAAATTGTTTTATAATGTAAAAAAATTTCTATTTCAGGTATTGCAAGGAAATAAATATCAATATTAAAGAATTAATTAGAATAAAAAATAATGCAAATTCAAATTAAATAAAATTAATTATTAATTGCAAAAAATTAATTAAAATAAAAGAAATTCATCTTCAAGTATTAAATACAATAAATTATTAATTATAAAGATTTAATAAAAATAGAAAGAATGCAATTTGTATTATTAAGAGGAATTAATTACTAATTATCCAAAATTAATTAAAATAAAAGAAATGCAATTTCAAGTATTAAAAAAAAGTAATTAATAATTACAAAGAACTAATAAAAATAAAGGAAATTCTATTTCAATTGTCAAAGAAATTAATTCTAGTTATGAAGAATTAATTAATATAAACAATATCCAATTTAAAGTATTAAAAGGAATTACTCACTAATTATAAAAAATTAATTAAAATAGGGGAAATATAATTTTGATTATCAAAAACAATTAATTACTACTTACAAAAAATAACTACAATAAAAGAAATTCAACTTCTCCTATTAAAAAGAATAAATTATTATCTAATTTCAGCCAGCAAAATAAGCAAAACAAATAATACAAAATATGAATTAATTTCATTTTACTAAAAATATTCGAACCTTCTGCAGAATTGAATTTTTGTCTTTTCTTTTCAAATATTTGCTTCTATTTAATAGACACATGTAATTTATGATCTATATATTATAATAGAAAGTGTTCCAATAATCTCAAGTGGTAAACTTTCTCGTGTTCAAGCAGAAGATATTACGACCTCTTAGCAACAGACATTTTAATTAAAATAAATATTCGATAACAACTAATTCGTGCAAAATCGATTCTTGTAAAAGTTCTCAGTTACACCATGAAATTGGTTTTGCGGCTTCACGAATGAAGAACTTCGCGATAAATCATCGTAAAACTCAGCAATCCGTTATTGTCAATAATATCGAGGCAAATACCACAAAGAAGGGCGTGATCGTAGATCGAGCACGATCCTTTCTTTTCATCGAGTGCCGTGAGAAGCGATTATTCTTTGTTGTCTCATCGCAACAAAAATGTTTCCAAGCTACTATTAAGATTCGCATTGACCCACGAATTGTTAGAATGGTAATTTATGGTAATGATATGAAAATACTTGAAATATTTTTGTTTCAAGATTCTATTCTAAAAATGTTTTTAGTATTTTTGTTTAATAAGATTCTACTCTAATAACATTTTTAATACGTTTGTTTTAAGATTCTATCCTAAGAATATTTGCAGTATTTCTGTTTCAAGATTTATTCTAAACACATTCTTAAAGAAGAAAGTAATAAACTTCTAAAGCAGAGAGCATAATTACTTCATTAAGAGAATAATTACAGCAGAGCATTTATAAAGACATTAGAAGATTTCTAAAATGATCTCTGAATCTAATTACAAATTATATTTTGAAAATATAGAACATTTTAAAAATTCTCTTCAAGGCCTACAATTTAAAAAATATAAAGCGTTTGAAAAATCTCTTTAAACTCTTATGATTTGAAAAACATTCGTAATTACCATATGAAGCTTCCTACATTCAGAAACAGATAAATAAAAAAGTTAATGTGAAAACAGTTGAGTGCACCACAAAATTTACATTTTGCATAAATTACTCTATTCCTTTCACCTAATGCAAAATTAATTCACCTATTAAAAAATTATGATAGTTATGAAGATTTTCATTCTACTTTCAATTTTATGTAAGGTGATCTATGAAGGATTACCTTTCGAATCTTTTTGTGCGTTTTAATCGCGCTGAAAAACGTTGTGATAGCAAAGGAAAAGCTATTCCGCTTTCTCGCTATGCTTTCACTTTCATTTTTGAACACAGATATACTTATGTTTCGTATTTGTTTTCGATCAAGAATCTGATATTCGAGTCCATTACTTTCTAACGACGTTTTGTATAAATTTTCAAGCTCTCAGATAACAGATTAGATTCGAATACGGATTTAAATTGTGTGTAATTACTGTTTCTGCGAACTTGATCATTTATGAATGTTGAACTGCTCTCTATTTGGATGAATGTAATTCGTGATGCACTCATACTTCTGTGATCAACTTTACTCGAATTTTTAATAAGGATTTTTAATACGTTTCAATTTAGAACTCCTTGCATTATGATGCAAGGAGTCACACATTTGTATAAAAGTTTGGTCGTGTTTCCAAGGAGATATGAAATTACGAATTTAACTTATGTAACTAAAATTTTCCTATAAAACATTAATTGTTTCTTTAATGTGTAACGAGAACTATTGATTATAACCTTCATTTTGCAATGTCGAAATTGACACTTCTAACCATTTAATGCAATTTCTATAATTATGGTATACATACACTTTTCGAGTTTAAACAACCTTGTTACATTCATGAAAATATTATATGGTATTGTAAAAATTAATCTTTGTTTATTTCATTTTTAACTATTTATAATTAATGAATTTATATTTGATAAAATACTCGTTGAATTTAAATTTGGTTTTCTACTTTACAAATTTATATTTGGTGAAATTCATATGGTGAATTTATATTTGCTAAAATACTCGTTAAATTTATATTTGGTTTTCTACTTTACAAATTTATATTTGGTGAAATTCATATGGTGAATTTATATTTGCTAAAATACTCGTTGAATTTATATTTGGTTTTCTACTTTACAAATTTATATTTGGTGAAATTCATGTGGTGAATTTATATTTGCTAAATTTATATATTATACTTGATGCGTCCAATAAATTACTCTAAAATGTAAGCCTCACATACGTAATTGTATAACTAAAAAAACGTCAGCACAGATGAAATAAATATCATAAATTTGATCATAAAAGACCTAACTTTTTACCAACTCAAATACGAAAATTTGCATAAAAGATGCAAACACGTGTGACATACGTCCGTGCATCTCAATGTCACTCGATTGTTTGGATGATTACTTAATACCTCTTCGCCTTTAAACAATTAACACATTTCGAGCCTTTCTTGACCGCGAGAGACGAATCGGTTTCTACGTTCAGCATGTTACTGTTAATCACATTAACACTATACTCGCGGCGTTTTGCTTCCTCACTTTCCACCATAAACCTCAATAGCTCCATTCGACTGGAAACGATCTTTAATAACCGATCGATCGATTACTATCTGTCGAGGATCGATCTTTTACGATCGGTTAAAATCAAGGCGAACATTTAGAAATCTTGAAAGCTGGCACCGCCTTGAACGAGCGAAACAAGTTACACGGAGGTAAGTTATCTTTTTGTTTAGAAATTTAACAGGGTGAATGCTTTTCTAGACTTGTAGTGAATCAATATAGATACTATTTTTTTTTAAAGATAGAATTACAAAATGGTAAGCCGATAGTTTACTAACCGCACTTTGAAAGCGTACTCCGCGATCAAAAGTGAGAAAGACATTTTATGTAGTGTCGAACAGGTTTGCATGCAAAAGTCTATTATTATTTATATTTCAAACAAGTTTGGTACAACTAATTTCTTATTAGCATGTTAACTGTTAATACCAGTTATTAGAAATGCGATTGTTTCCTTTTTTAAATAGAATTTTCAGTTTAATACTAGAAGTGTAATATTAATATAACCAAAATTTAATAACAGTAATGAAAATTTTTGTATATAGGAATTTAAAAGAGATTACACACATAATTAAATTATTATCATGCACCTCTTTTTATCTCTAAGTTTCATTTATTTCTCAAATATTATTAAATAATCTAAACCACACAAAATAATTGATAATAAAAATTATCTAAACACTCAAAATAATAATTGGTAGTAATATTTCTAATTTACTGTTTAATTTACTCCATCTTTTTGATAATAAATGTTGTGTTCTACATTTACTTTCTTTATTATGGAACAAACTAAACACACCAATTGTTACTATTGTTATGGAACAAACTAAACTCATCAATTGCTACTATTTGTATGCAACAGATGGATAATACACAATAATTATTATAATAATTCTCAGCAAACTTACCTGGATCAGAGCTTCTGGCTGAAGATGCTTCAGAAATTCACCTTGCTGATAAGAGACTGAAGGTTGTTGCTGTTGTTGTTGGAGCCTTAATTCTGCCTGCATCGCGGCAATAGATTCAGGGGTGCAGGATGCTCGAGCTTGAACCCAGGACGCTGCAAGTATGAAGCTTCCAAGGACCACGGACATAGTCACTAAGGTGACAGCCGCGATCCTTGCAATTTGGACCGCCGTACTTTTTGGCCTCATGTATGCCTGCAAATAAATAAACAAAATATTAGTATTAAGAAAAAATATTACATACTGCAAATTCAGGTAGATATTTACAACATGAAAAGAAGAATTTTAGAAATTTGGGAATTTTGGAATTTGGGGATTTAGAAATTTGGGAATTTGGACATTTTGGAATTTAGGGAATTTTGGAATTTGAGGATTTGGGGAATTTAGAAATTTTGGAATTTAGGGATTTAGAAATTTGGGAATTTTGGAATTTGGGGATTTAGAAATTTGGGAATTTGGACATTTTGGAATTTAGGGAATTTTGGAATTTGAGGATTTGGGGAATTTAGAAATTTTGGAATTTAGGGATTTAGAAATTTGGGAATTTGGACATTTTGGAATTTAGGGAATTTTGGAATTTGAGGATTTGGGGAATTTGGAAATTTTGGAATTTGGGGATTTAGAAATTTGGGAATTTGAGGATTTGGGGAATTTAGAAATTTTGGAATTTGGGGATTTAGAAATTTGGGAATTTGGGAATTTGGACATTTTGGAATTTAGGGAATTTTGGAATTTGAGGATTTGGGGAATTTAGAAATTTTGGAATTTGGGGATTTAGAAATTTGGGAATTTGGGAATTTGGACATTTTGGAATTTAGGGAATTTTGGAATTTGAGGATTTGGGGAATTTGGAAGTTTTGGAATTTGGGGATTTAGAAATTTGGGAATTTGGACATTTTGGAATTAGGGAATTTTGGAATTTGAGGATTTGGGGAATTTAGAAATTTGAGAATTTGGGAATTTGGGAATTTGGGAATTTGGACATTTTGGAATTAGGGAATTTTGGAATTAGGGAATTTTGGAATTAGGGAATTTTGGAATTTGAGGATTTGGGGAATTAAGAAATTTTGGAATTTGGGGATTTAGAAATTTGGGAATTTGGGAATTTGGACATTTTGGAAATTAGGGAATTTTGGAATTTGAGGATTTGGGGAATTTAGAAATTTTGGAATTTAGGGATTAGGAAATTCGGGAATTTTGGAATTTGAGAATTTGGGAATTTGGAAATTTAAGAATTTTGGAATTTTGGAATTTAATCCTTTAGGAATCTAGGGATTTAAGTACAATTTCTATTGCAATTATTAAAATTATAGCAAATTTTTTCTTTGAAACTATCACGAATAAACCAAAAACTAATTTATTATGATGACTCTACTAGCAAAACAGGAACCATTATTTTTCGCCACGTAATGACCATACATTCTCATTTTTATTTTGCTTCGTACAAAAAGTTACCTTGAATTTTAAACCTACTACGCACCCATACTTTCTACAAAATCACAGAACTAACAGTTTCGCAAAAAGTTATTGCCTTTGTTCTTAAAATTGCATGCCCTGTTTCCGGTTTAATTAAACAATATAACGCGTATGAATTACAGTTTTCGCAGTGCGAAATAGTTTCGTTTTAACGAGTGCCGGAACAAGTGTGCCTCTTATAATTAGATTCTAATTACCCGAGATTTTCAGTCGCCATTATTGTCCTTTCTATTTTATGTTAATCAAACACAATTATATTGTCTATAGCAATCAGTCCCCACAGACGAAGAAAGGAATAGTTCAACTTCCGTGATGATCTCACTATGCAGAAATAAACTTACAGCGTTTCAACTACATTCCTATTCAGGTTTTTTAATTTATTCCTACTCGGCTGATTTATCTTTCTTCTGTTTCTTTATTCGGTTTCTAATGTTATTCGAGAGAGTTTCTGTTTTAAAGTCATCCTTACTCATTCAGTTTCTACAATTGTTGTAAAGGGGTGTCGTGGCTGATCACTCCCCTTAAATCTATTGCAACCACAGTGCCTCCTAATGCTCGAAGGACCACCCACTGAATTGGGACTGAATGATATTCAAACTAACTATGGGATAAAACAATTTATTCAAGGAAAGTGTGTGGTGTCCGGTATAACTGTGTGTGTGTGTGGTATTAATTACAATGTGTATGTGTGTTTACTGACTGACTAAAAACTGAATTTTTTCCCGACTGATCCGGGGTCTGACTAATTTTAACCGACTGATCTGGTCAATGATATTAACTGAACTCACTTAACTGCTAAAATTCGCTTTTCTGGCCACCCTCCCTTCCAGTGCGCCCTCAGCGCGCTTCCCTGTGGAAGGGGAAGGTGAAAACCAGGGTGGGCGAACGTTAGACCCAAGGCGAGACCAAGAGTCCCAAGAAGACTGTTTTTCGTCAACTCTCGAAACCCTTAGCCCCGCCATAAATTAGGTCGTACCCTAACATTCCGCCCACCTTGAACGACTAATCGTTCAATTTATCTATTATAAATCAAAATAAATTTACCTCAAGTTACCTATAATTGACAGCTAATCTGATCAACCAAAAAATAACCCTAATCCTTACTAACTAAAAATGTACATCGTATAATACTATAACTAATATAAAAATAATACACAAAGTACAAACATGATTTAAGTTACTATCATACATATCTGAAACAATGAATTAATTCCTGTATATACCTAACTATCTAAATTTGTGTGTGTATTGGTTACATTATCAATTATCGGTAATATACAGATTTTAGTTATGGGACGCTTATACATTGAATCCGCTGTCTTGACTGTTACAACACGTATGACTCCATCCTTTCCCTTGTGTGTCTGCATAATCCGACCAAGACACCATCGCAGTGGAGGAGAATTGTCTTCCTTCACGATGACCAGCATTCCCTCGACTGGTTGCTGAGTTGGAGTGGTACGCCATTTGTATCTTTGCTGCATTTGATGCAAATATTCTTTATGCCACCTCTGCCAGAAATGCTGAAACATCTGCTGGATTAGTTGGTAGCGATCTAAACGATTCACAGCAACGTCTCGTAAATCGCTGTCTGGCAATGCGCACAGAGCGTCGCCGATCAAAAAATGACCTGGAGTCAAAGGATTCATGTCGTGTGGATCGGTAGAGAGAGGACTAATGGGTCGGGAATTTAAACAAGATTCTACTTGCGTCAAAAAAGTGTACAATTCTTCAAAGGTCAATCTTTGCTCTCCGATTATTCTTTTGATATGACACTTGGCGGATTTGACCGCACTCTCCCAAAGCCCACCAAAGTGTGGTGCCTGTGGAGGAATAAATTTCCACTCTATACCTTCTTTTAACAAAAATTCGGAAATACTATTATTATGTTTCTGATCATTAAGTAAAATGTTTAACTCTCTAAACTGATTTCGTGCCCCAATAAAATTAGTAGCGTTATCTGAAACTATGCACTTACATCTACCGCGTCGAGCTATAAAGCGTCTAAAACAATTGAGGAATGCCTCCGTGCTCAAATCTGCAGCGAGCTCAATGTGCACTGCTTTCGTAACAAAGCACACAAAAATGCACATATAAGCCTTAATACTAATCTTACTCCGAGTGCGTTCCTTTGTTAGGAAAGGACCTGCATAGTCAACTCCGCTGGTCGTAAACGGCCGTGCCGGAGTGACCCGAGACGCAGGTAGCTGTCCCATCGCACATTGTGTGTCGCGTGGCCTGACCCGAAAGCACTTGACACAAGCCCTAATTATACGTTTAACATTAGTTTTCCCATTGATGAGCCAAACTGATTCTCGCAATGAGCTTAATACATGCTGAGGGCCAGCATGTAATAATCTAACATGTTCGTGTCTGATCACGAGGTCCGAAAATTGATGCCTACCAGGCAGAACAATTGGATGTTTTTTATGATATTCAATGGAAGCGTTATTGAGTCTGCCGCCCACCCTGATTAATTCCCGCTCATCCAGGAATGGGCTGAGCGAGTATAATGCACTCGCTTTGTGGACGACTTTACCTTTTCTTAAATCAGCTAATTCGTCGTGAAAAGCTTCTGCCTGAATTAACCTAATTATTGTTTCCCTGGCACGATTGATCTCTGCACACGTGAGATTACCCTGGAATGACTCTCTCTTACGTGATCTATTAATGAATCTTAAACAATATGCAATTACCCGCAATAATCTAGAGTAATCGGAAAATTTCTCAAACATAGAATATCTAGAGATCCCTGATATTGAAAATGAAGTTTTGATGACTCGAGCCTCTGGAGCATCTGCAATACTAATCCCTGATTTCGGCCAACAATCAGCATCCTCTGATAACCAGGCTGGTCCTGACCACCAAAGACTGCTCACCGCTAACTTATCAGGCGTTGTTCCCCTAGATATGATATCTGCTGGATTATCCAGCGACTGAACGTGACTCCAGCTGTCCTTGGAAGTCACACTGTGAATTTCTGCAACCCTATTGGCTACAAAAGTTTTCCACCTATTAGATGAACTATTTAACCAGGCTATCACTATTGTCGAGTCCGTCCAAAATCTTTCACCTGATATTTTGAATGAAAGTGATTCCTTAACCTTTTTAACTAACCGAACTAAAACTAATGCCGCGCATAATTCTAATCGCGGTAACGAAATAGATTTCAAGGGTGCGACTCTAGACTTCGCACATAACAAACGGACTTCCCATCTACCTGACTCTAATTTGGATCTTAAGTAAATGCATGCGCCGTATGCATCCTGAGAAGCGTCTGAAAATCCGTGTAACTCTATTCTATTATGTCTACTTATAATAGTGCATCGCGGTACTCGTAAATTAACTAACTGTCCTAAGTTAGATCTATATTGTAACCATTCTAAATATAGCTCTTGGGAGACTGATTCATCCCATCCTGTTTTCAATTGCCATAGTTTTTGCATAAGGATTTTTGCCTGGATAATAACAGGCCCTACTAAACCTAGCGGGTCAAATATTTTTGCTATTTCTGAAAGCATAACACGTTTAGTGACCCGTGTCGAATCTGAAGAGGCGACCGACCATTGCAAAGTGTCTTCCCTAATAGCCCAAATCAACCCAAGGGTCTTTGGGTCCTTTTCAGCTGCGAGTTCTTTATTTACAGCTGCGTTTAAATTTTCTTCGTGACTAAGTGGGCAATTTGTAGCCCATTTCCGCAACGGAAACCCTGCGCTTTCTAATATTGTCGACAACTCGTATTTCAATTGTTTTATGTCTGACGATGTTTCCGCGCCCGTCAAAAGGTCGTCAACATAAAAATCATTCATGATAACCCTACTTGCATTCGGGAAATCCTCTAAATTATCTATACCTACTTGACGTAAGACGCGCGTTGCTAAAAACGGAGCGGACGCTGTACCGTATGTGACCGTATTTAACTCATATATACCCACTGGCTGATCAGGGGTTTCCCTCCATAAAATCCGCTGAAACCTACGATGCGATGGCTCTACTAAAATTTGTCTGTACATTTTAGTAATGTCAGCAGACAAGACGTACTTATATGTTCTGAATCTAAGAAGAATGGTAACTAAATCGCTTTGAACTGTTGGGCCTATTCTCTGGACATCATTAATTGACAAACCTGTTGTTGATCTGGCAGAACCATCGAACACAACACGTACTTTCGTAGTTGTGCTTGTTTCTTTGGATACTGCGTGGTGTGGAAGATAATACGCGGGTTTATCGTCTGACTCGCTGATTCGTGTCATGTGATTTAACTCCTCGTATTCTCTCATAAATTTAGTATAATGTTCCTGTAATACTGGCTGTTTTCTAAAACGCCTTTCTAAAGCCCGTAACCGTTTTTCCGCTTGTTGAAAAGAGTCTCCTAAATTGTCAATTGTGTCTAAAAAGGGAATTTTTACAATATACCGCCCATCGGTGTCCCTACGAGTGTTCTCTACAAAATGTGCCTCGCACTCGTCTAAACTATTGTTAAGTTCTGAGGCTAATTCCTCGACTTTCCAAAACCTTTCTAATTGTGCCTGTAAATCAGTGTTCGTTATTAAGTGGCATCTGGAAGTTGTTAAAACGTTGCCCCTTGGCCATGTTAACACTCCTCCAAGAACCCAACCGAAGTGGGTCTTTTGCCAAGTCACGTTGGGTCCTGCTTTTTGTTGCCCTACACAAAGGAGCTTCCAAAATATGCCTGCCCCGACAAGCATATCTATCTGTCGACTCTCGTAAAATTTAGGGTCTGCTAAAGTAATGTTCGATGGTATTAAAATTGCTGATTTTTGAATAGGAAAGTTGGGCATATCGTCGGTAATTTTCTTAACTGAGTAACACGGAATCGAAATCTGAAAGTTATTATAATTTGACGTTATCTGAACTTCTGATTTTCCTTTAATTAATTTGACAAATGAGCCTAATAACGAAATTTCGGCTTCAAACGGCGATAACTGAAGTCCGACTTTCTCACAAAATGAATTTGTCACAAAATTTGCTTGTGACCCTGAATCTAATAGAATCCTACAGTCATGGTTATGACCATTTTTATCTTTAACCGTTACTACAGCTGTTGCAAGAATTGTATGTTGAGAAAATTCATTATGGAAATTCGATACACATGATAGTGTTACTTCCGATTTTGTTACTTCTGATTTTGATGCTACTGGTTTTGTTGATTCTACGTTTGAATTTAGCGTTTCTGATTTACTGTCTGAACCTGATGCACCGGAGTGTATGTCATCGCGGTGTAATAATATATTATGTTTGCCCTTACATAGCCTACAATGGTTACGGGTACACGCCTGGACCCTATGACCTGCCTGCAAACAATTAAAGCACCGTCGTGCTTCCATAACATGTCGCGACCTTTCCCTAACATTCATTTTTTTAAACTTCTCGCAGGAGTATAGCGGATGATCTGCCTGACAACACGAGCATTTAGGGATTTCGTTAACAATGTGTGACGTTATACGCGGCGGTTTTCGAGTGGTTGTACCTTGTACATTCGGTTCTGACCGAATTCCTGATAATTGATTATTTGTCGCAACATTTTCTAAATAATTAGATCTCTCCTCTAAAAATTCAGCAAACATTTTGAATGTTATATCTCCGGTAGCTGAAGCTATGCGTTTTTCCCACTCCCTAGATGAAACTAAATCTAATTTTCGGGATAAAATGGGTACAATTAAAGGATCCCATGCATCTACGCTAATTCGTAGTGCCCGCAACGCTATTAAGTGATTCGTTGCGTCATCGATAAATTCGCGCATTGAATTTTGCGAGTTTCTTTGCGGTGTCGGCAGATCCAACAACGCATTCACATGATGTCGCTTTAGCGCACTTGTGTTCTCGTACCTCGCTTTCAGCACGTCCCATGCTAGCTTATAATTTGTTTCTGATACCCCTAAAGATCTGATCACGCGAGCCGCGGAACCCTTTAGTGCTGAATTTAAATAATAGAATTTTTGTACCTTAGACAATGACTCGTTAGAATGTATCAAAGAAGTGAACGTGTCTCTAAACCTAATCCAGTCACTATAATTACCGTCAAATGACGGCAATTGAATAGTGGGCAATGTAACAGCAGGTTGCGGATCGGCAATTGTACTTGGAGTACCTGAGCGGCCAGCGACGGCGTCTGCTGATCTAGACGCACCGGAGGCACCCTCAATATACTCCTCGACTTGCGCGACTAAATTAAAATATATATTTTCAAATTGGTCCCTTTCTGCAACATGTATTGACTCTAAATCTGTTCCTGACACTAATGTTTCTATTCTAGTCTGAACCTTATTAAATTTATCGTACAAAGTGGAATTTGCCTCTAACCGCTTTTTCAGTGCTCTAACAGGGGTAGATGACCCAGACTCTTTAAAGAATGTGTTGAACCGTGTCAACGCTGCCTTGATGGTACCACGCTCGGAAACCAAAGATTTCAATTCTGAATCCATACTGACAATTTTCGACGCAAGCAGATCAAGGAAAAAAGGACTTACTGTTTGAAGGATATTGACCGGACGACGCTTACTGCACCTGACTGTCCAGCGATGTTGCCCAGTCCGTCCTCAGCTCGTCTCGATTCTCCTTGGAAGACCTTCTTTCTGCTAATCGTCCAGTGATCCTCAGCACCTCGAACCTGGTGTTCTGCGTGCCTCTGCTTGGCCTCTGCTTCTCGATGCTTGAAAGAGTTCCGTCGGTGAATTCCAGTAGCCTGATCGCTGCCGTTATCTCCGTGAATCCTCTTCAATATAATCTTCACGTTTTCTTCGTAAATGCTCTTAGAGTCTTTCAATGTTCACACACGCTTTCAACTAATTGTTCTGTCCACCACTGCACTTTCCTAACTGAGTCCTTGCTGATTATGACGAATAGCCCCAATGACGTGTCACTGATACCACCAACACTGGCTGAACTATCGTCTTTCCTTCGTGTCAAATCCGGCTCGAAGGACCAAATGTAAAGGGGTGTCGTGGCTGATCACTCCCCTTAAATCTATTGCAACCACAGTGCCTCCTAATGCTCGAAGGACCACCCACTGAATTGGGACTGAATGATATTCAAACTAACTATGGGATAAAACAATTTATTCAAGGAAAGTGTGTGGTGTCCGGTATAACTGTGTGTGTGTGTGGTATTAATTACAATGTGTATGTGTGTTTACTGACTGACTAAAAACTGAATTTTTTCCCGACTGATCCGGGGTCTGACTAATTTTAACCGACTGATCTGGTCAATGATATTAACTGAACTCACTTAACTGCTAAAATTCGCTTTTCTGGCCACCCTCCCTTCCAGTGCGCCCTCAGCGCGCTTCCCTGTGGAAGGGGAAGGTGAAAACCAGGGTGGGCGAACGTTAGACCCAAGGCGAGACCAAGAGTCCCAAGAAGACTGTTTTTCGTCAACTCTCGAAACCCTTAGCCCCGCCATAAATTAGGTCGTACCCTAACAATTGTGTTTCATAAATCGAAATAATCAAGTCATTTTGTGTAATAAGAGGTTTGTGGACTGATATATGAAATGAAGAATAAATATCTTATGTACGAAATGGAATTTAATTGAAATAAATTTTTTTCGGTAGGTTTTCAGTATATTCGAAAATCTTTTCTTTGAAGATCTTTATATTTGAATTTTTATTTCATAATGTCAAAGAAATTATTAACATGCACGTATATCTATAACCTTGTTACTAACTGCAATAAATACTAACTATAACAAAATATTGTTCAAACTAACTTGACAATTTTAACCAATTTTCTTCAAATAACACTTGCCGTTCTTTCCATTCGAACATTCACTAGATCTACAATAAAGGTTGCACACATTCCTGCAAACGAGACAGCTGCAAGTAGCACCGAGACACGTGCAAGAATCATTATAGGATAATGAAGTCGATTTAAAGTATGCACGCAGAGTGCAATCACATGAATATGTGGAACTTCATGCTAGCTAACCACAAAGTCGAGGTCTTCTGTCGTTTCACGCTCTCCTTTCGCGTGTTCTCGTCCATTCCGATTTCACGGAATGAAGCTAATCGCGGGAAAAAAGTGAAAAATAAAATTGGATAACCTCACTATATCCCTAATACTGGTTTCTTAACACGCAAACTATCAAATTACCGTTTTACAAGCTACTTATTTTAAATTACATTTGCGAAGATGATTTTCTTCAAATCTGTGTTAATCTTCAGGACTTAAATTCGTTTGTACAAGCTTTTTTAACGTTTACTTACTTTTTAACTTAATTTATTATTTTGTGCATCATTAGATTTAGTTGATTGATAAAATTTTCATGCTGTTTTTAAAATGAAGTCAATTATTATGTATAGACTGATTTTAGTACCCAGGTCAAACTATAATATTGTGCAGTAGCAATAGTAACTCTGACCACCCAGTATAATTATAAATGTTAAATATATATTTAAAAAAATTGTTATTACAATGTAGACTTGTAACTATATATTTTTATGTATAATTTGAAACTAAACTGAACTGCTTTTTCATGTAATTTGAAACTGAATTGAACTACATTTTCATGAAACTAAACTTCATATTTCAACAGTGTGATGTCAATACCCTATTAGACCTGTACGGAAATCTTTATTCCTCATAAAAATACGATAATAGCGTAATTCGATATTAATCCACTGATTTATCTAAAATCATTTTTATTACGAATCGAAGCGTCAGCTGTTAGTCATGAAACGGAAATATGACCGATAAAGTAAGTCCGATTCTCAATAACTGTACCTTGACACTATTAATTCGAACTCGTTCTGTTACTTCAAAACCTTGAAACTCATAAAAATTCGTAGTTCTTGTAAATGCATCTCTGATCTTGTTCTTACGCTCTAATGGTCTGGATACGATCTGGTTCTGAGCATCATTCGATATTCATAATAAAACAGGTATAACGTAATCAGTAAAGTACGAAAAAGTACTTCGATTAATTTCATGTTAGGTTTATTAGATAAACACGTGTAAATGTAATTAAAGATATGAATTATGTGTCAATTGACTAATTACGAGTGACAAAAATGATAAGGTCGGAATTTCCGTGGCAGATTAAGTATCGTACCGTTACGAAACAAGGAAAGAAATGGAAGGAGGAAATTTCTGGAAAAGCTTAATTTGGAGGCATGATCGCCGTCATTATTTCGGTATCGTGTAATTTGCGAATAATAAGGAAGAATCTCGTTTAAGACAAAACGAGGTATCAGTTAAGATAAATCTGTATGAGATAACAGTTGTAACGATAAATCCTCATGCGAATCGTGAATCAATATGCAAATTTTGCGCTTCTGCCACGTTCATTAACTGCTAATTCCTACAAGTACATGTATTTGAGTTTTAACGTTATTTGGTTATTAATGAAACTTTTTGTGCATTAGTAATACAAAATACAGATGTGTATAATTTTATAAAGTTTACGAAAAAATCAATAATTGAAACATAATTTTATGAACATTATGAAAAATCAGTACTTTAAGAAGATTACAAAGAAGTCAGTAATCGAAATGTAATTTCATGATGTTCATGAAAAAATCAATAAATGAAACAAGTAAATAATTGGAGCATAATCTTATGAACATTATAAAACAAGTAAATAATTGAAGTATAATCTTTTGAAGATTATGAAGAAATCAATAGTGGAAATGTAATTTTGTGAAGACTATAAAAAAATACATGACTAAAATAAAATCGTACAAAGTTTACGAAAAAATCAGTAACTGAAACATAATTTTATGAAGACTATAAAAAATCAGAATATAACCTCATCTTGAATAACTGAATTGACCTTGTCTTAAATTTCATTTTAAAACTTGTTATTTTAACCTGGCCTTCAATTTTATCTTAACATAATCTCACTATTTAAATTTGATATTATTTATATTTCTAAATCAAAAAAGTAATGTAAGTTCATATTATTATACATTATTCTTTCTATCAGCTTTAAATTAAACTTAATAATAACCAACAGATTAATAAATACAAATTTATTTTCACCGAAAAAACCCACGCGATTCCTATAAATGCAAATATAAACCTGAACATCCGTTTCCTCTAGAAAGGTCAAATTCTTTTGTTGAATCATTACCATAATCTCAAACAGCATACAGTAGATCCAAAAAGTGTTTATCCGCATTTTTGCAATAACTTTTTAACAAATGATACTCGAAGAAAAACTACTATCTGCCTGTATAATAAGCTTCGTTTCTGAATTATTAATGATTCACCTCAGAATCATCTCAACTATTATATCCAGGAGTTACACTAGCTATGAGTGAGACACCTTGTACACAATCGTACAAGTAAAATTCATTTTGCACATTAAGGTGAAGTGGGGTAAGTGCAGACTAATTTTTGTAAAGTTGGTATTTAAAGTTGGCTGTCGATATCGAACGCTTTGCACAATTACTACTATTTAATTAATATTAACTTGGATCTTAATTTTCCTTGTACATTTTGATTTTAGTAGGAAATTGCTTAAAATGTCAGCTACTCTGCACTATCCCCGAAAATGGGGTAAAAGCGTAACTTGAAGTTAAATACTTTGAAACTTTATTTCATGTGTAATAGGGCTAGAGCAGAATTATTAACAAATCTACTATAAAATGCTTTTTACTGCATTATGCAAGTACTCTGAACTGCAAACAAGTCTTAGCTGAAATATAAAAGGATATAGTGAAACAAAACAAGGAAACAAACATACTAAATGGAGAAATTTCGCTCATATTGTAATAAAGTCATCAATTTGCAATTATTCCTTTCTCAAAAATAATGCGACAAACAAAATATCTTGTGATAATTATGCACTTTCTTGTGAGAATTATCGAGCACCCAAATAAAATAATTTTAAGAAAAAAAATATACCGACTTCGAAATGCACTAAAAAGTGTAAAATAATTTCTATTTCCTAATGAAGTAATTTCTATTTCATTCAATCATACAATTACGTAACAGATATGAATGAAACCTATTTACTCGTTAGGTAGTATATTAAATATATTTCAACCTTTTCGGAGGCGGCGCAAATTGTTCGACTGTACCAAGTTTGATATGTTCAAGAAAACCTTTTAATTTTGCGCCGCCTCCGAAAAGGTTGAAATATATTTAATATACTACCTAACGAGTAAATAGGTTTCATTCATATCTGTTACGTAATTGTATGATTGAATGAAATAGAAATTACTTCATTAGGAAATAGAAATTATTTTACACTTTTTAGTGCATTTCGAAGTCGGTATATTTTTTTTCTTAAAATTATTTTATTTCATGCTTTTTAGTGGAATGGGGAGAATTGTATAAGATACAATTATTTCGGTAATATCTCGAAAAGTAACGCTTTCCGTCAATTATGCATAAGGAAAAAGTTGTCCAGAACAATGCCCCTGACAACATATTAAAAGCACATTAAAATCGTCCAAAGTTGATTTCGAAAGTTAATAACAAGTTTTCGCTAATATCTCGAAAAGTAAAGCTTTCCGTCAATTATGCATAAGGAAAAAGTTGTCCAGAACAATGCCCCTGACAACATATTAAAAGGACATTAAAATCGTCCAAAGTTGATTTCGAAAGTTAATAACAAGTTTTCGCTAATATCTCGAAAAGTAAAGCTTTCCGCCAAATTTTTATAGAAACAAAATTGTTCAGAATCATGTCCGTGATAAGATATTGAAAGCGCACTAAAATCGAGAAAAGTTTATTTCAAAAGTTGCCGGTTTTTTTGCAATAACAATACTTTGCAATTGAAAAATGAAAAATTTTTTGATAATGGTACCAATGGGGAGTCAGGACCTACAAGATGCAAAAGGTTTCATTCCGATCGGTCCATCCAGCTAGGCGTAATAGGCGGGCACACATAGAAAAAAAAAAAAAAAAAAAAAAAAAAAAAAAAAAAAAAAAAAATATACTGATCGAATTGAGTAACCTCCTCCTTTTTCGAAGTCGGTTAAAAATGAGTTGCTCCGATGTAAAACCAGTATAGCATTTCCCAATTTAGCAAGTGAAAAGGCTATCTCGTTCCACGCATCAGATAACACGTGCTGCTTTAATTGGCAAATTAATTGAAAAGGGCAAACGCTTGTGACACAGACTGTACTTGTACATATTCGTAATGACCTCGATGTGGATGGACGACTCTAAGGTAAGAGGCCTCGAGGAGATAGTAGGCCATCCGAGGCTGCCTTTATGCTGCTCGATCTGCCAGACAAAAGTAAAGAGGCACTGTTGCCAGGCACTTCAGATGAAAGGATTATTATACATATATACAACACGACCAAATTTTTAAGCGTGTTCCCTTCAATACACTCTGACTCATTGTATTCCGTTAACATAACAACACGACTCAAAAAGTCTGGATCAACCAGTCTTGTTGGTGATTTTGCACATTCTTTGTTGTGGATGTACCAACAGGATTATAATTCTTTTTTATGTCTTTTAATGTTTTGCGACTGCATAAACCTTCTGATTGCTCCCAATTTTTGAGATGTTGGAGAAGAAATCTAACTTTTGAGTTTGAGGATTTTTGTATCGGAACACTTTTGGTGATACGAACTCTTTTTGGAGAGAAGGATTTAGATTTCAATTTATTTCATATGTTAAGGGCGGAATTTAGAATTTTTTATTTCAAAATATCTGAATGCCAGAATTCCTAAATTCCTGAGTTTCTGAAATTTTTAAATACCATACTTGGATTCGAAAATTTCTAAGTTTTTGAAATTTCTAAACTTCAAGGTTCCTACATTCTTACATTTTAAATTGGTAGATTCTTTAATAGATCTTTAAATTCCTAGATTTTTGGATTTTTAAATTCCTAGAATTTCAAGTTGCTAGAGTCCCTAATTCCTGGGTTCTCAAATTTATAGACTTCCAAATTCCTAGATTCCTGAATTCATAGACCTCCAAATTCCTAGGTTCCCAAATTTCTAAGATCTCAAATTCCCTAAAGTCCCTAAACCTCTATATCCCTAAAACCCTAAATTCCCAAATCCTCAAATTTCTAAATTTCCAAATTCCTAAACACCTATATCTTCAACGTCTAAATTCTTAAATTCTTAAATGTAGAATTTTTTTATTTCTAAATCTGCAAATTAAAAATCTTAAAAAAGGAGGAAGATTTATCATACAGTTCAGAGCAGTGCTCACCGCAGCGGATATTTGATCCGTCCATCACTATTCTACGATATCTATTTATGTAGTCATGAAATACCGTTAGCGGTGACTAGTCTTACTAATTATGCGAGGATCTTCTTCGCTCAGCTATTATAATTACTTTAATGTCCCAATAATTCTGTACAATTATTAAACAAATTCCCACTTCTTTTTCTTCTATATCCATTAGTCTTCATAAAGGCAGTGTATAAAATAAAATTTAATATACACTCATACAGAACTGTATATTTATGATCTTTTATAAATTTGTATGTTATTTAGCATAATATACAAGGTGTTAAGTAGGTTGATAGAAAGTTTGCAGGGAATGTAGAAGTCATTTGGAATATATTTATTTATACCTTTATGCAAAGTTTCATGGTTTTTGAGATATTGACCACTTTGTTAATTTTGCGTATTACCGAACATTTAATACTATCAACTTTCGAGATTTTGAAAATGCATTGAAATTTTAAATTAATGACAGCAATTCTATGGTTAGTAAAAGTTAATTTATGGGTAACATTTCATTGCAGCTTTTATCCGTAATTATAGTAATCTGCATATTAAAATTTACATAAGTAGCAGAAATTTCATATTATACAGTGTATCACAATCATTAATTTTGTTTCAGATTATATTAATTTTGACTAAATTAGTAATTTAATATTTTTATGGAATTAGTTTATTATGATTATTATAAACTCCAAATTTGCATTTTTTCTTGTCTATAGAGCATGTTTCATCTAAATTGCCCAATAAACTATTTCTAACTATGATTGTAAATATTTGGTAAGCTGAAGCTGACTGCATACTGTGTCTTTTAATTAAAGTAAATTTTTAATCGCTCTTTTCTCAAAAACAACTAGTTCTTATCAAATTAAAATGTTTTTGAAAACTTCTTCGTTTTGCCCTGTTACAAATTTTAAATTTATAATAATCATAATAAACTTTCTACAATCGTTCACTCCAGAAATGTCCGATAATAGGCAAAATTAGCAAAGTAGCCAATATCTCAAAAAACCATGATACTTTGTACAAAGGAATTTATGTAGCTAAATACGTTCCTAATGATTTCTTCTTTCATCCGTTGCAAACTTCTATCTACTCAGCACTACGTATAAGTGCAAAGTTAATACACACACGTACAAAAACTCATAAAGAAATTCAAACCTTATTGAATATTTTGATACACAGTTATACTTTGAATATTTTGATTTAACAATTATTAACAAAGAACTCTTCATAAGAGGTTAATTTCCTCCTACCACATTTATAACATAACTTCACGTAGCAGGAACCAAAATAAAATATCTCTATAAATCATGATGTCGTGTTATAAATAAATTGCTTTCGCTAAGGCGTTATTTAACAAGCGTTTTTACAGTTTATAATAATATATTTCATCATACTTAATTTTTTCGTAAAGTCCTTGTGCAGTAACAGTTTCCTGATTGGAGAAACGTGATATTATTCCCGCTGTACTGTGGAAACTTTGTAATAAGTCTCTGCAACTGTTCACTGATCGTGAGGATATGTAACTAACCATTGTTTGGTGAAGCATGATAATAATCGTTTGTTATAATACGTCTGTATAAAATCAGAGCATAACGTATACTCCATTGTTTTCATATCACAAACGAGTTGAAAAGTACTGAGATCGAGCAAGTCACTTTGAATAAAAAGCTACGTATTAACCCTTAACACTTCATCAGAATAACATACCTGTCACAGTGGGACGTTCAAGACCCATTAAAAATGTTTCTTACAAAAAAGCTACTCATTTTAATTTGAACAAAAATTAATTTTAACTTGAACAAAATTATAAATAATCTTTGAAAGTTTTAACATAATTCACAAGTGATTTCAGTAAATTTATACGGTGAATATGAAACAAAATTCAGAAACGTGTACAAATTGAAGAATGAGGTTATCACAGAAAAATTCGAAACCTTTTTTCAATTTTAATCTAAAGAGGTAAAATTTTAGCTGAATGCTATTGAGATATAGGAGTTTAAAGAAAAATAGTAATTGTGAGTAATTACGATGAAGGAAGAATGTTAAACTCGACCTTCTGCTATTAAAACGTTACATGATTTGATGTGGATGAAGATGTTCAGAAAAATCGTGACAAGTATAGCAATTACTTGATACAGAATAATTCTTGTCAATTATTATAATTTCTTCCTGGAAGTTTTGAAACGGATTTAATAAATATCCGAATTATCAAGTGAATTTAATCTTTGTGCTCTTTAATTTCTTTTGTCTAACGACTCCTTAATTTACAGAGTAGAAGAAAAGGGTGTTCAGTAAAATGTATTGCAAGAGGGTGGAGTATGTGATAAATATATTTTTCTTTTATTACAAGTAGTAAATAGGTGATAATATACGTATTCAACTAATTTATTTATCTGAATTATTTATAAGATCCAAGGAAATGTGATGTCGAGTCACATTCGACATTGGAGCGCAAAGGGTTAATAAATATATGAATTAAACTACCAAGTGGATTTAATAAATATCCGAATTAAATTATCAAGTGGATTTAATAAACACCCAAATTACCAACTGGATTTACTAAATATCTTAATTAAACTATCAAATGGATTTAATAAACATTCGAATTAAACTACCAAGTGAATTTACTCAATATCCGAAGTAATGAACTACTCAATAAATTTAACAAATAACCAGACCACAAACTAAAAATAGTACTATTACTGCGATTATTTTTGCTGCAACCATTTGCATTTGTAACGTCTCCTTCACAAAATTGCTTAAGAGGAGTAATTAAAATGGCGGAAGAGCTCTTAACTTCTACGCTTCCGCGAAGCGAGTGCTAAAGTTTATTTACACTTACATAATGAATGCTAATTCACAAAGTGTGAAACTAAAAATAAACAGTTGTCACGAACAGAGAAAACGTGATAGTTGCATACAAATAATTTTACCTTGTGACAGTGCTTTTATTTAAACGGTACAGGTTAAGCTTATTGTTAGTCCAAACTAGTACAGTGATATAAAAAAGCTTTTGAAATCATTTTTTATTTTACAATAAATAAAAAAACAAACAAGCGTAATAAATATATTTATAAATAACTCTGGTGATAAATAATTACAGTAAGAAAGTACTGTATGTATCTCTTTATTAAAAATTATATCGTTTTGCTAAATGTATATACAAAATGTATAGACTGTTGGCAAAACAAAACTGACATTTTGGATTGTGTGCAAATTATGATTTTTCTTTAGTCAACGCATTTTGTAAATGTTTTATAAATACGACGTGAAGTATGAATCTTTCTAGTGATATTTTTTTATATTAACTTTACATTGTCATACGCTAATAAAATGTAAAATTTGAGTAAAGTTGCTGTTAAAACAGAACTGAGACCTATCAATATGGCGCCATTAATAATGGCAGAAATATCTTTTAACGCTTCGTTTGTGAATCAGAATAATATTCGATAAATTAAAGTTAGAATTCTAATTATTTTAGAATAAATGACGTAATTATTTATAAGCAAATCCGTCACAAATTAAAATATAATTTATTTTTTTATTTATTGTACTATAAAAAGAAGTTTGACGCTTCTTTAATAGGTAACTACAATTTATCAAATATTATTCGTCAAAATTTGAAAAATTAGTGTATCAATAGTGTAAAATATCTTCAATACTTAATAATCAACATAATTATCCACTTATCACAGATGAAAATATTTGTTTCTTTACTCGTTTCCCTGTACAAAGTAGTTTCACATATTTTTTGACACTTTATTAAATAATTGTAGTTTACTGAATTTTCCAAAGTTTTGAAAATTTCAATTTAAAAATTACAAATACATGTACAGCTTTATAATTCTCTAATGAGAGTTCAACTTAAGCTTAAATAAAAAAAAAAAAAAGAAAATATTTAGTTAAAAAAAAATTGTGTAATTATTTAACTAGAAAATTAAAAATCATGCTAGAATATCTCCCATATCCAGTAATTGACAGAATTATGCATAAAATGTCATTAAGAATCTCAGCACTACTTATTTCTCTACTTAAAGAGAAGTTCCGAAAATTTTTTTACATCTTGTATACTCTTGTCCTCAAACGTCCTCATATTTGCAAACAAATATTTAAAACTTGTTTGCAATATTCATATCTGAATTATGCTTTCCAAAAAGATATTTACAATCAAATATTTGCGAACAGTTTTTATATCATGTTCATACAACACTTTCATATTGCTTTTGAAAGATTCTTAAACATATGTTTACGTATTTGCGAGATACGTGGATCCAGAGCACGAGATTATGCGATACATTTTATTAAAAAGCAAACAAACAGAAAGATTAGACCTAAGAATTGAGCAAAAAGAAACTAATTGGCTGAAAGGTAGAATATATGCAAGAAATATCGCAACGGAATATTGTAATTCGCATTGAGTAACATCTTAAAATTTCTATTAAAGCGCTAATGAAAATGTAAATATAATGTACGGATCATGTTATGTAATAATACAGGAAATTTAAGTTTCAATTACTTAGTATTCAAATAATAATAGGATGAAATGATTATGAAATGATTACTGGCTACGCGCGTGTGTCGCTAACTTTATGCTTTATGCAGACCGCGCATTAAACTCACTGAGTCGACGTATTTTGCATGCAGTTATTTAGTGAAAGTATCATATACACTTTGAAATTTCAAAATTTTCCATTTTGGAATATTTTTTGTATTGTTATTTTTGATATACTGAAGCTGATTTACTTAAAGACTTTGATGCGCATTTTTTTTTATGTTAATCGGATGTTGAGTCTAGGCAGATTTTGTGAAAAAATCTGTTTAAAAAATTTGTAAATTTGGGAATTTGAGAATTTGGGGATTTGGGAATTTGGAGATTTGGAAGTTTGAGAACTTGAGAATTTTGGAAATTTTAGGAATTGTAGCAATTTTGGAAATTTGGGAATTTGGGGATTTTGGTGTCTAGGAATTTGGAAATTTGGAAATTTGGAAATTTGGAAATATGCCAATTTGCGGATTTGGGGAATTGGGGTTTTGGGAATTTGGGGATTTGGAGATTTGGAGATTTGGAAATTTAGAAATTTGGAAATTTTTGAATTTTTGAATTTTGGCATTTTGGAATTTTGAAATTTTGGAATTTGAAAATTTTGGAATTTAGCGATTCGAAAATTTGGGAATTTGAGAATTTGGGGATTTGGGAGTTTGGGAATTTGGGGATTTGGGGATTTGGGAGTTTGGGAATTTGAGGATTTGGGAATTTGGGAATTTGGGAATTTGGAGATTTGGAGATTTGGAAGTTTGAGAACTAGAGAATTTTTGAAATTTTAGGAATTGTAGCAATTTTGGAAATTTGGGAATTTGGGGATTTTGGTATCTAGGAATTTGGAAATTTGGAAATATGCGAATTTGCGGATTTGGGGAATTGGGGTTTTGGGAATTTGGGGATTTGGAGATTTGGAAATTTAGAAATTTGGAAATTTGGAAATTTGGAAATTTTGGAATTTTGGAATTTTGGAATTTTGGAATTTTGGAATTTTGGAATTTTGGAATTTTGGAATTTAGCGATTCGAAAATTTGGGAATTTGGGGATTTGAGAATTGTAGAATTTGGAGATTTAAATTATGAAATACAACAATTTTACAATCACATAAAAATATTAATAGCAATATCAATAGTCAAAATGACAAAATATAAATTTGTCAAGAAATTATACCAAAAATATTATCATTGCAATAATAATTTAAGTAAAATTTTAACCTTTCAAAATCTAACTAAACTATTTCCTAGATAACTTGTAGTATATTTATGTATTTTATTCAATCCATTCGCAAGTTTGAAACATTATATGAAAGTCAAACGACGATTTCTACGAATAGGTAATTGTCGAGATGCAACTGCATTTACACAGATCGGCGATATGCAAAACCGTAACTTGTGCATTCTGTTCAGTCTGAATAAAACGATTCTAGTCACGCTTCGATTGAAAAAGAAACGCAGTTTAAATTGTTGCAGGTGAAATCTATCACTCGTACAAAAGTTTTCAGTTTGTTGGAATTTATTTCACGTTGCACAGTTGCTGCTAAAAAATATATTACTGACTAACTTCGTAATCTTGTGTATTAGAAAAACTAACAGAATTTATATTAACTTTCTATAAAATAAACTAAAAAACATATTCAACTAAAAATTCTTAATTCATTTTCAATTTTGTATTTTATGGAAAAAGAATTTTGCAGATTTACACTAAGTGTTGATGTTTGAAGCAAATTTTCAAATCGATATGTCCCATAATTTATTTATACCAAATTGCAAAATTTCCAAATTGCAAAACTTCCAAATTCCAAAATTTCCAAATTCCAAAATTTTCAAATTCCAAAATTTAAAAATTCCCATATGTCCAAATTCCAAAATTTCCAAATTTCCAAATTCCAAAATTTCCAAATTGCAAAACTTCCAAATTCCAGAATCTCCAAATTCCAAAATTTCCAAATTCCCAAATCTCTAAATTCCAAAATTTCCAAATTCCAAAATCTCCAAATTCCAAAATCTCCAAATTCCAAAATTTCCAAATTCCCAAATCTCTAAATTCCAAAATTTTCAAATTCCAAAATCTCCAAATTCCAAAATCTCCAAATTCCAAAATCTCCAAATTCCAAAATCTCCAAATTCCAAAATCTCCAAATTCCAAAATTTCCAAATTCCCAAATCTCTAAATTCCAAAATTTCCGAATTTCCGAATTTTCAAATTTCCAAATTTCCAAATTCCAAAATCTCCAAATTCCAAAATCTCCAAATTCCAAAATTTCCAAATTCCCAAATCTCTAAATTCCAAAATTTCCAAATTCCAAAATCTCCAAATTCCAAAATCTCTAAATTCCAAAATTTCCGAATTTCCGAATTTTCAAATTTCCAAATTTCCAAATTCCAAAATCTCCAAATTCCAAAATCTCCAAATTCCAAAATCTCCAAATTCCAAAATCTCCAAATTCCAAAATCTCCAAATTCCAAAATCTCCAAATTCCAAAGTTTCCAAATTCCAAAATTTCCGAATTTTCAAATTTCCAAATTTCCAAATTCCAAATTCCAAAATCTCCAAATTCCAAAATTTCCAAATTTCCAAATTCCCAAATCACCAAATTCCAAAATTCGCATATTTCCAAATTTCCAAATTCCCAAATTTCCAGAAACTAATATACACAATTCTTGATCTCGAAAGAAAGCATGTTTCTTACAATACGTTTGAAACAATATGTTCTGCAAGGAGTTATTGTTTGTTGAAGTAATTATAAAAATATAATAATTATTTGTAATTATTTGCAGCAGATAATAATTTTTCTGAAACATATTATTTCAAACATATTGTAAAAAACATGTTTTGTTACAAATAACTAATTATTTTCAAGTATTAATCTTTTTAAGTATTATTTTCAAATCTTATAGACTTCAAAAGTTTCAAAATTTATTTTGATGAATGCAACATTCAGATACATATAAGTCAGATTACTCATTTATTATCATTGAAGTAGCATGCAGATTGACCTTCATTCAAATGAAAATAACAAAAATAAAAATGCTTTTTTTTTCATAGTCACTTAACGTCGCATTAACGACTGGGTTATTAGCGATAAAAATGTTTTAATTATACCAAACTAATTCGTATTTCCTTGTTTTTAATAAGAGAAGCATCATAACAAGATCTTCAATTTGAAACGAGGAGCCTGAAGACCGGTTATTTGACCGGTTTGATGGCTTCAGTGTTAAATGGAAACGTAGAAAAATACAGTGGCCAGAAGATGTCCTTGTTCTTTATTCAATGTTTAAGCCGCTTATTTTGAAAGGCAAATTTATTATTCTGAGGCAAGTTCGTTGTTGTTACGAGATATTTATGCGTTTGTATTTCGATAAATTTAAAAATATTGCTAAGCACCGTATAAATAATATTATAGGATATTATGTTGATTTGAAGCGATTTCTAATAAGCGAGTCGCACCGTTTATGGTCTGTAGAAACTTTCTTGTTTGAATAAGATGATCGAATAACAAAGATTGTGGACGTTGAAAATGAAACTGTGATGTGAATGATTTTCGTGCAGAATGCGTCACGTTACTTTGGCAGAATATGAAGATTGAATTCAATGTTGAATTCGATGTTCGAATCATCTACGTGTACTTTTATTTCTGCTAACAATAAGTACTAAAATTACGATTAATAATATTATATTGATCTGTTTTCTGAATTAATATTAATAAATAACAATTGGAAATGAAATTTTTAATTGAAGAGATTTTCTGTACCTTTTGTGTACTGAATGTTTTAAATATTAATACTTAAAATAAAAAACTAAAATTATAATATAAAATATTTAAAACTTTTAAATGCTCAGAAGATAAGTATTTGCAGTATTTCGCCAGCATCGTAACTAATTTTAGGGACCTAAGAAAAGGTTATCAATGTTTTACCTTTTGCCTTACAATTTAATTTCCAACTGCATTTATGCATGTTATAAACACTAAAATCGTCTTATTTATTTTTGACCCGGTCAGTACATCACGTCTCTGATTCATTTTGTTCATGTTTGGTTCGGCAAACATATTACATCTTTAAGACGTCTTTGTAAGCTGAGGGATTAATTTTATTGAAGTCTTATGAATTTCTAATAATTTCTGAAGAATATTAATGGTTGTCTCCTGATAATATTGAGTTTAAATATACATTTTTAAACTGGGTTTTAATGTATAATATAAAACTAAAAATTACTCGAGTTACAATTAACAAAGTGTAGAGGTTATATTAATATTTATACATGTATGTATAACGATAAGTACTTCATCAAAATTATTCTTCTTTACTTTAAAATTTCATTTCAGTATGGAAAATTCAGTGGAAGAATCTTATATCGATATTCTAATTATTTACAAAAGTTTAGTACTATGTGAATAATATTTTTAGTAAACTTAAAGCAGCTGAATGTAACTACTAAATGTATCTTTACTTTATTCACTAAATAAAATCTATTTATTGTTACTGTTAACCCCTTGTTATGTCTGTCTTTATTGTACACCTAACAATTATCATTCAGTAGCAAATTCGTTGTTATGGAAATAAGATAAAAACATTTCCGTGAATTGGAATTGTTCTCAGGATTTTCATTACTTAAATAACTAACTGAATACATCAAAAAAATTTGTAGGAATTATAATTTTATACTACGTCTTCATTGCATACTTTGAAAATGTAGATTTCTAATTAAACAGTAAGAATAAATAAGACTGTAAATACAAAAACTAAACAACTTTTTATTTATTTAAATGTTATTTACTGGTAAAAATGTTTTAAAACTTGTAGCTTATAAAAACTAAGAAATGATAATAAATTATTAACACATTATTACAGAATAATATTTGCATCCATATTTTTTAGCATTGACTTCATATTTCACCATCTCTGTATAAACAAAATTTAATGTTTTAAAAACTGATGTTTGCAGCTTTTTTATTTTTATTTTTCAATCTTTATACACTTTAAAACTGACGGATATCTACGCCTGACATTTCGATTACAACATTAAGAAACTGCATAATATCCTTTAAAACCAAATTTAAAAATCAATCAATTTGATAAATAAAGTCATTGAATAAGAAAGGTTGTTATACACTCATTATTTCAGAATGCAGATCTTCATTCATTAGATCCAATATTTGCCACATCTTTTTTATTTACAAAATAGTTTATTGTTCATTAAAAAATGCATTTTTCGTTACCAAAGTTTACTGTATGTACGTTTATTTTAGACCTGTAACGTCTGCCTTATTGTGAATACATACAGTGCCACTTGCTTTTATATTATTCTTCATTACGAATGCATAATTCTCTTTGTTCCAGTCCATTAAGCACCACAAATAATTGCACAAATTCTTAGAATTGAATTTACATAAATTTTGTTTTTTTTACACGACACCTGTTGCGCTAAAAGGTATTTCCTGCAATTCTTTTCATTTTGCGTCTTGTTGTAGAATTAACAAAATGTAAAATTAACACTTTGAGTGTACGAGTACAAACCATGAATAATAAATGTATAAATAAATGAAATAAATGTATAACGAATAATAACAAAATATTATTAAAATATGTAGTAAAGTTTATTAAGAAAAAAATATTACCTAATAAAATTTTCTACCATCCCAGTCAATCAATGTGTTAAATATTAATATAAATTTTATCAAAATTACAATTTTTCTTCTCAAGTTTAAATTCACTGAATGTAACAAAAACACTAAATGCTTTTGTAGATAATCAACAACTGTAATATCATTAATAAATAGAAGATATTTGTGTAATATCTAAGCTAAAACGCTTTTTCATAGCAGTAAGAACTACTGAATGAAAATGTAAATAGAAACTCATGCTTCCTGAGTACATTTATTTACGTCTTTCTCTTTGAAGTTGATAAATACATCGAAAGTTTGATTAATGGTTCTGCCATTTTGTGCAGCGTACTTCCTTGCATTTTTATATTCGAGACTGAGAACCACTTCTTTTATTAGTTGATTCCATATTCGTACGTTCTTCAGGAACGGATTGACGGATATACAGAAACCCAATTGTATTTTTGTTGCATAGGAAACAAAGTTATCATTCATGAAGTACAGTTTATCAGTACTTTCTAAGAATTTTACTGAGTTTCAACAATTTCCTTAATAATTGTAGCAGTCAGCATGTGAAGCCACATTAGCTACTTTCATTTGATGTCTTCTCATAAACATTCATATTTCTAATTTTAGTAAAAAATATTGAATTATTGTAATGTATACAAATCTTGTAAAACCTTATTTAAATTAATCAAGAAATTTAAATTCATGGATGTAATTTGTAACTACTTAACTGTGAACTTGATACAAATTCATTTTTATTTAATAATTTATAGATGTCATTTTTATTTAATAATTTACAGATATCATTTTTATTTAATAATTTACAGATATCATTTGTATTTAATAATTTATAGATGTCATTTTTATTTAATAATTTACAAATGTCATTTTTATTTAATAATTTACAGATATCATTTTTATTTAATAATTTATAGATGTCATTTTTATTTAACAATTTATAGATGTCATTTTTAGTTAATAATTTACAGATGTCGTTTTTATTTAATAATTTATAGATATCATTTTTATTTAACAATTTATAGATGTCGTTTTTATTTTATAATTTATAAATGTCATTTTTATTTAATAATTTACAGATATCATTTTTATTTAATAATTTATAGATATCATTTTTATTTAATAATTTATAGATGTCGTTTTTATTTTATAATTTATAGATATCATTTTTATTTAATAATTTATAGATGTCATTTTTATTTAATAATTTATAGATGTCGTTTTTACTTTATAATTTATAGATATCATTTTTATTTAATAATTTACAAACATCATTTATATTTAACAATTTACAAACAGCATTTATATTTAACAATTTACAAACATCATTTTTATTTAACAATTTATTAGTAATTAATAGATGTATTTGATAATCTCTAAGAACAGACGTTAACATTTCCTCTCACAAAATTTATACCAAAACAAATTTTCAGTTTGCAACAAAATATTTATCCCAACTTGACTCTTTCAGTATTATAGAAGAATGCACATATTTTGTCAGCAACAATTTAAACGTTCGTGTTCTAGATTGTTAGATAATGAGTTTTAAACTAGGCAACTAATTCGTGCTGACAAAGTGTCTCCGGTTAGTTTAAAAACAGTATTAGCTTTAATCACAACATGCGTAGTTGGTCTTACTTTTCGCAGACCAAACTCAAAGAAGATTCTCGCAAAATTTTTTCCCAGAAAAGTCAACTGTTTCCTCGACTCCTTGTTAAGAAATTACTCGTGACAATGCATTTATTTACAAGAAACGGATGTGCATACATCTTCCACTGTAAATATGAATTACAAATCATTTACCACTGCAATCTTCTAAAATCAAAATCTAAAATAATAAAAACGTGAACTAGTTTTCATTTTATAAAATAATTTTTAGAAAAAAAATACACCGACTTCGAAATGCACTAAAAAGTATAAAATAATTTCTATTTCCTAATGAAGTAATTTCTATCTCATTCAATCATACAATTACGTAACAGATACGAATGAAACCTATTTACTCATTAGGTAGTATATTAAATACATTTCAACCTTTTCGGAGGCGGCGCAAAATTAAAAATACCATAGTAAACGTTGCTCCCAATAGCTAGTTGATTGTGGTATCTAAGAATCTATAAACGGAGCCCACGACGAGGGAATTACCAAATTTGCGCCGCCTCCGAAAAGGTTGAAATGTATTTAATATACTACCTAATGAGTAAATAGGTTTCATTCGTATCTGTTACGTAATTGTATGATTGAATGAGATAGAAATTACTTCATTAGGAAATAGAAATTATTTTATACTTTTTAGTGCATTTCGAAGTCGGTGTATTTTTTTTCTAAAAATTATTTTATTTCACGCTTTTTAGTGGAATGCTGAGAATTGTGTAGGATATTGTGAGACAGTTCTTCGATTTTTTTTTCTATTTTTTTTTTATTGTTTCGTTATTTTAATATATTAGTAACAACAGTGTTTCGCTAATAACTCGACAACTATTGCTTCCCGTTAATTGCGGATGAGGAAAGAGTTGTTCAGAACCATTCCCTTGATAACATATTTAAAGGACATTAAAATCGTTCCAATTTATTTCAAAAGTTAATAACAATTTTTTCGTTAATATCTCGAAAACTTAAGCTTTCCGTCAATTATGCATAAGGAAAAGGTTGTTCAGTGCAATGCCCCTGACAACATATTAAAAGGACATTAAAATCGTGCAAAGTTGATTTTGAAAGTTAATAACAATGTTTCGCTAATATCTTGTAAACTAAAGTTTTTTGTGAAATTTGTATATGAACAAAATTGTTCAGAATCATGTCCGTGATAGGTCTGTTACAAATGAGATCATATTGGAAAGATCTTCGAGATTCGAAAAGTTTAATCGCGATCGGTGCATTTCTTACATAACAATACCAAAGAATAGGATTTTTGCAATAACAATAGTTATTATACATGTATAATAATTTTCGGCCGACAAGGCGTGTTTGTGGAAACAGTAGAAAATCGGCGACTGCATGTTGAATATACACCACAAGAGACACGGAGGCATACGTAGGATTGAATATTTTTCGCTAATAACTCGAAAATTACAACTTCCCCTTGATTACGGATAAGGAAAAAGTTGTTCAGAATCATGGCCCTGATAACATACTAAAAAGACATTGAAATAGTCCAAAGTTGATTTTAAGACTTTTCAACAATTTTTCGCTAATATCTCGAAAAGTAAAGCTTTCCGCGAAATTTTTATAGGAACAAAATTGTTCAGAATCATGTCCGTGATAAGATATTAAAAGCGCACTAAAATCGAGAAAAGTTTATTTCAAAAGTTGCCGGTTTTTTTGCAATAACAATACTTTGCAACTGAAAAATGAAAAATTTTTTGATAATGGTACCAATGGGGAGTCAGAACCCACCAGGTGCAAAAGGTTTCATTCCGATTAGTCCATCCAGCTAGGCGTAATCGGCGGTCACACATAGAAAAAAAAAAAAAAAAAAAAAAAAAAAAAAAAAAAAAAAAAAAAAAAAAAAAAAAAAAAAAAAAAAATATACTGATTGAATTGAGTAACCTCCTCCTTTTTCGAAGTCGGTTAAAAACACGCGTTATTTATATCACTCTATAGAATTCCATCAAGGAGAAAAAATACAAAAAATAACTAGCAAACCTTACGCAAATGCTTTCCACTTAAATTGCACCTGTTAACATTCTATCACACTTTCTAAGGTCAAGGAATTTGCAAATTCCAAAAAAAGATGCAAATTAAATTAACAAAAGTTATACGCAGAGAAAGTGTACCACTGTTTAAATCACGGTTTATTTTCGCAGTACCGGTTATTTTATTTTGTAGAAAAATTTATCTTGTCATTGAAACGGGTTCCGAGCTCGTTATCCTTATCCAGTTAATGGAGAACATCACGATCGCGGAACTCGCAAAATGTAAAACGCGACAAGTACTTTTACCTCAAGTTGTCCGACTTCTTTCGTTTTTGCGCGCGCGATTTAATCAATCAAGCAAATAAACGAGCAACCATACGTGCACGTGATTTGCACAATTAAACTTATCCAGAAACTTTCACGGAAGTACACCGCACGGATTTCCGCACTCTTTTATGAAAGACCCTCGAATAACGCTCTCGATTGAAAACATTTCGAAGGTAACACGATTTTGTCATGCAACAATTTATTACTTCCGTTGCGCTACGAAATATCTTGATCTACCGGTTCTGCTGTAATTCATAAAATGCACTTGATATGTAGATTATCCTTCACTTTAATCTCTTTACAATGCGATTACGACTCAATTTTTACTCTTCGAATATTTCGTAACTTTTTGTTTTAATTTGTTTGTGGTTGAACTTTTAATAATAGATCATTTTTATGTACACATTTTTATGATTACACTTTCTTGAACTTTTTAATGTTACTATCATTAGATTCGTTCATAGTAAAATTATTAATAAATTGTAAAATTGCTTTTGAAAATTAAAGCTACATTCAAATTTTGTGTAACTTTTTGTTTCAATTTTTTTGATGTCTAGTTTTTAATAAGAGATCATTTTTATGTACATATTTTTATTATTACACTTTCTTGAATTTTAATGTTACTATCATTAGATTCGTTCATAGTAAAATTATTAATAAATTGTAAGATTGCTTTTGAAAATTATTATTGAATCTACAATATAACCTTTGATTGACAAATTAAATGTAATATTATGAACTGTTATTTAAACTGATACCATAGTCCTTGTGGCACTTTGAGGAAACTATTAATATAATTAATTTTATTTTGTAAATTATATTTATTATTTATTATTTTCTAAATATATGAAATGTATTTATTATTTACTATTTTATAAATGTATAAAATGTATTTATTCTTTACTATTTTATAAAAGTATAAAATGTATTTATTCTTTATTATTTTATAAATATATGAAATGTATTTATTCTTTACTATTTTATAAAAGTATAAAATATATTTATTCTTTATTATTTTATAAATATATGAAATGTATTTATTGTTTATTATTTTATGAATATATTAAAAGTAATTATTGTTTATTATTTTGTAAATATACGAAATAAATTTATTATGCAGTATTTATAAATACACAAGATATATTTATTTTTTATCATAATTCACAGATGATTTTAAATTAGTCATTTGCGTCACTGTTCAAAATCTACGCAGTTCTATTTTCTTTCAAACCAAACAACAAACAGAATCGTATTTTTATGCAAGCTCATTTTATTCTGCTAATTGTGGTTTACACGACGGTAAACGTATCAACCGCGAACTCTTGCCTGAAGATCAGAATACAATCTACAAAGCAGTAATAGTAAGATTTACATTATATAACATGACCAATGTACTATGTAAATACAAGAAAAATGGAGATTGTTACACGCAGTATCCTATATCCTTTGTTCAAATTTTCCCACTAATTAGCTCGGAATTATTTATGAATCTTCATCGAATATTTAAAATAACTTTGTTTACCGACCTTGACACGCAATGGTCCTTTTTAAAAACAGGTAATACTGTTATCGAAATAATAAAACATTATAGTCAAAAGAAAATGGAACGTGATAGATTATACAGTTAATTATTGACAATTCTGATCGTTGCAGCGTTGTGTTAGCGTTACAATCGTTATCGATGCTTAAACAATACCATGTCTCGAAGTCACGCACCATGTTGAATTATTTTCAAACTGTAAACGCTATTTGGCACGTTTTCAACATCAACTGGCATTTCTTGTCTCGTTGTCAAACACATTCATTGCGGGATCAAACTAACTATTGTTTCCAAATAACAACTTTGAAATCATGAATAAAAATTTAGGTTACTTTGAAACTAATAACTCTTTTTAGATATAGTGTATATTGTTTATTATATTTGAAAGTTAAAATTTGCTAAAGCAAATTTGACATATTTGTTTAGATATTTTAGATATGTAATTATTATATTGTATATAATATTATTATATTGTATATAATAATTATTATTTTCAGATAATAAATTGATATGAAATAATTTCACAGATAATAAATAGATGTTAGATAATGCAACTTCAAAGAGTAATATTAGTATTTCCAGATAATAAATTAGGTATCGAATATTGTCATTTCTATTATCTTCAGAAACTAAGTAGATGTCAAGTAATGCAACTTCAAAGAGCAGTATTATTATTTCCAGATAATAAATTAGACATCAAATATTGTCATTTCTAAACGTAGTATTATCTTCAGACAGTAAATAGATATCAGATAATGCAACTTCAAACGTAATACTATTTCCAGATAATAAATTAGACATCCGAAGGTAATGTCCCAGCTAATAAATATCAAACAATGCTACCTACAGTATAAATACAGTCCCAGATAATAAATTAGATCACCAAATAATGCTATTAAAAAGAACCATATTACCCGCACAAATAATTCCGTTCAAAAAACTTCAGGGGCCAATGACCTAGCAGTCAAGGCCCTTATAAAATCAATCAATCAATCGAAACTTCACCTTATAAAAAGAAACGAAGGATATTTTCCTAAGTCACCGTCTGTGAAATTGCACTTCCCTATTCATTAATCAATCCGAGTGACAATACACAAGATTAGCCTATTTCAAAAACATATGTACCGAAATCTAGAGTCAAATAGGTCCAAAGACGAGGTAGTAAAATGCATCGGTCAGTTTCTGATCAGACCAATAAATTTTCAACGGGCCAAAATTTGTCCAACAAAAATCCCTCCAGTTTGCCCGATTTGTCCAGGTAACGGTAATATCTGAGATTCGATGCTTACCGGTGGTGGTTCGGCAGAGGAGTAGACCTCGCTGGGGGCGTAATTGCTGTGAGGCGGATGAGGCATCTTCTCCGAGACGACGGCTACCGTGGCCAAAGAATCCGGTTGTTCTTTCTCCATCTTCTGTACTTGTATACACTGACTGACAACCGGTGTTCTTTCGTGCAAGGACCCTTCAATGACGATAAATCCTCTTTTTCTCGATCGACGAGTACACTCGATGTCGATCGCTCGGCGAATCGACGAGCAGTGAGTGCCCGGCACCGTCTGACACCGCTAGCTTACCGTTACCCCCACCAGCTGTGAAGCTAGTGAACCTTCTGGTACACCTTTCTGATGGGTATGTCTTCTGGTACCAAGGTGTACCTCACCGTGTTCTCGTTGTCGGACTTTCTAAACACCGACCACGGCCTGTGCTTGTGTGTCCGTGGGCGAGACCGAAATGTGTACACGTGAATCCGCTGAAACCAACCTCGTGTGGGGATCAACGTTCAAACACGAGTTTTGCAATGTTTTTCTTCTCCTCTGTCCTCTTCAGCCATGCCATCCTTCCTCGCTGTATTCCATTTTTCCCCTTCTTTGGCAAAATTGCAGCAACGAACCCTGCAACGAAGACGAACTTGTTTTTGAATGTACAACTCTCGCCGATCGACTTTTATAGGACATATGGTTATTTAACGTGTGTGCACACGGAATTGTGAATGTACGTGGATAGATTTGTGGCAAGAGTGGCATAGGTTCAGTACGTGTAGCCGGTGGGGCATTTAAAAGTTTTCACCTCGATCGAAGTGGCGAAGTTCTATCTTTATTTATGACAAAAACGTGCGTTTTCGAAACAATGACATCTTTCAATGTTTGTGGGAGATTTATGGAACGGATTTGATTTGTTGGAGATTTGTAGAAATGAGGTAATTGTGTATGATAAATATTAGAAGTCAAGACTTTTGTCTTGCAAAATTTAGTAATTATGCAAATATTATCAATATACATTTAATTTATTTATAAAAATGTCCTTGAATGGATAGTACAGCTACATGTGATGATTCTTTATAAAAAATAGTGATATGAAAAGTATCAACAACTTATTTGTAACTTCGTTTCCAAAAAAATTAAGTTTGACAACTCTTCAAAATTTGTATTATCTTATTAATTCAATAATTAATTATTGTTATAAGTTAATGCATATTGTATTAATACCGTTGAAATGTCTTATTAATTAGCGTCTTTTCGTATTTTTATTCATGTGTGTGTATTAGATGCTTTCGTTCGCTGGGGAGATCTTCATCCCCTAAAACCATCTTTGGTACTTTTCACAATTTTTTTCACAATTGACCATCTTTTGGTACTTTTCACAATTCCTCTGGAGGTATTGACTCATTTTAAGAAAATTTGATTCTGTGATAAAAAGTCGTATCTGTCATGATTTGACCTGTACACTTTTATACATGAGTGAGAGGTTAGGATACAGTTTTATAGAATTTTGTTTTCTTAATTTTCAACGAAATTCATTACGATTTCAAGACCAGTACATTTTAGCAGTATTTAGTAATTTATAAAGTCCATTAATTATCAACAGCAATCCACTACAAAATTGATTATGAATTATAAACAGATTTCTCTCGAAAAATGTTTAAATTTAGTTTTTCAACAAAGCAATTATAAAAGAAAATCATGTTCTCCACTTATTAATTTATTATGTTAATTCAGCACTATCAGAATGTAATTATCACTCATTTTGCATAAAAGTGTAGATTATGAAAACAGAATAAATTAAAATTCTTGTTAGAAAAATTGAACTTTCCTCTTACTTTGTATTATATCGATTAACTTCCCTATGTTATGGAATTTTCAACAATCTTTTGTAAATAAAATTTATAACGATGTTAGTCATTGTATGTTTGATATTGAGGTTGCATTTTTGCAATGGTCATTTACTAATTGTTTAAGTTATTTTTATGTAACGTAAATATAGTATATCAATATCCAAAATATTTACTTTTAGATGTGTTTGAAATTAATTTAATATTTATTAAAGTGTTCTAAATCTTGGTAAGGTTATTTTTATATTCTCTACTAAAGAAAATATTTTCAAACATATCTAATATTAAATTATTGCAAAATTACATAATATTCTTATCCTTTTCTTCTTTAAAACAAATCGTCCAAATATTATATTTACAAAAATTATCTTCTTCTTTTAAAAAAAAACTTGTACTATCGTTTACCACACAGAAATAATTTAAGCAATCGTATTATATTTTAACATTTCCAACAGATCAACTTTAACCCAAGAACTATCTAATGAAATATTTATTAAATACATAGGATTTAGAAGCAAATGAAATCCATGTATCTAAGTCATATTTAGTACATGATGCGTAAAGTCGATTATAATGTTCAACAGCCGTCAGAACATAATTTAAAGTAAAAAAATTGGAAATTGTGTAAGAAAGGCGGTCGAATCTGCACTTTTCATTCACTGACTTGCAACTCGTAATTTGTAACTCGTAGTGCGTAAAGTGCATCTCGCAACAATTCATATCTTTTTTTGTGTACAAACCAATGAAAGCTACAGGCAGGCATGCCAACGTTTGAGGAACACTGAATTCATGAATAGTGAAGTGGTTTCTTTACATTTTTATTGCACGAAACATGCGGACAATAGGATATCTTAAAAGATAACGTTCGAAATTTTCAATTAATCTGACAGTTTAGATTGATTTATTTATCTGAGAATGTATTACTGATTGAACAAAGTGAACAAAGCATTGGATAAAAATCTATATTTTGCCATCAATTTTGCTCGACAATCGAAGCAAATTTTTTGTAAAGTAAAAAATTATGCACAAATAATTAAACACTGCGTATATTTTATCCTTGCTTCTGCATTTATGTTTTTTTTCTTTTTGATATTTACTTCTTTTATCAAATTTAAATTTAATTAGACTTCTTTTATCAAACTCAAGTTTTTAATTATTACTTTGCTTAAATTTATCAACTTGTATATCTTTTGATTTTTCCAAAACTAATGACAAATATAAAACTACAATTTTACTGAATTTTATCTTTTTTTTTTTAATTACGAGAATATAATTTTGGTATTTAAAAAACTTGTAAATAGAAAAATAATATTTGTAAATTTTGTTTTCTTTTTTTTATATGAAAAAATTGCATCTTTTGTAAGTCATTTTCGTAAACTTTGTTTGCTGTCAACAATAAAAAAATTTGCTGATCAGAAAATTGTTGGCGCCGTAATTATTCCGTGAAACAAAAATAAAAACACATTTCTTGCAACACTGCTTTTTTGTATTGAAGTTATTTTGTTTTTTGAATACAACCTTTGATCGCCAAGTGAGTTAGGTCTGTAAAACTAGCCGGTTGCTAGATAATTTTTAATAATTAAATAATATATGTATCTCTGTAATTATACTAAAGTACGCTATTTATCACATATTTTTTTAAATTTTCTTCGAAGGTGACATTTGCAGACTTTAAATACGTCCTCTATTTTAACAAAAGTATTCAATAATACTATTTTAATAATAGTAATTTAGTTGTATCTTATCTGATATAACATTATGGATTTTCCTAAATAAAATTACGTAAATCACAGTTAGATTATAAAAACACAAATCATACGTGCTCCAATAATAACAAAAATAAACAGACTATCCAAAATCAATTTTCACGAATTTTTATGAATATTTTTTAATACATGAGGATCTTAGAAAAAATCTTACAAGCTTTCACAATAGAATATAGACTTTTCTTATTAGAAACATCGATAAAAGTTTTTGTTGATTATTTTTGTCAATGAATTAAGTAAGCATTTATAACTTTGTCATATTAAATAAGTACATTTCATACTACATTTTATTATTTTACAAATGTATTTATCTTTCAAAAATATGTACATTAATAACAGGATTTAAAGTTATGACATTAGTAATTCTAAAAAGCGATATAAAAAAGATCGACGTTGGCCGAATGAAAGTATTTATCGCTTGTTATTATGTAAGTTAATCTTGATAAATTTTAGTCAGAAGATCGAATCTTTCGATCTATTATGTATTAGTAAAAAAAAGATGAGTCTGTAATGCTCGATAAGAAAAATAGTTATGAAGTGATTTTTTTACGTTGAACGTGGTTCGCAGTCAAGCAGCGTTACCTGTATACAGGAAATGCTGACCAGAGGAACCGCGGAAGTTCATATTACAGCGTTCGTTAATGGTGGAAAGGCATGTGTGCGTGACAATGACCAGAGAGACATTGGAAGAAATGATACAAGGAAGCGATATAAGTCCTTTATTTATTGACATCGTTTGAATGTATACAATACTTTCGAAATTTCACGTGCAATAAATTTTTAACTAAATATGTAAGTTTTGCAATTTAAACGTGACGTTTATTTTGGAAGTGGACTAAATCCATTTGTCAGTTGTCTGTTGTTAACTGTAGTAACGTGTATCTCTGGATATCATAAAAACATTTTATGGTATATTTCGAGTATACGATCATTTTTACATATTTTCGCAGTTATTTTGATAGTTGAAAAATTGACTTTGAAAGTGGTCTAAATTCGATCTACTATTAATAATGTTAGAAACTGATTTTCAAATGTCTAAAGGCAATGACGATGGTAATTGCGATGAACTATCAATTAGTTAATATAATAATTAATTACTGTAGTATTAATAGGATATATGTATACCACGGAAGCACCATGATTTCTTCAAAGCACTCCCGTATACTTAAAATGTAGATAAGCAGTAAATTATTATGTAATTTATATAAGGTGAAGTGGGGTAAGTTCGTAAACGAGGCAAGTGCGTATACAGGCTATTTTTATTACAATATGAGCGAAATTTTTCCATTTAATATGTTTGTTTATAGCAGACTGAAAATACATACGCTTAAATACCAACTCTACAAAAATCAGTCTGCACTTACCCCACTTCGTCTTTGTTAAAAGATTTCCTTATTACGTAGCACTTTTGTGATTAGTAAATCTTAGTAAACATATTTATCATAATATTATTCATGTTTCGAAATAATTAATACGAGTATTTTCAATTAGATAAATTAACAAATCCTTAATAATATAAATAACTGATTCATAGCGTCGTTCATATGTAGGCGTCCTGGCCAATCATATGTTAGTCTAAGAGTTCCGAAGAATCAAGTGCTTCTCCGTGTACTGTCCCTCACTTCTGGAGATGTTACATATGTCCCTCTCAGGGTCATACCGTTCTCAAGACGATACAGCAATCGTGATTTGATCGACACCGGTTCGCCGAAATACTTCTGCATGCGGAAGATTGCCATCCGGGCATCGTTTCTTCGAATTTTATAAACGCCATCTCGCTCGCACTTTCTCCGTTCGATGAACCTTACCGCTATCCTTACAATATCAAAACACCTGCACACAATTTTCATGACATAACGAATAACCATTATTTTACACTCAAATCAGGCATAACCCAAACTTATACAATTTTAACTTACATCTAAATAAACTAGATAATTACGCTGGGAGTATTTAACAACTTTCACGAATTTATCAGCTGCTTTGTATATTAGCAGGTTTCTTATCAATTACGCTTAACTCATTAGCTTAGAAGCTAATTAACAAGAGCTAATTATTGACTTAGTAATCATTTTATGATTTTAACTTTTTGGACCTCCGATCTTAATTTAAAGTGTAAACTTAAAATACTTATTGAACGAATAAGATGATTGTTATGCATTGCTAGAAAACCTTGTTATGTACTGTTAAATTAAGAATCGAATTTTTACTTAAGATATTAGGTATTTTGTTACAAAGTTTTTTTTTTATATGAAGGTTCTACGTCGCATCAACGTCTAGGACACGGGTCGGCAACCTTTTGAGTCGGAAGAGTCAAAAATTACAATTTACAAAATTTCAAAACTTTTAAAGAGCCACAAAATTTTGTCTTACCAACAATAAATAGTACTCGCATAAATAAAGTTGTTTGATACAAAAAATAATCTATTCTTACATATATAAGTAGTGTTTTTCACAACAAAGTAGATAATATACGATAAGTATAGATAGTAGATAATATATATGGCAATGTTAGATAATGAGTTTTTTTTTGTTAAAATAAATAATATTTGCGTATGCAACTGAAGCGCGTGGTAATTCGATGCGGTGCGATTCCAGCGCTTGGTAATTCGACGCGTGGTAATTCGATGCGCTGCGATTCCAGCGCTTGGTAATTCGCTGCGTGGTAATTGGATGCGTTGCGATTCCAGCGCTTGGTAATTCAATGCATTACAATTCCAGCGCGTGGTAATTCGATGCGCTGCGATTCCAGCGCTTGGTAATTCAATGCATTGCAATTCCAGCGCGTGGTAATTCGATGCGTGGGAATTCCAGCGCTTGGTAATTCAATGCATTGCAATTCCAGCGCGTGGTAATTCGATGCGTTGGAATTCCAGCGCTTGGTAATTCAATGCATTGCAATTCCAGCGCGTGGTAATTCGATGCGTTGGAATTCCAGCGCTTGGTAATTCAATGCATTGCAATTCCAGCGCGTGGTAATTCGATGCGTTGGAATTCCAGTGCTTGGTAATTCAATGCATTGCAATTCCAGCTCGTGGTAATTCGATGCATTGCAATTCCAGCGCTTGGCAATATTAGACAATGAGTTTATTTTGATAAAATAAATAATATTTGCGTATGGAACTGAAGAGCCGGAGCTTTACATCCAAAGAGCCGTTTATGGCTCGCGAGCCGCAGGTTGCCGATCTCTGGTCTAGGACATTAGCGACGGCTTCTATGTGTTACGTGCGAAAAGCGCACGTATAAAGCCTCGAAGATAATATTTGCCCTAACAAAATTAATTGTTAACGGGACTTTATGTTTTGTGGGTCCGGAGATACGCTAGTCCCACACGGGCCCTTTCACAAGATCGCAATGATTATAAGATGAGACGGAGGCAAATAAAAGAAATGTAATTCAAAATAATTGAAATATATAAAAGATTAAATTCTATGAAATATCAAACAGTTAAAATGGTAGCGTATGTAATATAAAATGAATTACAAAAAGTTAAATTTTGAACAGTACAGAATTATTGTAAATAACTGACATGTGCAATTCACAAGGTTTGAAGAATAAGCAATTTCTTGAATATAAAATAAAAATGATTAACTGCTGGATTTACTTGCCGAAATATTCATAAAATAACTGAAAAACATTCCTGTTCAGAACGTAACATATGCAAATTTCACATTACAAAGTTTGTTAATTTTATTTTGAAACTCTGCTAAACATTTTGGGACACATCATTTTACATAACTTTGAGACATTTTGTTTTCAATATTAATTAATGTTAAAAATAAATATTATTGTATCTATAATAAATATATAAAATAAATAAATAAATAAATGAATAAATAAAATAAATATTCAGTTATGCTACTTTAAAATATTTGTCATAAATGTTTAATATTATCTTGTTGATATATCTTGTTGTTGCAACTTTATGAAGTCAAGCTACACAGATTTCACAAATTTGAAACCCAAATCTACCGATGTTTATTAACAAGACTACTCCCCTATAAGTTCCGCGGAAAATCAGAAATACGCAGCGCTAGCATGCGATATTAAATTAAGTTATCATTTACCGTGAAAATTATGCCCGCACGTTAAAGCAACATGTTCAACGATAAGTAGCGAGAGTATAAATAACTGAAACAAAAGAATATTTTGTACATAAAATTATAAATGAGCTGCAACTTGTTAAAACGTCAATCATGTGATAATAGCTTGTACTAATAAATATTCTGATGAAAAAAATTTATGTGAAAATAGATTACCTTCATAATTCATGAACGATTTTGTATTTAATATGAATTCAGTATAACTTATTCATTTAATTATATTTTTATTCATTAATTCATCGAGCGAGATATGAATTCTAATAAATATAAAGTACTTTCACTTTTGAAAAAATAAAATGAATACATTTTGAAACGCATAGACTCATAACGAATTATTTGCTTTATTAAGTAGCAGTAAAGTAGGGAAAATTAAGATGGAATAATAATTAACATTTAAAACAAAAAATTGTACTGTGTAGGAGCTAATAATAAGACAGAATGCACTTCAAAAATAAATTGATTTGATCAATTTGCACTGATAACTGTAAATAACTTATCGCTGTAACTTAAAAATTAACAGTTTGCACAAAAATGTTTTTCTTGGTTAACACGTCTATATATTTTCAAAATTCATTTTTACACAGCATTATGCGAAAATGACAGTTGTTTTTAAACTTTGTCATTTAACAGAAATGTTATTTAAAGTGCAATAATATATCGGTATAACAAGTAAATCAGTATAAAATATTATAAAGATGTAGTATTTTCATAGTGTAATACCGTTAGCATTTAGTGAAACATTGTTACATTAAACATGAAATATTTGAAACTCAATATTTTATTTACTTTGTTTAAAGAAAATAAAATTGGTTTGTTTACAAAACTTATTTAAAGCGAATATTTTATTAAAGAGATGAATAATGTTAACATTAGTAGAATTAATAAGAATCAATAACTAATTACTAATTAATAATAACTTCTTAATAAATTACTAATTATAATGTAATTATTACAATAATGTACGTATAATGTATACATTACATCTATATTATTATACAAATACAATGTAATCTTTTTGTAGCAAAATGGTAAATGTATATATTTATTAAATAAATAAATAAATAAATACTAATAACTATACTTAATCAGTACAATTGGTTATATAATACAGAATTATTATTTATTGTTATTGTTACATAATAGTTACATACTATGTAAATATTTTAATAATCTTTATCATTATTATTACTGTATAATAGTTACATAATGATACAATATTATAATTTTTATTATCAATTAATTATAACTACGAGTAACTATTTGTTCATTTACTGAAATATTATTTTACAATTATAATTATAATTAATAACGAATAATTACAAAATTATCAGTAGCGCTCCTAGCAACATTGACAAGCTCTTGTAGAACTACCTATCCACAAAATATTTGATAAAAATCTACACGTACGTGGATATACGTGCAACGAGTACTTATGTCAGACAGCATTCATGGTCATATTCATTGTGCAACTGCATATCCAAACCAACGAATACTTTTTCGGCTATTCTTTCTCGATTTTGAAGGTTGTTAATCATCCTGTACACGAAAGTTTACGGACTTCTTGTTAGCATAGTTTTCACGTAAATGGTACTTATGCTGATAGTATGCACACTCTGGACGACGCGAAAATGCATTATCCTTTCAATGTCTTCAAACTGACGTAAGTACTTATTTGTTGGTACTATCGCTAGAAAATTCTGATAAAATAACATTTTTGTACGACGACCAATATCTTATTTAATTTTTTTCTCAGAAAATAAAAAAACTGAAATGATTAGGTTATTTGGATTAAAAAGTTTGCTTTATATATTAAATAAATATTCATTATTTAAATACGTTATCGTAGATGTCCGTAAAATTGTTAATAATAACAATAAATATTTCAGTTAAAGCTAATTGATTATTGCACTTTTAATATCTCACAAATAACACTAATAAAAATATAACATTAAACAAATATTTAAAGATTTATTCCAGGTTTGTATTTAACGATATAATATTATATTCTATTATATTAAATTATTAAATTTAAAAGAATTCGATGAAATAATAAAATTTTATGATTTTATGATTATATCTAACCTATGTACTTACACTATTTACAAATCGAGCGTTTTCTCCGCTACATGTTTGCTATTTATTGATGTTTAATAAAATACAAGAATTTCATCGTATCATGTAACACATTTTGCAACATATGTCCCTCAACATTATTAATCCTTCCTTGCATTATGTTATTTTCTTCATTACGTAAAATATGAAGCTTCATCTTTTTTTAAATGAAATGATTTAATGCATTTGTGTCCATTGTAAAAAAGAAAAATCAAAGACATCATATGCATATAAACAAATCTATAACAAATGTGTTATTTTGTCACATTTCTAAAATTGAAAATACCTTCAATAATTGCCGTGCAAATCTGCTCGTTAGAACTAACCTAACCACTTGTTTCATGGCAGTGTTTACATTAATCGTACATGTATTAAGCTAAGAAAATTTTCCGTATGTAACGTAACTGGTAATTATTTATAATTTCCCGGAAATTCGAAAACTTGGTACAAAAACGTCGATCATGTTAATTATTCACGTCTATCATGAGTGGAAGAATGGAAAAACTTTTCTATGCACTTTCTTAAATTTCTTTTTAACAATAAAATTGATCTGCAATTATTTTTTATTATACTCACTGTTACACTGAAATCATTAATTAGAAATAATATACATATATTAAATAAAATTATAAATAAAATTTAATTATTTAAAAATAATATTTCGTTGCTTCATGTTATGTATTAGTATCACTATTTTTCTCATCGAAAAGAAATGAACGAGTCGAAATCAAAACAAAGCAATTTGAAAGCACAATTTCACACGAGAGAAGAAAACATGTAATTCCTGCATTCTCTGACTTCACCGGAGTTATGACATTATATAACTGAATTATACATAGAGCGTATTTTTTACTCTAATGCCCGATGTTTTTCACTTTCGTTGATCATTGACCATTTCGACGCTAACGATAATTGGCCAAAGGTGCAAAAACGTATCGAACCACGACAATCTTTACACTTTCTGCTTTCTTTCACTCGAAACAGTGATGCACGACGATCTGCTTGACGTATCATAGAACGCATTGTGATCTTAATAAATTTATTATGCTGGCTAAGTTCTAGCAACTTTGCTAGAACGATTAATCGAGTGATGTTATCAGTACGGACTCTATTATCCAGTTAGTGAATGAATGCATGCTTTACTTTATGATCGTTTGAATGCAAAATTTACATCTTATCTACGGAGCATTTCATAAAAGTTTTTAGAAGCATTAGAAAGCTCATTTAGGTTTAGTTACTTTCATAATGTAAACCGTGGTCATAATATAAGGAATTAAATAAATATGCTTAATTAATACAAATTACTAGATTTTTAACACAAAATTTTGTCAACATATTTCGTACACATAAATAAGAAAAAGATGTCCTCCTCACATAAGATTTTATGTACATAATTAATATAGGTTAGAAACTATTATGTTTTTCAAATTCTCAACTTCCACACATGGTGCATCTCGTTTATTATAAGACATACTGACATTACAAGGTTAACAAAAATATTTAATATATTAGATTAATAACACGACTTGATTAAAAAGCTCCAATAATTTAATTAAAGAATTATTTAACATCTTTAATAACACATAATTTATAATGATTAATTTACCAAAATTATAATAACCGTCTGAGTATTAAAAACTCATTGTTTTACATAGATGTATTTTTTCTGGTGTTCAACTTTTCACTCGGTAAAAGTATGACCGTCGACATGCAACATTTGTCGACTATCATTGAACAAAATTGGCGGTAACATTCATTTATTATAAAGAGTATAGTGCTTTCACTCCACTTCCCAATGCGTTGTCGGGGCTCATCCAATCAGAACCAGACTGTTTAGGATCGAGAAGACGAGCTAGAGTTATAAATGCTCGAACTCTAAGGAACGAATCGGGGAGAAAGTGGGAAACGCACACCCGGCTGTCGTAAATTTTCGCTTTGTCTTCCTACATGATTCTTTCTTATTTTAGAAAGAGCATCTCGAATTATCGATACAAGGTGTAATTCAAAAATGAAAACTTTGCCACTTATTTCGGATAATGGTCGAGATCCAAATTGACGACTTTGATACTTTGTTTTTGCTTGACACGAATCGAATTGATCGCATGTGAATGAAACTTTCACCGATTATACTGTCATATCTATAGAGGTATACATTGAGATATTGCATAGAAACTGTGTTTGCTTTTTACGATTTATTTCTTTTATAAATTTTGCGGAATTTTTTCTATTGCCATTCTGGTAATTATTATACTATTTTTTAAATAAAAATTTTTAATATAAAAATTAATTACTAATATTGTTAACAGGTTTTAAAGTATTTTAAATTTGTTGGAAATTGTTGAATATTGAACAATATTTCAGGTGTGTAACATTGAGAGGTAAATATTGGTGTGTATTTACTAATCTTATAATTATTAACAAATATTTCTAGCTTAAAATAATATATATTTAAAAAATGTTTAATATTAGTAAACATAAACATTAAAAATATTGAAATTATTCTTTTTAACTTTATCATAATTAATATATTTAAGTCTTTTCACTTACATAAAAATCAGATGTTTAATGATAAATTACTATAATAAACTTTATTTTTTTTAATTGTTATATAACATAAATTATTTTATTTGCTCGTTAGACTTAATTATTTTAAACTATTAAATATTACATGTGTTAACAACTAATTTCTGATAAAAAATAAGTAACATGTAATTGAATCTACAATCTGAATGCACCAGACAGCTTATGCAATGAATAATATAATTCCAATTAATTATATTTGTATTGCATAATGTATTAGAAGGTATCTAACAATTAATATCACAGTACTTACTATAATTGAACAGTTAGTACCATAATACTTCTAATAATAGAACAATTAATATAATTCATTTTCTATAAATGAATGCAGTTATTATTATAGCATTCGTTTTACAACTACTCAGTAAACAATGTATAAAAAGCAATCAATAAACACTCAAAACAATAATGGTTTAAATACAATTACAAGTGTAGCATAGCAAATTTATAATGAAGAGTTAGTGCTATATCAATCAATCAATGAATCAATGTCAGTGCAACTTCAGCATTCCTCTTCAGCAAATTCTTCACAGTCATTCAAAATCCAGTAAGACTTCATTCCTTAAATTGAATAACAACAATACACTTTCACTGATGAAGTGAACGACAGATTTATTATGAGTAGCTTCTTCTTCTGGCATATAAAATGCCTCAAAATGGTTAGTATATTGTGAAAGTCGTAGGCTCCATAACAAAATAAATCAAAATGTCTTTCACCATCCATCTCTAGCTAGCTTTTTAAAAGAGAAGAGGCTCCACTGAAGTTTATGCGTATACATCTGTTGATTGTCATTTTTGTAATATAACTACATTTCAGTTATTAATAACAGGGTTCAACGCATACTAGAATCATTAATATTCAACAGATGTTTCCTGTAGATTTTTATTTACTGCATATGTACTTATAAACCAATTAGTTTTGAATGAAATACAAAGTTTCAGCTTTGGAAAATGTTCTGTACATAAACAGTAACTGTTAATATTAATTACTTTATGAATTTTCTCAATTAAAATAAAAAATGTATATGATAACATTACTTGTTATTGTATTAAACAAGTGTAGTTATGTTTAAACAATATTCAAAGAAAGAATAACTGTCAAGATAGATTAATTCCTGCAAATATTTCTGAATATTAATCTTGTTAATGTCAAATATTGTTGTTAGCAACACTTTGTACAGAAACTGGGATTCATTACACTTGGTTTTCATTTATTCTCTCTATCTTTTGTAACATGTCCCTTTTTGGATTTTGTAAATATACTTACAATTTTTTTTATGATATTTTTCTCAAACCTTACTGAATTTCGTTAGTGCCTTTTAGGCAAGGTATTCTTTGCTCAGGTACAATTATTTCGGTCGACACTAAAAGGGTTAAATAATTCCAGCTGTAGAAGGAAATCTAATTACATACATCGCGCGATAGAACAGACATTTTTAGATCCTCCTTTGGAAGATGGATGTAGTGTCTAGAATACGTAAAATGGTGGCATAACTCTTGCACTAAATACCGAACAGTTAGTTCACCTAATAGTCAACTAAGATCGCTGATTAACTTACTAATTAGTTTTTAATTGTAAGTCAAAGAAACCAACAAAATTATATTTTTTATACATATTTCTGTTTCTAAAATGGCTAAGATTGTTTCGCTAAAGTACTGTTTTCTTTTTTAAATAAGAAATACAACGTTTACGACCATCTTATCCTGCATAATGCTTTTCGAAATGATATTTACATTCTGTAAATATTTACAACGTGTATTTACATTTTGTAACTAACGAACCAAACGATAAAGTTCACTCGTTTAGGTTTTTTTTTATTTACATTTGACTGAATTTCTACTGTATCTAGTTAGAAGATTAACTCAATGAAAAGCAATTACCGAGAAATACGGTGATTGTTTAAATACTGATACAATCTGTCGTGGATTTACAGCCGCAATTGCACGATTGCTTCATTATTGCTCATGTGATCACAACGCAATGCTATTTAAAAAAGCTTGAAAAACATGTTTCACATCAAGGTGTACAGTAAAATAGGTAATACTATTTATAACTAAATTATGCTTAATTTCAATTTTAAGAATCGTTAACATATATTATAATTAGTGGTATAATTATAATATAGATAAATATAGATAAATTATATTGATAGATATCAAATAAATTCGGTACAATGCATTTATTTATTTCTTTTTAATTTTAAGTTGTTTTAAATTGAAACATATTACTTTATTTTTCTTACATATTACTTCAACGTGTCAGCAAATTCTAATATCTTTCTAACATAAAAAGTAAACAAAGAATTTTTTTAACTGAAAATTTTAATATTGAAATAATTAACATGTTCAAACAAAATGAATAAAATTAAACACAGTCGAAATATTAAATGATTTATACTAAGTAAAAAATAATATCATAAATTTCTTTTTTGTTAAATTTCTGTTATTAAACCTCTGTTATTAAACGTTATTAAACCTCGCGGACATTTTCAATTTTTTTATCGACAGTCTCTTACACCTACACTGAAATTTTTTAACGTTTCAGGCTTTTAAAGATCTGAACAAAATCGAAGTGTCTATTACATTGTACAATTGTTTCAACTAATTTCCAGAAAATTTTTCAAAAAAAAATAAAAATTGAAGAGTAGCTAAAAAATGGAAATAGTTACAGAGCGTTGTTACAGTATTTTTATTATTATTTATACTTTATAAATGGTTATTATTAAGGTATTAAGTATGTTAATGTGAATATCGTAATATCGTACGCACAGTTTTATTCAGTGTAACATAAAGTATGCTCTATTAAGCCTACACATGAACCACTTTTCTTTAATGTAAAAAACACGATTATACTTTTAAACGAGGACTGCAAGAGTTGCTTATTTTTTCATTGTGTTCCATGATTTATAATTTTCCATTCATCTTTATACATTTATTGAATAATTCAAAAATTTGTCAGCCTCTCCTAAATCCATTATTTATTATTAATTCCAAAATTTGTGAGCCTCCCCTAAATCCATCATTTGTAATTATTTAATATTTATTATTTATTACCAAAGTTCTTAATATTCATTGTGGAATATTATTTTTTCAAAAGTACAAAACTCCGTATTAATAAAATTTTGAAAGAAACAATTTGAATAAAGAATCTACAAAATGTACATTTCGTTATCTGCTGATTTACCAACATTTCATAGAAAAAATATTTATATAATATTATTATATTTATTGTATTATTCTTTTGCAAGATAATATTAAAAATATTTAATGTATATTTATTTTTTTGTACGAGAATATTAATGAAAACAATTATTGTTTACTTATTACTAATATAAGTAAAGTTATTATGAAAGTTGTACGAATACTTTTTGGACCCACTGTAAATAACGTGGACTACTTCTCAAACAAAGAAGCAGATCTAATTGTCAGAAAATATATGGTTATACCGCGCGTGAATACAGGTCGATGCATAAAGCGCATAATGGTACTCGCTCAGAATCCTTTGATCTCCACTTATGCATAATGTATGATAAGTAAATGTTTGTATCACTGTTCGTAAATACTCGCTTTCTCCGACAGTAACGTATCCATGACCTTTCTCATGAAAGAGCCGGCTGTAGCAGAACACTAACTTATTTCAAATTACGAGCAAAAAGAATATGAAGTAACATTCTATCTTGTATATTCATCATGACCCAAAAATTTATCAAATTAATTGGTAAAAAATCATTTTTTTTCCTACATTTTTGCTGTGATATGACATTGTTGTATAATTTTACAAATATACATATAGTTTTATTAAATAATTTTTTAATAATGTGTTTTTTAAACAAAGTATAATTTTACATATTTACTCAAGATTAATTTTTGAGACATACATTGAACAATTCAGTTGATAATTAAATATTAGTAGCAATATTATGATTTGAAACTATATTTTTTTTTTAACAATTGCAATCACTAAAAATCGTTTTGAATATTATTACTGCTGTTAATGTTACACAGGTGAGTGAGAGAAGAAGCAAATTTCACACGTAGGTATATAATTTAAAGCAGGTAAATTGCCACAATTATTAAAAAGTGTTGATTCGTATATTATTTAGTTTTAGGATATATGTACAAAGACATCAGAAAGAAAAAAAATAAAACAAAAGAAATTAAATACTTAAAATTTACATGCTTCTACATAATAATTTATTTATTTATTCCTCTTCTTTATTTTCTTTTTTTATTTGAATAAATATTATGTCTTTTTAGCGTCAAAGTATTATTTGGTGCTCAAAAATATTGCATCTTTGCGTAGAAATTTGATTATATTTTTAAAAATGCATTAATGGAAATAATATGAGTATACTTAAAAAAAATTTTATTTCTTTTTAAAAATTTAAGTTATGACCTATTAACTAGAATAAATTATTATTCTTGTATAATTAGACTGAACTTGGTACATTCAATTGCAAATCTGGCTCCTTTGGGAAAAATGGCGACCAAGGAGATCAACTTTCGGAGAAACTTCGGAAAACCGACATGTTCCGATATGGACCAAATTTTGCAAATAAGCTTTATTTTGCAAATATATCGCGAAATATATTGAAAACAGCATAAAATTAATATTAAGAAATATATAATAACTTCATAGCATATTAATCAGTAAAATCGATATTGATTGAATTTTTAAGAAAAAAAGAGCATGTGGCGCCATCTCTTCAGCGAAGTAGATGAACTACACACTTTTGAAACAGTAGTTTAATTAGTTCCTCTCTTCTGCCGCTAAACTGCGACACAAAGATAGAAATGAAAGGTGATCATCAGAGATGTCGGTCAAGAAGAGTTCTGTTATCAAAACCGTCGATCAAGAAGAATTCTATTTGTATTTGTAGACAAATGATTAATGTTTAAAGCAATCATCGTTTGATCGAATTCAATTTTATTGTAAAAACAAAATCGTTTACTATTAATTCTGCAATCAAACCTTAATTCAGGAACATGTATTAAAATTAAGTTCAGAATCAATTCCAATAAAATTAGTTATTAATTAATTGATTATTAAAATATAGGAAGATAGTTCCCATGGAAAACTTTAGGCTAAATTAGGATTAGCCTAAGAGTGGTTAAAAATTGATAATAGATTGTTAAAGTCAAAGCAATTTGAAGTTAATTGGTCTTCCACTCCAATGTAGTTCAATTCATATTACAGCCAGTTAAGCTAATAAAATCAGCTATATTATTTTTCTGTTTTGCTTTACATTCTTTATTGTAAAAGAAGGTAGAATAAAATTACATATTTTCGTTCAATTATAGTAACATTCAATATTGTTTCGCCTTATCTATTTTTTAATAATATTGATGTAAGGCAACATGGTGATATTTTTTGTATATAAAATATCGGGAATGACAAAAGTAAAAAAAGATTAATTTTTTTCTTAATATTCAACTACTATCAAGGATCTTAAAAAAGTACTCCACCTCCAGCATTCCATCTTCTGGTAAATCAGAACAATGTATAGCATTTTGTACTTTGTTTTTTCCATATTTTGCACGAAGAGTATCTGGTCTCACTTGTCTTGCAATATCTGGATCCATAGGACCACAAAGCTTTCTAAATTCTCCTTGAACATCAAACTTCTCATCTTGATGCTTTATTTCCATAACAATACATGGTCCTGATTGCAATTCTCCTACCATAGCTGCATAATCAGGAAGGACTCCTTTGTAAACTTCTAAAAATTCCTCTGCATCAAATGGATTCACATGAAATTGTTGCACTGCAGAAATAAGGTAACCAGCTTTCTGTATATCGTCAATAATATCTCCAACTAATTTAGCTTGAACAGCATGAGGTTTAATAATGCAACAGGTACAGTTCTCTAATGTTGCTGTATTAGGTGGTCCCTTTTTTCCACTTTTTGGACTAGGAAAGAAAAATTGCAGTTCTTTTTCTGCAGCTTCCTCATTTTCAGAGCCATGTATCGCGTTATGAATTTTATCTTTACCATAACATGCTCTAAGCGAGGATGGAGCTTTTGACCGAGCTTCTTCACTATCTTCAGGTCCTATTACTTCTATCCAACGTATAATCGCGTTATCACCTAATAATTCTAAAGCCACAATTGGGCCAGAAGTGAGATAATTTACAATGTACGTTATGTTAGTACTATCTTCATCTTTGCAAAAATCTGATGCTTCTTCTTTAGTTAGCTTGATCATTTTAATGTTTGCAATGTGAAAATTGCAAGAAATTATTCGTTTCAATAATTCACCCACTTTATCAATAACATTTGGTTTCAACATAGCAAATGTTTTTTGCATTTTAGTTTGCAATTTTGTCCTTGTAACGCAATCTGCATAATCTGTTATGCTTATATTTCGTGAAAATATTGTTACAGTAGCTCCTACATAAAAATCTTTTGCTTGTATTCCTTCGCATTTTGTTCTTCTTAAAAATGTTTTTCTGGCCTTTATATCAAACAATTCAACCGTGTTGTCATATGGATAATAATATAAATAAAACTTCTTTAGAACGGTAGCTATTTTATCATACCATTCGGCTTCAAAGATATACTTTTCATTATGATCTACCGACATTGTTTAAATTAAATTTATTTCAAGCGTAATCCAACATACAACACTGAAAACAATTTTTCTCAAATCCCGTTGGGTTATGTATCGCATCAAAATCATGTGTTATAAGTTATGAAAAATAGTTTTCAATTATTATCATGTACACAGCGTTGTTATTGTGTATAAATTCTGACATGTTTAGTTTCTATGGAAACAATGTCTCAACTATATTAGTTGAATTGAACAGTTTCAAATACGTGTAGTTCACTCAGTTCGCCGGAGAGATGGCACCACTTTCGCCATTTTAGTGAAAATTCAATAAATATTTTACTGTAATATACATCAGATTACATAGGAGGGTAAGACAAATTAACTCCGGAATGTTTTGACTTCACCAAGTCATTATCAATTTGTACTTTCTTTGTAAACCTAAAATTTCCATAAATCATATCAAATTTTGCAAATACCGTTCTTTTTAAGAAAGGAATCATCTGTAAGAATGGTTTTTGATGACTCGAACAGAAATGTACTATTTTCATAATATTCCCTACATTACCGATGATACTATGAAAATGATATCGCGTATAATGAACGTACACACGTGCATGGATATGAGTAAGTAATTATAAAACTGTACGCACTTACCATATACATCAAATTAAAATGAAATAACACACACTAAATCGAAACAGAAAAATAAAACGTGCGTAGTGAACTGCGCAAGGCGAAAATTCGAATCAGAATGCCAGTCCGAAAAAGAATTATCGTCACGAGCATTTCAATCACCGGAAATGCACATTTCGGCGGGACAGCTGCCCGGAAGCAGAGGCCGCAACGTGTCCATAAAATACAATTTAAAACATTTTTGAATGTAATGCTTTTAGTCAATTGCAAAAGTATATTTCTGACTTTGTTATGCTCGTTGGATAATTTGTAAGCGTCATTAAAGGGTAAAAATGTTTTATTTTATATAGAAACGTAATTTTTTATTTTAATAATTGCGTTCTTGATAATATTGTTTCCAGATAACATTCAGAGTTCTAAAATACTTTCATCTTTTCATATGTATTGCTTCATTATAAACTATTATCTTTCATACTGCTTTCACATATTAAATCATTGCAATATTATTCTGTTATGAATGTAAACTTCATTGTAAAATACAATTATATAAAATATTAACTTACGTCCTGACGTAGTTCCTAGAATCACTTTTCTGAAATGTAAAGTGGGTAATAATACTTGCGAAAATTTTATTATTTATCAATTTTGAAGGTGTTTTTCATAAATTAGGCATAATATAGGCACATTTTTTGTAATTGATAGGGACCTGTTCTCCTTGGTGTGCCATTTTTGCACTTGAGTGTGTGGGTATGTATATACAAGTATGTATGTGTGTATATCTGTTCTTAAACTGTGACCATGTGGTTTACAGTCTCCGCCAGTTCCAGTGATTGTTGTTTATAAATACTTATAAAATTTCTAAGCAATATCAGTTAATTACTATTCAGTCACAAATAGCAATCAATAAGTTTTGCTCCTAATATACGGATTGTTTGTGTTGAAACTTTGTCGTTAGGAGCAAGAACATTAAAAAGATATGGTGGAAACATAACCTTTCAGAACAGCAACAATGGTATTTCTTTCATATTTTTTATCATAAATGTAACATAGACACAAGAATAATATTAATTAGCTATAAACTATAATTACAACTTTATAAACATGTATTTCTTATCTTTAATCGTACAATAATTAGTTCACAAAAGTGTACAATAAAAACAAACTAATTATATTTGAATTAGAATTATATCTCTTGATATTTATACGTGTACTGTTTAATTTAAGCGTGTTTATTAATTAAAGTAAAAAGATCGAATATTTGTAATTTTCAATCTACAATATAGATACATATTATATGTACATATATTTATACAAATGTAAAACATATGCTGTGCCATTTATCAAGTGGCATTTTAGTATTTGATAATGGATGGTAACCAAGTAATGGGGAAAAAAACGATAAAACTGGTTATAAATATATTTTTATAGTGAATGTCAAATTAAGAGATTATTGTGTCCACTTTTGTCACATGAAATCTAAGAACATTAACATCAAACTTTTACATAAATAAATTCATTTATTTATCAAGAATTATATCTAATTCTTATACCTATATTCTTATATAGAAATGTATTACATTTATTTCATGTTATACATAATAGAACAAATATTTTTTCATTATCTACAATATTCAGGTAATTGTAATTAAACATTTCTATTAATGTTAGAATTAACTATATTAAATATGAATTCTATGTTGGTATTTTCATTAATGTTTCCATATCTTTGCATCTTCCCTCATTTTTCTAGTTTCATTAGCTGTTTATTCTTACATTCATGGTTTTTGTTTTTATTCTCTTTCATTACTCAATCATTGTCTTACAGTATTGAGCCAAAACAAATTAAATACTTAAACATTTAAATAAAAAAAATGTGTAATTTAACATCATATTTTAGGATTTACTCATTTTTAACATTTAAATGTGTAATCTGTTTATTTTGAATATTAAATTATTTTCATACAATTCATGTTGTTAAACTTAAAATTTGAGAAACCCTAAAACTTATAATGTTAATATAATATTTAGTATTTGTTTTAAATTGTACGTAATACATATAGCTATTTTACATTTAATTATTCATTTCTTCAAAGGAGCATAAGTTTGATTTTCTTCAAAAAAAACAAACGGCCCAAATACCATGAAGAACTTAACATCAAAACAATTACAAAGAATAGAAAAAAAGAGAAAGAAAATGGCTGCCCTTTTAGAAATTACTAAATTAAATGATAAAGACAGAGAAGCAAAAATACTTGCTCTTAAAACTGCAGTTAGTATAATCAATAAAATTGTGTTATTTTTTACAAATTTTATCTGATAAATATTATTCTAGTCTATAGGATCAGATCACTCTGATAACACAGATAGCAGTGAAGTTTCTATGGAAGAGAACTGTAAACGTAAACGACCTTGTAATGAAGATTTAAAAGAAACTTATTCTGAGGATTCTAGTAAAAAAGATGTTGAAATCATGGAAGAATTAGATCCACTTGCCAATAAAAAACCTAGGTTTGTAAATTATTTATGGATGGTATAATTTTTAGAAATATATTCTAATTTTTTATATTGCAGATTAAGTGGAGAGGAATACTTAAAATTAAAACAAGAATTAAGGGAACGTAAAAAGAGACTTAAATCAATTCCTAGGTTTCACCTAAAAGCAGTTGGTGAAAGTGCTAGTATAAGTATTAATGCTAAAAGTGATAATAGGATTCCTATTTTTCTTAGCGATGTACAACATTTGTTACTCTATTCATTACATGGCCATCATTCACCCTATCTACCAACAAGATGGTGTCATCTTGAAAAATATAATAAGGTAATATTAAAATATTACAAATAAATTTAACTAAAATCAATGGAAACTCTGTTTATTACTGATAATCTGTTTCAAAAGGTATCACATACAGTGGTCCTAGTAATAGAAGGCCTTTCTATATACCACTTTATGGCTTATGAAAGTATGTTTTCACATATAACATCAAAATTGGAACACCGTGTAGAAGTGGTAACACCTATGATATATGGAGGATCGGTGATAGAAGATCTTGCAGCTGTTCCCATAACTGGGGTACAAAGTGATAAATTGATTAAACGTATATATATTTATAACTGTAAATTTTGTATTAGTATATTGTGCTTAAAAAGGTAATTATAAAAATTCTTTTCAGAGTATGGATCATTAGAAGGAGCATTACATAGTACTGGAGATGTAATAAAATTATTACGAACTGTTTTTCCGATGTCTAAAACAACGGATATCGAAAGTTCTATGAGCATGTTTGAATTACCTATTACTGACAAATTTCCTAGAACACAATTACTTTTATCTTTATGTCAAATGGTAGAAGAACATTATCCTATTCCTTTAAGGGGTGAACTAGCCAAGAAGTTAGTATTGATAGTAAAAATATTTTTAATTATATTTATATTAAATTAATAAACGTTTATTTTTTAGATATGAAAGTTATATAATGACAAAAGATATATACGTAGAAGCTACTGCAAAATCTCCAATGTTTGGTTTAGATTGTGAAATGTGTAGAACAGTCAGTGGAGAATTAGAATTGACAAGAATATCACTAGTTGATGAAAAACTGAACGTGAGTTTAAAATTAAATTTATCTGAATTAAAACCAGTATATAAATTTTATTTAATTCTTATCACAGATTATTTATGATAGTCTGGTAAAACCGGAAAATTCTATCACGGATTATTTAACCCGATTCAGTGGTATAACAAAAGAAATGTTAGAAAATGTTACTACTACATTACCTGATGTTCAAGAAATGTTGCGAAAATTACTTCCTCCAGATGCTATTCTTGTTGGACAGAGTTTAAACTCGGATCTTCATTCATTAAGAATGATGCATCCTTATATTATTGATACATCTATAATTTATAATATTACTGGTGATAGGTAATTATATATAAAAATACTCTTATTTTTGGAATAAAATTTAATCACAGAAATATTTGGATTAAGCAAATTTTAATGAATATAATTGGTATAGATACAGGAAAACAAAATTACAAACACTAGTAAGGGAATTCCTTGGCGAACGAATACAAGAAAGCAAAGCTGGTCATTGTTCGACCGAAGATTCAAAAGCTTGCATGAAATTAGTACAATTAAAATTAGCAAATAGCATAGACTACGGGGATGCTGTCTTACTTGGCCGATGTGATATCGAAATATTAAAGATGGAAGTAGAAAAACGCGATGCTAATCATAAATCACTAAAAAGTGAAATACGGAAATATGCTACTTCAATCTTTAAGCATGTAACTAAAGATAAAAAAACTGCTGCTATCGTGGGAAATACAGAAGTTATGGATGAATATTCGATGTATTTAACGTCATCCATTAATATCATGGATGACAAAAATTTTGATAAGGATGATCAGGTATATATTTTATTGTTAAATTATAAGTAATTTTAATAAAATTTATTCTTTAATTTTTATTGCAGGTGCGACTTGTAGTAGCAAATAGTAATAAGCACGCCGTAACTCGAGCTTCTCAAATAGCGATGGAACACGCTTTTACTTTGTGTCACATTAGAATAAAAGAAGAAAAATTAGAAAATGACCGAATGGAAGAAACGTTCTGTACTGTAAATAAATGGGTACATAAATTGTGGGAACATATGGCAATAAATGGATTAGCATGTGTTATATTTGCGGGAGAAAACAATGCAGCAAATGGTGTATGTTTCTTGAATATAAAAAGAGAAGTACCTGAAAACTGCGTAATACGCGCGTGAACAAATAAGAACTTATTTGTACATTAATTTCAACGAAAATAATAAAAATTATAATTCTGATAACATTAAAACAAATTGTAAAAAAATACAAAAAACTAGAAAACAGTCATATGATGATCAATTTTTGTTTCGATGTTTATTTACTAGAAATGTACAGATATTGTATTATTAATAAACTTTTGTAATCTGTAAATTTCAATTTAATAGGACCACTTACAATACATCTAAATATCCGTTGCTCGGAGCATATAAATCTATAAGATGAAAATTAAATTAAAAGGAACTTTTATTCAATTAGACTGACTTAAATTATTTTTAATTATTTTTATACGTATAACATATTTCTATTATAATACATTACTGATACAGGTACAATAATATTAGGATTTATTTCTAAAAATGAATATTTATGAGTTTCTTTTGTCTTCATTTATTTGCATAAATCAAACTTATCCTATAAATGACAAAGTAAAAAACAGATGGATTAAAAATGTACATATGGTGTCATATTTTGTATCCTGTTTTTAAATGTAAATGTAATAATTCACTGAAATATAGTAAGGATTTTAAAAAATTCATATTTTATAATAATTATCCTCACTTATTCTCATCATAAGACATAATATCGCAGTGATTACAATTATATTTAAATGCCAAATGTTTAATTATTTACCCTTCAAATTTAAAAACAACAGTAAACATATGTAAGTAATAGAATAATGAATATCACTGAGTGATTTTATAAAAGCATATAATTAAACATAAAAGTCATATACTTAAGAAGATTGGAGGACATTTAGAACATTTATACTTGTTCCATAATACAAACATAATTTTTATATATAACACTTTAAACCTATATATTTTTAAAACCTGCAGATTATGTTACAATAAAAATAAATTAAATTTTAATATGGTTTACTACAGAAATTAGCGTTACCTGATACTTTTTGTTTCTTTAAACACATTAAATATGCAGAAATAGGTTGTCGTGAATTTCTAGCAAGCATTTTTTGCTTAAAAGACCCTACGTCTGAAATTTTTTTCTTCTTTTTAATTTTTTGAATATTTGCAACAGCGAAATTTGTTGTAGCTCCACAGGAACTTAATGGCACGAAATCGTCTTCATATGTATCCTCTGTCTTATCCTCTACATTGAACATTGTACGAGATGGTAATATTTTTCCTTCTTTTTTTGATATATTCTTCATCCTTTTCACTGGAATGTCCGAAAGATTTTCAAGCAGATCATCAGGAAGCCGTTTAATACCCTTCTGCGTACCTATTTCTTTAGCTTTTATTTCTTGTTTTCTTAATTTTTGTTTTTCATTCTTAAATTCTTTATCACGTTCCATTTCTTCCATTCTTTCTTTTCGTTTTTTCTTCTTCATTTCTTTGTTAGCTTTAATACTATCAGCAGTATGCTTTATAACTTTTAATGCTTCATCTCGAGCTTCAGAAAATTTAACTTCTGTTGGACCTTCATCTGAATCTGATCCTGCATCATTAAATATAACTTTGGCAGATTTTGTTTTACTCTTTTTCTCGTCTTCTACTAATAATTTATGCTTCTTCCTTGCTGCTTTTTCGACTAAAATATTGTCACTTTCTGAAAAATCGTTCGATGACCAATCCTTCTTCCTCTTCCTAGACGGAACTTCATGTTCCAAAACAACATCTTCCAATAATTTTTTCTTTTTTTTAGGTAATTTTTCAGTCGTCCTTTCATTGCCTGATAAAGTAATGTCTTCTGACGATGCTTTTTGTTTCTTTTTAGATATTTGTGTAGTTATTTCTTCATTCCAGACAGGTGTACTCTTTTTCTTCTTCTTTTCTGATATTTGATTTTCCGATTGTGCGTCTGAAGCATTTTCAACTATTTCTTTCTCCTGTTTCTTTTTCACCTTTTTAGGTACTAATTTTTTAGTATTTTCTGGCTCTATATTTTCGTCTATTTGTTCCGTAACATCAGTAGGTGTTAATTTTTGTTTCTTCTTCTTCTTCCTCTTCTTTTTCTTCTCTCCTTCTTTCAAAACTACTTCTTCAATTATTTCATTTTTATCGGTATTAGTGGTAGAAACAATATTTTCACTATCAATTAAAACTTGTGGAGCTGTATCTTCTTGAAAATCATCGCCTTCAATTAATTTATCAGGATTACTGTTTTCTTCTTTTTGCTTCCGTTTCTTATGTTTTTTCCGGCGATCGGCCTCTAAAATATTGTCAGCTACTTTAAGCAACTTTTGTTTCAACGAGGTATTTATTTCTTCTGTATTAACATCTTCGCTTTTTTCTTCGAGCTGATTTAACGTTTTATTTTGTTCATCATCAGTTATTTTTGTCAACTTACTATCCAATTTCAATACTGGTGCACTGTCATTTAACCTTTCTTTCTTCAAATATTTTGTTGTAGGTGTTTCACTATCTAGAACTGCAATCGTTTTATTTAATTCCGCTACTTTAGATGGCAGTGGTTTTGAAAGGTTCGCATTTTCTACTAATTCGGCTAGTTCGGATGAAAGGTTCTTATCCACAAGATTTTCTTTACTTTTTTGTTTACTTAGTTTTGTAAAACTGCTTTCTGCTTTTGAAACCTCAATTTTTCTCTTATCAATAGAAGTATCTGTTTTACTATCACTTGCAGTTTTAGTTTTTTCATCTGCTTCTTCTGCCGTAGGTAAATGATGACTTTTAGGAGTACTGCATTTATCAAGTTTTTGCCTTCCCTTGTTGAACTTTGAGTAAGAGTCATTTAATGGTTGTTCTATATCTTCAACTATAAATTCATTTAGAGCCCGCTTTTGTTTTGCCTTCTTCATTTTTAAAGACTGCGAAAGCGACGCGTCAGACAAACTCTGCTCTTTTTCATTTTGAGATGTATCTATCTTTTTGGACTTCTGCTTCTTATCACTTTTGGCAACGTCAGGCGTGTTCAAATCGTCAGATGTTTTTAATTTACTTTTACGTTTAACAGAAGTAGCTGATACATCCGCTTCATAATTCTCTTCTTCATTTTCACTTTTTGTTTCTTTCTCGACTTCATCTTCTTTTTCATTTATCTCGACATTTTCTTCCTCGTTTTCAGACTCTTCACTCTCGTCTTCTTCTTCTTCAACGTCATCATAAACTACAAAATCTGCAAGATCTGATCCATTATCATCTGGATCTGATGATTCCGTTTCTGATGCTCTGCATTCATCTCCAGGAACATCATCATCAGAAAACTTACACGTATCTTTACCATCAAGATTGTATTCTCTTTCAATATCCGAGTCTATACTTTTATCAGATTCATTATTACTGTCAGTATTAGATCCTTCACCTAACAAAAATTTAGGAAGCTCTATTGTTTCATTTTGTGAATCATCAGAATTACTTTCACTATCAGAATCTATAACGTTCCTTGTTGACGAACGATTTTTTTCGAACTTTTTCTTTTTACTTTTCCGTTTTTCAGGAAGACTAGATTCTTTACTATCATTATCAGATTCCTTTAAACAAGTCACTTGCTTCTTTGATGAAATATTTAAGGATCGTCTCTTTTTATTCTTTTTAGCTGATGTCATTACGTCACTTCCGCTATCTAGTTCAGCATCAGCTGTTTCTTTTTCTTCTTCAGGTTTGTTAGATTTATTCAGAGACTTTTTCTCTGTTGATTCAGTTTCATCTACTTCTCGAACAGACTTATTAAGTGATTTTCGCTTTTTCGAAATACTCTCGGACAAATTGTTTTTATCCGATGACAAATTCTCTTCTGTATCTATTGTTTTATGTGATTCGTTTAAGTCTTTGCCTTCAACTGATTTGCGGCTCGAAATATTATGTTTAGAAGTGGAATGTTTATTCTGTTTTTCTGTTATTGATTTATTCTGATTTACAGTTTCAGAATCAGTATTTTGCGTTTCGCTTTCAGAATCTTTCGTATTTTTCGTCACATTTTCATTATCAATATTACTTTCGTTTGTAGCTGTTTCTTTACTGACATTCATTTTGTTATTGTCCGTTGATGAATCTATTTCCATTTGTTTAGTCTTTCGTCCTTTCATACCATCCCTTTGCATCTTTAACACAATTGTATCATCCGAATCATAATCAGAGGCTTCTGCTTCCTTTTCTGCTTTTAAATTTTCAGCAGCTAACCATGCTTCCTTATCAACTAAAACAAGATCACATTCAGCTTCCATTTCAGGTTCCAATCTTTCAGTTGACACCGAATGAATTGAATTTTTATCAATATCGGCGTTCTTCTCTTTCCATTCATTGGCTGGAATATCTTGAAATAAAGTTGCTGCATTTTTATCGGAGTCATTATCATCAACGTCCATGCTTTTTTGATTCTTGGTACATGTTTCTTGAATAGATTCAGATTTCTGTTCAACTGATTTCTCTATAGGTTGGTCCTTTGACATTGAAGTGTCGTGCGTAGACAGGTCTTCTTTTTCTGGCTTTCCTTCAGTAACTTCAATTGGTGTCTCTGCAACAGTAGAAGATAGACTACTTTTAACCATATTAGTTACACTATCTTCGTCTGCGTTAGTAGGTATAGAATCTTCTGGATTGATACTATCATTTGAAGGTTGTAATACAGTATTTGTATTAGAAGAAGTAGTATTTGGTTCATTTATACTTTCAAACTCAGATGCGTCTTTATTTTCTGAATCAGCATTCGTAATTAATGTCTTCTCTGGAGAAGTAAGAGATGAAGTGTTTTTACAATTTACTTCATCATTACCCTGTACATTGCTTGATGTACCTGGTTTAAATTCCTCCTTTACATTATCCTTATCGCTGATACTTGTTTCTTGTTTAGTATCTTTTTCAGAATCTTCATTTACATTCGTAAGTTTTTCTACACTTGAAGTTGCATCATCCATTTCGATTTCATTCAATTCTTCGTCTTGTATTTCTGCAGCTTCTTCATTACTTTCTGTAACTTTATCACTATTATCTAGGGATTTCACATCGTCTGTACATCTTATAAGTTCAATACTGTCACAGGAACTTGAATCGGAACATATTTTTACAGAAATATTCCTATCTGGACTTGTATTAAGTGTAGTTCCACTTAATGAATCTGACTCTATAGCTAATTTTGGCATATCAGAATTATCTGTATCTTCTGCATTTGGTGATGCAGTCAAATTTTCTACTACCGAATTATTAGCTACGTCGGTATCAACTTCCTTTACAGGAGAATCATCCATTGATTCTGATGCTTTTGAATGTCGACTCCTTGATAATAAACTGGAAGGAGATTTACATTTTTCTTTTATTAACTTGTTTGAGTTACTTACAGATAAAGGTTTTGGGCTTTGTGCCGGTGTATTAGAACCTGTATTTTCGATATTTGGTTCATCACTAATAATATTTGCTGCTAAATTCTCCTTATTACTAAAATCTTCATGTTTTTCTATTGAATTGGTTAATAAATTTTCAATTTTTAATCCTAATTCTTTAGATGTATTTTGATCAGCCTTTTGTGAAAATGGTTCAGATGAATTATGTATTGAAGAATCCATTTCTGTTACTGCAGGTGTGGATACAGTTTTATTTTCTTCTGGCACATTTTTATCATCTGTAATCTTTTCTGAAAACGTTTCAGATGAATTAATTTCTGTTACAGTAGATGTAAGTACATTTTTAGTTTCTTCTGATACATCTTTATCATCATCTGTAATCTTTTGTGAAAGTGTTTGAGATGAATCAATTTCTGTTACGCTAGATGTAAGTAAGTTTTTACTTTCTTCTGATACACTTTTATCATCTTCTGTCATCTTTTGTGAAAATGATAGAGATGAATTCATATCTGTTAATGTAGATGTTTCTTCTGACACATTTTTATCATCATCTGTCATCTTTTCTACAGATGATTGAGACAAATTCATTTCTGCTCCAGTAGATGCAACTAAGTTTTTACTTTCTTCTAACACGTTTTTGTCACTGACTGGTGTTACATTTTTATCATCAGTAGATATATCCTTTTCAACACTCTCAACAGATTTTGGAGGAGGATTTTCTGCAAGATTATTGCATTGTTCTATAATTGTTGTAAATTTATATACATGTTAGTTAATACCTTTTTAATTAAAAACTTGTTAACACATTTTATAAAAATACAAAATAATATATAAAAACTTACCACTAGTATTATCTTTATCTTCTTCCTCATTTACATTTTGATGTTTTGTGTCAGGAGTATTTTCTGTATTTGGTACTGACTCAGGTGAATCTAAAATATAAATAATATGCAAACCATAAGTAAAATTTTTTATAAATTTATACATAAAACCATTATCAAAATCAGATTGTAGAAAGCAATGTACCATTTTCTTTTGTTTCATTAACGTTAGGTAATGTACGGTCTAATGTCACCATTAGAATTTTTAGAGTTTCTTCTTTCTCCTCTATAACAGTTGCTTCTGAAGGTATTATTGATGTTCGTCTTCTTGTCCTAACAGGTGTACGTGTTAATTCATGTTCGTCCCTCTGTATAAGATTATTTTCTGCATTAGTTTCAGGTTCCATGGATGTAGCTCTTGTATTGCGTGTAACTCTTAATGGTGGTGATTTTGACTCTGAACCAGCTCTCGTAAGTCGTTTACTGTAAAAGTGAAAAATAGTATAAGATTATCTCAATGGGAAAAATTGTTATAATGTTAAATAATGAGTATACATACATTCTTTGACTACCAGTCCTATTAAACATATCATTAACAATGCTATGTCTGTTTCTTTTTGTTGGTGTAGCAGTAGTAGTAGCATCAACTTCTGGGGTTTCGCTAATATCTGAGGATACAGAATTTCTCCTAGAACGCAAGACTCTCTGCTTTTCAGTTGTAGTAGTATTATCCATTGTACCTGTACGTTTCCTTGTGGCTCTTGTTTGTGTATTACTCACGTTACTACTATCATTTGATTCGGGCGAAGAATCATTTTGTTTAACTAATTTAATTCGGGTACTACGACGGAGCGATGTGTCGGCTGACCCAACATCAGTAAGACGAGTCTTGCGACCTAATATTTCAAAAGAGATATAAAAACATAAAAAGGAAATATTTAAACTGTATAAAACTTAAATTGCTGATTTCAAAACGATTCAACAGAAATATTGTTGCACTTTAACAACATATGAAAAACGAGTATAATGGTGAAACCGAGATGACCGTTACAATCGATGATCGAGTGAACCGCATGGGTGTAAAACCAAAAACGAAAAATACAAACCGGCAGTTTTTACATCTACCTCTTCTTCTGAATCTTTGGTAGAACGCGGCATTTTCTTTATGTATTAAATCATGTATCACACAACAAATTATATCAAAAAAACACTCGATACGAAATTAATTACGAACACGTGTTATAGCCTGAATTTAAACTAGCGATATTCTTCTCGATACATTGTGCGCAGAACATTCATCGTTGAAAAGCATGCAGAGACCTCAAGTGACGAGACAGGAGAATGTTCCGATTTCTGAAATAAAGTTCGTTACAAGGTTTTATTTAAATTAAATTAAACAATTGCACATCAATTGTCATTTCATTTAACGTAGAAAAATATAAAAATTCTTACACATAATAATTGAAGTAACATATCGTACAATTTTCGTACAATTACAATCACGTTAGCGTAGCAACGAAAAATGCGGGAAAAATGTAAATGAAACCGTGAATCGAAGGAAATAAAATTAAATAAAAATTACAAGCGAAGTAGAATTATTAAAAGTACAAATATAACGTTCTTTATGTTATATTGAATGTTAGAAAGCTTAGAATTGTTTTCTTAAATATCAATAAACGTATAATCGTCCCACATAAAATAGTAAAACTTGTAAAACTTGTTAGTAAAACTTGTTTTGTATATATGTATTTTATTATATGTACATTAATTTAAAGTTATGAACAGTTAAAACTTTTTATATCTAAGAAATATTAGATATATTAATGTAAATAACACACTTTTTACACTATAAAACATAATAATTGAAGTGTGTACATCAAGCCCGGCTAGCTCAGTCGGTAGAGCATGAGACTCTTAATCTCAGGGTCGTGGGTTCGAGCCCCACGTTGGGCGGTTTCTTTTTTTCTTTTTATACTCAATAATTCTTTATAATATATGCATAATATTCAATATTAAATTAATACTATATATATAATTAATTAACTTAGTTTTAAATAAAAAATGTTTGTTTTACTCAAATCTTTGACACGTTCTGGACTTTCGTATTTTAGTATAAGTAATTGCAAAATAAACATCGAGTAAGTTAAGGTTGATTACTATTAAAAATAAATTATTGGAATGTTAACTTCTAATTTAAAAAATAGATTTATTGATCTGAAATTTGGATATACTTTTAATCAGGAAAAAAATACACCATAAAGTGTAATGGTCGTTTTTGGTACAAATCACATGTTAACAATAAAGAGAAAGATAAAAATTTATTATAATTAAACATAAACTGAACAATTATATTGTCTGCATATATGAAATTCTTTGATATGTTAAATAAAGTCAAACTCTAGACAATATCAGATACTCAAAGTTTAAAAGCTTAATTAATAATAAAATAATAATAAAAAAAAAGAAATGCAATATTACCTATAGGTGTACGTACAAGTACATCAAATATTTAATGTATATTTTATTTTACCATTATCTTTATATGTATTCTCCATATGTTTTATAAAATAAAGTGTTCACAAAAATTCTTATTATAATTGAAAAATAATTTTTATTTCTAATTCAAATTACTTTTTGTCCAAAATAAGTGTTTGTGTTTGTATTTTTGAGAGATAACGTATGTGGATGGTACAGAGTGTTAGTCATTTGTACACAGTTTATAATTAACGAAATCTCCGCGTCTGACCATTTTGAATGCTTCACTACTTACGCAGCACGAATATATTATACATATTTCTTGTTGTCAAATACGAATTCACTCGTATTACAAAGCACTGGCTATTTAAATTGCAAGCTCATATTGCAAAATATTGGGATTTTCAATTACAAACTCCTCGTGCAGAATATTTAGACAGAAAGCCATCGACTCGTATTGCAGTGTTACTGTTTGTGATTTGGGACTCGTGTTACAAAATATTAGAATTAAAAATAATACATTCAAATTGGATAATAGTGCAAATTTTTAACAAAAAGAAGGAAACAAACATGCTAAATGAAGAAATTTCGCTCATATTGTAATAAAAATAGCCTGTATACGCACTTGTCCCGTTTACGAACTTACCCCACTTCACCTTACTAGCTTTTTTGTAAGAAACATTTTTAGTGACAGGGATCTTAAACGTTCTAGTATTTCAGGTATTGTGATGAAGGGTTAAACGAATGGTCTAAAATTTCGAGAATGAAAATGAAAAATGATCAGGATTTAAATGTCAAGTTTTAACGTCTCAGTTCTTCTTCCTGCCGTTAAAAGTTCTAAGATACTCTGAAATAAAAAAGTATAGAGGTAAATTTCTATACAGATTATTGCATTTAGGTCAAGGGTTCTAGAGTTCAAGGGAGAACCCTACGTTCTGTTGACCCATTTTTCCCCCTTGATTCGGTGCAGCTTGTATATCGACCCTAGACAACTTTTAAGCCTGGGATCCCATAACTTGCCCTAATTTCCTTAAGTTGTGTGTTTACTTAGCGTGTCCTTGACTTGATATACATTTCAAATTTTAGTGCTATTTTATGAACAATAAAAACGGAATTAGGGCACTTTTTCGTTTTGAAACCTAACGACATGGAAACATATATTTGAATTCTCTGGTAGTTCAAGACTTTGATTCTATTTGTGAATTGTGAGCAATAACCTTTAAAACAATATTTATACGTTCACTTTTTCAAGAGTGATCAGTAAGTACTAGACTGTATTACGTAATTAAGACATTTTTAAGAAAGACATCTTATAAGATAAGGAAGATATCCTAAGAAAGAAAAAAGATATTTTGTTGTTAACAACTTGAAATAATATGTACTAAAATGAAATAGACAAAAATTAAAGTAAATATAAATACTTGGTATAAGAAACTCTTAAAACAAAATTATAACGAAAAGTAGATTTTGTTTGCGTTAAAGTTGCAATGTTGTTTATAAGAGGTGTCGCGACGACTTTTAGCATAATACTAAAAATATGATGTATTAAATTAAAAAAATAAATGATTCTCATGTAAGCTATAGTTTATTTTATACACTAGTAAAGATTGTTCAACATTTTTTTATTTTTGATATAACTTATGTTATATATTTTAATAAATATTTACGTGTTAGTAATTAGTATTATAATATAAGTAACTAGTATTACAATTATTAATTAATAATTACTATTATACTTTTTTAATATTGTATTGTTGCAATTTATTTTTTCAGGATAGAAGAATGATTTAGTATCCTTCGAGGACTTTATTGGACTCTTTTAACTTCATAACTGCTGAACGAGACGTAATAATCGAAGTTGTGTAACAGCCACGTGTTCCGAACACGTTACTATAGTGACACGTACCATAGGGGTTGCTGGCGAATAGAGGGATACTTTCGATATCAGCGGACGATCTAATTTTATTTAACATCAAAGAAATATAATGATTTATCTCTTCAAACATAAATCAATGACTAACATAATAATATTATGTTATCGTTATAATGTTATTATTAAGTGATTTCAAAAGCCTTGGTAAGATTTTAGACAGAAATTAATTCGTTGTTATACGATCCTCACTTTTTATTTTTTTAGCAATCTATTAAATTAAGAGTTCATTTTGGTGTAAATGTTTTTCAAAATTTTTTCTTCTATTTTTTTTAAAGGAAAATTATGTTAAATAACTTATGTAATAATTAAAAAATTTTCTTATATAACTGCACTTATGTATTAATTAAGAAATTATGTTAAATAACTGCATTTATGTATTAATTAATTTTAGAAAAGCTTACTCCTCTTAAATTATGTAATATACATAATTGCATTGATGTATCATCTAAGTTTATCATTCTTAATTATTCCATAACATCATTTATACTCCACAAGAAAATATTCTAGAGGGTATTTCAGAGAGAAAATTGAGCTATAATGATAAAATCATCTTTTAGTCATATTTTCCAACGTTTTATGAGTACACTAACTTTGTATTTAATAGTACTACAAGACTTATATTTGATAATTTACATTTCTGTTACGATGGTCGTTATAAAACTACTTTGATGTTGCAGCGTTGATTCATGAATAAATCATCAGATACTATGATGCAATATAGTACTTATAAATAGTATATGGTGCACTTATAGAGCCTTATTACAGCTTATTATGGTACTGCACTTTTTGTTTACAAAATTCCTTGAAAGTTTCTTCGCGAAAAAATCTTATTTCTGAGTTCAAAATAATTTACAAGCATTGTCATGAAAACATAACCTAACATCAGGGTACAAAGCATTTGGATGCTGCTTCCGAACATTTTTAGTATCTATTTAGTAATTACGTAAAAAGACAAAAATAAAAGAAAATGTATTCAGAAGAAGAGAGAATTTTTAAATGTCGAAGTTCCCAAATACTTGAGTTTTCAGATTTCAAGCTTCGAAAAAACAAAACTTATAATTTCCATATTCGAAATTTTCAAACTCCCAAATTATAAAATTTTTAATTTTTGAATTAGTAAATTTTCAAATTCACAAACGACAAAATTTGAAATTTCTAAATTAGCAAATTTTAATTTTAAAGAATTTTAAAATTGAAGAAAAAAGGACTTATTATATTAAATATTAATAAAGGGTGTTGCAGTATATAAGTGAACCACCATTGTTTATAAAACACTTTATTTTATTTTTACAAATAAAACTACTTTACAAAAAATGACAAAGTTAGGTCCATTGTACAAATTCTTTCCTTTTCTTTTATAGGTATGAGCATGTCATTTAAACGTGTTTACTGACGCATTACACAGCATGAATCATGAAGAAATTCGAGAAGTTGATCATTCTTATCAGTTTCTTCGCACGGAACTATCTGTGTCCTAACTTCCGTCTCTTCTTTCGCATTCCCTGTTCGTGTTTTGCTTCGATCTGTCACTAGTTTCGAGATACGCTAAATTCTCCGAAACAGTGTATTCGTACGAGAAAAATATGTTTGATAAAATGACTCCATATTTATACTTAATTTGAAATTAAAATTAAAGTTCAATAATAAACAAACGGCAAAGCATAAATCAGTATACACATTAATACTTTTTATCTCGATGAAAAATAATATTTCGTTAACAAATTTTATAATTTTTAAAATTCTGTATCTCAGAACTTGCCTCAAAAAAGAGATCCTTAAAAAATTTGATTCTTTACAAAATTCTCAGATTCGGTTAAAAACTTGTAAAATAAACTAGTATTTTCTAACAAATTCTCCCTGCTTCATTGAGAAAAGTGCATTGACTCTAATCATAGGTGCGTTAGCGCAACGTTGAAGGCCATCAGCGCGAAGAATCTATTGAACGCAAATTTTCTTTCCATTTTCGGCGAAACAATTGATTTGCACCTATTTGCGAATATAATGTAATCGACTGGCTGTCGTAATAGAAAGACAAGTTCTGTGCGTACGAAAGTGCTCTTTTGTGTCGTTTGAAAAATATTAGGCAGGTCAGTCAGAAGGCTATGACAGAAATTCTATTTCTACGTGCTCTCCATCCTCACGAAGTCACTCGCATTTATCTGGGTCATTGACACGTCGAAAAAGAAACGAACTTCCCTTACCTCACTCTGGTGGCTGTCATGTTTGTAAGAAATGAGTCAACTCACACTTGTACGGGATTTGAAAAATGTAGATTTTATTGATACACTGATTGCTTTCGTCAATCGTTGGTACATTTCTTTTTAACAACTCCGTTTATTAGATCTGTGGAGGTTACATATTTCAGTTTTGAAGTTTTTTGAACTCTCAAGCTTGAATGAGAAAATTGCGATAAATGTATATATTTTAATGGAGAGAAATTATTTAAGGGAAAATGATATGACACCATTTTTTACGCTCGAAAAATAACATTTATTACATTTTTTCATTTAATTCGTTACGCATGAAAAAAACGTAAGACTAACGAGTTGAATAAAAAACAGGTTATTGGAAGATGACAAAAATTACAATAATAGAAATATATTTATCCTCTTAAAATTCTCTACACGAATCACGAACAAAGTAATACAAGATAAACTTATGGAGAAGACTATACACAATAATTCATTGCCTTTTCTTAATTAATTATATTAGACTTGTGAATATGTCAGTAAACACCTTGACCAAAGTTAAATGTATGTGTAATAGTTAGTGCAAACATGAATACTACTCAGAAAATTTTTCTGAGTAGTTGCTGTTGTTTTTCTTCAATTAATCCATTAATATTCTCTTCAATATTATTACGTTAATATTATTACTGACTTCAATAGAATTAACCAATTGCTACTCTCTTTTCCTAATCTGTTATCAAATATTTCTAAAAAGTCCTCTTTCTATACAAAATTTAAACACGCGTAATTACTAATATCTCGAAAACAAATGAGCATGTTAAAATCATTGTTTATTATTTATTATATTGCATTTTCTAATGAAGTTAATATTCTCTCAACTACGTGGACGTAGACACGTACGCAACCTCTAAAACAAAATGCGGGAAAAGATTACCCTCTGACTCTGCTTCATTATTTCCACATCTTAAACTTTACATATCCCCTGATTCAGTAGACTTCAACTCTATATACTCAACTAGAGTGACACTAGATCCTTTCGATAAAAAACATCAACGCAATCGATGTATTATTTACATTTGAAATTACAACTTGAAATTAGATATAAAGGAAAAACATAAATCAACGAATGGTAAAACATAAAGTCACATACACATTAATTTTTTATTATTCACACAACATTCTTTATTCGTTACATATCAATTTTTTATTCTTTACACATCAATTTTTTATTTTACACACATTAATCTTTTAATTTTTTATTCTGCACACGTCAATTATTTTACATATTAATTTTCTATACTCATCAAGTTCTTTATATATCAATTTTTTATTTTACACACATTAATATTTTAATTTTTTATTCTGCACACATCAATTATTTTATATATCAATTTTCTATACTCATCAAGTTCTTTACATATCAATTTTTTATTTTACACACATTAATCTTTTAATTTTTTATTCTGCATGCATCAATTATTTTACATATCAATTTTCTATACTCATCAAGTTCTTTACATACCAATTTTTTATTTTACACACATTAATATTTTAATTTTTTATTCTGCACACATCAATTATTTTGCATACCAATTTTCTATACTCATCAAGTTCTTTACATATCAATTTTTTATTCTTTAATGCTGTACTCCTTATACATCAATTCTTTGCTCTTTACACACAGATTTGTTTATTTTTCATATATCAACAGTTTATTTTTTATACATCAAGTCTTTGTTCTTCATACATCAAGTCTTTGTTCTCCATACATCAAATCTTTATTCCTCACACATCAATTCTCTATTCCTTACATACCAATGTACTCATCAATTTTTCCACAACAAACATCATTCCATCCACGCCTCATAACAAAGACTTCATCAAGACTTCATCAATTTGACTCGTTAGACCTTACCTCCATAATATGTCTTTTCATTTTGATTTAACCTTAACGATGCGATGTTCCATAATCACAGCCTATTTCTCCAGGCGCAATCTAAGTCTTCCCAACTAATTCCTCCATCGTTAAGATAAAGAAAATTCGCCTTTCTCATTAGAAAGATTAGGGAGGTAGGAGTAAAATTGTTTATCAGACTATAGCAAAAGGGCAGCGATGCCCGGCGTCTGCGCGTCGCGACGCGTGCTATGTATAGCCAATGATACCGCTGGTGCCTGGAGCATCGGTTTCGTGCGAATTCTATGTTCATTGCAAGCCTGGTCATCGACCAAGGCACACGGCTATGTTTGCACCTCAAGGGGTGAAGTTGCACGATCAAATATTTTTCAACCGCGAACTCTCGCGAGTGGATGACATTTTTAATTCGAACGATTCGCGCGATGGATCCTCGAAACGCGCGAAAGTGAATGAAAGTTCGTTCGTTGTAAATTATTCAAAGTAAAACTAGTTGAATGAACATCGAAAGGAACAGTATTAATGTATAGGTCATTTAGTAGTGCAAAATCAATGACATAGGGATAGTACAAAGTATTTAAAGATAAGGGTGCGGATTTTTGACGTGAAACAGTTTGAGGATAAATCTCGGTTGTGCCTTTTGGGAGCATTCTTTGGAGTGTGGACGATAAGGGAGAGTGGACGTCGTTGTTGCTGTTCGTAAGAGAAGGTAATTTATCACGGAAAGTGTGATTTCTTATATTTGAACGTTTTGTAGGAATGTTTTGTTTGAGGATGTTGAGATTGGAGGTACACTGATAAAAAGTGGTACAGATACTAGGTTTATTCCATAATACAATTCATTTATAAATTATATATGCATTTTGGTTTATGAATTAATTAAGAAGTTATTAAAATAAATTAATTTATAAGTTATTGATATTTGAAACTTTTTGAAGTCCAGAATTCTGATATCGAATATGTACAACACAGCGAAACATTGCTTAAGATTGTTTTGAATTACTAAAAATTAAATTTGAATTCAAAATTTAAGACTTAAAGTAGCTGATATGATAACAGGGAAAATATATGGAAAATGTGTTTTATTTAAAGTGGTGTTATTTTGATAACAATAGTTTATGAGTGTTTAATAATATTGGAGTATTCAAATAATAAAAATTTGTTATTACTTATTTTTATTTTTTACAACATATTTTTGTTTCTTTTTGTTATAAACATTTGAAAAATCGATGAATTCCCATGAGTCGAAAGCTTTGAATTTAAAGTGATTTTGCATACGTTGCATCTTGATTTATTTGAATAATAAATTAAAACGGGCATTTACACGACAAAACGTTGTAATTAAAAATGAAAAGGACATTTTTGGGTTAAATTTATGTAGAACTTTATTGTCGTAAAATTTACATCTTTGTTATGATATTCTTGCAAACATTAAAATATGTTAAACTTAATAAATATTCTGTATAATGTAACAAACTGTGTTTAGAAGTATTGAACCAACATTTTTATCTCAAATGAAGTACTTGTTTCCTTTCTATCTATATTAGCTCCAAAATAAAGTATATTAGCTCTAAATTGTACTTTGATGTCTCAAAACGAGTAATTGTATACTTAATAATTCCTGTTTTAATAAATTTAACATTTAACTATACAGCAGTTAATACATTAAACTACTAATGGCAGAATCGATGTCTCCAGCGTCAAGTGCACCATACTTGTATGTATTTCCGATTTTATTGAATGTTCTGTTTAACAGCACGCGACTAACAGATAAATTTCGATAACATGAATGAAATTTGCTTTAGATAGCCATTTTTCCAAGTAACAGTTTTACGCAAACTTTGCGGAATATTCGTTACAACACGGTGGCGTTTGCTGCGATTTAAAAATTTAAGATAGGCGCCATTGATAATGGATAATGAGGTAAACAACCCTATATTCCGTCATGTGATACGGTCGTTTCGAAGTTGTTATTTTTTAATAACATTTAATTTGCGTATTATATCTAAAAAACTATTAGGTTTCTAATTAACAAGATTGCTAGCTTTTAAGTGTTACATAGAATATTTATACAAAAATTATTAATGGAAATTAATGTTATAGGTCAAATGACCAATTCTAAACTAGTCAATTATTAGTTTAGAAAACATTTATATTTTAGTACTGCTAAACAGTATTGCAATGGAAGTAATGTGAGTTGCACCCCATACTTTATGCTTATGCGGATATTTTTTATCCAATGTAAAAATAATATTTTCTGAACGAATGACTTTAAACTCTTATTATAAATTTCTAAATTCCCCAAGTTCCCAAATTTCCGGAATCCTAGATTTCCAAATTCGAGACACCAAAATTATCAAAATTCTGAAGTATCCAAATGCCTAAATTTTTAAATTCCAAGATTCCAAATACCTAAATTATGCAATTCTTAAATTTCCTAAATTTATTAAAGGCGTTAGTAACATATTTTCTTTAAATCCAACATTTTCTGAGACACTAAATTATTATTAACACGTTGACTGTCACATTGAAACAGTTGAAAATTTTCGTAGGTAAAAATTAATGAATTTTAACAAATCTTATCAAATATTTTCACAATGTTTTTTCACACAAGTTCTTAAACTGTGGTCAGAGAAACCACTTTGACATTAACTTTACATCCCCTAACTTTTCGCTTTTATTCAAATGACTTTCTGTGTTTGTTATTACTTAAGTTATTAATATAAATAAAAAATAATTAGTAAAAATTTAATTATGGGGTGGGGTCCGTAAAAAAATGTCGTTCAAGAAGACATCCCGAAAGATGGATGTAAGTTTAAAAACTCTTGTTTTATTATATTTATGAATCATAGTATGAAGTAATTCATACAAGTATTTTCAATTAGATAAGTAAATAAATTCTTAAATTTTTAATATAGCTGATTCATATCAAGCGTCTTCCACATATGCTAATACTTATTCTTAATATACACATTAATTATAAATACACAGTAATTACCACATTCCCAATTAGTCGCATTAGCAAACTTAATCGATGCAAACTTGATTTTAAGTATCACTCGCCTTTAAAAATAAAACTAATTGAAATCCTCTCATACCATCACACATTCGCAACTTTATTTATAAAGCGTCTGCAGCTTAACGAAGAGATTATTTTTGAGCACGAGTCGATCATAAATTTCGGTTCACATGAAACAAAAATGGTAGCCTGCAGAAGAAGCCGATTGCGAGAGTAAACATTTGTTTCCCGCACGATTATCTTTGTCTCCCGATTATAAGCCGCTAAACACTGTTTAATCATCGATAATTACTCCTCCGACTATTTTAATCGCTAGAATGTGTTTTGTTTTTGGCTAGACGTCATCTCACGAGATTACAACATTAAATTGCTGCTTCTGCATGTTTGCTCTTTGCATTTTCAATGTTTGATCGTTAAACTTCTTAAAAGAAATTGCAGTTCTAAATTTTATTTCGAGTTCTGAAGGATGTAATTGCAAAAATTTTATGGAGATTGTTGCAGAATTTCTAAATGCGAGGATCGTTAAATTAATTGTTATTGAAGAACATAATATTTTAATGAGTTCTAAGTCTGGTATATTTATTTTTGTGTTTTGTAACAAATATACTTTTGGTAACAATCTTGTTTTAATACAATTAATTCTAACTTTAAATATTCACATAATTTGCAATAGCAAACTAATTTATGCAATTTTTTTAAAAACCTAACACGGGTTTCTTAACATGCAAACTATCAAATTACTGTTTTACAAGCTATTTTAAATTACATTTACCAATGATTTTCTTCAAACCTGTGTCAATCTTCAAGATATAGAATACATTTGTATATTAAAAGGTTTTTTAACGTTTACTTATTTTTTAACACAATTTATTATTTTAGAGTATGCGTCATTAGGTAGATTTAGTCAATTGATTAAGTTTTCATACTGTTTTTAGAATGTAGTGAATTATTATGTAGACTGATTCGAGTAACTAGGTCAAATTATAAAATTGTGCTAATATCCTGCTAATATTGAAAGTAAAACAATGTTGTAGAGAAAAATTTTGTGTCAATAGGTTTTACATTTCTGTACTACTATTTTTTGCAAAATTTATGTAGTTGTAAAGTGTTTTAACCCTTAAAGATCACATTGTGCCATAAAACAACCTTAGCTTCAATTTTAGCCACTTTCTATGTATACTGAAAATCTTAGTAAATTTTTTGAAACTCAAGTATTTTTACTATTTTTTCCCTCAGACTATATTTTTTACAAATTTTAACCCTTTATGCCTCTCATCTTGAAAAACGCAAAAAAAAGAATTTGTTTAAATTTTCCGACATTTTATAATAAATTGACGGAATTAGAAAAAATATTTTAAAATAGCTCAATCCTTCATGAATAAAACAAAAAAAATTTAGCTAAATCGGTTGAGTAGTTTCTGAGAAAAAAAATTCCTAAGTGCACCCTATTTTCGCCAATATGGGCAAAAATTGCAAACTTTGAAGACTTGTCATTCATGAACGAATTTGAAACCGGTTAAATATGACTGAAACCCCCTCTAATTTCACATGGACTACAACATACTTCGATTAGAATAAAATCGGAGATGGTTATTTCCAAAAGTGATCGATTCGCCGTGGAGTGACCCATAAACCAAGTTAAACATTGCTAATAAAAATATTATATAATTACGTAAATTATGTAAGTATTATGCAATTGTTGAATGTATATACACGACTGCACTTTTAAACAAATTTTGATCGTAACGTAGTTTCTTTGTAACAAATGTTTTTAGTAGCTTTAAACGTTCAAGAGTAACATATATGTTTTCTGATGAAATATGACCGTTAAGTATTAAGTCTTCATTGATTTCGATAGTTTACTTAGAATAATTTCTTAGAAAGAACCGTATGAAATCATCGCAAAGATTGATAACGCAAAAGAAACTCGATATAGCGAATAAGAATACCTACAACACCGGGAATAATCGATACATGTTTCCAAATACTAGGAAAATTGTCAAGAAATGGATACCGATTTCTTGTGTCTAAAATGCCATCACAGAATTGTTCCGCAAAAACCACATTCATTCCAATAAATATGCAAACTTAACTTTGAAGTTTCTTGTATAAAAAATCTCGTCTAAAAATAGTCTTTTAATGTTAACATTCACTCATTGTATAATTCTATGTTAATTTTGCATTTTGTAGAACTCTTTTGAATTTTGTTAAAAATTTGTAAAATACTTGTTAGTTGTATTAGTTTTACTAGTATGGACAGTACATTGAGGAGTAAAGTTGATTTTCTTTGAACAAATGTGAAAACTTCAGAAAAGGCGTTTGAAGATTTTTAACCCCTTACACTATTTTGACGAATCTGACTCGTGACGCACTCATGCTTCGGTTATGACCATTTTTACTCGAATTTTGAATATATGAGCCGTTTATTTTGAAAGTGGCCTAAGTCCATTTATCTTAAAATCGAGATATTTAAGGGCTTGCGTTTCAATGAATTTAAAAATATACGTATAGGACATTAATGAGTCGTACTGCTTAAGTGTATCTAAGGCTGTTAAATTTATAGTTCCTATTAAAATAGTGGCAATTATTAAGTGAATAATATGCGTTTTCTTATCAAGAATGGAGTTAGGCCACTTTCAAAATTAACAACCAGATTCAATATAAAATTTGAAGGTGCCCAAGTCCATTCAACATAATTTAAGATGCTTCAAATTGAAAAAACCAATACTGAATTTATTTTACATATCTTTAAAACACTTCAGGAACATAATTTACACGATTCAATTAACTACATAACGTGCAAAATTACAAACATAAATTTATTACAAAACAATTTACTACTCATCTACATTTTGTGTGTGTAAAAGGGATTTGAAGTAATCATGATGTTCCGGTGGTATATATCGTAATAGGTCCATTATGTCCTTGAATTTTGCTGTTGTAACTTGTTATTTTTGTTGTCCAAAAACTGAGGTTAAATTGTAAATACTAATTAATTAAAATTACCTTCATCACGACTTTTCGACATTGTCAATAGTAAATATATTATCTTGATTATTTAAGTATAAATGGAGTTAGGCCACTTTCAAACTACACGGTTCGATTATTAAACTAACTCTGAAAACTTATGCGTCAAGAATTATCTTATTTGCTTGGATTATAAGCAACCTGAAATGCTTTGCTGATAAATAACATAAAGTTGTACACGTAGCCATGATAACCGGAAAAAATTGAAAAACGGAGTTAGGCCACTTTCAAAATAAACGGCTCATATTTCAATTTGGAGTTCAAGTCCAACTATAATTTGCATAGTCAACGACTGAATGATACTAAATTCACATTACATTTCAAGTTTCTGTGTCTGTTTTCATGTTATGGCTGAAATTAGTCAGTTCTGTCTGACAAAAACATTATAGTGCAAGGGGTTAAAGTACGAGATCTGGAAATTTGGGAATGTAGGAATATGTGAATGTGAAAATTTGAAAATGTAGGGATTTGGTAATGTAGAAATTTGAAAAGTTAAATGTATAGGAATTTCAGAAATTGGAAATATGGGAGTTTAGCAGTGAAGATATTTGGGAATGCAAGAATTGAGGAGTGTAGAGATTTAGAAACGTAGGAATTTGGGAATTTAGAAATTAAAAAATTTAAACATTAGGGAATGTAAAATAGAGAAATTAGGAATGTGAAAGTATAAAGATTGTAGGAATTTGGAAATGTAAGAATTTGAGAATTTAGATAGTTAAAAATTTGGAAATGTAGAAATTTGAGAATGCAAGGATTTGTGATTGTCAAAGTTTGCAAACTTGATAATTTTACCACATAGCTACTTGGAGGTGTGAGAATTTGAGAATGTAAATATTTGAACATGAGGGAGTTTATAAATGTGGCAATATAGCATTTCAGATACTTAAGAATTAAAAAATTTAGGAATTTGTAAGTTTGCAATTTCCAAACAAATTTTCAAATTTGGATATTTTATCCTCTGATAGTAGAATTCTATATTGCAGTGAACATAAGAAATTTCTTTATAAGCAATAATCTATTATGTAAAAAGAGATGCTCTAATTATATGAATAGTATTATTTTCATCTTGTATGTGTATTGATATGATTAATATGGAGTTTTAATAAATGCTCGTCTGATCATTGTAGGTATATACTACTTAACGCGGTACATATTCATTTTATTTATAATCCAACAAGTTATCGTAAATAAATTTGCATGACGTTACATTGGAATCAATTTATACATAATTACTATATTTCAGTAATAATAAATTGTATAATGAGTATAAATATACAAATAATAGATATTAGTGGAAAGTAATTATATTTATTTGGCAAGTTCCAAAAGAACCTTTTTATAGAAAAGCTGAGGATTTATGAGTTCTTTTATTTAATCTTAAGAAATTATTAGAATCCTGACAATGGATGTTATGAAGAAACATTCAGATAAGACAACTGAAATAAATCTGTTTTATAAAATTTTTAAGAAAATAGTATTACATCCACTTATTTCTGCTTTTCATATTATAATGCAAGTTTCTTTTTAAAATTTTCCAATATGGCCAAAAAAGTCTTTGAAATAATGAAATTGCGGTGCTAATTGTTAGTTTCACCGAGCTAAAATTAATTTATAACAAAATGGTGGTCATTTAAATTTAAAATATCGATTTTTTGTTAAAAAAAATATTTATTTGTGATAATGAAATGCGAAATAGTCATTTTCTTTTTTCTATATCTTCATTTTTTCAATGAAATTTGCGCGCATTTGAAATAAAGTAACTAATACACAAAAAATTCATGAATTTAATAAATTAATTCATTAGTCACTTTATTCCAATAAAAGTAATTTTTGCTAAATTTTACTGTACTGAAAGGTCATAAATTGAATGGATTAAGTATTTTTCAAAATTAAATTTTCCAACAAAAATGTCTGTTTTTTATTTTGCATAAAAATTCCATGCTTATTGCTAATTTATCAAATTCGAGATCTTGCAGTGAAATTTACTAAAAGCTATTAAGATGAAATTTTCCAAAAATTCCGCTTACAAAAATAAATTAATTTAGTCAATTAAATTCGTGACAGTTCCCTGTTTTTTGTTTCGCAATCATCCAAATTCAATCTCAGGGAAACCTCACACACTATTGATCTAAACAGTGCTGCGAAAAATTGCTGCATCTTAAGTTCTAATAAATAATGACATAAGAAAAAATTTGAAAGCTGCAAGTTCGATATTGAAACTGACACTTTTATCGACCACAAAAAAGCTCGTCTACCAAAAAGTAATGGAGAGACGTCGAAAGCGATAAAATCGTTACTAGTTTAGTATCAACGGTGGATTTTGCGCACCGGAGCACACACCCTCTTTCCTCCTCCATCGGAGGGTGAGGGATTGGCAGAGAATGTAGATCTTTGCGGCAAACTGTACACCAACCAGACAGTATTGATCACACACGTTGGTAGCAACGGTGAACTTTAAAGGGGTTATTTCGAAGATTTCACGCGGAAATTGAATTTTCTTTTGATTTTCATTCATTCTGTTACATATAATTCACTCGTTGTACCGATTACTGTAATTGTAGTAAATAATGTAATTTTACTAATTGTACGTTTTTTATTTTTAGAGGTTCCTCTAACGTGATTAAATTAATTTGTTATTTTTGAAGATACAAGAGAGTTTATTCGATAAAGTTGTATTGAAAGGTTTATAACATGGTAACAAGTTTTTTGTTGTCAAGGACCTTCTTAAGTTTCAAGGTCACCTCTGTTTTCTTAGTGGATGAGCAATTGCTTGCGCATTGTATGAAATATATGTTACTACTCAAAGAATTTGTGAAATATTTGAAATTCTGCATTCTGGCAAATAATTTCATTAAGTTGACTTTTTGATATCGTAACTCACTACTTTTTACGCAGAATTTTCCGAACAATCGATCTGTGAAATTTGTGGATGGTAATATCACGATTTACTTATGATTACTGCGGGCGATAATTTGGTGGAAGATACAATAATTAATATAATGATTAAGATACACTGATTGAATGTACAATTTAATTTTAACAGGGACTTACGGCAACTTCTTGTTATGTTAACAATTCGGTACTTACACAGAATAAAAATCATTTGATTCAATATTTATTTAGATTATTTCAAAAGTAGACCATATGTTATGTAATTAATTTTTGATGCGGTATTTTACAATTTTCATCTTATATTAATGACGAACTAAAATTTTGTCCTTAAGTTGACTTAGGTAGTATTATGAACACAGGAATACTTTTATATTTAACTAAGATAATATTGTTGAAATATACTACAGATGAAAAATAATGATCTCGAAATTTAACGTGGATGAAGAATAATATACGTTTGATTTTAGTGTATTAAAATAGCCACAAATTAGTTTTCTATTTTTTTTCTGTTAAAATTTATTATAGGCTTTTACGAAGAAACATTGTCTTTCGATACAATTCCATGATATACATGGTTCATTTTTATTTTAATCATAATGCTTGCAGTTTAAAAATAACTACTATTTTTGTAACATCTTCAAGAATTTAAAAAACGTAATGTTAAGATAAAAGTTATTCAGTCTCTATTTCAGTCCTTATTTCGATAAGATTTTTCGAAAATTTACTTTTTCAATAAGCAGTCAAGTGTAAACATATTTTTCTTTTATTAGGAAAGTATTTTTTGATTTACTAGAGTAACAATTAATATCAAGATAAACAACGTACTGCACTATGACCTATACGTGACCTTGAATTAAAAAATTTGAATTCAATTGTTAATTTGAATATAGAATATAACACAACTCGCTAATTTTTATTTCTCTCATGTTTGACAGACTCTTACGTAATTTCATACTAATAGCATAATTTCTAATATGTAGTTCGGTTAAAACAAAATATTTGTCCATGTTAATAATCGAATTAAAATCTCGAGATCATGTGGAGGTTATAATAAAATAATTCATAGAATTTATTCCGGTATTAACTATATCTCTGTCGAAAAGAAAAATTAATGTCCTCAACTTTTTATTGAAAAACTAGATTTTTTAGAAATACTTATATTTCAGTTTACAGATAAAAGACATTAAACGACATTTGTTTCAAATGTTTTCTTTTATTGATCGTCAAAAAAGTTATAGTGGATATACTAGTGCTGTACAAGAATTCGACATTTTGGGGTAGTTTTATGGTTACAACATGCGGCGTATTTAGGTCAATGCACATCGGGAGGTATGGAGTATCACACTATTGGAGAACTTATGGTATCTTACCAGAGTGGGTGCACTCACCCATCATACAATTTACAAACTTTATCATGATTTAGAGTACGGTCAAAAAATAATTCTTCTTGCTTATTTAAGTATATTACAAAATCTGAAATGTGGATTATTGTTAATCTATAATTGTAATATAACTTAAAAACATAACTAGTATTATTAACTAAAATACAATTCAAAAATTAATTAAAATACTAGAGGCATATAGTCCATTAATGTAATTATTAACGAAGTCAATTAATAACAAAATTTTTTTAAATTTTATTTTCATAAAATTGAGGAAACCAGTAAATAATTGATGGAATATAGGAAGTTATTATATTTAAAATCACACAAAAACACAATAACTTTTAAAAGACTAAATGAATTTATTATTCAAGAAAAACAACTTGGAAGGACCTCTTTAAAATTTGTTAACTACACTTGATTTAAAAATGTTGAAAATGCAATTCTAAATAACCCACTATATTTTATACGCTTGAAAAATTATAATAATAAAGAAACAATAGCGAAATATGTAGATTTTACTATGAAGATCCGATCAAAATCGAGCAGTACCTTACAAGTAATCGATAAATGCACAAACTTGATTACCGACTTCTCATTTATTTTTGCTAATTTCATTGAAATGAAAATTCAATAATAATTAACCGACTTCGAAAAAGGAGAAGGTTACTCAATTCGATCAGTATATTTTTTTTTCGATACAAGTTCGCTGAAGAGATGTTTCATTTCCACCGGAACCTTACATCTGTAACTTGTTCATCTTACACAAAATAATCGGTTTATGAAGGACGCTTCTTTCAACTCGTCTTTGTGAAACTTCTTTCAATTTAAATGACCTATTGATACTAACTAGTTAGGTTAAAATTTCTCCAAATAGTGCTAAGAAGTTTTCTGCACATAAAGAATGAGAAAGCGGCGACACTTCATGGGGTTCTCACACGTGCGACGGGACGGGTTGCAGACTCGCAGTCCTCGTATTTGGGACCCTTTGAAAATCCAAGATTTACGACTCTCTCGAACACTATTGAAGCTTTCAACAAAATTTCAAAGAACGAGTATATTGTCATACCTAAATTAGTAAAACTGACGAGGAACAGTTTTCTCAAAAATAGCTCCGCTATTGTACGCGTGTCTCATAAATTTTGCTAGTCGTTCTTAGACGAATGCTTTTCTTCTGTGCATGTTACTAGCTGAATGTTATTACGTTTATACGTTTTAATTGTGTGAACAGTTGTTCTGCAATATGTTTCTCCTGACAGTTAGGGCAGTAAACTGATTCTTAACAAGCATTTTTGTGTTCGTCGTTAACACTAAAACTACCAAACCGGTCAAATGACTGCTCCATAAATTTCTTATTATAATTTGCACAATTTGTTAAAGGACTTTTTTGAAATCCGTATTGTTTTCATTAAAATAAAGAATTAATGTGTGTAATAATTTATGTTTTTTGTCTATTTATTATTTAACTTCATTTTCAATTTCAAATTAAGTGCATATTATATGACGGCAAGTTTAGTATTGAGCTACCCTTTAAAAGCATCTTGAAGCATCAAAAAATACACTGATCCTTTAATCTCATTTGAAGAATGTCACTAACTCTTTCAAAATACTATGTTGCCAGCTACTGAGTATGTACATAATTATCATGACGCTTTTTCTTTAAAAATTGACGTTGTGTTTCATTTCTTTTCACGAAAATAATTTTCTTTTTTCAGTTAGCGAGAATGTGTATTGAAAATGATATCCACATTTGATATATTATATTCTACCATTAATGAAAGGTTGAAAAACAGTAATTTCGTGATTTCAACAAACTTGAATGTTTTTTTTTAAAAACTCTTCTTAGTTCTTTTTAACCTCTTGCTGTACTTTGACGAGTCCCTCGTGACGCACTTGCAGTTCAAATGTGACAAACCTTACTTAAATTTTGAATACTCTTCAACTTGAAATTTAGGTACAACTATAAGTTGCGTTATCAAGGAACCCTGAATATAAAATACTCACATTTTAATATTCTTTGTTCGTTTTAATGTTATAGGTCTGAATAGTTACTCTTAACTGACGCTGATAAATAAATGGCACGAGAAAGTGTTAAGAAATAACAAGTTTATTTATACTTCGCCTCAAGTCACGGTTTAGAAATCTATCTAATGACATTATAATCCTTTTACACAAATATAAATTGTATCCTAACGATCAAATACTAACTCCACGCGAAATAAAGAAAACCGAGCTGTTTTGACTACACTCGATCATGATCGACTTTGGAGCCATGTTTTCTTCGAAGAGAAACAACACGCAATTCTCGTATACTGTCGCGCGCAATTCGACAGGTGTACCAAGAATAATAAAACGATCATGTTGTTTCGTGAGTAAACGAACGTTTTCTAGTAACAGCGTGAAATTACCAGCATTGTTCGCGAAAATGTGAAACATTGGACGCTCGCTTCGAAGAGCTTCCAGTAAACCGAGTCGCGAGTTTACAAGTTTACAAATGGCGACCATTTTTCCGATGCATCGTGTACGATCTCATCTTATGACTCAGATCGTGGAAATGTTAACTTGAGAGTCAGTTAACGGTCGAAGGTACACCGAATCGATGGCGATTAAAGCAAATCTGATTGTTGATGCGATTACATCGATCGCACGAATTTGTATGTCTTCGATACGTGCTTTGAGGTCTTTCTTGGCTTTGTTACGGATTTTAATGACGAAGTACTTTTTCAGCATTGATTATTTTTGTTTATAACATGTTAATTCCAATACTTTTTTTAGTACTGATTATTTTCGACCTACTTTTCTTTTATAACAATCTAAGTGAAATATTTTGAAAATTAAGTATTTTGAAGGTTAATTTATTAAACGAACTATAAATTTTCTAATTTCTCAAGTTTTAAAATTTGAAAATTTGAAAATTATTCAAGGTATAAGTTCTGAAATTATTCGATTTTTAAGTTGTTTAATAGGAAAATTTCTAAATAGCTTAATTTTGAAATCTTTAAATCTCTTAATTTTCAAATATCCAGATTCTTACCTTCAAATTTTCGAATTTGTTAAATTCCGGAATTTTACAATTTTTAAATTCATGAGATCTTAGATTTTTCAAATTCCCAAATTTTTAGATTACCAGTATCTGATACCTGCATTTTTAAATTTCTAGCAAAAATTTGTAAACTTTTAAATCTCTTAATTTCCAAGTTCGAAAATTGATGGATTGCTCAAATTTCCAAATTCCAAAACTTTCGAATTTCTTAATTCCCAAATTTCCAAACTACCAAATTCCAAGCTTCTCGAATTACTTAACTTTCAAATTTCAAAATTATCAAATTTCCAAATTCCCAAATTCCCAAATTCCCAAATTCCCAAATTCCCAAATTCTCAAATTCTCAAATCCTCAAATTCTCAAATTCTCAAATCCTCAAATTTCCAAATTTCGAAATTCCCAAATTCCCAAATTCCCAAATTCCCAAATTTCCAAACTTCCCAAATTACTAAATTTCCAAATTCCCAAATTCGAAACTTCCCAAATAACTAAATTTCCACATTTCCACATCCTAGTTTCCTAAATCTTCAAATTCATAAATCCCTTTATTTCCAAATTCTCAACTACAAATTTTCGACAATCCTAATTTCTTAATTTTCAAATATCGTTATTCGATAAATAGCATCAGATAGTATTCAATAAATGCAGACGAAATATAACAATTCTTTATAGAGTCTCGATATCAAACGCTTGTTGAAATACATAATTTAAATATAAAAAATTCGAATAGTAGCTTAGCTAATTATTCAATTACATTAATAATGCGCCACAAATCAATTTATATTTAGTCAAATCGGTTGTAATCAGAACTAGTAGCCTTCAAAAAATTTATTTTGATTCAATTAATAGGTACAGTACCTGACCATGAAATTATTAGTATAGAACCACGTACGAAAATTTCAAAGCAAAGGGAATACAAAATTATTTAAGATTAACGTCTATTAATAATGTTATGTACAGTAGTAGTTACATTAGTAGCTGATAAATATTATTAGAAGTTGAAAAGGCGTTTAATTTTACGTAAATCGTGAAAAGTGCTGAAAATTTCCAGTGGTAATTCGATGGCCAAGAACTGTACTCTCTCTTTGCGGAAGTGACCTCTTCGCAGTAAAACACTTTGCTTTCGTATCAGCGAAACAGGATATTTTAAAGGAATTGCATATTAATATCAAGGCCGTTTGAAATGTCTGATGGCAGTCGGAACACATGTGTAATATTACTCCTAGCCATGTTGCTCTAAACACGATTTTATTCGATACCTAACAAGGATAAGTGGGATGCGTGCTGTCATGGCGCATGCTTATTGTAGCGATTTAATTTGCAAGTTCGTTGCCACGTAATATTTTCTACAATGTTTTGCAAAATTTCATATTCTGCGTACATATCGGTCGGCACGTTTGACAGCAAGACATGTGCCACTCACACCATTCAACCATAATAGTAATTTAAACTGAAGATATCGAGTATACTGTATCATTAAAACAACTGAGGATTGTATCAATTAGGTAACGTTACAAAATCTGCTTTTGATATAAGCTGGAAATATTAGACGCATTAAGACGATCGTTTTCGTTTCGGAGTTAGATCGATGGTCATAATTTTGTTTAAATATATTTCTGGGATTATTTGCTGGTACATACTTACAAAATTATCAAATGATAATATTGCAAATTTGTGGTTTAATTATTTCTTCACTTTTGGATTCAAAATTGCTTATGTTCGTTTTGTGAAATTAAAATATGGATTGTTATTAAATGTTGCATATTTTGTAATAAATTTTATTATTGTAATTTTATTCTTGAAAATCTTGTGATTATTCTCTGATTGAAGTTAATGAAAGATTTTAAATGATTTTGAATATTTCGAGATCTAAAAATATTTGAATACTAATATAATTAAGAATTTACAATTTACTATGCTACTGGAAATTGCACATGAATTTTACGTTGTGAACAGAGATGAAAGAAAAGTAATGTGATTATTAGTTTAAATAATTGAAGAGATAGTAGTTTCACAGTGATTAAATTATAATATTATTGCTGTTCGATGCATTGAAGTAATCAAGTGATCAGTATCAGATAACACGATATCGTTTACAACATTCAATTAACATTGCATGTTAAATATTTTTATTTTAAAGAAACTCTTCCTGATTCTTCTTTAAATAGAAATATTATTCAATTGGGAATTGTTAACAATTATTAAAATTGTTAATACTTTAATACCTAATATTTAATAATTACAATATTAAAATAACATTACAAACAGAATACCAGTGTTTTTTTTGAAAAGCTAAAAAAATCGGCAGAATAATGAATAAATCATTTTTAAGTAAACTAGAATTGTAATGATAATAACCCAAAATGAATACCAATACCAATTGCAATGCAAGAAAATAGAAAGACACTAGAAAACATATTTGTAATTTTGTGTCTAAAATTTAGTATCTAAACATATTTTGTAATTTTAATAGATATAACAAATAATTTCAACAAATAAACCATTACTTATTGACTCATTAAAGTGATCAATTAATAACTTTCTATTATTCAATTTTGCAATCTAAAAATGTTCAATTATTAAATTTCATAAGTTATTAATCTTCTATTATTAAATGTAATTAAACTTAATAACTTCTGTGCAAATTCTAAGTATTCAAATCACTAATTTACTAACGCTCTTTTCACATAATATTTTTCTTTATTCTACAAGTAAATTACAAAATTTGCTTTTTTCTTTGAACTTTCAAGAAGAAAAAACAATAAAGCACGTGAACATATAAAACTAAGCAAAATAAAGAATTTGTAAAAGATAATATTAGAAAATAATTTGTTTCTTATTATGTAATTAAAAAACATGACAAACTGTTTTTATAAACATCATTTTCAGTTAACAAAAAATTGCCTTTCTTAATAAAACAATGTTATTAATAGTACTAAAAGAAATTGTCTATTTACCAAAAAGATGAGTGTCTCTTACTTTTTAAACAACATACTACATAATATTACCTATAACCTATATAAATTAATACTACACTATATTATTATAATCTAACATAAATTAATACGCCAACAAATTTTAAATATTTTAAATATTTCTTAAATAATATGAAATATTTTTAAAATAATAAACTTACATCTGAATATCGTTATAATACGTTTATAATATTTCTTGAAGAGTTATTTTCCACTTACACATGCTGCTTCAATAGCTGTAGATTGGAAAGTTCTCTGAAAAAAGAAGAAACAGTAGCAATTATTCATTAGATCAAGTTTGAGATATTTTTAGGTTTTGTAGGTCAAGAAACCTACAGAGATTTAAATTATCTTGTAGATACATACATAAAACATGTTGCTACAAGCAGTCGTCCATAGAGTTTATACTGCCCGGGGCAGATACTGATGTTATGTATTTTCCACGCTGTGTTAGGTCAGTAACGGCTACCGATGCGAAACGAATGTTGTAACTGGCAATATAGTAAGAGGTTTTTTCAGTGCGGTGCATGTCGTCTGAAAGCTTACTAACTTGAAACGTTTTATGTATATTTGAACATTTAAGGTTTTCAATATCCTCAAATTTACAAAGGGTATAGCCGGATAAGGTAGTCAAATGTGCCCTTGAGTCGATTTAGAAACCCAATTCGTCAGTCGATAGCATATCCAAAAAAAACATCTCACACCAAGTTTCAACCCCCTATCTCATTCGTGGGGGTAGTAAAAGGGAAAAAACGAAATTCCGGTTTTTGGCCCTTTTTGCCTATTTAATGTCATTCAAAAATTCTGAAAAAATTCTAAAACATGGAGGACCATATAGCACATATTATAGAATTTTTTGAGATTTTTTGATTATAAATTGTAGTCGTGAAAAATCAAAAACCGAAAAAAAATCCGAAAAATTGCGATTTTTTAGTGAAGATGTCGGAGCACTACTTTTATATTAATATGGTAGTTAGGTATTAGTATAACTATTACTCTCTAATTTTTTCAGATTTTTCGGTGAGGTGCGCCGTAGTTAAAAAAATCAAAAACCGATTTTTTTGCGCGAAAAACCAACTTCTGCTTCGAATTTTTATGTCAATTTCCTATAAAAGATGCATTAGGCTATTTTAAGAGGATTCACGTTCGCACAATTGATTTATGAATTACAACAATAAAATTAACATAATTAATTAGTTTTATGCTATGTTCTTTATATACTTAAATGTTGAACGGTCTCCCAACGAGATCGGTAGCGCAGTGGTTAAAGCGCCTGACTGGTAAACCGCTGCGTACTCTTTTTGGCGCAGGTTCGATCCCGCCTGAACTTATATATTTTTTTTATTTTTTTTTTTTTCAGTTATTAATTTTTTTCATTCTAATTATATAGCAGTGGATACTATCTATTTAAAAACATTTTTAATACATTGTAAGAATATTTCAAGGTTTTTTTTTTAACTTGAAAAACTACGACAACTTTAAATTCATATTAAAATAATTACGGGACATTTTGACCACATAGCTTAATTGCGCTACGATCTTTATTTTTTCAGTCAAGTACATTTCTTAGTCCAATTTTTAAATATTTCATTTCTGGTAACTAAGTAGTAGAGATCTGTCGACTACTTATTGTTATAGGTATTTTGTTAATCTTGATTAGTTGAAGATTGGCTTTTCCCTATTCAGGTATTCGATTTGATGTTTGAAAAATGGTTAATTCAGTTCATCCTTGAAATAATTGCGATGTACAATATTAAGCAAAATATTTCAATCGGAGCAAGTGATATCTGTTACAAATGAAGACAGCAATGACGATTGATACACTTAACATAGTATTTCTTCTACAATGGAAAGTGATAAGTTATGAAAAATAAAATGTTTGAAAATAAAAATATATAAAATCGTAACACAATTAAGACACGTAATTAAATATTGTAATTACTTAAGTTTACTAAAAATTATTTTTATTTCAACAGGCAATGGGGGTTTTAGTGGGTAGTTTGCGATTAACATAGGAGTCCCACACTAGTCTAAGAACATAAAGACTGTGTCGAAATGCCTTTCCCCCACTGAAAAAAAAACAAACCTTGAAATATTCTTAAAATGTATTAAAAATGTTTAAAAATAAGTAGTATCCATTGCTATATAATTAGAATGAAAAAAATAATAATTAAAAGAAAAAAAAGAAAAAAAAAAGAGAAAAAAAAGAATATTAGTTCGGACGGGATCGAACCTGCGCCAAAAAGAGTACGCAGCGGTTTACCAGTCAGGCGCTTTAACCACTGCGCTACCGATCTCGTTGGGAGACCGTTCAACATTTAAGTATATAAAGAACATAGCATAAAACTAATTAATTATGTTAATTTTATTGTTGTAATTCATAAATCAATTGTGCGAACGTGAATCCTCTTAAAATAGCCTAATGCATCTTTTATAGGAAATTGACATAAAAATTCGAAGCAGAAGTTGGTTTTTCGCGCAAAAAAATCGGTTTTTGATTTTTTTAACTACGGCGCACCTCACCGAAAAATCTGAAAAAATTGGAGAGTAATAGTTATACTAATACCTAACTACCATATTAATATAAAAGTAGTGCTCCAACATCTTCACTAAAAAATTGCAATTTTTCGGATTTTTTTTCGGTTTTTGATTTTTCACGACTACAATTTATAATCAAAAAATCTCAAAAAATTCTATAATATGCGCTATATGGTCCTCCATGTTTTAGAATTTTTTCAGAATTTTTGAACGACATTAAATAGGCAAAAAGGGTCAAAAACCGGAATTTCGTTTTTTCCCTTTTACTACCCCCACGAATGAGATAGGGGGTTGAAACTTGGTGTGAGATGTTTTTTTTGGATATGCTATCGACTGATGAGTTGGGTTTCTAAATCGACTCAAGGGCACATTTGACTACCTTATCCGGCTATACCCTTTACAAATTTGAGGATTTCGGTCTTTTAAAGCTTTAAAATTTGTAAATCAAAATATTTCTAATATCTTATTTAAACTTTTCTAATTTTCCGAATATCTAAATTTTCGAATTTGCAAATTTTCGAATTTCTGAATTTCCAAATTCCTAAATTTTCAACTCTCTAAATTTCCGAATCTCTAAATTTCTGAGTTTCTAAATTTCCGAATTTCTAAATTTTCGAATTTGCAAATTTCCGAATTTCTAAATTTCCGAACTTCTAAACTTTCGAATTTCTAAATTTTCGAATTTCTAAATTTTCGAATTTGCAAATTTCCGAATTTCTAAATTTCCGAATCTCTAAACTTTCAAATTTCTAAATTTTCGAATTTGCAAATTTCCGAATTTCTAAATTTCCGAACCTCTAAACTTTCGAATTTCTAAATTTTCCAATTTGCAAATTTCCGAATCTCTAAACTTTCGAATTTCTAAATTACCGTATTCTTAACACGTTGAGTGCGGCGCCGATTTGGCTATACATTCCGCTCAGGCGGCAGCGAGATGTTATTACAATGTTAATTGTAATGTTAATGTGCTTGATGTTTTCGCTTCGATAGGGTGTTCGGGGTTTTCCACCTTTTGCCCTGTTCCAAAAAAACGATCACCAAGAGATGATCAGTCAAAAAAACCATTCACTTGAACAAAGGGAATTTAGTTTTACAGTAATTATTTTGAAGAGGGTTGTTACCCACAAAATAAAATTTTGGGAGACCAAGTAGATAACGGAAAGTTCGCTGTCAGTCGGACTGACTGACGCCGCCTAAACGGAAAATCAACGTGTTCATTTTTCAAATTTCTAATTCCCCTTTTTGTACTTCTAAATTTTTAAGTTTATAAATTTCTTAATTCCCTAATTATCAGATCTTCTAATTCTCAATTTTCCAAGTTTTAAAGCAACTAGATTTCTACATTTTCCAAGCACAAGTTGCTAGATCCCCCAAATTTCTAAATTTCTATATTTACTAACGTCAAATTTTTGTTAATATCAAAGTCTAAAAATTGTCATATTTCCAAAATTCTGAATTCTTATATTTCCACATTCCCAGTTTTCTAAACTCCCAAATTCCTAAATATTCACTTATTTCCAAATTGTAAATATTCAAATATTTATAGTCATAAATATTCAAATCCACTAACTTCCTAATTCCCAACCTGTTAAATACCCACAGTCTCCAATTTCCAAACTCCTACCTTCCTTTGTCAAACTCATAAATTTCCATATTTCATTTCCACAATCCGGAAATGTACCACCCAAAACGTACAATTGTACAAAAATATAAAAATGTACGGTACTATACATTTTCCCTAGGAAATCTTTCGCTCTAAATTACACTTCCCGAAGACCCAAAGATTTCCCTTCCGATTCCGGGTTTATTCCATTCTCCATCTCTCTTCAGTTCCTCTCCGCGCTCTTTCTTCCGCTCCATCTGTTTCACTTCCTCTCTCTCTCTCCGCAAATGCCACTTTTCCAAGATTCTCGTAAGCGTGTATCGTCTTTCGATGATCGAGCAATAGGAAAAAAGAAGTCGATCGGTAAGCGAGGTTTATTCCATTCTCGCCTCATTCAATGGTATGACACATGCATCACACCTATGCGCTTCACGCTCTACGCGTGTGTGCACACATACTCACACACATATGTATACGTGTACATATTCTTATCAATACATATATACGTACAAACTCATACACGTATGATATATACGTGTGCACACACCCGTGTGAACACATATATACGTATGTGTGGACATTTATACACATACGATATATGTGTACACACAAGTATATACACGCTGATAAACATATGATATATATGAATGTATACGCTCATACATATGTCTATACGTATGTACACATGTGCGGACATATTCGTACGTGTACCGGCATATTCGTGCGTGTACAAAAGATTAATCACGTGATTTCTTGTAGACAGGATGCTGGCGGTCGCTTTTGAAACCACAAAAGCGCATCGACTTACTGCTAGTCGGTTCATTCTTCGAGTGTCTTTCGTGCGACACGTGTTTTGGAAGCAGTATCAGTTTTATTGTCGTACAAATTTTCGCGCCAGTAAAAGGATGAATCAGTCCATGCATTTTGTCTCGAAGTGACAGTAAAGTGGCTCTTCGGTTCAGCTGCTGACACTTTTTATCAACGAATCTGTATATTTTTGATCATACACCAAATTTTTAACATTTTAGAAATTTCTAAAGTTTAAGTATTTGCGGTAAACGAAGAAGCTTCTTGCTTTAGTTCACTGGTTAATTTTATTAAGTGTCGAATACTTAAAGATTCAAGAATTAATCACAGATAAGACATCGGTCAAGTGCAGTTATTGATATCGAATCAAGTATTGCGAGCTTGAAGGAAGTGATTCATTCTCTGACGGGTTAAACGCTCGTTAAAAAGCAAGATTTTCGTAATTCCGATGGTTTGCTCGCTGCAACGAAGCTCGAACGAGTGAGTTAATGATACCTGAACTGTTTTCTTACCGGGCCTTGATGACATCGGAACTTCTCGACTGTTTTGCGTGCAGTGTGTTGTGGGTTGCCAGCGAATGGATCGTTTCCCTTGTATTCGCGCACTGCAGTCACTTGGTAAACATGCGTTTGCTTGCTTTTACGAATAAACGATCGACAGAGGAAGCTGGAATGAGAGGTAAGAGTATTATTTAAAAAGAGAAACGATTTTATGTTGAAATTGGTATTTTGTGTGGCATATTTTGTGGTGCGATAAAATGGAGTTGGGTGAACGTCGAAATGTTTTGTTCTTCTGTGGTTTTTTCTATAATACAATTAGACCGAAAGGTATTCAAAATTTCTTCGATGATTTCAAAATTTTTTTATGAAAAATAGAAGGACTTTTAGGAAGGGAACAACTGTCTTTACGCTGGCAAAAAGCGTTAGAAATATTTTATTGATCAGCATTTAAGATTTCTTTAATAAATGTTTTTCGAAGGCAAACGAAATTTTGATTATTTTTCGGTACCCTTAATATTTGATATTTTGTATAAAATCTTAAATTTCTTTAGGTAATATTTTGTGCTAATAATCAAGTGACGATATTGGTTAAATAATTTTATTATTCGATGGTTTTGACAGATTGAAAGCAGTCATTATTTATCTTCACAAATAAAAATTGTTGCGTTGATGTTTATCATTTAATGTCGTTCTTTTCAAGTTAAGTAAGTATAGTGGATGTCAAGTACAATATTGAATGTTTATAAAAAATATTGATAATGAGAATAATTTGGTCTGTTTCTGTTATGGATCATGTTATTTTATAATTATATAAATAAAAATTATTCCTTGTTATTGTACTGCTTTCAATTGCATTCGTGTTGTTAATTTGACTAAATTATTTTATGGATTTATACTTTAATTTGTGGAATTGGTAATTTTAAGAGTGTAATGAGGAGAAAATCTGTCTTCCATTGGAAAGTTGAAGAATTTTAAAATTAGGGATTTTAGAAAAATGAGAAGTTGGAGTTTTAAAAAGTTGGGAAATTGGAGATTTAACAAGTTGGGAATTTGGAAAGTTTAGGAATATGGGGAGATGGAAATTAGGGATTTGTAAAACTGATGAGATTGAGAATTTGGAAAGTGGATTTTGGGAAATTTGGAAATTTGAAGTTTTAGTAATGTGGAAAGTGGAAATTAAAAAATTTGGAATTTAGGAATTTAGGAATTTAGGAATTTAGAAATTTAGAAATTTAGAAATTTGGAAATTTGGAAATTTGGAAATTTGGAAATTTTGAAGTTTGAAAATTTAGAAATTTAGAAATTTAGAAATTTGGAAATTTGGAAATTTGGAAATTTAGAAATTTTGAAGTTTGAAAATTTAGAAATTTAGAAATTTAGAAGTTTGGAAATTTGAAAATTTAGAAATCTGGAAATTTGAAAATTTCCAAATTCAGAAATTCAGAAATTAGAAATATAGAAATATAGAAATATAGAAATGTAGAAAAGTAGAAATTTAGAAATTTGGAAATTCAGAAATTAGAAATGTAAAAATTAAAAAATTTAAAAGTTCACAAATTTTGAAATTTTGAAAATTAAAAATTTCGAAATTTTAGAAATTTAAAAATCCAGAAATTTGAAAGTTTGGAATATGTTAATAAGGTTTACAATAAGTTAACAACTTTCTGAAATACATACGTATTCAGTAACACATTTGATAATAATCTATGTTTGTTCTCGTTAACAAAAACCTCAACTAGATAACAATGTTTAAAATAACAAAATACTTATAACTACGATGTTTCCAGATTATAGTCAGCAGATTGTTGTAATTATTAGTTCGAATAAAATGAAGTAAATTGGTCACTAACGAGGATGTGGTCATTAAGTGTAATGAGTATATGTACCTTAAGCAATTTTACTTGTGTTTTATAGAATCAATATTCGGAAACTGCAGAGAAATATTCAGACACTTTGGTACATTTTATGCAAGTTTATGCACCTTAAAAATATAAGATGTTATAAGTTTCGACCGTCTTTTAGAATTAGACACTTTTTATTTCGAAACCAAATAGTATTTATGGTATTTTTACATTTTCGGAATTATTTGGAGACTTTCTAAATGCTTTAGTGACAAAAATACTAGAAATGATATCTCTTTTATTAAATTTCTGAAATAATTTTGATATATTGTAATTCCACATATATTATTATAAATAACATACATTTATTCGATTTTATATTGTATTACTTAAATTTTAGTACGTAGAAATGTAAAACTGACTTGGAATGAAACACGCTATTTCAAAATCACAAAAATTTCAAAAATAATTTGAATTGTAATTAAAACTTGCTGTAATATAATTTAAAATCACTATATTGTAAACGAATATATCACTATAATATAAATCACTATATTGTAATACGAGATAATATATGTATATGGACGTTCCATTATTGTCTATCTTTAATTGATTTATCAATTCCTACTTCAGTAAAATTAGTTAAATGTTATTGCATTTGAATAAGAAAAGAGCAGCCATTGTTTTGCAATATGAATTAATTAACGATCTGGATAAATGCAGTTTAGAGAAATTGACACTATGAAGTATTGAATGAATGAAAATCACAATGATAACAATGATCAATAAGTCAATTATCAAATGTCAAAAGACCTTATGCTAGAAATAAGTATACTTATGCACGTTTTTAGATCTACGATGAGCTGGAAAAGAATGATATCGTTGAATTAATTAAACAACTATGAAGTGGGGTAAGTGCAGACTGCTTTTTGTAAAGTCGGTATTTAAACGTAAGTATTTTCAGTCTGCTATAAATACTTAACGCTGTCGATATCGAACGCTTTGCACAATTACTATTATTTAATTAATATTAACTAGGACCTTAATTTTCCTTGTATATTTTGATTTTGATAGGAAATTGTTTAAAATGTCAGCTACTCTGCACTTTTCCCGAAAATAGGGTACGAGCGTAACTTGAAGTCAAACACTTTGAAACTTTATTTCATGTGCAATGCGGCAAGAGCAGAATTATTAACAAATCTGCTATAAAATGCTTTTTACTGCATTGTGCAAGTACTCTATACTGCAAACAAGTGCTCTTAGCAGAAATATAAAAAGGGATATAGTGAAACAAAACAAGGAAATGAACATACTAAATGGAGAAATTCCGTCCATATTGTTTACGAACTTACCCCACTTCACCTTATATAAAAAATCAAAAAATTAATCGTGGAGAAGTGAATAATTTTAAGTCAAAATTTGAAAGATATCTTTTGACACCTTCTGATAGAAATAGTGTTAAAAAATTCCTTTCATAAACAATTAGAACATCTAAAAATGTAGTATCAAACAATCTTGTTCAGAACACTAAGTTTCTTAATTACTCACCAATTTTCATATACTTGAAAAAGTATGTCGGAGGTTGGTACAAAACGAAAGACCAAAATAACCGTTGGTTTTTTTAAGAAAATACAATTATGAGCTTGTTAGTATAATAAGTAGTTCTTCCGCGATTCTGGAAACAAAAACTACGTTGTTTGACCAGAGACTGTACATCCTGGTACGTTTGATTCGACATTGTAGACCTTGGAGAAAAGCATGGCCTCTTCAAGGTTTTGCCGATACTCTGCAATCCCATTAACAACTAATTTTCGCACATTTTGCATTGTGAGCGGACAGACATCGCATATGGCAACTTAATTCTCATATTCTTCATTACTGTCTCGAACGTTCAGCTTTTATCATTTGCTGCATATGGGATCGATAGTATTATTATCTTATTGAAGGCTATACATTGTCATCGATATGACTTTTCAATAGTTATTATATTTTTTAATGATGTAAATATCATAGTGATTGAAGAATTCAGGAGGCAGTTAAGGTAATATTGTAAATTATTTTACATGCAGACAATGTAGAATTATTATTAAATGTTATTTACACTAAATAAGTACTAAATAGTTACTAAATAATTATTCCATAACTATTAAATAATTATTCAATAATTACTAAATAATTACTCAATGATTATTGAGTATAAATATTATTTCTTCAGTTTAATACAAATGTTTAATATGTTATTTATACTAAATAACATTAATTATAATTAAATTATCCGAAAGGGTAAAAGTTCTATTTTCACAAAAAAAAATAATAAGAATCATTTGTAAAAGAAAAATTTTAAGTTAATCAAAATCTGCTTTGTACATGACCAAATAATTAAACATCATGGCGTCTCTTAATTATTAATTATTACTGTATCAAATAGTAAATAATATCATAAATTATTTTATGATATTTTATATCACGATTATGAATTATTTTATAAACAATTAGTTACAAATATTTTTTTATAATAAATTCATGGTTTCCTCCTGAGTTACTTTTGGACCATGAAACCTCTCACTAGCAATTTGTAACGAAGTTTAAAGGTTTCCTGCTGCACAAACATCTTTTTGTGGGTAGTTTTTACTTTTCTTCTCCTTTAGTATTTTGAAGAATTTATGCCACTTTATAATGTAAGAAAAGTGATTAAAAGTACATTATAAAATGTTAGGTTATGTTGATATTATGGCGGGTGTCGAAATAAGCAGAACTATATTTTTGTATGGTTATTATCAACACATTATTTATATTTTATATAGTTATGATGAACATATTATGTTATTTAAGTTTTATATAGTTATGATGGACATATTATTTACGTTTTTGTATAGTTATGATTAACATATCATTTACATTTCATGTAGTTATTATTAACATATTATTTACACTTTATACAGTTATGATTACCATATTATTTACATTTCATACAGTTAATAATAACATACTACTTACATTTTGTATAATTTCTATTAACATGTATGTTATTAAATATATAGAACGAAAAACATAATTAAATTCGTTTAATATTAAAATCACTAATGTGTAGTACTTCATATCCTTTAAATTCCTAACTTATAAATTACATTTATTCTCATTTTTATAACATTTAACACTTTTAATTTTATAGTTTAACTAAACACGCAACAGTCTTTGTTCTTAAAAGAAAAAAGACTCTGTGTCACATACTGTAACTTATATGTATCATCCACTTTCTCTTATTGTCTTCTATATGTACATATTTGACATGCTTGGTCATTATCAACAATCGATTCAGCTGAGAAAACCTGATATAGATAAAACTGGACTTGAGCTTTACTCCTCCATAAATTACGTTCTCGTTGTATGGCTGTCGTTAAAAAAAATAGTCATACGTTTTTCATCTATCTAGCGAAAATTTTTGACTTCAGCAAATATCATACAGATATAACGACTACTTTAACGATGTTTTAAACTTTAAATTTAAAAAATGTTTCAAATATTTTAAAACATATTTTCACATTTAAAATTTCATTCATTAACTTCTTATTATTAAATAATAATAAATATTCATTCTATGACTTCACATTTAAAATATATTTTAAAAGTAAAATCAAGAACTATATTTTTGAACAAAATATTTCTTCAATAATGTTTCAAATAAAATATTTAATATTTCATATTTTATAAAATTCTTTTTAAATAGAATTTATTAAAATTTTCTTCATGCCCATACACCAGTAATATTTGATTTGTTTCTTATTTTAAATCCCATAAACGTTCAACACAAATGCCTCAGGTTTCCCCAGAAACAATTTAGTCAATTTTAATAAAAAGATAAAATCAGATAAAAAGTTTCTAAGACCTGAAATTTTACCGTGTTGTAATCCTGCAGAGCAAACTTTTTGCGATAATAATTGGGTTCGCCTAAATAATTCTACCGCAGACAAGCTTCTCTTTTTTCGTCTAAAAACATAAACAACAGGTTCTTATTCTTGACGAAAAACATTGCGTCAATTATGATTTCATGATTTTTAACATTGGTACACATTTGTTTCAATTAGCTGTTTTTTCTGCTTGGCCTTTTATTCGTTTCTTGCTTACATTTGTTGTTTTTTCGTTACTCTATTTGACTTTTACCGTCGAATCTACTAGAGCATGACCAACGAACACGAACAAAAAGAGGATTCCGAAAGCTGCATGACGTATATCAAGATCATAGTATAATCTGTTGTACCGTTTTACTTTTTCACGTTGAAGCGATCGTAAGTAATGAATAAACTGGAATTTTTATTGTTCTACGCTTGTTTGCATAACGAGACTTTCGTGTTTAAAATTAAATGGCCGTCGTTAATCTCTTGGAATGCGTGCTGTCTTTACTTTTATGCGTTTCTGAACGCAATTTAAAGCTAAACGTAATGACACTGTGTTTTATACGCATATTTTGCGTTCAAGTCTCTGTAAAACATTGCATTATAGTTCATAAATTAAACATGAACAAGAGATTTTCATTGTACGTTACAAAACGAAATTGTATTTTCGTGTAGGTACATTCAATCTGTTTTAGCGATACATTTATTTCTATAGAAAATTGTAGAATTATTTTAAGAATCTTTAGTATTTTGGGGATTTTGTAGAACATTTGGAATTTGGGATTTTTTAGAATTTTCAGAATTTTTGAATTTTTTTAGAACTTTTGGAATTTTTAGAATTTTAGGTTTTTGTAGAATTTCGGGATTTTTTAGAATTTTTCGAATTCTTAGAAATTTTAGAATTTTGGGTTTTTGTAAAATTTTTAGAATTTTGAGATTTTTTAAATTTTTCGAATTCTTAGAAATTTTAGAATTTTGATTTTATGTAGAATTTTTAGAATTTGGTGATTTTTTAGAATTCTGAGTTTTTACAGAATTTTTAGACTTTCAGGATTTTGTAGAATTTTTAGAATTCTTAGAAATTTTAGAATTTTGGGTTTTTGGTAGAATTTTTAGAATTTTGGGTTTTTCTAGATTTTGTGGAATTTGTAGAATTTGAATTTGAATTTCAATAGAATTAAATTTGAATAAAAAAATATTCTCCGCCTGAATCGTTTGATCGTTCGAAATTAGAATTAAAATTGAAATACGCAATTTTAATACAATCATTTCTGTATTGTAAAAAGATTTTTTGAACAATATATGATCATACAATATACAATTAGTTAATAACTACAATTAATAAATATATTTGCAATAATTGATACTTGCAAGTTGGAGGTTATTATCTTGACCATAGACTGTGTGAAGCATAAAGAACAGACATATGCGGGCGAAGTAAATTAAATTCTAGCCCTTCGACTGCTTTCCATTCAATTGATTCAATTGACGGGAAAAACCTTAAACAAATGCACATTAAAGAATTCCCACGATCAGTATAACGTACGATACAATAGAAAGCTTGCAAATCTAATAAAGATTGCTTTAATTTTAAATTAATTGCGCGAGAAAAATGTTGTTACGATCGTATTGAATTTTGTATTTGATTTAATATAAAAGTGGTTGCTGAAATTATATTCCTTTATTACCAGGAAAGTTTTATATATTAATTTTACAAAATTACTTCTGATAAAATTATTATTTATACATTCTCACATTTTAATTAATAGATGACGCTTTTTAGTTTTTAAGACAAGAATTTGTTTTTTTAATAATGAATACGTTATTTGATATAAATTTTAGCTATTATATTTTAACAGATATTAATATTTCAGTGAACTATTTTTTTAATGTAATAGCGAAACCTAACTTAAATTCATTATCTAATTTCAACCCTAACACACTAAAAATATCGAAAATAATTTTGCTGTTAGTGAGCTAATAAATATATTTGCAATAATTGTTCAAGAAAACTCTTCTTATGTTCATATTTAATTTCTTTCCGATTTTATCAGTATTTTTAAAAATTATATTGACTATATTAACAGTGAGGAAGATTAGATTTATTTTTAAAAAATTGCGTGGAATATTATAAAATCTAATTTTATCTCATACTATAATTACTAAATATTTTCTAATTTTCAAGATGATAATTTTCTTTTACTAAAGAAGACATTATTATACATACAACGACGTTAAATACTTATGAAGAAGAAGAAATTGTAGTAAATATTAACATTTTAGTTCGTAATTACTAATTTTTACTAGACATTAAATAATGCAGTAAGTCAAAGACTATTTTATTGCATATTTATAGAATTTTGTTAAAATTACGTCACTAATGTGTTACAATCATCTTTCTTATCGTAATAAACTTGATAGACGATACAGATCTTGTTATACTAAAGTACATACGTTGTTACATAAGTAAATAGACTATTACTTCAACTAGTCGTCGTATTTGACGTTCATTTTTGCTAGTTTTCTACGTAAACTTGTCAATATTTGCCGCAAGTGGACTATTGCGTACTTTATTTGAAGGATTTAGTGTCGGTAACTTATTCATTTCAGGCCATGGATATTCATTAATTATTTACTGCATATTTTTAACTATTATGTACTATCAGTTACTGTTATGGTGTCAGATATTATTATATTAGTGACAGTATTATTGACTATTAGATTATTTCATAAATAATATTGTTTCATATTTCAGATATCTGAAGTCGAACTTTTGAAACTTTAGGATCTTAACACCTTGAAATTTTTAAACTTTAAAACTTTGTGTCTCTTGCAATTTTATAAGTTTAGAACGTCGAAATATTTTAAACTTGAATATTTGAAGTTTTGAAATTTTGACTTCTCAATATTTTTTGTATCTTAGAAGTTTAAAACTTTGGAATTTTTGAACTTCTAGTTTTTTATACTTTCGCCTTTTATGTTTCTAAAGTTTTAGAAATTTGGAGCTTGGAGATTTTAGAATACTAAATTTAAAAAATTCTGGAATGTCAAGTCTACAAAGTTTTTAAAATTTCAGAAGTTTGGAACTTTGGAATTTCAGAATTTTTAGTCTTTGAGAGTTTTAAAGTGTCAGAATTTTAGAACTGCGTGATTTAAGAGTTTTGGGGTTTTGGAATTATTTATAAATGTTAAGACTAATGTCTTCGAGATTTTTGAAACTTTAGATGTTGAGAATTCTTTAGAATTTTTAAGTTTGGAAACATTGCGACTTTGGACCTGCGGAATTTCTGAATTTTCTAAATTTAGAGCATGAGATCTTTGGAATTTTTGAAGTTAAGAACTCTACAACTTTAGGAACCTTGAATTTTTGGAGTATCTTGAAATTGGAATCTTGTGAATTTAGAGATTTGGTATTTAAAAGTTTGTTGAATTTTGAGACGTTAACATATTAGAATTTCATGATTCTGAAACGCAGGGACTTTTTAGTTTTGGAAGCTGCGAATTTTAAGACTTTTGGAACCTTGTAATTTTTTCTCTTGTGATTTCTTCATTTTGGAAATTTTGTAGATTTCAAATTTCAATATTTGTTGACATTTACAACTTTTGCATTTTAGAACCTTATGAGTTTGGAATGTGAGGACATTGTAATCTTGGAAACTAAGAATTTCAAAACTTTTGATAAGTTAAGTTTTAGAGCTTTTAAAATTCAGAAATTAGAATTCACTAATTTTGCAGCTTTGAAAAATATGATCCATGATAATTTTTGCAATGTAAAATTTCCGTATCTCGTTTCCTTAATACCTTTCAACTTGTTTTATTTGACACCATATTTAATCATGTCTCTATAACACTGTACCAAAATTACAGATTTTAGATTTCGTATAATCAGTTACGAAAATTATTAAAAAGCTTTTCTTCAAATCTATGTCAATCGTCATTAAAATAACGAATAATAATATAAGCTAGTTGCAACTTTATTCATTTATTTATTCATTTTTATAATTTCAATTTAAAAGTGTGGTCATTAAAAGAAAATATAAGATTAATGATTAGTGTAGCCTTGGTTGCATGGATACAACTGATGTTGAAACATTATACTTAATGAACCATGAGATTTATTTAAAATATTATCTACCTTCTACCACAGATAAAAATAGACATTAAAGACAATTCCGGTTTTATGTAGGATAATGAGCAAAATCCTACTGACAACAAAAAAATCATATCTTACATAATGCACCAAAGTGACTGAATATTTCTCCACAATTTTCGAATATTGGTCCTATAAAACACATGTAAAATTGCTGGAGGTAAATATACTTATTATATTTAATGATCACATTCTCGAAAAATAATCTTGAAAAATAATCTGGAAGTGATCAACTGCAACTTTGAAGATTGTTAACTTTCCAAATTTGTAAACGTCAAAATTTCAAATTCTAAAATTTCTTCACTTTCGAATTCTCAAATTCTTCAATTTTCACCTCTCTACATTCCTGATACAAAAAAAAGCATAATCAATAAATATGCAAAATTTCAGAAAATATAATCTGTAACATAAACTACATTTTTTGTTTATACTTTACACAATAGCGAATTAATGCAATAAAAGCATTTTTAATTAAATTATTGAATGCAGATAACCTAAAAAGAATGACCTAAAGTTAATTTAAACAATCATACCGATTAGAAACCAGGTCAAAACACGCAAAAACTCAGTATTGATTTTTACTGTATAAATATTGCATGAAACGACAGCTGCTTTTTCTTTAGGATACAATGGTCATCGACCACTAGAGATACGAAAGAGCAAACAAACGACGGAGCCTCGAAATCAGTGAAGAAATGAGTCCAACAGTATTTCAATTTCCTTTGTTAAATGTTTTGAGTTATTAAAATCTTTTAAAATCTTTTATAACATTCATTTATGGCATAAACAAATTTTTACTTAATTCCTATATTTTTTGTTGTAAACAGTCATTTTTACATATGATAATTGTAACGTATAAAAATTGCACTTATATTTCTTTAGTGAATTTACTAGTTTTATTACAAAATCGAAATGTGAAAGATTTTCAAGTTATTTTTACAAATTCTTGAATTTCAAGGTTATGAATTTAAAAATTATCGTATTTGGAACTTTTCAAATTCTCAAATTCCCAAATTCCCAAATTCCTAAATTCTCAAATTCCCAAATTCCCAAGTTTCCAAGTTCCTATATTCTTAAATTTCCATGTCTTCAAATTTCAAAATTCTCTAGTTCCTAAAATTCCTAATTTCTTAATTTTCAAATTCCCAAATTCCCAAGTTCCTATATTCTTAAATTTCCATATCTTCAAATTTCAAAATTCTCTAGTTCCTAAATTTCCTAGTTTCTTAATTCTCAAATTCCCAAGTCCCTATATTCCTAAATTTCCAAATCTTCAAATTTTTAAATTCTCTAGTTCCTAAATTTCCTAGTTTCTTAATTCTCAAATTCCCCAATTTCCAAGTTTCCAAGTTCCTACATTCTTCAGTTTCCATATCTCCAAATTTCAAAATTCTCTAGTTCTTAAATTACGCAGTTCCTTAATTTCCAAATTCTCAAATTTTCACAATCCCAAATTACCATCTCTTCAATTTTAAAAATTCGTTAGTTCCCAAATTCCTAAATTCCCAAATTTCTCATAAAACATGAAAGAAGTTTCTCAGAAAATACAAAAGAATGGCATAGTTCAACAGTCATCATTTAGGCTACACTTTTTCATTCACTTTTTCTCCTACAATCATTCGCATACTTCACGCTATTCTTCTCTTCGTACGTTCAATTATTCCGCCAACTTTTTACCATTTTTCTTCTATTCAATGCACTGTATAACATGTTGTAACACGCCTTTTTTATCAGACAAATCCACACGCCGCTTTTTGTCGTTTTCTGTGATATGCTGCTCGACGAGAGCGCAAGACACGTAATAATACGAGACAATATATTGTACACCGCCACAGACTTCAAGGACACGTTCGTTGCATACACCCACGAAGAACAATGTCGAAATGATAGATATACAACTATACATGACATACAAGTTGAAAAATTCAAAAAATCCAAATTCTTCAAATTATTATATTCAGAAGTCGAGGTTCAAAGGTTTACAAATTCCGAAGGTCTAAAACCTCGAAGTTCAACAAATTCTAAAAATGAAGAATTCTAGAGATACTAATCTATAAACTTCCAAAATTCAACAAAAATTCCCAAATGTCAAAGTCCGAAAATTTAGGAGAACAAAATTCTTAAAGTTTCATAATTTTAAACATCCAAAATTCCAAAGTTCAAAAAATTAAAGAAATTAAAAAGTGAAAACTTCGAATTCAGAAGACTCAAATTCTTATAATTTCGAAAATCAATATTACTTCATTACTTTATCACTGAAAAGATGCTGATTAATATTTAATGAAAAGAACAAAAATTTTAAATGAAATATTACATGTTTGTAAAAATATGAATAAAATATTGCACACATTTGACATTAAAATTTACCAAAAATTAAGATTTTTTTAATTATGCAATTCTTTAAATATTTAAACATTTTCCTGACTTAAATTGTAATAGTCCTTTGTATATGTGACGTTTTAAACTTTGCATCGTGACAAATGTAAAATAAAATTGTTTAATATTACATCTATCTAAAAATGAAATTTCTTTTCTCCTTCATTGAAACTGCAACAAACGAAGCGGATAAGATTGCAGATAATTACCTTGCTACTGTGTCTATGTTAATAAACTGCAAGAACTGATAGTTGTAGAAAGTGATACGATCAGTGCAAAAATAAATCACGGCTGGGAAACATAAGTAGTACTCATTATTATTCGTAATATATGTACACTAACCGAGGCGTATATGAATCTGACGAATGCGACCGTGAGAAATTAACACAAAGCTTTAAATAGAGATATTGAGAAAATGACGAAATTAGAAAAACAGTTTATGGTATTGTCACAAGAATTTAACAAAAATTATTGTGAATGAAATCTATAATTTTTTTTATTTTAGTTTCATGTTATCATCACACATAATTTATTGTCCAAAGTTTAATATTTTGCCATTATTTATTCTTTTATTTTATTTTTAGTTTATTTAATTTTATTTTATGATATAAATCTTTAAATTTCATCTTTAATTCTTTCTCTGAAAATTAATATAACATTTAATACTATTTTGTGTAGGAGCAGCAGATAAATCATTACAAAACGAAAATGAATGCTGTTTATTGACACTTCTCATAATCTTATTACCTAATTGATGAATAAACAGTAGTTGTTCCAAAGCTTTAAAGTGTGCCTTTGTTTGCAATCTTTTATTCTTTACATACGCTTATTATAATTATCTCCACATACATCTTGTTAAATACGTTTCCAAACAAACTTAAAATAGCTTTGCACAAAGTTACTTTCCATAAATTTATTATAGAGAAACAATTGTATAAATAAAAGATTCAATAATAAAATTAATTAAACAATGTACCTAAATAATACGTAAATAATGTATACATAAAGAATAATAATACATAAATAATTCATGTAACACAACAATTAATGTGTACATACAACAGTACATTCTTATGTACAAATAATGTATGTATATAATGTATAAATAATATGTAAATAATGTATTGCTTACTGTATAAATAATCTCTACAATGAATTTATACATTATATACATACATTATATATACATTTATACATTATATACATACATTATTTATACAATAAATAATAATGTATTGTAATAACACATTATCCAATAGACAAATTAAATAACCTCTTTCAAGCACGTACAGCAGCAAAAGTACACAAAGAAAGAACTACTGAAAGATTTCTATTCATTCACAATCGTTGGTGCTTCAATTTTGTAATATTCATCATTTAATGTTATCCAAGCAAATGCGTTTATCTTATGAAAACGCGGTTACATCTAGAATGAAGATATTAGACTCAATTGAATTAAAAGAGCACACTATGCTCGTTTAACTTAATTATCTTCGCACAGTCATATCGTGTTAAAGTCAACATCGTTAGGGTATCAAATTTTGCTAAATTAATTGACCCTGTGCACATTTTTGCAGAACAGAAGGAATACAATGATACACGTATTTTTATTATAGTTTGTAGTTTTCATTTATTTTTTAATTCGACGAATTTTAGGTTGTCTTTGTCAATATTAAGTTAGGTTAGGTTTTCAAGTTTTTAAGTTTAACCTTTTGAAATTTTCATTATTTAATTATATATTTTTTTATTTAAATTGTATATTTTGATAGAAGTGTTTCTGCAGTGATAAAAATATGTACTCCTCTTGTACTGTATGAAATTTTGTTTTACTAAAAGATATTGTCATTAAGAATTGAAGACGACATTAATACTTTTTGTATATTTTACCCTTTGTTATAGAATTTTACACATTTTTAAGGAAATAACATTTTCAAACTTCCAAAAAAATAATATCAAGTAAATAATAGCTAAATTTCTTCCGACATTACAAGTTCATTACAAGAAAAATCATATTTTTACTACAATAAAAAATTACAATTTTAGAAGACAAAAACATTTTCTGCTAATAAAATGCACTATTTGATTAATAATAATTAAATACATATATTACTTATTAAATTCTATTGTATAAGGTGAAGTGTGAATAACAAAAAAGGGTTTCTGTTAAAAATCTGCTGTTGATCCACTTCTTAGTGTTTCCAGATTAAACTTAGCACGGATAATTTAAGGGTTCATTGGCGTTAGATTCTCAAGGTTAGACTTGCCCTTCAGTGATATTTTTAAGGGAAGAGAAATTTTTGCTAAAATTAATTGACCCTGGTGCCATCCACTCCTCTAATTTCTTACGCCCGGAGATCTAATTTTAACAAAGCTGTGATTCACAAGCAATAACGAATTCTAACACGCGTTCGCCTGTTACTGGAATTATTTGTGCACTTCACGGGACTCTGTTTGTCTTGCAAGAACACAAACAGAACTAATGACTGGCCTTTGTATGTGAAAGAAATCTCTGAGGAAGCTGTTCTCGATGGCACCTGATTAGCTGCACAAACAAAATGGAGGCATTTCATGCTGAAATTTTTGGACTGTTTTCTTTTTTAGAAGCATATAGTAGGTAATAAAACAAAATTAATCAAGAAAACAAGTGGACTAACAAAGTAGAATAACACAGTTATTTAGTATTAATTTATTATAGTTATTAATTTACGAGTTAATCTAAACTAACAAAGTTAAAAGTATGTGCATCTTGTATTAATCATAAACAATGCTCTTTTGTGCATTGAGTACAAAATATTCGTATAAATAATTTTTTTTAAATAATGTAATAATTGTAGAACAAATTTTAAGCTATTTTTGGTGGAAGGTAAGTGCCACAATTTTGAAAATCTTGTGAATTGCAATCTTTTGGAATTTACTTGCAAGTCAGAGAAAAAGATCTAAATATTGTTATAACGAATTTTAAAAGTGAAAATATTTTTAAATAAATTAATTTTTACGAATAGAAACACAATTCAGTATCAGATGAATCAAAAATATATTCGAAATTTGTGAATTTTAAATTTCAAAAAGTTGAATGTGTTCAATGTATAACTGAATGGAAGAAATATTTCGCAAACAATAAAATTTCTTTTACGTTTCCATAAACATTTTTGCTTTTTGAATAATAACAAAAGAATAAAAAGTTCTGTTGTAAAATATAACTAAACGAAATTGTAGATATTGTAAAAATAAACAAAGTTGTAGTTATCACAGAAATGAAGAAACGAAAAATAAATTCGTATCATTTGAACGTTTCCCCTATGACGAGGATTTTCTATTTTTTATTTTACGTAAGTGACTGTATGTAACCTTGGTTGTGGCCTCTAAAATGGACTCATTCACCCATCTCTTGGAAATTGTATTCGATTAACGCTTGCTAATTACTCGCTCGAAATGCAAAACCGTGTTAACACTACCCGACGTTTTTGTCGATTACTTCCGTGTTCGATGTGCAGAGTAGAAATAAAATCAAGATGAACTGAAGAAATAAAACAGACGCTTGAATTAAAACGTTGAAATTGAACAGTGGACCGATTGTGCTTATTTTCGGGTTAGGTTCGTTCGTATCTTATAAACAAAAATAATTAATGACAAAGGTCGACAATGAGGACAGTTTTGTCTTGTGTGGAGAGAAGTATCGTTTGTGGATCATAAATGTGTTTTTCATGAGATTGTATTCAAGTTTCATGCAAATTACTATTCTGTGCTTTTTTCAAATTTGTTTTTTGCTTTTCTTTTTAGAAATTAATGTTAACAATTCGAAAAATATGTATAAATGTTTTCTTACAGTGGACATGTTAATTTTAAGTAATTATACGAATATTCTTTCAATTTTATAACAACAAATTATACAAATTTTAAAAAATACATTTTATTACATTTGAAGTTTTTAATATTTTTAAAAATATATAAAATACTTATGGATATTCAATGTGGACTGTAAAATGTATAAATATATATGGACTGAGAAATAAATTATTTTTACAAAATAAAAATATTAGCTTTGTTAATGAACATATTATTTATAGCCATAATCATAATGGCAAATCAAAAAATCATTACTTTTCTTATTAAAAATGTCCCTAATTAATTGTTTGATTCTGCGCAACACTTTGAATAATATATTTCCTGTAACTAATAATATATTTAGCTGTAACTAATAAATCATAAGATGTAAACACAAAAACTTAAAATTGTTACCTTCTGAACACCATGTAATTTCTAAAGTATATGTTTAACAAACATGCACATATTAGATAATGATTCTAAGAATAATACGATATTGAAAGTATAAAAATGTATATATGAACTGAGAACTTTGAGATGTTTAGCGATTAGCATCAGTGAATAAACAGCAAATGTTAGAATGAAATTTGATATCAAGCCACGTACGTGTAAATAGTATTAAATACCGTTGCACCACGTTGTGATTGAACGTCAAGTATGTAGGTGTATCGTATTTAGAGGATAACAAGATTACACTTCAATGCAGTATTAAATGCTTTCAATTGCGAGTATCAATATAGTCTTTTTATTTTCTATACACATTATCGCTCCTCGACTTTTGTTTTTGAGGGATTCGCAAAAAAACTAAGTTCAACTTTATTATTTTTTGTAATTATACTTCTTACTGACATGGGTCATGATTATTTCGTATAGCATAGGTGACGATTGTTTCGTATAGCATAACTTAACCTAACAAATTATTTGTGTTATCTGCTTATTGATTAAGTTAGGTTAATGGTTAGGTTAGTGTAGACTGATACTTTTCGTTGCAATTATACTTCTTACTGAAAATAAGCAGGTCGCGTATTTGTCTCATATGATCTTCATATAATATAATCTAATCTACCGATTTAATTTTGTACTTATTTATATTTATATACTTATTTATTAAGGTGGATTAAAGTAGATAATTATATATACTATGTAATCTGAAATATTATTTGTATAAAGTTAAAATGGAGTAAATACAATAAATGAAGTATTACATGACACTATCTTTTGTAAATAGCTGTAAGGTATGTCACAAGTCCATTTGCCATTTATGACCATACTTTGGTAATTGTACTAACTTCAATGATTATGCACCTCAGAAGTACATAAAGTTATATGAATTTTTGCACGTATGCAATGATTCTATCAAATTAATCAATTTCTGAACCCCACGAAAATTCACGGCGCTACAAATTGCATTAACTGTAAAAAAGAACTGAAATCTAAGAGTTCAGATTTCAGATTTTTTTTTCTTCCACAGAGAAACCTAAATATTTTTACATTATTCAACGTTTGACAAAATCAAAATAAAAAACATATTAAAGCACAGTGCAGTTTAAAAGTTAAACAAAAGTTCTGGATCTCAACAAATGTAGTTTCTATCCAAAATGTCTGCCATTTTACTGTATGTACTTAACGCTCAGATCTCACAAGTTTCTCTCGAAAATAGGAATTTACCAGTAAAAACAATTTGGCGAAGATTTTGCTGAGAATTATACATTTCATGAATGGAAAGAATCTGAAACCAGGTCGGAGATGAAAATGCAATAATTGAAATTAAGGAAACAAAAATCGGCAAACGTAAATATAATAAAGGACGTTTTAATGGACAATGGATTTTTGGCGAAATTGAACAAGCAAACGTTTATTCAATGAATCAGTACTGGATAGATTGTCTGAGACTCTTGGTATAATTAAAAATTAGATTAAACCGGGTTCTACATTTATATCAGATGGATGGAAATCTCGTATACGCCTGAGTGAAAGATATAAACGTTAACTGTGAACCACAAAAGGAATTTCATCGATCCAGATAGTGGCATATATTCCAAACATCAAACGTTGCTGACAATTGCAATTTATTCTTCCTTTATTCCATAACATGTTTTCGAATTTCGTAAACTTTTACTATTTTACAGTATTTCTTTAGTCTCTTTTACGTTTGCTATTCTTTGCTCTTGTGCTATTCTTTCGGTATTAAATGTAGATCTACAGATGTTTAATGATCATATATGATTAAATTAAAATTAGAAAAATAAGTAAATAGATAATATGTAAATTAGTTTATACATATAATGATTCTTTATGTAGGTTAATATTTTAACGAAAGCTTCTTAATACTTTTTATAACCGATAAAAAATTTAAAAACCGCCATCTCGACATGTAAATCTAACAATTAACAGTTTGTCAATAATTTTCATAATTGATAAAAAATGTGAAATCCGTCATTTTGACGCGTAAATCTAACAACTAACAGTTTTGACAAAAGCTTCTCAATAATTTTCACAATTGATAAAATCTGAAATCCTCCATTTTAACGTGAGAATCTAACAACTTATAATTTAACAAAAGTTTACCAATACTTTTCATAACTGATAAAAATTCTAACATCCGTCATTTTGTCATATAAATCTGACAACTAACAATTTTGACAAAGGCTTCTCAATACTTTTCACAATCAACAAAATAAAAAATCCACCATTTTTACATGTAAATCTGAGATTACGATTATTGTTATCGGATTTTTGTAAAATCATCGAATCTTGACAGACAGTAAATACCAAGCAAAAGACGACTGACGTTTCCCGTCTTATCCCTCTGAAACGTCCCGGGACAGTTCGAGGTATCGATAACGAAGCAGTCTCTTATGAGAGACATTCCACGGTGTCTTGGCCCAGGACCTTTACCCGTTGTTTACAAATAATTGTCATCGCAGTCGATAAAATGCGTCCGCATACATTTACATTAAGACGAATCCCTCGAAGTCTGACTCATTCAGTGCAGTCGCTGCGAGTCCAATCGATCTGTCAGTCGAGCGAGGTTGCTCGCTTTGAAAGGGTTGCTCCGTTTACTACGTTTCATTCCGTACCGTTACCGGTTTCTATAAATGATATTCTCTTTTGTGCGCTGAAAGAATGTAATCGTAATTTGTAAACGTAACTCAGTGAGAATAGTGTTAACACCTGTTTAAAAGAAACTCCAACATTTTTTGTTTACCGAAATAATGTGACCGCGGAAAGTTGAAAGATTAAAATCTGTTTATGTGAAAAAATATTTGTAGTCAGGAACTTGTTTTTGGAATTGTTGATGGTTTGGGTAATCTTAAGTTGCTGTCGAGATCTGTTGCTTTTGAAAGAAGTTTCTGATTTTTAAAGCATGTGACATAAGAAGTGCCTTTCATATCTGAAATTTGTTGATCTTTCGTTTTTTCTTGAAAAATTTGTGAATCTTGTTTTTTGGTATGGAATTTTGTAATGACAAACAGAAATTGAATTATATTTAAGTGAAAAAAGTGAAAAGAATTGTGTTCAAAAGATGTTCTTTTTAGAGTTTTTCTAAGAATGTTATCAAAGAGTATTGCTTACGAAATTAGTGACTTGTTTTTGATTTCATTTGAAAGTTTTTAACTATATGTTTATAAAATTACCAAATTGTTTTTAATTTGACTTCACAATTATTTTTAAATAGTTTTCAATTGTTGACAACTGTTCCTAAATGTTTTTTGTTTCTTGACAATTATATTTAAATTATTTTTGATTTTCTTACAAAATTAGCAGCGTGTTCTTAATCTTGTGTTGACAGAAAGCAAACTTCCTGTCATTAAAATTATTTTAGCAGTCACAATGTGATAAAGAAATTCCAGTGAAATTTAATTACAAATATAGTAAAAAATAAGTAGCTTCCTCGTACTTGTTCTGGCAAAAAGAATTGTTCTCGTGCTTTGTGATAAATTTCTTATTTCTCAAATTAACATAATATAAAAATATGTCATATTATTTTCTAAAGTAAGAGTAAGTTAATATAATATTAAATGAAACTTTTACCAAAATAATATGAGATGCACATGCGCTAAAAATTTTGTTTGTTGTAAGTAAATACCAAATTGGTGCTTTACAACTGTTCAATAAATAAATTTTAATCACCAAACCATCACAATCTTGAAATATTTGAAGTGAATATTTAAAAAGATTTTAATTGCACACCTTTAATGAACGAATTACTGGTTAATAACAGTAGTGTGACGTGCATCATCAAAATGACGATTGCGTATAACGATGGTAAGATAAATATTTCGAGAAAGTATTTTAATGAATATATTCTAATACTATTTCTAATTCTAAGAGTATTTTTAGACTATTATATTACGTAATAAATATGTTATCACTAGTAGGATGTAGTATTATGAGAAGTATAGAGCAGTTTTTTTCTACTGTGAAGTTAACGAAATTTTTAAGCTTGAAGAGTTTAAAGTTTTGGTATTTAGTTATCTAAGAATTTAAGTATTTAACAATTAGGAAGAAGAGCTTGGAAATTTTTACTTTCAGAAATGAGATTTAGAAATTGAGAAATTTGAGGATTTGAAGATTTGGGTATTTGAGTATTTGAGTATTCGAGTATTTGAATATTTGAATATTTGAATATTGGAGTATTTGAAAATTTTAAGATTTGAGTATTTAAGTACTTAAATATTTGAGAATTGGAAGATATGAAAATTTGAGGATTAGAAGATTTAAGGATTTTGAAGTTTTGGAATTTTTGAATTTTTGAATTTTGGAGTATTGGAATTTTGGAATTTTGGAATTTTGGAATTTTATAATATAGGAATACTTAGATTTTGAATATTTTAAGATTTCAAGATTCGAGAAGTTGACCCTTTGAAGATGTAAGAATTTTACAATTTTGAGACTCCACAATTTGAAAATTTGAGAATTTTGGAATTTGGAAATTTGCCAATCTAAAAATTTGAAAGTTTGAAAGTAAAAAAAATTAGAAATTTAGAAATGTAAGAATATTATAATTTTTCAAATTTCCAAATTATTAAAGTTCACAATTTCAAATTTGCAAGCTTACGTAATTTCATATTATATGCACCAATCTGATACACCATGTACATTACGTCGAACAACAAAGCAGTCCATTGTCATTTCACATTTTTATCACAACTTTTGTAAAAAATGTTAAAAAACTTTATATTGATATAACATTGTTATTTTATTTTTACGAATAGTTTGACAATGAAAGACTAGTCAATCTGTATGTACGGTTTAAAGTTCCTGGGTGTAGACCGGATGTTATCCCTGCAAGCACATTCCTACTGGTTTACATCCTGAAATCTCAAACCGTAAGCATAAGTGCGATTATTGTAACAAACCAAATGATGTGACCGCAAAATTAACGTTTTTAATTCAATTATTATATATTCTATGTATCATATATTCATATATCATAGAATATATATACAATATATTCTATGTATCAGAAATATCAGGTACTTTTTTTGTTCTAGACATAATAATTCCCTAGTAACAGAATAATTTTGTGTAGTACGTTAAAAATAATATGTGTGAACAATATTTTACTGATTTTCGCATCTTACTCAATTCTCAAAACTATATAATATACAAATGAAATCTGTAGAATATGTAATATACATATGTAAATGTTGTAATATAAATATGAATACATTGTATAATGTAAATATAATATAAATGTAACATGAATATTAATATAAATATTAATATATAAAAATATAAGTAAATATTTTTCTATTATATTACATTGCTCTTTTCCATCTTCTTTTGAAAATGAACAGTAATTAAAACAACAAGCCATAAATCAGTGAAATTAATGAACAACACTGATATACATATATTATTGATCCATCAACTACCAAATTTTCATTTTACCGAATGGTTTACAAATTTTTATGTCAAATATTTTTATAAGTTAGTCAACATTGAAATAAAACTAAAATGTAAATATTTATGAAATATACGTTTTATTAAATATAGTTCTATTGCAAATGATAAAAAGAAATTTTTATTTAATCAACATTCGGGGATCACAACTACAATGGTTAAAATAATCTTCATTGTACAAACCATGTCGTTTACTGTCAAACGTTCTTAATAAAAGATAGTCAATAAGTTATCAAAAATATAGTAGTATCGATGTTAAACATAGCCAAACCCTTGTATAGTTTAGATACCACAGTTCTGGTATTTGCAGAACTCTATCAAGATTGTCGATAAAAATGCGCAAAAATAAAGTCATTAATTCCTATCATTCGATATGAAATATTGATTTGAAGAAATGGTGTATAAAGGTGTTCTAGGAATGGTAGTAAAACTCAAAAGAGGATGAAATTACGTGAAACAAAACGAAACAAAAATATAAAATACAACTTCCTTATATGATTTTCTTATAAAAACTGAATTTGATATTATAGTTTCGATGTATTTGTAAAAACAATTTATTCACGACACGCAAAATTAAGAATGTAACAACTTCTCGATGCTTTGAGAATTAATGAATATTATTAAATAATTAAATCTAATCATTAGTACTACTAAAGTTTGATATCAGTCATTCTTAATAACATTATTGATATAGATACTAATATTCAATGCTGAGTTGAATGATGATTTACTAGATAAGGACATATGTAACAAATCTAACAAACTATAAAGCAATATAAAGCAATAAACCTATTTTAGTGATATTAATAATATCTGTTGATTTATGATATTCATTTACTGTAATAAAATTTGTTGATTTTATCTACACTGTGATTGTAACTACAACATTTTCTATACTGTGAACAAACTTTTTTACAAGTAAGGTGAAGTGGGGTAAGTGTAGACTGGTTTTTGTAAAGTTGATATTTAAACATAAATATTTTCAGTTTGCTATGTAAACAATTAACGCTGTCGGTATCGAACGTTTTACACAATTAGTACTATTTAATTAATATTAACTAGAACCTTAATTTTCCTTGTATATTTTTATTTTGATAGGAAATTGTTTAAAATGTCAATTACTCTGCACTTTCCCCGAAAATGAGGTAAGAGCTTGGGGTATAAAATGCTTTTTACTGCAAACAAGTCTTAGCTGAAATATAAAAGGGGATATAGTGAAACAAAACAAGGAAACAAACATACTAAATGGAGAAATTTCGCTTATATTGTAATAAAAATAGCCTGTATACTTGCCTCTTTTACGAACTTACCCCACTTCACCTTACTTAAAAAAGTGCAAATTCAATTTTCTCAAAAATAAAGTCATTTAAAAAAATTTGTACTTATTTCTCCGTGTTGATTCATCCATTTTCCGGTTGTATTACTATTTTAAAAAGAGTAAATAAACTTGTATAGATGATAAATGTAATAATTTTTGTTTGTTTTGTTACAGGTAACAGCTCACGATGCACCCGCACCGAGTCTGAGAAACTGCGGCAAAGGACTCGACAAGGTGTGCGGCATCGAGTATATTCAAAAGCAATAATCCTTCCCATGTTCCTGCGGCATCGTCCGAAGGAAACAGAAATATTTCAAAATTCATTACAAGACATGTCTCAAGTTCCTCTCATTGCAAATGGAGAAACCACTACAACAGAGTCTTCAGCCTCCAACATGGTGATTCTTGAGGTACGAAAAATACACACTTACAATTTTCTTCATTTGTTTTATTGTATACAAGGTGCTTTTTTTGTTATAATTATTGTGACACAATAGTAAATGTTATTTTACTAGAGGTGTAAATGTCGATGTAATTTTATCAATAAATGCCGACAATATCGAAAAGTTATTGATATTTTGATATATTGATAATGCTGTCAAAATATCAATAAGATACAGAGACAGGGATGACTCAAATATATAACAGTAAACCAAACCTTTCATTTTCTAAATTTTGAAATTTCACGAAGTTTCTAATCCTTGCATTCTAAAATATTTTAATTTCTATGTTTTCAAATCGTTCAGGAAATTTCCCAATTTCTTCAATCCCCAATTCTCAAATTTTTAAACTTGAGAATTAGGAACTTCCAAGGCTCCAAATTTGTATATCTAAATCTCTAAACACTCGAAACCTCCAATTTTTAAAAACCACATTTCTAAATACCAAAATTTTACAATTTTTAAATTTCTAAATAGTTATGCTTCCGAATTTCTAAGTTTCATTGTATGTTCCAATGTTATGGTCACAAACAAACAAAATGTAGAATTTTTGTTCTTGATTTTTACGTTATTTTAACTATCATTAGATTAGGAATTGGTTTATAAATACGTTTATCAATAATAACAAATTGTATAGTTACATATTAATTAATGCGTATTAACTCTTCGCAAAGTATTTTTACTGCTAGTAAACAACTACTTAAAAACCTCCTAATTGAAAAATTTAATGAATTCTTTTAAAATTTATCTATTAGTATACTACTTTATCTACTGTCATTATTGTCAGTTTCATTGTGTTTATGTATCGCATATATGATACTATAAATTTAGTTAAAAAGTACCTGAAAAAGTCTTAAACTGTCACGTTAAAGCAGCTGGTGAGTGTGAGTCACCTTTTGAATACAACGGATTAACTGATGCGCGCAGATTCGTTTATTCGCATTTATTGTCAATATCAGTGCAACACTTCTGTAGTTAAACTATACGCTGCACTTTTGTTGGTACATATCTTTCATTAATAATTTAAAAGTTAAGTCTTAACGAACATTCTGATAAAAGAAAAACTTGTTCAGTATTAGGACCAATACGCCAGACGCCTAACCATTCTCTGTAATTATGCCTATTAGTACCCGAACACCCTATACAATGCAGTATAAATTGTAGTAGAGCAACAATAACGAAAACAACAACATAAATAAATTTAATACAAATATAACATGCTTGCGAGTAATCTTCTATACAGTTTGATGTTTACTGTATAAACTTTACCTGTAAAATATTTTGTGATTTGTTTTCCTATCAATCATACCTTTAAAGGTACAACGACTTATATTATATTCATATATTGCTACATTTACACTCTCATTCAGTTCTCTATATTTACTCTTACAGTAGCCTGTACGTGTATAGTCATTGTGGCAGATGCCCGAATTCGCTCTCGAATATCTCCGACTGCCGTTCATTTTTTAGTGCTCCCCAAAGAAAAGAAAATAATCAAGCCATGTTAAATCTGGCGAGCTGGCCAAGTTGTGCACTACCCAGTCCGATTAAGCAATTGGGAAACATTCTGTTTACTACTTTCCATGCTCGTTAAACATTATGCGTAAGAGAGTTGATGTTACATTCTCAACGCTTATCCTCCTGACGTATAACATACACATTTTTTTAAATTAAAAATAAAGTTCTAAAGTGAATAATAAACAAACAACACATAAATTGGTATACAAGCTATTTATTTATCTTGAAATTAAAATTATCGTACAATTCAGAAATTCAAAATTCAAAAACTTAAACAGTTAAAAGTTCAGAAATATGCAAATTTTAGGATTGAAGAGTTGTCAAGATTACGTATGTTTCTTTATTCACGAAACATACGGTAAAAATTTAGCGTATCTCAATACCAATATTAATAATATTTAAAATCAGTCAAAAGCTGTATTCAAGAACTGTGATATTATCTGTTGACAGTCAAGTTGGCTGTATCTACTTTTTTAAAACAAGATTATTCATTCAATAATATATTGAACCATTAATTTTAAACTCTATCTTCTCCAGTACTTCATACTGCACTCAAATCCAAGAAAAAATATTAGGTATTACATTAAAAACCCCGAAGGTGGTCATATGTTAATAAAAAAGCAATTACAGTACTGTAATTGCAACTACAGTATCTGTAGAAACCGTACAATTTTTATATTTGAATTATTTTTTCAAAAATCTGTAATATGCGATTTTCAATATTTCAAAATATTTTCAAGACGTTTATACGTCATTAGATTGAAAAAATGGAGCAAAATCTGTAATTGCGATTTCTCTATCTTACAAAATCCTCAGTTAAAGAGGTTGAAACTTGGTGTGAAATTTTCTTTTAATATCGAACAACGTATTGCAAATTTCATTGACTTGCAAACAACGTATTAATTTAAACTTGTTTGACTATACCCATTTCCTAACTCTGAATGAATACAGGCCGGTCTACCTGGAGACACATGGAGATACTGCGTCGAAAGGGAGCGACTTGCTGAAAAGTCGGAGCTGTTTCGTGCGATGCTCATCGGACCTCTTGCGCCTGCACCGAGCGACCCTCCACCTCTCCTTCAGCTGAAGTATGTGGAGAAACGTGCTTTCGATTATCTACTCAGGTAATTCGCTAACAACCAACTGATTGATTAATCGTGTCACGCAAACGTGTCTTTGTCGAAACTCAAATCAAGAGTAATTGGTGTATTTCATAATATCTGCACTAGTGTAGGATTTATCATAAGTAGACTGCAGAAATTATATTATGTTTTTGTTACTGTTATACATTACTCATATTGTTGTTTATTAGTTGCTACAATCCTTGTTGTGAATCTCTAAAATTTTACAAATTTGCGATGTTACATGAGTTTACTTTAACTAATTTTTTAATAATGATGTATTTATTACTTCTTTATTATTATTTTCACAAAACTATTCTTTTTTTAAAAACCGAAAAAGAAGGTTAAAACTGAATCAGATTCGATCAATGATATGAAACTGCCGACCAACCCGAAGAAATATTTAAAATTCTTTTACTCTGAAAACCCTTACAGAAATAGTAAAGGGGGAGACGAAGGTCATCTATAGAAATCAAAATAAACGTCGCAAACCCTCAGAACATAAAAGCAGGATTTCAAGAACTACTTTGGAGATGAATGAAGTAACATAGTATACCGAAGCCTAAAAAAAAAGAATACAAACATGGCACAGAATCTACAATAATAAAAGTTTCCTCATCAATATCAACAATTCTCTGTACATTATATTTACATTATCAAACGAAATTTGTAGTTCTTAGACAATTATAAAAGAACTTCGAAAAAACAAACCTTAAAAACAACTGGATGTCATTATGACAACTGTGTCTTTATATTCGCTAATAGTAGTTGGAACCATCGCATATTTTTGGATTATTCTTTTAATCACCTTGCCATTGGTAGTTTCCTGCAAGCGGAAATTGAACGAGCCTCGATACTACCGAAGAAGGTGTTGCAAATGTAAATCATGGATGCCTTGAAACTTGAAGAATTCGAAACGATTAATGTAAATTTCAAGCAGATTACGAAAAAATGTAATATTAAGTCTTAATAAGAATTCAAGTTAAAAAATAAAGACATTAACAAAATTGGGATACGTAATTATTTTGTGATAGAGAGTTTCAAAGGTTAAAAATTCGAGTTGGATGTTAGGCAATTGTCTCGACTTGTACGAAACGGAAGACGCCATTTTCTGTGCAGACATCTTCTGGACGAGCCCATCAACTTTCAATCGGTGTCCACGGCTAGAGCGACCCTTGACACCGCTCATCAGTACCTTTATCCGGATTTGGCACGCCTTGCCGTCGAGTATCTCGAAAATAACCTAAATTCGAACACCGTGCTGGAAATTTATCAGGGTATTAGTCTCTACGCGAATAATGTAATTTCTGGGGTCAACAAAACGTCGTTTGATTCACCAACGGCTCCTCCAACCCCTGGAGACGACGCTGGGGAAATAGGTTTGTTCCTAATTTCTTATTTTTGGAGTATAGATATTCTAACCCTTTGCACTTGGAAGGTGACTTGCAGTACTCAGTTTAATAAAATAAATTGAAAGAGAAATTTTTTAAACTAAATTTAGTATTATATGTGTGATATAAGCATAGTGAAAATAGTAGAAAAATTACAATTTTAAAATAATTTGTGAAATTTTGTAGAGTTTGAATGAGAAAGGTAGACTGTCTCTAAACTTCGAAAATATCTTTGAGTGTAAAGGGTTGAATATTATTAAAGTAAGCGATTTAAACAGTTAGTTACATTATTAGAAATATTTGCATAAATTTTGTTCTTGGACTTTTGTATTTTTATTATTATTACAAATAATTCTTGCAGTATAAGAATTATTTGGTATAAATTAGTTGTTAAATTGTTATTATAATTGAAGTTCAAGTTGCAAGTATTCGCGAAAGTTTCTTATAATAAAACAATCAAATGTTCAAATATATTCTTCATTATGGTAGAATTACTTGAAATTTTTCAATTTTCAATCGCAAAATATTCTTTCCATATTTTCAAATTTTTTAATTCCATAAATTCCACAATTTTTTAATTAAAAATTTTGTTAATTTTCACAATTTCAAGTAAGCTAAATTTACAAATCTACAAATCCACGAAAATTTGTTAGCTACAAAAAAATTATTACTGTTTTGTTACAACCTGTTCAATATTATATCTTCTCACCAAAAAAATATATGAAATTATAAAATTACTATAAAAAAGAGATAGTGTTTTGTTAAAAGAATTTAATAGAAATTTGTAGTATTTGTTGTTAAAAGAATATTCTAAATCTCTACAAATGAGGGAAATAAATCAGCCAGTATATTAGTGATTCACTTCCTACATCAAGTAATATTTTATCTTCTTATCTACATTTTATCTTTCTCATCTTGTTATCGTATGTGTGTTTACATACAGTACGTTAAAGAAATGGGTTCAAGGTTTTAGAGACTGGTAATAATCTTAGAATGAAAGAAAAAAGTTTTTGTAATTACATACGATCTCTTTGCAATTTCGGAAATTTACAAATTTTATAATGTACAAATTAAAAAATTCAAAATATTGGGTATGTAGAGATTTGAGAATTTGGAAATTTGGTGACCAGATTTAGTAATTTGAAGATTTGGAAATTTTGGTATTCCAGAATTTGCGATTTAGTAACTTAAAAATACTAAAATTTAAAGTTTTCTGAATTTGGTAATTTGGTCATTTGGAAATTTGAATATTTAAAAATTTGATAATTTGAATGTTTTATCATGTATATTATAATTTATATATTTCTGAAATTAGAAATTAAAAAATTCAGAATTATAGAAATTCAGAAATTTAAGGGTTTAGGAATGTAAAAATTCAAAATTAAAAATTCTGGAAATTCAGAAATTAAAAAATTTTAAAATACAGAAATTCAAAAATTCACAGGTCAGAAGTCTAGAAAATAATTTTAGAAACTTGAAAATATAGAAATTTTGAAATAAAAAAATTTCCAAATTTAAGAATAGCAGATATAAAAATGTCATCCCAATTTTCAAATATCAAATTCCGCGCACAGTAAAGTTTTACATGTATATGGAATTTCCTACACGTTCCACGCAATTCCCGCCGTCCCTAATTTCCTCTTAAAAATTCAAACGAATAATTTAAAAGGTGTTTTAAATTTTAGCTGCAGTGTGTACGCGACTTCTTCTCGCCTGCCTGGAGGTAATCGACTCCGATCCAGAGGTCGTATTAAATCAGGAACGTTTTGAAGAGTTAACCGCCGCTGAAGTTGAACAATTAGCATGTCGGGACACTTTGAGGTTGGCGAACGAGTCTACGCTTTTCTTCGCATTGGACAGGTGGGCTGCATCCGAGTGCAGAAAACAGGGGATGGAACTATTAGCCAGTAATAAAAGAACCACACTGTCCGATGAAGTTTGGTATAGTGTTCGATATCCTCTTATGACCGATAAGGAGTTCATCGAGGGTCCAATGGCAAGCGGTATTCTCTCCAGCGAGGAATCTGCATTTATTCTTGCAAGAATTCTGGGACATTCTGAAAATCAGGAGGAAAAGGTATGTCTACTTGTGAAAGTTTCATTGTTATGTTTCGATTTTACTTCTAACACAATGAAGATTGCCACTCACTGGACAGCACATCTCTCGAATAGCATCGAATTAACTTCAATGTAGCATATAATTGTACAAAAAAAATGGTTAGAAAAAATCATTCAATACTTACTTTATCTCTGTTCTTATTATTATAGTACTAATCAATATTTACTTGACCAGTAAATAGTACTCTGCAATATTTACTTGATCAGTAAATAGTAAGATTCGGCTTTTTACTTGTCCATTGAAGATCATATTTTTCTTTTAGAATGGTAACACTGACATCTATCAAAAAAACTTCATGTTACTTTGTTAGGTTCAAAGAGTAGGGATACAAGAGGTGACACTCGAGGCGGCACCTTCGGTGTTTGAAAAATACTGTCCCTTTAAATTGGTTGTGCGGACGAGCGGGAAATTTAAATCAAGTTAATCTAATTTCATATCAACTTCTAATAACTAAAAATCTATTTGTCGTAAATTTTCTATATATTACTAGTATTAGTTTTCGAAGTGTTTATATAAATTTTACAACATTGAAAAGTTGAAAAAAAGGACGTACACAAAATTGATTATTCTTCATAGTATATTTTAAGTACACTAATGAAATGATTATTACAAATAACTTATAAAGTATTGACAAACTATGTATCACAAGAAAATACAGATGAATGTGTTATAGAGAAATGACAAAATATTTATTACAAGTAAATTGCTGACACTAGTTTATTTGACTTGGATATTTAAATTGTTTGTGTCCTGTCACTCTCTAAATAGTAGTTCATTGTCGAGTGTTACCTCTTGCTGTATCCCTACTCTTTGGTTAAGTTGTTAAAAAGACGTGTATGAATCGAAAGAAGTAGTTTTTATTTGGGCAATTTTTTTAAATACTTGAAAATATCGAACGAAGGATTTCCACCGAATTTTTATTTAAAAGTAGAATCTCTACTACGAAAATGTTAGAAATATTGCAGAAAAGAATAAAATGTCAACAGCAAATATGTTTGACTGATATAAGTCGTTTAAAGAGTTGATGATAAACGACCCAGAAGGCCATCTACCGCGAAAGCGGAAGACAATATCAATAAATCAAGAATTTAACGCTGGATAATCGTTAATCAAAGTTATCACAAAACTCACTGAATTATCATTTCGATTAATTTTGAAAGAATTTTCGTAACAAGCCGTGTTGAATCTTTTCTTATCACAAACACTGAATTTTTAAGAAAAGTATAAAAAAGAAATAATTACCTGTAAAAGTGCGTAATAGGACGCATCATTACCGATAAAAAATAAATTTTATATAACTGACATTGAAACTTTAACAATCCAGTGAATACTTTTTTAAAAATGAGATAATAATAATAGCTGTATTTTTTAATGTAAAAGTAACAATATTTGAAAGAATAAACAATAAAAAAGATTATTGCTCCCATTCATTACAAATGATCAAATATACACAAAAGAATTGTTAGGTGGTCAAATATCTAAAAAAATTGACAAGAAATCTTGTTAATATTAAATAAGAATATAATTTGTATTAAATAACATAACATAAATACTTAATACAGTAATATATAATTCATACAGTAATAATACAATTCATGTTCATATTAATTCGTACAATATCATATTTCACAATATCACCAATATGTACATTAATAACACGATTGTGTCAATATCGAGCCGGTGTTGCTTCTGCACTATGCCGCCAAATGAGCCATAATATTTATTCGTGTCGTGTTGTTTAAGTGTTGTGTTTCGAAAATAACGAGTGTGTAGTCTGTAACGAGATAGGTAATAAGACCAGGACAAAATAATTGGTGCTGTTAGTTATCGAAACGTTATCGATATTTTATACTTGTTAGAGAGTACAAAATCGATCGACTGGTAAATAGACTTTACCGACAGGAATTCGAGTGAGTTTATACACTTTTTTTGCGTTTGTCTATAAACGACCGCTTCTCAGTTCCAAACTGTCTCTCGATGCGTTAAAATCAAAATTTATTTATAAAATAAATTGATCAATTTAAATCCGTTTTAGTGTTTCTCATCTTTAATCCAACAATGCTTTTTTAGTCTAACAATGCTTAATAGTATTTCGATAATATCGTTACAGTTGACAATAGTGAATTTGAATCTAACCTGTAATTCTGATATTTATCATTAAAACCAAAGCGGTTATATTACCACTTTACAAATTTTTTAAGTTCCAAAATTTATTTAAAGTGATTTCTTTAAAATGAGTGTTGATCTTCATGAAGATAAAGAGTTAATGTGTATATTTATTTATGTTTTATCGTTTACTTATTCATTTTTTAACTTCATTTTTCAAGTGAATTGAAGGAAAATGAATTTGATGAGTTTCAAAGTGAGTATGGATTATACCTCGGTAGATTTAGTGTTAAATCTGTTTAGTCTTGTTCAAAATTGAAACTGTTTTGCTGTATGGAAGATATATATCAAAGACATTTTTATGTTTCTTAATAAAAGAAGAAAGAGGGTAATGTGAGATTTATACTCACTTGAACATGTATGGGGGTTTACACGGATTGCTATGGGGTTATACTATGTATAGTTATGTATGTATACGAAATACTATACCATTACGAATACTCATTAACCTCCCCATGCTACGTATACCGGCAATTACATTGGATTTCCCTACAGAAAATTGTAATATAGGGGGAGCATATCGGATTACTCATTCTAATATACCCACTGCTAACAGAATTATGAATATTTGCAGAGTAAACGAAGTCAATTTATAATCTTTCAATTCTATAAATTTATTATATGTAAAAAGTGTTTACAAAACAAACATTATTTTATATACATAAAAACAAGATAACGTAATGAATTAAACATACATATTTCCGAAAATACATTTATAGTTTGTAGTTGTTTATAGCTGAATTTATAGTTGTTTCTTGTGGTCTGTTATGCATAAGACGCGTATTCTCCATCTTTAACACATCGAATGTTGTACAGTACTTAAGACGCGCAATAAATATTTGCATATAGGTTAGAAAGCGAAATTATAATTCTTCATTATACTGAATTAATAACTGTTCAAACAAATTTAAAAAAAAAGTATTATTATATACTTATTATATTAAATTTAAAAGTTTATTTTCATTTTATTTCATTTTATCCTTTTTAATATTATCCTTCTAATATTTTTTTATGTTATAACAATTATTATTACTTGGACCAATGATTATAGCAGTCGAGGCCCTTATAAAATCAGTTATTATTATTATAAATAAATTATAAATAATAATATTGTTATATAGTCTCCTTTATATCATCTTTTCGAGTAAAATTGTGATAGATTTATATTTATCGTTTTGCAGTGCGAGTGATCAGTACATACATATCTTATCGAGAATCACTTTATTACAGAGAACACTGTCCATGATGATTATCAGCCAGTGCTCTTTTATCTATCGTCCGGCCTATTGGTTTAGCAGTTTAACTAAATCCCATTTATACCAAATCCGTTTATCGTATTACCTATTTCAGTCTTTGACTATTTCGGGTATAACGTATCAACGTGAAACTGATTCCACGCGGACTATATCGTATCTATTACTTTAGTATTAAAAAAAAAGATTTTATTTATGCATATACTTTAAAACTGTGTAAAAATTCAACGTTAACAAAGTGTTTGAAAACAAGTGCTCTATTTTTACGTGTCGAGGTATACAATATCGCCGAAAATCATGACATCTCAAAAATATAAAGTAAACTGCGAGTCAGATGGCAAAACCAACGCGCGGTCAAGCAGACGCAGAAAAATGGTACTATCATTAACTTGTGAGATAAATTGACATTTCAGATAAAGGGTATATATAAAGTTTATCCTTGTGTTTTAGTAGAATTTCAAGGGTAAAGTTATAGTATAGTATTAACCCTTATTTACAACACTAAGATGTTTAAGACCCCTACATTAAAAATTTTTCTTGTAAACAAGCTGCTCATTACTTTAACTCAAAAACAAGAAATATAAATAATTTCTGAAAGTTGTTTAAAAATATTATGTATTATTTAATTGGTATTCTACAAAATTCATCTAGGCTCATAATTTAACGATTTAGTACACACATCAACAAACTTTTTGTTTCAATAATTTATTGACATAAACAGTCGACCAAATTTTTAAGTCTTAAAATTTGAGAATTTAGAAATTTAAAAATTTGGGTTTCTAAGAATTTAGAAATTTGAAAATTTGAAAATTTTTGAACTTAAGTATTTGGGAATTTAAGAATTTGGGAATTTAGGAATTTGGGAATTTAGGAATTTGGAAATTTGGAAATTTGGGAATTTGAGAATTGGGAATTTGAGAATTTGAGAATGTTGGGGAATTTGGAAATTTGAGAATTTGGAAATCTGAGAATTTGGAAATTTGAGAATTTGGAAATTTGAGAATTTGGAAATTTGAGAATTTGGAAATTTGGGAATTTGGAAATTTGAGAATTTGGAAATTTATGAATTTGGAAATTTGAGAATTTGGAAATTTGAGAATTTGGAAATTTGAGAATTTGGAAATTTGAGAATTTGGAAATTTGAGAATTTGGAAATTTGAGAATTTGGAAATTTGAGAATTTGGAAATTTGAGAATTTGGAAATTTGAGAATTTGGAAATTTGAGAATGTGGAAATTTGAGAATTTGGAAATTTGAGAATTTGGAAATTTGAGAATTTGGAAATTTGAAAGTTTGGGAATTTGGGAATTTGGAAATTTGAGAATTTGGAAATCTGAGAATTTGGAAATTTGAGAATTCGGAAATTTGAGAATTTGGAAATTTAAGAATTTAGAAATTTGAGAATTTGAGAGTTCAGAAATTTCAAAATGCACTAATCTTAAATTTAGATTTTAAAATGCCAAATTAAAAATTCATTGTCGTAATTATGAAATAACACACATATCCCACTAAATTTATATACGACTAATATTATGGCAAAACACACATAAAGTTGAAAATCTATACACGAATTTAATTGTTACCTTACTATAATCCTCGAATACGTTAAAAAATCAATATTTGTTTTTTACAGCTTAGAAATTCTGTCAGTGGTCCACTATCCAGGCTATCGAGTACCCCAAGGATTGGTGTTCGAACGTACAAGGATCAAAGTTGCAAAATGTCGAAACCCGGGAAGAAGGAGTGTCAGGATAATCGAAAGAACAGGAGAAAAGAGTGCGCAAGTCAAGGACAAAGGACTTGTGCAAGAATAGGAAATTGTCTCGTACGTGTTCTCGCCTGTATTTTCGATTGAACGTTGAAGAGCTACGAAAGAAAACATCGAAGAAATCTACACATTGAATCTCCCACCGAAAATGAACATTTCTCTAACAGTTTGCTGAATCTACCGTTACACCCAAAGGCTTTACGTTTATTTATAAAACGAAGCGACTCACGGTTAAATCCAGGATAATTGTCTATTAAATATTAAAACGCATGGAGTGTTATTCAGAATTCGTGTTATAGAACTGCTTTGGTTTTCGTGTCGTTCCTTTTGTGTTATTTTTATCAGCAATCGACGCTTTGCAGCAGAAAAGCTGAAAGAGGCTGAAATTTTATTGTACTTTTTTTTCGCTACCTCCACGAGCTTTCAGATACAATGTTCCTCCTTATGAAATATTTCTTAAGAGAGACGAAAGGCTTTTAGACGATTGAAATGGTTTTATGCTCTACGAAAATAATTGTATCGCTTTTGTTGCATCCGATTATTCCCGTAAGTAGAGTAGTATCGTGTTTTTATAATCAATGCATTTTCAATATTTTTGCGATGAAGCCAAAGAGATTTACTTAGATCGAGCACGATAAAAATATTTTTATAATTGCGTTTTTAATGTCGATAGATTTTTAGAAATTTCGAAAAACCTGTTTTAAAATATTTGTATTATTTATTAGGCCAAATGCGTTGACTTGATATTAGGCTACCTTCGTTGTTCAAAATTGTAACCTTTGCGTATAAGTCCCACGAAAATGTTCATAGCGTTTATCTTATGTAACGATCGAAGACTGAAAATTCCAAATACGAATTCTCCGTACGGAGGATAGTCAACATATTTGGAATTTGCAGTTTTCCATTGCCACTATTAACGTTAATTGAGGCATACTCGCTACGTTTGTTGTGTTCATAGTTGCTGTTCAGAGTATAATAGCGTTTAAATTTATGAGTTATAGAGTGAAACCATGGCTGGTCCGTGTGAATGTGAGATGTACAACACAGACTTGATTTTTTACAAAACTTTTCTACCGCTATCCAGTACTTTATGCGAAACCTTTGAAAATGGTCACAAATTGCTATTTGTGATCCGAATACTTTCACGTATCTTTGATGGCACGTTTTTTAAGATTTTCTAGTTCTTTCACGTAACGAATCATATGAATCATTGCATGACTCCAAATGATTTTCCTTTTCTTAATAAAAAATTTTAGATAATTCAAAAGAAAAGTCAATTTGGAGATGGCGTGTCTAACATGTTCGATTTAGATTTATACATTCAGGAAGCCTAGAAATAAAAGTAAAACGAATCAATTTTATTTCATTCTATAACATAATTAATATTTTACAAATATTGATTCAGATTTCAATCACTTTTATTTATTCTAGGTTTAGGAGGATTAGTCATTTCTTAACCATTAAAAATACAAGAAAATTGCTTTACAGTAAATTAAAATTATTAATAAATAATAAATTACAATCAAATTATTTTATCATAATTTTTGAATTTTTCAAAATCAGCTTTTGCAATGGAATCAAATATATTATGACTACATCCATTTTTTGTTTCAAATCTATTTTTTTTAATGTGATGTGATGATTTCAATGTATAATTAATTTAATCACAATATGCATTTTCAAGTAAAACATAAAATACCTTTAACAAATAACAGTAGAGAAATGATTTTTTTGGGAATTTATTCCTTCTTTTTTAAAGTAGTTTTAAAGAACTCTTTTCCTCGACTTTCAAAATATCAGAAATAACATTCTGGTATTGAAAAAAGAAAAAACATGTTTTCTTATCGTGGATTTAAAAATCATGATTTTAAATATTATTTTATATTATAAAGAATATTGTGATTCCATGAAAATGCTGAAATATGACTATAAAGTACTTTTGTACAATATTTTAAAATTTGTCACATTTTTTGATTAACAAATAGGACAATGTTTTTGTATATGACTGTTTCAAAAGTAATGAGACTATACATTGTATATGTAAAAGATTTTCTGTGTACAATTTTCAACACCAAAAGAACATTGGAAGTCCTTTAACTTTGATCAGTCACAAACACTTCAATAATTATGTGAAAATGATAACATTTAAGATCATTTTTAGTTTTAGGAAATAAAATAAAAATTGTAGGACTAAGATTTAATAGAAAGCAATCAAACAGTGTTATTATATTTTGCAGTTAATTATTCATTAATATTTTCTATAGTAATTAAATTAATTAACACATTTATAATTTCAATCATTTTAAAAAAATGAATTTTATTGTATTGTATCAAATATCGCAATTTGAGTGGTAGTCTCATTATTTTTTAAACAAATCATACATTTTTAACAATGAACGTATAAATTTAAACGAAATACGGCATAAAATGTTAACATCGAATTATACTAACACAATTGTATGAAAAGTCGCACTGACGTGTGGAAACGACGACCATCGTTTTTACGTAAATATTCCTAACCTTTTAACTTGCATCTCGCGCGAAATAATATTATGAATAGCCGTGTAAGCGTGTGCTGTCGTTACTATTTATATGTTAAACATTAAAACTCATGTTGCTATTTGATCAGTTAAATTTTATTCGTCGTGACGTTGTGCTCTAATTGCGTTAAGCTCGAATGTTACCTTAACGAACGTCACTAAGTCTATTCTGTGTTGATAGTTATTTATAAATTGACAGATTCTTGTAACGTGATTATCTATTCGAATTGGTTAATTACATACCGATTAAAAGTAAGAGAATTCATTTTAAAATATAACGCGATCAATTGAAACAGCTTCTTTGTACATGCGTGTTGTAAATCTGTTAATCTGTTTTGTATTTTTCATAACAGACTACATACTGTTTCTGTAATAAACCAAAAAGTATTAAAAACAGGAAATGAAGCTTACAAATATAATAATAAATTGTGCATAAAACATTTGTTGGTGTTGAAGTATATTTATCATTCCATTCCCTTTAAATCCTTGAAATTAAAAATAATTAAAATGTGGTTGATAAATAATTTCCACCTGTTATTGATTTTTAATTATTTTTCACATTAATTGTTCATATACAAATTACACTGATAAAATAACAAGATGTATGTAATATCTACTGCAATATTTTAAAGTTGTAAGAATTCTTCTCTAGTGACCTCAAATCTTTACATTCAACAATGTAAAAAATTGCATTTTATAAATTTTAAAATGCTTAACCTGACCATCTAGCGGTAAAAGGTGTGAACTAATAAATACAAATTCAATTTCATTACTTTATAAAATATTAACTGTCTCTACTTATTACACACTAAAATACTTAAAGTAATAATATTATAAGACTTTACAGTGTTATATATATATTAGTTAGTCGCGAACGATGAGTAAAGATCAAAATCTTCTTCAAAATTTAGTTCAATTAGTTTTACCTTATACCGGTAAATGGTTAAGCATTTTTTAGTCTCACAGAATGAAATATCATTCATTTTCTTCTCTCACGCTTTTAGCCTATTATGATGACATTTCTTTAGTTCTAATAAGATTCTAAAATAATCTACTTGTCTGAGAAAAGTGTAAAAATCACGATTTTGAAAGGAAAATGAATTTTCTGCTCTGCTAATTCCGCCATTTACCGCTAGATGACACTAGTCGTACTATTTTTGTGGTGACACCTACTTCCGGTTTGGCGGTCCGTCAGAAGTGCATTTCTGATATCTTCTTGAAGATATTATGGACAAGAACAAATATTGAGACATATTAGTGCAACGAATATGGGTATACGAGTATACGCGACAGTTTTAAGTTCTACCAGGATAAAGATCCGAAATACAAATCAAGAATAGTTCAGGAATATTTATTATATACTTGTCCGAATGTGCTCCATCCTCCACCACAGTTACCGGAATTTAATCCAACAGAGAATCTATGGGACTTTATGGATCATAATATTAAAACCATCCTCCTAAAAACAAAAGACGAATTAAAAAATACGATTGATGGAAGAGTGGAAGTGTGTTACTCAAAGTTATTTAAATAAAATAATTTAAAACATGCCAACACGTCTGCAACATGTCATCAGACAAAAAAGATGTCCCAAAAAATATGAGGTGGCGCGAAATACAGGTGGCGCCGCGAACAGTTTAATTAGTTCTTATGTTTTACCATCAGATGACACCACATAAGACGGAAATGCATTTAAATTTTAAATAAACATTTTGTGAATTACAAATTGCATTTTTGTCAATTTTCTAATTTAAAATTTCAGATTTACTTTAAGGACATTTTCTTGACTAAGTTATATTCGTAGTGGTGCGTCGTTTTCCAATGCGTAGATGCAATGAAACTTGGAAATTATTAAAAAAAGAGATACCGTTTGGGCACTTGAAAGTTTGAAAATATGAAAATTTAAGAGTGTGTTAATATAAGAAATTTCAGAATATACTATTGAAGACATGGAAAATGGGCAACATAATGATTTAGAAATACAAATCACTGAAAACATAGAAATTGAAAATATAAAGACTTGAAGAATTTAAATATTAAAAAAAATAATAGAATTTAAAGAGTGTTAAATTATTCCAACCTATCAAGTTTAAAAATGAAAACCAAATTCCAAAAATGAAAAAATTAAAGGAATTAATAAGAACAATCATTAAATAACCATGAACATATTTCATACATTTATATTAATTTATTCGTCTTACGATACAAGACAAATCGTACATACGTTTCTGGTGATTGTAAAAGGTTGAAAAAAGCAAATAGAGTTCGATTGGATTCGATGCACGAGATATATCGAGGATCGGACAGACGACATTTCAAGAGATCGTTTCTTTTGTTCTCTTCGTTTTCATTTCTATTCACTTTCACGTTGTTATTTTCATTATCTTTTTTTTTCGTAACATAATATTCATTTTCAAAGGCGAGTGAAATACAAAGGTGTGTTTGTCGATTATCGCCAAACTGCTTTCGCTTTTAACATTCCTTCCAACGTGTACGTCCGTGTAGATGTGTGTACGCATGTGTATACTTTGTAGACGCAAATGAGACGCGTGTGAATACCGGGTGCAATAGAAAAATTGACGAGTGTGCGTTTTGTCATTCATTCATAGATTTCGTTCTTTACTTTGGTCGCCAATGTTGATTGAAACCAATCACATATCTGCTTGCAATTCTTATCTATCATACTAATTTAGGAGTTTTTGATTAGAAATGGGATCGAGTTCATTATGCATTCATATGTTCGATTCAATTTTAATTTACAAATTTTTTTTTGTGGGATTTAAGTGGTTTTAAGATGTTATGGTCTCTTAGGGATGGGGTTAAACGCAATTTAGTTGAGGGAGAATAAAATTTCTTTGAAGGTGGGTTTTGAGATCTGAAATTTTAGATTTGGGGATTTTGATGAATTCGGAGATTTTGGAATTTGGGGATTTTGTGATTTTGAGATTTGGGATTTTGGCAATTTCAGGATTTGAGGATTTAGAAATTTGGTAATCTCAAAACTTAAGGACTTGGAAATTTGGATATTTGAAAATTTGGGAAATTGAGGACCTGAAAATTTGAGATTTTAGAAAATCAAGCTCTCAAGAATTTTAGACTTTTCAATTACAAAAACTTCAAATCTATTTTCAGATTACTCAAACACCAGATTAATTTCAATCCCTATGTCTCCAAATTTAAAAATCTCCATATTTCAAAATTTAGAGTTCCCAAATATTCAAATTTCCACATTCTCAATCTCCCAAATCTCCAACTCCCCAGCTTACTCAATTCTTTATCCTCAAAATAAAAAATGTTCAAATTCCCAGTTCAGAAATTTCTTAAACTTCAAACTCTATAATAATGTCCCTAATAAAAGATTATACATGCAAGCATTTATTTTCAAACTGACCTATAAATAAATACATTTAATGTTTTTGATTGTTGAGCTTTCAAGTTTATCAAAATGTTGGAAAACTTATCCAGTTAGAATAAAATCAGAATGCAGTGTACTTAGATCCCATCTCTCCTCAAAATCCACACCAAAAAAACAACACACACAATCTTTCGACTATTCAAGTTTATCGACGCGTTCTTTGCTACTCGTCCACTTTCTTGAAATTGATTCGATCGCTACGTGTCGAGAGATCGATTAAAGCTCTAGAACGATTCAGATTGTACGAGCAAGAAATTAAACACACCGAATCCCCAGAAACACCAGGGGATACTTTCATCACCTTTACATCTTTAAATTACGTAATTCGATTAAGTTTCATTCTCCGACGCATGCAAACAAAACGAACGATAACGTCGTTCATCTACGAACTCATTTTTCTGTATCTTTGATTTCATATCTTTTGTATGCCGTTTCGATGGACTCCTTTTTAGCAAAGGTCGATCGAAATCCGTCGTGCAGACTGCGAAATAGGATCGAGACAAGAAGAAAGTATCGTTGTGTGGTCAGAAAATTGGGAAACGCTTTGTCGGAAAGATAGAAAGAGACTTTAGCCAATGACGAGTAAGAAAAATATCGTATATCGACTCTCTGGAATTGATCTGTGGTCGTCGAAGCGATGCGAATCGGCGATGAATCTCGTATACACGGTGTAATGCAATATATTGCACAGTACAGACTCTTACTTTCACATCAGAAAACAACTCACAATTTTTTACTATCTCAAAAATTAGAATAAAAGAATTATGTTACAATTCTTCAGAAACATTTGTACAAAAATTATGCTAAACTAAAACACCACAAATAAGATATAATATAATAATTAACAAAACACTTATTTTTAACTATTATTAATATTCATGCAAGTAATATTAACAACAGAGTTTAATAATTTATATAATATATAAAAAATTTTGTTCTTTACTTTCAACTTATTTTCTCATGCAAAAGTATCTTTTTATTTGACTACACGAGTCACCTTTCATGTACTCTCCCCATTTTTTACATACATGTGCATATGTATGTGTGTATTTTATATTTCTTTGGTGGAATAGTAACTATTTTCATTTAGTTGCAATCGGACGTTTGAACGATCTTCGTGCGCCATTTTGAGAAAAAATTTTGCGAGAAGACTTCCGGTGTCATGGCCGTTTAGCATTGCTTCGAGTTTCGACGGTCTCGACGATAGTTTTTTTTTTAAACATTTATCCTTAGATACATCACGCTGACAGATTTAAACCCTTTTCTTTATTTTTGTTTCTTCTGTTCTCCCCGTGATTTTTGTTCACACAAAAATAGTTCTGAGTACACAATGACTTACATTAATATTCGAGCATCATGATATTTAAGCTTGTGTTCGTTTACAATCATGTTATAGATACTATTCTCGTGTATGGTAAATTATTTATTTTAAATTATAGAAATATGAATTTTATTTATTTAACATGGATTATTTTTTTTGTAATAAATAAAGTATGAGTAAAGTATGCAATTGTGAAGTTTTGTTTGAAAAGAAAATATTTACATACTTGACAATTTTTTAAATTTATTTCATTTTATATATTATATCTTATATTCGTTTTGCTGTAAATTCTTGCTTCAAAAAGAGTATTTGTATACAATATATTTTTACTATGTTTTATTTAGTGTCATTTCGTTTACTGAAAAAATGAATTATCTTGGGTGTTTGTTTATTAAGTATCCTATTACTTAATACTTTATTAAACTTGTATCACTTCAGATATTTTATTTGATCTTCTTTTTAGTTATTAAATTTTAATGCTTCGTTGACAAAAGATTCGTGACAAAATTATCCATATTGAATAAATAAAATTTATATTTATATTATTTAAAACAAATGTAACGATAATAAAATTAGAACATCATTTTGAGTACATCAGTACACGTATCTAAATATCATGGTGTTCGAATATTAATGCAAGGCAACGTTCTTTTTCCTCAGTTAAACGCTTCACGATTCTGTACTGTTTAATAAATATTCCCGCTTGCTGACTTTCCTTAGTTAATTTCCTTAGTTACCAACACCGATTATATTCAACACGATTTACACTGAGAAAGGTCTGGCGAATTTCAGGACGAACGCGGAACAGAGTCGACGAGCTCTCCGCGGATTAAATCTTTTTATCTGCTTCGTTTCGTTTGTATTTATCGATGAATAGAGTCAACACGGTGTTAATGTATCACGAACAAAGCTGATTTATTTCCGCGGTGCTCTGCTGGCCGTGGACCCGTTTTACGTCGATGCGAATCGTTGTTTTTGCTTCTTCACGAAATCGAGGGCCACTTTGTCGCCGACTCTCGTCTCCAGAATTTGAAGAATCGGGTGATCTGGAAATAAAAACGAAATTCATGCTGAATACAGTTAATCACTGTTATTAAATTACACATTTCAGTCATTTATTTATGTTAGAATTACAATTTAATTTAAATAGCAGTTGAAGACAATAGTGAAAAAGGTGTTATATAAAATTTTGTTAAAAATCCATTTTTACTGTAATTTGATATATGCTGCTGTATACTAACAGAATTTCTTACATTATAGTATAATTGATATAAAAATTTCACTGTATTGCTAATACTTTCATCTTTGATTTCGGAACTTCGTTATTATTATAACAACTTCAAATTTTCAAAAGATAATACTATTTGTATTAAAGCTACAAATGTAGTAATATATTATTATATTAAAACTATTTTGACAATTATTGTAATGAAATGAAGTTGGTCAGTCAATCTCTATTTTATTATTTTAAGTCAATAAAAAGCTGCAACATCCTCTAATCTATTAAATCCAGAAGTTTCACTGTACTTGCATTATGGTATAACAAGATTTTCTCAAAATGCATTTACTGAACACCATTTCACCGGCAGAAAAATCGTATTATAACAAAGTTTCCCACAAATTTAATTACCGTTTCCTCCCTTTCCGGGAAGAGGATAACTGTATATATTTTTTACCTCATAACAGTATACATTATTCAAATCATTTCACGTAAACTCCTTCCTTCTTCCATTGAAGAGAAATAAATTGATGGAGATATTGTTTAGTTCTACGTACTTCGATTCTTTTGCTGCATAAGAGGCAGCTCGGTGTGTTTGAGGCCATGGAAATTGTCTATGCTTGCATTTGTGTCAGCCACACCGGGTATGGTGCTTAAACCCAAGAATGCTTCGCCAGCGAAGTCATCCGCCGTAAGGACATCTCGGTCCATCACCGTAAAAAGCACCATGGCGTCTGGACTCCGGCATTGCTCGACGTTCACCGAGCTACAAACAGAATTTAATATCTATCATCATTTGTCATTTTTACGAGTACATTTTCTGTATATTATAACTGAATACATGATGCATATGAACATAATACACATGAACATGATACATATGAATATGATACATATGAACATTATACGTATGAACAAGATACGTATGAATATGATACATATGAAAATGATACGTATGAACAAGATACGTATGAACAAGATACGTATGATCCTGATACGTATGAACCTGATACGTATGAAGAAGATACATATGAACATGATACATATGAACATTATACGTATGAACAAGATACGTATGAATATGATACAAATGAACATGATACGTATGAACAAGATACGTATGAACAAGATACGTATGTTCCTGATACGTATGAACATGATACGTATGAACAAGATACATATGAACATGATACATATGAACAAAATACGTATGGACAAGATACATATGAACATGATACATATACACATGAACATGATACACATGAGCAGAAGAAATTATAGTGCATATATTAATTGAGAATTTAGCTAAATGAAGACTTAATAGATTTTCAAGATCATCTAGAAAATGAAATGTTAGATAAAATGATTTCTTTCTTCTGACTTATTGTTAGATATACATTGTAAATCTATGCTTATATGCATCTATTATTTGTTACACACTATTATTGTAGCTACATCTTTTTACATTCTGTATTATTGTACCTATGTCATATTACACTTCGTGTTATTGCTCCTATGTATTATTACATTCTGTACTATTGTATCTACGTCTTATTATATTCTATATCATTGCACTTATGCCTTACTACATTCTGTATTAGTACACCTGTCTTGTTACACTTTGTGTTATTATACCCATGCATTATATTATGTCTTATTGCATTTTGTATTATTACATCTATGTCTTACTACATTTTGTCTTATTATTTTCTGAATTATCACATTTATATCTCATTATATCCTATACAAAACGAATACTTGTTTCTATACCATGATTATAAGAACGTACTGGTTGACTTTTATGCAACATTTTTTATGTAAAGTGACTCTTCCAAGTTGCGTGTGTAGACACAAAATGAGTTTGCAGAGTAAATGTTTGCTGATTTTCAATTATAGTGAACTTCTGTTTATACACATGTGGTCACAGTGTTTCATACTTTTAAATATTTGCGAAGGGTTGCTATAATTGTAAATAGAAAGAGTGATATTACATTTGATTACAGATCAGATAGGTTCTTGAAACATAGTTGTGGATCAGCTATTTAAGATAAATATGAACAATGGTGATCAGCTACTTGAAATCAGTAAATAGAAAGGTGGTGAATAGCTATTTGAATTCAGTAAATAGAACAGTGGTGATCAGCTACTGAATTCAGTAAATAGGACTGTGGTGATCAGCTATTTAAGATCAACAAGAACAGTGATGTTCAGTTATTTAACATTAATAAGTTGATCCTATTATTAGAAATATGAAATTGTAGCAGCTTGATAACATCCACCACACTTGTTGAATTTTAACAAGACCTTAATAATCACATTATGAAAGATTTATACATAATTCTAAATAATTTTAACATTTTAATTACAACATTAGCAATGAATTATTGCAAGAGTTTGATAGTCATTTTATGAAAGATGAGTTGATGATTTTTTACTAGAAGATGTTAATGAAAATTAGTTCATGAAAAGAACGGTTTGACGTTAGACTTGTTACTAACAATTCGAAACACTCGTCGAACATGGGATTTAGAGTTTTCTTCTTCACATTGGTCCGCTGCTCGGCGCAGTGTTCGAACACTCTTCGTGGCAACAATTCGATGATGACGAATGGATCACTGAAACCATTCGGATCTAATGGTATCACGTCCCTGGCATTTATAACTTCAACGCACAGAGAGTCGTGATTTAGGTACGCTCTCACTGTTAATACACCGTACTCGGAAGCCACGGTGTTCAATTGGTCCTATAAAAAGTTTTGTGTTACAATTTCACATCAACATGTATCATATTATATTAAACAAAAAATTACTATTCTCCGTAAACTAAATAACTTTTTAGATTTTCTGTTGCGTACAAAGCTTTGATCATGTAATAGCTAATTATTACACAAATTATAATTATTATTGCATGTTTCAATGTATTATAATTTCAACTACAGTTCTAGTGCATTATAACTGAAATAATGACAATAATCACAAGTTATTTGACATGTTGACAATAAAAAGTTAGCTGAATTATTTTAGTATTTATCAAAACGCAAAAAAATTTAATTAAAGGACTTATATAATTGATAATTGAAAAACTATAAGACAGATATTGATTTTGAATGAAAACCTGAAGTCGTTGTCGATAAAATCGATCGATCAAGAACGTCGTGTCCATTTTATGGTACTGCAGTCGTTCTTCGACGTTCAAAAAGCTTTGACAGTGAAGCGTGTCGTATGGTAAACCCTTTTCGTCTGCGTGGAAGAATTTGATCAACAAATCCAGTGCCTCGTGAAGCCTTTCATAAAACATTGCTGGTTTATCCTAAAACAGGTGGAAACACATTTACATGCAATATTTTACAATTACAGAATTTTTATTTAATCATGTCAAGTTAATTTGTTTCTCACATTTGATTGACACTACATTGAATATTAATTTAATTATAGGAGCAATTTAATAGTAATATTGACTTATTTATATGTTCAATTTACTAGTTTTATTAATTCAATTGAATGTTAAATTTAATGGCCACCTTAATTTGATTGCGTGTCAAATATAATATTAATTATGATATATTCAATTGTATACTAAATTAAACTTTAATCTTGATATGAACGTACGACAAATTTAAATTAATACGATGTCAATTTTGTGTCAAATTTAGTGTTAATATTAATTTAAATATAAAACAAATATAGCATCAATTTAGAAATTTAAATAAAAAATAGAATATTTAAATAAATTAAATATTGTATTATAATTTAAATAAAAAATACAAAATGGTACAATATCAATAATAAAATTCATAACATACAATAATAAAATTTTCTGCATAAAGAAACCGTTAATAAAAATATCGTTTGACAACCAAAAAGAATAAATAGAATATAGAATAAAAAAAAATCGTTCAATATTTTGCATACATCGAAAAAACTGTTCGCAAGTATAAATTTTCTCACATAAATCAAGAAATACTCAATTATTAAGAGTAACAGTGTTAAATGTATAATTGTTTCACACTTTATGTATGCTATTTGAAATTAAATGTTTCAGTTTACTTACACCCGCATTGCCATCCATCTGGTTGCTAAGTTCTCCAAGTACCACTTCCCAAATGTCCTGAAGCACTCGATTAAAGTTGACCGCAAGCAGAGCTGAATTTAACGCCACTAAATGAACATCCAAATATTCCAACAATGGTGCGATTGCTTCAGAAGTAGGTAAACTATCCGGTGACCACGCTAGGTGAAACATTGCCTTCTTCAATGGTGGTCTCATCTGTAATTCAAATTTATTCAAGTTTAGTGAGCATTACTTTATGCAATATTATTAACGTTGCAAACGGTATTTGATTTACGTTTTTTTTTTTTTAATGAAAAAATGAAGTGGAAGAGTAGATAAATAATGGGTGAAAGATATAGTGAGAATTTGCAGATTTGGGGATTTGGGGATTTGGGGATTGGGGTTTGGAATTTTTGGGGATTTGCAGATTTGATTCGGATTTTTCGGGATTTGGGGGTTTGGAAATTTGGAAATTCAGGAATTTGGGAATATGGGGATTTCGAAAATTTGGAAATGTGAAGATCTGGTGATCTGGGGATTCAGAAATTGGGAAATTTTAAGTTTGAGAATTTAAGAATTTGGAGATTTCAAAATTTCGAAAATGTGAAGTTTGGGGATTTGGAAATTTGAAGATTTCAAAATTAGAAAATTAAAAAATTTGGAAATATGGGGATTTCGAAATTATCGTTTAAAAAAACGATAATTCCAATATTTCAAACATAATTAGATGAATAACAATGATAATAAATATTTCGTCTAATATGAATATATACATATACACAAGAAATAAAATGAAGCCCCATTTATGTGAATATTTCGTATTAATTAACCTGAATTTACATTTTTAATAGTATGAATAACTCTATTAAATGCATAATTAGTGTTTGGATAATAATGTATCGGGATGTTACTCTTGTGATAAATAATTTGTATTTGCGAATGATACCAACCTTGGTACCAATTCTCGAAACAATCTGATTAATGAAGAGCAACATTTGTCCAGGGGTTTGTTCTAATGGTGACGTCAAAGCGGTTCTCCACTGCATACGAGCGGATTCACCAGCTTGACATTCCAAAGCTGTCAAAAGCTTTTCAACGTGCAATTCCTCCCCTAAATCCAGGAGCCATCTTCGCACATATTCCAGCCCATTAATAGCCACACACATCTGTGGAATTGTTCGACATCATAATGTTGTTAATCGAACGAGATTTGACGCAGTTAGATTGTTGGAAATCGATCTCTCTTGCCAAACAAGATATTTCACGGACAACTTGAATATTTTATATTACTTGTTTAATACTATTTTTTGCTTGCATTATTTTTTTAATATAAAATGGTAAATAATTCAGGAAATTGTTTATGATAGAATAACCTATTATTACATAATTTTGAACGAAGTTAATTAGAGATTATGCTAATTTTAATATAGTATGTTATATGAAACTTTATAAGTTTAAAAAAATAATTTTAAATTACATTAAAATTACTTTGTCTATAATAAAAAACAACTGTAGCTATTTTTACATTTTTTAAAATAAATGTTTAATTATTATAGTAATGAATATACTTAATAATAAATATATCTTCAAATAGTATAAATATCGTCAAGTAGATACATATTTGATAATAAAAATATATTTTAATAATCATCATATTTGTAGTAATTTTAATAATAACGAATATCTTTAATAATAAATATATGTTTAAATAATAATAAAGAATATATATAATGAAAAATTCATATTTGAATAATAATAATACACGTATTTAGTAATAAACATATAAATAAAATAATAGTAATATACCTAATAATAAATATTAACGAACATTTTAAAAAGAATTATATATTGAATAATAGTAATATTAATTTGTACGTGCAGTACAAAAATATACTAATATTTAAGCAGCCTTCTAACTCTAATACTGCGCTGCAAGTTTTGCCAAGCAGGGTGCAGCGTTCAAGCGAGTTTCGGAAAGAATAAAGTTTATTTATTTTTTTTTTTATAAAATACATATTTCGATTTCGCTACAACTAATTTGCGAAGCAGTGTCGTGTTAAACTAATGCGAAGCGGTCTCTACCTGAGCGATTACCTCGTCTGTTGTCTTATAAGGCGTTTGTTCCTCGTAATATCCACTGTCAGCTAGTTTCTGGTGCGTAATTTCTGCATAGTATGCTGCTGAACTGCATATCGCCTGTAATGTAAATATGATACTCGAGTATATGACAAATTACAAATTGTCAATTTAAAATTTTACATTGAAAATTATTTTAGTTCAAGTTCGAAAACTGTTAGTAGAAGTCACAAATTTTTTATGACGGTATTAATTGATTATATTCATTATATTCATTATATAGATTGTATTGATATTGAAATTATTTGACTGAATAATTCTATACTATAATTTTATAGTATAAAAGCATATATGTATATTAGCACATAATTATATACTGGGCTTTACACATTTGTAGTATATAATTATGTAGTAGAACTGTACAATTCTATATTGCAACTTTAGTATATATATATAATTGTATACTATAAAGTTATTACACTATAATTACCAAAATATATACTGAATATGTAATTATATATAAAAAAATAATAGAATACATACTGTCATTATATGTACACTAAAACTTTAGTATAATAATTAGAGTATACATTATAATTTATATTGAAGATTTGTATTGAAGAACTCTTTATATTGAACTATAATTTTCTAAACAATCAAATTTTTATAAATTTTAAACTATCAAGTTTCCATACTCCTGAGACTTTATTTTGAAAATACTATAGATACAACATCCAAGAGTTAATGTCCATTGAACATTTTGAACCCTCTAAAGGAATTATTAAAAATAATATTAATTATACAAGTTTTTTATTGAGAAATTGATGACCTAAAACATTCAGATTAGTATTAAGATCTTTCAAATGCTTAACCTATTAAATAATTAATTTCCTAAAGCTCATACATATTAAATACTCTTAACAAAAATAGAAATTTCAAATCTGTTTTGATAATAAATTAACTGTATTGAATAATTACTCACATCGACAACTTTTAGGACCAAATTGTACGATCCAGGCAGGTCGGGCCACGCTAGTTTCTTCCAAAACTCCTTAATCTGCAAATAATGTTATTCGTACTTTATGTAATTAATATAAGTTTTTGAATCGTTTTTTCAAATGGAATAATTAATAATTTATATTGATCATATATTAATAATTATGTATATTGATCATATTGATTATAGTACGATGAAGTAAGGTAAGTGTGTATACAGGCTATTTTTATTACAATATGAGCAAAATATCTCCATTTAGTATGTTTGTTTTCTTGTTTTGTTTCACTGTATCCCCTTTTATATTTCAGCTAAGGTACTTGTTTGCAGTATAGAGTACTTGCACAATGCAGTAAAAAGTATTTTATAGCAGATTTGTTAATAATTTTGCTCTTGCTCCATTGCACATGAAATAAAGTTTCAAAGTATTTAACTTCGAGTTACAGAGTAGTTCGAGTTCGAGTTCGAGTGCAGAGTAGTTGATATTTTAAACAATTTCCTATCAAAATCAAAATGTACAAGGAAAATTAAGGTCCTAGTTAATATTAATTAAATAGTAGTAATTGTACAAAGCGTTCGATATCGACAGCGTTAAGTATTTAGCATACTGAAAATATTTACGTTGAAATACCAACTTTACAAAAACCAGTCTGCACTTATCCCACTTCACCTTATACAAATAAGTATTTTGTATGCGTTACCTGATAGAAGCATGCCGTGACATCAATGGCGGAAGTACAATGTTTGACTATGTATTCACCGGTGCATATTCGATCTAGCTCCGCCGATTTTCTTACGCGTTGAATTGCTTTTAGTTTCGCAAGATCCAACCATTTGTCGACAGCTGGTCGGAACCACTCGTAATATTTGCAAATCTCCAAAGTTTTATGATCTGACTGTGGCAGGTTCTCCTTCATGCTAAAAAATATTGCGTCCGTTCCTCAGTTATGATTGCTTTATTGCCGAACTTTGGTAATGCTAGGTTTCCGCTCGTTTCTTTATCGAATTCAACGAACTTCAAATACATTATTTTTTGGAACGATGTTTTTAATGTACTAAAAAGAATTATTAGTCACTAGTAAATGTTACACTATTTTAAAAACAGTAAATTATAATAAGTGTAGGTTCCGGAAATGGAGGATAGCTGACGTCTCTGAACAAGATTTTATGAAAATAATGTACATACGTATTCTAAACCAAATGAAATATTTACATGTAACTGATTTATCGCAAGATTTTCAATTTTCAATAATTAATCACCAGTAGAATAATTATTGTGAATTATTACAACTCCTATTTTGCAACGTTTTTAAATTTTCTTTTAGAATGCTTTTCAAGTTTTATCATAATATTATAGATTCATGTAGTACAATAAATTGCATTAATTATTAAAACTTTTGTTCTATACTTTAAAAAATTCTTTACATTACATTTATTACCAAAAGTTTGCAATTTTACAATCTAACCATTTTACACAAAATACATCTCACATGTACTTGTGATATGATAAGTATAGAACAAAATATCGCATAGAACACAGAACAAAAAGTCGCAATATAAAGCTATAATAAATGCTATAAAAATTAACGTATAGAATTAAAACTTGTTACTAAAACAGATAAAATTCTCAATTATTATTAATTATAATTCTTTTAATTTTCTATCTGTAAATCCACAGATTTTAAAAAATCTTCCTCATTAAAAATTACTAAATAAAGAAATTTGTATAAATGATAAAATATGAAAAAGTTCTTTTACGAAAATTCGAATAATACTTACGTGACGAAATCTTGCAAGGCCAGATACAATTCAAACATGGGTGTTCCTATTTCCGCCCCTGGTGGTAACACGTACTCGTCGTCTCCATTTTGGCCATGAAGTTGAAGACAGGCCGTCGTGACCCTTGCTCCGAGCTCGTTTTGCATCTATGAAACGGATTTCTTCAGATCAGATATTGATCTAACACACTACTCCTTTACAAGTTTTCTATTTCCACCACTTTTCGAGTTTTCGACGAGTTTCGCAATGTCAGAAGCTTTCTATTTTATTAAGGTTACACGATAGAAGTTAACTTTGTAATATTCATATTTATTTGTAAAGAATGATATTTTTAAAATCATATTATGATGAGTTATAAAATAACATATCAATTTCATCAATTTACATATTAATACATATGTGGAGTTGAAAAAAGTCAATCGTAATTAATTGTTTTAATGTTATTCAATGGCTGTTTAAATTTGTATGATTTCAATTATCATAGCTGATTGTTATTTGAATAATCTTCAGATGTAGATTTAAAATAAAAGGAAAATATTGTGGAATGACAAACAATTTCTCTTTGATGAAACTATGTTCGAACGTGTTGAATAAATTATTTCAAACTAGTCACCAATTTTGAATTCTGAATAATTGTTTTATTTGACTAACCTTTTAGCAAAATTAAATGTTATTTTATAGGAATTTCATAATTTAATTGTATTGCCTCATTATTTATTTCTAATTCAATTTTTATCATGTCTTCTAATTGTGCTTTATTATATTTTTCCTAATCCACTTCTTAACATCATTTTCGCTCTTCACTTTAATTTGAAAATCAAATTGTTGCTCATCTAAGAATGAATAATTTCTTCTTGCATATCATTTCATAAAAAATTTGCGGATTATTAAAAAAGTGTTCAACTCCGTTAATAAATAATTTACTATGCAAATGATCCAATTTCTGCGGTGCGTCGGCCGTAGTAATTAAGTAATTAAACCGACCGCGAAACTCTAGAAACATTCCGTATATTTTAATCCATCGAATACAACGAAAGAACGAATTAAACGCAACAAGCAAATGGGATTAAAAGAGCTCCCTTCGACGCGTATCGAGCATCGTAAATCTGTTAGCGGGGGACGAAAACTTGCGTAAAAGTGGTGGACTCCCTACAGAAAGAAAGATTAATTGGGTAGGGACGTTTAAATTGGCGGTGTGCGAAAAGCACATTGCTAGAGAAGAAAAAAAAAGTCGATCTAGCTTGATATCCTGTGACGTCCCTGAGCGACATATTGAGCTGGAAGTAAATCGAGCTTGTCCCTTTTTGCTCGGCCCCGAATTTTATTGGAAAATCAGCAAGGGTGCCTTTGAATAGATGCTACCTAAACCTCTGAGGTTTCTATCGTTTTGTTCGATACGAAAGATGAAAAGGGGGATTAAATGAAACCGTCCGCTTTTGTGCAAGGTGTTCGTATCTGTTTTTAAATCGTCCAAAGAATGTTTCGCTTAAGTTTTTCTATTCGAAACGTTTGTTACTCATCTGACACGCTTCATTGGATGATAAAGTAACATAGTCATTGTCGAGTGGCGTCTTGAGCAATTTTTTTTAAGGTATTATTATTTTCTTGAAGTCATATGTCAATTTTATTGTTTCTATTAGGGTAAAAGGAAAACCTTCATTTTGTTACACTTTTATATTTTTGCACTCAAGTATTTCGAATTAATATGTTGGTCAATTTTTGTAGTCGTTGAATTTTTATATTTTTGAATACTTACATTGTTAAATTTCTACATTCTCAATTTTTTATTTTGCAATTTGTTTTCAAATTTCTGTTTTGAGAGGAATGTGTTTCAAACTGCTATATTCCCCAATTAGAATGTTTTAGAACGCTATGTAATTGACTACCACAGATTTGACCGCCAGATACTTGATCGCCAGACACAACCGCCAGATACATGATCGCCAGATACTTGACCGCCACATATTTGACCGCCACAGAAAAAATCAACATGTATATTATAAAACTGAAAATCTAATGAACATTCTTATGCGTAAACACCTTAAATTCTCAATTTATTATTAAATTTGTCATTCACGTGTAGGTTCGCACCTCACATTATCAATACAACACGTCAGTATTTAATATTTGCCTTTTTATACTTTATTAATCATTCTATATTATAATACATAAAATGTAAAGCATCGAATACGTCAAACAAACGAACAGTCCATTTCTACATAATTTTAATAAAGCACATTGTAAGATTTCTATTTGAAATGATACTCAAACCGTTGAATTTCATACTTATCACCTAGCACAATTTAAACACACATTTCCAACGAAACGTTTCATTTAATTCTCTCTCTTTGAATTATTCAAACACATAATGCATTTAAATTTCAACGACGTTATAAAACATTTTCTGACATAATTACTCAGTGAACGAGATACAGATATGAAGGAGAATTTATTTCAAAAGAGGCAGCACTTGAAAGATATTACATTAAAAGTATAAAAGGCATCTTTACTCTGGTTACGAAGTTATACGAAACATTCAATAAAATATAAATACTATTAGCGTCGATTCAATAATAAGGCCTTCCATTTACAGGGAAGAGTTTTTTTATCAAGCAACATAATTCGTTTGATTCTTTATCGTTGCGCAGACAGTGAGACTCCAACCTCGGCTTGTAGTTTTATCTCCAAACTCGTGTGGATAAGTCTTCGTTAAAGTTAATCCGTAAAAATTGCTAGGGCACAGGATATCAAACGTAACGAGCAGTTGCTTTTTAGGAACTCTTGATCCAACCTACGTTTTACTTTAGCTAATGCAGCAGCAACAACTAGCGTACACCGGCGAGTACCGCAGGCTTTTCTAGGGAAAATTACGATGTAGGGACATCACGTTTTGTCACTTGCTCACTTTTCTAATTTAAGGACTTTCGGATTTGTAACGAAGGATGTTTTATATGGGAATTTTAGGATACACGATTTGGATTTTTTCGAAATTTAGGGATTTGGGAATTTTGGAAATTTTTGAAAATTTGTGAATTTGCGAATTTGGAAAATTGTGATATTTGGAAGGTATTGGAATTTTTTAAATTTGAAAAATTAGGTATCTCAGTAATTTTACAATTTAAAAAATTTGAAAGTTAAGATCATTTAGGAATTTGAAGTTTGAGAATTTGGGGAAATTAGGAATTTAGGAATTTAAAGGTTTATAAATTGGAAAATTGGAAAATATAAAAGATACAAAATTTTGAAACATAACATCTTGAAAACTTAAAAATTGAAAATTGAAAGAACTGAAAATTGAAAAACTTGAAAATTGAAAGAACTGAAAATTGAAAGAACTGAAAATTGAAAGAACTGAAAATTGAAAGAACTAAAAATTGAAAGAACTGAAAATTGAAAGAACTGAAAATTGAAAGAATTGAAAATTGAAATAATTGAAAATTGAAAGAACTGAAAATTGAAAGAACCAAAAATTGAAAGAACCGAAAATTGAAAGAATTGAAAATTGAAAGAACTGAAAATTGAAAAACTTGAAAATTGAAAGAACTAAAAATTGAAAGAATTGAAAATTGAAGGAACTGAAAATTGAAAAACTTGAAAATTGAAAGAACTAAAAATTGAAAGAATTGAAAATTGAAAAACTTGAAAATTGGAACTTTGAAAACTTGAGAACTTAAAAATTTGCAAGCCTAAAAAATGATCAACAGTACAAATAAAATTGCGGCAAAATTGAAGACAAGTGGTGAAAAGAGTACTGTCCCTGTACTCACTGTTATTTAAGTAAAGCCTACATTGTACCCGAGTGTACATGCAATGGGTTATAATGTATCTTTCCGGGTGCAGTGTTTAACAAATCACGTAGAAAATACATGCAAATTGTGTGATGTGTTAAAATGAAAGTTCTACGAAAGGCGTGCATCAGCTGGAAATAAAGAGCTGCCAACTGTGTGGAAGCAACAAAGTACTTTAGCCGTTTTGAATTTGCAGCATTCGGAGGAACATTGCGCGTTTTACAACGAATTACAACGATGGAAGTGAAATATTTTTATTTACTCGTTATACAATAATTTTATTTTTATTGGTGGTTGAGGATATTTTGTGAACTTAGAGATTCAAGAAGTTGGAAGTTTGGGAATTAAGGGACAGGTGAGAATTGAAATTGAGAATTGAAATCTGGAAATTAAAAATTAAAATGTGAACATTCGAAATTGAAAGTTGAGAATTGAAACTGAGAATTGAAAATTGAAAATTGAAAATTAAGGATTAAATATTAAGAAATGAAAGTTGAAAATTGAAAGTCGAGAATTGAAAATTCAAAATTGAATATTGAAAATGGGAAATTGTTATTGGAATATTGAGAATTGAAAATTGAAAATGTCAATTGAGAATTGAAACTGAAAATTAACAATTTAGAATTGAAAATTGGGAATTCAAGGTTGAGAATTGTAACTGGAAATTAAAATTGAGAATTGAAAATTGAAAATTGTTATTGGAATATTGAGAATTGAAAATTGAGAATGTCAATTGAGAATTGAAACTGAAAATTAACAATTTAGAATTGAAAATTGGGAATTCAAGGTTGAGAATTGTAACTGGAAATTAAAATTGAGAATTGAAAATTGAAAATTGTTATTGGAATATTGAGAATTGAAAATTGAGAATGTCAATTGAGAATTGAAACTGAAAATTAACAATTTAGAATTGAAAATTGGGAATTCAAGGTTGAGAATTGTAACTGGAAATTAAAATTGAGAATTGAAAATTGGAAATTTATAAATTTGTGAATTTTGAAAGAAGAAAGTTGGCTAATCAAATAATTTGAAATTAATAAAAATTGCGTCATAACGTTTACAACTGTGAAGAAAAACTGAAGTGAAAAAAGATCATAGTCATAAATGTAGAAGCAATATAAATTTTTCAATTATCTAATTTTAAAAACAAAACGAAACTTAATACTCATATTGAAAAAGTCCACCTTCCATCGCTGTTTTCCAAACGATTAAACTACATTTAGAAACATTCAAACACTTGAGCGAAGAATTGAACTCACAATAGTTGTACACATTGCGAACTGTATTAAATTAGTAATCTGTAGATAATTATTTTGTTAAGCTGTTTAAATTGAAATAAAACTTCAGTTGAAAAAATATTTCACTCGTTTTCTAGCACTTAATATTCATAAACAATAAAGTTAAGAACGTTCATTCACGTCACTAAGTAGATCATATACATAATTTTCATTCAATCGCTATAGTCCTACTTTCAACGTTCAAGCGGTAACTATGCTACATACAATACATACGCTAAATGTACTCTAAGCAATCGTGTGCTGTCGAGATAAAATTTCGTACGTTTCCATCGGGTTTAAAGTATCTCCTACGATTTCAGGAAGTTCTAAATTTTTCTAATTCCAGAAACCAAATAACCAGTATTTACAAGTAATCGTTAGTGTGGAATTTCAAGAAACTACCAACTAATCGACCGTCCCTCGTTTCATTTACGTTAATGCATTTCTTCAAAAATCAAACATTTACTTTCAAAAATCTTCATTTTAACAAAAACATCGTTTTCTATATTTTGTTCGTTGGCGTAAAACGTTCGTTGGTCTCCGGGAAAATTGACGTAAATGAAAGCGGGACGTCTCGATACGACAATTCAGTTTCACATAGACAAGAAGATCGAAGAAGAAAGATAGAGAAAATAAAGAGGGTTTAATATTTCGTGGTGGCGATGAAAAAGTACCTCGGATGTGTTCTCCATGTGTTTCGCCACGTGTTCCGCCAGCTATGGACAAACATCTCGTGTACAGTAAGATCGCGATGACCTGACGCACATTTTAAACTCGCCTTCAACATCCTCCGATCTTCGTTCAACCTTGCCTTCAGGTCACTGCGATTTGCTTATCTATAGGGTGTCCCTTCTTATCAACCTCTTATTGTCAAATCAAATCTTTAGTAAATAAATAACAAGCAAATATTTTCATTTCCAATTTTTTCATTTTTAATACGGTGTTAGAAGTGCTTATGTGAATTTATAATTTCACTGGAATCGAAATTTTTTTGATATTAGGATGTTTGAAACTGAGGATTTAATTCAATCAAATTTTTAAATTTAAAAATTCTTTAATATGCAAGTTCTTCAATTTTTAGCTTCCTTTTTCATTTAAAAAATTTTAACAATACTTAACAAATCTCAATTCTTAAAACATCTCCAATAATAATATCAGCGAACATATTAAGTAATATAAGCTTGATGGTATAACAAAGATCCTACAAACAGATTTGAAATTTTTTTTGTGTTAGGATGTTTGAAACTGAGGATTTAATTCAATCAAATTTCTAAATTTCAAAATTCTTTAATATGCAAGTTCTTCAATTTTTAGCTTTCCTTTTCATTTAAAAAATTTTAACAATTCTTAACAAATCTATTGATCCACAAACTATAAATTTTTAAATGTGTAAAATATCTCCAATAATATCAGTGAACATATTAAGCTTGATGGTATAACAAAGATGGTAAAAATTTAACGAAGTTTTAATTGGAACACCCTATACATAAAGAGTAATATGTTTTGCAGTTATTTCGATGCAAGGACGTCGACCGAATTCGCAGACGACGAATGAAACTGATAACGAAGATGAATAAACGATTATTAACAATTATAAAAATTGTCCAAATTGTATATTTACGTAATTTGTATAACCGTGCAATGTTAATAAACGTATTTAAACATTGAAGAGAAACTGTCCAATGAATCCGCAGCGTTTTCTCTTTTATTTATATATAGTGGATAAAAAACACGATCGACGTCTTCAATAAAGCATAAAGCCAAACATAGCACATCCAGCTTCGCGAAACAGTGAATAAAATATAGTCATGTGTCGTATGATTGTGTGCTTTGATTTTGCATCATCGCGGTTTATCAGTGAATATTTTTATCTCCCGATATTTCCATTGTTAGAATGTTTCGTTTTACACGTTGTTTGCTTACCAATTTGTCCAATTGTTTGTACACCGCTGAGAAATATGGTACCCCGTTCGTACTGTAACAAAATTATTAAGTACTGTCTACTAACGAACGTGAAACATTTTATTTTTATTTTATTTTATATTTGTGATGTACAAGTTTTTTTTTCTTTATAAAATATTTTAATATTACTTTCTTATGTTACTTGTATTTTATTTAATATTATATATAAACTTTGCTTCTGTTTTTGTAGAATGTTTTAATATGTACTAATGTACTAACAAAGTCATTAGATAATTCAAATAGTGGAGAAATTTTTATTTAATTTTATTAAGAATGAAGGGATCTATTAAAATTAATTTAAATATTGAAAGTGGTTAATTTACACACTATTTCGAAGTTTCTTTCATTTAGATTTATTGTTAAAAGTCAATTTTACATATCAAGAATAGATGTATTTTATTTGAAAACTATTTCAAATCTTACTTTATTTAAATTAATAAAAAATATTGTTAGAGGTCCTCAGAAAAACAAAGGTTAAAAATTATTTTAAATATCAAAAATAAATGTACTTTATTTACATATTATTTCAAAGATTATCAAATAAATAGAAATCTCTTGATGAAGATCAACATAAATACTGAAGATCCATGTACATTATATTTATACACTCTTCAAATTTTATACATTTGTATTAATAAAAAATATTCCAATATTTTCTGTCAAACGTCATGAGACAAATAAAAAGATCTTTTAATGAAAATCAGTTTAAATACCGAAGATACATTTATTTTACGTACACTCTATTTCAAAGTATCCTTTATTTAAATTAATAAAAAATATTCCATTATTTTCTCTGAAAAATCATCAGACATATTTTTAATAAAAATTAAATTAAATATCAAAGATACATACATTTTATGTATACTCTATGTATACTCTATGTATACTTATGTATACTCTATTTCAAAGTACCTTGTATTTAAATTACCCAAAAATTTGTCAATATTTTGTACTTTATAGTACCGTAAAGTACTTACCTCTCAAAAAGGCTGTTATAGTAAGTGAGTCCTTGTTCCAGGTCTACAAGTAACGCAGTTACTAAGTTCGTAAAGTCCTGCAAGACTTTATCTGCATCTTGATCGGGTTCTTTATCGTAACACATTGTCTGCTGCCTTGTATCTTCGTACCTGAAGGAAACAGATATTGTCTGTTAAAAGTTTCATCGAGCTCGACGATGTAAGATAAAATACGAAAATCACTGACCACTCGAGGGTTCCTTTTCTTAGGGCAGTTATAATTTCTCCGCGAATTTCCTTGTTGAAAGGACAACAGGTCCGGAAAGCTTTCATGCTTGATAGTAATCCTAAACATCTATAAAAATTAAGCATACAATTCAATTATACTTGTTATTTAATTGGGATTCAATTTTAATTCGAAATTGTTTTGATTATTTTAGAAAGATATTTTGGAGAGGTATAATTATATAAATGACTTTATTACTTAATTTGAAATTTTTATATTATTGTTTATGTGGGCGGACATTAGGTTATGTCAACGTATAAACAGAAATTATACTAGTTTTACAAAATAAAAATTAGTTTATTCACTTGATTTTGAATTCAATTTTTGATTTTAGTTTTAATCTTAATTAATTGATTTTAATTTTAATCTTAATTATTTAATCTTAATTTTTTTATTTTAATATTAATCTTGATTATTTGATTTGAATTTTGATCTTAATTGTTTGATTTTTATTTTAATCTTAATTATCTGATTTGGATTTTAACATTAATTGATTTATTTTTACATATAAACATTACATTGTTAATGACCTACAAAATGAATCATTACTAGCAACTTTTAGGATCACCAATAATGACTAAACAATTACTAAATAAATGAACACTAACAATTGCTCAATAAATAACAAACTACAATAATATTAATTTCTTAAATTACCAGAGTAATACAAGTACAAAATTATTGAAATTATCCAATTAAAAAAATTTAGAATAAGTTATTTTTTAAATAACAATAATAATTATTAATAAATAAGCACAAATCGTTTCCACTCAATAAAAATTTCTTAAAAGGTATACAATAACGTGTTATAAAAAGAAATCATTGAAGATGAAAATACTTTGTTCCGCCAATATCTAATTTTTAAACTCTTTGTTCTTAGAAAAAGTACTCACTTAAGTAGATAATCCAGCTTGGAAATCGATGATCGATGTAATGGCGGAAAGAGTACTCGATGCTGACAGACTTTCTTCAATGTAACTTCGAGAAATTCATTAAAGGAATCAGCAAGGCATTGTTCCTCGTCTCGAGATAGAGTGTCTGTGTGCCATAGATTGTTTAATTCCTAGAAATGAAATTATTTTATCTTATTTTGAAAATATTCGTGGATTATCTTGGATTCTCGGAGTTATCTGCAACACGTACTACGAAACTGTCACTGAGAATAACTAAGAGACAATTTCATAGTTACAATTATAATAATAACTGGAAATTAATTTTTCTTCCAATTGTATTTTATCATTTTCTTTCTTTATTATAATTAATTATTGCAAGGTTATCTCTGTAAAAAAAATAAGTTTGTATTTACCAGCAAATATTTTTGATTGTCATTTCTAAAATTTTTGAAATATTTAAATTAAATGATCTTCTAGTTAATGGAAAATGAACAAGAATGTGTAATTGTATATTTTTAAAATTAGTATTTAGTACTGTATAAAATATTTTGTTCAAGACAGTATTTTAGCTCAGTTCAATTTAATTTGGTATAAAAATAATTTTATTTGAAACGAAGATAACTAACAAAAAAACTGTGCACCTAATATTTAACAGTAGTGTAATAAATGCTAAGTAGCAGAATAAAAGGAATGAAAGAAACCTGAAGAAGGCGATGAAGAATCCTGGGATCACAAGTTGGTTGACGTGACGTTGCTACCCATTTAACTAATGCCTGTTGCAATTCTGTGACGTCACCTTGGACGGCGTGTTGATGAAGAATTGTTAGAGCCGTTTGTGGCAATTCTCCCGTGAAGTCTTCCTAAACGACGCAAAACAAAATTTACGATTCAAATAAAACAAGCTGAACTTCAACTCCTTCCATTATGGCGCTGTGATTTATAATCTGACTATGACAAATTTCGTGTAAGTACATGAATTCGCATTTAGAATATACAAGAAATTAGCACACCTACAAATTTGGGACATAAAAATAGAAACAGAGTTGCTGCAAAACCCCAACTTTAAACATTTAAATATTTTAATACTTAAACTGTAAGGGTAAAAAATACTTAAATACTTAAACTGTAAGGGTAAAAAATATTTAAATACTTAAACTGTAAGGGTAAAAAATATTTAAATACTTAAACTTTAAGGGTGAAAAATATTTAAATACTTGAACTTTAAATTCCACTAATACTTAAAATTATGCAATAAAAACTTAAGAGTTTCATATTTTTCATTTTTAAATCATATTGTGCCCAAATGTTCATATTGTCGTTTTCTCTGAATTTGACACTGAATTTCATATCATCGTTAAATTTTCTGAATTTGATACGATGTGTCAAATTTAATTGAACTAATTTAAATTTAAATTTTACAAATTCTAAGAAATTCTAAGTTACTTAAATATGTTTCGATACCATGAAAATTAGTGACTCTGATATTTCGAAATCAGGGAATTCTAAACGAGTCACGATTTTTAAAAGCACTTTCTACGATAATAACCCATACCCCTTGTTTGTTCATTTCATGATTGAGAAAGACTGTGTACAGCCTTTTCTGTTGTCTCAGTTCCCCCCAATTGTCTTCTTCGGATGTACCCCTGTCTTCTCTCGTTGATAACCGCAGCTTTAATCTAATTCTACCTTGAATAGTGCTTCGTTGCGTTCTGGCTTCTAGTTTGTACCATCGATCGAGCCCGGTGCTAGGAATATCCTGAAAACAAAGATAGTTTCTTCATGCTTTATCGTTGCTCGATCTATCGAGGTATTATAGGAACTTCTCTTAACTAAAACACTACTGAAATAACTGTCCTATTAATTATTTATAATATTCAACATAATTATAACAGTCTAAAAATTCTTAGCTATTTTCAAAATAACTGTTGATTTATTCTGTAATTATCTCTTTGACAGTGGAACGAATATGTTAACTTTGCTACGTCAGTCTTATAGGGGTAGTGTTTATGGATCCAGTTATATTTATAAGTTTTTATAAATTCAAGTTGTATTTATAAATTGTAGTGTGGTCGGAGTCTACTTATATTAATTTCAATCTAAACACATCAGCAGCCACTGCAGAAATATACTACAGACTGCGATTCAATATAAAATCGTCTCTGAAGGACAAATCAATTAAAACATACTGTAATACCTCAAAGCTAAACTATACAACAAGCTGTAAACATACTCTGAGTCGTTAATAACCCATGTTGACTATATATAAATAAATGAACGATTGAATAAATGAAAAGAAAGTATGTGAAATAAATTAACAAGTCATAAAATTAACATGAATATTTGGCAATGATGAATATTTTTCTTGATGTACCTGAAGAGGAATATTCACGCAGCCAAGAAAATCGTCCTGACCCCCAGATCTGGCACTCTGAGCGATCTGCTTGAAGAAACGTCCGAGTCCTTTGACCCCACGCACTTCGTTCAACTTGCTAACCGCGTCAAACACCGAGGACTCGTCGTCGTGGTCCCTGAAACTATGTCTGTCAGGACAACGCAAACACTTCCGAGTGGAAAATACACGTATGTGAAAGCAGAAAAAAAGTGTTCCACAGCCACACCTGAACATGTCTCCATTCACATATCTTGCTAATACATAATATATTAAGTTAGCTGCATCTCAAACGTTATAATGAATAAAATGTTACAATGAATAATTAACAGATTGTTTATGGATTTTATCAAGATATAAATGTAACGGGTTACATGATTTATGTTCATTTTATAAACTTCGATATATTGTGAATGCATAAACATCCGCAGAGTAATTATTGAGAGAAGGGAAGTAAACGAGGATGTTGGTGGATGTTGTTTTTAGACAACCCTGTGAATAATTTAGCATGTTTCAGAGGAAATATTAAGGAACAATGGTTTGTTTGAAATTTGAAAGTTGTGGAAAAGAAACGATGTGGAAAGTGTTTATACTTACTTTTGCTATACTTCGTTTTTAGTGGAAGGTAAATGTTTTATTATCAAAAAGCTTTTTTGTTATTTTTATTCATTTTGTGGTAGTCTTTTAAGTTTTCTAATTTTTGGATTCTGAGTTTTCTAACGGTTTTAATTACTAAGCTTCAAAATTTTTAATTTCTTAAATTTTCCAAATCTTTAACTTTCTAATTTTTTCAAATTTTTAATTTAATAAATTTTCTAAATCTTCAACTTCCTAATTTTTTCAAATTTTCAATTTAATAAATTTTCTAAATCTTCAACTTTCTAAATTTTTCAAATTTTCAACTTCCTAAATTTTCTACATTTTCCAAATTTTGAGTGTTCTTAAATTTTTCAAATATTCCACATTTTTATGTTTCAAACGTTCAAGCTGTCCAATTCTCAAATTCCACGATAAATCTTTAAACTGACTAAATTATTTACCTACATCCACAGACCGTTTCACTGATGCAATTTTCCAAAATTACCCACTCATTTAATTTTAACCCCTTGCACTATGACTTAATTGTCAAGTGTGTCAGACAGAACTAATTAAGCTATAATATTAAAATAGACAAAAAAATTGAGACGTTATTTCAATGTGTTATTATTCAATTATTGATTATGCAAATTATAATTGAACTTGAACTCTAAGTTGAAGCGTAGTAAAAATTTGAGTAAAATTGATTACGGCCGAGATACAAGTGCGTTACGAGTCAGACTCGTCAAATAGTGCAAGGGGTTAAAAAATATTAAAATTCCTATGGACTTAGGTTTACCACACAAGTGTTGAAAATGTCAGACCGAAATCTATAAAATCATCTGTATAAAAATATACTAGTATAATCATATACAAGGTGAAGTGGGGTAAGTGCAGACTGATTTTTTTAAAATTAGTATTTAAACGCAAGTATTTTCAAACTTGAAACTTTGAAACTTTATTTCATGTGCAATGGGGCAAGAGCAGAATTATTAAGAAATCTACTATAAAATGCTTTTTACTGCATTATGCAAGTACTCTATACTGCAAACAAGTACTCTTAGCTAAAACACAAAAGGAGATATAGTGAAACAAACCAAGGAAACAAACATATTAAATGGAGAAACTATTGTAATAAAAATATCCTATATATGCACTTGTCCCGTTTACTCCACTTCACCTTACACTAACAAAATTTCAGCCAACAATTTTTGACGCTCGTGTGTTCCCTCGATCCCAAATTCGATAAAAAATCGCAACACGTGAAACGGCCCGTATATTAGAACCGATGCACAGATAACAGACATATCAAACGACACCACTCACCATATGTCCAGGTGCAGAATGTCCGTGTTGATGTCGTCGATGTCGCTGCAATGTAGAAACAGAGAAACGTTATGAACCGTGCTGTCGCGTCGCGTCGGTTTGATTTAATTCCGCCTAACGCGTTTCCGATTGCGTGTCAACTAGAATGTGAAACTAGTTCCACGGAACACTTGTGGCTGCTTACAAACGAAACTTCTCGTTCCATCGTGGGCTCAGAGTGTGTGGCTTCACGCTGGTCGCGCGTATAAACTTCGCCGGAACCGCGCCGCTTAAGGATTCACGGTGCTCGCGTCTGCTCGTGTGCTCTTTGCGCTTGAACGACAATCTGAAACTGATTTTGAGCAATTAAGATAACAAGCTGATGGAAGCTTCTACTACTGAACGGTTCGTTGCTATTCTGATAGTATGTGGTTTATAAGGACTTTGTCCAGGGAGATTGATAGTGTGTTTAAGATGAGTAACATTAAAACTACCGAAGTCAAATGACTAAAACCTTCATAGATTAATTTACAGTATTTGTTGAGGTTTTCTCGAAAATGTTGATTTTTATTAAGACCAAATTCTATCGTTTGCTTTTTTATTTCTGAGTTTTTGAACTGAGTTTTTAATTTAAAAGTTAAGTATACGTTATAGGTAGGTTTACGTAATTTATTGGTAGGTTTAGTGTTAAAGAGATTATGGAATGAAAGAAAAGAAAGCGTAATGCATAAGATAGTGTGTAATAAGTCAAAAGTATGTAGCAATTAATCCATAGCCATATTTTGACGAGTTAGACATATAATGCACTTCAAACTGCATTATATATTCAAGTTTTCTTATTCAAGTTTTTAATGTACTTCAATTTGGTATTCGAGTCTAATTATAATCTGCATAGTCAAGGTTTACCGAATGTAAAACTAACATAATATTGCAATTTTGTTTGTTTGTTGTAATATTGTAGCTTTGGATATTTAGTTCTGACTGACACACCTGAGAAATAAATCCTAAAGCAAACGGTTAAGTAGTATGTAATAAAAAAACGTAATAGGGCTCCATGGATGGAGAGCCGAAGGTCGCCGTAAGTGATCGCGCGCAGACCTGACGGCGATCAGTTACGGTGAGACGTCGATATTTTCGGGGAACAAACTGTTGAACACAGAGAATTATTATAATGGCACATCGTTACACATCCTTTTACGATTGTTATTGATATAATATCGGACCACATATTTGTGTGTTGCTTTATATTATAACGAATCACAAACAAGATTGATAGCCAAGAACAGTTTTTCAACGATAATCAAAGATTATACCAATCTAACGAATCAACGGACTGACAAAAATCTGAAATTCTTAAATTCTCAGGTTTTCAATTCACAGAATGCAAAATCGTCGAATTTTTAATTTCTCAAGTCTTTACTTCTCATATTGACAAATTTAAAAATTCTCAAGTTTTTATTTTATAGATTGTTAAATTGTGAAATCTTCAAAGTCACAGATGATAAATTGTCAAATTATCAAATTGTCAAGTTGTCAAATTATTAAATCTTCAAAGTCACAGATAGTCAAATTGTCAAATTGTCAAGTTGTCAAGTTGTCAAATTATTAAATCTTCAAAGTCACAGATAGTCAAATTGTCAAATTGTCAAATTGTCAAATTGTCAAATTGTCAAATCGTCAAATCGTCATATTGTTAAATTGTCAAATTATCAGATTGTCAAATCGTCAAATTATCAAATCCTTGAATTGTCAAATTGTTAAATTGTCAAATTATCAGATTGTCAAATCGTCAAATTACCAAATCCTTGAATTGTCAAATTATCAAACTCCTAAATATCTATTTCCTCAAATCCCGAAATTCACAAATTTGCAAATATCCAAATTCCGAAAAATCGTCAATCCTCCATTAAATCCTTCTTATCACTCCAGATCTACAACTTAGTCTAGCTGCATAACAAAAAGTATGAATCAAATCCCTCAAAATAGATCAACACTTTATATAACATTTTCCCAACCGTCCACATCATCCAAACTCTATAACACTACCACAATCAATTCTCCTCTAACCAATCACTTCCAAAAAGTTTCTCACAATTTCTGCACATGCTTCTTAGTCATCTTCTCCAAGTTAATCATCTCGGTGTCAATTAATGTCATGAAGTAGAAAAACAAACTGTCATTCGTAGGCAATACGTGGTCGAACGTTTCGGTGAGTCTCGTTTCGCAGCGTTCGCAAGCAAATTACTCGGCTCGCAGCCTCTGATGCCGAAGAAAACAATGGTCAAGGTAGATAGAAACGTTGAACACGATCTGAATGCACCACGGCCTTATTCTGCCGCAAACCGTCGCGGACAGAACTTGTCGCATCCGGCAAGTGCTCATTGTTATCGCGAACCATTGTGAAAATGTCAGGGAAACTGGTGTCTGGAGAACGCGTAGACAGGAGAACCTTCAGCTTCTTCTTCGAACGATCGATCGATCAAGTGGTACGAAGATTAATTGAACGTTTAAAAAATTTCGTGTTGAAAGGAGAACGAAATCAATTAAACTTCTTGTATGGACCTGAGAGGTATTTACGAAATGCACTACCGGAGGGCAAGATGAAGTTAAAGAAAGAAACTTGAATATTTCTCTTTAATTTATTTTTTGAGCAATTTCTTTGAGATTTTAATCTTATTTTTTTTATATTATGGAGTATGAGATTTTTATTTTTATTTGCAAGATTTTGTATTTTGCATAATTAATTTGGTTTAAAGAATGTTTAGAAATCTTTTGGTCGAAGCCTAATTTTATTCTTGAAATGCATTTTTTCTTATGATTTATGAAGCTTGAAATTTTCAAATTTTTCCCTGTATAATGACCAACACAAATTTTCTACATGCTAAACATTTATTTCTGAGTTCAAAGTACACATTACAGCACCGCAGTTAAATTAAATTATGACTATAAAGAGCAGTGTTGTTCCATAATTAGAATATCTCGCATAATGAACATTAATAAAACTTGTTGCTGCAATCATATCTGCTGAACTTACCTATGATGTTTCCGTAGTTTTTCGTGATGTGAATTTTCAGTTTCAGCCCCGTCAGAAAGGGCGCGTGTAGCTTGTCTGGGTGAAGCCGGGGGTGTATGGGGTGAGTGCGCTGTTAAATTTGTCTGTGGACTCAATGGTGCACCTGTATTGCCCGGTTGAATTCCCAACATACAGTAGGGGTCACTGAATCCTAAAGGAAATTAGATAATTCGAGTGAACTCTCTCTTCATGAGAAATTCTTTTCTTACGGGTAATTTACACTGAAATTTCGAGTTTGCGCTCAAATGTGGATCAAATCAAGGTTTTAACCTTTCAGCAATTATAATAGAATTACTGAAAGATTTTATATAGGGTTCTGTATTTTTCAAATAGGGATCAAATACTTTATCTCTAAAGCTAATAAAATTGAAGCCTAAGGGTTGATATTCAAATGCGTTAATGGCAACATAAAATTCGCAAGCTCATACTATTATATCTCCATTACATTAAATTTGATAAAATAATTATAAAATTATACAACTAGTTAAAAATCATAAATGTTATAACTAGTTGTGACTGACGACAATCTTATAAATTTAAAATCGTACAACTAGTTATAACTGATAAATGTTTCCACAAGAATCTTTTTTCCTTTCACTTTCTAAAAAAATTTATAACTTCATCTGCTGAAAGTTCTATCGCACCAATTTATTTTAAATTTCAAGAGAAATCTTTTAAGCCCGCTAAAAAGTTCCATAGGAAAAAATAAATAATAGAATCAACATGAATAACAGAGTTTCGAATATACTTGAAACAAAGAAGAGTCGTTTATAAAAGCGGATTACACGAGTTCATATCAGTCGACATGAATAAATAAATAAAGAAAGAAACTTCCTGCAGCGAATGGACCATAAAACATGCGCCACGATCCAGATACTTGATGCATCGTACGGAATCGATCATTTACCACCGGGACAGGTTAAACGCAAAACCATCTTTGCAATTATTTAGCCCGTCGTCGAGTGTACCGCAAAGTGGCTGAGAAATTGAAAAGGAGGCTGATGCATCGCTTTTCATAGTGTGCTCGTTGAAATTTATGACAGAGGTCACTTTCGCAGCGTCATGCGGTTCGATAGAAAATTCAAGGCAGCCTTCGGTCGAGTCGTTAAACTTACATCGACGTCATGGCGGATTGTATAATCAAGGGAATGTAGCGATGTTGACCCAGGAGTTGGCGCGTGAAGAGGTTGGCGTGTTTAGAGGAGCACGTATTGAAATCGTTGTATTATTACTAAGTCTTTATATCTTCGAATTCCTGTATCTTTGAGTTTTCATATTCTTGCGTTCTCACATTTCTAAATTTTTATATCCTTCTACAGGATATGAGTGGAGGAGGTTATTTCGAACAAGATTTCCCTTTGCGAAAATGGGGTGTGAAGCTTTGTTTTTGAATTATTAACACGTTCCATGCCATGTGTACCATTTATAGTACACGTTTACCTGTACGGCAAGTTGGGCAAAAACGGCTTGGCAGGGAACGTGTTAAGGAAAAACATGGGCCAAGCAGAGCGCGAGGTTTACTAATTGTGAGGTGACTTGTATAATCCCGAGTCCTTGCATTTCCGAATGTCTACATTTCCGAATATCTCCATTCTCTACATTTATGAATTCCTATTCCTGAAATTCCTGTTTCCTATACTTCCAAATTCCTGAATTACCAAATCTCTACATTCTTAGATTCCTTCATTTCCGAATCTCCACATTCCCAAATCCATCCATCTTCAAATTCCTATATTCCCAAATTCTTACATACCTAAATCACTATAATCTGAAATTGCTATATCTCCGAATTGGTACATCCCCAAATCGGTAAATTCCCAAATTGCTGCGTCCCCAAATCGGTATGTCCCTAAATTGCAACGTCCCCAAATCACTATATTCCCAAATTCCTACATTGCCAATACGGTACATTCCCAAATTGCTACGTCTTCATGTCGGTACAACTCCAAATCACCACGTCCCTAAATCGCTACGTTCTCAAATCGCTATGTCCCCAAATCGATATATTTCCAAATTGCTGCGTCCCCAAATCGGCATGTCCCTAAATTGCAACGTCCCCAAGTTACTATATGAGCCGTTTATTTTGAAAGTGGCCTAACTCTGTTTTTCAATTTTTTCCTGTTATCATGATTACGTTTACAACTTTATGTTATTTATCAGTAAAGCATTTCAGGTTGCTTATAATCCGAGCAAATACGATAATTCTTGACACATAAGTTTTCAGAGTTAGTTTAATAATCGAACCGTGTAGTTTGAAAGTGGCCTAACTCCATTTATACTTAAATAATCAAGATAATATATTTACTATTGATAATGTCGGAAAGTAGTGATGAAGGTATTTTTAATTAATTAGTATTTACAATTTAACCTCAGTTTTTGGACAACAAAAACAACAAATTACAACAGCAAAATTCAAGGACATAATGGACCTATTACGATATATACCACCGGAACATCATGATTACTTCAAATCCCTTTTACACACACAAAATGTAGATGAGTAGTAAATTGTTTTGTAATAAATTTATGTTTGTAATTTTGCACGTTATGTAGTTAATTGAATCGTGCAAATTATGTTCCTGAAGTGTTTTAAAGATATGTAAAATAAATTCAGTATTGGTTTTTTCAATTTGAAGCATCTTAAATTATGTCGAATGGACTTGGGTACCTTGAAATTTTATATTGAATCTGGTTGTTAATTTTGAAAGTGGCCTAACTCCATTCTTGATAAGAAAACGCATATTATTCACTTAATAATTGCCACTATTTTAATAGGAACTGTAAATTTAACACCCTTAGATACACTTAAGCAGTACGACTCATTAATGTCCTATACGTATATTTTTAAATTCATTGAAACGCAAACCCTTAAATATCTCGATTTTAAGATAAATGGACTTAGGCCACTTTCAAAATAAACGGCTCATATCTACAAATTCCTACATTGTCAAATCGGTACATTCCCAAATTGCAAAGTCTCCATGTCATTACATCCTCAAATCGCCACGTTCCCAAATTGATACGTTCTCAAATCGCTGTATCTTTAAATCAATATATTTCCAAATCGCTACGTCCCCAAATCGGTATATCTCTAAATCGCTGCGTCCCCAACTCGGTAAATCTGTAAATCGCTACGTTCCCAAGTCGCTATGTCCCTAAATTGCTACGTCCCCAAATCACTATTTTTCCAAATTCGTACATTACCAAATCCGTACATCCCCAAATTGCTACATCTTCATATCGGTACATCCCTAAACTCCTACGTTCTGAAATCGCTATATCCCCAAATTAATACGTCCTCAAATCGTTATGCTTCCAAATCTATGTATTCGCAAATCGCTACGTTCCCAAATCGGTGTATTTCAAAATCTCTATGTCCATAAATTCCTACATCACCAAATTCTTGCGTCCGTAAATTCCTACGTCACTAAATTTCTCCAAATAGCTACAGCTTCAATTGCTCAGAAGAGAAAAATGAACAACTCACCCCTATTTTCAGCGATATATTAACTCAAGCCGCTGCACACCGATTAAACAAAAAACAATGGCAGTCAAACGTCTCTAAAATGATTGAGATAGCGCAAATTGTGTTCAACACTTGTTATTGTCATTATTATTCTTATTTACTCGTATGTGTAACGTTGGAAATTGTTCACGGAAAGTATAAAGCTTCTTTTATAACACTTTGAGTCGATCACGCGCCAACTCGTGGGTCGACATCTGTACGTTGAAGAAAGTCTTACCGTTTGCGTCTTTGGCCTCGAGCCCTTCCGCTTCGACGACCACTACGTTTAGAATAACGATAGGAGGCTGAAAAGGGCGATTATTCTTTTATAAAATTGTTTGGTGTTTAGTTTGTGTAATTGGTGATAAGATGATTCATGATTTTCGAAGGCAGGTGTTAATAAAAGTAATTTGAAAGGAGTTGGGTTGAATTAAATGATTAAAAGTACTGCCATAGTTAAAAGTACTACTTAAATAGTTTAATTACATTAAATTACTAAGAGTATTATTTATTGAATTTTTATATTTTGTAATTTTAAAGTTTTCGTATCATCAAAGTTCTTAAATTTTTTAGATTCATTAAACGAATTTTCTAAAATTTCTGATTTTTCGGAGTCTTTTTTAATTATCCAAATTCTCGAAATTTTCTATAGAACTTTATATGTTCTATATTGTATGAATTTTTTGAATTCTCAGAATTTTCTGAATATTTCACATTTTCGGGGCGTTCTACATTTTTTAAACTTGTAGAATTTAAAACATTTTCAAATTCATAGCTTCCCTTAATTTCCACTTTTTCACACTTTCATTCTCAAACTTGCAAATTAAAAAATTTCTAAACATTAAGATATTTATTTTGAGTTTTTAAATTTTCAAACTTTGAAATTCTTACATGAGTCTTAACATCTATGACAATTCAAAATTTAAATATTTAAATCTACAATGACCCGAAATATAAACATCTAAAATTTTGCGCAACATCACAAAATAACACAGAAATTGACCGCGTAAAGTCACTTTCCCCTGAATCATCACATCGATGCAATTCGAGAGTAATTCGAGTTAATTAATATAACGAAGTTGCACGGTTTCATTTAATTTACCCAGTTTAAATATAATAAAAGTTTGAACATAGTGTAAATTTCTGGATAACTTTATTTACTATATGGGAACCGATTTCAATTATCGAGAATGAAAGCGGAGCTTCGTGGATCGAATACGTCGAGGTTATTTAGCGAAGTTACTGGAAAGGGAAGAATAATTGTTCCATAGTTTCTAATTAATCTGCCTGAACGGCTTCATTTTCATCGGACTTCAATGTTTTGCTTCCGCTTCGTCGATCAAGAATGAAATCGCTTAGCCGCGGTTCAATCCTTGTTTGTCCAATAAAAGTAACGAAACTTTGTACAGCTGTCGTTTTCGCAACAATAGCGTTTTCATTTTCAATCGAGACAATACTTTATATAATAAGATCTTTAACAAAAGACTAATATTTCCGTGGTGAATCAGCAATCTTTATCTTCTACCTTCATTGTATACATTATCAAAGTTTCAGATTTCAGATGCTATTTTCTCACATTCTTTGTTCTTTATGGATATTCTCAAACTACGAAATAATTCCTCTAGTATTGTTTATTAATATGGAATTCACAAATGTATGATTGATATTTTATCAGATTAATGACCTTGCATTGATTACTTGTAGGTTTTCATTAATTCTTGGATATAATGAATCACTGAGATATTATTGTGGAAGTTGTAATTATTTATTAAGATATTTACGTATGAAAATGTTCCGTTTGGAAATTTAAATATGTAATTTTAGTTGAGTCATTTTTATATAGAGGGTGTCTCACAATTAATATAGGTCCCTGAAATGGGGGGTTGCTGACGTGATTCTGAATAAGATTTCCCTTTGCAAAAATGGGATTTGAAGCTTCGTTTTTGAATTATTAAGGAAAAATACGGACCAATCAGAGCGCGAGAGTTAGGCATGCATAGACGCAAGAACGACAGCTTCGGATAGCGCGTAGTTATCCAACGCGTGGTGATCCAACACGTAGTAATGCAACGTGTGGTAATGCAACGCGTGGTAATCCTACGCGTAGTAATTCAATGCGTAGTAATCCAACGCGTACTAATACAGCGTGTGGATATCCAACGCGTAGTAACCTAGCGCGTGCATATTCTACGCGTAGTAATCCAACGCGTAATAATGCAACGCGTGGTAATTCTAAGCGTAGGAATCTAATGCGTGGTAATCTAACGCGTAGTAATCCAGCATGTGGATATCCAACGCGTACTAATCCAACGCGTGGATATTCTATGCGTAGTAATCCAACGCGTGGATATCCAACGCGTAGTAATCTAGCGCGCGCATATTCTACGCGTAGTAATCCAACGCGTAATAATGCAACGCGTGATAATTCTAAGCGTAGGAATCTAATGCGTGGTAATCTAACGCGTAGTAATCCAGCATGAGGATATCTAACGCGTACTAATCCAACGCGTGGATATTCTACGCGTAGTAATCCAACGCGTGGATATCCAACGCGTAGTAATCTAGCGCGCGCATATTCTACGCGTAGTAATCCAACGCGTAATAATGCAACGCGTGGTAATTCTAAGCGTAGAAATCTAATGCGTGGTAATCTAACGCGTAGTAATCCAGCATGTGGATATCCAACGCGAAGTAATCCAACGCGTGGATATTCTACGCGTAGTAATCCAACACGTAATAATGCAACGCGTGGTAATTCTAAGCGTAGGAATCTAATGCGTGGTAATCTATCGCGTAGTAATCCAGCATGTGGATATCCAACGCAAAGTAATCCAACGCGTGGATATTCGACGCGTAGTAGTCCACCGCGTAATAATCCTCGCGCACTGATTGGTCCATGTTTTTCCTTAATAGTTCGAAAACGAAGCTTTAGACTCCATTTTTGTAAAGGGAAATCTTATTCAGAATCACGTAAGCTACCTACTATTTCCAAAACCAACATAATTGTGATACATCCTGTACATTTTGTGAATCTAGATAATTTCCACATCTTTCGTTAAAATTTAAATCCTAATTATTATGAATTTAATAATATTAATAACCTTTCACCTGTAAGTTATTTTAAAAAATTCGAAAAAGATTCTATTAAAAAAATGTTAAATATTAAAATATTTCAAGCTTCCATAAAATTAAAAGATTTTCTCAATAACAATGCATGAAATATTAAGCTTGCAATATATAAATCAACGACACGATTATATTTGATTAAGTAATTAAATTGCAATCTAGCAATTAAAAATCGATCGTCCGCTTTACATATTTTAATTTTCAATTGTGGATTTCAGTGTTTAAAATTATTCCAATAAAAAATAGGATGGTAATGATGCAAATTAACAAATTTAATTTTATGAATTTTACTGTTATCTCGAAATCAATTTTTATTTCATATTTTATCTTGAAAATAAATTTCATCTTAAAATTATAAAAGAAATATGAAGCGATAATACAAAAAAGAACAAGTATCCTCAAGTAACAGATCAAAAGGATGAAATGAACCCTTTATCAAGAGCTTTAGAGGAGAATTATATAGAAAAGGAATGTAAGTACCTTCTCTTCCGATGCAATATTCAAATATCGTCGATGTTGATCCTGTGGGACTTCGAAAGCCTCTTGTGCATATCTGTAAAGATCCTCTTTATAGTGGGCGTATTGTCCTGTGCTGGCTCCCACCGTATTGGCAATCGTGTAAAGGACTTCTATGTACAATTGCTCCAACTGAAACAATATGTTAAATCCTTTCACTCTTTCAGACACTTGTTACTCAAAATTAATGTACTTGAAATTATTCAAACAGCGTAACATGACATATTTTTTATTGCTTCGTACAGCATTTCATTGTGGTACGCAAACACGTACATGTATTCACTGTATCTCACGAATATTACATATACAATGTATGTATAAATTTTATTATCTCATATAAACCCTACATAAGTGTTATATTTAGTGAACGTATGTAAGTTTTATCGTATTACGTATTCGTATGTGTTTTATTGTATTAAGTATGCATATGTGAGTTTTAATTATATTAAGTAAATATATGCAAGTTTTAGTATATGCATATGTTTCATAATATTACACGAATGTATGTATATGTTTGGTTATGCAATGTTATACATATGAACATATGCATGAACTGTATCAAACTGAATAAACATAGGTATGTGATTTATTGTTCATCAATACATATGATTCATTGTATAATGTTACGTAAACACATGCATACATTTGGTCGTATTCAATAAACATATGCACATGGTTCATATGTATGAATTCAAATTCAATAAACATGTGTACATTGTGGTACATATGTGCATATGTTGTATTCTGTCATATTATATAGGCATACTTATATGTTCTATAATACATATAATACTACAAGTTATGATTGTATATCATAAATATACAATAACGTTTATCATATGATATAAACACATGTACATGGTTTATTATGGTGCATACGTACATATGTTGTATCATGCCATATTACATAAACATACATGCTCTATAATATAATTATTTATAAATATGTGCATACATTTAATCATGTAATATAAACATGTGTATATGATTTGTTGTGGTGCACATATGCATATGTTGTATCAAGCAGTATTACTTATACATATATGTATGTTCTGTTACACAATATTTCATAAATATATGCGTACAGATACATACTAAATAAACATGTATAAATAATATGTATGTATATATACATATTTATGTATGTATACATGTGTTAAATTATTGTAACATATGTTATACTATACAGCATGAACATACGTTTGCAATTAACCCACATGAATATGCAATATACTCATAAATATCTACCCTAACTTCAATATTAAAATTATAAATATATTTTCCACCTTTATACCTTTGTTAAACATGAAAATCACGATCTGATATCAACAATTCAGTTAAAGGGATAAATTGAATAAATATAATTAAATGACTTCGCCTTGATACGATTTAATCGGTGCCTTTTAAAGACACGGGTTTACAATTGCCGCGCTTCAGTAATTTGTATAACACAAACATTCATACACGTCAAATACAAATAACAAAGCAAGAGCTTACGAGACAGCATTTTAGCGAAAAACTTCTCTACCGTTGGTTCTCAATTTACGCTAATTGGAAACGCGCCACTGAATCCTACAGTCTTTTTCGCATACGCAAATTGCTGGCCAAACGAATGCCTGTTTGTTTTTACGAACGTTTCTTTGCTCTGACTTTTTCGACGGTCATCAGATAAATACGCTTGCGGATAAAACTGGCGAGAAGAAGATAACAAAACGAAAAAGGTTAACTGATACAGACGGAATTAATGCCGGTTCAAGTGTGGTAAATCTGTAAAAATATAGACACGTGAATGCAAGACGACACACTCGTATGGAAGTGTCGACATTTTGTCTGAATACGAATGACACGCTCTACTGCGAATTGCTTTTATAAAGGATTTACGTTTTACATTTTGTAAAATTTGTTGAAATAATGCAGTGGTGAGGAATTGCATATTCTTCCAACTTAGAAACGCTTTTGTATATTTGAACTAAAATATTTTAGAGGAGTAAAATTTTTACGTTTTCCAGATTTTTTGTAGAATTCTGAAATTTTCTAATTTTCCTCTACGGTATTTTATGGAAGCTTAAGTTTGCACATTGTTAAATTTTTAAATTCTTAACTTTTTAATTTCCTCATTTCTGCATTTATAAATCTGCTTTCCCAATTTTCTAATTTCTAACCTTTCTAATATTCAAATTCCTTCATTGTCGCAGTTTCCAATTTTCCACTTTCTGATTTCTAAATCGCCTAATTATCTCAATTCCACATTCCTTAATTACTCAATTTCTCAAATTCTCTACTTCTCATTTTTGCAATTTCCCTATTTCTCAACTTCCCAGTCTCCCAATGTCCCAATTTCCTAATTTCCCAAATTCCTTATTTTCCAACTTGTCAAATTCCTAATTCCAATTTCCCAATTTCCAAAAATTCCTTGTTTTCAAACTTGTCAAACTCTTAATTTCCAATTTCCCAATTTCCCAATTTCCCAATTTTCTAATTTCTCTGTTTCCAAATTGTCCAAGTGCTCAATTTCCTAATTTCCTCATTTCCCAAATCTTTTATTTTCCATTTTCTGTAATTTCTAATTTCCAATTTTCAAATTTTTCTATTTCTCAAATTTCTAATTTTCTAATTCCTCAAATTTCTTATTTTCCAGCTTCTCGAATTCCATACTTCGTAATTTTCTAATTTTTCAATTTTCTAATTTACCAATTTCCCAATTTGGTAATTTCTCAATTTTCCAATTTCTCAGTATCCGAATTTCCTAATTTCCCAATTTCACAAATTCCCTGTTTTCCAACTTGTCAAATTCCTAATTCCCAATTTCCCAATTACGAAATTTTCTTATTTCTACATTTCAAAAATTCCTTGTTTTTAAACTTGTCAAACTCTTAATTTCCAATTTCCCAATTTCCCAATTTCCCAATTTCCCAATTTCACAATTTTCCAATTTTCCAATTTTCCAATTTCCTAATTTCTCTGTTTCCAAATTGTCCAAGTGCTCAATTTCCCAATTTTATTTCCCAAATCCTTTATTTTCCATCTTCTCTAATTTCGAATTTCCAATTTCCAAATTTTCCTACTTCTTAATTTTCTAATTTTCTAATTCCTCAAATTTCTTATTTTTCAGCTTCTCAAATTCCATACTTCGTAATTTCCTAATTGGCCAATTTTCCAATTTTCCAATTTTCCAATTTTCCAATTTCTCAACTGATCAAATTCCCCAATTTCGTTATTTCCCATTTTCCTAATTTCTCAAGTTCCCAATTTCCTAAATTACTAATCCTTAGAACTTCGTCGCTTTCAAAGTACCAAATCATCTCGATGACAAAATTATCAAACAGCAAAGTTACAAAATCTTCAGTCTCCAAGTACCGTTCGCAATCATCACGATTCATACTCCCACATCCCCAAATCTCATCAAACTTCATATATCTCAAAATCTAACTTCACAACACGTTGTGACATCGTAATACGCGACTCTTTGTTGCTCATTTACTCTTAAATCTCATTAATCCTCTCCACACAGAATTTCAGAAATGATATTTGTTATGAAACACGTATTACGGTACATTATCGGAGAGAAGCACAATATTTGTTCTGTCAATAAAATCGTGAGCATAAGATAGAATCAATGCAAATAGCATAGAATGTTGATCGAACACGTGTGCGTATGATTCACTTGATATTTGTTTTCTGCACACGTTCTATTTGAAATGATTTCGCCTCTCACGAAAGGGACATCACCGGTGTGCAGATAGATTATGGGATTCTAAGTCGACATACTGTGGATTACTGTGTCAAGCTCAAACTCAAATACAACTTCATGCACCATAATGGATAACTGTTTTCCTTCGAAAATACGTAAGTACTATTCAGATGTAATGAATTTTCTGTTTAATCTCTCATTTGTAGACATAATGTTAGATTTTAGGACGTTTTATAATATGACAGGTTTGACATAGCAGTAATAAAAGACCAGGGAACCGTTGCTTGTCCATTTTAACATTTGGTAGACACATTGAGCCCAGGTTTTTTTTTTTTCAGTACATGTAATTTGATAAGTCGAGGTGATCCTTGCGTTTATCACCGTTACGGTAATTTGTAAGTGAGGGCCGCATAAATCTTTTTATGTATGTTACGGATAGAACAAGTCGAACGAGGCATCTTAGAGCATGTAATGAGAATTTAGGAATACATAAACATTTTAATGTAATTAGCGGGGTTTTCGGGTACGACTGGTCAAGAGCAGCAGGCATGGCGAGTTTTCATGCCTCGAAGCCCTACGTGCACAGGAAAACCTGTGGCCGTATTCGTCGAGCACCATGAGTGTTTCGGCATGAAAAACACCATCGTAGCACCGGGGGTAACCAATCCGCCCGGGAGTGGTGGTGCTCACCAAAACACCGAGGGCCACTCCGCTCGGGAGAGGTGAGAACCCGGGCGGGGGCGAGCTTGCTTGCCCCGCGCTCCGGCTGGCTGTCTGCGGGATCGGTCACACTCGAAGACAAGAAATAATTAATTTTTCTAAGAAATGAACACGTGCATGGGGCACGTGGCAAATGGCACGTGGCACATGCTCTGGGATTCTAAGTAAGACGCAAATTAATAGATATTTGATGTGCCGCGGAATGTCGGCGAACCCTAGTGCGCACTTCGGCAGAAAAGAAAGACCTTCCACGGCGACGTCTCCTCGCGCGTAATTTTCCGAAAACGAGTACAAAGGCGCGGACCGCTCCGTTTGATGGCGGGTACCGGCAAGTACCGGCGCGACATCGGTATCGGCGCGTGGCGCGGCGGCGCGGCGGCTCGGCCGCAAAGGGCGGGCGGTACCGCGAGGTTCGGCGGCTCGATCGTAGAGGGATGGCCGTGAAGCCAAGGTCGAATGAGGGCACGTGGCAGATTTCGAAGAAATCGGCGTGGTTGCTAGGAGACGTCGTAGGGGGTGAAACACATATAACACGCGAGGGCACCGGGCCCCGGGCTTCATTCTGTTTTTTGGCATTACGCGATTCACTCTGTATTTGTCCACGCGAATTTCATATTGTACAAAGTCTTTGCTTGAACAAACTTGGCATTACGTGATTGTAGTACCGTTAGTCGATTGATACCGTGAAGTGTCGAGTCACTCGCTACAAACTCAGTTTTAATATTTGTTGCAAATTGATCAAATAAATTTGTGCGTCTTCACCGTCCTGATATTGACTTTGTTCTGATACAATGTAATTATTACATAGCTGAAGTATTAATAATTACACTGTAAAATTGAATCAGGAATTGATAATGTAGTTACAAATTAATGATTACGTAATAACAAATAATGTAATGAAATTATTTTACATAATTATTTTATATAATTTGTTTTACTTGTGTTACTAATTTTTATTTAAAATGTTTCTTATTTTGGTTATATTTATCTTCAGTGTTGTCAGATTGATGAAAGTGTACACTTTAATTGGGAACAACAAATATTTGTAATTAACGAAATTATTGTATTATAATTTTGAATTAAAACTTTTTAAAATGTTCTAAATTTGCAATATTATATCATATTGTACGTACATAATTTACTTTGTGTTTGTATCAATAGTGAAAATTGAAAATTGCATTTTTTAAAATTGGAAAACGCATGCAATGAGAGTTACAATATTACACCACTCTGTTTTTACAATTTTATAAATTTGCAATGTAATATCAGCTCTTTCAAATAAAAGTTAATATTCATATTGATTGTTGATTTCATAAAGAAACGTGTTCACATATGATTTATTTTTTATTAATACTGGTGAAACTTTAAATATGCACAAGAAGTGTAAGCAATTTTACATTTTATTATAATAAATAACAGTTACTATTTACATTTTTTAAAATTGAAAATTTTATTCAACAAAGGATTACAATATTGTGCTATTCCTTTTCATGTTGCAAATTTGCTAGGTTATATCAGTTCTTCTAAATAAATTCATTTAATCAAAAGATGTTTGTATACATTTCATATCTTGTTAATATTACTAGTGAAAGAATGAGTTACTCTTTAAAATTGTATAATTTTATTTAATTTTAATTTTAAAAATATTTTTATTATTTTATTTAATTGTATAATTTTAAGAAAAAAAATACACCGACTTCGAAATGTACTAAAAAGTATAAAATAATTTCTATTTTTTAATGAAGTAATTTACTCGTTAGGTAGTATATTACCTAATCGTTCAAAGTTTATTTCAAAAGTTAATAACAATTTTTCGCTAATATCTCGAAAACTAAAGCGTTCCAGCAATTATGCATAAGAAAAAGGTTGTCCAGAACAATGCCCCTGACAACATATTAAAAGGACATTAAAATTGTCCAAAGTTGATTTCGAAAGTTAATAACAATTTTTCGCTAATATCTTGTAAACTAAAGCTTTTCGTGAAATTTGTGTATGAACAAAATTGTTCAGAATCATGTCCGTGATAAGATATTAAAAGCGCACTAAAATCGAGAAAAGTTTATTTCAAAAGTTGCCGGTTTTTTGCAATAACAATACTTTGCAATTAAAAAATGAAAAATTTTTTATAACGGTACCAATGGGGAGTCAGAACCTACAAGATGCAAAAGGTTTCATTCCGATCGGTCCATCCAGCTAGGCGTAATCGGCGGACATACATAGAAAAAAAAAATACTGATCGAATTGAGTAACCTCCTCCTTTTTCGAAGTCGGTTAAAAATAACATTCAAGGATCAATATTTATAATGGCTAGATATTACAAAGAACAAAGGAATGTTCTAGTAAACAATGACTGGACAACCATTTTGAAGAGGAAGATATTGTAAGAATTCGAAAACGTACAATAAAACGCACAGCATCGAACGAAAAGAATAATGGTGTATCTGTCTCGGCAAATGGCTCCGAGAAACCCCGTCGAATCGTCCAGAAAATCGCTCCACGTTCGTATCAGCCTTTTCCCGAAGGACTCGGGAGGGATTTCTCTTTTTTCCACTTTATTAGGGGGTGGAAACGCGATCGTTTTCCGGTTATTATTTCCGCTCAAACTGTGTTACGCGTTTCTCTTCCGAACGAGCAGAACAACGAAGGGAATTTACTTGAAGAGGACACGATGGAACGAAGAATTCCATCAACGTAAATAGTTCAATTATATTTTATACTTTCTGTGATAGACGTCGTTTGAAAAATATGAAATTAGATACATATTCCACGTGGCACACGTTATTCTTTTTGTGGAAATTATAACTTCAAAGTTTATTTAATAATTCCATATAATTCAAGATATGACAAGGAATATTAAAATCTTGATATTTTATTTCTAACCTATTACGTGATTTAAAAAACGCGAAATTAGATACATATTTCACGTGGCACAAGTTATTCTTTTTGTGGAAATTATAACCTCAAAATTTACTTAACCTCAAGTTTATTTAATAATTTCTTATAATTCAAGAAATGACATTGAATGTTAAAACCTTGATATTTTATTTTTAATTTATTACATATTCGTACTTTTTCTTACACAAGTGTTAGCATTTCTTGTAACATCTTTTGAAACCTTGTCATACCATATAGAATTGTTAAATTAACTTAGGGTTAAAAATTAAAAATTTTTTATTATCACTGAAACATTGAAATGACATATTTACTATTTTCTCGCAATATCAATTAATTAACACATACTTTGATGAGTTAGATTTGTAACGCACTCACAGTTTAACCGTTATAAATCCTGCCCGAACTTTTAATACGCTTCAAGTTGAAGTACGAATCCAATTATAATTTGCATAGTCAAGGTTTCTTGAATATAAAACAGACTTTAACTTTCCTTCTTTAATGTTGTAGCCGTGAACGGTTCTAATAAATAAATTATGCATGATTAATTTATACAGCTTCGATTAGGATAACCTGCACATTACAGTAAGTTCATCTTGAAAGTAAACTTAAGTCCATTTATGTTTATATTCAGATATTCAAGAATTTTCGTTTGAATGAAACTAAAAATATACATATATGTATATACCAATGTATCATATTTCTGAAGTGTATCTATGTAGATTCTATATGTATAAGTGTATACATATAAGTTTATAAGTACGTGTATAAGCGTATACATTGCATACAAGGTGTCTCACAATTAGTGAAGGTCCCTGAAATGGGTAGCTTACGTGATTCTCAATAAGATTTCCCTTTGCAAAAATGGGGTTTGAAGCTTCGTTTTTGAATTATTAAGGAAAAACATGGACCAATCAGAGCGCGCGGATTATGCATGCGCAAACGCAAGAACGGCAGCTTTGGATAGCGCGTAGTTATCCAACGCGTAGTAATGCAACGCGTGGTAATCCTAGGCGTAGTAATCCAATGCGTAGTAATCCAACGCATACTAATACAGCCTGTGGATATCCAACGCGTAGTAATCTAGCGCGTGCATATTCTACGCGTAGTAATCCAATGCATAGTAATCCAATGCGTACTAGTACAGCGTGTGGATATCCAACGCGTAGTAATCCAGCGCGTGCATATTCTACGCGTAGTAATCCAACGCGTAATAATACAATGCGTGGTAATTCTAAGCGTAGGAATCTAATGCGTGGTAATCTAACGCGTGGTAATTCAACATGTGGATATTCTATGCGTAGTAGTCCAACGCGTAATAATGCAACGCGTAGTAATTCTACGCATAGTAATCCAATGCGTACTAATACAGCGTGTGGATATCCAACGCGTAGTAATCTAGCGCGTGCATATTCTACGCGTAGTGATCCAACGCGTAATAATACAACGCGTGGTAATTCTAAGCGTAGGAATCTAATGCGTGGTAATCTAACGCGTGGTATTTCAACACGTGGATATTCTATGCGTAGTAGTCCAACGCGTAATAATGCAACGCGTAGTAATCCCACGCGTAGTAATCCAACGCGTACTAGTACAGCGTGTGGATATCCAACGCATAGTAATCTAGCGCGTGCATATTCTACGCGTAGTAATCCAATGCATAGTAATCCAATGCGTACTAGTACAGCGTGTGGATATCCAACGCGTAGTAATCCAGCGCGTGCATATTCTACGCGTAGTAATCCAACGCGTAATAATACAACGCGTGGTAATTCTAAGCGTAGGAACCTAATGCGTGGTAATCTAACGCGTGGTAATTCAACATGTGGATATTCTATGTGTAGTAGTCCAACGCGTAATAATGCAACGCGTAGTAGTCCTACGCGTAGTAATCCAATGCGTACTAGTACAGCGTGTGGATATCCAACGCGTAGTTATCTACCGCGTGCATATTCTACGCGTAGTGATCCAACGCGTAATAATGCAACGCGTGGTAATTCTAAGCGTAGGAATCTAATGTGTGGTAATCTAACGCGTGGTATTTCAACACGTGGATATTCTATGCGTAGTAGTCCAACGCGTAATAATGCAACGCGTACTAAACCTACGCGTAGTAATCTAATGTGTACTAATACAGCGTGTGGATATCCAACGCGTAGTTATCTAGCGCGTGCATATTCTACGCGTAGTGATTCAATGCGTAATAATGCAACGCGTGGTAATTCTAAGCGTAGGAATCTAATGCGTGGTAATCTAATGCGTGGTAATTCTATGCGTAGTAGTCCAACGCATAATAATGCAACGCGTAGTAATTCTACGCATAGTAATCCAATGCGTACTAATACAGCGTGTGGATATCCAACGCGTAGTAATCTAGCGCGTGCATATTCTACGCGTGGTGATCCAACGCGTAATAATACAACGCGTGGTAATTCTAAGCGTAGGAATCTAATGCGTGGTAATCTAACGCGTGGTAATTCAACATGGGGATATTCTATGCGTAGTAGTCCAACGCGTAATAATGCAACGCGTAGTAATCCTACGCGTAGTAATCCAATGCGTACTAATACAGCGTGCGGATATCCAACGCGTAGTAATCTAGCGCGTGCATATTCTACGCGTAGTGATTCAATGCGTAATAATGCAACGCGTGGTAATTCTAAGCGTAGGAATCTAATGCGTGGTAATCTAACGCGTGGTAATTCAACATGTGGATATCCAACGCGTAGTAGTCTAACGCGTAATGATCCTCCTACACTATTTGTGAGATACGCTGTACATTCGACTTAGGTTATTGTAAGTCAATTTCTCAAATAACTACGAAAAATATGTCCAAAATTATCGTATACTTTAAATATACTTGCAAAATGTTTTTTACGACATTATTAACAATTTTTGTTTTTGTTACAGTTGACAACAAACAACTGATAAATGGACAGGTCACTTTCAAAATAAACATATCATGCATAAAACTGAATATCAGAAAAGAACAAAAGATGTCATAGGGGAACAGAATCTAATCATCTATTTCTAAAACGTATAATCCTGCATTATACGGCGTGTACGCAATCTAATTTCCGTATATCGACAGAACACAAATGAAGAGAACGAGAGCGGATAGCTAGCTAAAATTTCAAAGAACGTATCGATCAACATTACAGTATAACTTGCAGATATTTCAATTCGCTGTATTTCGTATAGAAAGTTCCTCTCCATCTGTAATTAGGAAACGGAGAATCGCTGATATCACAGGGATAAATGAACGCTGCACTGGCAGTATCATTAGACCAGCTGTCCATCACTTCGATTGATCTGCACGCATAATATTTCAAGGAAAATGTAACTACCATTCTGCATGCAATCTACGAATACAGAACGCGTTATGATAGATGACAAAATGTGGTATTGTACGAACAAAGGGTTTCTATAGTAGCCAACGGTTTGACGTTGATATTAATGAACAACCACGCATCGGGTTAAATCGAGGGACTGATATTTCACATTCGGCGTACATAGGTGAATACAGGTGTTGATACCTCTTGAAGGAACTTTGTGTTGTTGTGGCGAACGGTGGAAATTTTAAATATCTTTAATTACAAGTTTCGTTGAGTAGTTAAGTACGGAAATACGTTTGTGGAAGTAAGAAATAAGGAATGGGCGTGTCCCTGTAGAGTGGGACATGGAAGGTAAAAAACGCATTTCATATTATACAGTTTCAAATTTTTTAATTTCCAAATGTTCGAAGCACCAAACTATAAAAGTATCAACTTATCAAATTTGTAAATTTTTTAATTTCTGAACTTTTGAATTTCCGAATTTCCAAATATCTGATTTGTTGAATTTTTTAATTTCTCAATTTTTCCATTTCTCAATTTTCCAATTTCTCAATATTCTAATTTCCCAATTTTCCAATTTACCAATTTACCAATTTGCCAAATTCTTAATTTCCCAATTTCCCGATTTCTTACTTTTCCAATTTCTCAATTTTCCAGTTTTTCAATTTCACATTTTTCTAATTTTCTAATTTCCCAATTTCCCAACTTCCTAATTTCCCCATTTTCCAATTTCACAGTTTAGCAATTTAGCAATTTAGCAATTTAGCATTGTAGCAATTTAGCAATTTAGCAATTTACCAAATTCTTGATTTTCCATTTTCTCAATTTCTCAATTTTCCCAATTTCTCAATGTTCCCTATTTTTCAATTTCTGTATTTACAAATTCTATAATTTACAAATTTTCAACATTCAAAATTCACAAATCCACAAAATTCTCGAATATTTGTACATTCACACATTTTCATATTTTCACATTTCCACATTTCTACATTCCCACATTCCAACATTCCTACATTTCCAAATTCCCACATTTTCTTATTCTAACTTTTCCTTATTTCAACATTTACACATTCTAACATTCTAACATTCTTACATTCTCACATTCTCACATTCCTACTTTCATATTTTTCTACATTTTCACACATCTTTTTCACATATCCACATTCGTAAATTTCTATATTTAAAAATTTTCAAATCCCAAATTCTCAAATTTTATCAATTATCAAGCTTCCATTTCAAAACCCTCTTTCTTAAATTTCCAAAATTGCCCATCTCTTTTAACCCTCTGCACTTGAAGGTAATTTGAATATTTGCAAACAGCAACTTTAAAACTTAGTTAAAAAGTTAAATGAATTCTTTTGAGGTTTTATTATTTCTCTACTAGTAATTTCCACTGTTTGTTTCACTATGTTTATGCATCACACGTGTCATATTATAGAATCAGTTAGAAAATGCTCATTTCAAATTATTGTATTAAATAAAATGGTTAGGTTGAGAGTCACCTCTCGAGCGCAAAGGGTTAACTTTCAAATAGATCTGTATTCATTTTAGAGTCAATGTGACTTGATATATCGCTTTCTCTAGTCAACTTGATAATTGTTAGAATGAGATCTGTATGTGTTCTCCAACCTATGGAAAGAGTGTGCATGTATTTGTCGTTTCTTTTGTTTTCCATCTTGTGCGTTTTTCTGTAGTTCGCAAAATGTCCTGGTTGAGCTCAGACGCGCTCTTGCCTTTAATATGTATAATTATATTTTCAATACATTTAATTAACTGCGTTATAAACGAGTGATTTATTCCGCTGCACACCAAACTATATGTCAATAATCATTTAAATAACCTGTCCTAAAAATTTTCAGTGAACTCTAAAATAATATCTCTCGTAAACGAATATACATAGTACGCTCCCAGTAAATAAATCATACAGCAAATTCATCATAGATGAAACAGTACCGAAGTTCCTGCTGACAATTATTAATGAAGTTAAATTATGTATACATTTGTGGAAAGAAATTGTTTGTGAGCAGCATTTTACAATGTTTGTTTCCGCCGTAATTGTATAGTCGTTTTGAAAACATGAAAATGGCAATGTTTAAAGTGTAGTCACGATTAAACTGAACGCGCAACTACTTCTATTACGTTGACTGAAAGTAGTTAACAACTCTATCTCGCGTTAAGCGATAGTGGATGGTTGCCAAGCTTTTGCATTTACTCGCACGAGCATGCAAACACTAAAAACTGGAAGCATGTACTCGGTCCGTTTCGTGTATAACGAACTTTCAGAGTTATTAGAACGTGAATATAACGTACTGGTTCTAGAAATTACTCTTTCTTTCATATTCTTATTTTGGGGTTAATCCTCTCCGTCTTCAGAAAATGTTGCGAAAGTATTGATTGATATCTTAATAATTTTACGCACTTTCGCTCGGGAAGCATAACTCATCTTAATAACTTCAAGTAGAGAAGTAGTTTAAGTTAGTAACTCAAGAAGGTAACAATTTTGTTAGAGTTTGCAGATATTTTCCTTTTGGTGTATTATCTTTTATAAAAAAATGGAAGAATAGTTTAGATAATTTCCAACAAATATTGTTACGTACTCCTTTCAATTCATTGATATTAAACTTGAAGAGTTTGAAATTAGTATTATTAACCCCTTGTCATAGTTTGGTGAGCCACACTCGTAATGCACTCACAGTTCAAATATAATAAATCTTACTCAAAGTAATACTCTTCAACATAAAATTTAAGTTCAACTATAATTTACATTATCAAGGCTGAATATAAAATGCTCATAACTTTTTAATTTTCTTTGTTTGTTTTAATATTATAACTATGAATAGTTAGTTTTTACTGACGCACCTGACAAGTAAATTACATATCAAGGGTTTAATACTGAACCTACCGGTATGTGCACTTAATTTGAAATTGAAAATGAAGCTAAAAAATAAGTACACAAATAGCGAAATATAAATTAGGACACACATTTATTCTTTATCTCAACGAAAATCTATGCTGATTCTCAGGAATGTACTTTAACCAGTTAACTGTGGCGATCTTTTTGCAAAGCGCACACCAGTGTGTGTCGCGGTAATCAAGCGATGACGAGGTAGCTCTCAAGAATTTATGAATCCATCTCAAATCATTTACACTTTTTATTTGTTTATTTCATTTCGTGGTGACCTCTAAATATTTGAAACATATTACAATTTACGAATACAATATAGTTTTCGCCAAAATTACAATTTAAATATCAAATTGTAACAAAATTTTACGCATGACGGATATGAGCCGTTTAGTTTGAAAGTGGCCTAAGTCCATTTATCTTAAAATCGAGATATTTAAGGGTTTGCGTTTCAATGAATTTAAAAATATACGTATAGGACATTAATGAGTCGTACTGTTTAAGTGTATCTAAGGGTGTTAAATTTATAGTTCCTATTAAAATAGTGGCAATTATTAAGTGAATAATATGCGTTTTCTTATCAAGAATGGAGTTAGGCCACTTTCAAAATTAACAACCAGATTCAATATAAAATTTGAAGGTGCCCAAGTCCATTCAACATAATGTAAGATGCTTCAAATTGAAAAAACCAATACTGAATTTATTTTACATATCTTTAAAACACTTCAGGAACATAATTTATGCGATTCAATTAACTACATAACGTGCAAAATTACAAACATAAATTTATTACAAAACAATTTACTACTCATCTACATTTTGTGTGTGTAAAAGGGATTTGAAGTAATCATGATGTTCCGGTGGTATATATCGTAATAGGCCCATTATGTCCTTGAATTTTGCTGTTGTAATTTGTTGTTTTTGTTGTCCAAAAACTGAGGTTAAATTGTAAATACTAATTAATTAAAATTACCTTCATCACTACTTTCCGACATTATCGATAGTAAATATATTATCTTGATTATTTAAGTATAAATGGAGTTAGGCCACTTTCAAACTACACGGTTCGATTATTAAACTAACTCTGAAAACTTATGTGTCAAGAATTATCGTATTTGCTCGGATTATAAGCAACCTGAAATGCTTTACTGATAAATAACATAAAGTTGTACACGTAATCATGATAACCAGAAAAAAACGGATTGAAAAACGGAGTTAGGCCACTTTCAAAATAAACGGCTCATATAGTCTTCATGACACAAAATTCTGCCACATCTCCATGACGGATATAGTTGTCGAACACAGTTAACTGGTTAAATGTTCAAACATCGAAAATTCAATCCTTTCTACTGAAAAGACAATATAATCGATGGAACACTGTAACTTCTATTAAATAATTTTCCTTTTGTTTAAGAATAATTAATAATTAAAAATAACTTCCCCTCGACATTTTCAATGGCGCCTCACAATGTCAATACTTAAAGGAGAACATTTTCTTCAAGCAATAATATTAAACACTTAAATTTAATACGCGATTATAATCGCTAGAAATATATAACAAATTTTTATGAAGCAATTATTTTCTCCTTTAAAAGTGATTAATAATTATAATTTAAATGTTACCTATGCATAAGCAATGCTTAAAGCAATATTTAAATACTTAAATATGTCATTTAATTTGAGGTATGAGATATATTTCTACGTTATACTAGTTTATAAAATTGACACTTTTCTAGTGTTATATACTAGTGTTGAACACTACTACACTACTTGCACTACTATTATGTATACTACAATACTATATTGCTAAAAAATAGTAGATATACTATAACACATAAAATATAGATATACGATAGTACTACTACAACAATATAAATACCACACTTTCAGTAATAACAAAAACAATCTAAATTCAAATAATAAGTTTTAAATTTTGAGAAAAAAGAATTTGTTTAAATTTTCTAATTTAAATATTACAAATTGATAAAGTTGAAAAAAATATTTTAAAATAGCTCAATTGTTCATGAATGAAACAAAACAAAATTTAGCTAAATCGATGAAGTAGTTTCAGAGAAAAAAATTCCTAAGTGAACCCCATTTTCGTCAAAATGGGCGAAAATTGCAAACTTTGAAAGCTTGTCATTCCTTAACGAATTCGAAACCGGCAAAATTATGACTTAAACCCCCTCTCCCTAATTTCACATGGACTACAACATATTTCGATTAGAGTAAAATCGAAGATAGTGACTTTCAAAAGTCAACTTGGTATAAAATGACCCAAACCTTATCTAAAAATTTCAAATCCCACAAACAACACACTAAATTTTTATCTTCTATTAGTTAAAATCGACAGCACCGATCTACTAATAATTTGTTTAATATATCACCTTAAATTAATGAACTTCAAGCTAATAACGTTATTAAATAATATTTATTAGTAATACTTGGATTGTAAAGGATATCCTCACCTCTTTTTTGCCGAAACGATAGGGTTGCGAAGACGACAAACTGCTATCTCTGGACGGGGGTGGTGGTTCTTTCGCCCTGGCCTCCACCTCTTGTAAAACTACGAGCCTTCGATTTTCCTGCTTCCAGGATAATGCGGTGAAACTTTCGAAGAAGGAACCGTCTGTCTCTTGAACCCTGGAAAATGATCAATCACGTTTTATTCCCGTCACTTGTTGCTCGTTCGTTTCTGTGTATTGTGCCGCGTATAGGGCTCTTCATCGACTATGGCGAACGGTTTCCAACACTTTATCATACGAGTGTTTCCGCTGACGGAAATATTTTGTGCTCTTTGGTACTAAGGATTATGCAAATATTTTGTGTTCTTTAAGTATTATGTTCTTTAAGACTTTTTAGTATAAAGAATTGCTATAGTTAGTGTACTTAACAGTAAATCGAAATTTTAACTTTTTAGATTATTTTATAAAGTATTATCAACGCACGGAGGATTGTTTTTATTTATAACAAAAGTTGTAAAGTTCACATTGTAATGCAGGTTATAATGTCTATCTTGTCCATAATGTAATATTTTTTTATAATATTTTTATAATCATATTATAATATTTTATGTTTTTTACTAATAAAGATTGCGATATCCATAACTCTTTGAGCTACGAATATTATTTTTCTCTAATTTCTTGTTTAATATTATTTATTCTAACCCCTTATTATTGTTTAATTTCCTTAATTTCGAATTATTTACTGACCTTTTTAATTTATTTTCTTCTCGGTACTCATTTTCGTAATTTATTTTCTATTCATTACTTGCTAATTTTCTTCATTCATTTTCCTCAGTTATTTACCATCCATTATTAATAATTTCTTGTATTTATTACCTATCCTGTATTTATTCACTTTTCTTATTTATTCTCCACCCACTATTTATAATTTCTTTAATTTGTCATACCTTGCATTTAATCATTTTCCTCATTTATTTCCGATGAATTAGTTAATAATTTTCTTAATTTATTTTCTGTCCTGCATTTATTCATTTTCCTCCCTTTTCTACAGTTTATTAATTACAGTTCTTTCATACAGTTTATTAATTATGCGTAATTTATTTTCTATGTGGTATTTATTCATTTTTCTCATTTATTTCCTATGCACATGTTATTCATTCTTTTAACTCATTTTCTACTGTATATATTTTGCTAATTGATTTTCCACCTACAACTTATTAATTATTCCTAACATTTATCTTCTACGTTGCATTTAATTGTTCTTATTTATTTCCAATGCATTAGTTATTATTCTTTCTACACATTTTGTGCCGTATATTACATTTTGCTCATTAATTTTCCACCTATTCTTTATTCATTTTCCTAACACATTTTTTACCGTATATTATACATTCTGCTCATTAATTCTGTACCTGTTCTTCATTCATTTTCTTAATTGATTTTCCACCCTGTATTTACCAATTTTGCTCATTCATCCCATTACTTAATTTTCTTAATTCAATTTCCACTTCTAACTCATACATTTTCCTCATTTATTTCCCACCGTTCACCCTAATCTCCTCTCTACCTTCAATATATTCATTTTCCACCCTTTACTCATCCTCAACTTGTTTTCAATTAAAAAGTAAATATCGAAGGTGCATTTAAAAGTTCAAACACACCCAGAGGAAAAAAATTTAATTTCCAGCATACACCGAGCAAACAGTGTGTATAGAAAAATACAGTAACGTTATCAGTGGTTATCACAAAATTAAAAAATTACGGGTAGGGTGAAGTGGGGTAAGTTTGTAAACGGCGCAAGTGCGTATACAGACTATTTTTATTACAATATGAGCGAAATTTCTCCATTTAGTATGTTTGTTTCCTTGTTTTGTTTCACTGAGGTAAGTTGCCCAATAGCTGACAGTTTAAGAGAAAGAATTCAAACAATTTAAATAAAAAAATATTTAAAATCAATAAAAACAGTCGCTAATATTTTATCAAAATTGATTGATCCTTTATCTTTAAATTGACGTAACCAAAAGCTATTTAAATTTTGTTAATGTTAAGAAAATTAAATAAACAAGGTTATGGTAATTACACCAATAACTGACATGGCCGAAATATAGTATATCCAATATCTGACATCTAGATACTCCAATAGCTGACACTTTTATAAATGTAAACAGAAATTATTCATTTAAATAACAAAATTTATTTCCACAATAAAATAACAAAATATAACGTTAATTTATTCAAAATACATTGAAATTTGAACTTAAAGTTCCTCAGATGATGTAGAAGTATCACTTTCTATAATAAGTCGTTTATATTTCTTTGCAGTTTTCTTTTTCTTATTCGGTTTTTCTGCTGCCTTCATTAAAAAAAAAAACAGGAATACCATTTATTTGCAGACCGATTATTAATAAAATTGTTAGGTCTATTTAAAATTTTCATCAACATTTCTACAGAGTCCAAAAGTTGACTCCAAAAGTTGTTGATTGACCTTTTCAACCAATATCTGACACGGATGTCAGATATTGGTCGGCAGGCTTATGTTCGTATCCCAAAAACTGACACCCCTGACATCCATCAAATTAGACGGTTCATTTAAAGTCTTCAAAGAAAAAACAACACTATAATCTTTAATTAGAATAGGGAAATATAAAGTTGCTCTCAAAATACTTTAATAAAATAAATACAAAGCAAAATGTCACGACGTGTTTCTAACCTTAAGTGATAGAAAAATCGAGCCGCTAATGAAAATTACGTGCCGACTTGTAAACAATAATTGCAAAATTTGGATAAGTTCATGCATAACGATTCTCATAAATCAGAGATGGCGTTGCATAATACACACTTCATTATACACACAATGAGAAACAGATATTATTTATAGAGTCTGTATTAATTAATTACAAAGTTAAAAGTGTCAGTTATTGGTGGAGTGTCAGATATTGGGCAACTTACCTTATATCCTCTTTTATATTTCAATTAAGAGTACTTGTTTACAGTATAGAGTACTTGTATAATGTAGTAAAAAGCATTTTGTAGCAGATTTGTTAATAATTCTGCTTTTGCCCCATTGCACATGAAATAAAGTTTGAAAGTATTTAACTTCAAGTTACGTTCTTACCCCATTTTCGGGGAAAGTGCAGAGTAGTTGACATTTTAAACAATTTCCTATCAAAATCAAAATGTACAAGGAAAATTAAGGTCCTAATATTAATTAAATAATAGTAATTGTGCAAAGCGTTCGATATCGACAGCGTTAAGTATTTACATAGCAGAAAATATTTGCGTTTAAATACTAACTTTAAAAAAACCAGTCTGCACTTACCCCACTTATAACTGAAGTGCACGCATCTTCTCATTAAAATCGAGCGCCATTAAATCGCCGGCAATCGATTATAATTACGACGATTATTCAAGGCAACCTCGTCGTCTAATTATCGCGAGCGCATCTATTTCCGTCTATTTTTTTTTCTCACACTTGCGTGTATACGAAGTTTCGCGTCGTTGCAGCAATATCGATCAGTCGGCGTGTATTTCTTGTTGTTCATGTTCCTTTTTCCCTGCAACCTAACCCGTGCACACATCTTTGTCTCCCTTTTTTTCCCTTTTTAATTAATACACTGCACTACGACGAACGGGAACGGTATTACCGTTTGAAAATTACCTCCAGCCACGTCGTTTACGATTTCGAGCAGAATTTTTCCCTGAAATTGCAGCTCGTTTCGATGCTCTTGGACGGAATTACGTGAGTGTATCATACGGTTGATATATCGCTAAAACAGTTTTACCGTTCCATCAAAATTTCCGTGACATCGTTTCACTTCAAACTTTGTATCGTCGGATCAGCCCGAAAAATTCATGCATACTTTCGTTCGCGTTTCCATTAATTTTAATTGCGCTCGCAATGTTATTTCACCCTTTTTTCGTCGTGGATAAGTAAATATGAGGGAGAATTTTATTCGCTGCATTAACCTAATGTTTTATACTTAAATACTGTGGTCTGCAAATTTTATGTGCGGAGGTGCACTTTATATTACGTAAGGTTTTATAATTTTATCATTTTTATGTTTCCGTTAAAGCGTTCTTTATGTTACATTACATAATAATAACTTAACTTATTAATCGAACTTAATGATGATCAATGAAAGAGATTTAATAATTTCAATCAATAATGTGAACTTAATAAAAGAATTTGTGATTAATTAATACTACAAATATAATGATAATAAACACTCAATACTATGAATATATAATAATAATGAACCAATAAAGATATAACAATGTTAATCAATCAACGCTACAAAAATAATAGTCATAATCAATCAATAAAAAAAATTCAATAACTATGATTAATCAATGCAACAAACAACAATAATCAATCAATAATAAGAGACTCGATGTTAGTAAATAATCAATCAATTTAATAAACCTAACAATAATCAATCAATTAATAATAAGGGTCTGATATTAGTAAATCGATAAAAATGTACAAAATCAATCAATGCACCAAACATAACAATAATCAATCAATAATAAGAGACTGGATGTTAGAAAATAATCAATCAATTTAATAAACCTAACAATAATCAATCAATTAATAATAAGGGTCTGATATTAGTAAATCGATAAAAATGTACAAAATCAATCAATGCACCAAACATAACAATAATCAATCAGTAATAAGAGACTCGATGTTAGTAAATAATCAATCAATTTAATAAACTTAACAATAATCAATCAATCAATAATAAGAGTCTGATATTAGTAAATCGATAAAAATGTACAAAATCAATCAATGCACCAAACATAACAATAATCAATCAATAATAAGAGTACTGGATGTTAGTAAATAATCAATCAATTTAATAAACCTAACAATAATCAATCAATAGCAAGAGATTCGATATTAGTAAATCGATAAAGAAGAATATAAACAATAATAAATAAACGGCATAAACAATGAAACAAACGGTTATAAAATATGTAAGACACCTAAAATGTTATTATCGTTTCATTTTTACAACGTACTCGCATGTTATGAGTTTCTCGTATATTTCTGTCGCAGCGCGCAAAGCGTTTAACGTAATAAACCTTGAAGGATTAGAAAGAATATTCAGCCGGAGAACAACGTCTCCTTTGTGAACGGCAAGGAGCAAATCAGAGTGCGACGGGAAGGCAGGAAAATTGGAAAATGAAAAATATGCAGATGAAAGCACGCTAAGCGAGCGTGTCTTTGACGCGTCCAAAGGATCCACGTGCCGTCTCGGATCTAATTTAAATCCAAAAGAAACGATGCTGGTTTTCAAGTCTCCGAGGAACGTTCTTCGTGGCGCTGATACAGAAATGAAACTTTCGTGCTACGCGAATGTGCGTGGATTCGCCTATTAAAAGAAATGGGAATAACTATAACCGTGCTTTTTTGTTTTGACCTTTCGCCATTCTGTGTCCCCTTTTATACGTTTGACCCTGGCATTCGCTTATCGAGAGAAGGAAACGGTTACTTCGAATACATTTTGTATTCGTTTCGTGAAAGAAATTATTTTGACAAATGATGCGAGGACGAAAATATAAATGGTAAAGAATTATACGATGGTAAGAGATTATGTGATGTATAAGACTTGTACGACGTAGATAACTTATTTAACTTATAATTTCATAACTACGTTATTTACTGCTACAATATTAAGAAAATTAATGCTAAATTGTAAGACAATTCGAAAGCTAGTATACAGAGTGTCTCATAACGGGTGTAACTCCCGGAAAAGGGTGGTAGAGGATGTAATTCTGAATAAGATTTTCCTTTACGAAAATGGGGTGTGAAGCTTCGTTTTTGAGTTATTAAGCAAAAACACGGACCAATCAGAGCGCGAGGATTACGCCCAGTCGGCCATTATGCTCGAACGCGTCGCTCTCGCGACTGCGCGTCGGGATTGGCGCCGAATCCTCGCGATCTGATTGGTCCGTATTTTTCTTTAATAACTCAAAAACGAAGCTTCAAACCCCATTTTCGCAAAGGGAAATATTGCTTAGAATCGCGTCCTCTACAATTCCTTTCCAGGAACTACACGAGTTATGAGACACCCTGTATATTAATAGCTTGGAATTTAAGTTTGAAAAGCTGAAAGATTAGGAATGTAGAAATTTTAAGATTTCAAACGTTAGATATTTGGAAATTTGCAGGAAATGTTGTGAGTTACAAGTTTGAAAATTTAGAAAATTTAAGAAATTGAATACTTGAGAATTTAGAAAATTTAAGAAATTGGAAACTTGAGAATTTAGAAAATTTAAGAAATTGGAAGCTTGAGAATTTAGAAAATTTAAGAAATTGGAAGCTTGAGAATTTAGAAAATTTAGAAAATTGCAAGTTTGAAAATTTAAAAATTCAATTTTCAAAAAAATGAAATTTAAGAAGTATAAATCTGAAACTTTGAAAGTCCCCAAATTGCTTCTAAAATGATCACACAACACTTGTTCCTCAATTTTAAAATTGAAATTTAAAAATTTTTAAATCGTCATTCCTATAATTTGAATTAAATTGATATTGCAAATAATAAAATCGAGTAAACTTGAATGCTTGAATAAAATTGAGTAAACAAATTTATGAAGAATTATAAAAAGTATATGGAGACTTCTAATTACTCTTTTAATGATGCTTTAAACACGTCCATTTAATGACAGTCATTGACCTGGTGATGTGTATCTCAAGGAGCATACAATATTTAACGTTGACGTGGTTGGAACACGTTAAGTGAAATTTATCGGTCTTAACTCTGTATTTATTGCAGTCTGATCTAAAACTGCATTTTGTATCTAACTATATTTCACTAAATCGTGACAGAAGAGATTTTGCATTTTATATTAAGTTGGTAATTGAATTTTAGATATTTTCATGCACAAAAACTCCAGGAATTCTGTCGCAGTGTATTAAATATTTATTGCCAATTTGGCAAGAAATCGAATGGTTAATTTAGGAGCTGTGGATTGCGATTAACGAATTTAAATAAATGATTCTGACAAATAAATTCATAAATAAGTACATCGAGGTGCAATATTTTTTACCAATTTAATACTTATTGTCAGATGTATGTCAAATGTAAATTAAAAATTTCCAGATCATCAAATTAGAAATTTTCAACTTTATACAATTCCAAAATTTACTAAATTCACGAATTTCACAATTTGTACATTTACGTGTTCGCACATTTCAATGTTCTAGCACACTACACTTCCACACTTTCACATTCCAACACTTCAACATTCCAAAATTCTAACATTCCAACATTCAAAAATTCCAACATTTAAAAATTCCAATATTTCCACGTTCCAACATTCCAACATTCCAACATTTCCACATTTCAACATTTCAAAATTCCAAAATTCCAAAATTCCAAAATTCCAAAATTCCAAAATTCCAAAATTCCAATATTTCCACGTTCCAACATTCCAACACATCAACATTCTAAAATTCTAACATTCCAACATTAAAAAATTCCAACATTCCAACATTCCAACATTTCAACGTTCCCACATTCCCACTCTCCCAAATTTCCACATTCACAAATTCCCATATTTCTAAATTTCTAAATTCCCACATTCCTAAATTCTTAAATTACCAAATGTTCAAGTTTTGAAATTCTCAAAATCTCAAATTTCCAGATTTCGAAGTTTTCCAATTCTAAACTCTCGAATTTTATAATTAGTCAAATTTTCAAATTCTAAAAATAAGTCCCTCGATTCTCCGAAATCCTCATATCTTCAAATCTCCAACTTTTCCAATCCCCAAATTGCAAATTTTTAATTACACTAAATCCCTGAATCCAAGAGTCCTTAAATCTTTAACTCTCTGATTCTCTAATTCTCTGATTCTCTAACTCTCTAACTCTCTAATTCTCTAATTCTGTAATTCCCTAATTCTCTAATTTTCTAATTCTCTAACTCCTTAAATTTCTAACTCCCTATCTCCCTAACTCCTTAAATCTCTAACTCCTTAGCTCCCTAACTCCTTAATTGCCCAAGTCCCTAACTCCTTAAATCTTTAACTCCTTAAATCTCTAACTCCCTAACTCCCTAAATCCCTGTATCCCAAGATTTCCAAAATCTTAATACGCTGATATGGTAACTTTTCAAACTTCTAAAGTACGTGTACCACAGTCTGATCGTGTTAAACAGCAATATCAAATACTATCGTTTCGTCTGTTCCGCTACAACATTGTACAATCATATCGACTACGTCATTTAACTCCAACCCTAACCTGTAACTCGGAACAGTAATATACTGTTACACGTGTCTTGTATGGTTAACGTGTGTCATATTCCCGTAAGGTCTTGGCAGATCCAACTGACATGGATATGAAATTGAGATACATATGTCTGAGATATTTGTACACGGTACTGTATCTCTGAAAATTATATGTCATAGTTGTCATAACTTCGACGACTCAATCGGTGAAGATTATTAGAACATCACCGCAAAATTGTCCTCGACCTTCAAGGTCAAATGTTGAGTTATTGCATCTAGTAGATATTGAAAGGACAAATAGTTTCGAAGGAACTATAAGTCAGAGTTTAACTATTTATTATACTTGCAAAATCATGTTTATACTATGTTACCGATAATTAAACTGCTTTATGCGTTTATGCTAAATCGATGGCCATAAAATAAACATAAATTGTGCAACTGTTGAATATATTATAGTATACACGAGATGATGTATAGCTTAATTTATGGACGTACGTTGCACGATTTATTTACACTTTGCAAAAAATATTATTATGAAATATTTATTATAAATATTTAAACAATCATACTTTACTCAAACTCATGATGAGGATGTGGAAAATGCAGAATGGAGGTAATTTTTGTAAAAAAGTAAGCGATAGAAAACTTGATAAAACCTTTCTTGTCTAACATTTTCTTTAATAACAAACTTTGATCTTGAATGTCAAGAGATAATGCAGGTAATTTTTCATAAAAAATTGAAAGAAAATTCTAATTAAAATTTTGTTGTTCAATATTTCGTTTAATACCAAAAAATCAATCTCTAATTTCAAGATCAAGTCAATTTTCATATTTTGTAGAATTATTTTATGGACCAGCAATAATTTACTATAATTTAGAAGAATTTAGTACAAGCTGAAAGCAGATGTTGTTTTGCATAGCAGGTAAAATAAGGTTGAAATGACAGAAAGAAAAAAAGAAAAAGAAACATGACCTCGTTAAGCAGGGTATCACTCGATATCGTATTTCAGGAATACGTCCATCCTGTTAGGTACGGCCTACTGCGCTAATTTATACAAAGTGGTACACCCGTATATTCTGTTGGATATTAATAAATGACCATGGATGGATCATGGGCGAATCTGATCATTCTAACCCCTTTAAGTTGGATTTCCACGTGCGCCGCAGACACGTTGTCAGCTCGTTTCGAGACAAAATTTGTTTGGGGACGTTTGCGATGCTAAATATAGTGTTATCTGGTGAATACTTCTGCAGTTTTTGTGGGAATTGGTGATCTTAAACTACTTAACCTACTTTGAATCTTAATCTATCGTGACCTTAAACAAACTTCATTATTCTTAAAACACAACACAAATCTCAAAGCAAATAATTGACTCACCAAAGGCAATTTTATATACAAAACAAAAACAATGTTAGAATCACGAAAGGAGACAACACGTTCGTTAAATTCAACGATAAAATCCGAGACCTCCGAAACGAGTCTGCTCCTGCATTTCCTAGGAAACGCGATCGCGTGAGGATCCCTGAGGGACATTCCACGAAAGACACTAGACATTTGAATATTTCTAGCATCATCCAGCGAAAATTCACGAGCTCAATTTTTACTTTGACGTTTATACCGTGGCTTGGCATGATCGTAAAGCCAAGGGTTATCTCTGACCGCGTTGTTAACGTCAGGAAGGACGTTGAGATATCATATATTGTCCTTTAAACAGCTTCTCTCGCTTGACGGGATTTGTTTTGAAGCAGAAGAGAACAGGTTGCTGCTGTTCCGGTCTCGTTTTACGACAATTGTTTCGACATCGATTCACGAAAACGAGGAAGAAAGATGGAGATCTGAGAACAGGCGGCAAACGGTCGGTCCTTCGGAAACGATACAGGAAACATTTCACTTGAAGGAGTTCTTATTTTGTTTCTGGAAGGGTGTAAAATAACAGTGCTTTTCGAAGTGCTTTACAATATGGGGGACTTTCGAGAGAATATTTAACAAACTTTAGGGTAATTTGTTTAATGTTGATTCTTTTTAATTTTATAAGAAAGTAGTCACACTTTTCAACGGATGTAGCAATTTGGAGACGTAGTGATTTGGGAAGTAATTGATTTGGGAATGTAGGTATTTGGGGATAAAGTGGTTTGGGGATGTAGAGATTTGGAGACATAGCTATTTGAGGACGCATCAATTTGCAGACGTTGATATTTGAGAATGTAGGAATTTTTGGATGTAGCAATTTGGAGACGTAGTGATTTGGGAAGTAATTGATTTGGGAATGTAGGTATTTGGGGATGAAGTGGTTTGGGGATGTGGAGATTTGGAGACATAGCTATTTGAGGATGCATCAATTTGCAGACGTTGATATTTGAGAATGTAGGAATTTTTGGATGTAGCAATTTGGAGACGTAGTGATTTGGGAAGTAATTGATTTGGGAATGTAGGTATTTGGGGATGTAGAGATTTGGAGACATAGCTATTTGAGGATGCATCAATTTGCAGACGTTGATATTTGAGAATGTAGGAATTTTTGGATATAGCAATTTGGGGACGTAGCGATTTGGAGACGTAGTTATTTGGGGACGTAGCGATTTGAGAATGGAAGAATTTTGAAATATAGCGATTTGGAGACGTAGTTATTTGGAGGCGTAGTGATTTGGGAATGTAGCAATTTGGCGATGTAACGATTTGGCGACGTTGCGATTTGGGAACGTACCGATTTGGGGATGCGCCCCCAACAAGCAAGAACAAGCAATTTCGATGCTTGTTCTTAGATTAGCCTCTTCACACACCAATTGATAGGACTGAAAGGTACTTGTTGAATATTCTTCTGAATAATTTTATGGCAGTTAAAAATAACAATTTTACTATATTAATTATAAACTTGCAATGTACTTGATGAAAATGTGTAAATAAACAAACTATTTCCTCCTCTCGTATTAATATGACTTGTTTGCAATGAAAAATAACCTGTGCTAGTGATTTTAAAATATATAGAATTTCATACAATCCGATAATATGAAACTAGAAGAAGCATATCGATTTGAACATCAAAATTTGTTATAAAAAGTCTGTAAGTTGGATGATAATACACAGTAACATAAAAGAAATGAACGAATGCCCAGGATTAAAATTAAGATAGAGAATTCGTGGTCACCCTGTTGCTTCCCCATCTGTTCAGGATATTGCGCTTTATCTCTCCTGGTACGAATAAACGCGATGGGTAATGGGCCGTAAGGCAAGCCGATGAAATGCAGTCCTCCGGAGTCCTTCTGTTAATCAATTACTGGCCCGTGGAAATTGAATGATTCCCCCTGTAAATTGGACAACGTTCGATCCTCCTGTTCCTCGTTTCACGTGAATCTGCCACTGCTTTTCGAGTTAATCGCTGTTAACACTTTGTCAGATACAATGCTATATCGATGATTTTTTAGTATTCAACTATTAGCTTGATTTCGCAAATTTTTAGGGTGAGGTCCTTGACAATAGTTTAATAGTACTGTAATTAATTAGTGGCTCACGGTTTTACATTGAAAATTTGAGAGGCGAATTGATGATGGAAGTTATGTGGAACTTAAATATTTTGTACGATGAGATTTTGCTGTTTGTGAAACTTTGGATTTGGAATCTTGCAAGGATTGTACTCGTGTCAATAGTTTACAGACACTGTATTTAATTACTGCTTTACATTTTTAAATTGATAATCTAGGAGGTGGATCGGAAAAAGTTGTGTGGAACTTGAATATTTTGTACGATCAGATTTTGCTGCTTGTGAAACTTCGGATTTGGAATCTTGCAAGGATTGTACTTCTGTTAATAGTTTACTGGTACTGTATTTAATTACTGGTTTACTAATTTCTTTAAATTAAATTTGAGGAAGTGTATGGATTATTAAGTGTACGGATCGGGAAGAGTTGTTTGGAGCTTGTTGAATACCACCACTTGCATTTTTAGTAAATTCTGACTTTGGAATAACAATACATAAAAATCATCCATATGAAATTGAAGTGTATAGTGAACAATGAAATTCAGTAAAAATTTGTTGACATTATTTTATTATATAAGAAAATTGATTTTTCATCGTTGCATAACTATAGCACCATATGAATAACTGTCAAATACATATTGTACTTGTATGTTGATGATTTTTGTATGTGAAATTTTGAATTGGGGTTTTTGGGGAGGATTGTATTGCTTTCCGTTTCGAAATTGATTTATTATTGAACTTTTATATTTGTCAGATCTCAATCTTTTTATATTTTTAGATATGTTAAATTTTTATATAATTCTTTAATATTTTCTTACATTTTTATATTTTTGAATGACACAATTTTCAACCTTCTCAATTTCTCCGTTTCATCTTTCTCGGGTTTCGAAATTTGTATATTTTTAACTTTAAAAGTGTCTCGATTTATAAATTATTCATTTTCCAATCTCATATACTCAAAAATGTTTACATTTTTATTTTAAATTACTACAAAGTTCAAAAGTTGAAATATTATTTCGTACCATAAAATTTGATTAAAACATTCATCAAAAAATTAATTCATTTTGAACTCATTTTTCATTAAAATAATATTAAGTAATGTTTTTCATAAAATTATGCAAAAAACCTTGAAAATTATACTGCGTCACATTTCAACCAAAATATTAATTTATAAACGTTCTCCTGCAAAATTCGAGTCTCCGTAAGAATTACTCACAGTACAGTCACTTTTCGCACCAGCGATTTTACAAATTGATTGTAACCTTACGTTCACGGGAGGGAAGAGAAAATTAACAAGACCGCGTTAATTCCCAGTGAGCCCTCGTTATTGTTAATTGTCTCACGACAGTAGCGAACGATAATTACGTCCCTCTCATCTCGACTTCATGTTCTCCCCTTGGTTCTGTTCTTTTTTATCTGTCCCTTTTTTCACGAACACTTCCAAGGTCTTCTTTTCCCTCTAATAAGAAGATGATTGGAGTTCGAGTGTAAGAAGACATCTCTTTGATCGTCACATTCTGTCCCTTAATCCGATTCAGAAGATTATGGTACTTGCAATTCATTTGCTACATGTAATCGGGTTTCGCAAACTATTCGATGCGATAACGTGAGTAAATTTATAATCCGCATTGTTGATAATTATTTGAAGATATGTTGTCAACAAATTCACTAATAACATTCGTACTTTTATAGGTGATTGAGAATGCTTTTGATTATTTTGTGTGCTTGAAAGAATTTTTATTCCTAGCTGGTTCTAAAATTTTCTCGTTGAAAAGTTTAATGAATTTTTCAAAATTCTCTATGAAAAGTGAATATAATGCTTTGATTATAGAATATAATAATTTGAAAATGAAACATAATATTTTTCATTATGTTGTTTTACTATATTTAAACGTCACCTGTTCATCACTACAAACAAATTTTTATTTCAAATCGTTGTATTAAACCCAATAGTGAATCACCATATTAGATATTACAAGCTAGTTTTATATTTAAAATTTAAAATTACATATGACACACTATATTTTCATATGCATATACATGTATGTAACATGTGTGATACGTCCTAACATACGTATATGTAATGTATCATGTAATGTAGATAATAATGTAAAGTGAATATTGTAAGTTTTATACCTTATATTTCAAATTACATATTACGCATGATATGTATTTTCATACACACATGTATATGTATGTGTAACATATGTAATATACCATAACGTACGTACGTGTCATATATCATGCATTGCAGTCAATAATGTAATGTAGATATTACAAGGCGGTTTCATATTCTATATTTAAAATTACATATCACACATCATACATACTTTCATACACTCATGTATATGTGTAACATATGTAATATACTGTAACATACATACGTGTCATATATCATGCATTGCAGTCAATAATGTAATGTAGATATTACAAGGCGGTTTCATATTCTATATTTAAAATTAAATATCACACATTGTATTTTCATGTACATATGTATATGTGTAACATATCGTAACATATGAATACTCTAATGTACATAATAATGCGAAATAAATAAATAAAAATCTCCAGCTTCTCAAAATTTTCAAACTTGAACTTCTTTACCCACATGTAAAATAAAATAAACGTATATTATCAGTGTCACTATTTCATCACAATTATTCTGTCTATAGAAAACAATGAAAATAAAATTTTGAAACATAACAAATAATGAAATAACAAAATTTAATAATTAAATACTGTCACATAAGCGACATAAATTGCACTCTAAGAAGAATGTCATAGATACTATTAATATTTAAAAAAGAAATATTTGGCAGCGTTTAAACATTCTTAACACGTCCGACGAAATATTTCACTTTAAGCTTTAAAAGGAACGTGAGTCTAGAGAACCGTTAAAGATGCTAATCTGATTCGTCGCTAATTACCTTGGCAGTTAATTAAGACGGCAAGACCGAGACGTTGCTTGAAAAATCTTTTCAAGAGATTTTACTTCCTGTGGAAGCTACGGGGATGTCAACAAGTGTCAGGAATCCCGTCAACGTGTTTATCATGTGGTAAAAAGGGCGATAAAAAGGTGCGGAAAACATATTTCTTGTAAAAAAGGGAAGATGTTTTTAAACGAAGACGTGAAGTGAGGTTCTTTAAGTATCCAAAATGATTGATGTATCTTATCTGTTTATAGAGTGTAGCACTTTTGTGGAAGAGATAATTAAAAAGTTATTTAGTAAATTTTTTAGTAAGGCTTTTCGTTGTAGCACTTGTGTTGAATTGATTTTTAATTTTGTTAAGTTGATGGAGGGACTGTTTATTTGTTACCAAGTTGGCCTTTATATTTTTTTTTAACATTTTGAAGATTTGGAAATAGTGAGAATTGCAGATTTTGGGATTTGCAAATTTAAGGATTTAAGAATTTAAGAATTTGGAAATTTGAGGAATTGAGAATTTGAGAATTTGAGAATTTGAGAATTTGAGAATTTGAGAATTTGAAAGTTTGGAAATCTGAGAATTTGGAAATTTGAGAATTTGGAAATTTGAGGATTTGGAAATTTAAGAATTTGGAAATCTGAGAGTTTGGAAATTTGAGAATTTGGAAATTTGAGGATTTGGAAATTTAAGAATTTGGAAATTTGAGGATTTGGAAATTTAAGAATTTGGAAATCTGAGAATTTGGAAATTTGAGGATTTGGAAATTTAAGAATTTGGAAATTTGAGAATTTGGAAATTTTGAGAATTTGGGAATGTGGGAATTTGGAAATTTAAGAATTTGGAAATTTGAGAATTTGGAAATTTGAGGATTTGGAAATTTAAGAATTTGGAAATCTGAGAGTTTGGAAATTTGAGAATTTGGAAATTTGAGGATTTGGAAATTTAAGAATTTGGAAATTTGAGGATTTGGAAATTTAAGAATTTGGAAATCTGAGAATTTGGAAATTTGAGGATTTGGAAATTTAAGAATTTGGAAATTTGAGAATTTGGAAATTTTGAGAATTTGGGAATGTGGGAATTTGGAAATTTAAGAATTTGGAAATTTGAGAATTTGGAAATTTGAGGATTTGGAAATTTAAGAATTTGGAAATCTGAGAATTTGGAAATTTGAGAATTTGGAAATTTGAGGATTTGGAAATTTAAGAATTTGGAAATTTGAGAATTTGGAAATTTTGAGAATTTGGGAATGTGGGAATTTGGGAATTTACGAATTTGGAAGTTTGAGAATTTAAGGGGTTAAGAACTCGAAGCTTTAAGAATATGTGAATTTGAGTGTTTGTGTGTTTGACAATTTGAAAGTTTGAAAGTTCAACTATTTTAGAGTCTAAGAATATTAAAACTTTGAGAGTTTCAAAAATAGGAAATTTCTGCATATTACCACTTAAAAATTCAGAATTACAAAACAATAATTCAAAAATTTTCACATTTGACCATTTTGGTACTTTCTTCATAATTCAGTAATTTGTATATTATAATTTAATTAAAAGAACCATGTACCAAAACCACGATTGTTCTTTTCCATAACTAAATAACTGGTGACCGAAAGGTTTAATATTATTTTCTTTCTCCTTATTTCAAGATTTCACGGTCTCAATAACCCACTAACGAAATCGACTTAGAACGGAACGTCAATAGAATAAACGATCCCCTTGATTACTTTATTGAAACGCAGTGCAGATATTTTTTGTTCGCGTTTCACCCGTATTTTCGGCAATAGAGGGACCCGGTGATAAAGAATAACGGAGAAAAGCTGCGATAACGCGGTACCCTGCGTTTTTTATCCTCCAATTGATCGGATTTCAATGGGCGAAATTCTGGCGCAAAAAGAATGGATCGGAAATGGATTCTTTGATTGGGAATACTGATTCGCCATTTGTAATTATAATTTTATTAAACGATCACGTTTTATCAGATCACGATTCAGAAATTGATATATTATTATTCTATCGGGGATATTGGTATTACGAATTTAACATCTATTGGTGTTGATGAAATAATTATTGAATTATTAATAATACTTATCAATTTATTAACTTTAATAAATTTAAAAAATTCAATTTTATTTATTTTCATTATAAAATTTATTTTAATATATTCATTGAAATTAATTTTACACTTTTTATTTGTTATTTAGATGTTAATGTGTAGTTATATTATTGATGTTATTGATATTCAAAACAGTTGGCAAATATCATATTATTAGTATATTATTATATTCCTTATGAAGTTGTGTTGAAAATTGTTTATTCAAAATTGAGATATTAATATTTCTATACATATCACGTATTGATATCATTATTATTCGTACTGATATCACTAATATTTCGATATTAACAACAAAACTACCAGACCGATCAAATGACTGCTTCACTTTATTATAAAGTACACATTTTGTTAAAGTACATTCCTTAAAATTAACATTGATTTTCATCAAAATGAAGAATAGATGTGTGTACTAATTTATGTTTCGTCGTTTGCTTATTTTTTAACTTCATTTTTAATTTCAAATGTAGTACACATTATATGTGGGTTTAGTGTTAAAACTAATGTTAAATTTCACAATGCTGTTTATTAAAATATTACAGATTATTATAAAATCTCATGTTATATTGCACAGATTACATATTATAATGACGTATTACAATACACCTTGGAAAGCTTAATTGTCATAATGAAACTTGTCGAGCTATTATCTCTTTGGTCCAGAGTACATTAAGTTTCCTGGAAAATGTAATCGCAGTAAATAACAAGATAGGAATTTAATTTTCAGAGAATTCTTTGGTACGAAATTATAGCTTACAAAGTTCATATTCTGTACTTGTAAAAGAAAATTCCCGCGGGGAAACAAAATTCTTATTTAGCATGCATCAAGGAAATTAACTCGCTTGTTGACCTACTATTTCAAAGTATTCTATATAAAACAAGTAAAAATTTCAATTGCCTTTCTTGCGGCGTTTATTCTTCATTTTAATCACAACTTGGTGAATAAAATAGAACATGTTATAAATAATACTATTGTTTTAACTAAAATTTGCATTTGGTGAATTAATAAATAAATGTATAACAAAAAAATTATAGTATTACTACGATTAAAATTCTAATTTGGTTAATGAATACATAATATTGAAAGTTGTGTTAAAAATAACACTTACTTCATTTACTTTACAAATAATAGTATAACCTAAATTCTAATCGAGCAAATGAATGAATAACTCATAAATTATACAATAAGCAATATTCTAGCCTAGTTAATACATGATTAACCCACATTAAAAATAATATTACTGAATTTTATCTTCAGCACAATTTTCTTGTTTCTTTCGTTTTTTAAATGTTACAGTACGCCAAGAATCTCAAATCTTTTATTCAAGCATGACATTTTAAATGTCACCCCAATTAGCCCTTCAAATTCATGTCCAATTTACTCTCCCCTGCGGGGCAAGAAAAAATTTAAGAATTTAACCTAGTTTCTCTAATAAATCACATGGGAGATTTTAAATGTAGAAAATGTTAATAATGATACAACTTCGTTTACATAGAACTGTGACATGATGTAAATGCATAGTTTATATTCAATGATTTGTAAGAAATATATTTATTTTTTGTTTATTTTCTGTTGACTTATGTGGCTTATCTTTTTTCAATTTCTTGACTAATATTATATTATTTATCATGTTTATAATATTCTAGCTGAAGATTAATTATTTAAAGGAAAAATAAATGAAGGAAACTTTTAAAAGCAATTAATATCGAGACAATGACATGCACTAACAGCCTAAAAGATAAAATTGCAAGATTAACTGCCTTGAGTTTTAATAATTTATTATAAAGTGTCTGGCAATAATCGTGGATTTTCACTGTGATGATCATATGTGCAGATAAGATTGGAAATAAATTTAGAAAATACAGTTGAAGATAAAGTTAAAAAATAATATTCAAGCATAAATTAAGATTGTATGCAAAATGGTATATAATTGTATATAAATTAAGATTGCAGATAACATGGGAAAGTTGAGTAACCTATTCTATGTGTCTGACTATAAACGCTACTTTTCACTGCGGCGGACATATGTGGTCGTCACTCCAAATTCATTTAAATTATTTCCAGGAAAAATAAACGAAAGCAATTTTTAAGAGCTATCAATATAGAGATAATGATGTACATCAACTAAAAGATAAAATTTCAAGAACTGTTCTTAATTTTAATAATTTATTATAGAATGTTTGACTACATATATTAACTTTCACTGTGGTTATATGTGGCTGCAGAGATAAATTTTAAAAATAAAATTGAAGGATACATTTAAAGTAAATTGAAAAGCTAAAATTGAAGGATCAAATACTGCTTCTAATAACATATTATAAAATGTCTGACCGTATATGTTAATTTCCACTGTTGTCACATGTGGTTGCACAGATAAAATCAGAGATAAATTTCAAAAATAAAATTGAAGGATACATTTAAGGTAAATTGAAAAAATAGAGTTAAACGATCAAATATGTCTATTTTTAGTAACTTATTATAAAATGTCTGACCACAAACATCAAGTTTCACTGTGGTGACCATATGTGATCACAAAGATAAGATCAAACATAAATTTAAAAAATAAAACTGAGGGGTAAATTAAAAAAATTAAATTGAAGGATAAATTTGAGATAAAAATAAATACATATAATTAAAGGATTGAGCATCCTTATTCTTACTGATGTTGCAATAAGGCAATATAACTGTCACATGTGTTATTTATAAATCGTACATTGCATTATAGAGTTTGATGTTTTATTCAGGAATCAACGCTGTGTGTGATTGCATCGACGTAGTTTTGTAACGAAAATCGTAACAAAATTGTAAATTGTCTTACAATACTGTAGTGTAGTCTGACTGAGCAAAAATCAGTTTTCACTGTGTCTACATGTTATTTTAAATGCTTATCCGTCGTAAATCACATCTCACATGACAACACTATTTTGGCGCTGCGGTCGTCACGTGATAGTTGACGATGGAAATTGTCAAAATTCTAATTTTGGAGAATGTGAAACTTCGCGATATGGAACGCCATTAACAGACGATGATAGATAATATAGAAAACTACATATCTTGTAACTTGATGACTAAAACATAACTGCTTAGCATGTTCTAATCATAATTTTCCTGGAAGAAGACACTTCTATGAAACGTACATCGAAATTCATTCTTCCATGTTGCAAATTATTCCAAAAAATATTATACATTAAAAACTGTTAAATAATTACTTAAAATTCGTATATTTATAATATACCTTAAAAAATGTTATAATACTGAAGAGTTTTCGCACATTTACCGAAACCATTTACGACCTACTGAGTGCAAAAAACTGGCGACCGATTAGGGGTTGAACTCGTGTAGTCGGATGATCCCCAACAGAATTCAACGCCTCCGCAGTAGCCTAACATCTCGAAACAAAGGTGTGAAAAACATAATGGAACACTTTTGACCGTGTACGCACGACTTGACGAATGTTCGGCACTTTTCGCAGAATGAAAACAGCAGTGCGGTCGACTTAATGGAGGTAATAGTGTAAGGGTAGGGTCCCCTAAAGAAATATGGTCGTTCGTCCATGGCAAGATAAAAGGATACCGTGCAAGGAAGGGTCGCCCCACCACGACCTTTCGACCCCTCGACCTTGTACATACACGAGTCCTCGTTTCAGTTTCAAAGATGGACCGTTATGATTCCCTTTGATGGCACGGCCAATCGTTCGAATATCGTTAGAACGTATTTCAGGATGTTGTAAAACCACCTTATCTTTTGGTAACCTTTATTTAACTCGTCTCTTTAGCTTTCTTAAAGGCCGCAGTTTAACGAGCATGCATTTATGGATACCTGAGGACGTGGGTCAGGCAAGGCAATTTCGTATCATTTCAAATTAATGGCAGATAAAACACGATCGTATTTCAATTTTATGGCGTCTACGGTGCACTCGGGGAAATTTACATCTTTGAATTTTTTTGGGGTACTATTTGTATGTGAGATGTGATGAACAAATAGAGGGTGTCTCAACTATGAATACTGAAATTATAATTTCACAAAATTAACTTGATATTATTTTAGAAACTTGCTTTGAGATTGTTTAAATATGTTAGATTATAGTCTATTAAAAGTGCGGAACGTGACACGAATGTTTACGGGGTTTCAGATTTCTTATCGTTTAATTTACATCCTGAGAATAAGCTGGTATCAATTATTTTTCTACTTTTAGTTATCACGGTAATTTGAATATTAAACTTGAATGACACAATCTTTGTATTGTAATATTAATATACTCGCTGTTGGAACAAAAGTTCATATAAAATTAGTTTATAATAAAAAATTGTAGGGAGAGATATGTCAAGAGCTTTCATTTATTTTTTCTTGTACAGGATGTCTAAAAAATATCGGACTTCATTCTCCACAAAGAAATCACAGTATCCTAATTTTATTACGAAAATTATCAACATATTTCTGCTAATAATGAAATATTACTGTTTAAAAATAAATAATATTTTTTTTTAAGATAATAGATGTGAAAATTTAATTTAAGGTAAGAGGACCAGTAGTTGACACTGTACCAGTACTTGACACTTTTTCCAGAAAATAAATAAGGAAACCACAAGTTGGACTACATGAAACCTTATTAATCTGTATACTGTTACACTTCAGTGGCTTAATTACGAACTATTGTGCATTCAAAAATGTAATAGCAACTAATTAATCAAATTTGTCCACGGCTCTTACGATTTCTCAGTGTCTTCTTATATAAATCGCTAAGGATTTGATTACTATGTAAGTATTGTAAGTTTGTATTATTTAATCATTGTGAATAAAAAAAGGCATTCGTTTATGTTGTTTGAAACTTAAAAAAAGGTTTATTTATTATAAAATAATTTTAAGAAAAAAAAATACACAGACTTCGAAATGTACTAAAAAGTATAAAATAATTTCTATTTCCTAATGAAGTAATTTCATTGAAGAATTTTCCATTGAAGAATAGAAAAGAATGTCATTTTTAAGTTATTCAGAAATTAAAATTGTATAAATCGTACCTTAACGAGCACCAAAATGTATCTTGCACTATAAATTATTCTTGAAGCATTTACTTTTGCCAGAGCATCATTTTGATCTTCCGCAATTGGCAAAATTCAAACATATTTTTGCTGAGAATGTTTTTACGTCATCGTTTTGGGAGAGAAAATTTCTCGAAGGAAAAGGATAAATTTCAGTTGGAAGAACGTGAGCAGCTTTTCGTTTGCTTTAGGAAATTTTCCCGATGCTTCTGAGAGCTCGAAAACTTTGTCGGTATGCATTGCTTCTCTTCCACACCCGATACGGTTGCAATAATGTTCTTCTTGCCAAGATAAAAGGAATTCTTGAATTCCTTTTTGCACTTAAAACTGCGTGCAGAAATAGAAACTATTGACGGCAATAAAGCGTGAACTGGTCAAAAGATTCGTTAAAATGTTTCATGTGTAACGATATTGATTATACATCAGTCATGGATTTATTCTAACTGAATTTATATAAGGATATAAAATTGAGTATAAAATTTCACGTAAAACACTAATTACTTTCGAATTATTTAAAAATATTGTTGGATGTGAAATCATAATACAATTATTTGAACACAACAGAGTTTACAAAATAAATAATTCTAACGATAGAATTTTAATTGTAAATAATATATCATTACTGCAAGAATAAATTTTTCTAAACAACATATTAACTTCAGAAAATAATTTTCCAAAAATAAAACTTGAATTTGTATTAAATCGAAAAGAAACAAATGCTAAATGTATCAATTAGAAGGAGAAATTGAACGTTTAAAGTTGCATTTGATATTAAGACATAATCACAGTATTTCGTTCATCAAAAGTTTCTGCCCAAGAAACGAAAATTAGCGTTTCGAGATGCTTGAAAGCAAAATTACACGTTTGGCGATAAAATCTAGGCGATAATGTTCTCATTACTACGGTAATGCATGGTGGAAAAATTATACCACGAATATAAGTAGTGTAACCAGAACACGCGAACTTCTTTTTTCGCTCCCTTATCAATAATAACAGAGGTAACCAAGAGGAGAATCTTGTAAAATGCCGCTTTTAATCAATGAAAGGAAATTTAATTACGAAAACGCGAAGCCCTCTAGCTGTACCAGCGTTCTGTTTCAAAGAAACGAAAGTGTTTCAAAGGAAGAAAGCATAAAAGAGAATTGCAGAAAACCTCGATATTAGATAAAATTGTATTATATTAGTAGGTTAGTTCATTAGGGGAAAGTTATTTACGTGCATGTTTCGATTTTCTGAGGTTAATGAGATGAGGAAATAATCTAGTGATTATAGATTTTTTGATGATTTGAGAAATTATCAATTTTTGGATTTGGAAGATTAGGAAGTTTTGGAAGCATAAGTTTTTGGGTTTGAATATTTGGACATTTGTGAGGTTAGGCAGTTGAGTATTTCAGAATTTAGGGACTGGGAAAATTGAGATTTTCGAGGTTTTGAAAGGTGTGAAATTTGGAAAGTTGATTGGATTTGGAGATTAGGGGATTTGGAGATTTGGAGATTTGGAGATTTGGAATTTGGGGATTTGGAAATTTTGAGATTTGAGAATTTGGAAATTTGGGGATTTGAAGGTTTAGAGATTTGAGGGTTTAGTGATTTGAAGGTTTGGAGATTTGAAGGTTTAGAGATTTTGGGATTTAGGGATTTGGAGATTTGGAAATTTGAGGGTTTAGTGATTTGAAGGTTTGGAGATTTTGGGATTTAGGGATTTGGAGATTTGGAAATTTGAGGGTTTAGTGATTTGAAGGTTTGGAGATTTGGGGACTTGGAGATTTGAAAATTTGAAAATTTGAGAACTTTGGAAATAGGGTATCTGAGAATTTGGAAATTTGAAAATTTAGAAATTTGAATTATTTAAATTTAAATTAGTGAAATTTGGAAACTTGGTTTGAACAACTAAGAATCGGCAAAAGCGAAAATTTGGAAATTTGAAGACTTGAATCACCGAAAATTTGGAAATTTGAAGACTTGAATCACCGAAAATTTGGAAAGCTTAAGATTCGAATCACTGGAAATGTGAAAACTTGAAAATAAAGAAATATAAAATTGTAAAATATACTTTAATTTTCAAGAACGACCTAATGTAAATGTAAAAACAATTTATAAGCAACACAGTAAAATATTTTTCACGAAAATTCATAAGAACTAGAGAAAATCGAGTATGCATTCTCGCAGATTTTGCATCAGCTAGATAAAAGAGTTCAGTCTAAAGAAAAACATGCAAGAAGTTTTATGATAACATTCTTCATGCGGCCATGGTCTATTATTCCAACCTATATTCGTACTTTATTGTGTACCTCCTATTGTACGTATAAAAAACTAAAATTGTTCTACCTTAAAGAATATTAGCTTCTTTTTTAAACAGTAAAAGAAGTACATGTTCCTTTTCTAGTGGAAAATTGTCGTTTTTTACGGAGATGTATGCCCTGATTTTCATTATTGCAATTTTTAAGTTTGTTGAACAAGCGAGCGAACTTTGCAACTTTTTTGTCCGCATTTTTCTTTTGCATCACTCAACCAGTTTTCATCAAATTTTACACGCACATGCGTATGTATATCCAGATGGACATAGAAAAAAAATTTTAAATCGAACGTACCACGGAGGAATAATCACCGAAAAACCAGATCCCCGTAGAGTTCAATGCAAAATTGAATTTGCTCGCGCTTATGTACTTGACTTTTCAACTTTTTTGTCCACGTTTTTCTCTTGCACCATCCAACCAATTCTCATGAAGAGTGCGGATGACACGGTTGACTATTTTTGCTTTAGCGTGAAATTTACTCGCTCGCTCAACATTGTTAGGTTAGGAGTGCCTCAATCAAACAGACCTAGTACTTAAAATTTAATATGTTCGATGTATTAAATTATCAAATTGTTCAATTTGTAATATTCTAAATTTCCAAAGTCCCTTTTAAAAATATTTTAATTTCTAATTTTATTTGAAAATTTTTTAATTTCTTTCACCTACCAACTTTTCAATTTATAAAATAAATAAAGAAAGGGATTCTCAACAAAATGCATCGCAACAGTATAGCGTGTGTGATAAATATATTTTTCATTTATTATAAACGGTAAATAAATGGAAATATGTGTAAACCATCTATTTATCCAAATCACTTGGATGATCTAACAGAAATATGATGTCGAATCATTTCAGAGACCTACACTAGTTGTGAGACATCCTGTATATTTTAATTGATGAAGGTTTATTTAACAAATTTCTGATAACATAATCTAATTCACGTCTGTAGAAGTTTCTGATTAGTCTAATCGTAGTAATAGAAGAATAATAATGGAAGATAATGTTCAAATTACAGGAGTGAAACTTTTCAAAAAAAACAACGACGTCGTTGTTATTTACTTCGATAAATTGTTCGAAGAAAAAACCTGTGTATTCTTCAGGATAATAAGCGAAAACGTTGTCGATTTTCTTGAGCCAGCGAATGTGATTATCAACAAAAACTTATGGTATACAGCATAAGTTTCCACTGATTGTTTAATATACAAGTGCTTGTATATTTGTCCTTGTCTCTCCTCACCTTAGATCGATTTCTTAGTTTTCCTTTAGTTTTCCTTATATTTCGAATTCCATCAAACAATCAGAAATCTGCTAAGTGGTTCGATCACCGTGTCTTCCCCTTTGCCCTCACCCTTCATACCTACAGCAATCACAGACCAGCAAGTTTACGAAGTCCTAATCCACCTAGAGCCACTGGAAACTATACAGTTTCCAGTTAATTAGCGTCTGCTCGAAAGCAAAACGCGTTCTAATGGCTGCGGGTGTTCTCGAGTGCTGTTCAAGTTCGTGGACAAACGTCAGCTTGTCAGTGCACATGCTTTTCCTCGCTAATCACCGGCGCCGGTGTCAACAGCTTCACCGAGAGCTTTTCAACAACGACCTTCGACCCTCGAACGTCTTCAGATCCTGGAAAAGCTTTCAGTTTAGAGAAACGGTCCATGAGGGACCCTTTGCGTTCTCGAAGACATAAACGTCTGTTTCCACCATTCGCAATGGAGAAATTGTTTGTGGTTACGTGGTGCAAACAAACGTTTCCTTAAACTGCGCTGTCTTTGTTCCTCTGCGTTGAACATCGAGTTTATTACAGCGATAGTCGTAACAGAAACGTGATATTATACGGAACATTAGCTTAGAATTAGATACAAACGTTGTATTAATTATCAAGTACGTTTATGTGAGCAAGCACACACAAATTTTATCTGATCATATCTTCAACGCTTTTGAATTTCGTTACTTTCGTATTTTGGAAGTTGCGAATATTCCCATTTTAGAAGTTAGGATTATGAGAATTTCAAAGCTTAATAATTGAGCCGTTTATTTTGAAAGTGGCCTAACTCCGTTTTTCAATCCATTTTTTTCTGGTTATCATGATTACGTGTACAACTTTATGTTATTTATCAGTAAAGCATTTCAGGTTGCTTATAATCCGAGCAAATACGATAATTCTTGACACATAAGTTTTCAGAGTTAGTTTAATAATCGAACCGTGTAGTTTGAAAGTGGCCTAACTCCATTTATCCTTAAATAATCAAGATAATATATTTACTATTGATAATGTCGGAAAGTAGTGATGAAGGTAATTTTAATTAATTAGTGTTTACAATTTAACCTCAGTTTTTGGACAACAAAAACAACAAATTACAACAGCAAAATTCAAGGACATAATGGACCTATTACGATATATACCATCGGAACATCATGATTACTTCAAATCCCTTTTACACACAAAATGTAGATGAGTAGTAAATTGTTTTGTAATAAATTTATGTTTGTAATTTTGCACGTTATGTAGTTAATTGAATCGCATAAATTATGTTCCTGAAGTGTTTTAAAGATATGTAAAATAAATTCAGTATTGGTTTTTTCAATTTGAAGCATCTTACATTATGTTGAATGGACTTGGGCACCTTCAAATTTTATATTGAATCTGGTTGTTAATTTTGAAAGTGGCCTAACTCCATTCTTGATAAGAAAACGCATATTATTCACTTAATAATTGCCACTATTTTAATAGGAACTATAAATTTAACACCCTTAGATACACTTAAGCAGTACGACTCATTAATGTCCTATACGTATATTTTTAAATTCATTGAAACGCAAACCCTTAAATATCTCGATTTTAAGATAAATGGACTTAGGCCACTTTCAAAATAAACGGCTCAATTTTCAAATTGACGACGCAGCATATGCGTCCTGATTTAAACGTATGTAACGACGCAACAAGTGCGTCTACTTTAAACACATCATTATTACTATTATCATCGTTTATTTACTGCCTACCGTGTATTATCTGTTCACTGTAGATAATGACGCACCGGTGCGTCCTGTGTTGTCTATCGAACGTAATTGACAACTATTATTCATGGAACATTGTCTATCAAATGTAACTGATGACGCATATGTACTATGCGTACTACGTTATCTATCGGACGTACATATGCTATCCGTATATGAATGTAATTGATGACGTATTCTGCGCGTCATCTGTATGATCTACTGAATGTAAATGATATCCCTCGAATGCTCCATCAGATGAAACTAATAAGGTACTTTGTACATCGTGTTTTATCGGGTTGAATATAACTGACCCTGTTGAATATAACGCACCCTGTGCGTCCCTTGCAATTTGTTTACTGAAAATGACGTCTCTTGCAATTTATTAAACGAAAATGATGACGCACCCTGTGCGTCGCTTGCAGCGTATTCGTTTTTTACAATTTATTTAGCGAAAATGATGACGCACCGTGTGCGTCTCTTGCAGATTATTTAACGAAAATGATGACGCATATTGTGCGTCACTTACAGTTTATTCAATGTAAACGATGACGCACCTTGTGCGTCTTATATGTATTATCGATGAAATATGACTGATGTCACAACATATACGTTATTTGCAATTTATTGAATATAAATGATGACGCATATTGTGCGTCACTTACAGTTTATTCAATGTAAATGATGACGCACCGTGTGCGTCTTATATGTATTATCGATGAAATATGACTGATGTCACAACATATACGTCATTTGCAATTTATTGAATATAACTGATGACGCACCTTGTGCGTCTTATATGTATTATCGATGAAATATGACTGATGTCACAACATATACGTCATTTGCAATTTATTGAATGTAATTGATGACGCATTCTGTCAAATAGTACATTCTATCAAATAGTTGGTGACGCACTGTATGCGTCTTATGAAGTGTATCAGCTACATCGTATGCTTTCTACATAATCTATTGAATGTAAATGATGACTTACTTTGTGCGTCCCATTTTATCAGTGAAATATAACTAACAACAAACTATGTGCCTCCATTACTATCTTTGTACCACAAATGATGACATATTTTGCGTATGTTAGTAAATACAGCTATTTCAACCACGTTTCGCCTTTTGACATTTTTTCCCGCCTTTTCGCAATATTTTGCTTACAATTTTTATACAACCGTCGTAAAAAAGTTTCCACGATAATCTGGGCTTCTGCTCGAAACTTCGGACATTGTTTTCAGAACCTTTTCCGATGTAACTGTCCACTGACCGTCGCTGAATTCGTTCAATCCGTGTGCATTCAGCGAATATTGAAATTCCTGTCGTATGAAATTACTTGCATCAAAGTGCCTTTGTTCGAATGTAACGTGCCGTCGATTACGAATTTTCAGGGAAGAAAACAATATGCCCGTTGCGTGCATGCATACGTAAAAAAACGCAGGTAAACGTTCGTGCGTTTCGTATTAATTTCCAGCGTATAATTTACGAACGATAGCAATGTACGTACTGCTGGAGATCTACATGACGGCTCATTGATGTTGAATATTGCATTTCTCATACATGGTTTATATCCTTTGACAGGTGCTCACAAAGTATTATATGTAGAGTAAATTATATATATTTGTGTAGCAGATAAAATACTTACTAGTCAAGATTCTATTACTGACTTTTATTTCTGTAAAAAGTTATTTTTTTCGTTTCATTGAAAATGATAAAATAGGCGATTAATCAAACCGTCTTTGTTAAAAATATTCTCTTTATAGTATTACTGGTTCTATAATAAAATATTCATTAAGAAATACGGTAATGAAAGCAATTTACTTTCAAATTTTTAAATGTGGAAATTTTTAAAATCAGAAAATTATAAGTTTGGTAATTCGATAATTCGAAAATTTGCAAATCTAAATTTTTGTACTTCTAAGTTCAGAAATTTGGAAAATTACAAACAAACAAAACATTAGAGAAATTTTTCTATTTTTAGATTTTGCAACTTTTTAAATGTCATCAAATAGTTATATATAAACCAAATATTTTTACCGCTCTTCTATTTATCATCGAAAAATAAATATTATCTGACACGATTGAATATGTTGACGTATTCAGTTCATCACACCACTGCTAATAAAAAAAAATATTAACATTCGAGTATTTTGCTAGAGATTTCGCTATTTCATCGCAGCGACAGCGTCAGTTGAAATTTATTGCACGATTTCGTGTCGCAAGTCTAAAGATCGAATTTGGGATTAGAATTTGCATCAATGTACGTGTAATCATGTGACAACCGCCGTAATAATATCAGAAACTGAGTGAACTCGATCTCGAATTCGTTACGGGTTCGCAATTTATTCGCTCGGAAACGTGTCGTAAATGTTGCAGACTGAAAACCATAGTTAACGTATCTTATTTGCTTGAAAGGCAAACCGTGTCTGAAGCCATTTGCGTGTCTACGTTTTCTCCTAACCACACGTTTCTTCTCCGTCGTAGCAATAAAAAGAAAGTACTCCACACTTCTAAGAGTATTGTGACCAAAGTAAACAAAACGATAAACAAGGATTTTGTTATTACAAATACCACTTTAGGGGACATTTTTAAATATTTGATCAAAGTTTGTTTGTAATGTGGAATGTGTGTTGAATGCATTTAGTGCGCATTCAGTTTACATTTTGCATGCATTTAATATGTATTTAATATATGTTTAATGTATGTGCAGTGTACATTTAATATGTTACATGTACGCTCTATATGTGTTTAATGTACGTTTGATGTAGATTCAATATATGTCGGACGTTCAATATATGTTTAATATACATTTAACATACATTCATTAAATGTACGTTCAATACATATAATTTTCAATATACGTTCAACATACGTGCAACATACGTTCAATATACATTCAACATACATTCATTAAATGTACGTTCAATATATGTTCAATGTACATTCAACATACATGTAACATACATTCAATATACATTCGACATACGATCAGTATACGTTCATCATACGTCCAATACATATTTAATATACATTTAATATATTTTCTATAAACATTCAATACACAATCAGTATAATTAATATACTGTATATTTTATAAAATAAAAAAAATTGCTTTTGCTGTATCTGAATTTTATTAACTTATTATTTCCACAGTCTTTAATAACATGATTCATTAAATCATTTATAGTGAAATAATTTCTACTTATTTATTGGGTGAAACCTTTAAAGGAAAATCTGAAATGAAATTTATTGAATGAACATTACTTACTGTGTTGTATAAAAATGTAGATAAATAAAAAATTTTGTAACTTGTGCAAATAAATTAGACAATATATTATAACATATATTATTCTGCTTCTTCAAACATGTTATACAGATCCCCATATCAAAAATCAAAATTTATATTCACCGAAACCTATGTTTATCAAATTATTCCTCTTAAAACATTTATCAGATTTTCCACAGAAATATTTGTCAGATACGTATCTAAACATTTATCAGATTTCATCTATGAAAATATTTATCAGATCATACCTTCCCAAACTCGCATTCATCAGATACCTGAACCTATATTTGTCAGATTGTTTGAATAAAAGCAAATATATATCAGACCATCGAAACCTACATTTATCAAATACTACTGGTGAATAAATCTTAATTCGTTGACCCTCGAGATAAATATTTCTGCCGTCAGAGAAGTAATCCGAAGATTTGTCGAATAAGAGCTAACGAAGTTTACACGAACGACTCAAGAAACATGGCGACGTGATTTAAATCAACAAGCCGGAAGCCGAAAGAGGATGAAAGGATCGGAAAGTGGCGACGTTCCCTCTGGTCGAATTTTTCCAGCACAAATGACATAATAACGTTACGACACGTAGCGCTGTCCGGAAAAGGGTCGAACAGAGACGACGCCGAATCTTTGCTCGTACATCGTGGCAGAATTCGCAACACGTCGTGGCCTTAATTGCAAATTAGCAAGGGAACCGATATTGCCTTGGCCACTCGCCAACCTCCGACTGCGAAGATAGAGTGATAGTGAACCAGGGCCGATGAGAATCTTCGCAAAAACCGGCTACATTTGCTTCGGCAAAGGTGATACCGTGGCTGCCGAATAATTAGATCTCTGAGTATCAAATTATGCGTCGGTCAAATGCTGGTATGAGTCACCTCAGCAAAAATTACTTGCTATCCAGAATTTTGATTTTGTAATGAGATGTATTCTTCAAGTGATGAGAAAATAGATTTAATTAGAAAATAATTATCAAAGGACTTGAAATTTAATATTGTTGAATAAAACAGAACAATTAATATTTCATTGTAGACATGATGAATATAGAAACTGCAATGAATGTTGAGTTGAAAATATACAAAATGTGGTGAGCCACTCTATAGTATAAATAAACTAGCAGTTTGTCAAATTGTGTATAATACTATGTACATATAATATTTAATAAATCAAGTTAAGATTTATAAAATTTTTGTCCCAATAATTCTGCAAACCACCAACGCCATTTATGAAATAATACAAATATCGATGTGTACAAAATTAATTACATAACCGTATTAAGCACAGTCTTCAATACTCTCTTCATTTCTTTCGCATTATTACAATTACGATCCAATAACCCAATAATGTCGGAGTTCCAAATGTGCCCAGATTATTGGAATTCCGCAGTAGTTATTTGAAATCGTTCGAACAAGTATCCATTAAACGGATCCAAAGTATCCATTAAATGGATACTTGTGAAACTAAAGAAAATGGCTAGCCTTCCATTGTCCTTAAGTCAAATTTGCTCACAAAGCCTGACCTATTCTGTTGCTTCGATCCATATCGGACAGTTAACGCAGGAGGGAAGTAGCAGTGAAATATTATCGCCAACTTCCGGTGGAATCCACTGACTATTAGTTTCTGCTGACAGATAATAGGCAATGATCGTTGGATATACAGGGAACAGTTAACAAAGCGAGTCGACGAATTCATTAATCATGATCATCCTTTATTCGCGTGGATTCCGAGGAACAATTTGCGGTATGAACTGTTGCTTCGTTTTTGTTGAGAAGATCGAGTTTATATAATGAGAATACTTAAACAGTCTGCTTTTGATAAACGACTGACGGAGAAATTATGAAACTTAAGTTTATTCGGTGCGAGCAGCGCACTGAAAGCGGAGGATTTTCGTCGAATCGATTTATAATACATCATTTGCGAATTTTTGAAGTTCATTAAGTTAATTGTAAATTCCTAACTTTACAGATTGTTAAACTTTTTTAATTTTATATTTAAGAAGATTAAACTTTGATATTTAAAAATGTTGGAAATTTTTATATTTAAAAATATTAAATTTTGGTATTTAGAAAAATTATAATATTTGAAAATGTTGAACTTTGATCATCTCTTCACTATTTGTTTCGCTGATTTATTAAATAATTTATTAGCTGAAGTGACCTCATTAAATAACATCAATATGGTACCTAACCTAATTGACTATTAATCCAGAAAAATATAAAATTAACTACCCTCTAATTTTGAGATAAATAGATAAAATATATTAAATTATTGTACATCGCTTTCGGCCTACTCACCTGTAAGCTTTTATCTCTGGGTAATAAATTTCCAAACAAATCATCAAAACACAAAATTGAACATCCATTTAAGGGTGTTAGATTCTTCTTAATTAGGCTGTTCAAGAGTTACAAAATTCAGTACGTGACTTCATTAAAATCTCATTTAAAGATTCCTTTGGAAGCTTGAAAGTTTCCTTTGAAATTCAATTAACTCCGATAACGAACATAGTTAACTCGTTTCGAGTATAACGCACCGCAAGCAGTAGAATATTAAATGTGTTTCTTAAAACATTCGATAAATATTGGATTACAATGAGACATTTACCGGTTTTTATTTGGAGCTTGACTGGTATTGAAGATGCGAGACATGTTGATGAGACATGTTGCAAAGATATGTTACAGAGATATGTTACAGCGACATTTTATAGAGACACGTTACATATTCTATTATGTATTGAGATACATGTTATTACATACATATGTTACCATACATGTTGAGTTATGTATTGTTACATATGTTACCATACATGTTGAGTTATGTATTGTTACATATGTTACAATACATGTTGAGATGTTTTAATATACATATATTGTGATGCATGTTACAATAAATGTTGATGAGATGTGTTGCAGAAACATGATACAATATATGTTATGGTACATATTGCACTTATACGCTACAGCGACATGCTGCGATACATGTTATGTTACATGTCGTACTCATATGCTATAGAGAGATGATACGATGCCTATTATGATACATATTACAGTCATAAATTGCAGAGACATAATACGATACATACAGACACATGACACATGACACATGTATCGATATATGTCGCAACACACGTTATGTATGTCAGGGTAAATATTACGATACGTTTCTAAATATCTTGTGGATACGTTGCGATGTTTGGATACACGATATGATATATTGGATGTTCGTTATGATATATGTATGTTGGATACATGTTGCAATACATATCTCTAAACATCTTACAGAAACAAGTTGCACAGATACGTTGCGCTACATGTTCGGATACATATGTGATATATGATGGATAGATGTTGCAATTTTCCTAAACATCTTGCACAGACAATTTTGAAAGATATATTACGACGAACGTTCATATCGTTGTATCGTTGCGATACATATTTCGAGACATGTTGCGAGAGACCGTCTTATAAATCTACCAAAGTACATTCCCTAACAGATGGTGATGATGGCAAAGCAATACGGTTTCTGCGAATCTGAAGGAGACGTAACCCCTCGTATAAAAGCAATACCGGAAACGGCAAGGGTTTTCGTAAAAGCTCCATGGGGGTTTTATAGGGTATTATGCTCTGTACTAGTACCGACACCGGAGTGTGCGTAAATGCATTTCCCATCGTAAACGAAAAAAAGGATTACTAATTACAAAGGCTGCTTCATCGAATTATTGAATCGCTTTAGTCGTTAGCTGCTCGTAACTTTATTATTTCCTCTCTCTCTCATTTTCTCTCTCTTTCTCCCTCTCTGGAAGCTTATTATCGGAATGCTGTGTCCTTGTACCAAATATTCCTTGCGCACAGCAGCCAGGATTTCACCTGCAGCCTTGTTCCTGCTCGATATAGGACACGTTACGTGGAACGAGACATCCAATACGTATTTTCTTCTGGATAATTTCCGTGTAAGTTCCATCGTATGAACAAGAAGAAACATGACCTCGTCGAGAGAACGGGAAAAATAGACAAGTTTTATGAGGGTTTTACCTTGAGCTGGTATTTGATGTTACATGCGTAATTAGTGTCATCATTAGTTTGTGAAGAGAATCGTACCATTTAGACATTAAAGTGTCAATAGAACGAATATACGAATTTTTAGTTTCATAAGTACGACGTGTGCTGATTTTTGGCTGTACTTTTCTATCGTTACTTCCACTTCCGTTGCGACCGTTACAGAGCGAAGATGTGCGTTAACACTAAAACTACCAAGCCGGTCAAATGACCGTTCCACAAGCTTCTTATTATAACAAACACATTTTGTTAAAATACATTACCTAAAATCAGAATTGATTTTCATCAAGATAAAGGACAAATGTGTGTACTAATTTATGTTTCATTGTTTGTTTATTTATTTTTTAACTTCATTTTTAGTTCCAAGTAAAGTACACATTATATGCCGGTAGGTTTAGTGTTAATAGTTTAGATAGTTTTTCTTTCATATTATTGTAAATATTAGTCTGTGTTAATTATATTTTGTATTATATTATAAATTTTATAATACAATTCTGTTGATGTAGTTTTATGCGATTACTATATTTTGTCGTTTTCATTATTACTGAAAGAATATTATGAAATTGTTTAATGAATAATTGTGTATAATAGTTTTATTAAATTACTGTACTTTGTCATTTTGATTATTAATGAAAAAATATTATGAATCTGTTTAATTAATACAGTAGTTTGTGGTGTTCACTATTAGTGAGTTAATATAAAAGATGTTGGATCTGAATATTGGAATATTTGGGTTTAGTGTTGAGAGAAACAATAATTTATATGCATTGTCACAACATGAATTGATGGAGAAATTTTAATATTTATTGAGAATGGAGAATGAGATTTGCAATTTCAAATTTCAGATATATTTGGAATTTTTAGCATATTAGTTTATTAAATGTGGAAATTTGCACAATTTTAATCTCTCAAAGGTAGGAATTGGTAGAATCTTAATCTCTTCGATTTGGGAATTTGTTACATTTTAATCCCCTCAAATGTGGAATTTTGCAGGATTTTAATCTCTTCAATATAGGACTTTGCAAAATTTTAATCTCTCAAAATTTGGAATTGGCAGAATTTTAATCTCTTCGATTTGGGAATTTGCAAAATTTTTATTTCTCCAATTTGGAGATCTGCAGAATGTTAATTTTCTCAATATATGAATTTGTTAGATTTTAATCTTTCCAATTTGAAAATTTGCAAAATTTTAATCTTTCAAAGTTAGGAATTTACAGAATTGTAAACTTTCCAACTTGAGAATTTGCAAAGTTTTAACTCACCCATTTTTTGAACTTGCAGAATTTCAATCTCTCCAATTTAGAAATTTTCCAAATTTTAATTGCTTCAGTTTAAAAATTCGCAAAATTTAAGTCTCTTAAAATTACGAATTTGCAAAAATTTAATCTCTCAAATTACAAAAATTAGAAAATTCAATTCTGGAAAAGTTACAAAACTGAAAAATTGAAAAATTCGAAGAACACGAAATGTAGAAATTTTAATACCTGAAAATTGAAACACTCAGAATTTCATCAGTTTACAGTATCCACTACCGAAATTTGACAGCTCCTAAATTTTCGAAATCTACATATTAGCAGCTTCTTTTAAATTTTAGAAGTTTCCTCAAATTTTCAAAATTTACAAATTTATGTACTTGAAAGTATTCAGAATTTTTTCAATTCTCAAAATTCCATAACACGAAGGTTTGTGGGTTTAATAATGATTTAAAAATGATTAAATATGAAATAATTGCAAGTTTGAACATTTCTAAGTTTCACAACAATTGTAAGCTTGAAAACTGCGAATCACAATTTTTACAAAATTAAGAATATTAGCAAAATTAAAAATAAATCGTTTAATATTAACAAAGTTAAGGATAAATCGTTTAATTCAATAATTTGATCTCTCAAAAATTGAAAAATATTTTAAAAATACAATTAATAAATATTAATAACAAAAAATTAATAATATTATTATTATTAACAAAAATTAATAAATACGAATTTATATTTAGAAATGCAGAAGCGCGCGAATTCCATGAAGTCCCGTCTTATTCTTGCAATATCGACCTCCGTGGCAGTACATCGTGCCACGGTCAAAGGATAAAAAGGTTAAAAGACAAGCAAGGATCGTGAAAAAGGCAACGTTTCGTCAGTCATAGCAGTGGGTTTATTCGTACCTTGCTTCTCCACGACGGAGCCGAATTTCCTTAAAAGAATTTCCCTCCAGCGCGCCATTTCTCTTTCGTCTCGAAGGCAAGTCATGCGGACAGCTACGGAAAACGTATTTCCGTCACGAATTTTCCCCAGAAAGGTGTCCCGCCTTCCAGAAACGTGTCGCAATACCGTTACATCGAGAAATTCGATTGTTCGAAGCTTGTTTGTATCTTTCGCGACCCATAATCACCGATCGGACGCGTTCTACCGTGGAAACGGCTTTTAAAACGTTTTCCACCTCGTTTCGGGGACACGCGTCCGAAACGCAGTTAATAACCGTCGAAAATGTACGTCGAAACTTTTGCGAGATTTCAATCATTAAAACGACGCAAAATTGTCGAGTTTTCGATCATGATTAAATGTTCATGGATGTTTAAATTTTGTCCGCTGCGTTTTGCTAGTTTCACGTATACAAATAAAGTTTGTATTTCGAAATTACGGAATTTGCTGACACAGTTTGCTGCTGGCAGCTCTGTTTGTACAGCCGTTTTAATTATAGTAATTTCAGCGATTGAAAACGGGACGTTTCTTTGGGAAATGTTTTCTTTTGACAGAATAGAAACTTGTATAATGTCAGATGAATTGAAACGCGAAGATATTTTCACGAGTTTCGAGTTTTTGTAGGAAAATGAAGCTTCATTCTGCAATTAATTCGATGCAATTTTGTGAATGTCAAAAAACATGGGTCTCTTTTTCAACTTTGTCAGTCAATTTTTCAACGATTTTCACACGAACCCAGTAATTTAACTCGTGTCGTTTATTTTATACATCCATCGATTGTAGTCAAATTCACGTTCTACAATTCGAACCCATAACTTCGAGTCAGACTCGTGACGCACGTTACAAATGCGAGAAACCTAAATCGTATTTGCATGAAGATCGAGTTTCGACACCAACTGTAATTTGTATGATTGAAGCAAAATCTAAAATATATCTGACATTTCAACGGTTTTTATTTATTTTAGCAGTGTCATAGTTTGGTTCAGGTAATTCGTCTCGGTAGTTACTGACGCAACTGTCGAAAATTTGAGGTTAACCTCTTAGGCAAGGTTGAACTATACCTTGCAAAATTTGCAAAATTTAAATCTTTTAAAAGCAGGAACTTGCAAAAGTTTAACCTCTCAAATTTGAAAAATTAGAAAATTTAATTCATGAAACGTTATAAAACTTACAAAGTTTTGTAGCACTTAAAAGTTGCAAAGCTACGTTGCACTTAACTGCATTATAATGTAACGATACTGTTATGTACGAAAGTATATTGGAATTTCTTATGATTAAATAATATGATACTTATACTTTAAGTTTGATAATTTACTTTTTTAAAAAATTCACAAAGTATGTAATTTTCAAATGTTTCCTATATCGTGTATTAGTGCTGAGAGATGCACGCATTGTGCATAAACGTGGCATCTTTTATTTACATGTAATGTACTTTTGTGGAATTTAATATTCTTATACAACGTGAAGGCAAAAAAGTGAGAATCAAAATACATATATGAAAACGATTGTTCAATTGAAACGGTGAGCGAGTCAGTAGAGCGAACCACGATAGTGGCGCTATGTAATCTATAAACTTCGCAAAAGCCACTATATTAGTAGTGGACCATAGTACAGTGATATGATCGTGAAAGTCATTACAGTGGTGCTACATTATGTACAACATTCGCGAAAACCACTATAGTGAGCCGTCGTATAGAGAGATGGTTGCAAAAGCCACTATAGTGTCGTGCCTAAGAAGACCCATAGAAAACCTATCTTGCATAATCTAAACCTTTATGTCACAAATCCTCACATCCCAAATCTCTATTTCCCAAATCCTCATATGTCAAATCCTCACATCTCCATAGCCTCATATTCCCAAATCTATATATCAAATATTCCTATATGTAAAATTCCTATATTCCCATATCCTCGTATCCTAAATTCTCATATGCCAAATCCCTATATGTGAAGTACTCACATTCCCAAATCCTCACATCCCTATATTGTCATATCGCAAATCCTCACATTTCCAAATCCTCATATGTGAAGTTCTCACATTCCTAAATCTTCATAGCCCAAATCCACGTGTCCCATATCCTTATATGTCAAATCCTCACATCTCCATAGCCTCATATTCCCAAATCTACATATCAAAAATCCCTATATGTAAAATTCCTATATTCCCATATCCTCGTATCCTAAATTCTCATATGCCAAATCTCTATATGTGAAATACTCACATTTCCAAATCCTCACATCCCTATATTGTCATATCGCAAATCCTCACATTTCCAAATCCTCATATGTGAAGTTCTCACATTCCTAAATCTTCATAGCCCAAATCCACGTGTCCCAAATCCTCATATGTCAAATCCTCACATCTCCATAGCCTCATATTCCCAAATCTACATGCCTCAAATCCCTATATGTAAAATTCCTATATTCCCATATCCTTGTATCCTAAATTCTCATATGCCAAATCCCTATATGTGAAATACTCACATTCCCAAATCCTCACATCCCTATATTGTCATATCGCAAATCCTCACATTTTCAAATCCTCATATGTCAAGTTCTCACATTCCTAAATCTTCATATCCCAAATCCTCACGTCCTAAATTCTCATACTCCAAGTTTCCATATCTCAAATCTTCACATCCCAAATATTGCACACATTAAACCTTCATACCCCAAATCCTCACGTTCCAAATTCGCAAACTCCAAATCTCCATTTCCAAAATCTCCACATCCCAAATCCACATATCCCAAGCTCCATACCCCAAATCCCCATCTCCCAATATTATTACCCTTTCGAATCTCAAACATCACCACATTCCTACTTCCTCAAGTCATTTCATTTCCACCTTGACGAATTCACATCCCCACTAATTCCTTAAAAGCCACTACAAGGACGCTACAAGTACCTTCCACCTATGATAACCACACTCAAAATATCCCTAACATCTAAACATTTCTTTCAACATCCATTATATTAACAATTAAATAGCTCTGACATTCGACGAAACAATCATCAAGCTTCAATTAAATTTTAAAATGAAGGAAGTCCGAATAGGAAGGAAAATATTTAATGCACACATTTAACATGAATACTTGTTATAACAGGTACACTGAAATATTAATCTGTTCATGAATTCTAAAACATGTTTCGATCGACTTGTTAAAAGCTATGCAAGATTTGTTGTTGACTTTTTAAATTCTCCCAAGTATTTCACAATAATTTAACGTTCTTCGTCGTCGAATTCCAGCTTGACTTTTTACAGAATTTTTCTGTATAATAATGCCTGTATCAGTTTTATTGGAAAATGTTAACGCAATATTTGAAAACTTTCAGAAATGTGTAATAGATAACAACGGCGTTCATGCTCTTCTGTGTTGAATTTTGTAACGGAGTTACGGTATTAATTTTACTAGCTCGAAGTTACGCCAGCAATTACTTTTTAATAATCCCCTTTGTCGTCTGGGAGGTCGGAAATTTTTTTACGAGATAATAAAAATCACTAACTGCATTCCCATTTTGTATAAACGACGGGAAATTAACTTTTGGTTTCAGGTTTATTAAAATTCCTGCTTTTGGTTTTTGTGAAATATGGTTCTGATGTTTAACGTGTTACTTCTTGTTTTCATTTGTTTTATTTTATACTTGTTAATGTATAAAATTATTCATACTTGTTTTATTTTTTGTTGAGTATGCATTATGGTTTCAGGAAATAAATTATTATAATCGGTGTTTTTAAAATAATACAAAATTTCAATTTCTTTGAGTGAAAAAAATAGGAAATGGTTGAAAAATGAACCCTTTATTAATGTTCTCAATTTTTGTATAAACGAAGTAATAAGAAGAAAATAATAATGGACAAATGATTTTTGTTAATGAAATTTATTTGAAGAAAAATAACAGTTTAATTTTTAATTAAATAATTCTAATTATTTATTAAATATACTTTTTAATTAAACAATATAAACTACTAAAATGTAATCAGAGACCTAATTAAATAATATAAATTGATAAAATAAGTTCAAAACATTTCTAACTTAAAAGTTAGAATTAGACATTAATTTAAAAATTAATATAAAATTATATAATAAAATAATTATTAAAAGAGATGATTACTAAAGAAGGCAATAAAATAAGGTAATTAGTAACATAATACTTATATTTATTACAGTTATAACGTTTAACAAACGCTTTTCTTAAAATCCACAATATCGTTACGTTTCACCATACTTTTTGTACCAAACTTTCCGCCGATCGAATAAAAAGAACGGTTGTTTAAATTGGCGCATTACGACCTCTTTTCCCTCCAATGAAACTTAAAAATAGTCTGCTCGATGGAGGACCCGTGTACATCGTCGATCATTACACGAGTTTTATTACACTGCACCTGCTCAGTTTAATTCTCCGTTCGTGGTCGAAGCGAATTGGATTTCGAGTCCTATCTAGCGATCTGTCAGCCACGGTTTTGCGTTCGTCAAGATATTCTCTGTTCTATGCACTTGGGTAGAATAAGTAATGACACGAGTCTGTGGACAAATTATGACGTAATGGAATTCGATCAAATGAACGAGATATTCGGGAGATATGCTGGACTTAATGGGGTGTGAAATATGGTAGCGATGCAGGGTTTGCCGGAAATATTAATTGGGTAAAATTTGATGGAAGAGATGGAAGTTTCGAATTTCTGATTGGTGGGTGGAAATTTGAGTATTTGGGAATTTGGGAATTTCGGAATTTGAGAATTTAGTAATTTAAGGACTTGAGGGTTTGAGAGTTTGACGGTTAGAAAACATGGGAATTTCGGAATTTAGAAAATTAGGAATTTTAGAATTTTTTAAAATGAGACATTTTAGTGTGCTGGTATACAGAAATTTAGGAAATTAAGAATTTCAATGTTTTGGTATTTAGAAATTTGGGATTTGAAAATCTGAGAATTTGGGAGCTTGGAAAATTGGAAATTTTAGAATTTTTTAATTTGGGAATTTTAGTGTAGTAGTACATAAAAATTTGGGATTTGACAATTTAGGAATTTGACAATTTTAATATTTTGGCATTTAGATATTTGGGATTTGAAAATCTGAGAATTTAAAAACTTGGTAAATTGGAAATTTTAGAATTTGTCAAATGAGAAATTTCAATATTTAGGCACTAAGAAATTTAGAATTTGTGAAATTAGAAATTTGACAATTTAGAAAATTAGAAATTTCAGTTTTTTGGGATTTATGAATGAAGTATTTGAAAATTTGGGAACTTGAGGACTTTGAGAATGAGAAACTGTAAAATTTGTTAAATAGTGAAATTCAGTACTTTGACATTTAGGAATTACACATTTGAGAAATTAAGGATTTGTCTATTTCGAAAATTAGGAATTTTACTATTGCACCATTTAGAAATTTGGGTTTTGAAAATTTGGGAATTTGAGAACTTCGAAAAGTAGAAATTTATGTGCTTTTAAATTGAGAATTTCAGTATTTTGGCACTTAAATATTTAAGATTTGAATATTTGGCTATTTGAGAATTTAGAAAATTAAAAATTTGGAAATTTGAGAAATTTTTAGTTTTTAAAATTTTTGGCATTTGGAAATTAAGAAATGTTCGAATGTGAGAATTTCGAAATATAAAAATTTAAAGAATTTAAAGTTTATAAAAATCGAATTTTAGAAATTTGAGAAATTTTTAACTTAAAAATTGGGAAATTTGAGAATTTGGGAATTTGAAAATTAGGAAAATGGAAAATGTGGAAATTGAGAATTTGGGAATTTGGAAATTTGGGAATTTGGGAATTTGGGAATTTGGAAATTGGGAAATTAGGAAATTAAGAAGTTTGAAAATTTGAAAATTCGGAAATTTGAGAAATTTGAGAAATTGGAAAATTTGAGAATTTGGGATTTTGGAAATTGGGAAATTGGGAAATTTGAAAATTTGGAATTTGGAAATTTTAAATTTGAATACTCAGAAACTGTAAACTTAAAAACTTATGAATACAGAAATTTGCACATTTAAAAATTCAAGAATCCAAAAATATATTGAAACGATTAGAAACCTGTAAATTAAAAGATTTATCAATATACACATTTCGAAATTTGGAATTTTTATTAAAAATCGCAATATTAGTTATATACTTCAATATCATTAAACCAGCAACGAATAAAATGATTTCAATTTCAGCTATAAAGAAAGTTATTTAAAGAAGATTTAAGCATTATTATATTATAATCTTATCTAATATAAATTTTTGGTAACAGGAAATTATATCGCAGCCGCTGTCAAAATTTAATTAACCATGAACTCGATTAGCAATTGTAGTTACAAGAATTCAATTAGTGTCCAATCAGTATTCAATTAGCACCGATGGTATCGGTTAGCCTTCGTTGATCTACCAAGGGGCAGCCTTAGAAACGAAAGCAATTAGTTCTCAATTGGATGCTTGAAGACGATCATGTGGACAATTGGTTTAAAGATCAATTGACGGAAAGAAATAATTAGACAACTTCTGAATTTAATCAATTAATCAAATCTAACTATTTGTCAACTGAACTATTTATTTCTCAAAATTTATCACTTAATATATTTACATTAAATACGGAACTAAATTCAGTACAAGCAATTCATGACTTCTATATTTTACTTCAAAATTTTCTGCACTTTATTATTTTATGAACTTTCATAAATTTGTTACGTTTGCAAATTTTTCAATTTCTCAACGTGTTACGTTATTCGGCTTTTCAATTACTGAGTTTGATACATTTTTCTATTTTTCTATTTTTCAATTTGTTACATTTTTCTATTTTTCTATTTTTCAATTTGTTACATTTTTTAATTGTTCAGTTTCTCAATTTGTTACATTTTTCAATTTTTCAATTTCTCAATTTCTCAATTCCTCAGTTTGTTACATTTTTTAATTTTTCAATTTCTCAATTTGTGACATTCTTCAATTTTTCAATTTCTCAATTGTTATATTCTTTAAGTTTTTGATTTGTCAATTTTTCAGTTTCTAATTTTTTAATTTTTCAATTTTACAAATTCTCACATTCTTAAATTTCCACTTGATAGAATATCTAAATGGTCAAATCATTAAATTTTTAAATAACAAAATAACAAAATTTCAAAATCCCTTAAATTTCTGAATCATCAAATCCTCAAATTTCTTCATTTGAAAATTTATAAATAAATATTAATTTTTCGTTTTTGATATAACTTTATTAAGTCACAGACCTCCTCACCTGCAACGTTATGTTACTCTCACATTGAACATGTGTATTTTCTTTGAAATTTAATAAAATAACTTGTTAATTGTTTTGTTAAATCAATAAAATTCTCTGCAATAGTAACAAACTTCTTTCGAAAATTTAAACAGTTAAGTGTGTTTGACAACTATATTCGTCATGGAGATGTTGCAGAATTTTGTTTCACAACTATATCCATCATGCGTAAAATTTTGTTATAATTTGATATTTAAATTGTAATTTTGGCGAAAACTAAATTATATTCGTAAATTGTAATATGTTTAAAATGTTTAGAGGTCAACACGAAATGAAATAAACAAATAAAAAGCGTAAATGATTTGAGATGGATTCATAAATTCTTGAGAGCTAACTCGTCATCACTTGATTATCGCGACACACACTGCACGCTTTGCAAAAAGATCGCCACAGTTAACTGGTTAAAGTACATTCCTGAAAATCAGCATTGATTTTCGTCGAGATAAAGAATAAATGTGTGTCCTAATTTATATTTCGTTATTTGTTTACTTATTTTTTAGCCTCATTTTTAATTTCAAATTAAGTACACGTACCGGTAGGTTCAGTATTAAACCCTTGATATGCAATTTACTTGTCAGGTGCGTCAGTAAAAACTAACTATTCATAGTTATAGTATTAAAACAAACAAAGAAAATTAAAAAGTTATGAGCATTTTATATTCAGCCTTGATAATGTAAATTATAGTTGAACTTAAATTTTAAGTTGAAGAGTATTACTTTGAGTAAGATTTATTATATTTGAGTTGTGAGTGCGTCAGGAGTGAGACTCACCAAAGTATGACAAGTTAACATTAATTTCACACGGTTTGCAAAAAGATCGCCACAGTTAACTCATTAAACATTGTTTTTCTATTCCGTGTGAAATACAATAAAGTATAAAATTGTAGATTCAACAATATGAAAGCAATGTCGTATCTCGACAATCCTCTAACTCTGCCATTGGAGATAATAGCAGAAACAGTCGATGATAGCTAACTTTCGTTACAAGGAGCATTTTGCTGGCGAACGACCAAAATATCTCGTGGGACACGCTGAAATCCCAAAGTTATCCTTCTTATCGAATCGAAGGGATCGAACTCGATACCTCTCCAAGTACTTTTCTCTTTTTTTTCGACGATCTCCTCCAACTGTGTACATATATGCGTGTGCCGCGTTTCACGCAAAAATTCGCGACACGTAAAACCGATTTTGAACTTGCGTCGAAATATTTCGTTGTTTACCGAATTCTCGAACGATAAAAGCACGGTTTTAAATTCGTTCTGTCGTTTAAGATGTACGCGAACAAAGGGAAACGAAATCGGGGAAGACATTGAAGGAAAATGATAATAAGGACGACGTGGATCGAATTTAATCTGCTGGAATTTCATATTACGGGGACATTATTCAATTTTATTTTATTCCTTTGTGGTTTGGAGAATTCTTTTAATTTCTTCAATTCTTTTAGTGACTTATATGAAAAATTGATTGATTGAATTCGTTTTGCGCACATTATTATTATTTTAGGATGTTGAAGATTATTTCTTTAAACACTTTTTATTCTTTATATTAATTAATATATTAATTATTAGAAATTTATATGTTGTTAGAGTAATTAATATACTGTCAATTCATTAATAATAATTTATTGATTTTAATTAATTAATATATTTTTAATTAATTTTAATTTTATGTCGACTATTAAATTAATGTTGAATAATTGATAAAGAATTAAGTGATTATTAATTACAATTTCAAAATAATATGGAAACAGTCATTTAATTTTAATACGAGATACGAACAGGTGGTTTCGATTAATTTTTTATTTGATCCAATCAAACTGCCATATTAATAATTATTAATAATGATAAATAATCCGGTACAAGGATTTGTTAAATTCTATAATTTGAATAAAATTAATATTCGTAACGATTTTAATAATAATTATATAAATATATACGTATGGTTATAATAGTAATTAATTACAATTATAAACACGTATTTCCCTAAATTTTCATAAACTTCGAAAGAAATATACGAAAATTTTATGAGCAAGAGCAGAAACGTATGTACACAAACATGCAAACATTCTTATTACATACTAATTAAAAAGTATCCAACTTTCATTTCATAAACTGAATCCAATATTTTACATCAAATAAATGCAACATTCTCTACGTAAAAATGTAAGAAAATTCACAAAACCTTGCTTCAAAATTAGTTTCGAATTAAAAAGTGACCAACAAAAGACTTCAAACTCTTCTAAAAATCCTGTAATCCTGACAAAAACTTGGAATCGTAGAGTAATTAAAGTTTCCTACCTAATTACATTTCCTTACACAAACACCATTCTCGACAAAAGTTGCGCAACAGTCCGTCGAATGAAAGCAAAAAAAAGAGAGAGTAAAAAGTGACGAGTCCCGTTTTCATTCGCAAGTTTTTGCGACTTTTACTTGTCGGAGTCGCGGAGAATTTCATTCTCCCTTTGAGAAGGCTCGTATTATGAGAACAGCACATAACAGGTATTTACGGTGTTCGGTTGAGAGAAGCTCCTTTTATACGTTCTGACAAGCTGCAACGAACTCGGTATCGGCGAAATAAATTGGAATCGTGAGTAGGGATCTGATGTTCCTATCGAAATTTGCCGGAAGCCTTCGTAGATGACGTTGTCGGCTATGAAATCGCGGCCTGATAAATCGAATGTCCAACGACGATGACGGAAGGGCTTCGCAAACACGCGTCAGGAATCTTAATTAATGAAAAAAATGAGTGAATTCATCGGGAAATTCCGGTGGGAAATCGCGAAAATTAACGATGGATATTTGCTATTCTTCTGGTTTTCATTTTTTAATAATCGGGGCAAAGTGAAAGGACCTTGTGATGAATATGATCGACGATTGTTAGGTTAGGGTTTGGTTATGGATTGTTTAACAGTAGTTTATGCAATGATTAGTGATTTATCTTAGTGAGGGGGTCAATTAGGCAATTCGTAGCGAAATTGATTAGAAACGTTATATTTCATATGCAGTGAAATATAGTTATGGTACAAAATGTTAAGATGTGTAAGGTTTCCATAGGTAGACATTTTCGGATTTTCAAATTTAGGAGCTTGTTAATTTTCTAATTGACAAACTTCTTAATGTCAATCAACTAATTTGTTCAAATGATCCAAAGTATCAAATTCCTAGCCAATACCAACAGGAGTAGTGAAAGTTACACGATTTCGTACCAAAGTTCAAATTGGCAGAGTTGTATGTTCAGTATCAATAGTAGTGACCATTACGCGACGTGTGTATCATAAGTGAACATAACCGTATCGAAATGAATTTGACTTCGAACTAGAGTTTATTTTGCTATGCACTGTTTAAGAATGTCTAAATATTTCTATATTTACTAGACAACCTTATTAATTTTTAATATCTTCCTTTTATGCAAGAATATTGAGTTTTTATGCAAACTTGAGGTGAAGTAAAATTTCATCTTACGGTAATTTTTAGGATTTCTGCACAATAAATTAAATTTGTCATACCAACCACTGATTATTATCACTGCAATTATTTATTATTTTCGCACAGTATTAATTTTTTATAGTACTCGAACGCATACTTTTACAAATTTTAATTCATGATACAGTTCAAATGTGATTTCACTCAAATTTTTAATACGCTTCAAGTTCAAATCCAATTATAATTTGCTTAGTCGAGACTAAATACAAAATTGACATTTCAACTATCTTTATTCAACTGTCTTCCTTTGAATATTGTTGTATGTGCGTCGCAGCGTCAGCAGTAGTGACGATTAAACGACGCGTGGAATCACTAGGATTTCCAACAAGTGAATACAAGTGGATTGTATCTAAATGAATTTGACTTCGAACAACCAGATTTTGCTATGTACTTGATGACTCGAGAGTGTCTCTTCGAAGAATTTTTACGTTTTACAAAAGCTCGGAGTGGGCGTATTTTTGTGACATTGGTGAGGGACACAGTTTCCAATTTTCTATTGGTTTAGCTAAAATTCATGTGGAGATGGAAATGCAAGTATGAAGTCCTTTCTCCAAAGTGACCTAAGCAAGTAATAAAACGCAATACCTCGACATGTATAGAAAACTGCAAACAAAAAACTGCTTGGCTCTTATTGCTACTACGAATACTTGAAACTGCAAATGTGAAAGCACGAAAAATCGTTAAACCCATCGTTAAAAGTTGTAGTGAATCTCGTTGTGATAAGAATTCTACGACCTAACCTTCCTGTATCTGGTTAATCAAACTTTTTGCCGTGAGAGATATTGCTAACTCATTGACATAAGTGACCCAGGAGAGCGTCAGCAAAGAAACTTTCGTTTTATCGAGATTCATACAGCAATTTGAAGTTTTATCCGTCCTCTGTTCTCGACAGACGTCACGAGTTTTCGTGGAATCCGCGTTCTTTCTTCGGAAAGAGGAGAATGCAGGTCCTCGTTCGCCGAAGAAATATTTTATAATATGTAACCTGACACAAGGAACTTTGACGAGCAAAGTGTTCCTCCGTCGTTGCGATATATCGAGGCTCGAGCAGCCTCGTTCGATCTTTTCTAAGCTTCGAAGAAACTTGAAAAGGCAGCTCTGACACGTTCATTTCTTTTTGGAATGCAATTATTTAACTTAAAATACGTCAAAATCTGTAATATATGAAAGGGAAAATTTCTATTGTTATAAATGATTGATAGTTGTTTAAATAAATGATGTAAGTCAACATTTTTTAAAATATAGTAGACAAAATTTTTAATAATGAACAAAATTCGTTATTGAATGTTGTGAGATAACATTCATTAAAGTGAAAGGGTATTAACGTTGTGTCTTTTTAATGGAAAATTATTATTAAGTAAAATGAAGATAAAAAATGTGAAATGAAGTAATGGAAGGTGAGGTAAAATCAAATAGACTTTAATTAAATAGAATAGAAATATGATGAAGTATTCTTATAGTTTAAAATTCCGAGAATTTGGAACATTTCAATTCTATGAATTTATGAATCCTAAAATTGCTGAATTTCGAAATTCTCAAATTTTCAAATGCTCAAATTTCAAAATTTCTAAGTTCAGAAACTCAGAAACTTGAAGGTCTTTTTCCTTTACTTCCAAAGCAGCCACTGAAAAACTGGTATACAACTTTCAAAGTAATAAATATACCAATATTGAACTTTGAAGCAATTTATTTTGTATCAGATTTCAGTAATAACTTTTTCTGAAAGCAACCGATGTTAAAAGATACAAAAAAAAAATATACTGATCGAATTGAGTAACCTCCTCCTTTTTCGAAGTCGGTTAAAAAAATACAATTTTTCATTTACGTGAATTTCTTTTTTATAAATTGAACAGCTTCTCCGTTGATTCATAGCAATATCGATATTTCAAAAATAATTCCTCGGATAGTATTTATCAACGAGTGAAACGATTTCTGTGAAATCGAAGCGATCGAACTGTTAAAACCGTCGATCCCGACATATCGATCTCAATTTGAAAACCCCCGTTCGAGGTACGAAATTAGAAAAAAATACATACTTCGATACGGAATGAATCCAATAATAGTGTGACGGTGCAGCTATCTGAATATGCAAATGAAATATTCATGAGAGTTTCGTGACGTGGAAACCCTGATAAAAATGCATTTATTACACGTTATATAAACAATACCTCGACGTATAAATATTCGGCGAATGTGTGTGCGTATATTCAAATGTCAGTTATCTTCATACATTATCAGAAACATATCTCGCAAAATCTACAAATGTTATTACGCTTTCATTTCAACATCACACATCATAATTCCCATATTCCATAATTCATTACTTGAAAAATCACGCACCAAATTAATGATTCTTCCTGAAATAAAATGGTAAAGTACACTTGGGGGCTCATATGTTTTATTTCTCATAGATTGAAATTTCACCGATGTGTACTCGAGACTGTTTCGTCGGTTTTAGTTAATTAAAGTGATCCTGAACAAACGGGATTAGTATGGTTAATTGGAAAGCTTAGCACAACTCGGGGACAAACAGATTAAACTATCAATGCCCAGTTTCGGTCATCAAGCAGCTGCTTTTCAGGGAACCTCGTTTAAGATTAATTGCGGGACACTGAGATCCAATTCTATATTGGAAAATTTGATTAAGTGATTAAACTTCGCGTTGAAAAACAAACTACCCTCTGATTTCTTATTTCAAGTCTATTCGCGAAATATTATTTGCGGCTCAGTTAAAAAATACTTTATTTCATTTTATACGAACACTTTATTTTTATACGTGCACCCTCGATATTTACTGTCAAAAACAACATCAGCTTTGACGTTGTTTTTATATTAAATATTTGCAATTAGTATTTGTTTATAATGAAAACAATTTTGTGCAGATTAAATTTATATTTTCCTGAAAAGCTAACGATTTGTGTATGTCAGTGTATTTAGAGTAACTTTAACATCTTTCAAAGAATTGACCCTAAGAATTGAATTTATCCTTAAAATAAGACAATTCTTCCACAAATTTTCAATTAGTCTTTCTTAAATAACATTAAATTACTTATCTAAGTTTCCTAAATAAGTCCACATTTCAAAAAGATCCTACGAACCACATTTTCTTGCGCAGTCCAGGTACACATTTCTAAACAAATATTATGTCAGCCTCGTCGATTTCAAGAAATATCAAAGGCACGTGGAGCAAACGTCGTTTCCAATGATCGTTGAAGAGTATTCTACTCACCCAGAAGTGGCTTGTATATCGACTTCAGGCCACGAGGGTCTCCTCCTGCAGAACATCAAAGGTGGTCGATCCGCTGAACCAGTGCTTCTGCGAAAAGAGCCAACCCTACGGGGTGAGGTGCTGCCCGACGCACTTCCGGTGGCCGGATGTACCGTCAAGCCGGGGCTAGTGCACTCTAGGGTCCGTCTTCTCGTGGACAACGAACGGCTATGAGAGGACGTGACTGTGCCAGGGGGTGGCACCACCTGTAAAGATATAAATGTTAGGACACCTGGGTCAGCTTTATGATACTCGTTATTTAAATTTCCTTCTTAACGTTTAATAAACGTTTCCCTTTTGTTGAGTCAACTGACTTATATGAGAAATATGAGAGTTCATTTTAGATTCATTGATTATATGGGCCTCGACTGCTATGATCATTGGTCCAAAATTCATTTTAGAAAACAGTTATTGCCTGTTTTTTTGTTTCAGATCATGTTAGGGTTTAGAGTTTCAGAAATAGATGTCCACCTGATGGAATTTTCCGGATGTGACCGAACATTCATCATAGAAACTTCAAATCCAGAAACGCTATAAAAGAGAATGATACGTTGGTCATCGTGGACTTTAAGAAAATTAGAAAACTGCGCTCAATCTTCATTGAACATCTCAGATAGATCAAGAGCCTCAAGAACATCAAGCTGAGTTTCTCTGAACGCAGAATTTGGCAGACAACGAATTATAAATCCTCGAAATCAACAAAGAACTGGTCAAAGTCAGCAGTGAACTTTTTAATCCGAGATCATCATTTCTTTCAAGTAGGACGAAGTTGCAATATTCCAAAGGATATTTAGACTCCTAAACAATAAACGAGGACGATAATTATCTCTGTCGAGTTCCCGTCTGAAAAGGATTAAGGTGAATCCTCGAGACGAGACAACGAGTCTTTCGGACGTCGCTGCTGAAGCGACGGAAGCAAACAACAGCCAGGGTCGTTCGTGCGTTAAACGTGTCGCGAGGGCTTTCGTTCTTCTATGTTTTCTTGTTTTATGTGTGAACGGGGATCTACGGATGCTGGAAGATATACAACGTTTCGATGTGTACGTGGGATCGAGTGGCTTTGGGGAATCATCCTTTCGAAACTGTTCTTTCTTTAACTGTGGACTTTGTGGACAGCAGTGTAAGAGGGTTGACTTTTCATATTTTTCAGGTTATGTGCATGAATTGTAATTGTTATGTTATTCAGGGGGTAGAACTTGGAGGTTTTGGTTTTCGGTTGGGTTAGAAATTGAAGTGTGTTAAAGATAACATGGAATTGCGTTTATCACGTGTATGTGACTTTTACCACTTTTTGGAAATTATAATTGATATGTGTGGGACATAATTTTGTTGTAATTTATGAATATGGAGTTTTCAATTTTTGACAAGACTGAAAGGTGATTTTTCTGAGCTTTTGACTTCAGAAGAAAGACAATGAGTACTTGTTTATGCGCTAAAGATAGTATGGAACTGAGTTTACTATTCATATGTGACCACGCATAGTTTACATGAAATTTTTTACTATTTCTTCTTACTTAACCAAATTTGTCTTAACCAAAAACTTGTGTTAATAGTATTTAAAGAAAGTACCCTTATCTTAATAAATCAAGTATAATTACCAAGGTCAAAAAGTATTACTTAAAATTTCTCGATAACACAAACGTGTATTAACATTAACGAACGCTAATGCACACTGCTATAGCTAGTAACAGAACAGTAATAAGACACGTAAGTTACAATCGGCACAATGAGAAACATGAGAGCAAAGTTCGAAATTTCCAACTAGAACTGGCATACATATTACATGAAGGACACCGAGAGCTAACATCTATGGACACCAATGAGTGATAATTTAATTGGAACACCTATAGGTAACAAGTGTCACGCGCGTTTAAATAACACACAGAAAGAAAAACTTTATCAGTACATTTGTATGGTTTTATTGTGTATAGTGCTTATTAAAAGTTTTGACGGCCTCATTTTTCAATTCAGGCTACACATTCTGAGAAACCCGAGTTAATCGACGCGAGTTAAATGACCAGAATTCAGTTGACAAAACCTGCCACAACGTAGTTTATAGAATTATAGCTTATTGCATTAATTAACGTTCGAAAATCTTAATTTAGTAATTGCATCAATTAACGTTCGAAAATTTAAATAAAATATTAATTTAATTTTGAATAGATTTGATCAACGTTGCAGCTTTAAGCTTGTTCGGAAATCTCATATTGAGTGGTTTAATTAATTATTAATATGCTATTATAATTTTTTGATGTTGACAAAGTGGACATAATTGGAGAAATTAATTGTAACTTGCTTCTAACTGTCAAGAAATATGTAACACTACTGCAAAAAATACTTTCTTTCCCTTTTATATCCCTCTCAGAGCTCTCAGTTATCTGCCTCTCATTGAATCATCTATCTTTTCAAAAGTGTAGCCAGAAGGTAAAAATGACGGTTTACTTAGAACTCACTTTAGGATAGCCATGAGGAGTAGACTGTTGCGCCGTGGAGTTAGTGTTGTTTGCAGCAGTCACACTTCCGGTGGATCCACTCCTTCCTGTACCGGAAGTGGAAGTAGAGTCCTCTCGGCTGAAGGAGAATCTCTTCGGGCTGAGAGTCAAACTCGCGACACTGTCGGTCACGTATTGTTGCAACGAATTGAAGAAGCTCATTGTCAACGTGTGTTTATATGTGAACGTGTGTCGCGTGCAAGCCGAGGCTTATTCTGATCGAAACACTTTCGCGTGGATATCGGAGACAATTATCATTGTTTTCAGTGCGTCGTTGATCTCGAACGACTTCAAGGCGTTCGGCTGTACGCGAACTTTACACGCATCAATCTCGAAGTAACACGCTGTATTGGCTCGCTGATACGGAGAGGAAAGCACCTCGACCTCGAGAACTTTCAAGGTTCTTTGCGTCACGATATCGATTCTGACCCACAGCCATTTGTAATTTTGTTACTTTCTTCCGAGTCCTCGCGATTCTTGCGGTCCCTCGTGCAACTTAAGTCATCGTCCTTCGGAGCCTTTAAACGGTTTCGCGTGGAAAATGGCTGTCGCGTTCTTCTCGCACTCGCATCTGTAACGGAACAAAATTTATATTAGAAATGCTAGATATTAGAAAATCTAGGTAATATGTAGCAGGAGCTAGGAAAATTTAGACATCCAGAAATTGAATTATAAAATTTGAAATCTTTCTTCTATATTGTCATATACGACTTTGGAAGGCTAATGTTGCTTAGGTGTTGCAATTGAAAGAAGGTAATGTGATACTAACACAAAAATTTAATATGTTACAGTTTTCGCTAGTGTGAAATGTAAAAAATTAAACAGTGTAGGAAATTAAAAAATAAAATTAAAGAGATTTTTGTTATAATTTATTCATCACTTGTTGTCATCGATGACTCACTTTCCCAAGACAACTTCAACAGTTAAGATGTCAAAAAATGGCTCAACTGGTATCTCAAAAATATACAGAGTAACTCATCACATTTTGCTATCTAAAATGTGAGCCACCTTGTATAGTTAGTGATGGTTTTCCTTTCCCAAATTTTTCTCTTAAAAAAATTCAGAGTTATTAACCGATATTCCTAATAAGCTTGAGTTGAATCGGTGTTCGAATATTCGAAAGAGCCTGAGGAGAGCAATATCGGCCGGAAACGGCAGCATGGTCGTCGATCTTGAGACGATATCGATTAAGGAGGTTAATTAATCGCAGTGTTGGAACGTCGAGGTAGTTGCAACGAGAGGAGACATCCTGGTGGATTTTAGCTCGATATAGTTGCGAAATTGTTGCGTGAGTGTTGCGGGAAGCTTGTTTACAAAACTGTCGGGTGGATTCGAGGGAAGTAACGAGCCCTAGAGGAAAATGACTTGATGAAACAGGAACGGGATGAAAAGGGGAAGAATGTACATACAAACATCGGATACTAATCATCCTGCTTACGTCAAAGTTAGAAAACTAACTAAACATCTGGGTGATTTCGGTGAGGTATTGATAGAAAAATTGGTGAGCAAGGTAAATAAGAGAACGTCGCTATTAGATTGGGGGTGTTTATCTTTGACATATTCTCCCTTTTCGATGGAAATAAATAAAACGAGAAATTTGAGGGAAATGGCGGGATAAATGGTTAAATACAGAAATATATTATATTATTAATAGTACTATTGCATAGTATTTAATAGTTAACAGAACAATTCATAATTTAATTACAAACCTCGCCTCACTGCAAACAGAAATTTACATAACCTATAATGAAATAAAAACTTCCAAGAAAATTTTCACACCACAATAAATAAATATTACGTAAATAAGAAAGTAATAACGAGATGAAATCAGCAGCGCACAATATCGGTCGTTAAAGCGTTAATATCGTTGAAAAATAACTCACTTTTATTACGTATTTATCGATCGTCAGTAATTTCTGGTCTGCGAACAAATTACTGTCATCGATGTGGAACGGAGTTTAATGAGTTCTGTTACAGTCTATAAAATATAGTAACGAAGAGAGAAAAAAAAACGTGCTGCTTGGACTTTCATTAACGGGAACCAGCAGAGTATTCCTGCGGGACCAGGAAACTTCGAACGTGTCAGGATGACGAGACCGAAACGAACGTTGAAACGTAATTTGTTTATCATCGACTACGAGGCACTTGAATCTCGACTTGAACCAACTTCATTAAAACTTCCTTCGATATGACTTCTGTTCGCCATTAAGTGGCGTTAATAAACACCCACTCGGATCCCATGAAAACATCAAGATAGACTTTGCTTGCAATTAATAATTTTCAAATGTCACGCAAGGGATTTAGCTTTCTCTTGCAATATAATGTTACAGGGATTTAAGAAATTGAGATTGTTTATCTGGGATTTATGGTTGGACAGTTATAAAAATAATAGGCATGTTTATTTCTATATAAATAGTAGGTTTCTTACATAGAGTTTAGAAAATTTAAAAATAAAAAATGTGAAAATATTGGATATTTAAATTTTCATATTTGGTAATGGAGAAATTTTAACGACTTAAATGTTATACTTTTGTTCGTACACGTATATTATTATACTATTTTATGCTATTTTATACTGTTTTATAAATGCCATGTGTGGCTATCAATTTATTTCATTTTATAAATCATATTTTATTGAACGTCATAAAAATGTAACGATACGTAAAAACACATCGATTTACATGATTTAACGCAAACCAATTTATACCATATTTTGTTATAAGATACATAGTAAAATACATTTTTATTCAACATCATTATATTTTAAAGTAAACAACAACAAAAAGCAAATAAACAACAAAGAATGTAAATAAGAAAGCAGGAAGAAAAATAAGGTTTTTAATTGAGTAGGAAGCAAGGAAAAAACGTTAGAGAAAGCCATCGATGAAAATGGCGTTGTATCGGTACGCCCATCTCTTCCGATCCTCATCGTCTCTTCCTTTCCGCGATATCCTAAAGCAATAATTGCCCCAGGAGCTCGTTTCCTGCGCAGTATATCTCACCGTGAGTTTTACAAATTTATCGCACAACAGGGAACACTAAACAACGACGGGGAACAACGATTCCTGCGGTAGATAAAAAGCTTTTTTCTCGAATACAATTCCACCCTTGCTTCGTTACAGCTAAAACGGAATGAACGTAAATTATTAACGTGATTTTATTAACTACACGCCATCCAGATTAGATAGGAAATATATATCTCTTTCTTAAACTGTAAACGCCATTTGTTTGAAAATAGTGTAATATATTTAGAGCCATAGAAGATCGGGTGTGTTTGTGATTTTTAACACTATTTATTTGGCAATAATGGGATAAATTTATAGGTACATAAAAGATAGAGTTTATTTATAATGTGCAACACTTTGTTTGGAAATAATGCAATATATTTAGAGTCATAGAAGATAGAGTGTATTTATAATTTTTGACACTATTTGTTTAGAAATAATTGCATAAATTTAGAGCTACAAAAGATCATGTGTATTTATGATTTGCAAAACTTTAGGAATAATGCAATATATTTAGAGTCACAGAAGATGGAGTGTATTTATCATTTTTGACACTATTTGTTTAGAAATAATTGGATAAATTTGAAGCCACAAAAAATCATGTGTATTTATAATTTGCAACACTTTATTTAAAAATAATGCAATATATTTAGAGTCACAAAAGATGGAGTGTATTTATCATTTTTGACACTATTTGTTTAGAAATAATTGCATAAATTTAGAGCTACAAAAGATCATGTCACAGAAGATCGGGTGTATTCATAATTTGCGACATCATATGTTTGGAAATAATACCATAAATTTAGAGACACACAAAGTTAATGTATTTATAATTTGTAACATTATTTGTTTGGAAATAATGCAATAAATTTAGAGCCACGTAAGATCAGCTGTATTTATGATATGTAACATTATTTGTTTGGAACTATTGCAATAAATTTAGAGACATACAAAAGATCGTATATACTCATGATTTACAACATTATTCGTTTGGAAATAACGCAATAAATTTAGAGTTACATGGAAAAACAGGTGTATTTATGTTCTACAACTCTTTGTTTGCAAATAGCACAGTAAATTTAGATACAGACAGAAGATCGGGTACATTTATAATTCATGAGTAATAGAAGTGAAAGCTTGAAAGCTAATATTTCGTTTAATTCTAGAAGCTTTATTGATCACATCCGAAATACGAGGTAATAATGCACCAACACGAACGTAACAGTTAATTCAAATGAACAGGATGACGAGATTACGTTGCAGGAGTTAATCCCCGTGTAATCCTATTCCCTCTAGTTTTCTATACAAATCCCTAGTCGAAATTTAATCAGTGTCCATGCATTTAACGAACTGTACAACGTTGCCGATCATCTGTTTATTAAAAGACATGTCATTAGAAAATAATTTATTTTAAAATTTATCGAGGAAGACGTGGAAAAGCTGAAATAAATCACGTGTGGAATTTGAAATTTTCAAAAGGTTAATAATTTGTGTTATTAGAAATTTTTAAATTTAAAGGCTTAGAAAATTATATTTAATACATAATTTTTTGTGCACGTACACGAGACATGACACTTAAAAATTTGGATACTAGAAAATTTAGAAATTTGAAGCATAATAAATTTAGAAATTTAGAAATTTTCTAGTTCAAAAACTTAAGAATTTACTAATTCAGTTTAGAAATATGGGAATTTAGTAATTGAGAAATTTGGTCGATTAAAAATTTATAAATTCAGAAAAGGCAATTGGAAACTTGGAAGTTTAGAATATTGGTAATTTGTTAATTACCTTTCAAATTTATAGCGTTTGAAATTTTAAAAAACTTAAAGCAAAAAAAGAAAAAAGAGCAAAACATCAAAATAAAGTACTTAATTAGCAAAATGGAAAAAGCTCGAAATGTGTTGGCAAGGATTTTGATCCAAGAACCCCCAGAATTTTCAAAAGCCAGTTAAGAATTTATTAATTCATAAAGTTCTCCGAAAACTCTTATACGCTTTTCTTCCTTTTACTACCTCGATTCGCAGACCTTCGTCCAACTTACTTTTCAATCGTCCACAAACAACTTTTTATCCACACATCATGCAATCGTACCACGTAGCTCCTTGCACTCTAAATTCTATGTAAGTTCCTCAAAGTCGTTGAAATGTGAATTCTGACGTACTTATACTAAGGAAATGCTCGATTTCTTTCGCTATTTTTTGTACGTTCGTGATTCATGTTCAAAGAACGAAAAGTTTGACTGCCGTGTCTGCTACTTTCTTACTTATCTAGTTAGAAACGCTCGTGTTATTCCATTAAGAACCAACAGTGCAATATAACTTCCCCTTTATAATTTCTGTTAAGCAATTTACATTTGTACTTTACTGAGTTTTGCGGAAATTATCGGTAAATTGCAGGGATTTATTTAACGCGTTTATTGCCACTTTTCGAAGTTCATGCATCGTTTGTTATAGAATGAGGTAAAGTATGCAAGGTGTTCAATAAAATTGAGAATTTATACAAAATATGGGGTTATACTAACAGGCATATGTGGAAAGTAAGGTTATGATTCAAATTCGAATATTTAGGTTTGAGGTTATGGTAATTATTCAAATATAAATTACTACAGTTGTAAAATTTTGTAATTATATTTTAGAATAGCAAAAGAAATGATATTTAGAAACATGGACTCTGTAATGAACGAAAAGAATTTAAAAATATTAATTGCAATTTTGTAAGGAGTTTGAAGTAATATTAGTAAAGTTATAAAATTTGAGATAAAAATATATTTCACTAAGTTTGTCCACAAATAAAAAACAAATATTTGAAATACGTCCACGACATTTATATTTAATAAATCGATTTCTCTTACATAATAGCAAGGAAACAGGTACAATCGTACATGCAAAACAAATAAAAAGTTTGATGAAAGGAAGAAATATATGTGACCAGAGGGTGAAGAAAAGCCAGACGGAGCCATGTTGTTTGCGAAACAATTCAAAGAGATGGTTCTCCCCATGACAGCACGGGATTTCATTGGTTGAACGACGAGAACACAGATGACGAGAGAACATATTTTTTTTCACGGCCTCGCCAATTTCATTAGACGTGTCAAGTTTTCTTGACTCCTGGATTTTCAACGTCACGGTATGTCGCTTCTAGCAATTTCAACTTCTTTCTCCTCAGAATACCATTCCCGAGAGGCTTCGCAGGTTTCGTCGTTCAAACGCGACGGCTCGTGTCGAGTAAATGGTGAATCGCGAGATTTCATGGGATTTTTCTGGCTGAATAGGTAAACTGATATATCGCGTAGTAAACTATTGCAAACGTACTTGGAGCTTTTGTTTCTGGGTTAACAGCGCGATATCGAATTCAAAACTCGCCGTTAGCGAGGGAATTAAATTAGCATTGCGTTTATTCGAGTTGTGTCGAATGGATTTCGAAATGTAGAGTGACAAAGTTGTTGAAAAATAAGTGGTGCTTCACACTTCGGGATTTTAACAAGAATAACTCTGTGGAGGTTTTATCGGTTTTATCAAATTTACTAAATTCTACTATTTAGTTCAGTATGATTGATTCGAAAATCTTCTGTTTCAAAAATTGGTCATTTTTATTAATAATGCATGTGTAAATATAATTCCACATGTTTTCAAGGATTTAAGGATTTAAGATTTTGCGAGAATAACTGCGTGGACATCTTATCAGTTCATATTTAAATTTACTAAATATACTAAAAACAAATAAATTGTACTATTTAGTTCGAAATAACTAATGTTTAAATAATTTTATTACCACTTTAGCAATCATCAAAAATTGATTATTGCTCATTTTATTAATAATACAATGCATTGTGTAAACATAACCTCACATATTTTCAATAATTTAAGGATTTAATTTGTCTGAAATTTATCGAAATATCAAGACATTTTTAATACAATTCGCAGTGATGAAAACTCAATAAATTATCAAGTTTCGTATTTTTGTAAATAAAACACGATGTACCATATTTCCTTAAACGATTGGTATCATTATGTAACATCTGATAATTAATTTTTGTACAAATTAGTTTAATAATGTTACGAAATACATTTATGTAAACCCAATATTTCCCTCAAATTTTTTACGAACTCAATTTTTCTTTCGCTCTTTTTGCAATTTCATGGTGACACCTGTAATCACTTAAATTGTAGTTAAAAGTTGATATGATGAAAAATCGATACACCGATAGAAAATTGCTTTGAGCAATTTTCAAACTTTCAGAGGATCTTTTTTACACCATACACTAACTTTTTGGAGGGTGAAAGCGCAAGAAGGAAATTTTGTTAAGCCACCCCTTAATTTGAATTTCTGTGCTTGAAATTTCAAATGATTTTTTTAGACCGTGTACTAACTTTGTGGAGGGTGAAACAGAAAATTTTGTTAAGCCACCCTATTGACCACATAAAATAATTATATAAGTTTGAATAACTATATAACTTTCAATATATAAGGTATCTACATGTAATAACATTTCAGTGACTACACAAAATGGCAACATAACTTTGAATATATAAAATTTAACAAAACATAAGCTAAAATATAATAATTTTTCAACTTTCAACAAAAAATTAATAAAATAGCTATAACCCTTCAGAATTCCATAAAATTTTCAGCCCGTAATTGTAGCAGAAATTTCACCAGAAGAATCGATACTTTTTATGGCAAAGTTTTAACTGTGCTGTACTCGCGTTTTATAACTCGTTCTATTTTTTGTTGTTGTTACATGAGGGAAAGTCAATTCCATTAGTGGCTCGCACCCCCGTAGAAATACAACCATCGGTAGACACCTTATCTTTACGACAGGACAAATAATCTCTTCGTGTCGGAACACCAAGACAATGGGAACTCTGCAGTTTAAGGTGTGTAAAACAAAGAAACGACGACAAGTAACAGAGAATAATTACCGTTTTTACAGGGAACATTTCGTTCGAGGGTCGAGGATAATTAAGTCGCTGTGAATTTACACGTTTAACTCGAGCTCAAATTTAATAGACGTGAGTCTTAATTCTGAACTTTAAAAACTGGAATGTCTATTTAATTTTTTGATAATCAGGTAAAAATGATATTTGTATTACTTTTTAAACTATAGCACTAAATGTATTTTTTATTGATTGAATTAAGAGTCATTTATATTGTAAATGCTACAAGTGTCTTATAGAATTAGTTCTTTAATCTACTACATCTACTACACTATATAAATACAAAAGTCATATTTCAGTGTGTGCTGAGTGAAGCCTCTGCATATTTACTACACTATATAAATATTTTTATAAACTAAATTGTCAAATTTAAAAATATCTGAACACTCAAGTGTCTAATGTTAGGATAGGTAAGTTAGGTAGGTTAAGTTAAATAAGTTAAGTTGGTTAGGTAAGTTTGGTGAGTTAGATAGGTTAGGTATGCTAGTCATTAATAAAGACAAATGTTCCATGCAGTGAATATTATATTGTTTTTATAATTATAACGCTATAAAAATCATATTACTAATTAAAATTAATCTTTCACATTGCACGGCGTATAAACTCAATGTTAATTGAACATCCACTAAATAATTGAGAAAAATATTAAATACAATGGATAAATAAAATTTTTATTGTTCCGCTAAATGATGATCCTGCGGAATCACGTTTGAACGTTTACAGGGAGGATGTGAAAAAGATAAAAATTAACTGGCCTTTCAGTATTCAATTGAAAAACATTTTCAACAAAATCGGATAACGAAATTTATGCTGCTTTTATAATTACTGTGATATAACAACACAGGGTTCGTTGATCAAAATTAATTCTTGAAGCTGTATAGAGCATAAATTAATGGTCCATCAAATTTTTTAATAAAATAATTTACGAAAATTTATATTGTTTTTGTAATTATGACAATGTGAAAACATATATTTATATTGTATTTCAGAATATTAATATAGAAGAGTCATGATAACACCACATTCTACGTATACATCTATAACTCTATGTATTTCCATATTTCTATATTTTGAAATTTCTATATCCCCAAAATTCATATATTTCACAAATCCTTATATTCCTAAATCCCCTAAATTTACAAATTTCTGTATTTCTAAACACATATATTTCCAAATCTCTGTGTAGTTAAATTCTCAGATTGACAAATCCTTATGTACCTATATTTTTATACTTCCAAATTCATGCATTTCCCAATCCCTAATTTTCCAAATTCCTAAATTCTCAAATCTCTAATCTAGTCAATCTACATGTATCAGCATTCCTGAATACCTAATTTTTAAATTCTTAAATCGCTAAATTCCGTTATTTCCGAGTCTGTTAACTCCCACCTCCAAAGTCTCTCAAATCCCAAATCCCAAATCTCCCAAATCTCCCAAATCTCCGAAATCCCAAATCTCCCAAATCTCCCAAATCTCCCAAATCTCCGAAATCCCAAATCTCCGAAATCCCAAATATCCGAAATCCCAAATCTCCGAAGTCCCAAATCTCCGAAATCCCAAATCTCCGAAAAATAAATCTCCCAAATCCCAAATCTCCCAAATCCCAAATCTCCCAAATCCCAAATCTCCCAGATCTCCCAAATTTCCCAAATCTCCCAAATCCCAAATCTCCCAAATCCCAAATCTCCGAAATCCCAAATATCCGAAATCCCAAATCTCCGAAATCCCAAATCTCCGAAATCCCAAATATCCGAAATCCCAAATCTCCGAAGTCCCAAATCTCCGAAATCCCAAATCTCCGAAAAATAAATCTCCCAAATCCCAAATCTCCCAGATCTCCCAAATTTCCCAAATCCTAAATCTCCCAAATCCCAAATCTCCCAGATCTCCCAAATTTCCCAAATCCCAAATCTCCCAAATCCCAAATCTCCCAAATCCCAAATCTCCCAAATCCCAAATCTCCCAAATCCCAAATCTCCCAAATCTCCCAAATCTCCCAAATCTCCCAAATCCCAAATCTCCCAAATCCCAAATCTCCCAAATCCCAAATCTCCCAAATCCCAAATCTCCCAAATCCCAAATCTCCCAAATCCCAAATCTCCCAAATCCCAAATCTCTCAAATCTCCCAAATCTCCCAAATCTCCCAAATCCCAAATCTCCCAAATCCCAAATCTCCCAAATCCCAAATCTCCCAAATCCCAAATCTCCCAAATCCCAAATCTCCCAAATCCCAAATCTCCCAAATCCCAAATCTCCCAAATCCCAAATCTCCCAAATCCCAAATCTCCCAAATCCCAAATCTCCCAAATTCCAATACCCCCAAATTCCAATACCCCCAAATCCTAATATTCTCAAATTCTCACATTTCGAAATCCATATATCCCCAAAACCCAATACATCTCTATCCAAATCTCCACATCCCCACATCTCCAAAAACCTCACATTTCCAAACACCTATATCCACAAATTCCCATCTCACCAAATTGCAGCATCCCCATATTCCAATATCACGATATTCTCATACTTCACAATCCCTGCATCCCCCAAATCCCAATGTCCCCAGATCCCTTCATGCCTAAATCTATCATAGGAATATTGAACCCGGTGAAAGTTTAATAGACACGGTAGAAGGATTACGGGTACGGTGAAACGGTGGCCAACCTCTTTAGAGTGGGTCAAGTATCGATTAATACTGTTAAAGCCTTCTCAAAGTGGTCAGGAACACAACGCATATATCAAAAGCTCATCCAAAATGGTGGAAGACCAACACACAAAGCGTTATTGGGCGCTGCACAATAAACACTGTCGGATAACGCGGGATGCACCGTGATCTAGTTAGATTTCGACGAAACCTCAGAGAATCCAGCAGAATATAGTCGAAATCGCTTTGATCGATACACTGTTATGTCACGTATGAATTAGATAGCTGTCACTTCGAATAGAGTATCGTCGAGCGAGTTTCACGTTGGATTTCATATTATTGTTCTTGATTAAATTTCATTAAGTTCTGCATGGATTTCTGTGTTATGTTGATCAACATTATTTAGGCGATAATGTAAACGTATTTGACGTTTTGTGTGGGAGTTTGAATTTGAAAGTTGCATTATGATATGTCAATTAATGATATGAGATATTTGAGCTTGTTTAAGGTATTATTGCTGAGATTGATTTAGTATGTTGTATTGATAGTTATTATGGAAGTTAATCATGCATATTATATTTAGATGGCTAGATCTTCGTTTATGGAGATTTTTAAATAAGTGAATTACTGTACTTTTTTATTAGGATATTCGTAGATTTTTATATTTTCTAATTTCTGCATATGTGGACTTCTACATATGTTTTCTATATTCTCTCTCAAGTTTCTATATCTGCGAATTCCCATATTTCCGAATGTATCTCTGAATTCCTGTATACCAAATCTCTACAATATTTCCGAATTACTATATTCCCGAGTTTCTATATTTCCAAATCCCTGTACCCCCAAATTTCAATATTTCTAAATTTCTATATTCTCGAATATCCACATTTTCGAACTTTTACGTCCATAAGTTCGTATGTTTGCAAATCCATATATTTGGAAATCCATACACCCCCAAATCCACAAATCTTCCAAGTTCCAAATCTCCAAAGTTCCAAATCTCTCAGGTTCCAAATCTCCAAATTCCCAAATCTCCAAAGTTCCAAATCTTTCAAGTTCCAAATCTCTCAAGTTCCAAATCTCCAAATTCCCAACTCTCCAAAGTTCCAAATCTCCCAAGTTCCAAATCTCTTAAGTTCCAAATCTCCAAATTCCCAACTCTCCAAAGTTCCAAATCTCCCAAGTTCCAAATCACCAAATTTCTAAATCTCCCAAGTTCCAAATCTCTCAGGTTCCAAATCTCCAAATTCCCAAATCTCCAAAGTTCCAAATCTTTCAAGTTCCAAATCTCTCAAGTTCCAAATCTCCCAAGTTCCAAATCATCAAATTCCTAAATCTCCCAAGTTCCAAATCTCTCAGGTTCCAAATCTCCAAAGTTTCAAATCTCCAAAGTTCCAAATCTTTCAAGTTCCAAATCTCTCAAGTTCCAAATCTCCCAAGTTCCAAATCTCTCAAGTTCCAAATCTCCCAAGTTCCAAATCACCAAATTCCTAAATCTCCAAAGTTCCAAATCTCTAAATTCTCAAATCTCCAAAGTTCAAAATCTCCAAATTCTCAAATTTCGAAAGTTCCATATCTCCCAAATCCCAAATCTCCCAAATCGCAAATTTCTCAAATCCCAAATCTCTCAAATCCCAAATCTCTCAAATCCCAAATCTCCCAAATCTCCCAAATCCCAAATTTCCCAAATCCCAAATTTCCCAAATCCCATATCTCCCAAATCCCAAATCTCCCAAATCCCTATATTTCTAAATCTCCATATCCCCAAATCCTACATCTCCCAATCCCTGTATCTCATAAACTATTACAAATATACATCCGAAACAACATCTCCTCAACATTCCTTGCAAGTAACAATCTGACTCTCCTACAACAAAACTCTAAATAAAAGAATCCCACAATAAATTCATCCGCATACACAATTTCCAAATAATCTCATAACCGAAACTCCGCAACCTGATAACGCAAGTGAACAAGAACTATAAGCTCTCTAACAAAGTACGCACTATTCAAATATAATGACAATACAAAGATAGAAGCAACAGATGCGAAAGACAGGCATCCCTCTGAAACTATAGTAACCGTTTTCTTGAAATATTTCACGCTCAACCGCGCATGAAAATTGTATCTTGAAAGCGGTTGTGCGAGCATTTTGTTGGGCCTTGTCGCGGACGAAACAATTTCTCGGTTGTATCATCGATAGGTGTGTCATCGACTAGAAGCAGCAAAGTGCTCGTTCGAAACGTAATTTTCCAGCACAGCAGCCCGATACTCGTTAATGATACTTCGATCGCAGCCAACTTATTATTGCGACGTATTACCTCGTCGAAGCGAGGCCGTCGAATCAAAAGCACTTCGTCCATCGCTCGCCCTCGATCGAACACACTTAGTCTACCAACATTAACATTTCACTTTGTCAAATTCTGTTTAAATTTTTATACTTTTGAAGGGAAAGGAGTTATTCGAACTTAAGTGATAAAACAGTTGGGTCACATTTTTATTTTGAACTTTTACCAAGTATACGACATGTTATGTTTATTATTTATAGCAGGTAATATTCATGACTACTAGAAAGTTACAAAGTGTATTTCTAGTTTGGTAGGTGAACTAGGTGATAGATAGAACTAATGATATAGGTGATGGATTTGTATGAAAATTTTAAGAATTGTAAGAGTATCAAAGTCAATGTTAGAGGTAAGTCAAAGGTATGAATCGGTTTTTCGTCAATATCTCGTTTCGTATTGGTCGAACGACAATGAAGGCTATTACGAAATTTGTAGATCTGAATATTCTGCACTGAAAATGTCTTATACACTTTTTCCTAATTACAACCGTTTGCAAGTTATATGGCTAAATCATAAAAGGAATAGCAAGAATATCAGAGTCAAATGTGGGAAGATCGGTTTTTCGTCAATGTCTCGTTTCGTATTGGTCGAACGACAATGAAAGTTATTATGAAATTTGTAGATCTGAACATTCTGCACCAAAAATGTCTAATACACTTTTTTCTAATTACAACCGTTTGCAAGTTATATGGCTAAGTCACAAGAGGAATAGCAAGAATATGAGTCAAAGGTAGGAAGATCGGTTCTTCGTCAATATCTCGATTCGTATTGGTCGAACGACAATGAAGGTTATTATGAAATTTGTAGACTTTAATATTCTGCGCCGAAAATGTCTGATACACTTTTTCCTAATTACAACCGTTTGCAAGTTATATGGCTAAATCACAAAAGGAATAGCAAGAATATGAGTCAAAGGTAGGAAGATCGGTTCTTCGTCAATATCTCGGTTCGTATTGTTCGAACGACAATGAAGGTTATTATGAAATTTGTAGATTTTAATATTCTGCACTAAAAATGTCTTATACACTTTTTCATAAGTACAACCGTTTGCAAGGTATATACTTAAATCGCAAGAGGACTAACAAGAATAGCAAAACGAAAAATTACCCGCCAAATTTAAACCTAATTTAATAGATTCCAAAAGTAAATTTCCCTTACAGTAAGTAAGTCTCCCTTATATTCTATTTAAGTCTCGTTTACATAAAAGTATTTTGCATAAACTTTGACTGTCCTTGTCCTTAATCTTGATGGACACCAGCCAAATAAAATTTGCCCCGTCGCTCAATCTCTTTCTCCCTAAATATTCTATCAACCCGTCAATTTACCTATCAATCTACTTTATTTATTTAAACGAATTTTCATACGTTTAACTTCTGTTGTGTACATTACCACCTGTTCTCCAACGAAGCATGGCAGCCAAATAAATTTCTCCGTTCACTTTGTCTATTTATCTGTTTACTTCTCGCAGTTTCTGGACTGGTATACATGTACAGGTATATATTACCACTTCCTCTTCCCAACCCGTTCGCAAGATTCGCTACTTGTTTGCCATCGGGAAACAGAGCGGAGCCGTGACTGGAAACTGTGCTTCGAACGGGTCGAAGGATATAGTCACATAATGAGATAGTACTACTCGGTTCCTGAAGGATCCTAGGACACGATGGGTGTAAGTGTTCAATTATTCGGAGATCAATTTGTGAGAGGGCGAATGGTGGTAAGGAAAATAATGGTTGCGCGAAGCGTTCATTTGTTTTGCTGAAGGGAGTTTTACTACTTTCGTTCTTCGAGGAACATGAAATATTCACGATTTGTTCCTTTTCTTTTGTGCTGCATTTCACAAAAGAAATTTTAATGTTGTTTGGCGACGTCTCCCTTAAAGAACGCTGCATGAAATTTTGTAATTGTCTGCTTCTCATTATTCTGGACACTAAATTAAATTTTGTATAACTGGTTTGTAATTTAAAGTGAGAAAATTTATTTTTATACAAAGTAAGATTTTTGAAAAATTGAAGATTATTTAAATTATTTTACTGTAATTTGAAATTTTTTAATAGTACATACCTAATTGTTCAAATAAATCAGAATGTTCATTTAATAATTTTATTTACAAAATGAAATAAGCATTTGTTGCTTCGTGTTCTTCAAAACAAATTTAATTTTTATTTATTTTTCCCAAGTAACACAATATTTCAAAAGCTTTGACAAAATTTCACAAAGGTAATGTTTCTCTGAAGCTTTTTGCATGAAAATCATTAATTTTTCACGCTCTTCGTATTTCTTGGCAGCCGTGAATATTTTACAGTCCAAAAGTATCATCCTCATTATTTCAAGTGCAGCTGGATGTACCAACCTTGCGAGCGCGTTTAAAAATGTCGTTCGAATGTTTCGAATATGGCACGATCGAACAGATATCGATCGAAACGAGTGCAAACGACCTATGATAAACAGAAACCTCGTCGTTTGAATTTTAATCGTACTCCCCTTTATTCAGGAACTCTCGTGCCATGTTATCTCCTTCGACCGAGACTGATCTAGATAGAAAATGCGGGCACTGATAAAGCTTGATGTACGCGCAAACGTTATAGAGTGCTATTCTAATTGCGCGAACAGATACGAACTTTGTCTGTCAAATGGTATTTGTAAAAAGTATGCGTGCAAACTAACTGACACGTAACCTAAATTCACGTCAAATTAACGGGTAGATCTATCTTTGAACAAACGTCTGCCACTTTTATGTCGCGTCAATTTTTTTTAAGTTCGTTTACTGTTTTATTAAATGATACGTGTCAGTCGATGAAATGTTTTAACTATTTCTGATGATCGGTATCTTTGGATGACCTTAAAAGGGATTCAGAAATGGTTTAGTTTACTTAGAAGTATTTAACAGAAATGTTTAGAAAATTAGAAGTTCAGTTTAGAAATGTTTACAGTGAAAAATTTAATAATCAAAGGGGTATTAAAAGTTATACGAGTGCAAATTCAAAAATTTATTTCCGTATTTTTTTACACTGAAATATACAATACAATAATTTCGTAAGATAAACTCTCGTGGATTTGAAGTTATATCTACAACTACATTTCTGAAAAAATGAATAAAAAATAAAGTTAACTTCTCTAACTTCAGAAACTTCGAGGATCAAACCTTCGAAGTTCGGAAGTTCGAATTTTATAGGGTATGTGTCTTAAATACTTTAACCTTTAAGATAGAACTTTGAAGCTTTGGATATGAAGCTTCATAGATCGTTACTGCAAATTATTGGAAAAGAAAATTGTCACTTGGATTAGAGAGGTGTGGTCAGAACAAATGCGGCTGAAAGGGTTTTGACATTAAATTGACATTCTAAATGTAAAAGGTTTTAAAGAACAATTAAAATGGTACAAAACGATGAAAACAGTGTTCTTTTGTAATCAGAAGTTAAATAGTAAATTGCGTAAATATAAATAACATTGTAATTGGATTATGTTTGTTCATAACCTCAAAAGTATACATCAGTCGGCCATTTTGAGTAGTTCATACACTTACCGTTGATGTCGCACGTGAAGTTTGTTTTCTCAATTAAGTAATAATATTTCATTGCTAAAATATATTTCTACATAGTCAAATATAGAAAATAATATCTAGAGCTATAATTTAAAACTTGGAGAAAATAAATGACACTTAAATATGTATGCACAGAACGTTACAGTGCCAAAGTTAATATGAATAATATGTGGAAACAATTAATATTACTACTTGTAATTAAAAATTCAGTTATAATTATTCACTGAACAAGGATTACTATAAAAGTTCACTAATAAATATTATAAAAATTGACAGCAAATAGTTCACTAATAAATATCATTACAATGTTCCCAATTTTTATGTCAAAATTATTCTTACACAAATTCCAATTTTTCAACCAAAATTATTCTGAAAAAATCCTAATTTTTCAGCCGAACTTTTAGCAAAATTCTCAGCAAAAGAAGCTAATAAAAATACGTGTCTTTAAGTAAATCGCATAGAACAAAGACGGACACAATGTGTAAACGCGGCAATTAATAATTCAACAACGACCTTCTGCTCAAAAACAGAAGAGAAAATGAAACGATTCTTGGACGTACAGTCGAGTGTTGAAAAAGAGTGTTTGCGTTGTTGTTAATGTAAAATCGATTCTTAAAAAGGTTAAGACCTTTTTCACAAATGAGCTACTCTCATCCACGCTGTTTTGCATGTATAGAATATTCAGAGACAGACTATCCATCGTGACAACAAAGGCGTCGATTCCTTTGATTTTGTCACCTGATAACGTCCGTTTCTAAGCGAACGTGAGCTTATCAGGATGAAAGATAAATACTGTTTAATTTACATCGATATACAACGTTGACGATGAAATTTATTGAAACGCACGATATCCTGGCTAGCAATTTTAATCATTTATCGAACGCTCTAATAAATCTACCTTTATGACCAGACGATTTAATCGGGGTCCTTTGCGAAACTACTTTAATGCAAATGTTGTATGTTACGTTTAATCTGCAAGCAAAATCAATACCGTGGCAGTTTCATCAACAAATCAAAGCGCTGAATATATTAGAATATTTGTCGAGCAATGACAAGTTTGCAGTTTTATTGATACGGAAACAGCTGCGAAATTATTTAGTATTTTATTTTATTTCCATAATTGTTAGGAAATTGTTTCAAATTATTTTGTGTTATTATTTTTATAAGATATTGTTTTAATTTTATAATTTTATAATTATAATTTTTGTAGGATGTTAATATTAGAAAAGTTCATTTAAGTGTTACATGATATTATGCAATATTATATCACATTGTGATTATTATTGTATGTGAATTTCTACGTATGTAAATTTGTAAATTTGTACATTTGTGAATTTGGACATATGTGAATTTCTACATATGTAAGTTTGTACATATGTGAACTTGGATATATGTAAATTTGTATATATATGAATTTAGACATATGTAAGTTTGTACATATGTGAACTTTAACATATGTGAATTTGGATATATGTAAATTTGTATACATATGAATTTCTACATATGTAAGTTTGTACATATGTGAACTTTAACATATGTGAATTTGGATATATGTAAATTTGTATACATATGAATTTAGACATATGTAAGTTTGTACATATGTGAACTTTAACATATGTGAATTTGGATATATGTAAATTTGTATACATATGAATTTAGACATATGTAAGTTTGTACATATGTGAACTTTAACATATGTGAATTTGGATATATGTCAATTTGTACACATATGAATTTCTACATATGTAAGTTTATACATATGTGAATTTTAACATATATGAATTTGGATATATATATTTGGACATATTATATCATCACATTGTGATTATTAATATTGTATTATAATAATGCATGATATTGTATTATTAATATGGTATACCAATACCTCATGTAGAATTACATTACGTTATAATAATATTGTTATTGCAGGATCATTTGATACTATCAATTATGTAAAATTAATTTTAATTATTTTTATATATCTATATGTATTTTAAATTGCATTCTTGCATTATAAATTACTGTCACGAATAATTTACAAAAATATTAATTTCCGTCCCCATAACATTTACTCACATAATCAACATAAATAGATTGCCCTTCAGTATTATACCTTTTCTAAACACGGTAACAATTAAATTCAATCATCCATATAACCTTAAGGAGACCTTTTCAATCGTTTAAAAAATAAATGATTTTAATAAAAAAATCATGACACGATACGTTATATAGTAAAAAGTAATGTAGTTTTTATACTGATACAGGAGAGTAACAAATTTTATTTCCGAGTTTGTTTTATGCTGTTAAGTTGTAGAGTTGTCATGAAAACTTGCAGTAACAAACATAAAATTTTTTATTTTTCTTTGCTGTTACCTTTCATTGTTTTTTCTTCGAAGTATCGTACATTTTCAATATTTCATTTTTCTTTAAAAATGTCTTCTTATAACTTTTGTAGTAAAAAATAGTTATTATAATTTTTATTATCACATGTGAAAATTTAAGCATGTACTTTTAAAATACTGAACAATTCATGCTATGAAAAGTTAGGTTATGCCAGATTGAAAGATTATGTTATTTGAAGACAAATTTAACGATAAACTATGTAATTTTTTAAAATTGAAAAACTCATGCAAAGATAATGTCAATGTTACATAGAAATATAAAAAATAAATTAATTACATTTAACAGCACTGCTGTTACAATAATAACATTTCGTAAAAGCTATATAATTTCAGCATTACATTTTGTAATATCGTATTACAACGTATGTTTCTTTTCTCAACTAAAAAATCATAAAATCCACTAATTATTTAAATAATTTTCTCAGTAAAGAATCATGAAATTTTATTGATTAAATTTGATCAGATACTCCATACAAGTTGAAATATTACTTATGAAGGTTAAATACATTCTCTCCAAATTGAAAATTTCATGCAAATATGAAGTGTCACAAATCTAAATTATAGGAAAAAATCAATTATGTTTAGTAACATTTTTGTTACAATAATTATAGTTCATAAAGGGCAGATAGTTTAATTGCCACATATGTGTTACAATATAATTTTGCAGCATTTCTTGGATAAAGGGACATGAAATTCATTAATCATTTCATTAATTTTCTCGATAAAGGATCATGAAATTCACTTATTGTTTAAACAATTTGATTAAATCCTCCGCTCAACTAGAAATTGTATTACATGTGAGGGTTAAATACATTCTCTCTAAATGCAAAACCTCATGATGTGGTATTACATAAACCTAAATTACAAGAACAAATCATTTAACAGCATTTCGATCATAATAGTTCATAAATATCAAACAATTTCATTATTACATATTTTTAATGTAATCTTACAGCGTATGGATAAAAGAACGACGAAATTCATTTATCATTTCAGCAAACTCAATAACGGATCATGAAATTCACTTATTATATAACAATTTGATCAAATGGACCGCTTAAACTCAGAACCTTGCGAATTCGGATAACCAACCATCTCGATAACTGAATTATCAGCTGAAGCAGTGAACTGTCTTCGAGTCAGCAACGAAATTGCTTCATCCACGAATGGAACAGTAAACGGGACTCGTTGTGAACAATTTTCCAGCTCGCCTGGTGCTCACCCGTTTTCGCACGAACCAGTGAATCGAACCCGAACAAAATACCTAACGAAACGAAGCTATGCGGGGGTGTAGGTTCGTGCACGACGATTCAGAAAGCGAGATTATCGGCGTGAGTCACAGCCTTGGTAAATCACGGAACAAAACGAGCCTACGAATGCATAAATACATACACACTGAAGAGTACTCGGGCCTCAATTTTATCGGATATCTCCTCGATTTACCCTGGAGCCAAACGAGTCATGATTTTCTGGCCGCAGTGAGTATCGCGAGTATTGGTTCCCCCTTAACCGATAATTTGACGTTATAAGTACCTTTATCGCAGGTGTTTTGCGAGATTCTGGACAATTTGAAAGTTGTACGGTTTTGCATTAATTAATTTGTGATTTTGTACATATGTGAATTTGGACATTTGTAAATTTGTATACATATGTAAATTTGGACATTTGTAATTTTGAACATATGTGAACTTTAACATATGTGAATTTATACATACGTGAAATTGGATATATGTAATTCTGTACATTTGTAATTTTGTACATATGTGAATTTCTACATATGTCAATTTGTACACATATGAATTTAGACATATGTAATTTGGACATTTGTAATTTTGAACATATGTGAACTTTAACATATGTAAATATTTGGACATATGTGAATTTATACATACGTGAAATTGGATATATGTAATTTTGTACATATGTGAATTTCTACACATGTCAATTTGTACACATATGAATTTAGACATGTGTAAATTTGTACATTTGTAATTCTGAACATATGTGAACTTTGACATATGTAAATATTTGGACATATGTGAAATTGTACATATGTGAATATAGACATTAATAATTATAAATTTGTAATCAGACATCCAAGGAATGTATAATTAATTAAAAAATGATTTTAAAAAAAGTTCTAAATACATTCATGGCAAATAATGTTTCGTGATAAACAATAATTTAAATACATTAACAGTAATAATAAATGATATAGTATTTTCAATGCGAATTTAAAAGATTATAATAGAACTGAAAATGCAATATTTCTTTCAAGTCGTTAGCAACACTTCGTGCAGCCGATATCATGCATGAGCAATCATAAATGAAAAGGGTAAGAATACTTTTGCAACCTACTGTACATATATGCGGGTAGATCACGCAAAGCATCGATTGCCAAGGGGTCAAAGCATACTCGAACACGACTGAAATACCGCCATCAGATAATTTTTAGATGGCTCCATGCTGTTTCTCCTTCCGATTGCCGCTGATAATCGTTCGACCATTTAAGGAAGAAATGAATTTCGCTACCGACCTTAATTAATTTATTTTCATTGCTATTCGATCGACGAAAATAGACTACGACTTGAAAGCTGGCAATGATGTTCGAGATGTTTAATTTGTGGCGAATGAAGTATAGTTAAACTATGTATTGAAATGGAAATAAATGTGTAGAAAAGGTCAAATGTGAAGATTGAAAATTTTTTTTGAAAAGGTGTGTAACGTAACCAAATGATTAGGAAAGTATTTTTTTGATTAATCCTTTTGATTAGGAAAGCGTTTGTAGACTTGTACATTGCCATACTTGTTAAACATTTGTAATTCTTACGTTTCTATGCTGAAAATGGCTCGAATCTTCAAAGTTGATTTTCTAAATTTCCCACTATGCATATTTGTAAATTTGTATGTTATAAAATTTGATATTCGTGGATTTACAGATTTTTTATATTCGACATTAACAAGTTTTTTAGTCTAAACTTGGAAGTGTAAAATGTAGAAGTTTCTTACCTTGAAAATTGAAAAATTTCTAAGTTTGTATTCTTCAAAATTCAAATCTTCTGCATCTCTAAATTTCCATTTGATCAAGCTTTCAAATTTATTTAAAAATTCAAAATTACAAAATTCTACAATTCCAAAACATTAACATTGCACAATTCTACTATTTCAAAACGCTAAAATTCCAAAATTCCACAGTTCCACAATTTTACTATTTCAAAACGCTAAAATTCCAAAATTCCACAGTTCCACAATTCTAAAATTGCAACATTCTAATCTTGTAAAATTCCACAATTTCAAAGTTCTATAGTTGCAAAATTGTACAATTCTAAGACACTAAAAGTGCAAAAATCTAAAATTGTTAAATTCTAAAATTTTCAATTATAAAATTCTAAAATTCTAAAATTTCAAGACATTTAAATTTGCAAAATTCTAACATTCGAAGACTCTTAACTATCAAATGTGTACACTTTCAAAATTGTTAAATCACAATACTTCGAAAGCGCCAAATTCTACAATACTATAATGCCAAAATGTTGAAATTTCAAAATTCTTAAATTCGAAAGTTTTGAAATTCCAAAATTCCGAAATTCCATAGTTCTAAACTTCTGAAATTCAACAATTTTGAAATTCCGCAGCTCTAAAATTGCACAGTTCTGAAATTCCAAAATTGTGAAACTCTAAAGTTCTGAAATACCAAAATTCTGAAATTCCAAAGCTCTAAAATTCCAAAGCTCCAACAATCCAAAGTTCTGAAATTCCAAAGCTCTAAAATTCAAAAGCTCCCAAAATCCAAAGTTTTGAAATTCCAAAGCTCCCAAAATCCCAAGTTCCTAAATTGGAAAGTTCTAAAATTCCAAAGATCTGAAATTCTAAAGCTCTGAAATTCCAAAGCTCCGAATTTGCAAAGTTCCAAAATTCCAAAATTTTAGAATTCCAAAGTTGTGAAATTCCAAAGTTCTGAAATTCCGAAGCTCCGAAATTCCAAAGTTCTGAAATTCGAAAGCTCTGAAATTCCAAAGTTCCAAAATTCCAAAGATCTGAAATTCCAAAGTTTTAAAATTCTAAAGCTCCGAAATTCCAAAGTTGTGAAATTCCGAAGTTCTGAAATTCGAAAGCTCTGAAATTCCAAAGCTCCAAATTTGCAAAGTTTCAAAATTCAAAAATTTTGAAATTCCAAAGTTTTAAAATTCTAAAGCTCCGAAATTCCAAAGTTCTGAAATTCCAAAGCTCTAAAATGCCAAGGTTCTGAAATTCCGAAGCTCCGAAATTCCAAAGTTCTGAAATTCGAAAGCTCTGAAATTCCAAAGCTCCGAATTTGCAAAGTTTTAAAATTCCAAAATTCAGAAATTCTAAAATTCCGAAATTCCAAAACTCTGAAATTCTAAAATTCCAACATTGTAACATTCTGAGATCCTACAATCCTAAAACTCTAGAATACTAAAACCCAGAAATATTAGAACCTTAAAATCTCTAAACCGTCAAACAGTAAATTTCCAAATTACCAATCTCCTAAATTAATTAACCGACATTGCGGTGTTTCGCATTAGATGCAGTTCCATATTAAATGCAGTTACCCTATACATATAATCCGATCACGATCGATCGGGCTGTGTTCCGGTGGTCCAAGACTTTCATCGTCCCTGTCGAGTTTAATCGCACGTGCGAGTACAAGAGCGTATCGATACCTACGCATCGTGGCGATTCGAGGTAGCAATATCGACTACAGGTTGATCGACCGCTGTTTTCTTCATGAACGAACTCCGCTACGTTGTACACACGCGTCCAAAGGATTTTCCTCGATGGCGTCGTTTCAATTTCCACCTTCGACACTCGATTTCAATAGCTTCGCTGTTGCGAAGTGCAAATCGGCGGCTCGCTATTGTACACGCTCCTTTATCGATTTTATAAGCTAATAGCGCTACTCTTCTCTTCTCTCTTTCTTCCATATTCCTTCTTTTTATCTGTTTCCATTTTTTTCGGGACACATATTGGTCGCGGATGCTTTATAGCGAGTTTCGAATTCGAATGTATCGCGATATTGGATTTTGGATATTGATTTATATTTTGTTTATTTTATTTCTGAGGCATAGCAAGCAATTTGTGAGAGTAATTTGAGACGCATTTTGGAGAAATTTGTAGTGTTAAAATGTTAGTTGTTCATTAATGGAGTGATTGAAATCAATCATAACAGTGATGAGGAATTTAATTACATTTTCTCTGAAGATCAATATGTTAAAATCATTTTAGTATTACAGTGTTAGTTAGTGATAAATTGAATGAATAATGATTGAAGTGATTGAAGTCAATCATAGTAGTCATGAGATAGTAGGTTTATATTAGTATATGTAGTAGAGTATAGATAGTAGTTTTTTATTAATTATAATCAACTCTGATTTAGTTAATATGTACATACAAATTTAAATAAATACAAGAAATCAAAACTTTTAGAAATGTTTAAATGTTTCAGATCAGAAGCCCTGTACCACTAACGTATTTCATTTAAACCAGTAATATTCGTCAAAATATTATAAATATAAACTTCCGTCGCTATTGTAAATACAAAAGCACCGATCCTCCATTTATATCGTAATAACCTAACAATTCACGAAACACAATGTTGTTGAAGTAAGTATTAACCTGTTCACCCTCAATTCGATTGCCGTTCTCAACGAAGTAACCGAAGGTCTATCTTCGGTTCGGGTAATCACAATTTCAGTATTGTACTCTTAGAAAACTGTTTCTACCGTGCCTGTGGACCCGTTACGATAAATCTTGCCCAGAGACGGTCGTCTGTTCGAGCGTTATTCCAAGAAGGGAAATAAATATAAAAGAGACACAGTAATGGCGAAAGAGGATAAAATCGAGAGGTTGTGAGGGAGGAGAAGGTGACAGAAGGTGAGCCAAGAATTTCAAAGAAACGAGGGAAGATTTAAAGAGCAACGCTTTGAGAGAACAGCTAAGATCTTATAGAATGGCCGAGAGAGTAAGAGGGAACACGGGCAACGAAATACAATACAATGAGAACGAAATTGACGGGAAAAGAGTCTTGGATAGCTACATTCGTTCCCATTGCACTGATGTTCATATTTGTCGCGGAGTCCTGAAATATCGTAAACCTCTGGCTGTGTAATTTGTCAGAACTATTCAGTGCTTCTATTGTTATACTGTCGGATTTGCTGTACTGTTAGATTTACTGTACTATTAGATTTGCTGTACTGTTAGAATGCATATTACACCAAGAGGATTAGACTACAGGATTCACTACAAGATTTTAGCGATTCATTTTACGGTTTTTCGTTCTTTCACATTTGTAGTTGCAAGTCAATGGTACCCACAGTAGCAATAAGACTCAAGGTGTCACATTCTAGCGAGTATGTTTTTATCATTAGTCACATCTGAACACTTAACCTTAGCAGTAGTCTTTTGTATGAAGACCCACTTTATACGTCACTCGCATTTCTATCTCCACCCGCATTTTAGTTAAACCAATAGAAAATTGGAAACTGTGTCCCTCACCAATGTCACAAAAATACGCCCACTCCGAGCTTTTGTAAAACGTAAAAATTCTTCGAAGAGACACTCTCGAGTCATCAAGTACATAGCAAAATCTAGTTGTTCAAAGTCAAATTCATTTAGATACAATCCACTTGCATTCACTTGTTGGAAATCCTAGTGATTCCACGCGTCGTTTAATCGTCACTACTGCTGACGCTGCGACGCTCATATAACAATATTCAAAGGAAGACAGTTGAATAAAGATAGTTGAAATGTCAATTTTGTATTTAGTCTTGACAATACAAATTATAATTGGATTTGAATTTGAAGCGTATTAAAAATTTGAGTGAGATCATATTTGAACTGTATCATGAATTAAAATTTGTAAAAGTATGCGTTCGAGTACTATAAAAAATTAATACTGTACGAAAATAATAAATAATTGCAGTGATAATAATCAGTGGTTGGTATGACAAATTTAATTTATTGTGGAGGAATCCTAAAAATTACCGTAAGATGAAATTTTACTTCACCTCAAGTTTGCATAATAATTCAATATTCTTGCATAAAAGGAAGAAATTAAAAATTAATAAGGTTGTCTAGTAAATATAGAAATATTTAGACATTCTTAAACAGTGCATAGCAAAATAAACTCTAGTTCGAAGTCAAATTCATTTCGATACCGTTATGTTCACTTAATGATACACACGTCGCGTAATGGTCACTACTATTGATACTGAACATACAACTCTGCCAATTTGAACTTTGGTACGAAATCGTGTAACTTTCACTACTCCTATTGGTATTGGCTAGGGATTTGATACTTTGGGTCATTTGGATCATTTGAACAAATTAGTTGATTGACATTAAGAAGTTTGTCAATTAGAAAATTAATAAGTTCCTAAATTTGAAAATCCGAAAATGTCTACCTATGGAAACCTTACACCATATCTTAACATTTTGTACCATAACTATATTTCACTGCATATGAAATATAACTACTGCTGACGCTGCGACGCTCATACAACAATATTCAAAGTTGAATAATGATAGTTGAAATGTCAATTTTGTATTTAGTCTTGACAATGCAAATTATAATTGGATTTGAATTTGAAGCGTATTAAAAATTTGAGGGAGATTATATTTGAACTGTATCATGAATTAAAATTTGTAAAAGTATGCGTTCGAATACTATAAAAAATTAATACTGTGCGAAAATAATAAATAATTGCAGTGATAATAATCAGTGGTTGGTATGACAAATTTAATTTAGTGCGAAGAAATCCTGCAAATTACCATAAGATTAAATTTTACTTCACCTCAAGCTTGCACAACAATTCCAATATTCTTCAATAATGAGAAGATATTAAAAAATTAATATTCATTAAGGTTTAATTAATTAAGGTCCACATAACATTACGTTAATTACATTTAAACTCGAAATGGCTACCTTTACAATTTTCGGTACCAATAAATAATTTTGATATTATTAAATACTGTTTCGTCCTATTTTCATTGTTTCGAATGCGGAAATATTCAACAAACAATGCAGATGCCACATTGTGCTATCATTTATAAATTATAAGGTAATTACGCACACAATATTCCGTTTGAAATGCATTTACCTTCCACCATACGTAAATCCCCATAAAATAACAGAATTTCACACAGATAAAATAACTGTACCCCTCTACAACTATAATAATCCAATATATACCGAATTATACACATTGAAATAAATTGCAAAAAATCCCAAAAATTGGAAATATATATCAAGTTTTCTATACGCTTTGTCGATGTCGATATTCGATTGAGATACTAAAACCTTTTTTTGATATTCCTCTCGAAACAACTTTTACATGAGAATTTTTATGAGGTCAGCTTACTGCAACTGACTTTCGATATTCGATCACGGTAAAACTTTTTTCGAATGCGTTTTGAAAGCTGTGCGACACACATTCGTTCCGATAGTACTATCTAGAAATATTTCTCTCGTGTTTATTCGCTTTTCTGCGTTGAATGTCGGAGATATTTCAATAAAAGTTCATTACTTTCCGCGACAAAATAGGAAACATGTTACATACGCACACAGCACGTTGATGCTATTTTGATAGAAAATATAACGAAGTGTGTTGAAGTTTGTGGTACGTTTATTAAACTTATTTGAAATAGTTTAATCTATATTTTCTTATTTTTTAGGTTTGTAGGTATTTTACATTCATATTTTACAGTAGGTATTTTGTAGGTATTTTACAGATTTATTCTTGTATATTCTAATTTGTAAATTTCGGATTTTCGGATTCTTACATTTTTTAATTTCAGAGCTTTTAGTTTGGTTTTACTATTCTTTTTTATGTTTCAAAAATTCCCATTTTCCCATTTTTCTAATTTTCCAACTTTTCAATTTCCCAAATTTCCCAATTTTCAAATTTCCAAATTTCCAAATTCATACATTTCAAAAATAAAAAATTTACAAGTTTCGAATTCCAAAACCGTGAAAATTTAAAGCTCTGTTATTTCAATTTGTTACTTCCACAAGACCAAATTTCTAAAACCGCAAAAGTTTCAAAATTTTCAATATTTTACTATGAAAATAAAAATTCTAAAATACTCAAATTAAATTTGTAATCACGAAAAATGATCAACAAATTCACAATTTCTGTTACCAAATTTCTAAATATGCCCTGCAACTACTCGTAGACCAGTTCAGCTACAGACGTTTCAAAATGGCCGCAAAAATTGTTGCGAAAGTAAGTACATATTTGCCAATACTAGCTGTACCAAACGCATATTTGACATTTTCAATAGCTCCCTTTGAAATCGCTGGACGTGTACAATGGAGACTATTAAAACACCCTGTCCACGAGTGCATTTTCGAACACGTAACAAGAAATCAAAGGCAACTCGACAAGTTTCTCCGCGGAGGAAAATCAAACGAAAATATTTCTACTTCTGTCTTACAATCGAGTCGGAGGGACAGAGTGTGTTGAAAAGCCCTTTGAAAGGGAAGCTTTACTCGGATCATCGAGACTCTTTCTGAAAACGAACGTCGAAAGAACCATGATGGCTGGCCTTTCTAAAGGTTTCGAGGTTATCAGATTTTTATAAGACGTCTAAAAAAGGTGTCAAAGGACAAAAGTTTGGATAGACGGGTCTAATATCTGTTCTGTTTGGCGTAGCGCCATCGTGTTTAAGTTTTGATAGGATGACTAAGGAAAGAAGTATGACGTGATACTCGATCACTTTGGACTCGAACGGAATTCTCATTTGGGTAGTTTTTGGTTGGGGTTGTGACAGGAAATTGGTATTTTGAGATGTTTTGGGGTGGGTGATTGTTGCGTGGGAATGTGTCAATGTGTGGGTATGGATGATGGGTTAGTGAGAGTCGTTTTTGGTAATCAATGTTGTAATTTGGAAAGTTAGAAATTTAAGAAATTGGGAATTTTGGAACTTGGGAGTTTAGGAATTTTGGAATTTTAGGATTTAGAAAGTTGAGAGTTTAGAGATTTAGGAAATTTACAAATTTAGGAATTTAGGAATTTAGGAATTTAGGAATTTAGGAATTTAGGAATTTAGGAATTTTAGAACTTAGAAATAGTCAAGCCTAGGAATTTAGGGATTTGGAGATGTGGAGATGTGAGGATGTGGGAATATGAGGATATAGGAATTTATTAATTTAAGAGATTTGGAATTTAAACATGTACGAGTTGAGGAATTTAGGAATTTCAGAACATAGAAATTATCAAGCTGAGAAATTGAGGGATTTAGGGATGTGTGGATGTAGAGATATGACTATGTGAGGAGGTCAGGATGTGGAGATGTGAGGATATAATGATTTATTAATTTAGGAGATTTGGAATTTAAACATTTACGAGTTTAAGAATTTAGGAATTTTAGAACTTAGAAATAGTCAATATGGGGATGTGGAGATATGGAGATGTAAGGATGTGATGATGTCAGGATGTGGGAATGTAGAGATATGTGGATGTGAGAATATAGAAATTTATGAATTTATGAGATCTTGGGTTTACAAATTTAAAAATTTAGGAATTTAGGAATTTAGGAATTTAGAACTTAGAAATTTAGAGATTTGGGGGTTTAAAAGTTTAGAAATGTAGGAGTTTAGGAATTTAGGAAGTTAAGTATTTAGACATTGAAAAATTTAGAAATTTGGTAGTTTAAAAATATTGACATTTAAAAATTCAGAAATTCAGTAATGTAGAAATATGGAAACGTAGAAACGTAGAAATGTAGAAACATAAAAATATAGAAATACTGTATAGAAATGTAGAAATAGAAAATTTCGACCCTTACACACACCTAACAAAACGCAGGTGCATGCAGAAATAAGAGATAGAAGGAAGAGGATCATTTCACTCAGTGGGATAAATCGATAAGGAAGCATCTCAGAATCGAGTGAAGGTTCGTTTTAAACGTTTCCCTTGGTTCTACGTGATCGTCCTGAAAATGCAACTAAAACGTCGTCTCTTAACTCGAAATAAAAGAACGCGATATCCAAGAGCGTGTTCCAGGAAAGGGATACGGGCAAACGTCTGGAACATCGGAAATTTGCAACTTACGATTAGAATTTGCTGAAATTCCGTTTTTCCGTTCCATGGGAATTCTTTCGTCTCGAAGTGGAAGGAACAGCTTGACGTTGCTCGGAAACGAACACTATTTATATGCTAATTGTTGCTCCAGTTTGTTAGGCGTGCATAGATCGCGAGGGAAGTCATAAGTCACTGGGATTTTTTTTCGAGAAAAGAAAATGAACGAGCGATATAGGGGCTTATGTTCTTGTTTGTGTTTACTGAGTGGTGTGATATGGAATGGAATATCAAGTTTATAAAAAGGAAATTTAATCAAATAGATACAGTAGTAGAATAGTTATGTAAGAATAATGATTGCACATTAAATGATTTGTTATAATTTGATGTATTTAAAATAATTTCATGTCATGGAGAATTATATGTATACAGGGTGTTACTTGTAATGCTACCCACGATTTTTCTTCCACTTGCAGCCATCTTATGAAAACAAGTTTAGAACAATATTTGCAGGGTATGAAATTAGTAAAGCAAATTTTGAAAATAGTTTGTTCTCTCGGCAAAGTCAAGGTTATCTTGAGTTTTTTAAATAAGACCATACATTTTCTTTTATTCATAGTATTAGAGGACATCGAGACGAATTTAAAACACATGTGACATGATATAATTATTGATTAATATTAGTCCGTAATGAAAATCATTTAATTGAAAGAAATATTAGTGACAGTAAAATTAAATATAAACGTTTAAATTCTTTTAAGTGAAGTATATTAATTAGTACAATTTTATTATTTAAATTTATCTATAAATTTTATTAATATCATGACCTTATTGTGCAAATAAGTAAATACGCGATAAATGATATATGTACTTGAAGAATAATATTCAAATTAAATATGATATATGATTTGTAGTTAAATTAGCTATAATTTTGTTTTAATAAGAATTCTTTTAAAACTAAGATTGATACATTTCTATTAATTGAAATTAAGAAATGAGTTATATTACTAAAATTATTAAGAGTTGACATTAAATAAATTCAGACGACTTCACTAATTACAGAAAATACAGAAATATTTATTCAGGATATTTGTGCAAATTAATAAATTATTTATAAAATACAAGAGAATATATTTGATCCAAGAATTAATTTAAAATATAACTTATACCTACTTTGATAATTAATAATATTTGAATTAAAGATATAAGTACATTAATAATTTACAAAACAATCACATAAGTATTAAATTTCAAAAATTCTTTTAAAATTGCAATGTTAAAAAATAGTATTAAACTTGAAAAGGCCGCGAAATATAATAAGAATCTTTTCTGGTTCTTTTACAATGAATTCTGTTATTAAAAATTAATGTAAATGCTTCTATAATTATTGACTTCACTCAATTATTTTCAATAAAAAAAATTATTAAATTTAATAAACTTGTCGAAAATTTTTAAATCAAATTTAAATAAAATTAATTTTTTACATGTATATGTTGCAGTGAAACACCGAAACCGGAAAATGTCGACTTTCACCGGTGAATGTCAATATATACCAAACACGTCAGTGAAAGATCGAATATTTTATTACATTCTTGTACATTCGGACCTTCACCGGTGTATGTCAACAATCACATATAGATTAGGTTACGTGTATGTCGACATTTTACCGGTGTAAGTCAGAAATAAGGATATTTAGAAAATATTTCGGATGCACACCAAGCGATTATGTGAATGCTGACATTCACCGGTGAAAGTCGACATTTTCCGGTTTCGGTGTTTCACTGCAACATATACATAATTATCCTATTTCTTCCTTATCATTCATTTACTTATTAATGCCCAATTAATCATCCTCATTGTTCAAACTATACAAAAGCAAGCAAAATCGCAATATTTTACACGTTTCGTCGAAAATCCCCAATTTTCTGAAATATAATTGAAATCTAAATATAGGGTCGAATACTAGGAGGGCAATTCTATATGCTTTATTTTTCTCATATGTAGGACACGGCGATAAACGGATTCTGGCTTTAAAATTGAAAATATATATTTTCTTTGTTTCATTGCATTTCCGCGGATTTATTTGTTGAATATACATGAATTATTCGGTGAATTTATGTTGGTTGATACAAATACTTATTATAGGGAGATTTTACAGTTAAAATTCGCACAACTGTGGTTTCTGAAATTGTTTATCCTCGAGTTTCCAATGTTTCAAACTTTCAAGTTCCTAATTGGCAGATTTAAATATTTCTGGTTTTCTGAATTTGCAAATTTTAATATTTTCAACTTTCTGAGTTCGCAAATTTAAATATTTCCAGGTTGCTGATTTGGCAAGTTTTAAAGTTTCCAATTTTATGAAATATGTATGAATTAAGTAAACTTAAAAATTTCTAATATAAATATTTGGAAATGAAGAACATTTTGTGGAGTACAATGTTTGGTAATTTGGAAATTAAAGAAATTCTAAATTTAAATTTGTAAATTTTAATATTTGAAACTTTAGTAATTTACAGATTTTTTGAAGTACAAATTTGGAAATTTGAAAATTTGGGAATTTAGAAATAAGAGAATTTGAGGATTTGGGAATTTAGAAATAAGAGAATTTGAGGATTTGGGAATTTGAGAATTTAGAAAATTTGAAAATGGGAAATTGGGAAGTTAGGAAATTGGGAAATTTGGAAAATAGAAAAATTCAGAAATTGCACAATTTGGAAATTTAGAAACTTGGAAAATAGGAAAATTTGCAAATTGGGAAATTCGGAGATTGGAAAATTAGGAAATTTGAAAATTTTGAGGTTGGAAAATTTGGAAATTGGGAAATTTGCAAATTTGGAAATTGGACTATTGGAAAATTTGGAGATTTGAAAACATAGAACATAGGAAAATAGAAAATTCGTACATTAAAAATTTCTAAACCACAAAATTTCAAATTTAAATTTAAAAAATTTGCGTACCAGTATTATCAAATTCAACAACTTAAAAATTAAAAAATTGAAACATGTGAAAACATGATAACGTACAAACTTCTAAAAATCCAAAAAAATTTAATGCTCTACAAATTTACAAACATGTAAACTCAAGACTTCTCTAATGACTGTTTAAACGTCCACCAAATTTCTAAGTATAATAACTCCGGATGCAGGAAAGTCCCGAGTGTAAACAGCTACCCACACTCCGCTCAACTTACTCCTACCCTAAACCCTTTTCACAGGCAAATTTACTTTCCCACAATAGTTTCAAAGGTTACAAGCGAAGAACTATTAAACCCATGAAATCTGTCCGTCCATTATACGGCTATAAACTCGGAGCTGATAAATGATAAGTTCCATCTGTCGAGCAGGCAACCGATAGCATCCATCGTTCGTGCAATCGACGCTTGCTCGAAATATTCCGCTTGCCGCTTTTTCACCCCATGGGAAAATCGTTACCGACGGGGTCTCGGTTTCACCTCATAAATAATGTATGCATGTACACTCGTGTGCAACGTTGGCTTCCTTTCAATGGGTACACGTATATAAACTTGACAGCTTATCAATTTTTAAATCTTCAAATTCATCTTTCTTTACGTTTCAAAACATTCTATATTTTTGAATTTCTGAGTCTCTGCGGTTCTGAATATTTACGTATTTCAATTTTTATATTTTTGAATTATTTATATTCATGAGTTTCTAAATTTTCAAGTTCTTAACACTTTGGATCGCGAAGAAATCCTCTGGGGGACATTTTAAATGGGAAAATGAAGTTTTGGAGTGCGAAGGATCGAACTTATAAATTATTTAGATCTTCAAATTTTATGTACATGAGCAAATTCTTATGTACATCGCTAAAAATATAAATTTCGTAATTCTTAGGTATATAGATAGATTTTCTAATTTGTATGTTCTAACATGTATAGATTTCTAAATTTCAGGGTCTTATATGCTGTACACTCCTAAATTTCAAGATAACCATATATGAAGACCTCTCAAATCTTCAATTCAAAAATTTCAAGAGTTCCAAATACACACATTCCTAAATTCCCAAATTTCAAGTACCCCAAACACCTACGTCCCAAAATCCTTAAATCTCCAAATTTCTACATCCTCAACTACGTCTCCAAGACCTTTAAATTTGCACATCTCTAAATTTCTAGGTTATGAAATCTCAATGTTCTCCACATACCTATATCCTTTTATTCCCTTATTCAAACTCCCTAAATCTCCAACTTCCAAGGCCTATTCCTAAACCAATACCTATTCTACTTCCTACGTCTCCATAATCCTACATTTTCGTATCCACCTAACCCTAAAACCCAAAATCTTAACTCCTTGCACTATAACTTGTTTGTCAGTCAGAACTGACTAATTACAGCTACAATATTAAAACAATATGAAAAAAATTGAAATGTTATGTCAATATGTTATTATTCAATCGTTGACTATGCAAATTATAATTAGACTCGAACTCCAAATTGGAGAATATTCTAAATTTGAGTAAAATTACAGCCGAGTGCGTCAAGAGTCAGACTCGTCAAAATAGTACAAAGAGTTCATTCTCAAACCCCAAAATTTCAAGTTTCTCACATCTCCAAACATCCACTTTCTCAGTATCTCCAGATTCCCGACTCGTTCCTAAATCTTCAAATCCTGAAAAAGAACTAAAAACGAAACCAGAGTTCTCTTCCTGGGTAACCGTATTTTTTGTTGCGAGATTTCCTCTCAACCCTACATCGTTCGAGCTCGGAACACGTCACAGAAAAAGCAATTGCGACGAAATATTCGTCGATGCACCTCGAAAATGAATTTTCGGGGATGCCGTCGAAATTTAATAAAGAAATCGCACGCGTTCGAACGAGAACACTCGAGAACGGGCCGATTAATTACCCTCGAGTCTCTCATTTTCTATTTTCGGCCCGTTTCTTGCCGACCTCGAAACGGCTGATTGACAGAGAGGCAATTTCACGGATCACGACATCTCGTTCTTTCTCTTCTTCCTACGGCTATTCTGGTTCTCTCTTTCGTGCACGTAATCATCGGAAACACCTTCCACTTCGCTATCCTTTTTCGAGAAGCCGAGTATTGCTCCCGCGAGCTTCACTTCTTATGTCGAAAGCACAGAAGCAGAGGTTTTTAAGGCGTATTTCAAGCGCCTTCGCCGAGGTTGTACACTCGAATAGATCAAAATATTTCTTTATTTATTTTTTTATAGAAATGCTTATGTCATAGAACACGTGCAAAATTTCGATCTGACATGAAAATGTTTTGGTAAACAAATATTTTTTGTTTAGCAACAGTTGAGGGATTTGAAACATATACCAAGTTCATAATTAATAATTTTTTATTTTATATGTGTAAGTTAATAATTTTTTAAGAAAATATTTAAATTTGAGAAGAAGGAAAAATCCTGTATTCAAAGTACCATTGCTGGCTAATACATTTTCCCATCTGCTCTTCAAATTGTCCTTTCTATAAAATCTGAAACTTTTCATAAGAGAAATCAGTCATCGAGCCATTTTTTTTTCGTCTGCCATAAGACAATATCTTGTAAAATACCTTGGCTAAAATAAAGCACTTGATGCGCCTTGCATTAATGTGAAAAAATCGTGACATTCAAACGAAATTACACTTGAAGAAAAAGTAAGTTTCAAGTGCAATTTCAGTCAAGCCAACACTGATCATAATTCACAACCAAACATCCCCAAACATTCAACTGTATTTATCTGAACGTTTCAATAATTATCTGTGACTGCAAAAAATATAGTTGAAGATTCACATTTGATGATCATGAAATAGTTTCGAAGTTGCAAGTTCAACAGACATGGTTCATTAGTGATTCCGAACAACATACGTAGAAGACATATGTCGAAAGTGAATTACACGTCTCGTGTCTCTTTTTCATCTCGAAAATAGTTCGTTAAGAGAGGATACGTGGCATCTTGCGGGTAAACTGTCATATACGTAGTATATCGATCGCGGGTCAAAGCGGTTGGTTTAAGGGTGTGCACCCTATCCAGACCCCTGGAACATAACCTTAATCCGATTTATCTGGCTTCCGAACGCGATCAGAATGTTAAAAGGAATATCCGTACAGCGTTTTCCAACGGCTCACCACGATCCATTCCGGGATTCTTTGCATTCGTAGGAAACTTGAAGGGAAACACGAGCTGAAAGTTCGACCCGACTTTCAGTCGATCTTCCCTGAGAATTATTTAACGCGAACGTAGCTTTTTGCATTCGAAAGGGGAAATGGTGTACCTTCATCTCTGGAATTATTAGGTCAGTATAGTTTATGCTGTTATGCGGTTCCTGATAGATTTTTTTTATACAGTGTACGATATACCTATTTTGCGGTTGACTTCCGTCGGTTTGTTTGATTTATAAACTTTCATCGGGTCTGAATTTTCGATTCTCTTTGGATGTGTATTTGAATGAAGTTTGCCTTCGTTTCCACTGCTTGAGGGAAGTTTAGTTTACATTTATGTTTCATTGGCATAAGGAACTAGGGCTGAAATAGTAATCGTATTATTTTATTTATGGATGTATACCTTGTAAGCAATAGACACAAAGAATAAATTGTGAATTTTTCAAAAATGGAATGATGGAATATGGGAGGTTATTATATTTAAAATAACATAAAAGCACAATAACTTCTAAAAGACTAAATGAATTTATTATTTAAGAAAAACGACTTGGGACTTCTTTAAAATTTGTTAATTACACTTGATATATAAATATTGAAAATGCAATTCTAAATAACCCACTATATTTCATACGTGTGAAAAATTATAATAGCGAAGAAATACATATGTAGATTTTATTTTATTAACATTACCTTGCAAGTAATCGATAAATGTACAGATTTGATTTCCGACTTCTCAATACATTTATTTTTGCCAATTTCATTGATATGAAAATTCAGCATGGAAGATAAGAAATAAATTGTAGGAGAAGAAATCCGTAGCCGACGTAATAAAAATATATCAAAATCGTAAAATATTTATTGAATAAAGCAATATAATATGAACGATGCAATAACGCGAAAAACATCAAACACCAAAAATTCAGAAGAAACATACGACTGTAAGACGAAATCTAATGATGACGTAAAAAATAATTATAATTTCCGTTACATTAATTAAATCGTCATCAGAAATATAAATTAGAAAACTGGGTACATAATGGAGGTATCGAAAAGAATTATTATTGCATAAAGAAGTATTATTGAAGTTAGGAAACAACCTCGAAGAAGAATTCAAGAGAGCGTTGCATACATTGTAATTCCGTGCTTAGATTTAAGTGGTGACATGTCCCCAATAGCAACCCCTAATCCCAACTGCGTCAAATCCCGAGGTTCCCAAATACTTATGTCATTAAGTACTTACATCCTTAAATTGCGACGTCCACAAGTAGCTACGTCCCTCAATTCCTATGTTCAGTCCCTAAATCCCCAAATTGCGAGATCTTCAAATTTATGTACCTACATGGTTAAAGTCCCAGATACCAAGAGCCCTAAAACCATAAATCCCTTTATTTCGAGAACTTCAAATAACTACATCCTCAGAATCCTTAAATCTCTGCATTTCTGAATTATATAAATACCTACGTTCTCAAATCACTAGATCCCAAAATTCCGAGGATTTCAAATTCATCCTCGGTACATCCTTATTCATTACGGTACATCCTTAACTTTCCAGATAACAACGTCTTCAAATCTCTATATTCCCAAATCTCAAGGACTTCTAATAACTACATCTCTAGAATCCTTAGATCTCCCAATTTTTACATTCACAAATACCTAAATTTCCAAATCTCAAGATACCGAAATTGCAACATCCAAAAATCCTTGCATCCCCAAATTCCAACGTCCCTAAATACTAATATATCCTAATTTCAACGCCCCAAAATTGCTAGATCCTCACATTCCAATGTGCTGAAATTTCTACGATCTCAAATACCTACATCCCTTAATATCGTCGTCCCAAAATTCTTAGATCGTCACATTCGAAAGTCCTCAAATTTGTGCGTCAATAAATACCTAAATTCGCAAATCCCAAATCCCACATATTCCAAATCCCAAATCTCCCAAATCCCACATATTCCAAATCCCAAATCTCCCAAATCCCAAATCTCCCAAATCCCAAATCTCCCAAATCCCAAATCTCCCAAATCCCAAATCTCCCAAATCCCAAATCTCCCAAATCCCAAATCTCCCAAAATCCCAAACTCTCCAAATACCTATGCCCCAAAATTCTTGAACCCCTCTTTCTACGACCCCGAACACTTGCATCTCTTAATTTGTACCTCTCAAAATTCCTCAGTCCCCTAGTTCATCATACGTTTTGCAGGACACAAAACATAGATACAGCAAAATGACATATACTTCGCATGATCTTCGCAAACTGACTCTCGCCACTTATCCGAGTGCTCAGTAATCGTTTGAAATGCAAATTAATCCAACGGAATCCAACGATTCATTTTCAAACGATAGACCTCGCAATTGAGATCGTTTCAAGGGTTTCAAGCCGCATGGTTTCAGTTCCGTCGTTAATTCACCAAGACACTTAGGCAATGTTAAATCGCACGGTTACGTCTGTTTGTACATTAGAACTGCAAGTACGTTGTCACGAACGTATGCTGTAATATATTTCCTGAAACGTTCCGTCGAACGAGAATTCGCGTATACACGAACGATCGTGGAATTAATTAATATCGTTCGAGTTCGTAAACGGAAAATTCCCAGGATTGTACGCTGATAAGAAAATCGAGTTAACCCCGGCAGCGAATGGTAATTTCGAAATTTTGCCGAAGCTGCCTCACGGTCCAATAAGCGACGTGAATAACAATAATTAGAGGGGAACGTGGAGGTAGTCACTTGGCATTTCGCACGGAAGGGAACACAATTTTATTCGCTACGAACTCGAAGCAATGATTAATTGAATGAAAAATCGCATAAATGTGAAACTATATATAAAATACGTATACCTATCAACGACCATGTCACCACTGGCCAAATGTTTTTTTCGTTTCATTGAAACTGACAAATTTGAAAGCATTCGCGTTCAAAGTATTTTATTCACTATTTTTGAAATTTTACTTTTATTGATATTTTAGTTGACAAGTTGCAGTGTTTTTGATATCATAAATTTTTGTTCAAATTAACGAGAAACAACTAATAGTAAAATAATAAAATTTTAATAACATTAATTAATATAATCATTCATATAATTCTTAATAATAATTAATAATACAATAATAGTAGAATTTTATATAATCGTTGAAAATAATTTTAATTGATAATATATTAATCTCAATTTTTCCGTCAAATATTTAATTTAATTTTTATATAAGTATCATTAATTTAATTAATATTTTTGTACATGTTCAATGTTTTACATAAAAACTGCTTAATATAAGAAATTAATGGAAGTAACATGTGAATGATAAATATCTTGCGCAAGAGATGTGTCCGTAGAAACTAATAATTTTTCAATTAATCACGTTGTATGTCGATAATTGAGCACGTCCGATAATTAATGGAATTATTTATTTCATGACAAATTAAGCGATAAAAATGGAAGGAAGGAGATACTTATTCTGTAGGTTGTCGAGAGTTATAATTATTCTAGAGGCATCAAAATTAATGGATAACTTTAACTCCTTGACCTGGAATTTAAGTGGTATATGCGGCTGCTTAAACCATCTTAAGCAATTCGAAGCGGGTTACTACTTGAAGTTAGTTCTGTACAAACTTTGGGTAAATTACATGTGAAATTTATGTGTGATGTACATGTATGTATTGAATACGTGTTGCATGTGTAATATAAATGTATGTGTGTGTATGTATGGTATACATGTTGCATGTGTAATACACATGTACGTGTGTGTATGTATTAGTTGTATGTGAAATGCACTTGTATGTAGATATGTGTATTTAAATTATTATATTCAAATTGTTTTTATAGGCGCAATACATGTTATATGTATAATATACATGTATGTGTGTGTATGTATTATATACAGGTTGTATGTGATATATTGTGGTATTGCAATTATTATAGACGAATACACATGTAGGTAATATATGTATTCACGAAACTCCAAAACTCCTAAATTTTAAAATACCTAAACTCTAATATTCCAAAATTCCTAAATACTAAAATTTAAAAATTAACCTCTCGAACCGTAAAACTAAAAGTCAAAAGTTCCAAACATCTAAGAATCTAAATAAAATTCCTGAAGCTAAAATTTGATGCTTGCACCTTCTGAAGAGTATAAAACCATATCTACGCTAATAAAATTCATGAATAAAATATTATTACTTCCCGTGTAATATCAAAGTATGAACCTCTTGACAGAATGTCATACATAACATATGCGATGCTTCATCCCTAGTAACGCGTTGCTTTAACGTTTCGCTAAATTCGACACGAAGTTGTAGGTATGGAAAGACCATGTCGCCTTAAACACGGCTTTGAGACAACTTCTTAAATAATTGCTCGCACAGTTTAAAAGGGGTTATCACAGAAATTCGCGTCGTCACAGTATTCATATTTCATCTCAGTCTGTTCGTAAGTGTCGTCAAAGTGACACGACAGTCGTCATGTTCCTCGTTATAACTTGCCGAGTTTAACGTTTACCGATTTCAAAGTTTTGATATCATAACTACTGTACTCGAGTTGGATCATCGACTTTAAGGAAACTCGTGAATTACAATGTTTTTGTATCCGTTCCAATTACTCGAGTAAATTGAGGGTGTAACGTAATTAAAACTAGGTAGTCTTCATAACTGAGTAGGTATGAGTACTTATACCTTTGGATAAAACGAATTTTCAGGATAAATTAAATTTGTGGTACCAACCATTGATTATTATCACTGCAATTATTTATTATTTTCGCACAGTATTAATTTTTTATAGTACTCGAACGCATACTTTGACAAATTTTAATTCATGATACAGTTCAAATGTGATTTCACTCAAATTTTTAATACGCTTCAAGTTCAAATCCAATTATAATTTGCATTGTCAAGACTAAATACAAAATTGACATTTCAACTATCTTTATTCAACTGTCTTCCTTTGAATATTGTTGTATGAGCGTCGCAGCGTCAGCAGTAGTGACGATTAAACGACGCGTGGAATCACTAGGATTTCCAACAAGTGAATACAAGTGGATTGTATCTAAATGAATTTGACTTCGAACGACTAGATTTTGTTATGTACTTGATGACTCGAGAGTGTCTCTTCGAAGAATTTTTACGTTTCAAAAGCTCAGAGTGGGCGTATTTTTGTGACATTGGTGAGGGACACAGTTTCCAATTTTCTATTGATTTAGCTAAAATTTGGGTGGAGATAGAAATGCGAGTGACGTATGAAGTGGATCTTTTCCTCAAAGTGAGCAAGTAATAAAACGCAATACCTTGACATGTATAGAAAACTGCAAACAAAAGACTACTGCTAAGGTTCAGATGTGACTGATGATAATGACATACTCGCTAGAATATGACTCCTTGAGTCTTATTGCTACTGTGGGTACTATTGACTTCAAACTCCAAATGTGAAGGAACAAAAAGCCCTTAAGCTATTGTATCGTTAGAAATTTGTACTGAGGTCTAATCATCTCGCTATGATATGCACTCTATGACCTAACAATTTAAATTACCAAACGACCCAATGAGATCTTCTACAAAATTGAAAGAAACAATTAAATTCTATAAATTAAAGAACTGTAGACAATGCGCAAATATTTGCATATACTTCTAAAGATTTGTGAAGATTATTCCTTCCGTGAAATTCAGGACCTTCAATAATAAATATCGCACTATTCGAGTCAAACTGCAGGAAAGTGGAGATCGATATAAAAATGAAGTCCTTTTACGTCAATTTTCTTCGCCACAATTCTCTGTTCAGCAAACAGCTCGACTTCCACTAAAGGTATTAAATTTCACGTTTGTTCAAGCATTTCTCTTCTGTAAATGGATCCTCGATTAAACATCGCTCGAACTGCATGCATTATATTAATAAACGATCACAGGGAAACGTTAATGAACAATCCTATAAATCATATCGTATTTCGAGTTTTGTCGTATATTTTTCGTCGCAGAGAAGTAGGTAATCATAATTAATTACGGAAGATACGTAGCAAATAACAAATCTCATTTAATAATGTTTCATCGCAATTAAATATCTTAATATCTCATATTTTCCAATAAATTGACTATGAAACTAATTGGCTTAGTTAAGAATTTAATACAATGTCCAGCTTTGTGAAACTGTTTTTGTCAATTTTAAATAAATTGTATGTTCAATTTACGAGACACTAATTAGGTTAAGTTCAAATGACGCATGGGAGAGTTGGGTTAGATTATAGCATTTGTATCGACATGTGTTTTGTTTTAGCGATGTTGTGTACGTATTCATTCATTCATGTAAATAATAAATGTGTAGCATGTGTCAGTTAGATATGCAAATATTTTATGTTTGTATGTGTAATTTGATGGATTCATAGAACAGAGGTTAAACTGATATATTGTTGACTGTTTTCAAAGTACGAATATTCTGACATCAACGTCAAAATTATCTAATTTGCTGCAACTCTTATTTTTCACATAAATAAGTCTTGATACGTTAACATATTTTATTAACATATTTTATTATCACGTAAAAATATACTTAGTATTTTAACAAAATTGGGAGATAATACTGTTCACAGTATTAACGTATTAAAAAAAAAATCGTAAAAATATTTAAAAAACCACTTTCATTTTGACCGAACGGAGTCAATTGAAAATTTAATATCGAATATCATCGAATAAATGAACTGCATAACATGAGTTGAAAGTATCATTTGACGCACCCGTCGAAAATTGAACTCAACGTTTAATTGAACAGATTAATTTAAATCGAATTTCTAGAACTATTCCCACCTCTCAATTCGTTTTAGTTCAGTATTGATTAAATGATTTTAAATTTCACGTGTCTTAATAAATTGACTCTAACATATCAATTAACAGTAACAACCGTCCAAAATAGAGAATGTGAATTGAATGTAATAATTGAAATAAAACTTTCAAGGCAGATTTAAATAAAACTTTCAACGTGGATTTAAATAAAATTTTTGACTAATTTAAACCAAACTAATTCTTCAACGATCTTTGATATAATTAGATTGAAATTACGTAATTAAATATCTCACCTATCCAAATGAATCGATTAAGGAACGTTAATTAAAACTTTTCTCGTAAATTAAATTCAACGAGAACGTGATCTTAAAGTTGATGTCGCAAAAAATGTAATAAAAATGAAGATAATTGCATCACTAAATGTCTCTCTGAAATATACAAATGAAATTCTGAAAATACTTAACCGTAACGATTTCATATTTCAATTTTAGGTATAACTTCACATATGAACAAATTTAAGTATATACAGGATGGCACACCACATTTTGCCATCTAAATTTGCGTCATTATTATTACTCATAGCAAACAGTGTTTTAGATGAAGTTGAATGGTTTTGAGAGGGGCATATACTGATGGTATATTATACTGATGGTCTATCTTTGTAGGTGGACATGTAAAGGACATATGAAAGTCGTTAATGTTTTTTTAAATGGAATCATATACTTTTTATTGCATCAACTGATACTCCTTCATATTCTTTACAAAAAAGTATTAATCTATTTATGTGAAAAAATCATTAGTTTAGAAGATATTTTAATTTTAATGTCTATTTACAGAAAAAGTTCAATGCGACCATTTGCATCAGAACACTTTCTGAATCGAGAAATTAATGACTTACTAACATTCCGTAGTGTATAATCTTTCTGCATGTGTAACACTTTTTCCAGCTTCCAAATAAACTGATAACATGTCTATCTTTTCTTTAGAATACTTCATTATGAAGTGATAATTCACCGTATCGTCGTATTCATCGTATTAGAGACGTAACAGAGACAAAATTTCACTGTTACTGCGTAATAAAAAAATAACAAAAACTCACAATTCGTTTGGTGACACGTGACCTCTCGCATGTAGAAAAATGCTATTCAGTTCAATTCATAACATTGACCAGAAAATCACGATTTCCTAACAAGTTAGAATTAAAATATCTCCTAAACTAATGATTTTTTCACATAAATAGATTAATACTTTTTTGTAAAGAATATGAAGGTGTATCAGTAAAATTTTTATACGTGGTAATTCGACATCCAGGAAATGTAAGCTGTTCAAAAATTGAATTCATGGAAAATCAAAAAAGTAGAGCACTAAATAACAAGATCTCATATGCCCGATGACCATTTGTTTCAATCTAGGTACCTCGTTTAAACAAGAAATCTTCTCGTAAATCTGCCTAATTGATTAATTTCCCCGGAAAATGGTGAAACTTAGTGTGCAGCAGGGAATAATGAGTTCGGAGGTAGCGTAATCTCGTCGTTGCCCGCGGGATGAATTAAGGGAGAATAAAAGGGATTTCTTTCGCAGTCACGTTCATGCCCGATTAACATGGCTGTATTCGTGACCCCCTGGTAGACTGAACCAGAAAAATTTCACGACAGAAACGACTGAGAACCGTAGGGGTGAGTTGTACTCTGGGGTGTAGTGTACACTCCCTTTGCAAGAGAACACGTTTGTAAAGACGATTCTTGTGTCTTTGAAGTTTCAAATATACTCATTTTTGTATTTTTGAAGTTACGAATATTGAAATTATTTTGTTTGGGAGCTTCAAGTGTTTCAATTTTTATATTTGGAAGTTCAGATGATTATATTTTTATATTGTGAAAGTTTTAAATGTTTAAGTTTTCATATTTGCAACGTTTCTAGATATTTGGAGTGACAAGAGCCAAATCCTCAAAGCAACAAATTCCTGAATTTTCAAATCCTTAAATACCCAAATTCCTAAATTTCTAAATTCCTAAATCACCAAATCCTTAATGTCTCCAATTTCTCCAATCCCTAAATCCCCAAATTCCAAGTACCCAAATGTTAAAATCCTTAAATCCCCAAATTCCTCAATTCTCAAATTCCCAATTTCTAAACTGCGCAAATGCTGAAATCCTCAAATCTTCAAATCCCGAAATTCCTAAATTTCCCAATGACCACAGTCCCTAAACTCGAAGATCCCCACATATCACAATACCCCCAAATTCTCTCTCCCAAACTCTCCCAACTCTCAAAATCCCTAAAAATACCCAAAAATCATCTAATAACACTTCCACCTTGACTATCACATTTTCTCTACCTTAACCACATTTCTTCTTGCCTTCTCAAACCTATATCATTACAAAACATTGTTTGAGAATATAATGTATTTGTTCGTCCACCTACAGCAAAGTGAACTACCATTAAAAATAAGAACCAGCTTTGACCGATACCGTGTAATCATCTCCCAACTTCAACTCCTATCAGAAAGATTGAAATCGCTGAGGGGTCACGATAAGTTCGAGTGCTAATGGTTCACCATAAACGGCGCTTAACGATCGTCTTCGCGACACACTTTGATTCTAAGGCTACATAAGAGGTCGAGTAATTGATGGTAAAAGTAGAAAGGAGGTTGAACATAGTAGCATGAATTATACAGCTAGCAACAAAAGTTTAAGTGGGAGTGGCGAGGGAAATGCGACTCGGTTAATTAAAAGTTAGAATACTGAATCGATATGGCAGACACTTGACTTTACTAATTTGTTACGATATGACAAAATAAATAATAAAAAATTGCTATTAAACTTTAACCAATTTTGTTGATGAAATGAAATATATAGAACGTAAATTCATGATTAAGATATTTACGTTCAACGGGGACCCCAAATTAGAGGTTAGAATAATATTATCCTCAGGTTAGGGTAATATTGTCTTCAGATTAGGGTAATATTGTCTTCAGGTCAGGGTAATATTATCTTCAGGTCCGAGTAATAAGATCCGTGAGGCAATCAGTGTCAATAAAATCTTCTGACAGAACTTGGGAGATTAATCATGAACAAAATTGAAATTTCTTATTCAAATACTAAAATAATAAATATTAAAGTTTGATTAAAATTGCACTGTGACAAATTCAAGTTGTTTTTTATGGAACTAGTAAATTTTCTTTATGTTTCATGTACTTGTATTTAATAATTTATGTTTGGCTAACAGATCTCTAATTGCATTTGATAATTTATGCTTCATTAATAAAATTTTAATTACACTAAATAGTTTATATTAAATGAATAAATAAGAGCAACTATAATCATGTGTAATAATTCACAATCATTAAATAAATAATAAATACCCAAATAAATGTAATTGTTACAATTATTAAATTACATCTGTAATTAAAATTATATACAATGATAACAACAATTAAAGTTATACAAAATAATACCGACTACCTAACCTAACTACAAGAATGATACTCTAAAATAATTTTACTAAAAATAAATTGTTTTTATGTTCGAATTTTCAACACTGTAACATTTCTTAAAATGTGTCAATACAACACTACAGACATGTTATTTAACTGATTAATGAAATGTCTAGGTAAGACGCATGAAGTGAAGATACTTTAGTTATGATGCTGTATACTGTTCCGATGCAAATTTTCGGGAAATGACGGAAAAGATGTCCTTGTCAAATAACGTTCTCTATTACAGGTACAAATGCGACTAGTGAGACAGACAAATGTTCGTTATCAATGGCGTGAGAAAGGGTTGCTTCGGGCGAGAACACGTCTCCATTCGATTTACAATGTTGCAAATAGCATAGTGACTCGTTCCATCTCCTCCTTCTGTCACCTCTACATTTATCGCATTTCGAATATCCGATTTATCAAAAGAAACTTGAAATGTACATTGTCACAGCTTGCATCTCCATATGTGTACTGTTATCCTTGAACTTAAAGTATACACATATTTTAATATATTGAGTATAACTATACATTTAACTATACGGTAGAGAAAACGTTCAACTATACATTATGATATAAATATACATTTTAATAAACTAATTAACTAATAAACTAATACACATTAAATAGACACTACTTTGGTGTTGCATTGTGTATTGTAGAATAAGTTGAAAGGTGAATGTTTATGCTACGAAATTCTACACTTAAACAATCTACGATGAATAGAGAGTTATTAAATCATTCAGTAAACAATTATAATTTAATTCTTAATGGAAGGCACTTTCGTTGAAAGTCAGGGTTCAGCTGTTCATTAGCCATCAATTAGATGAAGAATTTAATTATTTCAGATCCTGTAGCTTTAAGTTGTCTTTGAGGTTAGGTTAACTTCATTTTTCCGCCGCAATTCTAATACTTTCACAGATAGAGAATAACTAACTGAAATTTACTGTAAATAATTTAAATTATTTGAAACATTTGAAATAATTTAAATAAACTTAAACTAAATAAATAACTTATTTACTATTTAACTTGACCTATCAATCTATCAATCTATCAGTCCGTCAATCTATCGATCTATCGATCTATCAATCTATCAATCTATCAATCAATCTATCAATCAATCTATCAATCAATCTATCAATCAATCTATCAATCAAGCTATCAATCACTCTATCAATCAATCTATTAATCAATCTATCAATCTATCTATCAATCAATCTATCTATCTATCAATCAATATATCGATCAATCTATCGATCTATCAGCCTATCAGTCTATCAATCTATCAATCCATCAATCCATCAATTCATCAATTCATCAACCCATCAATCCATCAATCCATTAATCCATCAATCTATCAATCTACCAATCTATAAATAATTAACAACTTAATTATCTACCTAATTTCTAAGAGTAAGTAATGATTTGAAATCACGAGGCTCAATATTTTTGCAACAGAATTTTTTGTGTGATGACAATTTAACGAAACGTCATTCATCGGGTTGTTCGATCGAGTGGATATCGATGAATAGTGCTGTCTGTTCGCAACGAGATCGCGTTGACGTCAATATCTGACATAAAATGTCGTTAAGAGGGCATCCCTCGTGTGAAGCAATTACGAGGAATTATTTATCGTGTCAGCGGCGTGTGAAACGCGAAGAAAAAGACAAGTACGTGGCTTTATAGTCATCGATCGATCGTCAGTTTCGTGGCGTTGCTCGACTTTCGGTTCCGATGCCGTCGTAATCTCTCGTTGACCTCACTGAAAACGATTTCGCAGAAAGAATGGATGAAAGCTATTGCTTAATGTTCCAAGACTTTCGAGCGTTCTCCCTGGTTGCCTCTCGCAAATCCCATTCGCAATGTCTCAGAAACGTCTGAAATATTTCTGCCCGTTTTTAAGCAAATAATTTCCCTACCCAAAACGAAATGGCTCCTAACTCTCAGACAGATCACAAATTTTCTTACCCGACCTTTTTTGTGAAAAGTAGTAGTTCTGGAATTATACGGAGATATAATTATACAAAATTTATGCTAATATTTATGCGTATATTTATTTATGACGTCATTTATTTAATTGCAAATTTCGAGAGGTAGAATGTGAATTTTTAGGGGAAATTTTGAGATACAGATTGTCTCTAGTGGGGGATCTAAATTATTTTCACTACTGGTAAGGGTGGAAAAGGTAAGCGACAAGAATTGATACATATGTATATTCGTTTATGATATAGTTCACTAGAAAATATACTGTAATTGTAGAAACTTATAGGACAAATTTGTTAGTACACAGAAAATATTGTAGTTGTACAGGGTGTTTCAAAATTAGCATCTGAATTATTTTCATTGCTATCAAAGGAAGAAGTAAATGACAAAGTTGTCATGGTTCTGTTATGGTCCCTAAAACATTCTGAAATCACATAAGTTCCAACCAGTTACTTCTTATACTTTTAATAATTTAACTTCTATTTCTTATTTATGTGAGAGTCCCTTCTCGTCACTAAATCATTTTGAAACCATGTAACTTCCAATCAGTTATTTCTGCGTTTAATAAAAATGAAAGTCTATATCAATTTGCTCTTGTCCTCTTACCCTATAATTTATCGTCAAGTCCTTTAGAACTAATCTCATCTACAGTACTAATGTAAAAAAAGTTGAAATGTTACGACAGTTTGTATTTATGCAATCGTTGACTATGCAAATTGGACCAGAACTCCAAACTGAAGCGCACTAAAAATTCGAGTAAAATCATAGTCGAAGTGCCAGACTCGTCAAAGTATAACAAGGAATGTAATCTGGTTTAATTCGTCCGGTCCCTTAAGCGAGACAGGCGGTATAAAACTATCGAACAACAAACTCAATTATCGTGGAAGCGGTGAGATTTAGTTACGAACAATTTATCATTCCGTAAGGCTTTGGTGGAGGCTTTTTTATTGTAGAACGCGTTACAACGAGCCGACGTTGGAAATTAGTTTTAGCATCCCGGATGCCGATGTCCGATGCACTCTCGTTGCCATGGTCTGCGAATAAACGTTTTCCATTTGCCGTCTCTTGAAAAATTCCTCTTTCCTGTTCTACGTTTGTTCCATGTCATGGCATGTTATCGCGACGGAACCGCTCGGGATATCACCGCGATCCAGTGGAACGAGTCAACGCTTGATCAGACGTGTCTTGTGCAAACGCCAAAGAAAATGGTAAATTAAAATAGCTCCGTTTTATCTTCGCTCGTTCTTTGCTGTCTTTGATGTACGGTGAATGGGGAATCACGGAGATTGGAAATCGCCAGATTTTAAAACGCATTGTTTCTTATAAAGATTATGAACCGTCAATATTCTCCATATTCAATATCGCATTTAACTAAAATTCAAATATCATTTTATTATAATAAAAACTATGTCCTGATGTACTGAATCCTACGAAAAGATTACTAATATGTGAAATCATTTCGATCATACAATAACATGTTATTCGTGTTCATGAAGATCAGTTTTCATCGAAATTAACTTTGCAATCTTTATAAAAACGAAGTAAGGAAAATCCAACCACCGTATAAGAAATAAATGACTTCAATCGCGAGTTTAACGACGTTATACAGCCATGAATGACTATAATTTGAAGAAGCTGCTATAACAAATGGTTTACGAGCTCGTTGTTTTCCGAGCGATCGAGAACAGAAATTTCTCGCATAATAAGTAATTTTTATCGAAGAAACATGAACAGGCAGCCCAGTGATTACGTGCTATCCTGTTTCTACGTCAGTTGCCCTTCGCCCTTTCCATTGTTCGGCATATTTTTCCCAATAAACGGTTCATTTGCATCGATTTCGACGGCCGGGTATTGGAAATCGTACGGCGTCGTGGTTTCGATATTAAGCACCGGCCATCGTTACTCGGACAAATCGGCAACCGGCCCGTTCACGGCAATTTTTATCGAAAGAAGCTTCCTTTATTTTACTTTTATCGCTCATACCTTTCCACGTTTTCGTTCGCGTTCTTTATAGGATTCCACATTGGCAGCAGCTGGTTAATACTTCACTCGCCGTAGCAAAAATAAAATGTTCGGAAACAGTTCGACGATTTTCAAACGTTCATTTCCTTTTTTTTTCACTGTTTCACGAGTTTTCCATCACACGTGAATCGATTTCGCAGAGATGTCTGGATTTCGTGTTTTGCTAAAAATTTCGTTTCTGCGTGGCTCTCTGATCAACAAAATATCCGCGTTTTTCCGTGATTTTTAATTGATCTTGTTTTAAACTGTTGTTAATAGTTTATGTAGCTCGATAAGGCAATTGCATGTTGTGCGGTCATTATGAGAGTTTGACATATTTTATTTACCTCGAGACGGTTAAAAACGATCGAAAAATGAACGATCAATTTAAGTAATTACATGCTTGAATGATTGAGGTGAATCATTAAATTAAATGATTGGATCAAATTAAGTAATTGAACGATTATACTGAATAATTAAATTCACTGATTAAATTATAATTAATGATTGAATATTTTTTAAGTGAGAGTTATTATTGAATTATTATTGAAAATTTTATATTTCAACAAATTATACACATTATTAAGCTAAATAATTAAATTTTAATTACAGATTTTCAATGAACAATTAAGGATTATCAAAATCGAACTTGATTTTTAATTCAATTAAATTTGATTAAAAATTAAAATTTATTTTTTGACTCTTGTACAAAGAAAAATTAATTTAAATGTTCAACTGCGATTTCTTGAATTCTTAATTGGAATGTAATTTCTTTGTTGTAGGCTACATCTTAAATTTTTATAGAACATTTCTGTTATTAAATTGTGACTTTCAAGTTTTGTTATGTTGAAAATTTTCAAATTTGCAATTTTGTAATTAAATATTAATTCGTTCTAAATTGACACTTTTATTCTTCAAATTATGAGTTACAGATCGTGTCCAATCAATAATTGTACGAATTTAAATTAGACAAAAAATGTAACAAACTTATTATTTTCTAATTTGAACCTTGAATACTAAAAATATACCATATACAATAAATTACCATGAATTCCAAAAATATACCATATTCAAATGAAATATACCATATTCTAAACCTATTATTTGACACGTCAACGTTATTAACGTTACGAACTTAATATAATCGAATAATGAAAGGTAAAATGTCAAAATAATTTCATTAATATTATCACTAATTCCAAATACATGAAAACCTTTCCTATTTGTATTTAACAGGATTAACATTAATGACGTAACCATAACTAGTTACCACTAATTATTACGTAATTCAATATCTTCGGTCCGATGTTCATTAGTTACAGATATTAATTACAAAGCATTCATTATTTCAATTCTGATGAAAGGTAAGAGAATTATCTCTCTTCGTGCAAAACTCAAAAAGATTCGTATCCAAATTTTATACAACGAGAAATTAAGTGTTACAAATAAATAGATAAAAATTTAAATGAAACGAAGACAAGCTATTATTGGCATATTTTCAGAAATCGAATTTCTGATGTTTATATAGGATGTCTCATAACTCGTGTAGCTCCTGGAAAAGGGTGATAGAGGACGCGATTCTAAGCAAGATTTCCCGTTGCAAAAATGGGGTTTAAAAGCTTCGTTTTTGAGTTATTAAAGAAAAACGCGGACCAATCAGAGCGCGAGGATTCGGCGCCAATCGCGGCGCGCAGTCGCGAGAGCGACGCCTTCGAGCATAATGGCCGACTGGGCATAATCCTCGCGCTCTGATTGGTCCGTGTTTCTGCTTAATAATTCGAAAACGAAGCTTCACACCCCATATTCGTAAAGGAAAATCTTATTCAGAATTACGTCCTCTACCACCCTTTTCCGGGAGTTACATCAGTTATGAGATACCCTGAATTACGTTTCTGAGATTACTTTCATACTTTGTATAATTCTTCTTCTTCTTCTTCATAGGTGTTTAACGTCGCGTGTTAGGATTAATTAATGAACTTGTATATTTTATTGTATATTTTATTATTTTATCTTCATATTACGTTGCTATTTTTATTTACATATTTCGTTGAAATTGTCACTATGTGTATAAACTGTATTTATACCTATGCAATCTAAATAAATGAATAGTTCAGCAACCACTTGTACAAAATAAACCCATATAATTGTCAAATAAATGAAATAAAAATATAAAATCCATTGTGCAGCATTTTCACAAAATTCTTAACTACCTTTCCAAGAATTTCCCAAAACCACTAATGAATCCGAAAGCAAAGATTAAGAAGCCTCGAGTGCCTTTTGAAAATTTTTCTGAATCGCGGACGAAGGTTTAATTAAAGCTGGTATTTAAACGACTACCGAAAGGGAGAAGCAAACCAACAAATAAATTCAGGTTAAATCACTGTTGTTATGTCACACTGGAAACGTTTTCATGGAAATTACACCGAGGAAGGATATTTCCAGGCCAAACCTCGAAATAATTACGAGATAACCAAAAAGCCCTCAATTAGCATTTTCGTTTACCCGCGGATGTGAATGACAGAATTTAGTCTAATCCCACACATGGTTCTATGAGTATGGTATCGTCCTACATTCACCTGGGAGTTCGTTTCAATTTTACTGGGAATCTCTTTCGAAAATTCAATTACCAACGTAACTACTTTAATTAGAAATCTTCACTATCATACGTCTTCTGAAATCTTTGATTTGCACAATTTTAATTGGGGATTTCAGTATATCTTCTTTTTCTTCTTCATAAGTGTTTAACGTCACGTCGACTGCGTGGTCATATATCTCACATTTTTAATTTATAGTACATTTTATATTTCACGTTTCTATTTGGAATACTTGAGACAAATTATTTTGGACAGCAATTATTTCAACAAATTACTTTTAGCAGAAATTATTTCAACAAATTATTTTCAGCAGCAATTATTTCAATAAATGATTTTCAGCAGAAATAATTTCAACAGAAAATTAATTAACATACAGTGTAATTTATGAATGTCACTTTTCACTGTAATTATCTTAATCGTTTTTATTTTATTTAAGCTCGATAAATGATTATAAATAAAACAAAAACAATTTTTCCTTGTTTGGAAACGAAATGTTTAATTTTAAAAGGTATCATTTGTTCGTATGAAATTGACTCCCATGCAAGTGTTAAAATATATAATACATTTAATACATTTCGTTTAAAATGTTTTGTTTGTCGACAAACGTTCCGATAATGAAACATATTGATTTCTTGAAATATTGAAAACACTGGAAATACTTTATGAATATATGGAATTTTATAACAGAAGGTGAACAAACAATCCGTAAAATTATAAAATGCATCAAAATACAGTTAAACTGGCTATTATACAGAGCTATTTAAATAGCTGTATATTTAACTTTGACCCAGGTATTCACATATTTGCAGGTCTTGTAAAATAACAAAAGCTAGTGAATTTTTAAATAGCTTACTTTTTTACAGGTTGTTTACAACGTTCAAGTATATTAATAAATACAGAAAACTTTGTGTAATGACTATTATTTACACTAGTACACATAAAATGGACTAATCTGACACAAAGCACATCTGAAAAATTTTCTGAACAATTCACCCAGTATCATAAATTTGCATACATGAATTGTTATGATTTAATTTTTCAACAGCACGTTCGAACAAATATATTAAGAAATGTAAGAATTAACTTTGAGTAATTATTATTATTTATAAAAATACATGTAAATTTATAGACTAATCTGATGCGAACTCAGTAAAATTTTCTGAATAATTCACGCAGTACCATTTTAGCATACATAAATTTCCACGAATGAGCTCGTAATTTTTTAACACCCCGACTCAATGCACATATACCAGAGGCAGCGAGATTCAACGAGGTCGTAAAACCGTTGGACCGTGACAAAACACGAAAGCCGATCGCGAAATAGCATTAGCACCGATTGATGCCATGGCGTTGAGGAACAACATACGTTACTGAGCACCTCGGCATTAATCAGTGCCGCTTCTTAATGGTCTAATTTACGATCTCGCCTTATCTACACCGAACTGCACCTGTTACCCCGAGCTCCAGTCTGATACGCGTTAGAAAAATCTTTGAAATTCCTGAAACGCTGCATCTTCTTCCTCTCGTTGGAAATTTAACTTTGAAGTAACAGCTGGCAAATAGGAAGGATGCAAGATCGTTGCAACCTGCTTTTTCGCTAGAAATTGACTCGCCATTGTTAAAGTGTCTGCCGGTTGCGCCGGAAGAGGCCATTGTTCCCTTTCAGACAAATTGGATCGTATTCTTTTGGACAGTCGTTTTTCTACTTTCTTGCAAAATGAACAGTTTGCAGTGGTTTCGAGTGTGCGACGTGTACCAAATTGTGGATGTTTGTACTGCTTTATATTTTTAATATAAAGTCATTAGATGACACACTCTTTGAGTCATACGCGTTAGAGTTCAAATATGAGGGACCTAAATCACGTATTTACACAGGGATTAAATTTTGAGTGCAATACGGGCTGCAGTATGTACAACTGAAGATTAAACGCAAACTTAATATTTCAAGTTTGTTAACAGTATGTCGGACAAGTAACGGAACTTCTTAAATTTAAGAAAAACTAGCGTCATTTATTAAAACACGTTATCTAAAAATAGTATACCTCCCTACAGAACACAACAATCATTATTGGAATCGAGAATTGTAAACTTATAACATTCAATGCGACAGAACCTTTCGTCACCGTGTCACAAAATCGAGGATCTTATCAAAGCCAGACGAAAGTGTACATTCCTTGAATCAATTGTAACTAGTGATGAGACTTGGTGCTTCATGAACCTCAAACAAAGCGCCAAAGTACCACGTGGAAATCTCCAGGCTCTCCAAAATCAAAAAAATTGCGATTCCAGAAGTTCCAAAAAAAGACAATGTTAATTTGCTTTTACGATTCTGAGGGAATGTTCGGAAATTCGTTCTGCTGGGATTAAAATGTTAATGGCGAATATCGAGTGTCGGGAAGTTAGTTGGTTGCATGATAAGGCACCATGAGACAGAACTGTCTCTGTTCGTGCATTTTTTGCGAAAAAAACAAGTCTGCTGCAAATTGGCCTGACTTATCTCCGTGTGATTACTTCCTTTTTCCAAAACTGAAATTAGCTGTAAACGGAACGTTTTATCGATACTTACACAAGCCCAAGCAACTGTGACAAGGGTGTTTGCAGCGATTCCGCAAAACGACATAAAAAAATCTGTGTAACGTTGTGTGAACCCAGCGGTGTATTGATACAAATGTATTTTAATTTTAGCAAAGTAATTCTTTTCTTTTTATTTAAAAAGTTCATTTTGCATTTACTAATATTGCATTTTTATTTAAAATTACAATATTAGTTATGATTGACGCAACTGCCGAGAAAATTAAACTAGAAAGTTTGTTAAGGTTTGAGCTAGAAAACCTTTGTTCTTACAAGGTTCAAATATTTCACAGAATTATTCACAAATAACAATTCGTTGAATAATATATTAATTAATTTATTCAATTATTCATTCGATAATTTTAGTAATGAACTGCAAAATCTCATTGTATTTCTTTTGTGATCACTGCAAAAGAAATGAATGTCAGTAGCAGTTCGCTTAAACACGAATTGTGATGATAAACTAGAAGAATGGAATTACAGAGGGTTAAATATCAAAATCAGGTATGCGAGATCAAAGCGTTAACAATTTCTAAATGAACCGTGGTCATTGTCCACGGAAAGCTTAATACGAATCGATTAACCGGGTTAATTTGAAACTGAACAAAAGGCAAACGATAATAAATAAAGGGTGAATATTCATTTATCAAATGAGTTGGTAACCCTTTGGTTTGATCCCCGATAAGTCAATGCGAAGGGATGTATTGTGCGGGAAATAAATACTGTTCGCGAAGAAAGGAACGAGCGTAAGGATCCGTAGCAAATCGACATTCCTCAGGGAAAGAAGTTACACCGATGAGAAAGTCCCGAAGGAATTGTTTGCCTCGCGATGAATCAAAGTCCGACACTTAAATTTATTCGCTTCGTTCGACAATAAGTCATCGTCGAAGCTCCCTCTCTACGTCGTTCTGCATCTATTGATATCCTCTTCTGTTTATGTTCGAAAGTTTGATGAATCGCCACACAAAACCTGAAGATTTAATCCTTCCGCATTGTTTCCAACTTCGTACCGCTCGCTCGAATTTTCAAACTATTTTAATAAATTAACATCGATTCTATAGGTTCGATGAAAATACGGAATTATTGCAGCAAGAGGAAATTGAAAACGAATTTAATTTTATGAAATTTCTTCTTTCAAACATTGATCTCTAAATTGACTTTCTATTCTATAAACAAGTCACGGAATTTAGGTAATCAGATCTTCTGATGTAATTATGTTTTAATTTTGAAAGAGTTTATAATACACAAAAACTGCATACATGATATTCACATATGTGTGTATTTACATACGTGATCTTTGGTTGATGAGTTTATAAACAAACAGAATGCTTGCAGAGAATACTTGTGAACAGTGTAGGATTGTAACACCAATCCATAAAAAAATAAACTTGACTCTGTTTCAACTTAAAAAGTAATGATTTTAATTTAGAAAAAAAGTACAAAACCTGTTGCAGAAATAAAAAGTATTGTATATTAAACATTTAAGTTTAAACTAAAAACGCGGCAAAATATTGCGGAGAAGCAAAATAAAAACAAACGAGTTGTTATGAAATTGAAATAAAACTTTAATGGTACAAATTTTACACGCGTCAGCGATGTATACATATCACTCCAAAAGTTGCATTAAAAAAGTAAATTAACAGAGGATATAACAGAAAGGTGCATTATAATTAAAATCCTATCGCACGTGTTATAAACAATAATTTTATACAAATAAGGTCCCTATATTCGCTCATTCCGAAAGCTTTAATTAATCCTCTTGAACATGTTTCAAGCGCCAAACTGTCCGTAGCCGTTTCAAAAAAGAACTGAACTTCACTCGCAATTTTCCAACAATTGTTTGCAGCGTTAAACGGATTTTCATCGAACAGGTGTATTTCATACGAAACACGTTCGACAGAACGTTTACGTCACTGTATAAAGAACAAGGACACAAAATATTCGAAGCAACAAACAAAAGCCTATCGAACCGGGTGCAGTTTATTTAAAAAAGACGAATATCCGAGCTCTAAAATTACGAAGACCTTCGAAATCCGGGGTTCGACCATTGGAATTTTCTCTTGGAAAAATTCACGCACACGATTACCTTCGCCACCTTTTTGCCTGATTACCCCTTTTTTTATTCGCTAAAACGCAGTACTCGCGGCTGTAGGTCCTTCGATTTTTGTTTGGTTCGCTTCACCTCTCGCATTCAACGAGACGGCGAAAGAAGAGCGTTCGAAAGTAAGTGAAAATATAACCTGAACAAGATATAAACGTAAAAGATCGTAAACACTGGTCGTAAAGCGTATTAAAGGCATATTTTCAAGTTTAAACCTCGTAAGGATAATAATCTTCCCTGAAACAGGCGAGAGGGTATAACCATTTTGTATAATGATAATATTTCATACGTCGAGACTTGCAATTTTATTGGATAAAACATGTAATGATAAACACGTATATTCTCAATAAAAAATAATTTTATTTATTAGAAGACTTTTGTTAGTCGGGACTAATTAAAGTAGACAACTCTATAACATTATTTAACTTCTTCAAGAACGATTTTTTAAGGTTAGAAAATCGTCGAAAATTGATAGACGTTGAATTAAAAAAATTTCCACAAAAATTAGTATATGAGAAAAGACCACCTATTTATTGCTAAACATAGAATAAGCTAAACGTACACATACATATCAGTATATTTGAAGAGGTGAATTATTACCTGAATTTCAATAACAATTTGCAATAATTTGTTTAACCAGTTGATCGAAAACGGTGAGCAACAAAGAGAGATATAATTGGAAATGTTGACAAGAGAAACATAAATACGAAAAGTGAAACTGTAAATTTAGTGAATATTTAAATGATTGATGATCATGACATGGGTTTTTTATTCATCCGTTCATATTGTACATATGAAATAGTAAATATTTTATTAAAAAATAATTTAAAATTTAAAACGAAAGAGAAGTGATGATTTTAATGAATATTGAGGTAAAATATAGATAGACCACAATTTAATTTGATTATTGATGAGTTAATACCAGTTTATCGCGACAGTAGTCAATATAAAAATTCACATTTTATGAAGTAGAACTTTTTCAATATTGAAAAGAACGTTAAAACGATTTATCTACGAGATAACATGTTCCCGTTTCGAAAAAAAATTGCATTCACATTCGTAACTTTGTGAAACGTATAGTCAATTTTTAAAATCTCTTTATCATGAAGAATATTTGAAATATACTTCCTGTAGAAAATGTAAGGACAAAGCTAGACAAAGTGTGGCTGTAGAGGAAGAGAAAAATGCATTTGGCACCAGGTAGAAAACGTAGAAAAACCTAGACAAAGTTAAATTGCAGAGGAAAAGAAAAATATGACCCAAAGGTTCGTATCATAAAGCTAGCCTCGATTAACCCTTTACGGTCCTCTGTCACAGTGTGACTAGACAATTTTATTCTAGAAAATTCATTCTTCTCTGTGCGAATTTTTTTAAACTACATGTTCAGTTTATTATACACGATATAAAATAACAAAAGGGTTAATCCTTTCACTCACTTGTATCGATTAATTATATCATGAAAAAGATTTCTTAAAACATTTACAAACTGAATTAATAACGAAGTTAATCACTGACTATGAGTGATTATTCAAGTGACATGTATTGTGATACTATAATTAATGGAAAGTAAAATTCTTTTAGAATTTTGATTTAAATACGGACACATAAAGGTGACTCGTGTAGACATTCATTTATCTTTAATTCACAATTAAATTTTATTTGTAAGTGAACTTAATTTACTTCGTAAAATTACCGCCATATATCACTCTGTACATTAAATCTCAATCTTTGTATTAAACCATAATCTACCATTTCTTCTGTAGATGCTAATCGGAGCTAATCCATTACTGCAGTATTACGACAGAGGAAGTAGAAACATGAAGCATATTTTGCATTCAGTTTTCTGATTGGACGAATGATAAAATGAAACTTGAAAGTCTAGTAGAATTAAACTCACGGAATCAGTCAGAATAAAATTTAAAATTCTTTTTAATAATCAACGCATAGTTCTTGCAAAATTAAAAATAAAGTTTATCACATTTGAACTACGATATCACGAATTCACTACGAGGTTAAAAACAATCTGTTGCATACAAAATTTTAAGTTCCACCAAGAATAAGGATACATTAATACTAAGTCACTAAATCTTGGTTAAAATAAAACTTAAGTTCACATTTGAACCGTATTGCGCGTCACGAGTCCCACACGATACCTAACAGAGTTAAAACAATCTGTTGCATATGAAAACTCAAATTCCACCAAAAATGTACAAATACTTCCCCACTAAACCATACAGTTTCCTCAATAAACGTCAACGTATAATGTATAACATGCGTTATCCAATTAAATCACACTATAACGCATACTCGTGACGCACAGTTATATTAAATTTTTACAATTTATTCAGATCGAATTGAAGTTCGCACAAAGATCTCTAAATGCGAAACAATCTTTCTTTTAACACCGCAGGATTAAATATTTACATAAAATAAATAATAACGCAACGATTGTTACACTTGAAAAATGATCCACAAAGATTTAAACGATCAACGTCCCACGAATCACAACATCAGAAGTCGGAAAGTACGGTGACCCGTGTTACTCACAGTTTCCGTCGGTCGGAAGCGGGAGATCCTTCGGACTTTTACTCAGGCAAATTCAGTTGACAGTGCGAGACGAACGTGACGTGGATACACGTCAACGAATACGAAAAAAAGATACTTGGTACGCGAAGAAACGAGGGTTGAAACGATCGCGATGAAATGGCCACTTGTAGAGCCGGCGGATGACCGGGCGCGTAAACTAGACTGGCGGGTTCGCAAACAGGTGAGATGCCGTCGCGTGCCCGTCTTTCTCTGTCTTCCTTTCTCGTTCTCTTTTCATCCCACCCTGTTGTTCCCCCACCACCATATTGGTCCCTTTTCCACCCCGCTCCGATCGCAGCTAACCCTCTTCGCTCCCGCTTCGAGTCGCGTCTCTCTCGATCAACCCCCAACTCGTTGCGTTTTTCCCTGAAATTTCGCGATGTTCCCCCGTGTCACGAGCTTTTGTTTTTGCCGCGTGCTCGAGCCTCCCCCGACGTCACCTTCGCGCCATTTATCATTCTTTCGATTGTCCGATTGTTTCCTTTCCCGCAGCTACTTCTGACTCCACTTTTTCGCTTTGCCCTCTTCCTGCTTCTGTCTGTCTCTTTCGCCGTCGGACTTCCTTCCTCTGCTTGTCCTTCTCGCTCCCTCCTCTGGACAACCCTACCCAGGAGCATGGGGTATCCCTACCCCCTGCAGGGGTTACAACCGGAGGTACTTGCGTGCGCACCACGTCCATCGATCTATTTCAGCTCACCTACGCTCCTGGCAAGCCTGGCCTGTACCTGCTGGCCTGCCTGTGCGTCTATAGGCGCGTTCACACCGAACTGAGGTGTGGACGAACGTGGAACTGATGTTTTATCGCGATACCCATGGGAACGTTAACTCTACCTAGACTGTTTTCGATTTCACAATTTTAGGAATCGAGGATAAAAACTGGTGTGCACTTTGGACTATCGGAGTGACTTCTTTCCTACGGCGACCATATGGTCGAACGATCGCAGCGAGATCGCGCTGGAAAAAATCCTTTGATCGGATCTCATGAACTTGAAATATATGAAGGTCACTATTTGGAACAGTTATTCTCTATGTTGGGATTTGCTCTGTGAATACTGCAAGTTAATTGGGGTTCGAATAGAAGTGGGAAGCTAGGCTGGAGGAACTTGCGTTTGATTTTGGATCATTTAATAGGTAAACTTGGGAATCTGAAAATTAGCTCTGAATGAACTTGAGTATTCCGAACTTGTTAATTCATAAATTTCCATATATTTAAATTCCTCAAACGGTGAATTTGCAAATATTTAAATTCTTGTTTTCGCACATTTTTACTGATTCGCAAATTTCCGAACCTCAAGTTCCACAGTTTCAATGTTCCAAACATTTTTAAAGCGTCAAATTCTTAAATTCCCGAATTCGAAGAATCCTCAATTCACAAATCTTCAAATTCTTAAATTGTCAAATTCGAAGAACCCCCATTTCACAAACCTTCAAATTCTATACTCCCATAATTTTAACTTCCAAAATTCCAAAATTAACTCCTCAAATTTCCACGATTCTAAACTTCCACATCTAGTGATTTACTATCCAAAAACGAGCAGCAGAACCTGTTCTCTCTAAAACTTGTGCTCCCCAATGTATAATATCAAACATTGCTAGAGGGCTAGAATCAATGCATAGGAACTACATACGTGGTTCTTTGATCACGTGTTTCTAACCATAATACGTGGCGTTACATATAATTGTTGTTTCTCATGTTTGTATCTAATATCAGGCATCAATCACGAATTTGAATGATTAATATGGAGTATAAACTTCACATAATGTTCGATATTGATCGGAACAACATACGCTGTTTGATCAAAGAGATAACAAAGTAAAAGAGAATAGACAGTACAATTCATGTCAATATAATTCATGATTAATTTATTAAAATGATAACGGTTGAAGTATTTGATGAATGATAATATTTTAATATTTTATTTGTTCAGAGTTTGAAATTTTATTGTAATAATTCTTTTCAATGTTTGCTTAGGTCTTTTTCAGGTTTTATTTACTGTTGGAGTTTTGTGATGTACGGTGTATTAAATTGGAATGTAATAATTAATCTAAATTATAATTTCATGATACATCGCGTATTAAATTATAATATGATTTTATAGTAAATTATTTAATAAATTATGATGTAATTTTATAATACATCGTATATACGAATTATTATTATAAATAGTAATTATTTGTAGTAATAATAGTTAACCTTAATAGTTGACCCTAATAGTTAATAAAAGATTGCTGTTAACCTTTATTGTCATTGTTATTAACATTGCCCTTGTTATTTTTATAAATTTCACATTTATCAATTTTTCATAACAACAATTATAAATTAAAACTTTTATAATTTCTTATTATTACAATTAGTATGCCAATACCTGTACATGACAAATGCACATAAGAACTGTAGAAACAATTTTATCAACTATTAATAATTTATAACAATAGGCAATTGCTATTATTATTTATACTAACAGTAGTTACAATAATCATTGTTAATTCGCAATTTATCAATAACAATATTTAAAAGTAGAGAAAATAGAGGAACATAGACGTCCCGTATGAAGATAAGCATTTATCGCTGCAGAAAAAATTAAAAGTGATTTCAAATATCAGATAGAAAATGTCAATAAAAGGATTTATAATAATGAATATAGGCAGTTCTTGTACCGATGTAAACCCATTAGTTGGCGCTTGAAGAGGCTGAACAGGCATTTAAAAGAGCTGCGGTACCAATTGGTCAGAATAACTACATTCCCAAATCTTGCCATTTCTGAATACCTATATTATTAAATCACTTCATTTTCAAATTCCTTTATCCCAAAATTCTTACATACCCATATCACTATGTCTCCGAATCGCTATATCTCCAAATTCCTACATCTCCAAGTACCTACATCTCGAAATCGCTACTCTTCCAAGTCACTACATCTTCAAATCCGTACATCCCCAAATAATTATGTCTCCAAATCGCTACATCCCCAAATTTCGACATTTCCAAACAGCTCCATCCCCTAATTGCTACGCCCTCTGATAGCTACTCCTCTAATTGGTTAGAATACAAAAATGGATAACCCACAGGTATTTTCGACTCCATATTAGCTGATACACCAATTAGTCCAAAACCAATGACAGTCAAACGTCTCTCAAATAAGTGAAATAGTGCTATTTGCATTCAGCAGTTGTCATTATTATTCTTATTCGTCTGTATGTAACGCTCCCTAAGCATTCACAACAGAGAATAGAGAATCTTCTTTTACTTTGAATCGATCACACGTCAACTCGTAGGCTGACATCTGTAGTCAGTTCTTGTACGTCCCTACATATTCAACAGATAAACAAAGAAGTTGAAACTATCGAAACACGAAGTTTTGCAAAAAGAACATGGTGCGCTTGATTGCATCGGGCGGCGTCCGAACTTTGCAAAACAAGCAAGCAATTTAACCCCGTTAATTTGTCCAACTTTACGCGACGAGAAGAAGAGGAGAAAAAAGGAAAGAATTAACATATTTCAGGGAAGTATCGGGGAACGAGAAAGTTTCCTGAGTAGCGAGAAATCGGAACGAGAGTGGCAAAAGGGGAATTGGAAGCGCAGGACAGACCACAGGGATTTCATACCTTCCGGACTGGCGAGGGAGCTCTTCAAAATGAGATTCAGTCAATATCGGGGCTTTAAAACGGGCGAAACGAAAACGGCAATGCGGGAAAGAGAAGGGAAACCGGAAGTGGGATAATGTGTATTTGGTGGAATTGTTAGGGTACAACGTTCGCGTGTTACAACGTCCGTGAATGAAGCAGATGTTGCCAGTTCGAATCCGCCATCACCGTACAGAATACGAGATCCACATCTTTAGAAACTTCTCTTCCTTTTACAACTCCGCTCCTTTGATTTTGCTCTGATCTCTTTTAGAGAAATTTTAAGGGCCAATCACCATTCGCTTCGATCTTGAGATTACAGGAAATCTTTCAAACAAACTTTTACTTGCGTGCGTTATTTTGAAAGACCTCAATAACGGAACAAAGTTCTTCGAATAAACTTATCTTTTGTGATCGAATAATTTTGTGTAATTGAATCTTTTTTTTACGATTTTTTGGTTTAGGACTGAAGGACCTTTCCGAGCACCGATTTCATTCGATTGGTACGATTGAAATTGAAATTAATTTAATTAATTAAAATTCGTTCCTGAGTGCACTCAAATGAATATTGTACTCGTACACCGTTTCGAAAATTTGCAAAATACCAAATGTCATATTTCGAAATTTTCAAAATAGAGTTATAAAATTTTAGAATCTTCGAATTTTTAAATTTTAGAATCTGGGAATTTTTGTATACTTAAATTTCTAAATACTCCAACTTTCACATCTTTAAACCCTTTAAAAATCAAGTCCTTAAATTTATAAATTTCAAAATCTTTTACAAATAGTAGAAGTAATTTGATGTAGTAATTTAAACGTAATAAACTAGCATGTAATAGTCTAACAGGTAATAATATAGCACGTGATATCAGAATATGTAGTAATCTCACGTATAGTATTTCAACGCATGGTAATTTCACTCTTATGGTAATTCAATCGGCAGTAACCTAACACCTGGTAATTCAACGCGCAGTAATCTAACGCGTGAAACTCATAACTAGCAGTTTATCGCACAATCTAACGCGTAGTAGTCCCACATACAGTACCTCAAGACAATTCAATTATCATGATAATCTAATGTGTAGTAATGTAACGCGTTGTAAACTAAAGTGCAATAATGCAACGCGTAGTAATCTGACGTTTATTAATTTAACGTGCAGTAATATGACACGTCGTTATCTAATCCGTAGAAATCCAACACACAGTAATGTAACGCATAAATATTCAACGCGTAGAAATCCAGCGTGAAACAATTCAACGTATGGAGATCTCCCGCTTATTAATTTAGTGTGCAGTAATCTGACAGCTAGAAATCCGACACGAGGTAAATAAACGCGTGATAATTTAACGCGTCGTTATCTAACGCGTAGAAATTCAATACGTAGAAACGCAAGGCACAGATATCCAACGCGTAGAAATCCAATGAGAAATAGTACAACGTGTGGAGATCTCCCGATTATTAATTTAGCGTACAGTAATCTGACAGGTAGAAATCTGACACGATGTAAATAAGCGTATGATAACATAACACGTCGTTATCTAATCCGTAGAAATCCAACACACAGTGATGTAACGCATAAATATTCAACGCGTAGAAATCCAGCGTAACAATTCACCGTGTGGAGATCTCCCGCTTGTTAATTTAACGTGCAGTAATCTGACAGGTAGAATTCGAACAAGATAAACAAACGCGTGATGTAACTCATCGTTATCTAACCCGTAGACATCCAACACGTAGTAAAGCGTAGATATCCAACGCATAGAAATTCAACGTATGGAAATCTCCCGTTTATTAATTTAACGTGCAGTAATCTGACATGAAATAATTGAACGCGTGATAATCTGCTGCTTATTAATTTAACACCCAGTAACCTAACGTGTAGAAACGCAACACTTGATAATCTGACGCGTAGAAATTCAATGCGTGGTAATCTAACGTGTTGAAATTCAACGCGGAATAATCTAGCATGTTCTAATCCAGCAGTCAGTGAACGTACAATAATTTAACACATCAGTGGCAATTCGCATGAACTTAGCAAGTAATTATCTAACAAATATTTAACAGGTATTCTCACATATGGCGATGTAATACATGGCCATATAAGAACATCATCTACCAACATTGTGTCTAATGCTGCAACAGTATGCCTCTTCGAGCGGTATAGTAATTATCCGTGCAACCAGAAACTCTCACGCTGGGCAATATACAGTGTGGCCATATCTCTCTATTAATTCACATGCTGAACCGCGTTATCTCCCAATTTCTCTATGCCCACAATATTAATGCTGTAAAGGTACATTTCTGATGCGCACAATTTTAAAATAAACCATTCTCTCCCATTATCCTCTGAAAACGTAATTTATCCGGCTGTATCGGCTTCGGAATATTAAACAGAATGCATCGGTAGAGCTGCAGGTAAATGCAATTTTCCGACGTCGAAGCTCGCGTAACGGAGGAGCAATCGTTTGTTAAAGATCCTCGAACCAACCAACGTATAAATTTCAGACTAAGCCGGAGGTAAAATCAGATGTAGTTAGGATCAAGTTCAGCCACTCCAAAGGCATCGGATCAGGACAGACTACGGGGATTCGTGGATCGTATTTGACCGATTTTCAATCAACAGAACGGCTTTAGATATCGACAAATCATCGATGTACCCGTATATATTGTACGATATTCTACAGGATACGTTGTATTCATTTTAGTTCCTTGCAAAGGCTTTATGCTATTTACTATTAAATTCGCAATCGCAGAGTGCCACTCGTGCGTACAGTCGGGGGCAAATCTGTTTTCCGGAGAAGAAATATGGCGAAAAGGATTTTTAAAATAACAGTTAATGATTTTTGTCAGTTTTTGGGTATGCAGGAAGTTGGGGACTGGGTGACGCTTTTGGGATCGATTTATTTCGTGATTGTAGAAATTTTGAAAATTACTAACTTATTATTGGAAAATCAGGTTGGGTTAGGTTTTTAAAAACGCACTCGATGATTTTTTACAGTTTTTGGATATATGGGTATTTGGGTATTCGGTGACGCTATAGAGATCGATTTATTTCATGGTTGCGGAAATATTGAAAATTACTGATGTTAACTTACTATTGATAAGTCAGGTTAGGTTAGATTTTAAGAGAAATACTCGATGATTTTTCACAATTTTTGGGTATATGGAGATTTGGAGAATAGGTAACATTTTTGAGACCAACTGATTTTGTGATTATGGGGATGTCGAAAATTAATATCAGTAACGTATTATTGGTAAGTGAGGTTAGGTTAAGGTTAAATAGAAACACTCCATGATTTTTAACAATTCTTCATTATATTGAAAGTGAATTGGACAACGCTTTTGAGATAGACTTATTTTGTGATTATGAGAATATCGAAAATTACTCTCTTACTATTGCTAAATTAGGTTAGGTTAGATTACCATTAGCAGTTAGAATTACTAAATTATTATTACTGAACTACTATTACTAATATAGTGTTAATAAATTAAACTGTTATTACAAATTAATATTATTAAATTACTAATTAATATCATTATTACTAATTTGCTGTTACTGAATTATTATTATTATTATTACTAGTTTACCATTACTGAATAACTATTATTAAATTACTATGACTAAATTAATATTACTAAATTGCTATCCATGTTACTGGCAGATTGATAATAATAAATTTGGAACAGAAAATTGCATTGTAACATGCTAAATTCATTTGTTCATAGAAGCTTACAAATTTGAAAATTTTATAAAATTAAAAAGTTTGAGGATGTAAAAACTTAAAAATTCAGAGACTTTATACAATTGAAAGTTTGAAAATATAGAAATTTAAGAATGGAGATACTTTGATAAATGAAAGAATATAGAAATTTCGAAATTGAAAGGCTGTGAAGTTGAAAAGAGTGAAAACTAAAAAGTTTGAGAATGTAAAAACTTAAAAGTTCAGAGACTTTATACAATTGAAAGTTTGAAAATGTAGAAATTTAGGAATGGAGATACTTTGAAAAATGCAAGAATGTGTAAAGTTTGATACTGAAGGGCTGTAAAATTGGAAAGTTTGAAAGTTAAAAAGTTTAGGAATGTAGAAACTTAAAATTGAGAGACTTTGATAAACGAAAGACTTCAAAAATGTAAAAATTAAGAAATTAAAAAACTTCGAAAAATAAAAAAGTGTGAAAATATAGAAACTGAAAAATTAAGAGACTATAAAATAAAAAAGTATGAGAATGTAAAAATTAAAATATTGCAAGACTAACAAAATTAAAAAAATGATCAACACCGCCTATTATACAATGACGTCATTCAATAGAAGCCTACTATAGCACTTGAATGTACACCTATGCTAAATGCATGACGATCAGCCGTTTATTGATTTGTTTCGCACAATTTTCTCCTTCATGCTCGTACAATTTTAAGCCTCATACGGCTAACGGCTTGAAATTACCATTTCAGATCGTTCCATGTAAATGGTTTACATTCGTAATAGGATTATTGAATGGAATAGTGGTTGGTCTGAAAATCAGATTTTGAGTAGTTAAAAGGTGCACTTGGAGCATTCGAATCGATGCGTATGATTTTATTACTTACTTTGTGTCTATATCGTTTTATGGAACAGTGATTCTCAACATTTTTATAAATTTGTACTGCAATTTGTTAATTGGGATCACTGTTTAAGAGTTGCGATATAATTGTAAGTAAATTTGAATTGCATAGAAAAAATATGGCGACTGAGTGAAAATATGGATGTTAGTGTTACTTGATTTTTAGGGATGTTGTGTTAGGGGTGATATTTAATATCATCCAAATTCCTATGGAATAGGAACCTACGTCTCCAAATTATTCTTCTGAAACAAGAATTTGAAGACGTAGGAATTTGAATAGCTAGGGATATCACATCTGAAATTTGAGGATCTAGAAACATAAAAACATTGGATATAAAAGTCTAGGAACCAGAAAGCCTACACATGTGGGTGCTTATGGTAGAAACATAGATATTTGCGGATAAAAATTAAATAAAGAAAAGCTACATGATATTTGATAATTAGATCTAAAATTCAGGGGTCTTTAGATATAAAAATATAGAAATTTGGAGATCTCCGGATAGAAAAATCTAGGAATTTGGGAACTTAGAAATTTAAAAGTCTAAAATCATAAATATCTAATTGCAAGGGTAAAAGTGAAATAAAGAAATAACTATTTGATATTTGATAGCAATTATTAATTATTATAAAAAAAACATTGTTTACCAATTTTTTATCATTGTTAAATATTTATTGTTATCTGATACCAAAGATTAAATATTTGATTATAATTCTTTTATTATCAACACTTTATTTATAACCAAATAAAAAAAGTAATTTTCAGTATTTCAATAAAATTCTTATTAAACCCTAATGCACTCTTTCCCATCATTTTCAGCACCTTTTTTACTATTATAACAATAAAAAGAACATATTAATATTATTAATAATATTCTTCTTCTTCTTCTTCATAGGTGTTTAACGTCGTGTCGATTTCTTGTTTCTATATCAATTGTTAAAAGTTACTATAATTTTATCACATATATTCGCACGATAAATTAATCGTTAAAACAAAGTTCTTGACCATAAATAAATTTCATCTGTTCCTCTTTGTAATAGACATATATCGCAAATAAAACATCAAAAATGTTTTATTTTATCGTCATCAAGCTCGCTTTTATGGTATCTTTCAATTAACGCTTTTGAACAGTAATCCACTTTTCCTGATATTTTTTCCCTTTTGCAGGTAAATGTCACAAATAAACCGTGAAAAATGCTTTATAACGGTGTAACCAACCTGGTGTTATTATTTTGAACAATACCTCCCATATCACATATTTTTACTTCTTTCTTTTTTGTGATTCCTAAACAAATTATGAGAAAGTTTTATCTCGGCATAATTGAACTCGCTTTATTCACTGGAAATCTTTCGTTATACTAACGGACGATGTTGGGTTCATCGTTATTTTAATTTATTAAATTATTCAATGAATATTTCGATTATTGGTAAACGTATTCATTTTTGAAGATGCAAAATAAGATGTAAGTGCAGAAATTGTGGAAAATGTAGAAAAGTCATAACAGCGATGCAAAATATGCTCTGATACTTGTACATTTTTAAATTTCTATATTTTTTAACTCACAGCTTTAAAAATGTTACCAAATTTCTAAATTTAACATTTCTGTATCTATAAATTTCGAAAATCACAAACTTTTCGAATTCGAACACTTGAAAATATGGAAGCTTAAAATTTCTCAATATCAAACTTTTAATTTTAAAAATGAGATACTCATACCTCTGTAAACTTTCTAATTTCCATTACATAAAAATTCTAAATTTCGCAACATGAGAGTAATAAAAAATTCGAAATGCTCATACAATTTCTGACTTGTAATACTAAATATTTATATCCTCATAAATTTCTGAATTTCGTTTTTAACTAATCCCATTCATTATTTTCAAACTACAACTTATAATCCAAGATCATCTCATAATAATAATGATATATGTAACTGTATATGAATACGTAATAATAATGATATATGTAACATATATTATGTGTATATGTTACGGTGAAAGACCGAAATTGGTGAATATGTGAGTATGTAAAATAATGGTATATACAACACATATGAGTACGAAACATATATGAACGTGCAGTAATAATTATGTAACACATATAAATAATAAAATAATAATAATGTATTTAAAATATGTGAGTATGTAATAATAATAGTGTATATAACACATATTAGTACGAAACATATATGAGCGTGCAACAATAGTGCAATAATACACAACACATAAGAGTACTCAAAATGAACTGTTAATTGTCAAAATTGTTAAAAGAACTTATAATTCTACTAATTATTTATTCACACGAAAGGATAGTATTTCCAATTTCGATCTACCGCAAAGAAAGTTTGCATTGTTAAAAAATTGAAGATTCACGATGGAGTGATTCCCAGAAAATTTGTTTAACGTTACTGAAACTTCTGTTACTGAAATAATACTCCTCTTCTCGTATCTCATTTTACTCGGTTTATGCTGTTTTCAAGCGTAATTTCCTTGGGAAATGTAAGCCCACAGAAATAATGGAACATGAACGATTTGTTACGAAGCTGCGATAGTTTCTGGTTCCGTGAACATTTCATACGTTGCCTCTGACAACGTATGTGTTGCATTTCTCCCGTAAAATTCCATATGTGAAGGAGATATATCATTTTAAATCAACAGTTATTTTTACCAGTTGTATTTGTTAAACGCACCCAGAATTTTTGCATCGGTTTTGTAATTACACCGATGGCAAATATACCGAAAGCTTAACTGACTTTTAAATGATGATTGTATGTTTTCAATCAAGTGTTTTTGCAAATTATTTTCTTGAAATTATATTAATATTTCACGTATAGATTTATATATGATATATATATATTGATAAATGTGATAAATGTGTAATAAATATGTATGTAATAAGTATGGAATAATAATGATGTATGTAACACATACGAGTATGTCAAATAATAATGAAGTATGTACCACATGCAAGCACGTATTAATAATAATGCATATAACGCATATGTGTACCTAATATATGTAAGTATGTAATAATAATTATGGATGTAACACATATGAGTATGTAACATATGCGAATATATAACATATATGAATATGTAAAATAATAATGAAATACGTACCATATATGAGTGTGTAATACTAATAACGTATGTACCACATATGAGTACATAGATGTAATAATAATGACGTTACACATACGAATATGCAAAAAATAATAAATTAACCTGTTAACCGGGCGGGACGTATAAATACGTCCATCGTAAACTATAGCGTGTACGGGTAGGACGTATTCATACGTCCTTAAAATATATGTTGCGTCCTTGGAACGGGACGTATAGTTTCGTCCAACAAAGGTATTAGTCATCGATACATGTTTCGACATGAATTTAAAGATACGGAGAAAATCAGTATCATTTCGCTCTTGAGAGTGGTGGACGTGTTTTAAATAAAAAAAAATAATAATATGAAAGTACGCTCTAGTGAAAGAGTTCGCGCCCGTTGTATGCTGCGTAATTATAAAGGGAATTCCCCGGTTAACAGGTTAATCTATGCATTTTTTTAAATATTTAATTTCCATAATATTTCAGAATTTTCAATAACCTACAATAATTTCTTTCTCAAAATTTGCCATTTAATTTTACATTGATTTAATAACTCAGTCAAATATAAACATTTCACAAACATTAATCACTTCCTCGTTGCTCAACAAATGCGTTATATTAAAATCGTTCTAAAATCCACGACTAAATATCAGATCAATTTGATAACGAAATCCAGTGTTGATATACTCACTTTATTAAACTGAATTAATATCCTTAACCCGTGAAATTATTCGATATTCAATATTCTACAGTAAATTATTTCTGATATTCCCAAATTTTCTTCTCCTAAATTCGCAGTATAATTTTGTATTTCTAAAAATAGGTCACCTTTTTTGAAAACACAAAACTGTTGATTAAAAGAAATGCAGTTTTCTTTATTGTATTTTGTGTCTGGAATTTTGCTTTCAATAAAGTGAAGTAGGGACAATTAAGTTCTACAAGGTACTCTTGAAAAATACTTAAATTTACGCCCGGTGCAAACTGTGTAATCGTAATAACACCTGCGAAAGATTTATGGAAACGAAAGTTTCGAATGTATAACGTGTTATGCTCAAGAGACGGATAACTTTTGGCCTTTTTAATGAGATTCCGTTGCTGCGACGAAATCTGGGAAACTGAGCTCGGGGAAGCCGCGAAAATTATGTAGCGTTCACTTTTCCTAGACAACATAGAACTATTATTTATATCTTTCTATTTGCATTGCCATAGTCACGGTTTGAATACGAAATTTATAGAACTAGAGAGAATTTTAGGTGAAATAGAGTCGTACGATGCTGGACAAAGCGAGTTCTTGCTATTAATGTTACTTTATTTCGCTATAGATGGGTAGAGAAATTAATATTATACTTCTATTAATATATTTCGAAATTGTAGCACATAATTTATTGCGGTCGATAAAATTCAAATCTATAATGAATAGAAGATTTTTAAATTTTATGTAGAAAAGAGATTTCTAAATGTTATATAGTGAAATGAAATAAAAATTTATGAAAAATTTTTAATAATGAAGTAAACAATGTTATTTTCTAAGAAAAGGCGAAAATATTCTACCATTATTATTCGTGCGCAATAAAGATCAATTTCTGAAAGCATATAAAATTTCCAAATACTTAAACTGTAAGCAGGATCAAAGTGTCAATCACGGAAAGAGATTTATTTTTCATGCACAAAATTCCTTTAGAGGCGCAGTAAGTTCAAGCCATCAGCGAGCTTTCAATTTACTTTAACTTATTTAAATTGCTTCATCGTTTGCTTCAAAGACAGCGAAAGATGGGACGCGATAAAACGATAAAGCATAAAATATTCTCTTCCAGGTGAACACGTCGCGATCCTAAAGGCAAAGTCAACATTTTCGAGAAGTACCGAATTTTAAACAGAACACTGAATATGTCTGGAAAACTCTCGTCCTCGGTTCGTTTAGTATTTAATTAACCTCAAGTGTTTTTTTGTATGCACAGACATTTATTGCTGTACAAGCTTATGTTATTGAAAATAAAATTTTTCGCTAAAAAAAAATGTTAAATTAAGTGAAATTCGATGAAGTAGTACAAGTACATAATTAAATTATTATTTTTGTATATTAGGGTTTAAATATCATTATTAGACACCATATTAGTGTACAGATACCATTGTTATATAATACACAGGTATACATATATCATTGTATATTATTTTAAGTATGATGTATCGTATATCGAACATCACATGTCCTGTGCCATATGTCGTATACATATAATGTATCATGTATCATGTATCACGTATTATGTATCATGTATCATGTTTCACATATCATGTTTCATATGTCATGTTTCATATAGCATGTATCGTATATCATGTATCATATATCATGTTTCATATATAATGTTTCATATGTCATGTTTCATATGTCATGTTTCATATGTCAAATTTCACATATCATGTTTCATATATCATGTTTGATATGTCATGTTTCATATGTCAAATTTCACATATCATGTTTCATATATCATGTTTCATAGATCATGTTCCATATATCATGTATCACATGTTGTATTTCATATGTCGTACAACGTGTATCATATATTATGTATCAGATATCACATGTCGTACGTCACATATCACATATCATGTATCAGACATCACATGTCGTACGTCATATATCGTATATCATGCACCGTACATCATATGTCATTTATTATATTATTACAAACTGCACTACTATATGAATATTATTATATCCATTTACTCAAACTTTAATCAAACTCCATAATGAAGTTCGTAATAAAAAAATCTTGGAACGTTTTCAATGAGTTTCGTTGACCCCATCATTTCTTCTAATCTCCACAGTGATTATAGTAAATTTTTCGTCTATATAATATCCCGTCTGTGCTGGACCAAAGTTTCCAAATATACTAGAACCACTAAGGACGATTGGCAAAGTTGGATGAAGTGGTCGAGGGATCCACACAATCTTCCTAGCCAGGGATTCGTTTCACTCCGGTTCATTGATCTTGATACATACATTGCGATTAGATGTAGCCGAAAGATTAAAAGTTAAAATTCGCGTCTCGAAGCACAGATCCGAATGCCTTTCGATATTTCGACGGATAAAGCTCGTTAAATTTCCGCCTTGTTGCGTTTTCCTTGGCCCTTAATCTACTGCCGACCGTAACAACATTCAGTCGAGGATAACAGTCGAGATTCTGCTCTCCCTTACAAAAAACATGGTAAACAGCACGGAAAAGATCTACCACTCGGTGCGTTTACTAGACTTTTGGGAATTCGACAAGTTAGAGGTAGATTAAGAATTTGAGGTCTGTGAAATTTGTTAGATTTAGTGATTTTGGATACTTTGAAATTTCAGGATCTGTGAAGACTTTGGAATTTGGTAATATATGAAAGTTTTGGAATTTAATGATATATGGAGATTTTGAAATTTGATGATATGTGGAGATTTCAGAATTTAGTGATATATGAAGATGTCAAAATTTAGTGATATGTGAAGACCTCGGAATTTGATGATATGTGGAGACTTTGGAATTTTATAGTACGTGCAGACTTCGGTATTTGATGCTATATGAAAACTCCGGAATCTAATGATACGTGGAAACTTTGAAATTTAGCGATATGTGGAGACTATAAAATTTAGAGATATGTGGAGACTTTGGAATTTCGTGACCTGAACTCTAAGAATTTCATCGTATATAGAGTTTGTGAACTTGATGACATAAAAATTTGGAATGGTACAAATTTAAAAGCGTAGCACTTTAGAGACCTACTTGCAAACGTAATTTTCAAAACTCTCAAGACCTCGTTCAGAACCAAAAAAAGTTTAGAAGTAATTCAGAATATTGAATTACGCTTTCAACATAATATCAAATATTTCTCTTAAATTCTATGCATTCTTCGCGAAACAACGCACTGATTAAAAGCATTCTTAATACCTGTACAAAATTAAATTCAATTAAATTTAATACCAAGTTTACGGATCACGTCAAAACGAAGCACCTTAGATTCCTCATTTTACATTACACAAATTAGTAAGATGCTTTCGTGAAAATTTTTAGACGAAGAATAATTGTGTATATCACTTCATCATTCCTTATATATTTATCATTATACTTTATTTTTAATCTACAACTGCACATCGAACGTCCGTGAACCTAGTAAAAAATCAACAAAACATAGTGAAGAAGAATCCACAGAATATATTGAGTTCGATCCCTTTCTTCAGGTTTAATCCGGACAAACGACGCTGTACACTCATATTTTTGAGATTATATTTGATGCACTATGTCATCGTTTTCGTTAAAAATAGCTGAGCATAACACATCTCGAAAATAATAATGAAAATGACTCGTGTTACCTGTACCAAAACTCAGCCAACAATCATGGGACTCTGGAGAAAATACAAAGCTAGCTCAACCAATCAACAACTTGACAAATTTTACGATTTAAAAACTAACCTTAAATCCAATAGAAGAAATGAAGTGACAATAACCCGAATTAGGGTCGAACACACCAAATTGGCTCACTCGTACATACTTGAAAACGGTTCCACCAGAAGGTGCGATATGTGCAACACAACCATAACAATCAGACGAAGATTAAATATCAAGAACAACCACACCAGCAGCGTATTAAAACACATTACTAAAATTTTGTAAAACTATATGAATCCTCACCCAACTATGAAAATGTTATGTCAAACCATCCACATCCAACCATAACCTTATCTCCGTAAACTGGTCAAGTTGCTATACTACAGTCGCTAATAACGTGGGTAATTGATGCGACTATAAACCACTATTTAAAAAAAAAAGAAATTCAGTCGTTGTCTTCGACAAAAACTTCGATGAACGTCGATAAAACAGGTAGACTTTGTGTGACAACAATCGTTCTCACACAATCTGTGCACACCAACTTCCATAGCTGTTAGAGGCACAAACAAATCGTTGTTTCCAGCGAGTCGATTAAATCGTATGAAAGATATATAGAGATTATAGCTGCAATATGATTAATCTTGAGATCGATGACGATAAATGGACTCGAGACGCACGGTCGACTTTTGTTTATGGGTGTTTGATTAACTTGATTTCAGAACAGAAGCCGACCCCGTCAGTCACACAGAAATCGATCTAAGATTTGATCACAGCTTCACAATGGTGTATTGTTCATTCAGTGATACAGATTGCTCTCAACGAAACTTAAATTGAATTAAATTTCTAACGAACTTTGAGATACATGTTTCCTCGAATCGGGACTTCGGGCGAACCCTCGAGCAATTAATAAATCAATAGTTAACGGTGCTATCTATTCCAGTTCGTTGTGTACCGCCATAAGTCTTCCAGTAAAAATATGATTTTTGAACTTTTCTCTGGAGTCGTGTTTTACTTTATTATTTCTGCCATATTTTCAAGACTTGACTTTTGTCTAACTTATCTAATTTTAGTTTTGAATATTGGTGAACGATTATTGACATTTGTGTAATTTGTACTTTTTACTTTTTATTAGATTATCAGTTGTTTTGAGATTAATTTATTAATTATCTTCTTATGAAAATGAACCATAATGCTTGAACCTAATAGTGAATATGATTTCATAAAATTAATATATCATTTATGAAAAAGAGTTTACACGTGTCTTTTTAGGAAATGACGATGTTGAAATTAGAAGTAATTACATTTAATTAAATTCCACACAAAAGGCTTGTATATTAAATTGTGGAACACTTTAGGAATCCATAATCGATGTTAAGAACTTATAGGGAGCTCGCAGAAAGATGAGGATTCTGAAGAACGAAGATAAACATGGATCATAAACTTAGCTCGGCACGTAGTTGCGAAAAATTTGCATACGCAAAGTCTTGTAGATCCCACAACTACGTGAATCTGTTTAGGGAAATGTGTTTTACCAGTGGTGTACCATCATCACTTAGATCCCTAATGTAATACTTTGCTTGATGCACTCGCTAAATTTCAGCCATTTATTATTCCAACCATTCTTCCGTCTCATGCTGGGGTTATTTGATGAAATGTCCGTATTATGTACTATACATTGCATGAGTAGAAAAAATTTCGCAAATTTGCTGCTAAATTTGTTAATTCGTAAAGTGCAAGTTTTATAACCTTTTTTTATTCGAATTAACTACATTCTAAGTTTTATGCATTTTATTATCTGATTTAATCACATTTTGCTTCTATATTATAAATAGTATTGTTATGTAATAAATATACTATATTATTAAATATATAATAAATTCATTGTATGAATAGTACATAAAAATTTTTAATTTTAACATTCCTGTAAAATGAAATTTTTTAATTTTTAATTTTAACATATATTTTAAGTAACATTTTTACATATTAAATTTTAATATTAAAATTCTATTAAATAATTTTATTTATAATGTGAAAGCAAATAATAGTCAATTATGTTACTTCTTAAAAATAATAATATACTTCTTAAAATATGTAGAACTAAGAACATTTAACTTGAACACAAGAAGTTATAAAATATGCAATATATGAGTTAACAGAATTAGCAATAAATTTTTTGATATCAAGTTTCAATAAAAATTATAAAATGTATAGAGTTTATCGGATCATTCGCGACCTGGATCAGAGAAGCTACATTTCGATTAAAAATAAGGGCAGAAATTTTTAAACAAAAAATTTCTGAACGAAATAACCTGGAGAAATAATGTTTCAAATGTAGGAAATGAAAATATAGTTTTATACTTCAGTTGAATAAACTATCCGTTGTTTAAGGTTTAAAGACAAATGTGAACAGGTATTTTGTTAATACTAAAATTACCGGAGGTCAAATGGTTATTTTATGGGATCTTTATTTTAAGTTATAAAGTTTGTTATAGCGATTCTTTGTTTGTTTTTATGAACATAGAGAATTAATATGTATGTTAAATTATATTTTATCATTTGCTTATTTATTTAACAAATTTAAAAACCGGTAAAATGATAAATTTTATTTTTGTCATTTATTTATTTAATTTGGACTGCACATCAGTAGATTTGTTGCTAAACGAATTTTACTTCAATAGATGTTTGAACAAATTTTACTTTGGCAAATTTTATTTCAACAAATTTTACTGCATTTTGCTTAAACAAATTTCACTTGAACAAATTTTGCTTTAAGAAATTCTATTTCAATAAATTTTAGTTAGTTAATAGTTGAACAAATTTTACATGAACAAATCTTGTTTTGATAAATTTCATATAATTGTAGAAGTATTATGTACATAACCTCAAATAGCAAAAGGACTATTTCTACAATTTTTATCCACAAATGTTTATATAAAAAGTCATAAATACACCAAAATCCTTGACGCAATATTCAAACAACTCTTAAAATAAACAACTATAATAAAAATATGAATATTCGCCCTTAACAAAAGTATTATGTACATAACCTTCAACAGCAAGAAGATTATCTCGACAATTTTCATCCACAAATGTTTTCACAGAAATTCATAAATACACCAAAATCCCTCACACAATATTCAAACAACTGTAGTAAAAATGTGAATATCTCCGTAAAGAACAGTCTCAAAAAATCTGACCACAAGAGAAAAAATCATAAAAGAAATAAAAGGCAACTTTTCCAGCGCAGAAAACGAGAGCAGATGGTATCATGAATAAAATTGAACTATTCAGAACCGCATGTTATTTGTTATCTAACTGCAACCAGCATCGCGTGATCGTACACGTGTTTTCTTGTTTTCCGCGCAATTGTTGCAACAATGGTGCACTGGTTAGAGTAAGGGGAATAAAATGAAGACAGTTAGAATAAATTTCTAGGGCACACGAACGAACGTGCCGGAGCTGAGAGGTTTCCGAGGACGGTTACCAGAGAACATGAATACGAAAAGGGTTACTTTGACCCGGGAACAGAGGTATAATCCCTTCGACCGACATTTCCATGTACTCGACTTCGACTCATCACGATTTTCAGATCTTTCGAGTACCTCGACGATTTTATCGTACAAAACCGCATCTTTCGTGTGTGCGGTCGTTCAACCCTGACATAAAGGGTTAATACGAGAAATTAATCCTTTGTCGAATATGATTTTGACGAGCACTCGGAGCTTTCTTGAAGCGATAAAATTCTCTGTTATTGTTCGTTAGCTATTGTAAGCTATTGTTTTATTTAACACTAGATTTACAAATTTTGGTGAGTAGCTACTTTTACATTAAAAATGAAGCGTAATAAGTGAGGAGTGACATAAATTAATTTACACAATTATTTTTCGTCACGACAAACGTTAACATTTAGTAAATTATTACTTGTACCACACTCGAAAATCTGTCATAAAAGAAAGTGAACAAATTGAACATTATCACAATTATACATTTCAATTATAAATGTCACATCTAAATGTCACGTTCAAAAATAAATATTTGCTGTAGTGCTAAATAAATAATGTTATATTTTTAAACAATAATTCAGTAGTTCGGTTAATTATTTAATTAGTAATGCTAATGTTACAGTAATTTAATAAGTGGTAATATATTTTCTTCTATTTTTACTTATGAACTGAAACACGTTTAGAATTAATAAGAAAAAATGTTGTAGAAAATGTATCGATTAAATATACCAATCTGTATATTTAGATAGCAATTAATACATTTTGTACGTCTATTAATATATTTACATATCAATCAATATATCAATCAGTATTTTACTCAATGTATTTAAATAGTAATGAATATATCAGTCAATATATTTGCACATCAATCAATCTGAAAATCAACATATCAATTAATATTTCACTCAATATATTGAAATAGCAATGAATATATAATATTTGCATATAGATCACTATAACAATCAATACATCAATTAATATACCACTGAATATATTTAAATACAATATATTTAAATCGATCAATATGTCAATATATCAATATATCAATGTATCAATGTATCAATGTATCAATGTATCAATATATCAATATATCAATATATCAATATATCAATATATCAATATATCAATATATCAATATACCAATACATCAATATATCAATCTATCAATGTGTGAATGTGTCAGTGTATCAATGTATCAATGTATCAATCTACCAATGCATCAATACACCAATATATCAATGTATCAATACATCAATACACCAATACGTCAATATATCAATATATCAATATATCAATTTGTACATGGATCAATATACCAAACTTCTAATACGAATAAAACCAACAATGAAAACTATAAATACTCCTATTCAGGTTACGTTGCAAAAGGAAATGGAACGCTGTAGAATTTGTTCCACAGAATCGATATTCGCGTCTTAAACTCGAAGATAAATGTACGAAATAATTCGTCAGCAGAAAGAATGACCACTTACCGAATTGGACGAGAGAGATTATGTTTCCTGTACGGTCAATCCTCTTTCTTGAAGGGTACTGAACGGTCAGGTTGATCGAACATTGATAGATTTCAGTGGATTCCTGCCAACAGGGAAGAGTTTCTACCTGAAAAAGATAAGTGATATAAATTGAGCGTGTGCTGATAGCCTTCTGAACGGTGAAATAAATGATTCCAATCGCTCAGATTTCATTTCGATTACTCGACTGGAAGCCGTGATTTATTTTGCATAGACTTTGAACAGATTGACTGGTGCACGTGATATATAGCCGAATGTACTGTTACGGAACTAACCAGATTTGGTACAGGTAGATAATGCAGTTGTAAAAGAAAGGTAATATTCTATTTAAGAAAAAGGAAACATAGATTTTTAGAAAATATATATACGTACATTTTCATACATTTTTATACATTGCTTACATTCTCATACATTTCATATATTTTCATAATAAATCAAGTTCTTTTCGTTTCTATTGTGATTAATATAAGAGTCTTCTTAATAAAAATAGTCACTTTTATTAATTAGTAATGTGTTTGCTGTTAGTGAGTGAAAATTTACAAAAATGGCGTGTAGTTGTCATATAACTTGCATTTGTTACATGTACATATAAATAATAGTTTATGATTATGTAATAAATTACATAGCAGAAATATTTACAACTATGTTACAAATTATGTAAAATAAATATTTACAACTAAATTATAAATTACATAAAATAAGTATTTACAACTAAATTATAAAGTATATAATACTAGAATTTACAACTGGGTTAAGTACAAATACAAAGATCATCAATATTATATTAATCTATACATATTTTCATGTTCTCATTTTTAGTACTAAAATTTCATACTAGAATGCTTTCAACGTCTTGTTCAAAATAATTATAGAATTATAGTTCAAAATAATTACACCACAGCTGTTTTGTTTTAATTACGTTGTATGAACAAAGCAGTAATAATAGGAAGTACCAGAACCTTGTCCTTGTACTTGGAACCAGATTTCTGCGTCAATCGATAACTACTAGCACTGTGTCATTCCCGTCGGAATATTTACGCCAGTGCTCGTTCTAATTATGGATATGAACCGCTATAATTAGTTCTGCAAGTGTAAGTATCGAAGCACACGCATTTGCATGTCCACGTGTACACCCCGTTCGCTTCCCATAAGTGTAAATATTTTTACGTAATTTTTAGATTACTGGAGCGATCAATAATCAGCTAAACAATTCAAGGAATCGTATGCAAGAAGAATGTATGACACAATTCAACCATGAATTTATAATTATTATCTATTATTTATGAGACTAAATGGGGGATGAAGGTTTAAAAGAAGCGAATCTTTCTTTTTGCTAGGTTACGAGGTAACATGTAGATGTAGCTTTTGTATTTAATCTCTCAATAACAAACTTATAATTATCTAATATCTACCATGATAATTGAATCAACAAACAATAATTAATTGAATCAGGGACGCAAAAATGGAATCTAACTTTCCTTTTCGTCATATTATTAAAACTTGATGTTACAAAAACTAACAAGTTTTCTACAGAAAGTAGTTTTCCACAGTTTTTCTAGTTTTACTTTTTCTGAATTATTGAACTTTTTTTTCTAAGAAAATAATTTACCAAGAATTTTCAAAGAGACTGAAATCAAGGTTCTTTAATAATCCTCACGCGTCCATTCTTCTCAATTGAAACTTTTACCTTAAAAATTTACATAGAATAATTATCTTAAATACCTTTTCGAAAAGAATTACCCTGAAACTTGCGAAAGAATTTCTTTAATTATTTCCACAAATCAAGGTTAATTACATTCACGCTTTAAAAAGTGTGTTCAAAGCGAGAATCGGTTGCACGAAGATAATACGAAGTTCTCTTTTCTCAAAATCTTCAATTCGAGAAAGAAGGAATTAAAGTCAAGTAACGAAGCTGTTGACGCAAAAGTACGAGACACTCGATTTCAGTGTATCGTTGAACGAAGAATTTCGTTGACGTCAAGCAGTAATTATTTTCGGTTGAACGGATGAACAGTTTATGAAAATAATATCAGAGACGAAAATAATTGGCTATTTCTGTGCTTCCTCGTACAAAAGAAGCTGGAACCTTACATTTTACTTCGAAGTGTCCTTCACGCTTTGATTTCGCACTTTCGAAAATATTTCATCCCCAATAAACTAACCTCAAACTTTCACGTCGTTAACAAGTATAAAAGTGCTTCCGCGAATGTCGACACAAAATATTAAAACATAATATTAACATAATATAAACGTAACTTTAATACGTGAAATATATTATGAATATGTAATATAAATATATAAAACAGAATGTAACCTGATAATATAGCATGTTGTAGTTGTTTGTAAGAAGAAAAATTATATATGTATAATACAAACATAATGCAAACATAACACAAATGTATAAAATATATTACAAACATATAATATATATATATAAACTGTTACATAACTAATAATAAAGTGAATTATAATCGTTTCCAACAATAAAACTTGTAAGATAAATTACACATAATATAAACATAACATGAATACATAAAATATGTCATATAAATATTTAAAACAATACGTAGCTAATCATAAAGCACATTACACTCATTTGCAAGAATAAAAATTGCAATATTTTGTCATTTTGAAGTTTAATATTGAAATGCACAGATGAAATTACGTTTTTATAATTTTTAAGGAAATTGAATTTCACAGGAATTAAAAGGGATGAAGCGATAAGATAATTATAATGAACGTCTGTTCATTTTAGCATTACACACGAGATGAACATACAGCAGAATATTTGACTACAAATTTCCGATAGTCTGGTTATCGAAAATCTGTTCAATCTCCGGGTTCGTTGACCGGAAGAAGCACTTCGGCATCTTTTTTCCTTTGCTTCGGCCCCGATGGAAATCTGACATTCGAAGAAGCAACAGAAGAGTAGGAAAATATTTTTCGCTGGGAATTCCCTTGAAATTTTCGTTTATTTCAAGATTTTCTTCTTCTTTGTAGCGTTTTGGGTTGCTAGGAGTTTGATTTATTGACTCGTGAGAAATTTTTGTAATAGATTGATGATACAAATTGTGTGTGGGGAATAGTAAAAAGATTTCATATGCTTTTGCTTTATATCTTCAAATAAAAATTTGAAAATATCGGCATTTGAGAATGGGAAAGGTTGAGAATTAGAAAATTTGGAACTGTAGGAATCTAGAAATTTTTGAAGATGGAGATTTATGAATTTGGGTACTTAGAGAAGTTAGGAATAAGGAAACTTTTAAATATTTTGAAGCTTGGAGAATTTAGGAATACGGAAATTTAGAAATTTGAAAAAGTGAAAGTCTGACGATTTGAAAATTTGGAACTTGAAAGTGGGAGAACATGGGAGTGGACCAATTTGGGAATTTGAGATTTATAAACTTTGTGGATTTGGAAGTTCGAGAATTTGGAAGAGGAACGATTTGTAAATTTGAGATTATTAAAATTTGAGAACTTGGAAATGGAAGAATTTGTAAATTTAAGAATTTGGAAGATTGAGAATTTGGAAATTTGAGAAATTGGACATTTGTGAATTTGGATGTCTGAGAATTTGGAAGTGTGAGAAATTGAAAATTTGGGAATTTGAACGTATGAGAATTTGGAAGTGTGAGAAGTTGAAAATTTAGGAACTTGGACCTGTGAGAAGTTAGAAATTTGAGAATTTGGAAGATTGAAAATTTGGAAATGTGAGAATTTAAAAAGTTGAGAAATTGGAAATTTGAGAATTTGGAAGTTTGGAAATTTGAGAATTTGGAAGTTTGAAAATTTGAGAATTTGGAAGTTAGAGTATTTGGGAGTTTGAAAATTTGGACGTGTAAGAATTTGGAAGTGTAAGAAGTTGGAAATTTGAGAATTTATTAATTCGAAAATTTAAAACCTTGAAAATCTATAATTGAAAAAATTGTGAAATTATCTCCTTTTATCTCCTTATTCGAAACAAGCCTATCTCGCCTTCAAATATACCCACTTATCAAAATTAATAATCGCTTAAAAACTTTAACCAAATTACTTGAAACAGAAAATGAAACACATCATCGTCCCAACTTTCATTACCCATTCCCAACACAAATGCAATAGTTACTTTATCATAGTACATTAAAAAAATTTTTTCTTGAAGCGCTATATTCTGCATATTATTACATATTATAATATTTGCATATTGCGTTCTCCGTAGAAGCGCGGAAGGAAGCAGTAATCTTTATTGGCCGTGAAGGAACAATACGAACATATCTATGTACATTTGATCTTCTTTTGAACTTTGAATCCAGGACATGAAAGAAGATGCACTCCACAACTGTTCCACCTCATCCATGTATGTACGAGAGTGACACGAAATTTCTGGCAAAAGTAGAAACTGCTGATTCCGCATCGGGAAATAAGGTGAACATGTAGAACAAAATGTATTTGTATGACGCTTCGTTCTTGAAAATATTGAATTTACGAGAATGTTCAACAATTTTGCTGTGATAAATTCTGTGTGGTAAGTGAGAATTTAAAAGTTTTTTTAGCGAGTTAATAATTTGTAGATTTGATAGATGGATTGAAATTATTGTTATTATGGACGAGATTGTGGGAGCGAAGAAAATTTGATGAAAGGGTCGTATAAATAAAACTCTTATGTAATTCTTAGTTGAGAAAGTTTTGATGCTGAAAATTTGATAATTTGTGAATGTAGAGATATCAAAAATACCAAAGTTTGATATTTTTACATTTAAAACTTGTTGAATTTCATTATTTTTAGATTTCAGTTGTAGACTGTGAAATTCTTAAATTGAAAAATTCTTACAACTTCTTGATTTCACGATTCTTAGCTTCCGTGAGGCTAAGAAATACCAGAATTCCAAAATTTCAAGACTCCAAGATTCCAAATTCCAAAATTCCAAAATTTCAAAATTTCAAAATTCCAAAATTCCAAAATTCCAAAACTCCAAAATTCCACAATTCCAAAATTCCAATATCTCAAAATTCCAGAATTCCAGAATTCCAAAATTGCAAAACTCCACCATTCAAAAAATTCCAAAATTCCACAATTCTACAATTCCAAAATTCTAAAAATTTCAAAATTTCAAAATTTCAAAATTTCAAAATTTCAAAATTCCAAAATTCCAAAATTCCAAAAATTGCAAAACTTCACCTTTTCAAAATTCCAAAATCCCAAAATTCCAGTATTCCAAAATTCCAGTATTCCAAAATTCCAGTATTCCAAAACTCCACCATTCCAAAATTCCAAAATTCCAAAATTCCTAAAATTCCTAAAATTCCAAAACTCCACCATTCCAAAATTCCAAAATTCTAAAATCCCAAAATTTCAAATTCACAAAATTCCTTAATTCTAGAATTCAAAAATTTGACATACCCAAACTTGAAAATTAATCAATTTAAACCAAAGTCATAAGATGTGAATTTCAAAGATGAACTATGTTCTACATTTAAGTTTGAATGTGTTATTTAAATTTAGAATATGTTATTCAACCACAATACTGAATATAATAAATTGTGAACACATAAAAACAATTATCGCTTGCTTGACAATAATAAATAAATAATCTACATTTTCACATTTTATTTTTGCAACTAATTCAGCATCATTTGTTGTACACATATATTATTCTAATATTTTCTTAACTTTTATATCATTTATATAGAACAAATTGTAAAATATACTTAGTGATTTTTAATTGCTTAAAATAGGACATAGATATTGTATTAGTAAAAAGTTACTTTTTCCAAAAATTTTAACAGTTTCTATTTTTGCTATTATCTATTATTAATAATTTTTTACTTATATCAAGCAGCAATGTATAATAAATCTTCTGTATCCGGCGGAATGAATTAAAATATAGAATGAATCATATTTTAATGAAAACGTGAGAATTAAAATATTAATCATATTAAAATGAAAATGAGCATGAAACATAAAATAAATCGTATTTTAACGAAAATTCGTGGATTAAAATACAGAGGGATATTTTAACGAAAACAAGTGAATTGAAATGTGAGATGAATCGCACTTTAATGAAAATAAATGAATAGAAATATGAAACTTCATACTTTAACCGTGCGTCAAACCTCTCTTTATTTTATAAACAATTACTTTATGAAGAATTATAAAAAAAATTCAGCAAAACATTTCGTAACTTCTTATTAAAAAACCCTATTATTTAAAAGAACACAGAAAACGATAGCACGAAAGAATTCTCTCTCCATAAATATTCATCTATTTTCAACATTGTCCGCAATTTGAAAAGCGTAGAAGGCAGTTTCCTGAATTAAAGCGAGTTTTATTATATACCAAAAAAAGAGCATCCTAAAAGGCTTATTGGAAAAACTTGTATTATACGATACGCGGAAAAAAGTGCAAGCAAAGAGAGAAAAGGTTGAAACAGGAGAGAGGGAAAAATGGCGGAAACAGAAAGGGAGAAAAGGGACAGATCGAGAAGATGCTTGTGTAAAACGTGTATCGTGTATCGGAAATCAATGTTCGCACGCCTGTTGCCACAATGCATGCAATGCATTTGTTTGATTTCATGAAAATATGCATTACGTACTGTCCGTATGCGTGAGGTATGTGCATGACATTTGACATTTATTTTTCCACTACCAGTTGCACGTTTACTCGAATGTCGAAATAATATTATTCGACCTTCCAACAGGGACTAGTTGACTTATCATTCGGGGTGATAATTCATTGAAACATCCCTTGTCTCTGAAATTATTTATTCGTCTGTTTACTTCGCGATACGTGTGAACTTATAACATTTTAATCTTGCAGCTGATAATTAAGCTCCTGAAAAGCTTTATTGTGAAAACGCTGCATTGTGCTGGAAGGTCTATTGAGGGATTATGTTATAATTTTATTTGTGCTTTGAATTATTTATTGTTGGATGCTTTGGGATTTATTCGTATTGCTACGTTGCGATAAGGTGATGCATTAATATTTAACTAATTTTCTACTATTTTTTTTCTTAATGTTACTTGTGGTTAATTGTTATGAAGATTTTAGTTAAACATTATGTACTTTTTATTTTAAATTTGAACTAATAGTATTACCTAGTTTAACCTAATAATATTACTGGTAATCTAATTATATTGCTTTTAGTTTCATTTAATAATATTATTGCTACTTTAATCTGATAATGTTGCTGTTACTAATAATATTACTAAATTTATAATAAATTATTACATTAAATATTTAGTGATATTATTAGTAACAGTAAAATTATTAGATTAAAGTGACAATAATAATAAATTAATTATGTAAGCAATATTATCAGATGAAACTAACAGCAATATAATTATATTACTAATAATATTAGGTTAAACAGTAATAGTATTAAATCAAATTTAAAACAGTACTATTAATTAAAATAAAAAATATATAATGTTACTAATAATATTACTATAAATTTAATGTAATAATTTATTATAAAATTTAGTACTATTAATCGGTTTTATGGCGTCTTTTCAAGCACGTAATCATAGAACAATTACTCGTTTATTAATATTAGATATATGACATGCTACATTGATTCCCAAATATCGATATTGTATATATTATTTGGTGGTTAATATTACATAATGGTATATTAATCCATTGTGTAACCAATTTCCTCCGTCGTAACCGCAATTCCATAACCATGCGCTTGCAAATGTCCCTAAATTGTACTGGACTGCTGCAAATTGATGCAAATCCCCAGATATTGAAGAATATTCTATGCACACTCTTGATCGATAGTTCCTTTAACACATAACGAATATCACAAATTTCAAACGTATTTCATAGTTTACCTATTTTATTTAATCTTTCAAAGCTTGGTACTTCATAGCTTTTATACCTTTTATAATTTATTTTCTCTCACATATTTCACTTTGCATTTTTCCATGTTAAATATTTTGAATTAATAATTATTAAAATATTTGTAGATTACAATTGTTTATCATAAAATGAATTTTCACAATTTTTTTCAATTTCTCACAAATTTTGACAAATCAATGCTAAACTGGTGTGCAATGCACACTTACTCCGAAATTAAAAGTGAAATTGAAAAATAAGGAAACAAATGACAAAACATAAATTAATGTACAAATTAATTTTTTATCTTCATGAAGATTAGTAGAGATTCTAAAAAAATTGTTTTAACAAATTTCGCAAGTTATGATGAAAAACTTGTAGAAGGGTCATATGATCTTTTGCGTAGTTTCAGTGTCAAAAAACTAATTAAATAAATAACTAAATATCGTTCATAATTTATCTCATTTCAACGAAAAAATCAATCATTAAATCAATCATTTTTGTAACATAAATTGAAAACGTGAAGTTTGAAATTTTTATAAATTTACTATCTTTAGTGTTAATAATGATTAATGAATCTACTTTCTGGTGATAATACAATAGAATGTTTAATTATTAAACCTTTCAATCTTTCGACAATAATTAATTAAATAATTTATTTATTTTTGAAACGGTTTAACGTTTATTATTAAATTAACAAACATTATTCACATAAAATTACTTGTAATTAACAAAAAGTAAATAATTGAGATCACGTTAAATTAATTAATGTCGAGTCTATAAATTACCCATAATCTGTTACAAATTCATTATAATTATGAAAATTTATGTAAATATATATCTTCTCCTCCTGCATAACCGTTTTATATAATATTTTATACAATAAATGTTATGTTGTGTTAAATTGCATTCTGAACAGTTTATATCGTCGTATAACACAGAGTTTACATAATGCTATAAAAGCTCTATTATTCTATGAATGCGCAAACATCTGCTGTTTAATTATAACAATCTTATGGAATCTGTAGCGATTTCCGAACCTTATTCAACAATCATAAAACACGTGATAAATCAAGTTATGCAGTCCACGGTTTTATTATCACGTTATCGTTGCTCTAACAGAATGAATTAACATATAGTCGCTTAATACGGTGGACTGTAATCTCGTTACGATTAAAAATTAATTATACTAGCTAATCTTTTTAATCTATCAAATTACGCGAAACAAGATTATTAGCGTAATTCGTGAAATGCATTTAACCGTGTACGATGACGTATCATGCGGTAATTATTGTTCGCTATTGTTACTGGAAAACAAACACGTGTGTGCGTTTATACACTTAAAACGTTAATAGTTAATCTGCATTACACTCAACACGTAAAACAATTGTAACGTGTTTTATAAAAAGGTGATTAAAGAAACCTAATTAAGTGTTATGAGTGCTCTAACTTCTCAGCTTGAAAAGAAGTTATAGGTATAACATAGGGAAACAGTAACATTAGACATTTTTCAAATATTAATTTTCATTTTTTAGAAAAGATTTAGGAATTATATATTGTGACTGAATAGAATATTTGAAATGAACATCATGATGCATGATATGAGAGAGAAGCTTGTGATGTTATATCAGGATATTTACTTAAAAATCCCTAGATTCTTATATTCTTGGGGTGAGGTTGCTCAAGTCGTACCCCATAAAATATGTAAAAACTATATTTGCTATTCGATTCTAGTGTAAATATTGTTTTTATTTATTAAAACAACTTTGAACAATGTGTTGTCATATAAATTAATCCTAATGTGGCGCCATTACAGCTGTAGTAGCCATAACACTTCAAATATAGAACAGGTACGACTTAAGCAGCCTTACCCTATATCTCTATTATATTCGCGAATCTCTATATTATTGAATCCCTATAACCCTGAATTCTTATATCCTAGAATTTCTACATCCCCAATACCTATGTATTATATATTATCAAATCTCTATATCCTCAGTATTTGTATCCATTTATACACTGAATCCCTACATTCATGGAATCCTATATTTCCTAATTCCTATATCCCCGAATTCCTACATGTTGAATTTTCATAATTGAGTGGCAAAAATAAATCTAAATCGATAACTTATAAAATGTCGGTAATTAGGTGTCGATAAATATGAACATTAAATTATCGACTATTAACTTGATGCCACTCGATTCAATTCTAGATTCTCAAATATTAAAATAAAATAATTGTAATATTGCTTTATGTGCTTGTTTTTCTTCATGAAATTTCTATATTACATTCTGTTATCGTGTGTCGTGTTGATCTGATATTTCTTCCCATCTTTTATAATTACAAATATAAAGGGTTTTAAAAGTTATAAGTGTTGTTTAATATTATAGTATATTTCATTACTACATCCTCAACTACCTACATCCTTGAATTCTCACACCCCAAATAACTACACCCCCAAATTCTCGTATTTCCGAATCCCTACATCCCCAAATCTGTAAATCCCAAATCCCTCTACTCCTATCCATCCATATCCCCAATTAAACCTACTTAAAAATTAATGCTCCCATTTCCCAGTCATCAATCAGTTTCCGAAACTCATCAATCAATTTCTGACCCATAATGGATTCCCACTACTAGATTGCGCAAGATTTTGAAGCAAAAATTCTATAGCGTTTACGAGTAACCTCGAAAAGTGTTTTCAGAGCGGTGAATAACAGTGAAGTATTTTTATCGACAGCAAACGCACAAAATATCGAGATTCTCGTTTCATTTTGAAGGATTGTTGCGTTTCAGTTCTCAGTGCACTTGATTTACCGCAAACGTTTGCAACACGTTCGCACGATGTTCCAATTCTCTACGGAACTTCCGTCAAACTAATAGAATTTCTGATGCGAGTTTCTATAGAATGAGACAGTATTGAATCACAATTACGCCTTGTCGTGTAATAACCTTAATAAAGTTCATCAATGATAATTTTTGTATAAGTATTATATTAACCAGTTAACTGTGGCGATCTTTTTGCAAAGCGCACCGGTGTGTGTCGCGATAATCAAGCGATGTCGAGTTGACTCTCAAGAATTTATGAATCCATTTCAAATCATTTACACTTTTTATTTGTTTATTTCATTTCATGTTGACCTCTAAGCATTTTAAACATTTACGAATGTAATTTAGTTTTCACCAAAATTGCAATTTAAATATCAAATTGTAACAAAATTCTGTCACATCTCCATGACGGACATAGTCGTCAAACACACTTAACTGGTTAATCTTGACGGATTTCTCTTCTTTTCGGACTGATATTACCTTTGCACTTGCAGAAATATCTTACAAACTAATTTGTATACGCAGGAGCGATGGAGATATGTTATTTAATTTCCATTTAGAGTAAGTTTAATTAAACTGGTAGAATATTTGGTCATATGTAGTTCTGGATGTACAAATTTACTACCTGTACATTCTCTCACGAGCATTTACATCAAGTCACATAAATCAATGTTTTTGTATTAAGAGAAATAATAAATAATTTTATTTGCATAACACATACTTGCTCTTTTATTGTTAAATATACTTACTATTTTATTAATAGTTGTATTTTTACATTCTTCTTTTCAGTTAATAGATATGTATATTTATGTTTGAATTCGAGGTGAAATTTCGAAAAATTTCACATACACCATTTTCGTTTTTATATTTCTAGACTATGAAATTTTTTAATTCAAAATTCCAGAATTCCAGAATTCCAAACTTCCAAAATTCCAAAATTCCAGAATTCCAGAATTCCAGAATTCCAGAATTCCAAGATTCCATGCTTGCATAATTCTAAAATTCCAGAATTCTGAAATTCCAAGCTTCCAGAATTCCAAAATTCTAAAATTCCAAAATTCCAAAATTCTGGAATTCCGAGCTTCCAGAATTCCAAAATCCCAAAATCCCAAAATCCCAAAATCCCAAAATCCCAAAATCCCAAAATTCCAAATTCCCAAAATTCTAAATTCCCAAAATTCCAATATTCCAAAATTTCAAAATACTAGCATTCCAAAGATCAGTCAACATTTCGAAAAATATCGTCAAGACATATATTATACGATGCTTTTAAAAGTGCATAATAATATATTAATATTTCATTTTTGTCACGTAACTCATTTTGAGCTTATAATGAAGTAAAGTGCAATTTTCTTATTTTCAATTTATTCATTATCAAATATATACCACCGTCTGAAAATCAAATACGAAAAACTAAACATTTCTGTTAAAAATAGAGTAATGTGTTGGAAGAAATATCACGCAATATTTTGAATTCATTTCGACATTCAACACGGTACAAAAAATGTGATCCTGTTTGCAAAACCCGTGGTGACCTCAATGTCACCAAGAAAACAAACTGTTTTCGAATTGTATTTTTACTGATATCTGTTGTACACTATACTGTGTAATTTTTGTCGTAAACTCTTTTTCTTCATGAAATGTAAAACGATGAAATGTCGTAATATTTTATTTTAAATATTATTTTAAAATGTATTTTCGTAAAGAAGATAAAAGAAGATTGCCTTCTTTAGGTTAAATAATTCGTCGTAAAGTTGATATTGTACCAACAGAGTAGTATTGTATGCAATGGCAACGTGAAATATTGTTACATTGAAACTAACTACGAAGTAATTAACTCGTTGCAGTTTGGTGGTACGTGAACATTCATTTAAATTAATATTTGATTGCAACGACAGAGTACCGCCATTTAATCTTCTTTGAGACTATACTCGAGGTAATAAGCTGACAGTAGAACCTCTGATTAACTGTTTAATTATTTCGATATTCTACTATTTCACTATACTATGATTTTATTAGTTTAGGATTTTAGTGTATGGTGATTTGGCTATTTTAATATATCGCTGTACTGTGATTTTATTAGTTTAATATTTCACTGTACCGTGATTTTATTTCTTTAATATTTCACTTTACTGTAATTTTAATACTATTTTATTTTAGTGTACTATGATTTTACTATTTTAATGTTTCACTGTGCTATAATTTTACTATTTTAATGTTTCACTATACTGTGATTTTACTACTTTAATATTTCACTGACTGTGATTTTACTATTTTAACATTTCAGTGTACTATGATTTTACTATTTCAATATTTCACTGTACTGTGATTTTACTATTTTAATGTTTCACTGTGCTATGATTTTACTATTTTAATATTGAGCTAAGCTATAATTTTACTACTTTAATATTGAACTGTACTTTGATTTTGCTATTTTAATATTTCACTTTACTGTAATTTTAATACTATTTTAATATTTTAGTGTACTATGATTTCACTATTTTAATGTTTCACTGTACTATGATTTTACTACTTTAATATTTCACTATACTGTGATTTTACTACTTTAATATTTTACTGTACTGTGATTTTACTATTTTAACATTTCAGTGTACTATGATTTTACTATTTGAATATTTCACTGTACTATGATTTTACTATTTTAACATTTCAGTGTGCTATGATTTTACTATTTCAATATTTCACTGTACTATGATTTTACTATTTCAATATTTCACTGTACTATGATCTTACTATTTTAATGTTTCACTGTGCTATGATTTTACTATTTTAATATTGAGCTAAGCTATGATTTTACTACTTTAATATTGAACTGTACTTTGATTTTGCTATTTTAATATTTCACTGTATAATTCTGTCATTTAAAAATTGTTCTATATCGTTATTTCCCTCCACTATTATAATATTTGATTGTTTCATTATTTAACACTTGTACTATTGCTGCCATAATTCACTATTCTACTGTTCTATTCTAGTATTCTATTTTCTTTTATCGTCAATCCACTATACTATTATTCTTATGTTCTATACTATCAATATAATACTACTACTAGTACCACTGTAACTCCTTGTGTTACCTATTATTTATTATATTATCAATTATATACACATAATTTATTGGTGATGAAGCACACGTCCTCATCTGAGAGAAATAAAAATTAATTTTTGTATCACCATTAAACTTCGTCTCACGTTTGCATCTTTTGAATATTGTTCTTTCCTGTTTTTCGCGTAAATTAAAACATTCATATATTCTATTGCTTTATTAAATAAATATTTTTCGTTTTGGATATAATTTCATTACATCATTTCAACCATGGATAATTTGAAATCAAAAACAAATATTGTTAGAATTATGCAGTGATTGACGACGACAAGTTTAAATTATTAGAATGTTAAGCCAAATATAATAACCAATTTATTAAAATAATATCACAAGAAATTATTAGCGATTGAACGATGGCAAATACACTATAGGGAATGACATTTATGACAGAGTTCACGCTTTATATAAATTAACGATGTAATAATTTTTTGACGATCGATTTATGAACGTGCGATAATTTGTTATATTCTTAACAAATATTCCTAACAAAAGTATGATATTAATAAATATTAATATTCAACATAATTTGAAATTAAAAATAGAATAGAAAAATAAATAGACAAAAAAACATGAATTAATTTTTCATCTTAATAAAGGATTACATAAATATTGTAATGGATTTTGTAACTTAAAGAAGAAACCTTATGCATCAAAAGACCTATTACACGATAAACATCGTAATAAACTGTGTAATTTAAAAAAGAAACTTTGTTGTATCAAAAGACCTATTTGGTAACTTTAATGTTATAATACATACATGGAAATAAAAAGTCCCACAAGCCTTTGACATAGAGGAAAAACGTGAATCTTGAAGAAAACTGGTTCTTCCCTTTTAGAGGTATTCTTGGCACGCGTTTTAAAAATATGCTTTTGAGAAAACTAGCTGCATAAACGTTTCAGAGCGCACAAATTTACTTATATAATGTCACCTTTGACTTTCGGCAAATTGACTTGAAAATTTCATGTAACATTTTTATGATTTCACATTTAACGCAAATACGCAAAAATCAAAAGTGTTGAAATTGTTAAATGAATCTCTTGAAAATAAATTACTAAATAATCTACATTTATTACAATTTAATAGAGGCTTGTTAAATTTATCAATTTTATAATTGACACAATTTATTAATATTGCAAAATTTGTTAAAACAGTCTTCTAATTTAGTTAATAAAAATGCGATATATTGGCTGCTGCAGTTTCATTTTCAGCTAAAGGTAATTTTCATGAATATTAAACTTGTTCTGGTTTGAATTAATTATTCTTCGACTTTTGGGTGTCTAGCTCTAACATTAGAGAAACTTTCTGAACTAATGGAACTTTCATTATTTATTTAACGTGACAATGTGAATTGAAACTATGGTAGAAGTCAATTAAACCATGAACAAGGAACAATGGCGCGAAATACCCAATTTTGAACAAAACGTCTCAAATTCAAGATAATTGCTGCATATTTTCTTCTCTAGACAAAAAACTTATTACTTGTTAGAATTTTTCCATTTCCCTGTCGATTCAAATTATTCCTTTTTATTTTCTTACAAATATTTCTGTTTTTTTTTTTTTTTTTCAAATTTTTAGAAATTCCAAAATTTATTATGGTCATTATTACAAAAGAAATTTTTTAGAATTACATTAATTTTTGATTATTCAAATCTGTAGACACTACAAAATTTATTATGGTAATTACAATATAATGAAATATTGAAAGTATTTATTAGAATAAATACTATACAATTTTCAAATAATAAAAAATTATTTAAAATCTTTTCTCAAAAATACTGATTTCGAACATGTGCAGCTCTGCACGAAGATAACTTTGAAACAGGAGTTATAGAAAATGCATTTGGAGCTTCACCATAATGCAAAAATCATTGTACCAAATTGTCATTAAGCTAGTGCTTCCTAAGCTCGTTATTCCGGCGTGCAAGGCTATAAGAGCAACAGGATATTCAATTTATATTGTTCTATGCTCCTCTGTACAAAGAAACCTAATTAAATTTCAAAGACACAGAACGTTCCGTTTACCCCGAAAACTACGTTCGTTTCGTTTAAGTTTACTTTGATACGGTCCTGAGACCTACTTTTTCTTCTCGTTGTACGTAATTACTTCGCAACAGCGCTTCGATTAATTGGCAAGCTTTCAGGTTAACTGTGCTACCTCGTCAGAGAGCTTGGATACTCTCGATGAAGTGACTGTTTCTGCGTAACACCTTCAGCAAAACGACGAATTTCAGGTTACAAAGCGAAGAAATCTTAGCTTTATATAAGCTGCCTGTGAGCGATTAACTTACAGAAACAAACTACCTTACTTCAAGGTGTAGACTAAATATTAATGAGAAACAGAAAATGTAGAGAAAGATAAAAGTATGACTTATTATCGTGGCGCCCATTACAGTTCGAGGACGTCAAACCTAAATCGCAATTGCACCATAACTGAGGTTGAAGTTTAATACCTAATATAATATTTAATATGAAGTTTAATTGAAGGTGCATTAAGACAGATGTAAACAAACAAGATGTTCGCAGAGAAACAAATGCAACTATATGTACAGGTTAGGCTAACTCCTTGCACTATGATTTATTTGTCAGTCAGAACCAATTACTCATACGCTAAAAAATATGTTATGGTATAGCTCACTCTTCTTGTAAAAATATATGAATAAAAAATGTGGATGAAATAAAAATATGGTGTCAAGAAATATCATTTAAATTATAAGTGGTCTCAGAAACGTTAGCCCCAAGTTCTCCAGAGTTTTCACTAATTCTCTGAACAAGAAATTCGAAAAGTGACAAAACAATGTTACAAGGTAAAGTTTAATCCCTTTCTTTATTAAACACAAACATTACACTTGAATAGTCTTATGAAGTTAAACTTCCTTCGTTACAGACGAAACTTTCTTCTTCCGGCATCGCAACTCCAATAAAAATGGCAGGATTTGAGCGGAGAGCCTCGTTATTACGTTCAAAAATCTGCGGCAATTATTGATCAGAACCATCTCGTCCACGTGTTTGTCGCTTCGATTATTTGACCATATATGTCGAAGAACGATCGCGCATCGATGCTCAAACTATCCGCTGCACTAATCGAACCGACACACACGTCCGACCAATGTCAATTAAGACGAGTACCATATCGCTTTGTTATGTACCAAGATACAGGTGACAGAGGGTGACAGACCCTTTGAAATCTTGTCAAGATTACAGAAATAGACTGGTGTGTGGCTAATCGAAAGTGAAACGCAACAAACTTATGTCCGGTGTGGGTGATAGCGGTACCTGGATATAACTATCAGGATCACTTTATGGCATTGTCAAATAGGACCCGACACGCTATCGTATATTTCCAACGAATAATGACTCTGATAACAACGTCACGTGCCGATAAATTCTTCAAGTGCTTCGACTACTTGTAGCCCTACTGAAATAGAGGCCAACAGGAACCTTGAATTTTTTCCTTTTCTTTGCAAGCGTTTTTATCTAACTGTACTTACTAATCAGAATTGACCCAATTAGATTTGCTAAAGAGGAATTAATTAGCTCTTTCATATTTTAAATAATTTTTTTGTCGGGAGTGTACTGAAATAGAAGCCAAGAAACTAGTTTCGATTTTTCTAATATTAATTTTTTGCAGTTTTTATTTATCTAAGAACTGTATTAACCAAAATTATTTGGCTCTAAGCTAATTATAAACTTGTTAGAGAGAAATTAATTACCTGCTTCATATTTCAAGTAAAATTTTGTTTTTTTAACAGGAGTATACTGAAATGGAGGCCATCAATGAAGTATCTCGTTTCGATTTTTCTAATATTAATTCTTTGCAGTTGTATTTATTTAAGAACAGTATTAACCAAAATTATTTGGCTCTAAGCTAATTATAAACTTGTTAGAACGAAATTAATTACCTGCTTCATATTTCAAATAAAATTTTGTTTTTTTAACAGGAGTATACTGAAATGGAGGCCATCAATGAAGTATCTCGTTTCGATTTTTCTAATATTAATTCTTTGCAGTTGTATTTATCTAAGAACTGTATTAACCAAAATTATTTGGCTCTAAGCTAATTATAAACTTGTTAGAGAGAAATTAATTACCTGCTTCATATTTCAAATAAAATTTTGTTTTTTTTTTAACAGGAGTTAAATGGACGCCATCAATGAAGAACCTAGTTTCGATTTCTCTAATGTTAATTCCTTGCAGTCGTATTTATCTAAAAACTTTATTAACTAAAATTATTTGACGTTAAGCTAATTATAAATTTTTTAGAGAAAAATTAAATACCTACCTCGCGTTCCAAATAAAATTTTAATCCATATTAAGAATATACTGAAGTATAACAACGAAAAAGCTTGAATTTCATTCGTGTTTCTAATATTTATCCATATTAAATTAAAATTATTTTACATCGAATACCAATTGCAAATTTATGATAAAGGAATTAATTACATGTACGTATCAAACAAAACAGACTCCATTTTTATCAGAAGTGTACAGAAATAAAACAATTAATCTTGAATTTTATTTTGCTTGTAAAATGTGCATTATTTGCATTATTCCAAAATTTCTCAAAATATGCACGAATTTATGAACTGATTCAATACTAGTTAATATGATATATGTACATAATAAGTTGTTAAATAAATATATTCATAATGAAGCTTTTCATGCAGATGTATGCATTGGTTTGTAAATGATATTTACTGGAAACAACAGGCACATTTTAGTTTGTGAAACGTATTTTAAATTCGAAAGTGAAATATTTCGAACTGAAGCTTTAACGATTTCGTTTAATTTTGTTTATTTGTCGGAAGAAATATTGTATATTTTATTTATTAAACGCGTTTATGCATTCGTGAAATATTCGTTCGAACGAAGGAATTTTTTAAAGGATCAATAACGTATGTAGCTGTACATCTATCGATATAGGTACATCTTTCATGCTGACTAGAATGAATAAAAAAGAAATTCGTTACCGTATAAAAAGATTATCTTTGTCATACGAAAAGATTATCTTCAAAATCGGAGTTATGAACGGAAGAAGTAACAAAGAGGAGATCAAAGGAATGATCGAATATCAGCTCAAATTGGAACTTTTATGCGAGCAAATTGATTTCTTAAAGAGAACCCTAGCGAAAGAATTATTATTAAAATTCCGTTAAGAGTTAATTGGAAAGACGAGAAAAATTAAAAGTAAAGCACCTAAATAATTCCGTATTTCCGTTTGAATAATACTCTTTAAATCGCGGAAAGTTAAGTTCAAAAGTTTCGACGGCAATGTATTATTAAACTACGGAGCTTATCAAGAAGTCGACATTTTCGTGACCTCAAAATTGTGAGCATGAGTTGTAACCAGCGACAATTCCCATTATCGCAAACGTCTATCATTGTATGCATCTTTGTGGTAAATGAAACATGAAACCACATTTTCCCGCGGACGTGTAACTTTGTTAGAATTTTACTTCCTAAGATAACGTTACACCGCGCGTTTCTTTATTACCATTTTTTGCTGCCACGTTTCGAGCAATTGCTGATTTTATCGAGCTAAACATCTAGCCCATTATTGACACCGCTTTACGGACATTTTTTCGAGGAAACGGTAGCAATTATTCGTCGTGAAAATTTGTTCGAAGAAACAGTACAAACTGTAGTAATTATTCTTCCTGAAAATTTCTTCGAAGAACTCAAATTTATAAATAATAATAATTACACATTTATAGTACAACTCGTATATTTACCAATATTTATAAATTTAGGAAAATATAATTTGGTATAAGAAAAGAAACAATAAAAATTGACTAACTTTATGAAATACGTAAATATTTTTTTATAAAGTAGTATAGTAATTAAATTTTAAATAATAAGTACACAAGATGTCTTCCATTAGAAAGGCGCCAATAATGAACGTCACGTGATTGGTACACGCCCATTTTTATATAATATAAAACTTTAAAAAATATCCAATAGAGATATTCATAGTTAGCTTTAATTTATATATCTGTGGTAATAATTTAACAAATAAGCACATAATATAATATATTAATAAGGAAAGATAGATTTTTAAAACTACTTTCTCTTCTAATATGTACTGTACATATGTATGAATATATGTTGAAAAAAGTTTTAATGATATACTCGTATAACACTCACCGAGAAAGATGGACTAATCACAAGATTAAAGGACTGCATCTACTTCACCCCAATTATCACATTTCTGCAGCGATAATCACTTTAAAATCACAGTATTTCACTAATTATGAAGCGAGCAAACAACGATTCAAACAACGCGTCTTCCAAATGGCGGTTGAAGAAGTATGTAGATGCGCCGTCTGGTGTTGAATTTAGAAATTAGAATTTATCAAATGTGGCTCTTCTAGGGAAATGATATCCAAGAACAGATTCCTGCAACCTGCAATAACGTCTGCAGAAAATGGCGCTACTAGTGCCACCTAACGATCAAGTACAAAATCACCGAAACAAATCACTCGATAAAGTATTCAAAATAAAGTAATTTTACGTTTTGTTGATGTTCAAAATTTCATAGATGTAATAAAGTTAAAATAATGTCTCTACAAAGAACTCGAAGCATTATAGGCGAAAATTTGAAAATTGTACTTTATGCTAACGTATGTACTTTATCTTACTAACACACGTAGAACACATGTAATATTGCTATTCGAAACATTTTACTGTTTTATAAATCGAAAATATTAGTATCTCATAAGTTAGCGCACTTTAAATTTATTTCCATTAGTTCTTGCTTTTTACTATTGGATGACTAAATATTATCAAATCCATGAAACGCAATTCACAAAATTTTGGAAAATAATACTGCAATAAGTTGTTCATATTTTATTATATATTTTAAACTGATTTGCCTTTAAAAATAAGCATTTATTTAAGATTTTATTACATATTGATTCCTGTGAATTAGACTTTATGCTCGCTAATACACTAGAGCTAGTGAGCGGTGAAAACCTCTTACCCTTGATTGCCATTTTCCCTAGGGAAGCCAGATTTGTACTTGAGTGTACGTATCAAATGTTAACGATGGATGTGTAATCAGAATGAATGTAAATAATGATGTATGTAGCATAAAGTTTATAAGAATATATCATTGAAATATATCTCAATTAGTCTATCTAAGTAAGAAAACATGGGTCGCCGTTCGATAAACACCACTAAAAGTGGGAAATACATGAATCCCACTGATCAAGCACGTTAGTAAATAACATAACCAAGCATTTCAGTTTCCTTTAAATGAATAAGTTCATGAACAATTATGATTAATCATTCATAAACTTATTACAGGTAAGGAAGCACGAAAAAAAGAATTAAAGAAAAATAAGAAACAAAGACAATTAGTGCGAGCTGCAGTTTTAAAGGGCAAGGATCCAGCTCAAATTATTGAAGAAATGGAAAAGATAGATCAAATGGGTTTGTCTAAAGTTTAATATTTTCTAAGTTGTTATATGGAGAATCATTATTTACTGTATGTATCATTTTTAGAATACAATGTCATGCAACCGCCACCTCTGAATGAAAAAGTTCTAAAAGACAAACGAAAGAAATTAAAGGAGACATTAGATCGTGTTTTAAAAATGTATGTAAGTACTTCACATACTATGGTTATAAATTTCCTACAAAATTTTTGGTAAGATGAAATTAATATTGATAAGTACATGGTTCGTAAATTCTGATGTATTGTATATGTATAAACATCCATAGTCCATTGATAAGTTCTGTTTTTTAAAATTATCATATGTTTATCATATTGTATTATTTTTCATTTGAAGGCAAAAGATGATCAAGAAAAATGGGCTGAATTGAAAGAACAATTAATACAATATGAACGTAGAAGGATAGATTTAGTTTCATATTTTGAAGCTGTTAGACATGCACAGCAAGTACAAGTTGATGAAATTCCTCTGCCATCGGCTGGTAATGACATATCTCGGATATATTCAGGTGCATTTTGAATATATGTCAGATAATAGTTGCAATGCATATTTTTGTTCAGTTAATGTAAGATATTTTTTTCAGGTTCCTTAACGTCACAAATACCTTTACCAGATATGCCACAACCACCAACACATATATATCCTCCTCATCCACACTATATACCACAACACCATCCTCTGATGAATATTCCAATACCACCAAGTATTTTAAAGAAAACAAGTGCATATGCAACATCTCCCTCCATGCCTACATTAGCACCCAACAAAGAACCTCCTGGAGTGCCACCTTTTCCTCCACCAGATTTATCAAGCGACGATGAAGATATACCTGAAAAGGCAAGTATTTAAAATTATTCGTTATGTGACTAATTTTTGTACACGAATTATGGGATAATCATGTATAATATATGCAGGTTAAGGATGCAGCACCAAAATCAAGAACAATTCGATTCGCAGATGACAAAGAAGATAAGCAAGAATCAGATAGTAAAGATAAAGAAACAGATAAAGAGAAAGAAAAAGAAAGGGATATGTCTAAGGTGAAACCAACCACTCTACAACAAAAAATGTTAGCCATGGCAGGACAAGATATCGATCAATTTATGCGCGAAATGGAAGTTGTTCATAAAAAACGAGAAACCGAACGAGCTCAAGATTTAAATGCTCGATTGTCGTTACTTGAAGCAGAAAATGAATCTAATTCAAAATCTAATAATAAATCTACTAATAATAAAGCAGAGGAAGAAGACCTTGAACCTCCAGGAGCATCAGATCATTCTTCAAACCATAATCAGCATACATCTTCGCATTCGCATTCTCAGCACACACAGCCTCACACAATGCCTCCTATGGGATTGCCACCTCCTCCTTTAATGTATAGACCACCACCACCTCCTTTACATTTAAGAATGCCTCCGCCACCGCCGCCTCGTATTGGTCTTCGGTTACCTCCTGGTAAGAATATTGCAATACATACAGAAATTTATAATATATATTTTTTCAAAACTTATATGGGTTATTATACAGTCATTTGTTTCTTTTTTCAATAATTTTTTATCTTCTTATACAAAAAGCACTACTTATTGTTTCTATCAACTTGTTGTCTAGCTTACTTTTTGAACTATAAGCAAAAGTTTATATTGGAATGAATATTGTAATGACTATACATGTTATTATTACCTGCTATGTGAACTTTTATATGCAAAAGACATCTTTCTTGTCTTCATAGTACCATACTTTTAATTGACAACTAGCTCTATTATGTTATACAATATTGTTATATTATAATTAACACAATTATGTTACACTATAGTAAAAAGAAGGTAACAAGAAATATTGTTATCAGTACTTGATAAAAAATGATAATAATTGTTGTACAGGTCCACCACCAGGAATGCCAAGGATGTTGAGACCTGGACCACCAAGTATGCCTAGAATGCCACCTCCACAAATGCAAATGCCAAATTTATCGAACATGTCAAATATAGGAAATCCTCAAATGCAAACGCAATCTACAGGTGGATCACAGCCGAAAACACCCAATGTTCTTTCCGCTGCACCACAGTTAATTAATAGGAAAGATAAAGATGGAAAAAGTACTACGACTATTGAAGCGAAGCCGCAAATTAGAAATTTGGCAGCAGATGTTACGAGATTTCTTCCCACTTCTCTTCGTGTAAAAAGAGACGATAAGAAAAAACCAAGTATTTTATCCAGACTTTCGGAAAGAATACCAGAAACACAACCAATACGAACTACTCAACCTAAAACTAAAGATGATGCATATATGCAATTTATGCAAGAAATGGAGGGATTACTTTAAATTTATATTATACTATAATACAATTTTATTGAAATAGGAAATAATGAAATCTTGTAAAATGTGTTATGACTGTTATTGCTATAATTAAATACCTAATATATATTCCTCACTTTTTAATACCATATATTAACGAATTTTTTCTGACTTTGTTTATACATAAACTCACACAGAGCAAACTTTTTATCAAAATTATACAAAAATTGAGTTATATTTAATGGTTGTTATAAATAATAGTGTTGTACTTAATCAACAATTATTTTTTGTTATTTCTCTTATCGTCATTAGAATTAACTGTTTATTTTAATGTATATGCTATATATAATAGACAGCGAATAACAACTACTCGTATTTATTGTAAATATAAAAAATATTTTGCTGATAAATTTTTTATAAACTGAATTTCGAGTAACGAACTTTAATCTATTTTACTTAATATTTTACTTTTGCATGTAACTTTAAAAAGTATATACTTTTATTTTTAATTTACTTAATTTTCAACTTCAAAGAGAATAATTTGAATTTGTTTTAATTTATAAATTAGCTACGCATGCGCTTTGTGCCCAATATGGCAAACTTTCCATTTCCGACAATGGTAAATAACGTCATTTCCTATTTCTCCGCAACGAGAAAGTAAGTTGTATCCAATTTACACAGACACTACGTATAAAGACTTATCCGTATTTACCATAAATTGAGAGTTACGATATTCCTATAGTGTATGTAGTAAAAAACAGTATTTTTATGCGTTCTGTGTTCCGAAAACAATTACATTCGTCGTAATTTCACCAAAAAGTTAGAAGTCAATATGTATACGAGAAACAGACAAAGCCAAGGCTATGCCAATGGTAAGTAATATTTAAATATACATTTAAAATAAGAAGACTAACTGTAATGTTTTATATTTGATAAATGTGCGTACCCATACTTTTATATTTTATAATTATATAAGTACAAATAAATTTAATAGAAAAAATCAATATCTATATAGCAGTTTATACAGAATGGCGTCATCTAATGAAGATCGGTTTAGTAATTTTGTATGCTTTGTGTAGAATTATAAGAATAGCTACAATAATGTTCCAGAAACTATGTACTGAGAAAATTTCAAATTGTTTTAGGTTTTACTATATTACCATGTAGGACATTTACTATTATGTATATAGTTTTGTTTATAATTGCAAATAAAGTTTGTCATTATTTGTTTCATTTCAATCTAGCAGTTAAGAAATGCTAATTTGATTTATAGTATTCAGAGTATAAATTACATTCACATTTAGTTTTTCATTCTTTCTGTCTACACTTATTCAAACACTAAATATTGAACTGAAACACAAAACTAAGGCTGATGTTATGACATAAGACCATACACAAAATACTACTACAACTCACAGTGTTTGTAAACAATATTCATTTGTTTTTTTTTTTTACCAAGTATTAAAACTAGTTTACCAGATGATATACTTTCATTGTTTGGGATCAAAACATGAAATAAAAAACTTGTTTCCTAATTTGTCATTATTATAAAGTTTTATTGCCTTAAACTTTAGGCATTAATCCTGATATTTACAATTAACAATAATTTTTATTTAAATTACATTTGCAGCAAGAAACCAAAATAATCCAAATGCAGGATACCAAGGTCAAAACGCTGTAAGTTGTATTCTTTTGGTAATAACTTTCGTGTAATAATATTTTATAAGACATTTAGAAAGATTTTCAAAAATGTAGTTTTATATATATATATAGTTATTTTATTTAAATATATATACTCAAGTGGAACCACATTAAATTAAATGCATAGTAGTTTCTATGTTATAATTACTCAGCAAATTTTTATGCATTTATGATATATCACAATCTATAAAGCATATGTAAATTGTGCAATTTGAAGACTGCAGGTTTGATGCTTTGTAGACATTGCTATATCATAAACATTTACAGTCTACTTACAATTTATAAAGTATTTTATATACCTCAAAATTTGGTATAGCAACAAATGTGAAATGCTGTTTTATTAATTGGTAAAATAATTTTATTTGATTAACTTTTTTTAATTTTGCATTTAGCCTTCATAAGCTCCCAGAAATAGTCACACAAAAGATCCTTATGGGCAATGCTTCACCTGTTGTTGCTTTATATTAATGTTAGTATTTGATTATACTATATTTCATTTAAAAGTCACATTTCAAACTAATGCACTGAAATTACTTCATAAAATGATATTACTTTATGAATTTTTAGTTTAACAATAGATGAAAGAATAAAGTACTTAACGTAAACTGTTTGTAAGGAAATTGTTACAAGTAATATTTTTGTCTTATAAATTACTTAATAAATGCAAGAAAATGTTGTTTGTTTAAAAAATGATACTATGAAATAATTAACCCCTGTACACTGTAAAAAATGTTTTTAATTGTGTATTTCTTTTCATATATGCAACAAATATATACATAGAACATTTAGCACTATATTTAACACTGGAGAATTCTACAATATAAAAAATAATTCATAAAGTGTAATAAAATATTGATACCTTTAGTTTAATACCGCATATTTTAAAAATGAAATTTTGCAAAAAGGCAAGGATACACTGATTATTTCAGACTAGCTGTGTATTTTATATTGTTATCATATATAGTATGTATATATAAATATGTAATGTATTATGCAATTTACAAGATAACCATACAAAATTAATAATTAGATTGAAATAATCAGATGTTTGTCAATTTTTGAAAAATTTTATATTTTGTAGTTATATGGTATTAAAATAATCGTACCAGTATAATTATTGTTGACAGTTTTATGTTAGGATTATGTGTATTAGATTTGTCAAACTAGTAGACTTCAAAAGAAATGCAGCCAAATGTACTGCTTGACTGTTCTTCCTTTCCTTGCTCTAGTGGCAGGTCCTTTGGAGTCTACTAGTAAGAGAATTACCATGTATAATACTTTACATAAATTTCTTTTAAATAACACTTCAGATCCATTATATAATATCCAAAGATTAATATAAAAAATTAGTAGCATATTATTCGTAGAGAATAAAACATATTATTGAAAATATTGAAACAGAACTTTAATACATATTATGTTCATATTTTTTTATACCTTAAAAATATGTAAATATGAACTATCATTTAAATAGGTTTTTATATATTGAATTAATAATTTTTTAACAATATTTTTATGATGCCGATAATCATATACACATCAAAATTTTCCTTTAGATATTTTAACAATTTAATATTTTTGTTTTGTTACAAATTATAAATAAAACTTATAAGCTTATAATCAGGTATTGCATTAAATTATGTTGAAGTAGAGAAAAAGAAGGTTATAAAAAATATTTTACAGTTTTTGTAATTAAAATATATGGTTGTTCCATTTGTTGTTTTCAATATTTTGTCCATTTGCATGTACTAATTAGTGGTCCCTACTTTCCCTTTCCCTGCAATGCAGGAACTAGTAGCTATACAACAATACCGAGGAGGTCTATTCAGCCAGGGGCTAGATCGTCGGTTACCCACATAGCATAACTTGCCATAGGCCATATTTTTGGTATTCTGCTGAACTGATATTTACATAACATAAATTATAATATTTTTCTTAGTAGGAAGTTATGAAATGCAAAACAAAATATGCTTGCTTTAATTTCTGAGACATATTAATCCTCTTTATAATTTACATGTATTTTAATTATTAAAACATATACAGTTTAATATCTTATATTAATTTTGATATTATTTTAAATCATAAGAATTGTTTGTAATTAATATTATCTTCCTAAATATATACAAGTTATTTCTAAATATAATATGCAAAATATATATTTGCATATATTATTTGTCTTTTATTTATAATTGAAAGGTTTTGTAAATTCAGTTCAGTTTTAAAGAAATATTGGTCGTAAAAGCAATTTGGCTGGTATGAGTTATGGGGGTAGCATTAGACTGCTTTCGAGTATATATACGATGCTAGACCTTGGTGGGATAGCACAACCATAGAGGTTCCTTGTGTAGCGGCGACCCACCCTATGTTTTGCAGTACAATCAACAAGGAAGTTTCCAGGGAACACCTGCAAACCAATCAAGCAACTATAAGCCGGGTGGTGTACAAAATGTACAAGCATTTAAACAGCAACAACCACAGGGGCAACAAGCACCATCAAGAAATGTACAGCAAGCAAAGGTTCAACAGCAACAAATCAATCAATCACCGCAGCAAATCAAACCACCACAACAACAAGTTACAAGTTCTCCTCAAGTCCAACCTCAACCACAATCTCAACCTCAACCTCAACCTCAGCCTCAATTACAACATCAACTACCACCACAACCTCAACCTCAACGATTGAAACCAATTTTGAAACAACCTTCCCAGACTCAACAGCAACCTCCTCCAATACCAACACCAGTTAATCCTGTTTCATCTTCTCAACCATCAGTTCCTACTGCAGCAACTCCTGTAACAACCAATTCTAATCCTACACCACCAGTAAATAATAATACACCTGAAGTAAAAAATGAAAATCAAGTGCCTGAAAATACCGACGTTGAAATGCAGGAGCAAGTTCCAAGGTGGAGACGTAAACCTCCTGGATGTAAGTGGCTATTAAGTAATACTAATTATTTTCTTTAAACTTTATTTAAAAATATTTTTGAAAAAACTCATTTTTTGACATTAATTTTATTTTAAACTACAGAAAAATAGCTACGAAAATATGAAAAATTATGATGTAAATATGTCATGTTTAAATGACTGTTATTTATGAAATGATGAAAAATCACTGCGCAAATTTGAAAATTATATTACTATTGCTCCAGTAGTTTATTGTTGAGCTGTAACATTTTTATAATTAGTGTGAAAACTTAATACTGATACTTACATAGAAAAAGATTAATTAATATTTAAAGTTTAATTCAATAATATTGAAATAAAATTTATATCTTTAGTTAGAGTAAGTAAAAAGTTGAAGCGACTTCGTTTGAATCAACGTTTAAGAAAAACGTTGCAACCAAAAAATGCAATTATGGTATTGAATGAAATGAAAGCTGGAGTGCAATTTACATTTCCTGAAACTCAAGGACCTATGCCAAACTCATTGTATCTTGTTCATGCAGAGGTACTTAGAATATAATTATATTTCCTAATTTTTTTAAGCATGCTATAAACATATTTGTTACCACATTTAACAAATATATAGTAGTAACGGACATTTAATTTTGAAAATAATAACAGACAAACATAACATTGTTTCCCGTTTTAACATTCTGAACCTTTACCTAATAATAAATTGGTAATAACTATAATTCTATTAAAATTAAAATGAAGAATAATAGCAAATTTTTCATATGAAAGGTGGTAACAAATATGTTGAAGTATTGAATTGCACCTATTAAATTATGTTTTATTTTAAAAAATATAGTTTTATTATTTTTTTCATTATAAGATGTGAAGAAATTATTATTAATGTAATGTAAATAAAAACAGCTCGATGGTAAAACGTATGTTGGACAAGGATTGTCCAAACCTCTTGCCCGTCAAAATGCTGCTGAAAATGCTCTAAAGGCTTTATTGCTTGAAAAAATGACTGCAGCATCTCTAAAAGCACGCATTGATGCTGAATCAGATGGGCAAGCAAACCAGCCTGCAGACACATTAAACACATCAAAAGATGATAGTAATGAAGACAATGCAATGGCAGTTGATACTAATATTGATGAAAGTAATGAAATTCCATGGAGTTCGTTGGCCAGTTTTGCATTATATAAGCTTTTCCTTGAATGGCATAACCAAGGGACATCTGTCCCAGTTCCAAGGCCAGGTTTACCATCACCTGCGAAAGGAATTAAAAAAGAAATTTCTCAAGTTCCAAAAGCTCCAGTTCAGAAAGAACTACCGCCAAATGCAACAAACATACATCCTGTTATGTTGTTAAATCAAATGAGACCAGGTTTAACATATGTAGAGTTAAATCGCTCAAGTAATCCACCTAACACAATGTTTACTCTTGCTGTTGACATTGATGGTGTGGAATATACAGGAACAGGTAATACAATTTTTAATTTGAGTTTAATAACTTGTATATGTATTTCATACACTGAGATTAGAGTGATGTAAAATTAATAAATGTAAATTATTTTTGCATGATGAAGTTTTGTTATACTATACTGTTAATGAATTTTACTGTTAAGTAACAGAAGTATTTTGTATTTATTTTTGCTGAAGCATCTGCAGTTTTCAAATTGCATACTATCTTTAAGACACTTTTTAATATGAAAATTTCATGTACAAATAATTACACTATTACTTATTGCCTTATCTATTAAAAATTGTCTGCATAAAAGAAAATAAAAAATATGTACATATATTACAGCCAAGAACAAGAAAGACGCCAAGAAAATAGCAGCAAAATCTGCACTTTTAGCTTTATATGGTTTAAGTTATCCAGATGAAACTGTACCAGTACCTCAAGAACAACCAATGGCTTAAAAGGGGATGACATATAAATAATTGACTTATTTTTTTCTTTTTTTAAGATATTAACGTCATTATTAAGTTCAGTTTGATCACTTTAATTGTACATTATATGCATTACTACAGATTGTGGTAAAAAATCTAACAATTTAATTGTTGCAATAATGCTGTAAGATTTTATTATGAAAAATTTACAAAAGTATTTTTTTCAGTAAAGTTTCATATTACAGTATGAATAAATATTACAAATAGTATAGCAAAGTACAATGATTAGGATGACCTAATTTCTTTTATCAATGAATTTGTATATTTTTATATGTTTAATTGTATTTTTACAAAATTGACACATCAGTATCATGTTCTGAAAATATTATACAACTACATTATTATTATGTAATTAATCTATTTTTATTTGAATTCGATGTAATATTATATTTTCCATACCAATATAAAACCATCTGTAAGTTAATAAATTATTCATGATAATATTGTAATTTAAATCGTAATTTTTCAGAAAAAAAATTGTTTTTCTTTAAAAATGGTCTACTTTTATATATAGTGTTTTTCAAACTTACAGTGTTTTGTATTTAAACTTTTACATCATGATATCATACTCGAATTAAAATCTTAATGTATCACAATAAATTATTATGTGTAAGTAAATTTTGTGCTGTTATTGTTTGTCATTATCAAATAGTTCATAATATTTAATTAAATATGTATGAAGTTTCATATTTATTACATTTTACTTGATACAGGAGTAATAGATATAGGTATAAGTTATGGTTACTATGGTAACAATTTTCCAAACAATAAGGTTGATAGTAATTATGTACACCAAGTATACATAAATATGCAGCCACTAAAGATAGTTCTTATTGGACCCATTAGGGTAATATTTAACATTTATTGCTAATGTATATCAATATATGATGTTTGTTAATATAATCAATTTATTGTGTTAGGTTTGTTTATCATACACGAGAATAATGTATAATTATAAACTGTAGTTAATGTGTATTTGCATCTATATATACATATACATTTACATTAAGTGATATACATATTCTGTACCTTAAATTGCTTTGAAAATATTTTTTAGAGTGGTAAAACAACGATAGCTAATTTTCTTGCGGATGCTACAGAAGTACCCTACGATTATTATCCAACTCAAGGTGCTCGAATATTAGAATTTGAAGTAAATAATATAAGTGCGGATAATAAGCATATTACGAAAGATATTGAATTGTGGGATTGTAGTGGAGATCATAAGTATATAGAAATCTCTTGTTTTTAACATATTTATTTACAAAAATAATGCGAAATGTATAGTATATAAGATGTAAATGTTTTAGATTTGAAAATTGTTGGCCCGCTATAAGAAAAGATTTACATGGTGTTATACTTGTGTATAGTGAAAGATCAAACGACTGTTTAAAAGTAATTCAACAATTATATGATTATTTTATTGACCAAATAAAATTAGGTCCAGACAGATGTGTAATATTCTGTTATGATCCTGAAAATAAAAATCCTGAGATATCAAAACTTATTTGTAAGTATAAATGTGTATAATATTTAACATTTTCATGTTAAGATGGTATACTTTTATTTTATAATAAATATAGCATCAACATTTGTGAAAGTATCCCATGTAAAATGCAATATAGAAAGTGGTGGAAATAAACTAAGAGCTGATTTTTCTGCATTTTTGAGTACAATACTTAGTAAAATGCATAATTATACTGAACAAGAAGATAAGAATATTTCGATTAATAGCATATTATTTGCAAAATAATGTAATATGTTGTATGATTGTTATATAACATTTTCATATATGGGGTGAAGGAATAACAACTGTCATATAAAATGATTTTTTATTTATTCATTCCAGGAAATTATTTCGTATGAAATCTATATTTACATATTGTAACGTATTTTATGCATAATCAATAAACTAAATGATTAAAAAATGCAATTTAAAAAAATATAATTTTACCCTTAGAAAATCTGCCATACATTTTGTCTTAAACATTAATTCTAAAGTTGAAGTTATTAAAAGTATATATTATAATTGGTAAAATGTAATTTGTACTTAATGCACAGGTTATTAAAAATAAACATTGTTATGTACAAAATATTTGTAAATTTTGTATATGTATTATAACTGATAAATTAATAATACACTATTACTTTTTTGTTTGTGTAGATAAAAATGCCATTAATTCATCCCATGCTTTTTGTACTTGTTCTAGGGTGATATCATGACTCCATAAAGTACATATTACTACATTAGCTTCATTGACCTGTTCTACATTACTTGGTTGAGCTTGAATTCTTAATTTGGCTTCTTCTTCGGTTAATTTATTTCTCTCTATCACTCGTCTTACAGCCTAAAATATTAATAATTGAAATAAATTGTACAATCACTAAAGCAAGAACAGTTCTACACAGAATATTATAATTTTACCTCTTCTTGTGGAATAATACATGTCCAAATTTCATGACAGAAATCCTGCCAATTAGCTTGAATTAATACAGCAGCTTCCATTACAATTACATCAAATCCTTTTGTATAAAAATCATTTATCTGTTTCTTTGCTTCTTCTAAAATTATAGGCCAAACAATGTTATTTAATTTATTTAACTGTTCCTACAAACAAATTTATTTTCAGATATTAATTATAGAACACACAAAAAATATGACATATAAACTTACTTTATCATTAAAAACTATATTGCCAAGTATTTTTCTATCAATAAATCCATCTGATGTTAAGATAGTAGGACCAAAATGTCCAACTACTGCATCAAAACATTTTTTACCAGGTAAATATAAATCATGTGCTAATTTATCACAATTAACAAGACCAGCACCCAGTTTCTCTACTTTTTCAATGACTGATGATTTTCCACTTGCAATACCACCAGTCAAACCAATGATGTAAGGTTTTAAAGGTTTATTTTTTATTCTCTAAAAATGATGCAAAAATTAATACTTTTACGTTAGAAGAAATCTAACAAAATAAATACCCGAGGTTGAAGTTGTGTACCCAGCAATCTTATTCTTTGATTACTGGAACTAATTTTATTTTCTTCATGATTTCTGTGGTTTTCATCATTTGCTAGTTTCACAACATGTATGTCTAATTTGTTTAAATTGTTTTCTAGACGTGCTTCGTTTATTTTATCTCCTCCACGCTTAGTTTCTTCACTAACTACTATCATTTCAAATGTGGGATCATGTTTAGTTGGACCATACATATCAGTTATTGGCACAACATCATATGTCAATGTCGAATCAATGTCTTCTAAAAAGTTTTTAAGTTTTTGGATCCTTGTACAGCAAGGTTCTATCAGTTCCCATAATAATTTTTCTGCAAAATATAAAACATGTTATTTAAAATATAATTGTTTATAGAATAAAAAAATTGTATGATTTTTATGTATAAAAGTCTCTTACTAGACAACATGTTTACTTCAGTTACACCAACAGTAAGTTTTTCTGAGCAACGTAACACAGCGTCGCTTAAAAATATTTTATGTCCATTATGTACTCGATCAAATGTACCACCAAGTACTACACTTTTATAAATTTTTTCCTCATTAATGTCATCCTTATTCATATAAGTCTCGTTTACCTTTTCTTCTTCCTGATTATCATCAAAAGTAACGAAACTGCAGTCCATAGAAGTATTAGCTAAATACTCTTGTATGAATGTAGAAGCTTCATTCTTACTATAAATTTGGTCAAAAATAACAACTTCCACAGGTTTCTTGGTATTTATTGTTGACAAATTAGGATTTTTAATACTTGTAAGTAATACTCGAATATCTAGTGGTGGAGATACAGTGGATGTATCCATATAAATTTTAGAAACAGTTTGAGCATAAGAACTTACTTTCCAGGGAAAATTTGTAAATGTATGATTTCGAGAAGAAAATATATTCTTTTCCGGAAAGTATTGAATATACAGAGTTTTCAATACATGATTTTTAATTATTGGTAATAATTTTGTTATTTTTGTAGGATTTGTTAAAATTAATAAACCGGTATTTGCCATTATTAACTAAAATCTCTTTAACCTTCAATTTTATTTTTCGATATTATTTCCGTTGATACAATGACACATGTCACGTTATACTTAGTATATTAACATTTTCAGATGATAATTGGATATTGCGTGACGTAATAAATTGTCAAAGAATAAGCATTTTGCTATCAGTATAGATAAGTTCCTCCGCATTTGTTTTCCTTGAATATCTACTGACGACGTTACCATTAAGCGCGAATATTGAAGAATGTCACATTGTTGAATTTTTCAATAATAAAAGTCGATATATGATGTTATTGTTACATTCATAGTTTAAAATATTAAATATAAATACAATTTGTCAAAAATTACTAAAATTACATCGAATAATGTTCTTCCTTTAAAGTGATATAATTTAAATAATAATTTCTTTGTATTTTTATTATACAATCATATGTTTATTTTGTTTATTCCTTATTATTTACAATCATTATTTTAATAACAATTGTAATTTTCATACATTATATATTTATTAATAAATTAATTGTAAGTAATTAATAACTTAAAAATTCTAAATTGTACATATAATGAATAAAGTATCAAAATATTTGTTTCATACAAAATTACATACTAAATTTATAATTGCTTGTAATTGGTGGTGTAGAAGAGTATCGTACGATTTTATATAATAAAGTATTATGATGTTCAATTAACCATTGTGCTAATTTTGTATGATTATTTTTAAAGGCCATCTTTAGTAAAGTATTATACCATTCATTATTTAAACCAAATTCACATCCTGTAGAAAAATAAACTATAAAATATAAATTTTAAAATTAGAAGGTTCATATAAAAAATAACTAACCAGTTTGTAAGAGCATTTCAAGACATGAAAAGTCATTTTTCGTTGGATTATTAAGCAAATGATAAACAGCCATACATAGAGCATTTTCCCCTCTATTAGTGATAGCAAAAGGATCAGCACCTATACAAATTTAATAGACAAGTATGGATGATTATAAATTAATAACTAATTTCTGTTATAGTATACTCAAATTTGTATTACTTTAATAAATGCACACCTTTTGCTAACATGAATGCTATTAAATATGTATGTCCTTGGAAACAAATACGATGGAAAGGTGTTAAACCATTTAATGGAGATCTTATATTTAATAACTGTGGACAACAAACTACTATATCAATGCACTTTAATGCATACACTTTTTCAGAGCATTTCTAAAACAAATATATAAATATTTTATAAGCATATGAAATAATAAAATTATAACATTAATTTTATAAATATTATTAAAAATAACATCTTTTGTACAGCCTATCATTATAATTTAGAATATGATTTCATAAATAGTTTTTGTTTTATTTACATTAGCTGCATATTCTAATGCATTCAACATTTCTTTATGACTAATAATGCTTTGGCATCGAGTAAAAGAACGATTATAATTTTTTATGACTTGCGATTGCGTAAAAGTTTGTTTTGATACGCTTATAAATTTTTTATAATAATATTCTGAAATAAAAAATTTTTAATATTTTTCCATATTCTATAATACATACATATACAAAATATAACAGTAATTAGTAAGATTTTAATTACGATGTAATCCTTGACTACTAAAAAAATTTGAAAATTCAAAATATAGCTACCATAAAAACCGTAAAGTGTGTATAAAATAACTCCAGTTACGACAACGACAGCAATGAATTTAAAAATGCTAGAAGTTGTTTCATCTAATTCGACGATATACGTCCATAAAATATCGTAAAACGATTTATTATATTTAATTACAAGACTCATATTTTGAATATCTTTAAAATAATTTGTCGTTTCGTTTAAAGTATGCGTAAATTCTCTGTTTATAAACTCCCTTTTAAAATAAAGAACCTGTTAATCTAGGAACAATGATAGTATTGTTCGTACCACGATAGATCATACTCAATTTGCGCAACTCAGCTAACTTCATTAGATTCCCCACCACTTATTATTATCCCACTTACTATGAGCTTTCTACTATATCGCCATATACATGGTAGACAAAATATATGAAACGTGTACATTGGTAATGATATTCGATAGGACATCCAAAACTTTTATGAGCCAAAACTCATTTTCGAAAACAATCATTTTACAACTTATGACTTAAATTTTCAAATTTTTATGTTTTTATGTTTTTATATTGTCATGTTTTTAAGTTATCAATCATTAAAATTTTCAAATTCTCCGTTTCTAAATTCTTGAATTTTTTGATCTTTACGACATCAAGTTTTCTATTGTTTTAAGTAAGTGCAAAATAAAAAGACATCGGGTATATGTTATACGGCGTCGAGAACGGTGCGAAGGTGCATGCGCATTACTGTTCATTAACGATCTTGCTCGAACCAATCAGAATTGACGTGCGCAGAATAAACAAAAATTTGTCATTTGATGAGTATGATCTTTCGTGGAACGAATATTAGATAAGAATCTACGTATGGCAAACATTTCCCCATACTTCTGGTGAATAACCAATCAGAATGAGTGAGCAAAGATGCAGGATGTCCTCTTTCAATAGTCAACACTCCGGAAGTGATCGTGTCAGAGGGGTAAAGAGAGCCGTTACCCTGAATAACGATTAGATATACCCCGAATCCTCGATTTAAAGTTCTAGAACGGGGTCGTCGTAGGGGGCACCGATATTCAGATATTGCAACGAAAACAATTGATGCAAACGTGAGCCATACTCGTCAAGATGAGTGTGTTGTGTCGTAAAACCCGTCCCTAGTGTTTACAATCGTTCTTTATGGAACTAATCGTTGTTGTGATTTCAAATCGAAGCAAGTATTCGTAAAATTTTGATAGTGATTGCTCGATTTTCGAATCAATCCATTCGAGATCAATCAGAGTATAAAATAAAAAAAGCAATTTATGTGAATATAGTTGATTGTATTTTTGCGTATTACTTCAAACTGTAATCTCTTGTTACGAAAATGGCGCATTGTCCGAATCGCCGATATTCGTACGAAAATTCTGTACGCTTTTACATGGATGACACGAAGTGAACTTTCCTGCAACTCTAATGCGGAAGAACTTTATTGGGGCCAAGTAACACAAAAAGATTTCGAACAGTTGAAAAGATGGATGCAACAATTGAGAGGGAGTGCAGTGCTTTGGGTGGCCTTTTTCAACAGATTATAACTGACATGAAGGTAAGTAATGTCGACAGCATCAAGATTCGACATTTATTTTGTAAAGCGACTGCAGTTTTTGCTGTTCATTATTTTTGTATGTTTTGTATCTTTGCACAAGTAATGATGCAAGCAAAGACGCATCGCCGATACACCGATCCTTGTATTTCGTAAATATTGTGAAATCGTTGTAAGCGAAGAAGACAGCTTATTCCTTTTAATATTATTTTTCGTATGATATAATCTTTGAAGCGAGTCAGATATTTTAGTGCGATAAAAGGACGAAGAAAGTTAATTTATACTTGGCCTAGTTTTACGGTACAGCGACGAAATATTTTTCAAATTTCACATAAGAACAGAAATTTCATTTATTTTACTCAAGCAGTATAATAATATTACCTGAAAATATTAATATGGAATATTAATTAGACTGTTGATGTTCAAATACATGTGTTTGTAAAGTATTGATAAACTATATCAAAAAGAAAAATTTGTTTTGCTGCTAGAAAACTACAAAAACATATTATCCAATTTGTGTGTTTTGCATATTTTTTAAAATCATATATAAAAATACAATTCATATATTTTGAATATAAAATACCTTTTCACAGTTAATTAATTATTTTTGCTTATATCATCCTATTGTAAATTACCCAAATTTATGTATTTGTTTCTTTTCCATTTCTCCGATTTACTCACTCTCTAATCTATTATAAATTTCAATACAGTATCATTTATTGTATTTCATACTTATTTTGTAAGTTTTAATAAAATTAACTTTGTTGTACTAATTATTAATAGTGTATATAGAATCTTAGTAAATTTATTATTATGTCACTATGTAACATGCATAAACATGATATACATGGTAATGTAATTCTTGTGGAAATAAGAGCAAATTCAACTCTGACATACTTAACTGTTACCATGTGATAATACATTGTACAATATGGATCTAGTTCAAGTGGAGCCTATGAAACTGTAGCATCCGAATAATATGAAAAAAAAAAAGTATACTTGATATTTACTCGTAAATTAAAGCTTCAAGAAATAATCAAGATAGACAAAATACAGAAGAATCAACTTATATTATATGAACCATAATTAATTAATACATTAATGTTAATTGATAATCAATTAACAGACTGTTCTATGAACTATAACACATATAGAAAAAATAATTGTAATTTGTGATTTATTATTTGTAATATTTGTAATTTAAATTACAACTCTGAAGTCTACATAATAAATATATTATTATTTCATATTTTCAATGTATGTGATTATTAAATATTTCACATCTTGTTTGTATATGTTACTATATTTCTGTTAAATATAATATTTAACATTACATGATAGTAATAAAAAATATGCTAACCATTCACACATTAGAACGCATATTATTTTTGCAATTATAGAATCATTTAATATTGTAATCAAAATAGTTTCCTGAGTTATAAAATTATCTAATCTGCGAAGATAGGTAGGCGTACACGATTGCACAAATCTATTTAATATATTGAAATATTTGTATAGAACATAATTTTTGTTTGAAACAAATATAAATTAGTTATAATATTTGCATCATATGTATAATTCTTTTGTAAATAAAAATGTATAAATATATGTTTGCTTTTAGAATGGGGCTCCATTGTGGGAAGATTTAATTTCAAAAGCAACTAAATTACATTCGTGTTTAAGGTAATGATTGTACTAATTACAACTTAATTGTTTTTGACCTTTATAATATTAATAAATTAATTTGTATATAAAAATTATGATAGACTTCTATATAACATAATTCATGCATAATAATACTAAATAAAATTTTGTAATAGTTACAAATTTTACAGTGATATAATATTATTTTAGGGCTGCTATTTTAGCTGTATCTGCATATCTTGAAACATTTCAAAAAATTGCTGATGCTGCTACTAATGCAAGAGGTAACATTTTTTACTATGTTTTCTGCAATATTTACAGTACATATAGATGCACACATTTTTTAATTTTTATTTATAAAGTACCTTAATTATTCTTGAATTCTTCTATTTAAACAAATAATATATCTATTTAAAAATTGAAAATATTTATAATCAAGGTGCAACAAAAGAAATTGGTACTGCTTTGACACGGATATGTCTTAGGCATAAAGCAGTAGAAACACGTATGAAATCATTTACCAGGTAATTGTCTGACATTGCACTCTAATAATTTAGAGTTGTTAGTTATTGTCATTTTTATTTGAATCATTTGTTATTAGTGCTATAATGGACTGCTTGGTATTACCTCTTCAAGAAAAATTAGAAGATTGGAAAAAATCCTTAATAAACTTAGATAAGGAACATGCCAAAGGTCAGTAAAGCAGTTTAATTTGTTGTAAAGATCGTTTATAAAATTTAAATGCATTTCTTATCTATATATTTATTACGTTTAAAATTACATTAATTTCAGAATACAAAAAAGCAAAAGCAGAATTAAGAAAACGATCTACTGATACTTTACGTTTACAAAAGAAAAAAGCACGTAAAAGTCAACATTTACAAGGACAAACTCAAGGACATGGTTCATTAACAGGGGACATCGAATTGAATCGAATGTTAGAATCTTCAGCTGCAGTAGTTCAGGAGAAACGTTTAAGTTTAGAAGAAACTGAAAGAAAAGCTGTTCGAGCAGCTTTACTTGAAGAAAGAGGCAGATATTGTCTTCTTGCTAGATTTTTGAAACCAGTGCTTGTTAGTAAAATGAATTGTAATTAATACAAATAATTTCGCAATAATAATATTAACAATGTGCGCATATAAAATTTAGGATGAGGAAATTGCAATGCTAATGGAACTCACGCATCTTCAAGAAGTTTCTGATCAATTACAACGACATGCAGCTTCTCCACATCATTTACCGCCTGCATCAGAACAAGTGATAACAGATATAAAAGGTTGCGACGTTACACAGTGGTCACTTGCTACGCCTCCATCGAGCCCTTCCTTGTCTCTTGGGTCACGGAAAAGTTCAATGTGTTCAATCAGTTCTTTAACAAGTAGCAGCAGTGGTTCCTGCAAAAGTCACCCAAGTCCATCTGGACATCCGTGGCATAGATCACTTTCTCAGGTGAAAATTTCTACAAAACACGAAAACATTGAAATTTTAAATTTTCATTCTTTCTGCTTAGTCATTGTACTAAAAATATTAGCTTTTATAATGCATGGCACATTAGTTTCACTGTATGTGCACTAGCTGTTTGAAGCAAGTAGTTGCTCGTAGATTATAGCATGAATGCCATTTGGCATCGGCTTAGTGTATGTGGTAGTCGATGTTGTACTCGTTGTAGTCTGTCGGTGTCAGGCCCTCCAGCATCAGTGGTATGATGACGCTGCGCCACTTGGCAAACGGTAGTTCCCGTGACTCTGGCTTCACTTCTCAGGACACATTGTATACACAACCAATTTCTGAACATCAGGTAAGGTTGCTAGGAAATAGCTGCCTGCTAGCATTTCACGATTTTTTTGTTCTATTTGCAACACTAAACAGAGCATTGATCAATCAAATATGAATGCTTTTGTTATGTTGTTGAAGATAAATTGTGTTGTCGTAGGTATCAAATGTGTCTTCTCAAACTAATAAAAATACTGGTTGTACTACAACAAGACCTGTAACTACTGCTACTTGGCCTGACTTGCAGGAAACGTCAGTTCAATATGATAGGCAAAATCAGAACACAGTCAACGAACGGCCGCATACTATATCTTCTGGTAAGATTAATTGAATTTTGTATTTAAAAATGGTATAATTGTTTCATTTCCTTAATATCATACAACTTATTATTGTAGCTTACGAAAAAGGCCATCAAAGACCAGCACTCAGCGTCTACACATTCCAAGCTCCGGATGTTAGTGGTTGTTGTCATAGCCAACCTGCTTCTCCAGTTTCTTCTTCCTCTTCATGTTCTTCCTCTAATCAACAAGCATCCAGAGTACAACTACGTAGGAATAATGGTAGTAATCGTCCTCCTATACCGAATAGATGTTCCAGTTTAGAACGACCTACAGTTCCATTGAAGAATGAACCTCCAGGAAGTCCTCGGGGCAAACCTAAATTACCACTGCCAGCACATTTAGCAAAAGGTTTCTATTTATCTTTATTAATTATTTTAATAATTATGTAAATAATATGTAACGTTATAACCTAATGCAGAATTAGCAACTCATCAACTTCAACAACCTATGTATGTGAATATGCATGAATTAGCGAACTTAGCTGCAAGTCGAGCTCAAGAAATGCAATTACCGTTACCACCACCTCCTGCATCACTGTCAACACCAGGAGCCGAGAAGGTAAATATCGAAACTTGCACTTCTGTCTGTTGAATTTAACAAATTAAATTTTCATACGCAAATTTATATTCGTAGACTGAAGTTACGGAAAAAGATGGCGGTAGTCAAACTTCAGAATCTAGCGTTGAATCCAGCAGTGGATATGGGAGTCAAACGACTATACCACATTCGCATTCGCTTCAAAATCAAAATGAGAATACTTGGAATGTACCTGGTGCTGCATCTACTTTAATGATTCGAAGAGGATCGATGCAGCAAGCGATTAAACCTCCTCCGCCAACAAGACGTACATCTACTATCATAACTGCCACATTTAATAATCCTTCAACGACTTCTAACGATGAACGCACCGATAATACTTGTGATGAGGTTGAGAATCTCCCCCCACCACCAGCGTTTTTATTGGAAGGTTCTTCACCAACAGCTAGCCCTACTCCTCAACGGTACGAGACCATTCTTTATTGAAAAAGTACTTAAATAACATGCAAAATATCGGTGTAAAATAGTATTTACTTCATATTGCAGATCTATATCAGTCTCGGAAACAGTGAGAACCCTTACAGAACTGCGTCATACCCCTGCTAGCCCTTCTCTTTTACGAAAAGCTACAGGGCAAACACAAGCGCATAATAATACATCTGCTACGTTACCACATAATACCGTACTGCAAGTTACTCGATCAAGCGTTGAACGTTCATGTGCAGCCATTCGTTCAGCTTCTCAAGAGCGTGGTTCAAATACCACGCAGGTGACGGGAATCAGTACGAGTGTTAATATTCAAGGGCAAGGTCCAGGTGGGGTCGGTCAAAGTTTTATGGCCGTTCTTAGTGCTAAGCTTATCAATAGTAACAATACTACAACTGGTAATAACACAAGTAACAGTCCTAAATCTGCAAGGAAACATTCTGAACAACAGATAAGTAAAAATTCCAAAACATCGTCTGGTTTTCTTGAAACATTGAATGCTAAATTAGCGCAACAGCAACAGAATTTACAAGGTAATAATACAACAAGTAGATCAGCGAGCGTGAGACGCATAATGGGTAATCGTGTACCTATTATGGATCCTTTACAAGTTAGGGACTCTCTCATGGATCAGATACGAAAAGGTACCTCTTTAAGGAAAACCAGTGGTCCCATCAATGATCGTTCGGCTCCTAAAATCTATTAAAACGTTATAGTACCGGTGTTCACGTAAGTTCCTCTATGTCTGATGCATCTGAATTACATTAACGAATGTTTCAACAGTCGCAACACGCATTATTGGGCCTGATCAATAATGTGTTTGTCGTCAATGACGATTTTTACACGGTGATCGTATACATGTACCTTTATGAACGTATATTTGGTAACTAGAAATCAGTATAGACTGACTGACTTCTTTGCACTGTGGTGCATGAGGGTCGGATTGAAAGAGTAAATCGTTTACATAAATTCGTTAACACTATTATTAGTTTTATTATTAATTGTGTAAGAAAGACAAGCTCTATATTAAATCCATCCTTAATATATACTATTTTAGTGCGTGTTATGATATAACATACTACTATATAATTAATATATATCTATTAAATTGGTGCGGAATGAACTTACCTTAATTATTCAGTTAGAGTCTGATGGCATTGTATGTGTAATTGATAATTAAAAATAGTAAGATTTAAATAATATATTTATAAATTAAAATAAAGTAGTATATTAATATAAACACATACGCATCATTTCAACTTTGTTTAGTTTGAACTGATGTTTCGTTACTAATGCCCAATGCTTGCCAGTATTAACGGGAAAGCTGACTGATTTAACAATATCTTAGGAACAATTTAATATTTTATACTTTCATAAAAAAGAGGGAAAGAGTATACAAAATCCGCGTATAATTTAATATAGAGCTTCTGTCTTATATTGTTATTTTTCATGTAGTTAATTCATTAACTTAATTCTTCTTTGTTTTCGTTCATTTTCATGTATGAAACGCACAAGCACAGTTATCTTTATTTTATTATTGCTTTTGTGTTTTATTTGGCATCATGTTCCTTGCGAACACACTTTCTGATAGTAAAATCTGTCAACCAGTGATGCTAATTGGTATGACGAAATTCAACATAAATATTATATAAATATTACTGCCCAGGTAGAACTTTATTTTAGAATAAGTTTTTATATTGGCTCGATTATTCCATCGATATCTGTATTTTAACGTTCACCTAATATTGATATAATATTGTATTGCCTATACTACAGTATTACTATTTTATTGCCGCCTTTTTCCAGAAGCGTTTCATAAGTCAGTTACATATTGTATTAAACATTTTGTATCGAGTTGACAGTAGAGTCCACTATAATATATACAATTTATTTCTTTCACACACATCGATACTTTTATTTTTCATATTAGCAAGTAGTATCCATTATTGATACGAATACTATAGATTTACATGTTAGAATGATTCGCGAATCAACATTTGACTTGTATATTGATATTACATATCAGACTTTTTGTATCGCCCTGATTTTTTATATTAATATTAAGTATTGTATCATACTGTTACAGAATTGTTAAAATATGTGCGTTTACTAAAACATGTGTGCATTTACTATTGTTCGAATACTTGCTAACAACGTTCGGCCAACGTTCCAACAATATTGGGCCAACATTTCGTCCCAGTATTTGCGTTCTGCCTGGGCAACGCTGTTCCATTATCGGTAAATATTAAAGTAAACGTGTATGTGTGTCAAATCGGCAAAAAAGTGGATAGTACGTTGATACGATGGTTTTTCTTTTATTTTGGCAAATATACACCAACATTAAGGGAGCATATACATTTAGGATATATAAAGGGAGAAATTTTCCCAAGAAATTCTGCAGTTATTGCATTGTATAAAAATATGTATTCTGAAGAAAGTTTACTTTTTATTGGAAATGTGAAATGGTGGACAGTATAAAGAGGCTGGAAATAACCAGAAGGTATATTTTTAATTTATATTCTCAAGATGGTTTCCTATGAGCTTTTGTATGTATCCAACATGCTTTCCTTTAGGAATTTGTTACTCTTTTGTATATTTTAGAATTTTTATTTCTAGTAGCGTTAGAGATTTTGCAACAATGAACTATCAGGGATACAATTTTGTCATTTTTCAGAACTTTTAACTAAAATTTATGTGTTATTGGTACACAGAAAGTAAGAAATTGAAAGTTACAAAATTTCTAAGTGTATATGCCTACTTATACAAACTTACGTTACTAAGAATCCCACTGTAACAAAGTATTATTATCATTCGTCTCAATTTTTAAGTTAACTGCTTGAGATTAAGATTTTGTAATCTCTTGTAGTGATGGATAACTGTATTTCCAAGGGCACTGATTCAATATAAAAATTTGAACTTTTGAAAAGAGCAAATTTCTAAATTTCTAAGTTTACAATTTTTAGATTTCTCAATTTAAAAATTTGAGAACTGGAAAATATGAAATTTCTATTTTTTTCCATATTCCAAATGTCTACATTCCTAAATTTAGATATCTAAAAGTTAGAGTTTAGAAATTTAAAAATCTGAAAAATTTGGGAATTTACATTCCTAAATTGATAAATGTTCAAATTTAAAAATCCGTATCCACGTAAGCTGTTCGACGGGCACCTGCCCATCACTGATCTACATTGTATCGTTATTTATTAGTACGCGTAATGTACTATACTCTCTGAAAACGAATGTTTCCGTAGGCGAGTACGAGATACCTGACTTGTATCGAATACGTTAAAAATCTCTACCGACTGAACTGAAAACGCTACTGCCAATTTCTATAAACATTCTTCAACGTTCCTTTCATTCCTGATGCAATTATGCGTTTTTCTTTGTATCGACATATTGCGACCAGTAGGTTTCTTAGCGGACAGTATAAATAATCTTTTATTTATTTCGAAGGAGCTGCGTCTTACCGTTTACAAATGATTATAGAGATAATACTACACTTCCACAGTCGATACGGTTTAGATATTTAATGCTGAAAAACAATAAACATGGGTGTTCGTAGTAGATAGTACGAATAATTAATATAAAAAAAGAAAATAAAAAAAACAAAGCGAACATTGTACGAAAAAAAACTCATGATCCGTAGATGTTCAGAACTGTGTTTTAAACCGATCAGCATTAAACGACAACACTCTTAGATAATAAATAAAAGCCGTACTAATAAATAGATAACCGTACAGTCCTCTGTAAGAGAATAATATATAATGTAGTAAAAGTTCGAGAAGTGATTGTTAATTTGTAATAATTATTTCAGTAGCAGATCAGATGAAAAAGATAATAAATAGATATGTAACAGGAACCGATATTCGCTTCTTTGCGTGTTCACTTGTCAATATATAAATACATATACATTATATAAATATATAATATATAAAAACAGAATAAATTAACCAATTTAATACGTCAAAGGCTTTATTCATAAATCAGTCAGTTCATTATAAAAGGAAAAATTATTCCTTAACAACTATAGTGACAATGACGACGAATTATGTTCTCACGTGTGCTGCACATGCGATTGCTTACTTTATCATTACTCACAATATTAACATAAATTATTGTAGATAAAGAAACAGTGGAATTATGTATATACCTCGCGTGAAGTTAGAAAAATAGCGTGATATCCTTGTAATCGAAATTCCGACACCTACACGCATATACATATTCTCACATACAAAAGACAAATTTTCCATCGCATTTCTTTTCATCATATTCGCTTATCGCAACATTGATATAAACACGACATGTGTTTCGCGTCAAATGTTTCGAGTTAAGCTGTGATTAAATCGGCAAGCAATGAATGTTAATTCAGAGTGTACATACATCGAAAAGTATTGTTACGTTGCCTTCTCATAGTATAGCAACAGCTAGATCTGTCAGTATAGAATTTTGAAGTATTTTATTTACAATATTTGGATCATTTTAAAACGCAATAGAATATAGCTCGTTCATCGCTTGCCTACTTGTGATTTTGTGAAGTTTAATCCTTTTGGTATGGTTAGTCTTCATGCTTTCACAATATTGTATTTTCGAGCACTGATGGGTATTTCTCAATTTAGAAATTTGGAGATTCAAAGTTTCTTAATTTCCAAATTTCTAAGTTTCAATTTTTTGTAGATCTCATCGCTTCACGCCTTAACACACACGTGCCCGACAGTTCTTCGCTTGAGCTAACCTATAACAAATAGTACAGTTCTGCTCACAAAATTTCAACAAGAAATTTTTTGTAATTGTCACAATTTTTGTTATACCTATTCTGAAATGTGACGTTTCACATTGGACGACTGTAGTTCCTAGAACATTTCATGATGAACCAGTACAGATATAACCTGTAGTCAAGCGACTATAGTCGTCCATAACAGCTAAAGCATAATGTAGTAAAAGTTATTTGAATGTAATCATCGTTCAGCTAATCGACTAAGTATAACGTCCATATCGAAAGGGTTAAATGTTACAAGATCAGTTGAACCATGAAGCAGGAAACCCTGATGCTTATGCGCATGGAATCTTTTCTTCGTTCGAACAGGTAGATCGTGCCTCTGCCACTTTACAGGGCACATCGGGGCAAACCGTATATATAATAGGAGCCGTTCAGTGTCTGTTTGTGATCCCCGGATGCGCGAAAGTCGTTGTCCTTGTTTACGCTCGACTTCCGGCTGCAAGAAGATATTTTTTTATACGAGATATTGTAAAACGTACGTGTCATATATGTATCGATATGATGGTTTAATTATCGATGTGCATTAATCGAGTACGTACGAGTATCTAACGGTGAACAGGAACAATTTGGGCTTAAAAGTGAATTCGATCGTGGCACCAAGGCGTTCTAGGGACGCAGATCCAACTTTGCTTCGCAAAATGGCCCGATTGAGAGTTTAACAACGCTTTTTGCCGAGCGATATATATCTCTGATGTCTGAGGGAAGCTTCTCCGTACATACAGGACAAAACTGTTCCGCTCCCGTTGGCGCTAAATTAAAAATGTAACGGTAAATAAAAAAGGAAAAATAAACACTGATTGTACGTGTAACTGTTGTAGATTGTAAAATACATTCACTTACATGAAACGTTTGTTTTACTGGTTATGGTGTTCTTCTTTTGACTGACCTGTTGTGAAATATGATCCAGTTCAGTTTATGGTTTTTTTTCAAGGGGAAGTTTTCATTGAAAGAATTCATGTAAAGATAAATTCATTAAAGGTAAGGGTATGAAAGGTAATAACTTAGTGTAAAGATAGCTTATTACAAAATTCAAGGCATTTCGAAAGTTTTACTCTTACGTGTATTTTGAAATTATTTGCACGCGCTCAGAGATAAAATAATTTTAAGAAAAAAAATACACCGACTTCGAAATGCACTAAAAAGTATAAAATAATTTCTATTTCCTAATGAAGTAATTTCTATTTCATTTAATCATACAATTACGTAACAGATATGTATGAAACGTATTTACTCGTTAGGTAGTATATTAAATACATTTCAACCTTTTCGGAGGCGGCGAAATTTATGGTAATTAATTACCATAATTTAAGAGAAATCGGTAAAATAAAGTTATCACCCAATAAAACTGGTGACACCTACTTCCGCTCAACCGTCGAAGGGTGCGTTTTTCTCCTGCTTAAATTTTTACGTTTTTCTTGGAAGGGGATTTCCTTCGGGAAAGAAACTTCACTTTCCTGGAAGACGTTTTTTTGTATAGACGAGTCGAAACGCTATAGTCTTGTATTTATTTGCGAACTATTATTAATCAATGTGTTATAGTGAATCCTAAGGACTAATATAAAGACTAATATATCAAATAGTTAATCAGTAAACTATAACAAATAGTTAACATTGTTAATAAACTTTTGAAACTCTTTCCCGTTAAATAAACGAGTGATTATTTTACCCGATTGACATTAGTCGGTAAAGTGGAGTCCTCCTTTGATTAAGGACCCCTCAGATTGTGGTGGTCATCGTCGATAAAGAAGAGTTTTACTTTCAAGCCGTCGTTAAGGAAGATTTTTATATTTGTTATTCAATTTAATTTATATTCATTTGTATTTTAAAAAGAAGAACGTTTATCATTCATTCATTCTTTAATCAAATTTTAATTCAAAAACACATATTTCAAAATCTGTCCCAATAAATCAATTATTTTTTAAAAAGTCTTAATTAATTATCTATTTTAAATATGGAGAAATATGTACTCTCTATAAGATTAGCACATGTGGTGCCATCTAACGACAGAATACAGGAACTAATGATACTACCGTTTGAAAAGTGTGTAGTTTACACTACAGGCTCCATTTTTGAAACACTCCAATTAATATTGATATTATTGTGTTAATTGGCCTTAAAATGCATCAGATTACTTCATAAACCAATACTAATTAGCCTAAGAATGTTCAGAAATTGCTAAAAACTCGGACAAGTTAATTAATGTAAATATTGTATTCGAAATTTTGTCCCATTAGTTTACATAACTCCGTTAAATGCCTAAGAACTTTATACATAGTCGCTAAAATGCAGTTTCTTCAATTTTTTAGTATAAATCATTGAACATACTGTGAAGGCATTTTTAAGGTATAAATTTTGAAATGCAAAAACGAGTATTGCAAAATGTGTTCTTTTTTTAAATGAATTGTCTCACAATTAACTATTGACTTCATAATAAACTATTATATTTTATATCTCTTATTACATAATATATCATCGAAGTACTTCAACAATTTTAAAGATAATACCAAAAAAAAAATGTGTAGATAAGGAATACACACAGTTTAAAGAGTGAAATTTTATTATCATACATAATTCCATTTTTAAGGAATCTCGAAGCTCTGGATATAGAAGAACTCTTCCTCTCTTTGTTCTGAAATATTTTTAGACATTTAATGTGAAGTTGATTTATTTGAATCGTTATCTGGTGATAATACTACAAAAATAATTAGCCCATCACCATGAATGACGAATTTATCACGACGCAAAGGTCAAGGAGGCAGTAACAAAATTACAGTAACTCAAAGAGTGAATCTCATTCTTCTTGCCATGATCGAGCAGGTTCAAGGGCGAGAAGACTTTGGACAAAAATATTTTCTTGCATTTTTGTTTTTAATGTGCACAAAAAAGTACATAAAAATGAATTTTCCATAAAGTTTCATAAACTAAATACAAAATTTGAATTATTTTATATAAGCTGAAGCGGAATAAATTCATAAACGGGCAAGTGCGTATAAAGGCTATTTTTATTACAATATGAGCGAAATTTCTCCATTTAGTATGTTTGTTTCCTTGTTTTCTTTCACTATATTCCTTTTTATATTTCAGCTAAGAGTACTTGTTTGCAGTATAGAGTACTTGCATAATGCAGTAAAAAGCATTTTACGACAGCGTTAAGTATTTAAATAGAAGACTGAAAATACTTAAGTTTAAAAACAATTTTACAAAAACCAGTCTGCACTTACCCCACTTCACCTTAACTAAAAGTTTCTAAAGAAAACATGAGGAAGTGTTACTTTTTCGTTTCAAAATTCTTGAAAGATTAACACAATTTTACAATTAATTTTATTAACTAACATCACGTGTTCATGTTATTTTTATATCGAGCGATACGGAAGACAAGTCACTGAATTGCATTTAATTTTAACTTCACTCCAACTCAAAGTAATAAGTTGTTTCCTTCTTAATATCCTTCGCTCCTTTTATCTTCATAATTTTTTTGAAACATTTTATATCTTTAAAACCGATACGTTCATTATTACAGTCAAGTCCAGTTATATCGACGTTATTATTATATATTGTATCTTTATCCTCTTTAAAATTCAAATTACTTGTCCCAGATATTATGTCGATAAGCAGTTCATTTCTTCAAACACTATTTCATTCTTTCAATTCTTCCCGTTTTCTTCGAATCGCATAATTTACCTCTAATTGTAAGATAATGAGGGTAAATTCTTACTGCACTCTGAAGGGAGCTGATAGGTCTGAAAACATTTATATTTGTTACAATTATTGTTGCACATCTACACTAAATATTTGTTAGAAACTTACGTTGGACGTCATATATTCTGGCTGGTAATAATCAAAGATTTTCACGTTTGCTGGCTTGAGATTATTAACTAAATTCTTTCTTATTGTCTTGAAGGAAATACACTCTTGTGCTTCAGTCAAGTTATCGAAGTATATGTAGACAATATCGTTAGGATTCGCGTATTGTTTCACTCCTGTTAATACATCAATACTGTCATTACGCCATTTTAATGATTACGATCAGAAAGTTGTGATAGAAGTAAACATCAAGTCAAAACAACTCGTAAGTTTATCACAAAACAATTAACATCTATAAATATTTTTGATGAATATTTGACATCTGAATTACTTTGAAGTATTAATAAATATTATTTTGAACGACAATTTTGCAAAGACAGGTTCATTGAACTGAATACAATATTACACATAAAATACAACTACAAATATGTATAACCAGTAAAAAAGGTAGAATTTCTTTTTACGACTTTTTGATACTTGCAGCATTACCCGTTTTGAGTCAGCTATTTTGTAATAAAAATTCTTTAAAAATTGATATAGTTCACCTCTAAGAATATTACAACTTTCTGATCAACCTGATACTTTTCATCCGTGTTAAGAATATGATGAATTTATAATGAATCAATTGTAATCAATTTACTGTAAAATTAATTTATAATGTATTTACTTTGTGACGAGCGTAACAGCAATTCCAAGGAATTCCAATCAGCGATGTATCCACTTAATAATCCAACTTCGAGTAGAACCATGTTGCTTTCGCGGTCTGCTAATTTATATTGGGCACAAATATTTATATTTAGTGTTGTACATTCGTTTGAGTCGTCTTCAGAGTGGACATCAACTGAGAAGTCGAAAGCATCTACTCGAGGGCTTAAAGATGCGACGTTGTACTTAGTTTCGAGCTAAAATTGGAAAATTTGTTGAAAATTGGAATAATTTGTATATGTTGCAAACGTAAATGTAATTACAAAAAAATGATTCCATAATTTGTTATTAGAAATAATACGAAAAACAATAATTCGAAATGAGTATTTCAAATAATTTATTCTTTTAGGTGAAAAATAAAATTACTTCCATTTACGGAAAAATTATTTCAATTTAAAGAGATCTACTATTTTAATACAATGAAATCTACGAAGAAGACAAACAATATTAGTTAACACTAGTTTTACGGATGTTTAATGACCACTTTTATTTAAATTTAAACTAAAGTAGAAAAATAAATAAAATGATTATATGTGAACTAAGACTTTAGCCTGACGAAAGTTGACATACATTTTCACAAAAATTTCTTAATAGGTTTTGTCATTTAAAATAAGAGATCTATATTGTAATAAAAGTAGCCTGTGTGCCCCGTTTACGAATGTACCCCATTTCACCTTAGAAAATTATTCTCCTAAAAATGAAATAATAAAAATTCTTACCTGTATTATAGCGCAGCCGCTGTTAGAAGCATACGCTCCTACTGTCGTCGGCAGAATAGGTAGACGAACTTGCGAGGAAGTCAAACGATCTGCTTCCCGCAATGATAATACTTTATCCATTTCCCTAGCACTTTGGTGAATAGTCAAATCCAGGTTTCGATTGTTCAAATAAATGGCGTATTCTGTGAGTGCCTGTAAACAAACTGCGGTGTCTTGTGTAGTTACAAATCCACCCATGGAATTTCTTTGAGTTAATATCCAGTGAACAGTCTTGGAAGCTTCGTTCAGATTCTTCTCTCCGCCTAATTTGATTAGTATGAGAACCGTGTAACACTTCATTTCAACGTTCAACGCCCACGACGGGCTATCCCCGTTATTCGACCATTGTTGATCCTAGAAATCATAGGAGAATTAATTAATTTAACCAATTATTGTATTTTACATGATATATGATATATGCTGCAACTGTATTAATTGTATTAACTGTATTAACATAACAATGTCATATTTTTAAAACAGTTCCAAAATAAGAATATACACGATTCAGTTAAACACAAACCAGAATTTTTGTATAATTTTTTATTTGAACTAAGTATTCAGATCCGACACTTCTTTGTGTACAAATGATCCTCAGTTTGTTAATAAAAACCTTTTCACTTTAAATTTAACATACTACATGTCTTAATGATACGAAGTTCCATGCTACTTAGGAAGCAACTTAATTTTTTATACATACGGAACTTCCAGGAGAGTTGTTCAGCAGTTTTGTTAGCAGATCCTGAGATCTTCTGTGTTCATGCAGTGCAAACGCATATGTGGTTAGAACCGTAGCGTAGAGATCGTCGTTGAGATAAGCCATTTTGTTTTCTAGACAATATACAGCGTTAGTGACAACGCGATCAGAATCTGGAACTCCAGATTCGAGCATAGAAAGAAGGACGTAGGCTGTCAACGCTGGTGAAGAATTGTCTCGTTGAAGACCACTCTGTAATAAAAATAGACAATATAAATCTAATTATTCAATATAAACATTTTTACTATGACGAAATTTTTACTATAAGTCATACTATAATGTATGATAAAGAAAACCTTCACCAAAAAAGAGAAAATTCGTCAAGATAAAAAATGTCTCAGGCAGTTTATATATCATCCTCAATTTACTTACTTTTCTGCTTTAGTTCAAATTTAAATAAGTGACCATCAAACGTCCACAAACCTAGAGTTAAAGACGCCATTTTGACTTGAAAGTCATTTTTGATTTACCTTCATTTCTTTGCGAGCAATTGAGCCTATCAGAGGGAAACAGCCATTGTCCAACTGCTTGCTGATGATCCAATTCCTGGTCGCGCGAAGATCATTCTCATTGACATAAGTATATCCACCAAATTTAGTTAACCACTTCAGCACGTACGCTGACAACCATATGGAACTGTCACCGTCTATGAATGGCGCGTATGAACCATCCATAAGTTTGAAGTTGTACTGTCTCTGATATCCTGTGTTCGACACAAAATGGTAATGGTTAACAGTTTCATATGCATTATAGTACATTATAAATCCAGTATGTTATACTTTCAATATCTAGTACAAAACTTTTTATTCTAAGATTAAGAAAAGTGAAAGAAAGTTCTACTAAAATTAGAAGCATATAGAATGACAATCTGAAGGATGATAAAACACAGAACTTACTCAACTTTTTGAAGGACACCAGACTATATAATAAAGTATAAACCGAATCGCTAAGTTACTAATAACTCAAACAGTGGTTGATGGGACTGATAAGTACTAACATAACATAAAAAGAAAGCTTGAAGTTCATACCATCTTCCAAATTCATAACCGCATTCTGACGGATCTCCGGATTGTTCACTTTGAAAGCGTCCATATATTTCAACACCAAGAAATTTGACATCAGCAAAAGCATGTTCTGTTCACCGCAATCCTTCGGTACTGGTAGAAGCTTGTTCATATTTTCGGATGTTAGTCCCACAACATCTGGTACCACATTTAAGTATGCACTTTCGCTATTTGGTATTCTGTCGTCGGGTAATGTCACGTTCCAGCTGATCGAAGATGGACGAGATTGATCTTCTGGACAAATTAGCGATGTCCTCGTTTTCACGATCGGTTGACCTTCAGGTACGATTACGAGTTGCTTCACGACAGTATCCCTTTAAGGAAACAGAGAAATCTTCATTAACACTAAACCTACTAATGTATAATATTTACTTCAAAATTAAAAACGAAGCTCAGAAATAGATAAAATAGACGTGAATTCATATACACATTAATTTTTCGTCTTGATGAAAGTCAGTGTATAGTTCAAGAAAACCTCTTCAACAGATTTTATGACTTATAATAAGAAATTTTTAAAACGACGTTATCCTTTCAAAGAAACAGAGAAGCTATAATTAACAGTAAACCTACCAGTGTGTAATATATACTTTAAAATTAAAAACGAAGCTCAGAAATAGATAAAACAGACATGAATTCATATAGACATTAATTCTTCGTTTTGATGAAAGTTAGTGTATAATTCAAGAAAACCTCTTCAACAGATTTTATGACTTATAATAAGAAATTTGCAAAACGACGTCATCTTTTCAAAGAAACAGAGAAGCTATAATTAACAGTAACCTGGTACAGTAAGGTCCGAGTTAATATTAATTAAATAGTAGTAATTGTGTAAAACGTTCGATATCAACAGCGTTAAGTGTTTAAATAGAAGACTGAAAATATTTAAGTTTAAATACCAACTTTACAAGTACCAGTCTGCACTTATCCCACTTCACCTTATATATTTTTCAATATAATTACCGTAAAGGTTTCAAATCCGCAGTGGTACAAGGTACATCACTTTGCATGTCCATATTAGCGATAATTGTTACATTCACTGTTCCGGGGGTGCGTGGTTTTAGAGTATATTCAATTTCCTCTCCTATTAATGCTCCCACGCAAAATGATTGTGTCAGCTCCGATCCTACCACCTCGATTTCCGGAATGTTTTCAAGCTCGAGTCTCACCTGCATGTCGCAATTCATGAATTTGTGTTATGTTAAATAGGTTTCATGTAATTAATAGATTTTTACAGGTAAGTTGTGCTGCTCGAGATTGTGAATTTGGACTTTGACGATTATCTCCTCGTCGAGTTTCGCGCTGTATGGCAAATCGTAATTGAAGACGAATGATTGGAACGCTGATATGCTGGCTGGCGCTGCTACTCCCAGGCCGTATGGTGATGTGCATACCGTGTAGCCGTTCCAATCAGTCACGGAATTAGGAAGATTACCATCTAGTGTTCCTACGCCATTAGCTCTGTCAACAAGAATTTACCAGGTTCAGTTGCTATTTTATTATTATTACAGTTGCTATTTATTTAGGGAAGGTAGAAGTTTGAAAGTGCAGAAATTGGTAATGCGAAGGATGAAATATGTGGAAACTTGAAAATGTGGGAATTGGGAAACTTAGAAATTTGGACATGTAGATACTCAGATATTTGAATATACGAAAGCTTGAAAATTTGGAAACATGGAAACTTGTGGACTTGAATCGGGAACTTCTGTATTTGGAAACTTAAAAGCTTTGAAATGTAGAAACTGGAAAATAGAAATTTGGAAATGTGGAGGCTTAAAAGCGTGGAAAATTGGAAACTTGGAAAGACAAAAATAAATACTTAGAAGTTTGGAAACTTGGAAACTTAGGAATTTGAAAAAAAGTAGGCTAATAACATACAATAAATTTTTAGATAGTAGTAATCAGTGATTTAAAGAAACTATACTTTCGCGACAAAATTGGTCATTTCTTTCTGCTGAATAAAAACTCACACTACCATAGACGTACTTCAAAACCTATCACTACAGCAGACTCTCGTTATATTGCCTAATTAAGTACACTAATGATACTTTCTCATCGCTATTCATATACTTTTAATTTTATCTTTCTTTTAATTTATGAAAGAAAAATCCTTCTTGGTCAATTTAGTATTATACTAATTTCAAGAATTCTTACAATTTCTTGGCGATGTAACAAGAATCTGGCGTACCATAATTAATATACATTATAAGAGAGTAATATGCAGTATAAAAGAGTAGTTCAATCATACCCAACTTGCAACGACTCCGATACCCAAACCTTTTGTGGAAACTGTTTAACAGTAGTTTCCGGATCAATATTTTCGTCGATATATTGCACTTCTGGTGCTTCTACTGCAAAGCGAATATAATTAGATTAAAAATATGTATTTCAGTGTTGGACACTAGAAATACAATTTAAAATGATTTTACAATACAACTTTAAAATTCATTTTTCTGATCACCACACTATGTTCAGTGTATGACCTTTTCTGGCACTGTATGATCTTTACAGCGTTAAGTAAAGGTGTACAATGAATTCTCTTTTGTTCCATTCATTCTAATTATTATTCAAAATATAATTGAGAAAGGTATTAAATACTTACCAGGTTCCTCTGGTTTCTGATCGACAATATTCTCCACATGGCACAACTTCTGTAAAATACCAACATTCAAATTACTAACCCTAAGACCTAATACATTACTATAAAAACTTACACGAGATTCTTCAGTCCATCGCTTTCTTCTATTCCAGTTCCAAGTTACCTCAGAATTGTCCGTCGTATTATCAGGCACGTTTTCCTCCGATCCTAAAATCAAAATTTAGCATTTACGATGCTATAAACAACAGTTTATATTTCTATATTATTATTAGGAAACTTCACTTACTTGGTAAATGAAAAGCTTACCATCACAATCGGTATCTACGTCGAAGCTTCCGCCGAAGGTTACTACCTTCTCTTCTATTTCGTTGTACACTTGATCAAAATCTATGAAATTTGGTTGCAAAAGAGGATTGTTAGATTGCGGTTTCTCAACGATCGAAACTTCACAGTACGATCCTGGTGCGGCTTGAACTTCATATTTAACGGGTGCTCCTGGTGTTCGATCTGCAGCAATAAATGTTGCTGTAACTGGGTTTGGTAAACAGCGATCGACGAAGAACCTGGCGACGTCGGATACCCTCTCTCGCGTTTCTAGAGTGGTAGACACTTCTATCTCCGATGATTTCGCCATGTTTGGTGTTACGGTGACGTTTATGTTAAACCTGATCAAAAAGAATGAGTAAAATATATTAATACTGTGTATGCTTGAATGAATCATGCAGTTTAATTTATAGTGATATTATTCAGACATTGTTTTTACCTCTGAGGAGCCAGTTTTCTAGTACTAATTAATTAGTTTTTTTAGAGCCACCTCTCAGGCGCCATTTAATACAATAACTTGAAATAAGCATTATTTAATGAATTCTATAATAGTGCTCATGTGATAAACATAGTGAAATTAGACAATAGTAGAAATTATTAGCAGAGAAATAATAATATCAGAAGAACTCATTTAACAGTTTAACTAATATTTTAAAGTTGCTGTCTGTAAACAATAAAATTGTCTTCGAGTGCAAAGTATTAACATTTTAACTAATATTTTAAAGTTGTTGTTTGCACAATAAAATTATCTTCGAGCAAAGAGTTAGTTTAAATAAAATTTGTATTATTAAAAGAATAGGTGTATTATGGGAATAAAAAATTAAAAATGAATTGTATACAATTCAGAGCAGTATCATGTACTGTCTGAATTAGGGTGGTTAAAATTTCTTTTTTTCATTCACCTCTAAAGATCAGTATTTGAAAACAATTTTCAATGTGCAAAAACAATTCTTAATGTGTGAAATGCGTTCAAACTTAAAATGTGAAAATTCTCTCAAAGTTAGAGCTGAAATTTAAGATTTGTAAAGTGAACAAATTTGAACCACCCCAAGGCATTGTAGCAAGAAGACGTAAACTTTGCAACACCGATTTAAGTCAAACTTTGTGTAATTGTTATGGAGAATACTAGAAGTGGTTTTCTAGTAAGAGTAACAGTAGTAACAGCGACAGCAGTAACAGTAATAGTGGCAACAGTGACAGTGGATAAGAGTGGCAGTGGATAAGAGTGACAATGGTTAAGAGTGACAGTGGATAAGAGTGACAGTGGATAACAGAGGTCACTGTTACTACAGTGACAGTAGTTAGAGTAACAGTAGTAACAGTAGTAACAGCGATAGTAACAGTAGTAACAGTAGTAACAGTAGTAACAGTAGTAACAGTAACAGTAGCGCGCAACTCTAAAAATTAATAAAAAAATAGCTTGAAAAGAGTTACACCAGAAAAGCTCTACAGTCAAAAGAATGTAAATTGATGTACATATAATTGATTTGAAACAGGCTGCAAAGAGGTAACAATAATTTGCAATAAGAACAAAGTATTTCTTCGTAACATTTCTTCGTAAAACTTACTTGTAAATAGGATTGGAATTGAGTATACTGCGTCTACTACCCAATACATTATATAAACTGTAGTCAAATACTGAATTATTGGTAGGGACGTGTGATATTGAGCTTTCCATTAAAGTGTCTATTGAGCGATAAATGCTGTATATGAATTCGACACCATTTTTGTTTACATCCTTCAGTGTATATAACACGGTGAACTTAAACGTTTTCTTGCATTCGATGTGTTCATCTTTTTGAGATATAACTAGGTAGTTGCCGGATGGTGCATACATAATTTGTAACTCTGTTTTTGCTGTAGGTTGTGTCATAATTGGCTGAAAATATACAAATTATGAGTTAGGGGGAATGTGTGTATTTTTCAGAAACGAGTAAACATTTTGATGACGTTGACGAGGAAGCGTCAGTGTCGTTTGTTCAGATATTTTAAAAAAATATTATGATGAATCAAGCAAAATATAGCTGACCAATATTTAGTGGTTTTTCTCTAGGGCTATTTCGGAAATGTAACATTTAATTTAATTTTTCAATTAAAGAAATAAAGTATTAAATGATGATACAGTAAGTGGCTCTAGGGTGTACTCCATCCTGGGTTCAAATCTCCTCGTCGTCGATCAACTTTTCTTTTATTTACATTTCACGGATATATTTCTGTGTTTTACTTTTTAATTAATTGTGTTCGATAAATATACCTGTTATTTATATTATTCGTTTTTTATATTTTATCACACGTTCAGTGGCATGTGTTTCTCTAAAGCAAACGTCAAACTAATATTATTAGTAAATAAAGTAATTTATTATATTTACTTTATATATTTAAAAATTTCCGAAAGTACAACATATTCAATTTGGTGTTTCTCGATAGCTTTCAATGAACAGCGATCAAATTATCGGATTAACATCTATAATACACGTTCAAGGTTAAAGTCAAGGTCATAGAAGCTAGTTCTTTGAACACACTCAACAGGATTATTTAAGAATTTGTAATTGAAACTAACACTTACCGTTCAACATGTATAACATATTTTCAAAATTAAAATCAACATCATTGAAGCCAGTATTTCGAAAACACTCAACAGGATTATTTAAGAATTTGTAATTGAAACCAACACTTACTGTTCAACATGTATAACATATTTTCAATATTAAAATCAACATCATTGAAACATCAGTATTTCGAAAACACTCAACAGGATTATTTAAGAATTTGTAATATAGAAAATAACACTTACTATGTTCGTATGGTTTACTTCTTTAGTTACATTTGAATAATCCGTGGCAACGGCATTGACAAATATTTTCCTAGTTGATTGGAGCTGAGGAGGTACGACAAAAGTAACCAAGCCGTTACGATCCGATTTAAAATCATTGCATTCCTTCGCATCCTTTACTTTCTGCCGGTACATTTGCAAAGACAAACATAACTGAATGTTCTGGTTCGGAGCTATGGTGCCGTCTGGGAATTTAACTTCTAACTGCAAAGCAAACATTAATAATAAATAACATTGATTATTATAATAAATTAGTAAGAAATAACATCAAGAATTGTGCATTTCTTCACAGTCGAGACGAAGGAATGAATCTGCGGTCATATAGCAATTATTCAATTAAAAATAATAGTTAATATAATATTCTGTAAATGTAGGAAACCATAACATTCTGCGATGGTCTAAAAAAACATCTTTCTTTAATTTTTATTTAGTTCCGGTGTGTTAATTAGGGGATTTAGTCAATTAATTTAACAACTGCGAGGAGACGTAATTCTGAACATACAAAGTTCAGAAGAATAGAAATTTCGAGGTTTTAGGATTTTGTTTATGGAATTGAAAAGATCTACAAACGTATAAGTTCTTCAAATGGGAAATTTGGAGGTTTAGAGGTTGAGAGGTCTGCAAAATTAGTAATTTAGTAATTTAATGATTTGGAAATCTGGAGTGCTTAGAGACTTAGAAATTGAGAGATTTAAGAATTTAGAATTTTAGAAATTTAGAAATCTGAAAATTTAGAATTCTATGAATTTATAAATTTAGAATTCTAGGAATTTAGAGATCTAAAAATTTAATATTTTGGAAGTTTACAAATTTAGAAGTTTAGTATCCTAGAAATTTAGTACTCAGGAAATTGGCAAATGCTGAAATTTAGTTTCCTAAAAATGTACAGATTTACAAATGTAGAAATCGAAACGTGTAAGAACATGAAAAAAAAATTCACTCCTTAAAATATCAATAAATACAGATGTTTTGATTTCCCAAATTTCTCAAATTTTAGTTTCTAGCATCCCTAGCACTTTATTTTCATAGTTACGATCATTCTTTCTTCAACGTTTCGACTGTAAAGATTTCCAGATAAAATAAAAGAATACCGTTTCAAAATGAGGTAATCCCAGCTTGAATATCTGTCTGACACCCTGTCTGAATTTCAACTTCAAGGCCTCGTTGTAGATCTTTGTACGACTACTCACACCTTCTTTAGCCCCAGTTCCATCTTCGGTGAAGTTTGCCGTTAGTATCACATATTTTGGCATTTGATACCATTCATCAATATTGAAAATTGCACCCTCGTATGTGTATTTGTAGCATCCATTCAGTGGATTCAGCTGAATGAAGAATTCATATTTTGTTTCGACAATATGATATAAGAAAGGAAGAACGTATCACTTACTCTTGCTTCTTCGCTCACTGTACCACGTACACCTGTGTCCGTATTCAAGGTCAACAGCAAATTACCCTGTGGAAATGATCCGTCTTCACGCCTGCAATATTAATCGTTAGCATATTAGCACATTTAGTGCAATTTTGGAAAAATACTGTAAAATAGGGTTATCAAACTTTCTGATCGAAAAAGTTAATAAAGTGAAGTGGGGTAAGTTTGTAAACGGGGCAAGTGCATATAAAGGCTATTTTTATTACAATACACGTATGAGCAAAATTTCTCCATTTAGTACAGTAAAACCTCTTTTTGTGCGGTGGATAGGGACCGTATAAAAGAAATCGTACAAAAAAATATTCGGAAATTTTATAAATACTTACATATAATAAACAACTTTGTACGATATACCACCCAAAATTTTTTTTATGCGGCGGACAGGGACCGCATAAAAAAAGTCGCGCTTAGAAAATACATTAATTATTTACGAAAAAGATGAGAAAATGCTTTCAAACAAATTAAATAATTAAATTAAACCTGAAAATATTTTTAAAACATTTAATTGCTTATTGTATACATGGAGAAGCTTTCAAAATGCATATTAAATAATTCACTGCTACTCGTCGTAATCCAAAACGCGCATCTCCTTGTGATGAATTGGTTGAAAATCGCTTTCGTCGCTTGAAAATACGATTTCAATTGATTTATTTTTTGGCACCATGAAATCAGTGATCAGTTTTTGTGACGACGGTCGATTGGTCAGTTGCTTGTAAATGTCACGATAGCGAGACATGCATGATCTTAGCTCTTTTTGGAATTTCAAGCTTCTTTCGGCATTAGTGTCTATTTTAAAAAAAATGCGTTTCCAATTTTTTAGAAATTTGGATCCCTGCATATATTTTATCTGCTGTCATGTATTTCGGTTGTTCTTGTTCGTCTTCATAATCTATCAAATTATTGATAATGTCACTATCATCGACAGTTTCGTCCTCAATCATTTCATCTAGATTGTTTTCGCCGAAAGTATCAAACCTTCTCCGCTGATGTTGTGTGAATTTCTGATAATAATATACCGATTCATATACCGCATAAAAAAAAATCGCACGAAAAAAAAACGCACAAGAATAAAATCGCACAAAACAAATCGCACAAAAATAAAATCGCATAAAAAAGTATCGCACAAAAAAAGGTTTTACTGTATGTTTGTTTCCCTGTTTTGCTTCACTATATCCTTTCATATTTCAGCTAAGAGTACTTGTTTGCAGTATAGAGTACTTGCATAATGCAGTAAATAGCAGATTTGTTAATAATTCTGCTCTTGCCCTATTACACATGAAATAAAGTTTCAAAGTATTTAACTTCAAGTTACGCTCTTACCCCATTTTCGGGGAAGTGCAGAGTAGTTGATATTTTAAACAATTTCCTATCAAAATCAAAGTGTACAAGGAAAATTAAGGTCCTAGTTAATATTAATTAAATAGTAGTAATTGTGCAAAGCGTTCGACATCGACAGCGTTAAGTATTTACATAGCAGATTAAACTTACGTTTAAATAACAACTTTACAAAAACCAGTCTGCACTTATCCCACTTCACCTTAATACATTTTGTGTTCAATTCTAACTCATACGAATTTTCTTTCAATTTTTGCTACACGATAAATATGGTAAAAATACGATACCTGACACAGATCGTCCAATTAGTAATCGTTTGATCCGCGAGTACGAATGATGGTGGATATATTATTACGTGGAAGTTTGGTTTAATCGTCTTCTTCACTAAGAACCAAGCAGTTTTAACGATATGAAGATTGGGATATACTTGCAGAGAAACCGTCCAATTTCCCTGTTATAAAAGATTCTTGTATAAAAATCAGTAGCTTAAGGTTTCTTAATTTTCTCATATTTTGCAAATATTTAATAATTAAAACAATGCATATCACTTAATTATAGTGATGATATAAAGTTACTACAAAATATCACTTATGTGTAAATTCACAACTTACAATTAGAATTTTAACGATCGTTTCATTAATATTCTTATTATAAATTGGAAATGTACTCAGTAACTACAAACAGCTAAATGTCGACGACTGTTTTGATATTTTACGATCATAAATATTTTACTTCTACATTGATGGTGCGAAAGTGTGCCGCACGGGTGAAATAAATTTCGAATATTTATTAAAAATATGTTTCGGTTATTTCCATTCCCTTCAATAACATTCTGTTATCAAATCAGTTATATTTAATGACGTAATAAATTTCTATTTCAAATGTAATGACACTTTGTCTTTCTTCAACGGAATATATAAAAAATATGTATATATAGGATTTGAACTTTACCAATTTCGCATTTTGTGGCAAACGATACGGTCGAATAGTAAGTCCTTTTACAAAAACATCTTTCCAGCTTTGCGGTTCGTTTCGCGCCGGATTTGTAAGCCACAGTCTTGGGAACTGTAAATGTAAACAAGAAATTCAAATATCAAAAAAGATATATATTCGACACATATTAAAATATCACAAAGATATTCCGGCATTGATTAAGCACCCTCCGAGTATGATTTTTGGGATCTCTACAGAAAATCGATATCAGGTCCTTGTTTATGTTACGTTTTGATCAGGAAAGACAACGACATGTTTGCTTTACAAAAATTTATAAAATGCAATTTTGTAGTTTGAAGAATTCTGATAGTTTGAAGACAGCTCTCTAAACTCTATCGAGGATTTTCCTACCTCAATTAACCCTTTGCACTCTTCAATTTTTTTCACCTACTTACTCTTTAATTTAGAAAATAGATTACGAAAGGGGTTCTCAACAAAATGTATTGCGTTAGGACGTAGTATGTGAGAAATACATTTTTATTGTATTACAAGTAGCAAATAAATGATAATATATATGTTCAACCAATCCATTTATTTGAATTATTTATGAGATCCAAGAGAAGTGTGACGTCAAGCCGTACTCGACAGAGGAGTGCAAAGGGTTAAAGGGAATCAATAGTAATTGTACGTATACAGGGTGTCTCACAATTAGGTCCCTGAAAAGGGGGGTAGCTGACATGATTCTGAATAAGATTTCCCTTTACAAAAATGGGGTGTGAAGCTTCGTTTTTGAATTATTAAGCTAAAACACGGACCAATCAGAGCACGAGGATTATATCTGTCCTTGTCTCTCCTCACCAAAACAACACTAGTATGCATTAATTTTCTGCAAGTCTCAAAAATCAGTCCCAAATTTGTCATCAGACCCTTAAACAAAACGAGTTTGTTCTCACACATAGAAATATATGTTGCTCTAATATGTACTTACCGTCACTTCCTCGGTGTCACTTTCTTGTTTTATAATAATTCTGATTCTAACAATTTCACCTGGCTCGTAAACTTTTTTGTTTGTATCTATAAAGACGACTATTTTCTTATCTACGATAGTGACGTTCTTCTCTTCTCCGGACAGAAAATTAGGATACTTTGGAGCAAGGACAGTTATGTTAAGTATGCCCGTTGTGGGTTCCGTTGGAGGTACGTACAGTGTGACAAGGGCCTTTCTATCTGTTAAAAAATGTACAACAGAATTTATTGATAATGAAGAAGCATTAGTATACGAGTGACAAAAGCAATTGGAAATTCTAACTTTACTCATGGAAGAATGAAAATTGAACGAACTTAACTAACTCGACGTAAATAATATTCATTAAATTCGAAGTTTGACTTTGGGATTTCAGAATTTCTCAACTATGGAGTTTGCGAATTCTGAGACTTTAAGAGATTTTACCTATTGATTTTTTGCTACTTCGGGTCGTTGAAACTTTGCAATTTCGGGAGTTTGCAGCTTTGAGAAAAAGCAAGAATAATCATATTTGATTATCGATTTTAAATCGACAAAAATTTTTATTATTTCTGCAAATGAAGATTTGCCAATTTTTTTGTTATTATAAACATTGCTCTTTTATAAATAAAATTGATCTTCCATTTTTAAATAAGGTTATTTATAAATAAAAGGTCATTTACAGCGAGATCGTTTTTAATTACAGATTCAGATGAACGATCTAACTTCAGCAGAGATAACTGTATCTTTATCAAAGAATAATCGCGTAAAGTTTCGACTAATCTTCACTTAACATCTTTCAGGTTATCCGTTTAAAACATAGTATACAATGTTCAATCAAATATTTTCTTCTTCATTTTTTTACTGCGAGTACATTTAAACATCGAATAATATTCTATTTTTGTTACTGATTTTTGTACACATGTATTTACCTGGTGGCATATCTCCTCTGGTTTGGCATATCAACCTCCTGTGTACAAACAGGTTGATGTAATAACTAGCTGGAGGGTCAACATGCAACAGATCTATGCGGAATGTTAAATTTTTACCGCTTATTATCAGTTCAGGTACTTCGGCCAAGAACGCTCTGTAAAAAATCAGAAATAGTTTAATTCCTATTCAGTTAAATATAGATTAGTATTTCGTCAATGTAACTCAACTGATAGCTGAGTTGAGAGAAAAATTCTTAGACACAATTTATGTTTGTGTGCTTGACTTTAATATTAATATTAATTGACTTGTGCATTAGAAGAAAAATAAGATTCTCTATAATCATATCAAGCTTCGAAATGTGCTAAAAAAGCACTTAAACGATGCGAAATCTATGGATTAAATTTTGATATCTAAAAATTACAAATAAATCAAATTTTAATAAATGTTTCAAAAGAAGTAAATACTTACGGTAACGAATGTACAACTCCTACAGAACAAACCAGCACTAAAATCACTGACAATTTCTCCATTTTGTGCACTGTGCGTTTATATTTCACGGAAGGTATGTTAACATGCCTTTAGCGAAGAATCCGAAGCTCTTTTCCGGATCTGTATGAATTATAAAGGAAGAAGCAACCACTTTCGTTCCTACTGCAAGCAGAAGACGAACTGAAACGTGATATCTGCTCGGACCCTCTTATAACCCTGTGAATCTCTAAGAATGGTCGAAACGTGGGTAGAAGGAATTTTTTAATTCTTTGTTGTCAATCTTTTTTTCGATGTTACAGGATCAAAGGCAGTAATCAGATAAGTATGATATAGGTACAAAATTTAATAACTGTGGAAAATAAGTTCTTTCAGCAACTAAAAGTTTACAAACAATTGGATGAATGAAAAAGAATTCGTGTTTGAGGAGAATTAATAAAGTTATGGATTTCTGAGTTCAGAATTTTTAAATTTAAAAATTTCTGCTCGAGAAAGATAGTAAATATAAATATTCTTATATTTGCAAACTTCAAAATTACCAAATTTTGAAATTTTAAAAGTTGGATATTTTGGAAGGAATTTACAGATTTTTATATTAGCTAACAGTTAAATACGTAAATTTGAGAATTTTTCATTTTTAAAATTAGTAATTTTAAAGACTTTCAAATTCATAAGTTTCTGAATTATAAATTTGAAAATTTCTAATTTCACAATGTAGAAAATATATATATTAAATTCGCTAGTTTCAAAGACAGTAAAGTGAATTTCTGATTTTAGAAGTTAGTAAATTAAAAAATTTCCAATTTCGTAATTTAGTAAATTTAATAATTCCCAAATTCGGAAATTCTAAATCGCTAAATCCGAAAAACAACAAATGTACAGATTTCCTAACTTTTGAGTTTCCATATAATTAAATCCAGAAATGTCCGCCTTAACAAATTTATAAATTTGAAGAATTGAAATTTGACGAGCAAACTCTCAATTAAAAAATGAAAAAAAAAAAAAAATGACTAATTTCAGTAGCAGTCCTCTTCGAACACAAATTTCCGCTGTACACATCGTATGACTGTTTTGAGAACCCTCTTAAAGCTATTTTCAGATCAGAAAAGATGTTTCAAAGGCAAAAAACAAGAAAGATAAGTTGTGGGTTGTTATTTTACTTTATTTATCTCACAAGGTTGTAAGACTTTCCTTATAGCTAACCGGTACGATGAGTTAAATCGAGTAGATACCATTTTGTTTTCATTTTCTGTCCCCATACTGGTTCGCAAGCGTTTAATCGCGTTACCTTCAAAACAATACGGAAATTAAAGATTGTTAAATAATTTATGGAAGTTGAGTTTTATTCGGTCCTTGTTTACACGTCGTTGAATTATAAACAACGAATAATTCAAATTCAAACCAGTCAATTCAGTATACAAATCAGTGACAACACGAAAATTCTTGCTCGAAACCACAGATGGAAAGAGAAATAGTCAAATTAGAATATCATAAATATTAATTCTGGTAGTTAAGTCTAATTTCTGTGTACCTTTTTACAGCGAGTAATAAATTAGCTTTTACAGCGTTATGCAAATGAATTCCAGTTATTCAAAGTCCTTGTTACGAAAATTAAATCATAATCGTATTTTATGTTTAAAAATATAAACTCTGTAGCTTAATAAAATTTTTGAGGTTAATTTTGTCTTTTTCAATGTTGTAAAAGTATTTTAAAATTCAGCATCTTCAATGTGTAAAAGCATCTGGTAACATTTGTTGTGTAAAATGAAGTAATTGATGATTATTTACATTTTACGGACAAAAGCGAATACAATATGACAGAATTGTTTTATTATCTGAAAAGAGATTAAAGTGAAGTGGAGTAAGTATAGACTGGTTTTTGTAAAGTTGTTATTTAACTGTAAGTATTTTCAGTCTGCCATGTAAATACTTAACGCTGTCGATATCGAACGCTTTGCATAATTACTACTATTTAATTAATATTAACTAGGACTTTAATTTTTCTTGTACATTTTGATTTTGATAGGAAATTGTTTAAAATGTCAACTACTCTGCACTTTCCCCGAAAATGGGGTAAGAGCGTAACTTGAAGTTAAATACTTTGGAACTTTATTTCATGTGCAATGAGGCAAGAGCAGAATTATTAACAAATTTGCTATAAAATGCTTTTTACTACATTATGCAACTCTATACTGCAAACAAGTACTCTTAGCTGAAATATAAGGGGAGATATAGTGAAACAAAACAAGGAAACATGCTAAATGGAGAAATTTTGCTTATATTATAATAAAAATAGCCTGTATACGCACTTGCCTCGTTTACGAACTTACCCCATTTCACCTTATCGTGTATAAAAAGGTGTTCAAATAATAAGACGAAATTGTGTAGAAGCTTTATTTACGGTTCAACTAGTTTATTCAAAGAAAACGCAGAGAAATTATTCTTGAACAATTATAATGAGAATAACAAATTGTGTTCTTATATGATACGAACCTGTTTGCTTATTCTATGGTTATTCATAATATATTGATTAATATAAATTATTATGAATGATGAAAGAATGGAATTACATATGTTTTTCATGTGAAAAAGAAATGAAATTTATCACCGAAATTTCGAAACATAGACATTCATATACAAAACACACGAGCTAGGTCAATTTATTAATATTAATGGAAGTTTGATCTCTGTTACATTGATATCAATTACATTGATAAAACATAACATGGGTTAGAATTATTTTGTCAGATTTCGAGTAAATGTTATTATTTTTAGACAGACATAACATTATTGGAGTTAGAATTAGTCCATCAGAGGATTTTTGACTCAATCTTCCAATTTGAAAATTTGGAAGGTATTCGATTTTTAAATTTATCAATTTCAGATCACTGAATTTACAAATTTTCAAATTATTTTTACACTTGGAAATTCAGCAAATTTTATATTTAAAAATTTAATCATTCTATGTGCTTAGATTTTTATATTTTCAAATGTCTGGATTTCCAAATTTTCAAATTGGAATTCGGCAACTTTGAAATATAAAAGTATGTTAATTTGGAAACGTGTGAATTTGAGTATATGAGAATTTGAAAACTTGAAATGTGGGAATTTGAGTACTTGGAAATTTGTGAATTTAAGGATTTAGAAGTATTGGATTTTCAAAATCTTTAAATCAAGATTTTCAGTATTAAAAATTTGGTAAAACCTAGAAATATGCAGTTAAATTGAATTAATTCTGTATTTATTTCAATGTCCTACTAGGAATATTATGGCGAGCAAATATAAGTCTTGATTATTTATTAATGTCTGTACTAAAACATTTCAATATTCCAAAACTCGATCAATGCATCCACGAATTTAATGCTTACAAACAATCCAAACGTTTTTCCTTCAAACAAGCTACCCGCGCATCTGCTACTTCACAGGGTAGGTTTTCGATATTGGGCAAAGCGTATATTATATATGATTTGTCCAGTGTCAGTTCTTTAGGTTTTGACGGGATATAGTCGTTATCCTTGCTTATGACTAACGCCAAATATCCGACTGTAAAAATATATTTTTTTATATAATATGTTATAAACAATATGAACATTATGCAGAGTAAATGACATGTGCAATTATTTCAAAGAGTGTTTGTTTCTTGAAGAAATGTTTATAACAACATAAATACAGAAAATGAAGGTAGAAATGTAATAACTTTATGATGTAGAAATTTTGAAAATTAAAACTGTCGAAATTTGAGAATTTTATGGTGTAGAAAATTTGAAAATTAAAATTGTAGAAATTTAAGAATTTTATGGTGTAGAACATTTCAAAATTAAAATTGTAGAAATTTAAGAATTTTATGTTGTAGAAATTTTGAAAATTAAAACTGTCGAAATTTAAAGGTTTTCATAAGTATCCACATAAGTATAATCAAATACGTACCTTTCTCTACCACTGAACAGGTACATTCCGGGTCTATCTTCAACTTGGTAATGAAACGTGATCGTTTAACATTGCGCGATGGACTCATATCCGTTATTGTTTGCATTTCACGCTTTGATCTAAAATACACTTTGCCTACGGATTTTGCAGAACAGTAAACATCGGTGATGTTCAAGGGAAGGTTATCCACGCATACAGGACAATCAGGCTCCTTCTTCGGTTTATCTTCGTCCTAAAAAATTGTGCAAATTTATATTTAGTAAGAGGTCTCTTCATTAAGTCAATTTATGTACAAATACTTGTGTTCGAGAGCCAGAGAATTAAGTTATACTTTTCAAACTTTCGAGAGTGGGCCAAAGATGCAAAATTATGGAATAAAAATTTATTAATTTATTGAAATGTCCAAATTTCAAATATTCGAATTGGCGAAGATTCCACATTCTGACATTTCGAGATCTTCGACCCCTCAAATATCCCAATGATATAATTTCCGAAACCCCAATTTCAAATCCAAACTTCAATTTTTAAACTTTCCCTTTTTTAACTTCTATTTAATTCAATTCTTTCTTTCGTAGTTAATACTTTGTCGTAGTGTGTACATAATCAAACAGTATTTAAAGTAATAACTATTATCAAATTATATCGACGTAATTACCAACTATACCTTGTTTGTAGTATTCGTACTATCTACCGGAGTATTTGGTATCATAATGACGGATCCCGTGGTATTCTTTATCGGTATGCATATTGAATATTTGTCCTCCTTAGTAGTCGGTACTATCGTATTACACTCTTGATTAATTGTATACGTCTGAAAGTATTTATATTCATTATAATTGTTGTTTTACATCACTACCTCGAATTGCTCCTTCACACTAAACGATAATAACTAAATAACAAAATTAGTAACTTAAAGACTTACGGCCATTGCATACAGCTCGGGACGATAATAGTCGTAAACTTTCACATTCGTTGGCTTAAAGTTGTTCACATCAATCAGTTTCCTTGCCTTGAAGGAAAGGCAGGTGTTTTCCTTAACAAGTTTCTCGAAATAAAGATGTAGCTCACCATTTTCAATCTCGTATCTCTGTATCTCTGTTACGTATACATTATTCACGATTAATATTATTTCATTTTTATTATTAGGCTAATCGGAAAGTTCTACCGATTCTGCGTTCGATTGAAACAACGTCTAGATGCGAAAACTTATTGAACAATCCGTAGCATTAGAAAATAGAATTTTTTTACTATATGACGATTAGTAAATGTCATTTTCAATGAAGCTATAACTGCCGAAAATTTTGTGCATAAAGACTTGTTAATACGCAAGAGAATCGCATGTGTGTAGCTTCTCTCACAAATATTCATTCTACTTTACCTACACAGTGCTCTATTTCGAGTGAACCACGATCTTCGAAATATTTTACGGGATTTGACAGAATTCGATTTTGTTTCGGAATCAAAAGAATTGACTTCCGTTAAAAAATACATTCCGATATAACTTTCTGATCAACCTAATATTTCCACTTCGTTAAGAATGTAAATTTACTTCGCGATGTAAGTAACAGATCCAAACTGTCTCGATCAGGCATGTAACCGGTCAACATAGAGACTTCCAGTATAGCCATATTGGTGTAACCATCTGATCCTTTGTATCGGGCACAAGGTGTAAACTCAAGTATGTTACACTTGCCAGCGACTACCGAACGAACAGTAACCGACACGTCGAAAGATTGGCTGGGCTGAGGTAGAATGTTGTACTTCACGTTGATCTACAATTGAGCAAGAACAAATATGCAATTCGTGAAATTTGAAATGAAAACTGAAATACAATGTCGAGTAAGCTTTGTATGACGTAAATCATTAGATGCATATGGTACTTTTCAAAATATATTTGGTACTTTAGAAAGTATACTGTAATCTATTTATCGAATAACCTGAAATGGGTTATTAGATATTAAAATGTTTTCTTAGGAGATTTGATCGCAAGCTTATATGGCGTCACAATCTAAACACGGTCGCGATGTAACATAGTCATCGATGTTGTTTCACGCGGCCATATTGTATACCATACCACATTGAAACAATACCTAATTCTGATTCTTTACAAGCTCTAAAAATGGCGAACCGAAATTTCTAAACTGTTGCAATAAGTGAACAATATATCAATGTACCGCTATGATAGGATGTAAATTATATGAGCAAAAGAATTTTCAATGGCGCAATCTTACCTGTGCCACAGCGCAGCCGTAACCCTGAACTAAAAGGTTTACTGCAGGCGGTTTATCAGGAAGACGAACAACCAGAGGTGACATAGCGGTGTCATTCTTCAATTTATATGAACGTTCTAGTTGTCCCGCTTTCACAGAAATATTCAGATCGACAGATTTACTGCCTCCTAGCACAGCATATGTGGTAATTGCTTGTAAAGCTAGCGCTGTGTCCTGTGTAGACACAAATCCACCAGCGGAGTTTTTGTGCTTCAGTAACCAACGAACAGCCTTCGAGGAGTCGGTATCATTTTTGCCCTCCCACAGCCGCGACATCGCAAGAATCATGTAAGACGTCATTTCGATGCTCGAACTTAACGAGTTATGTTTCGAGTCCGCCCACCATAGTGTATCCTTAAATTTACAAAGAAAAAGGTAAATGTAATTGTAAGTGTTTATAAGTAGTTAGTTTTATACCACTCTTTAATTAATAATGCTTCGTACCACTCCAGAATGAGAGATGTTCAGCATTTCCTGTATAGCAACTTCAGCAGTCGTGTGATTCAAGAGAGCGAGTGTGTATGTAGTCATAACCTTGGTGTAAAGACTACTGTTGAGATAAGCTCTTTCCCTTTCTATGCAAGACATTGCCTTGTCGATTGTAGCGTTTGGTACTGTGAGGTTCGATTCCAGCAGCGAGTTTAAGATGAAGACTGTCAGTGGCGCCGTTGAATCGTCATTTTCAAGACCACCCTGAAAAACAAACATAATGATTGAATTCAATCATTTATTTCAGTTTCGGTTTTTGTCAGAATCAATTATAAAAAACATCCAACATCATACAATTCTAAAGGTTTAAATAATTACTACTCGGTTTAGTCTAACTTTCTGTTTGTTCTTTACGAACCTTCATATCTTTGTGGACAAGTGATCCAATCATGGGGAAACAACCGTCAGGCAATTGTTGTTTAATAATCCAGTCTGCAGTTTGCTGAAGTTCAGTTTCACTGATGTAGATATATTTTCGAGCCAATGCAAACGCTTTTAACACGAACGCGCTCAGCCATATGGAACTTGGAGAGTTTACGAATGTTGAGTACGAACCATCGTCAACTCTATAGTTGAGCTCCGTCTGATATCCTGTATTTGGTATAAAACGATAGTAATTAATAGCCACAAAAGAATAATTGTTACCAAACGGTGATAAATGCATTCCGAACGTAGGTCCACACACAAATCATCGGAACGTTTTTAGTTCTCTATTTTCTGTACTTAGGATTGCAACGAAAGATTCTCAAAAAATTCTATAACATATCTCTCCGCGTTTACAATGTCCTGGACTATTTTCGGGATTTTCGCCACTAAATTGGAAAAATAGGGTAAACTCGGTAACTAGAATACAACCTTGAAATACAGATTCGAAATTTGTACAATGTTTTTTGATAAGTAATACGACATATTACAAGGTTTAACTGCATTTTTGACCACCGTATACATTTGCAGGCGAAATGAATTGAAAAAGCAATTCTGTACCTAAGAGACTAATCCAAGACTATTTACTCTATAAAAAAGTAGAAAAATATGGACACTTACAAAGTTCGTATATAAAAATTAATTAACTGGGAGAACTTGATTGAGACCTCATTTTGATAATTTAGACTTTTGGTTTTGACTCTCAGGTACCGAAATGAAGTATCAACTGATGAAGTATCAGTTGCCTACGTACCTCGTTCCAAGTTACTGACCGCACTTCCTCGCATTGTGATGTGTCTGATCTTTAGAGTATCAATAAATGTTATCACGAAAATATTTGGCACGAACTTAGCTATGTTCTGTTCACCACAGCCAGTCGGTACTTTGACGAGCTCTCTTAAATTATCAGGTGTCAATCCTAGAATATTTCCTACCACAAACAGGCTCGCTTCTATAGTCTCCTCTATGACATATGTTTCAGTGGGGTATGTCACATTGAACATGTATCTCAAATCGATAGAAGCGTTCACCGTACAAAGCAACGCTGTGGTTGATCTTTCTACTTCAAAACCTTCTCCCACGACTTTAATTGGTTTTATAATCTCGATCCTTGAAAAAGAAGGAACTGAATATAGTTAAATCAGCATCAGAAATACAGTTTATAATTAACCATCGGGACGAATATCCCGGCGACCATTTATAATGAGATAAATAACTCGGACTAAATTGGGTGAAAATTCTCGAGTAACGTAATTATATGATATTCTAACCGTCTACGTATAAAATAGAACACAATGGAAACTTAAGTACCGTGAGTCAGGTATATCTCTTCCGTCGCACAATATAGTATTCTCCTTGTCAATAGAAATGTGAGCTACAACATTATATAATCCAATCTTCCGTGGTATTATAAAGTATTGGTAGTGTAATGTGCTTAGTGGTTGTACACAGAAAGATACATTCAGCTCCGAACGATAGATATCGAATCCGTCCATTTTCATCTTGAGAGTGACCTGTATAAATCGATTTATGAAGTATGTTTTCAAATGGATGTGAAAGTTGTTCATTTCATGGATTCATCATTACAGGTATTTTCCGGCTCATGTAATTGTGGAGGGTGACGTTCACGATTATCATTTCGCCAACTTTTGTAACAGGTGGCACGTCATAATCGAAGAAGAAAGGTCGTTTGTCTTCTACGATGCGTATCCGTGCTACTCCTAGCCCACGGGTTGGTGACATGCATGCTGTGTGGGCGGTCCAGGTACCCATCTTGTCCGGTACGTACAAATGGTCTATTGCTATACTGCTCATATTACTGTGAAAAGTAATTTACATGCAGTTATAAAATAACGCTGACGTTTTTTGCGAGTTTTTATAGAATGGTTAAGAGTGATGAATTGAAGGTACTCATTAAAAAGATTTATAGTTTGCGAAATATTTAACGTTACGAAATATATCATATTTCATATCATATTTCATGTCACATTTCATGTCACATTTCATATCATATTTCATATCATATTTCATATCATATTTCATATCATATTTCATGTCATATTTCATGTCACATTTCATGTCACATTTCATGTCACATTTCATGTCACATTTCATGTCACATTTCATGTCACATTTCATATCATATTTCATGTCATATTTTATATCACATATCATTATCATATTTGTTTAATGAGATATAAGCAATTTTGTTAAAAGTGCATTTATGCTAATACATAAAGAGTAATATTCGTTTAATAAATATTTAATATTTACGAAATATTTTTTTCTGCACAATTTCAGTTTCTTATAACGATATGCTCGTCGATTGCATCTGGTTGAAATATGAGTTATTTCAAAAACACTTTTTCATACATCGAGAAAATGATTTTTATGAAAATTATCAGAAGGTAACAAGATACACAGTAAATATAGTTAAGATATTAAAGAAAAATTCATACTCAAGAGGCTCGAGGTCCCAAAACCATGTTTCCGGGAAGTATGATTTAAGCAGAGAAATTTCAGATATACTTTTTTTGACCGATATACCTGCAAATACGGAATCTATTAATGAAAAAGTTCGAATATTTTTTTATAAATTGTAAAATTAACGCAATTCAATATTTTTATCTTAATTCTTCGATGTTAGCGCAAGTAGTAATATTTTGAAATTCTCAACACAAAATTTAGAAAAGTAGAAATCTGGAAATTCAAAGACTTTGTAGGAATTTGGAAATTAATGTAGAATAGTCATTTCGAATTTGGAAATGTAGAAATAATTATTGCAAATAAAAAATCATATAAATTTAAAAATTATCAGGTGTGCAATATTACTTAAGATTTGTTATTTAACCCTTATAGACGAAAGTTTACCATTGGTAAACATGTCGAGATTAACAACAAGCAAATATACCATAATTACTACTTAAGATGTTATTAATATCAAGTAAATGTAAAAATACTTGCCATGTGAAGGCGGTTCGTTGTTAGGCAGTTTTTGTGTAATTAATTCTGAACATGATTGTGTGGATTGTTTCATATTTGATATTACCAACGCTCCGAAATCCTAGCAGAAAAAAGAAGAGAGCTTATAAAAAATTAGGCACGTAAATTGAAGATAAAACAATATCAATTGATTATATTTGTTGTCACTCGTTCTTGTACATCCCTCTTTTTTAATTCTGTTATTTTTTGAAATACAAGTTACGGAACAGATATCAACTTTCAAAATTATATGTAAAATTATAAACGTGGATATTTAGTATTCGATAATATTTTTTGGACTCTCAAATTTGGGAATTTCAATGTTACTTTTAAATTTAGAAATATGGAAATAATGAAGTTTAGTAGTTCGCAAATTTTGTAATTTGATAATGTGGAAATTAGAAAGTTTGATCATTTAAAAATTTAGGAATTTAGAAATTTACAGGGTTGTAAATTTAGGAATGTAAAAATTCAGTAATCTGTAAAGAGCTAATCAAAATGTCTTACATGGAAAGCTTGCATCTCATTCACATAATGAATTGGTCCATGAGTTAGAACATCTACTCGGTTTTCCGCAAGTTCTCTCTGCTTTACGTTGCCCGTAATATCTGTACAATTAACATTTTCTGTTAGTTTCGCAATACAATTATACAAATAGTGGATGAAACCTACCTTTACAACCAGACTGCAACATGATGCCCTCCATAGAAATTGGATTGTTGTTCATCACCTCGCCGAACACTTTGTTATCATCAATCTTATAATATGGAATTCCTGGTAGATCAGGTACCGATTCAACGAGTCCTATTGTACAAAGAGAGTCTGGTGCAGCATGTACAGTGTATTTAACATTTTCCCCTGGTGTATAAACAGTGGTGGTGTTCCATTCGGCAGTCACATTGTTATTGTAACAATAATCAACGTTTATTACGTGGCTTGCAGACACGATTTCACCATCCGGTCGCACGTAATAAACCAGTAATTCGGACATTGTGGCCATGTCTGGTGTTATTTGTATGGTTATTTGAAATCTGGCAATAACAAAGTATATATCAATGCAATAATAATTTTATAGTGCAAGTTCCGCTGGGTATATACCCGTTTGATGAATACCCATTCAAGACGTCCTTACTCGCAAGCATTACTTATACAAAAGTAGTAATTAATAGAAAACAATCATTAGTATATTACTTGATCATTTAAAATCTGATTGAAACGAAGATATGTGTTAATGCATGCAAAAATTAACGCGGAACGTTGCTTGTTCAACAAATGCTCGCTCAATAAATGTCCGTTCGCTCGGACAGCTTAAATCCAGCGTCCTCAAAACCGGCTATTTATCAAATGACCATCTGATCGCTAACACTGTGTTCTGTTAACAAAATCTAGTGTTGTAATTTTAATATTACTGTTAATAGTTTACTGACAGTGCAAAACTGTCTAACGGAACTTATTGTTGATATATATTTCACATAGTTATATAAGTTTAAAGAAAATTATGAAACATGCTATAAAATGCTATAAAACATGCTATGTCATCCGTATGATATAACTGAAGTTACTTATATAATTATACAAATATGATATAAGTGAAAAATATATAAATTACTTGTGTACAAGAGGATCCAGACAGTATCTCTTTCGAGAAGCTTTCAGAGCACCCAATAAATTGTCAACCTGTGAATAGTCCAATACTGTTTCTGCATTTGGCTGATGTGTTATGTGTTCGTTCAACAAAATACCGCTTCTCGAATTCACAGAGTAATGGAATGTGATGGGACTGTCGTATTCAATGCAATCAGGTAGCGTATACATCACGTTGATGGTATAGTTTTGGAAACATGTTGGGCGTTGCTTTTCTTCGATTACAACTACGTAACTATTAGATGCAGAGTATAACGGATACAAGATAATTTGCGCTATAGGTTGATTCATGAAGTGCTGAAAAAGTATTAAAAAATAAGTGAAATGTGATGGCATGTGCAGTATGTAGATTCCTATGTTGGACTGTATAGCATTTGTCGAAATTGAGGATAGTATACCCTTTTCAAACAAGTAAATGATACATAACAATACTAGCCAATTCATAAATAAAACATCTTAAATAATTTGTGAACAAAATAGGAGCAAACAAATAGAAAGCAAAGGAAATTCGAAACTCCATTTAATCCGGTATTCATTTAATACGTGTTCATTTAAAGTAACATTTACCTTCCAGTGATCAGGCTTGAAGTAATATTTCGTTGGATAATTAACCGCAGATGCAATTATAGTTAACGAAGTGGTATTTCTGCGTTGGGGTGGTATAATAAATTCAACAGAACCGTCGGAAGAAGATGTGAAATCGCGACACTCTTGAACGTGTCGAATATAGTCATCATTTCCGGTGGTTTCTATGCAAAGTTGAATTACCTCGTTTGGAACTGGAGTATTGTCCGGTTTTAAAATTATTATCTGAAACAAAAATATATTGTCTGACGACGTATGTGAAAGTTGGAAAAAGTTTCTTTATCTCTGAATACATTACTTTTCCATGATAAGGCGCGTCTAGCTTAAAGTATCTGGGCATAGTCGGTGCGAATTTTAATTTGATGGATTCGTACAAAATCTCTGTCCTGGAAAAATCACTTTGCGTAATTCCTGTTTCGTACTCCGTGAAATTTGCCGTCAAATCTATTTCTATGGGCAGGGTTCTCCATCGATCCAAATTAAGAACTGCCCCGGAGGTTACAATTTCCGTACATCCATCCGGTGAATTCAACTGTGAACGAACGATTTGAATTCTTCGTAGCTGCGTATGAAACGTCACGCAAAAAGAAAAACGTGACACTTACCTCTTGAACCATCTCTTCAAAGGGATTTGGTGCATTTGGTGTATACGGAGTTATCTTTCTCACTATAGTACTTCCATGCTGTGAATTCAATTATGAACGAACGATTTAAATTCTCTATAACTGTATATGAAACCTAATGCAAAAAGAAAAATGTGACTTACCTCGATCTTTTTAATCACCTCTTCAAAGGGGTTTGGCGATTTTGGTGGACACGGAGTTAACTTAGTCTCTAAAGTACATCCATCCGGCGACTTCAACTGTGAACGAAAGTTTCGAATTTTTCGTAGTTACACATGAAACGTGACGCAAAAAGAAATACACTTACCTCGATCTTTTTAACAGTCTCTTCCAGGGGGTTTGTTCCATCAGCTGCGTACGGAGTTAACTTTGTCACTAAAGTACCTCTTACCGGCACACCGTAATTGTATCTGTAATATTTTCCATCGTCAGTTGAAAAGTTCCGCAAAATGACGATACCTGGCTCGGTTAAACATGAACTGGATTTGTTTAATAACTGTTTACTTAAGGACAGATTCTTGAGGGGAATGATCTACTTGTCTGTAAATTTTTCCTATCTATACGGGGTGCGTCTAGCAATGTAGGTCCGGGCTTCTTTCATTTATCAATCAAAAGAAAAATGGAAGAGTAACGAATTTTACTATGTATTTTATTTCCGATGATGACCTATATCAAGTTATTATATTCGCACTATTTTTTGAGAAATTGGGGTGAAATTGCAACGCATCGAATTACCACACGATAGAATTCCAACGCATCGAAATACCACGCGCTGCAATTGCAATGAATTGAATTACCAAGCACTGGAATCGCAACGCATCGAATTACCACGCGCTGAAAATGCAATGCATTGAATTACCAAGCACTGGAATTCCAACGCATCGAATTACCACGCGCTGGAATTGCAATGCATCGAATTACCACGCGCTGGAATTGCAATGCATCGAATTACCACACGATAGAACTCCAACGCATCGAATTACCACGCGCTGAAAATGCAATGCATTGAATTACCAAGCACTGGAATTCCAACGCATCGAATTACCACGCGCTGGAATTGCAATGCATCGAATTACCACGCGCTGGAATTGCAATGCATCGAATTACCACACGATAGAACTCCAACGCATCGAATTACCACGCGCTGGAATTGCAATGCATTGAATTACCAAGCACTGGAATCGCAACGCATCGAATTACCACGCGCTGAAATTGCAATGCATTGAATTACCACGCGCTGGAATTCCAACGCATTGAATTACCACGCGCTGGAATTCCAACGTATCGAATTACCACGCGCTGGAATTCCAACGTATCGAATTACCACGCGCTGGAATTGCAATGCAATTAATTACCAAGCGCTGGAATCGCAACGCATCGAATTACCAAGCGCTGGAATTGCAATGCATTGAATTACCAAGCACTGGAATCGCAACGCATCGAATTACCACGCGCTGGAATTGCAATGCATTGAATTACCAAGCGCTGGAATTCCAACGCATCGAATTACCACGCATTGGAATCACAACACATCGAATTACCACGCGCTGGAACTGCAATGCATTGAATTACCAAGCTCTGGAATTCCAACGCATCCAATTACCACGCGTCGAATTACCAAGCGCTGGAATCGCAACGCATCGAATTACCACGCTCTTCAGTTCCATACGCAAATATTATTTATTTTATCAAAAAAAAACTCATAATCTAATATTGCCATGTATATATTACCTACTTTGTTATGAAAAACACTATTTTTATATGAAAAAATAGATTATTTTTGTTTATCAAAAAACTTTATTTATGCGAGTACTATTTATTGTTGGCAAGAAAAAATTTTGTGGCTCTTTAAAAGCTTTGAAATTTTGTAAATTGTAATTTTTGACTCTTCCGACTCAAAAGGTTGCCGACCCCTGACCTACACGATAAGGACCTCCAAAATCATGAATGTTGGAAGGATCAATTTCTAAAAAATGTGCTTGGAAAATATAAGAAACGTGTAATAACAATACCTGGCACATATTTTCCATGTAAGTTTCACTGCATCTGCCAATATATATTTCGGTGGCGTTATTTTTACCTCATAGTTTATATAACCCTCGTTTCTTACTTCGAAATGAGCAATAGTATAATGGTCAATGTTTGGGTACATCTTCGTCCAAATGACCCATTTTCCCTGTTAGGAATAATACTCGTTTAGCACTTAGTAGCTTGGTTGAAATGTTTGGATTTTGATGAAGTAAGAAGATTTGGAGAAGCTCAAGGATATACAAAATTTGGATATTTTGCGATTTAGGGATTTAGTATAATTAAAAATCATCAAAGAAGTTTTGCAATATTGGAGATTAGTGGATACGTAAATATATGGTAAGTTATTGATTGGTTTAATAATAAAATTTGAATATTTGAAATTTACCAATTTCGCACCCGAACTTAAATAGAATTTCATCTGCCGCATCCCATTTTGCGTACTCAGCTTTTTCCATTCAATTATCGTATTATCCGTCGGATTTTTTATGTACATGTGTGGAATCTGTAAACGACGGATATTCAGTGGAAAATAAATTTTAACACTGACATTGCAAATCTAAATATTTCTTTGATGGAGAAAACAGTGCGACCATTTTTTAAGTGGAATCAAACGTGCATAATGCATTTTTTTTTTGTTTAAAGGACCTAAATGATTAATTTTTAAATATTTTATAATTTTTTATCAGAGTGAAACTCTTAATGTTTTATACCAAACTGTATAATAACTAGAAGATATATATTTATGTGAAATTTTGTCGATATTTGAATGATATACGAAATACAAAAATGAATCATAGTTTAATTAAAACACGTACGTTTCATTAATTAAAATTCATTTAACTCATTAAAAAGTGTATGTAACAATTTAAATAAAATAAGTCATTTAGATTTTGAGGGAAAATTATTTGAGTCTATTGCTCACCGGTTCATTCACAGGCGTGAAATCTTGATTGTATTGCAATGCACGGATAATAACTTCTTCACCAGGTCGGTACATTCCTTTATCCGTTTGCACGACAATAAAACGGGAATGTTGAGTAATTTCGACATTTCTCTCCTCATTCACTACGTAATCAGGGTGTTTAGCAAATTTGATCATAAGTCGAATCTTCGCATCTGTTGTTTTTATCATCGGCACTTTCAGTTTCAAACATCCTTTGGCACCTGTTTCAACATAACAGTTTACTTATTGTAATATTTTGTAAACATTACTCGTTTAAACATTTCTAGAATTTTCTGACATAATATAAAATAAGTCTATTGCATCAGCATCTATCAATTATTGGTTCATTAATCTTAACGTTGTGTGAAACATTAATAAGTACGCGGTGATTGAAAAGACAAAAATATATCATGTTTAAAGTAATTATAAAACATCACGATAAACTGAACCTCATGCTGCGATATTTATCAATTTTTATAGATTTTTACATTCATAAATTTTTCGATAAACTGTACTGTACTTCAAAAATGACTGAGAAACATACAGGGACAGACGTTGAATTATAGCTATTTTACAGAAAAACTTGCATATGTCGGCGCAAGTATTTTCGAATTATCACATTTTTGTATGCTTTGTATGCTGTGCTGTATGTTGATTGTAGTGAAGTTCCTGTAACGACTCTGTTTGTTTGTCTGTACCAAGTAAAGACCGCAAATTTGGGTTTTACGATATTCGGAGAATAATTTGTGGGTCAGTCCGACAAACTCCGAAGACAGGAACCTGTTATTCATGTCGAATCGATAAAACAACAGTGTTCTGACATCACAGGTTGTTAAAAGCTCTATAACTCATCGCTGACGGCAACACGTGGTTGTCACTGGTTTCAGTAGTGAAGTCAGTAACAATTATGTTTGGTATCGTTTCCAGTAGTGTCAGACACGTTTAATTGTTCAGAACTACTTTAATGCATCTACATCTCATTCTTGTTCTATATGTTTACACTAGGCGCTCGAAATTTCAAATTCACACTCGAATTCGTGCGAGATACCTGATCTATAAAGTCACTAGTATTTTATATCTGTTTACCTGTTGTTAAATTGTAGTTGGCAGAGGAAATTACTTTATTTTGGTGCAATAGTTCGGTAGCAATATACGCTGGAGGTTCTACGTTTTGCAAAGATATGCATCCTGTCGTAGTTACACCAATTGGAAGTTTGTATGGCAGTGTGAACACATAACCCCTGGAAATAGTACAACATTTGACATAGTTTATAAATTATTTACTATTTCGACGATGAATTTAAAAATCGAGAGATCTGCAGTTTATTTGAAAATTTGATTTATTTATTTAATAATTTATATGATACTCCATTGTTACATTAATTTTTCATACTTAATTTTAAGTTAACAAACTTGCTTAAGTCATTTCTATGTCAGAAAACAATGAAAGTTTAAGACTTATCACCAATGACAGTGTCATATATGCACGAGTTAAATGGTTTCATAAATTAAGTTTACAAGTACGCTGGAAGTTTAAACGAACAATGATAAATTACCGTTTCTTCTCCAAATTGTCAGCGTTGCATTGTAAAAATCCCACTGAACAACACAGCAGGATAAATATCATTAATTTATCCATTTTGTTCGGTTAGTCTCACTTTGTCTAGCGTTTATTTTAGACAATCCGTGCGAGCATACATGCTCTTCAAGTTATTCAAATTCGTAGCTTCCCTTCACGTTTGTTATACAAATTTTGAATACGTTGAAAGTATAAAAAGTGATTGAGAACGTGTCGATACGCGGTCGACACGCTGAACACAGACTGAAAGCGCGATATTCGTACACTCCCTCTTATATCCTTCTGAAACTCTAACAAACAGAAGCAAAAGAACAAATTCTTTATATTTAAGAATTTGTGTTTTCGAAAGTTAGTAAATTAAAAAATTTCTAAATTCGCATGTTTCCGAGCCACTAAATTTGAGAATGGCTATTTATAAAAATTCCTACGTTGGGTAATTGTCTTATAACTTCTGCATTTTATCAATTTGTAAAATCAAATATTTAGAAATTTTTCAAGTGGAAAATCTGAAGGTGCAGATACTTAAAGATTTATGTTATAAAAAATTTCTCAATTAGAACGCTTTTAAGTGTGTAGCTTAATAAGTCTTACATCGAAGTTCTTGTGATCTTGAAAATTTCTAAACTAAATACTTGCAAAGATTTTAAACTTGAAAATACCTAAGTTTGAGAATTTGTGATATAGGAAGGTCATAAATATCTAATCTTCTAAATTTGAAAATTTCTAAATCACTCAGTTTGGAAACTGATAAATTTGAAACATTATAAGGCTGTAAATATCTTAATTAGGCATTTTGTAATCGGAAGGTTCAACAAAAATTGGTATAATTGCATGAGACTAGCTTGGAAGCAATGTACTGAACAGAGAGAATATTAAACAGGTTCGGTAGGTTCGTGTTACATCATTTTTTTATTTTGTATCTGACCGAGACTTTTCTGATGAGTACTGAACGGTTTGAAGGTAGCGGATTCCGATTAAAATACTCTTTTACCTTCTTTTTCATATCTTTCGGTGTTTTGCTCAATTGACCTTTGTCACAAGAATTTGAAATCTTTAAAACATTTCTTAATATACGCCGCAGTAATCAAGTGTCGTTATCGGTGAACGCAATTTATCGAAGCAGGAAAATAAAACTTCATGTAATGTGACAACTTTTATCTAAATACAAGATAGTTATTATTAAACGGTACAGAAACTTTTTTTTAACGAAATGGTTAACAAATATTATTTTGATTATTTGATCGTTCTCATTTAACAGTTTACAAGGACTAATTACTGCAAATGATTAGTTACAATTTTTGTTAGTTGACAGTGTAAATAAATTAAATATGAATCTTATTTTGCAAAAATGTGAAGAGTATTACTTAAGAACACATTAAGTGTAAATGGTATTAAATTAAAATAATGTTAACGTAAAAGGTGGCTGAGTAAGAAAAACAAATTTTTATCATCTTTTTATTTATTAATAAATTGACAATTATATTATTGTAATTTTATTTAAATCAATAATTAATTTGAGATAGTAGCAGACGAAAATGGCGATATCTTCAGAATAATGAGTATTAAAACGCGAGACCGATGCTTAAATGTGTGAACCTACTGGTTGATTTGCTGTATATATTTAGATATGTTAAAAATTGCAGTTTTTATACATTAATCTTCAGGAATAGCAATCTGGTCAAAGAAGCAAAAAGAAGAAGGGAAATTGCTGTTGCCAGGCATGATAACATGTAGTCTCCTTGAGTGATTTTTATAACGTGTATGCTCTTCTCAACCTTGAGCAGGTCAAGCGCCGTTGTCAATTGCTCCACTATGCAATGGTTCTCATCCCTTTTCGTAATCCTACGTGTAGCCTGTGACTAATGCTATATAGATTATCGTGTTGGCCAATTTAGGACTGTTAATTAGCCTGGGCGCCAAAGATTTTAGACGCGGAGACCAGCTGTCGCATGGCTAATGCCGGGTGCTTCAGGAAATGATATGTGAACTACTCGTATATCTAATGCCGGGCATCACAGAAAATGTTAGTAGTAGATTTTGTAACTAAATTTTAATGGTATGTCTCATGCTAAGGTACAGTTAAGATACATGGATACGTAGGTTTCTGTGATTGCAATTAAATGTGGTGATATTTGAATATAAAATTATAATTGAATATATCTAATCTCCAAAACCGGGTTTAAGCATTCGAATTAACGCAGACATCAATCCAATTAATGATAATTTTGTGTTATCTGTATTTCTCTCATTTATTCTTCGTTTTGTTCATAAGAATACGTATAAAAAATAATTTTTTATATTCTCTGTAGCTTATATATTTTCAATATAAAAAATATGTATAAAAATAAATAGTATAAATTTAAATTATTATGTCTAGAAAGGTATTATATAATAAGACGAAATTGTGCAATTTGATAAATCAAAAGCTTTATTTATTGTTCAATCAGGTTATTAAGACAAGACGCAGAGAAATTATTCTTTAACAGTTATAATGAAGATAATAACAAATTATGTTCTTATATTGTAAGCACATGATTACTTATTCTATGGTTACTCATGAAAAATTGATTAACATAAATTATTGCGAACGGAGAAAGAATGGAATTACATATATCTCGTGAAGTAAAAATTAATGAAATTTATCACCGAAATTTCGATACACACATACAGTAAAAAATATTGAATTTGGGAATTTGAAAATTTTGTCAATTTTGCAATTCAAAAACTAATAAACATTTATTAGGCTATTGAAATGTCCAAATTTCCAAATTTTTAAACTTCAAAAATACGAATTACTTAAGTTTCCATATCTTGACATTTCGAGATCTTCGACCCCCCAAATATCCCAATGATATAATTCCAAATCCCCAATTTCAAATCCAAATTTCTTCAATTTTTAAAGCTTCCTCTTCTCAACGTTCGTTTAATTCGATTGTTTCATTCTTACTCTACAATGCTTTGTCGTAATATGTGGATAATCAATCAGTATTTAAAACAATAACTAATATCAAATTATATCGACGCAATTACCAACTACATTTCTGTTCTGTATGGTATAAAAGTAGTTGTAGCTGTTGGTGTTCATGGACTTGTGGTTGCTGTGCTGGTCAGGTTCTCTGAATTTTTTATCTTACCATTATAAGTGACAATAGTTCCCATGATATCTTCTACTAGCATGTAAATTGAAAGTGTCACATTCTTGTCGAGCGGTTCTGTCTTATTACACTCTCGATTAATTGTATACGTCTGAAAGTATTTATATTCATTATAATTGTTGTTTTACATCACTACCTCGAATTACTCCTTCAAACTAAACGATAATAACTCAACAACAAAATTAGTAACTTAAAGACTTACGGCCATTGCATTCAGCTCGGGACGATAATAGTCGAAAACTTTCACATTCGATGGCTTAAAGTTGTACACCTCATTCTGTTTTCTTAGCTTGAGTGAAACACAGGTCACTTCCTTAACAAGTTTCTCGAAATAAAGATGTAGCTCATTATTTTCCATCTCGTATCTCTGTATCTCTGTTACGCATACATTATTCACGATTAATATTATTTCATTTTTATTATTAGGCTAATCGGAAAGTTCTACCGATTCTGCGTTCGATTGAAACAACATCTAGATGCGAAAACTTATTGAACAATCCGTAGCATTAGAAAATAGAATTTTTTTACTATATGACGATTAGTAAATGTCATTTTCAATGAAGCTATAACTGCCGAAAATTTTGTGCATAAAAACTTGTTCATACGCAAGAGAATTGCATGTGTGAAGCTTCTTTCACAAATATTCATTCTACTTTATCTACACGGTGCTCTATGTCGAGTAAACCACGATCTTCGAAATATTTTACGGGCTTTGGCAGAATTTGATTTTGTTTCGGAATCAAAAGAATTGACTTCCGTCGAAAAATATATTCCGATGAACCTAATATTTCCTCTTCGTTAAGAGTGTAGATTTACCTCGTAATGTAAGTAACTGATCCAAAGTATCTCGAATTGGTACGTAACCGGACAACATTGCAATTTGCATTATAGCCATATTGGTGTAACCATCTGGTTTCTTGTATCGAGTACAAGCTTGAAGCTCTAGTATGTCACATTTATCGGGGACAATCGGATTGACAGTAACTGATAGATCGAAAGATTCGCTAGGCCGAGGTGGAATGCTGTACTTTACATTAACCTATAATTGCAGCAATATAAAAATTCAGACATTAATATTATTTCTTTTTATTTTTGTCTTCTAAATCTTTCAAAATAGGTATAAAAAGTATTAGGTAAAATGTCATATGGATTATTTAAATTCACATTATTTTATGGGAGAAAACTTTGAATCATTATTTGTAACGAGTCATGTGTGAACTTTGGGTGCCTATTTTATTTTCAGTTATTGTGTCATAGGACTAGGTCATTCTTCAAACTTAAAATTACCTTAATACCTTAAATAGCTTAATATTCTGATTAATCTTATAATATTAGGAGTAAAGAGAAATTGCGAGTGTTAAAAATGAAGTACAAGGAAAAGGCAATGAAGCGCTTTACCTGTGCTACAGCGCAGCCATCACCATGGACCGAAACATCAACGGAAGACGGTGTTTTTGGAAGATCAACATACTCAGGTACCAAACTGGTCTCTTCGTCCAATTTGCATGGACGATCCAGATCATCAGTAATTACTAAAACAGACAACTGCGTAGTTGGCCTGCCTCCAAACATTGCATACGCGGTGGTTGCTTGCAAAGCAAGTGCTGAGTCGTGTGAAGACACAAATCCACCAAGAGAGTTTTTGTGTTTTGTTAACCAACGAACAGCCATCGAAGCATCATTCACATTCTGACCGCCGAGTTGGGTTAATGCCAGAACCATGTAAGATGTCATTTCGATGCTGGAGCTTAACGACTTCCTTTCTGCGTCCTCCCACCACATTGCATCCTTAAATTCATGAAGAAAATGTTAATCGTTAAAAGACTTTATATAAGTATAAGTAGACACTTATACAACGATATCCGTAGTGATTTAATATTTCATACATTTTCAGCATTAGCGACGCGCAGCATTTCCTTTACGGCAGTTTTCGCTAAAGGATGATCCATCAGAGTGAGTGCGTATGTAGTCATAACTTTGGTGTAAAGAATATTGTAGTAATTAAGCTTAGATCTTTCTATGCAATTCATAGCATTTTTGATAGTAGCACTTGGCACGTCAAGTTTAGATTCCAACAGCGAGATTAGAACGAAGACGGTCGTTAATGAATCATCACTGTCAAGATCATTCTGAAAAACAAACATATTACATGAATATAGGTTTTCATGATGAGAATCGTTGTCAGAATCAATTGTAAAAAACATCCAAATAATTGTAAATAATCATCCAATTTTAACGGTTTAAATTATTAAACTACTCGGTTTGGTTTAACTTCCTATTTGTTCACGAACCTTCATATCTTTGTGAATAAGCGATCCTATAATGGGGAAACAGCCATCAGACGATTGTTGTTTCACAAGCCAGTTTATACTTTGCTGAAGTCCAGTTTCACTGACGTACATATATTTTCGAGCCAATGCAAAAGCTTTTACCACGGACGCGGTCAGCCATATGGAGCTTTTAGAGCCTTGGAATGTTGAGTACGAACCATCGTCAAGTCTATAGTTGAACTGCGTCTGATATCCTGCGTTTGACATAAAACGGTAGTAATTGACACGAATGAATAATTTTTACTAAACGGTGATAAATGCATTTCGAACGTAGGTCCACACACAAATCATCGGAACGTTTTTAGTTCTCTATTTTCTGTACTTAGGATTGCAACGGAAGAATCTCAAAAAATTCTATAACATATCTCTCCGCGTTTACAATGTCCTGGAATATTTTCGGGATTTTTGCCACTAAATTGGAAAAATAGGGTAAACTCGGTAACTAGAATACAACCTTGAAATACAGATTCGAAGTTTGTACAATGTTTTTTGATAAGTAATACGACATATTACAAGGTTTAACTGCATTTTTGACCACCGTATACATTTGCAGGCGACGTGAATTGAAAAAGCAATTCTGTACCTAAGAGACTATTTACTCTATAAAAAAGTAAAAAGATATGAACACTTACAAAGTTCGTATATAAAAATTAACTAACTGTAAGAACTTGGTTGAGACCTCATTTTGATAATTTAGACTTTTGGTTTTGACCCTCAGGTACCGAAATGAAGTATCAGTTACCTACCCTCTTCCAAATTTTTTATTTTATTTCGTAGAACCTCGACGTTTTTGGTCCTCAGAGAATGCAGAAACTGTATGTTGAATATATTTGACAGGATCTTAGCTACATTTTGTTCACCACCGCCCGTCGGCATTTTGACAATTTCTTTCACATTGTTGGTTGTCAGTCCTGGAATGTTTCCTACAATAGATATCTTCCCTTCTACAGAATCCGCTATGACATCATCAGGGAATGTCACATCGAAAGTGTACTGTAAAACACTAGAGTCGTTCCTCGAACAAAGCAACTCTGTGGTCGTATCCTCCGTTTTGTAACCTTCACCCACAACTGTAATTGGTTTCGTAACCTCGATCCTTGAAAAAGAACGAATTGAAGATAGTTAAACGATTATTAAAAGTAAAATTTATAATTAATCATTGCGTGGATGAACACTTCGTCGGCCATTTATAATGAAAGAAATTAAGTTCTCTGTATAATAGGGAGTAAATTTAGTCAAAATTCTCTAGTAATATAATTATATGATAAAATCGTCTAAGTATAATAATCTAATCGTCTTTCAAGAAACTCGAATAGCGTCGAAAAATTACCGTGAGTCAGGTAGGTCCGACCCTTCGCAGATTTCAGGATTCCTCTTGTCAATGGAAACGTCAACCATAAGATTAAACGTTCCAACTTTCCGTGGCTCTATAATGTATCGGTAATTTACGGTGTCTCGTGGTTTTATACAAAACGATACATTCATCAATGAACGAGAGACATTGAACCCGTGTATTTTCGTCTGGACCGCAACCTGAGTAAATCGATTTATGAAATGCATGCGTTTCGTGATAGGTATGTTTCATTTAGTGGATTAGTCATTACAGGTATTCTTCGGTCCAAGTAGTTGTGGAGACGGGCTTTCACTTCTGCCATTTCGTCAACTTTCATGACAGGTGGCAGGTCACATTCGAAGGAGAAAGGACGACGCACTTTTAATAATCTTGGGCGTGCTACTCCTAAACCATGTTTCGGTGAAATGCATACTGCATGGCTGGCCCAGTCAGCTCTCAGTTCCGGAACTGTGTATTGTGATGTTATAATGCTTGTATTTCTATAAAAAATAATTTACAAGGAGTCCTGAGTTCTAAAATTCTTGCGAGCTTTTATGGAATGTTTAAGATTGATGAATTGAAGCAAATGTTACGATTTTAGAAGAAAATAATTTATAATTTGGAAAGTATTTAACGTTCATGAATATAAGCAGTTTTAATGAAAATTTTGTTTATCATACTCAATAAGGCGTAAGTTTAATAATTTTCTTGTCGCGGGTTTCGAGTTGCAATGATCTAAACTCTTCATATTTTCAGTTTCTTTTAACGATATATTTGTTAACTGAATTTTATTTAAATATATTTTGTGAGACAATGAATTTAATTGCTACTTGGAATACATACGGAGTATAAATTTAAATAATAATTTTTATAAAAGTACTAGAAACATAAAAATGTTATGCACTGTGTATAATATTCATTGTAGTTCTTAAAGTGGAGTGTAAGACACTTTCGCTATATATTGCCTTGTATGAAGCTTATTGATTATTATTGATTTGAAGAAGTTTTTGCATTTATCTAGTTGGTGTGTATAATGAAGGTGTTCTGTACGATAGTTAAAATATTGAACAATAATTCATACTTAACAAGCTGCATGTCCCACACCCATATTGCCGGGAAGTGTGATTTAAGCAAAGAAATTTCATCCATCCTATTTTTAATCGACAAGTCTGTAAATACGGAATCTATTAATGCAAAGTCAGAATATTTTTTTATAAATTGTAAATTTAACGCAATTCAATCTCTCCAATATTAGTGCAAGTAGTACCATTTTGAAATTCTCAATAAAACATTTAGAAAACTATAAATCTAGAAATTCAAAGACTTGGTAGAAATTTGGAAATTTATGTAAAAATAATCATTTCGAATTTGGAAATGTAGAGATAATTATTTCAAATAAAAAATCGTATAAATTTGAAAATTATCAGTTGCGCAATATTATTTAAGATTTGTTATTTAACCCCTGTATACTAAAGTTTATCATTGATAAACAGGTCGAGATTAACAACGAGAAAATATATCATATTTATTGCTTAAGATATTGATAATATCAGTAAATGTAAAAATACTTGCCAAGTGAGTGCACATCTTTATCAGACAGTTTTTTTGTAACTGATTGTGAACATGATTGTGTGGACTGTTTCATATTCGTCATCACCAGCGCTCCGAAATCCTATCAGAAAAAAGAAGAAAGCTTATAAAAAATTAGACACGTAAATTGAAGATAAAAAAGTATCAATTGATTATATTTGTTTTCATTCGCTCTTGTATATCACTCTTTTTAATTCTGCTTATTTTTTGAAATACAAGTTACGGTACATAGAGATATCAACTTCCATAATTATATGTATAATTATAAACGTAGATATTTAGTATTCGATATTTTTTGGACTTTCAACAAATTTGGGAATTTCAATGTTACTCACTTTTAAATTTAGAAATATGGAAATAACAGAGTTTTATAGCTTGCAAATTTTGTAATTTAATAATGTGGAAATTAGGAAGTTTGATCATTTAAAAATTTAGGAATTTAGAAATTTAAAAGGTTGTAAATTTAGGAATGTAAAATTTCAGTAATCTGAAGAGAGTTAATCGAAATTTCTTACATGGAAAGCCTGCATCTCATTCACATACTGAATTGGTCCACGATTTTCAACATCTACTCGGTTATCTGAAAATTCTTCAGGGCCCGTAACATCTGTGCAATTAAATTTTCTGTTAGTTACACAATCTAGTTACACAGATACCATAAATAGTTGACAGAAACGTACATTTACAATCAGATTGTAGCGTAATGCCTTCTGTGGTAATTGGATTATTTCCCTTCGCCGATTCAAATACTACCAAAGAATTTATGAAATTATCTGTTAATCCGAGCAGGCGAGGCGTTTTTTTTGCAATAGATATTCCACAAAGAGAGTCAGGTGCAGCTTTTATATTGAATTTAATAGGAGATCCTGGTTTTTGGACATCGGTGGTGCTCCATTCGGCACTGACATCGTTATTGTAACAATAACCAACGTCTATCATGTGGCTTGCAGACACGATTTGTCCATTCGATCGCACATAATAAACCAATAATTCAGACATTGGGGCCATGGTTGGTGTTATTTCAATGGTTATTTGAAATCTGGGAATAACAAAGTATATATCAATGTAATAATAATTTTATAATGCAAGTTCCGCTGGGTATATACCCGTTTGATGAATACCCATTCAAGACGTCCTTACTCGCAAGCATTACTTATGCAAAAGTAGTAATTAATAGAAAACAATCATTAGTATATAACTTGATCATTTAAAATCTGATTGAAACGAAGATATGTGTTAATGCATGCAAAAATTAACGCAGAACGTTGCTTGTTCGACAAATGTCCGCTCAATAAATGTCCGTTCGCTCGGACAGCTTAAACCCAGCGTCCTCAAAACCGGCTATTTATCAAATGACCATCTGATCGCTAACACTGTGTTCTGTTAACAAAATCTAGTGTTGTAATTTTAATATTACTGTTAATAGTTTACTGACAGTGCAAAACTGTCTAACGGAACTTATTGTTGATATATATTTTACATAGTTATATAAGTTTAAAGAAAATTATGAAACATGCTATAATTAGTCCCGTATGATATAATTACAGTTACTTATATAAATATGATACAATTGAAAAATATATAAATTACTTGTATACAAGAGGATCCAGATCATATCTGTTTGGAGAAACCTTCAGGACACCCAATAAATTGCTGAACTCCGAATAATCCAATTCTGCATTAACATCTGCTTGATGTGCTTTGTATTCGTCCAACAAAATACCGCTTCTCGAATTCACAGAGTAATGGAATATAATGGGATCACCAGTTTCAGAATATTCATTTAGCGTGTATATTACATTGAAAGTATAGCTTTTGCCACATACGGGGCGTTCGTTTCCTCGGATCACAACTACGTAGCTATTAGATGCAGAGTATGACGGATACAAATTAATTTTCGTTGTAGGTTGATTCATGAAGTTCTGAAAAAGTATTAAAAAATAAGTGACACGATGGCATGTGCAGTATGTAGATTGCTATGTCTATATAGCATAATTAACAATTTGTCTAAATTGGGATAGTATACCCTTTTCAAACAAGTAAACGATACAATGCTAGCCAATTCATAAATGAAATATCTTAAATAATTTGTGAATAAAATAGAAGCAAACAAATAGAAAGCAAAGAAAATTAATCGAAACTCCATGTAATCCGGTATTCATTTAAAGTAACATTTACCTTCCAGTGATCAGGTTTGAAGTATTGTCTCATTGGATAATTAACCGCAGATGCAACTATAGTTAACGAAGTGGTATTTCTGTGTTGGGGTGGTATGATAAAATCAAAAGAACCATCAGAAGAAGATGTGAAATTGCGACATTCGTGAACGTGTCGAACAAAGTCATAATTTCCGGTTGTTTGCAAGCAAAGTTGAATTAGCTCGTTTGGAACTGGAGTATTGTCCGGTTTTAAAACTATTAACTGAAACAAAAATATATTGTCTAATAACGTTTGTGAAAGTTGGGAAAAGTTTCTTTATCTCTAAATATATTACTTTTCCTTGATAAGGCACGTCTAGCTTAAAGTATCTGGGCATAGTCGGTGCGAATTTTAATTTGATGGCTTCGTACAAAATCTGCGTCCTAGAAACATCACCCAGCGTAATTCCTGTTTCGTACTCCGTAAAATTCGCCGTCAAAACTATTTCTGTGGCAAGATTACTCCACCGATTCAAACTAAGAATTTCCCCGGAAGTTACAATTTCCGTACATCCATCGGGTGAATTCACCTGTGAACGAACGATTCGAATTCTCCGTAACTGCGTATTAAACATGACGCAAAAAAAAGAACATGGCACTTACCACGATCTTTTTAACCATTTCTTGAAAGGTGTTTGTCGCGTTGGGCGCGTACGGAACTAATTTTGTCACTAGAGTACCTATTGCCGGCACATCGTAATTGTATCTGTAATATTTTCCATTGTCAGTTGAAAAGTTGCGCAAAATGACGATACCTGGCTCGGTTAAACATAAACTGGATTTGTTTAATAATTGTTTACTTAAGGACAGTTTCTTGAGGGCAATGATCTATTTTTCCTGTCTATACTTAGTGCGTCTGGCAATGTAGGGCTTCTTTCATTTACATTAAGAATTTAAAAGAAAAAAGAGTAACGAATTTTACTGTATTTTATTTCCGATGATGACCTATATCGATTTATTGCATTCGCACTATTTTTTGAGAAATTGGGGTGATTTCCAGTTTTGTAAATGAAATGCTATGTTTGTTAACGTCATATGAAAATGTGTCAAGACAAATTCACCTACACGAATAGGACCTCCAAAATAATGAATGTTGGAAGGATCAATTTCTAAAAATTGTGTTTGGAAAATATAAGAAACGTATAATAACAATACCTGGCACATATCTTCCATGTGAGTTTCGCTGCATCTGCCAGTACATAGGGTGGTGGTACTATGTCTATTTCAAACTTTGTCAAACCTTCAGTTCTTACTTCAATATGAGCGCGATAGTAAACCTCGACGTTTGGGTACATCTTCGACCAAATGTACCATCCTCCCTGTTATAAAGAATCCTTGTGTAACAAGCAGCTTGGTAAATTTGGGAATTTTGGTGTTTTATATGTTGAAATTATAGGATTTGGAGAGTTGAACATTCGAGAACACACAGAATTCGGAGATTTATAGATTTGGTACGTTTAGAAATCATCAAATCTAGAAATATTATTTTGTGGATTTACGAATTTGGTGATTTAGGACACGTAAACATAGGATAAGTTATTGATTGATACATTTGTTGCTGTAAAAATGCGACTATTTTGCAAGAAAAATATCGATGTGTTTGTGCACCAACATAAAATTTTAATAATTATCGAATTTTACCAATTTTACATCCGGACTCAAACGGAACTTCAGCTGCCTCATCCCATTCTCCGTACTCAGGTCTTTCCATTCCATCACTACATTATTCATAGGATTTTTTAGTTGTACAAGTGAAATCTGTAAACGATGGATATTGTACAGAAAATATAGAATTTGAACAGGGATATTGTATGTAGTTATCGCTTTGATGTAGAAAAAACTTTCTTTTCTATAAATGATTAATTTTGAAACATTTTACAATAAAATATTCGGCAGAATGTCTTCAATGTTTTACACTAAATTGTATAATTTAGTTATTAAATAACTAAAGTATAGAAACTGTATATTTGTGTGAATCTTAGTTGATATTTGAATGATGTCGTAAATACAGAAATGAATCATAGTTTAACCAAAATAATTAGATTTATTGCTCACCGGTTCCAACACAGGCGTGAAATCTTGATAGAATTGTACTATTCGCATATTAATTTCTTCACCAGGCTTGTAAATTTTTTTGTCCGTCTCTATTAGCATGAGGCGGGAATTTTGAGTAATTTCAACATTTCTCTCGTCATACACTACGTCATCAGGGTATTTAGCAAATTTGATCGTAAGTCGAATCTTCGCATCCGTTGTTTTTATCATCGGTACATACAGTTTCAAACATGCTTTAGCACCTGTTTCAACATAACAGTTTACTTATTGTAATATTTTCTAACCATAACCCGTTTAAATATTTCCAGAATTTTCTGACATAATATAAAATAAATCTATTGCTTCAGCATCTATCAACTATTGGTTCATTAATCTTAACGTTGTGTGAAACATTAATAAGTACGCGGTGATTGGAAAGACAAAAATATATCATGTTTAAAGTAACTATAAAATATCACGATAAACTGAACCTCATACTGCGATATTTATCAATTTTTATAGATTTTTACATTCATAAATTTTTCGATAAACTGTACTGTACTTCAAAAATGATTGAGAAACATACGGGGACACACGTTGAATTATAGCTATTTTACAGAAAAACTTGCATATGTCGGCGCAAGTATTTTTGAATTATCACATTTTTGTATGCTTTGCATGCTGTGCTGTATGTTGATTGTAGTGAAGTTCCTGTAACGATTCTGTTTGTTTGTCTGTACCAGGTAAAGACCGCAAATTTGGGGTTTACGATATTCGGAGAATAATTTGTGGGTCAGTCCGATAAAATCCGAAGACAGGAACCTGTTATTCATGTCGAATCGATAAAACAACAGTGTTCTGACATCACAGGTTGTTAAAAGCTCTATAACTCATCGCTGACGGCAACACGTGGTTGTCACTGGTGTGAGTAGTGAAATCAGTAACAATTATGTTTGGTATCGTTTCCAGTAGTGTCAGACACGTTTAATCGTTCAGAACTACTTTAATGTATCTACATCTCATTCTTGTTCTATGTGTTTACACTAGGTACTCGAAATTTCAAATTCGTGCGAGACACCTGATCTATAAACCCACAAGTATTTTATATTTGTTTACCTGTTGTTAAATTGTAGCTGGCACTGGAAATTACTTTATTTTGGTGCAATAATTCGGCAGTAATATACGCTGGAGGTTCTGAGTTTTGCAAAGATATGCATCCTGTCGTATTTCCACCAATTGGAAGTTTGTGTGGTATTGAGAACACATAACCCCTGGAAACAGTACAACATTTGGCATGGTTTTTAAACTATCTACTATTTCGATGATAAATTAAAAAATCGAAGGATCCGCAATTTATTTGAAAATTTGAATTATTTATTTAATAATTCATATGATCCTCCACTGTTACATAAAATTTTCAAACTTAATTTTAAATTAACAAACTTGCTTAAGTCATTTGTATGACACAAAACAATGAAAATTTAAGTCTTATCACGAATGACAGTGTCATATATGCGCAAGTCTAATGGTTTCATAAATAAAGTTTACAAATACGATGAAAATTTAAACACAGAATCAATTACCGTTTGCTCTCCGAATTTTCCGCATTGCATTGTAAAAATCCCACTGAACAACAAAGTAGAACAAATATCATTAATTTATCCATTTTGTCCGGTTAGTCTCACTGTCTTTAGCGTTTATTTTTGACAATCCGTGCGCGCATACATGCTCTGCACGTGTTACTCAAATTCACAGCTTCCTTTCACGTTTGTTATACAAATTTTGAATACGTTAAAAGTATAAAAAGTGATTGAGAACGTGTCGATACGCGGTCGACACGCTGAACACAGACTGAAAGCGCGATATTCGTACACTCCCTCTTATATCCTTCTGAAACTCTAACAAGTAGAAGTAAAAGAACAAATTCTATATATTTAAGAATTTGTGTTTTCTAAAGTTAGCGAATTAAAAAATTTTTAAATTCGCATGATTCCGAGCCACTAAATTTGAGAATGACTATTCATAAAAATTCCTACGTTGCATAATTGTTTTATAATTTCTGCATTTTATCAATTTGTAAAATCAAAAATTGACAAATTTTTCAAGTGGAATATCTGAAGGTCCAGACATTTAAAGATTTATGTTATTAAAAATTTCTCAATTACAACGCTTTTAAACATGCAGCTTCATAAGTCTTACATCGAAGTTCTTGCGATTTTGAAAATTTCTGAACTAAATATTCGCAAAGATTGTGAACTTGAAAATACCTAAGTTTGAGAATTTGTGATATAGGAAGGTCATAAATATCTAATCTACTAAATTTGAAAATTTCTAAATCACTCAGTTTGGAAACTGATAAATTTGAAACATTATAAGGCTGTAAATTTCTTAATTAGGCATTTTGTAATCGGAAGGTTCAACAAAAATTGGTATAATTGCATGAGACTAGCTTGGAAGCAATGTACTGAACAGAGAGAATATTAAACAGGTTCGGTAGGTTCGTGTTACATCATTTTTTTATTTTGTATCTGACCGAGACTTTTCTGATGAGTACTGAACGGTTTGAAGGTAGCGGATTCCGATTAAAATACTCTTTTACCTTCTTTTTCATATTTTTCTGTGTTTTGCACACGACCTTTGTCACAAGAATGTGAAATCTTTAAAACATTTCTTAATATACGCCGCAGTAATCAAGTGTCGTTATCGGTGAACGCAATTTATCGAAGCAGGAAAATAAAAGTTCACGTAATGTGACAACTTTTATCTAAATACAAGATAGTTATTATTAAACGGTACAGAAACTTTTTTTAATGAAGTGGTTAATAAATAGTATTTTGTGGTCGTTCTCATTTAACCATTTACAAGGAGTGGTTACTGCAAATGATTAGTTGCAATTTTTTTTAGTTGACAGTGCAAATAAATTAACCGTGATTCTCATTTTGCAAAAAGGTACAGACAGAATGCGAAACGATATGTACATTAAGTATAAATGATATTAAAATAATGTTAACATAAAGGGTGGTTGAGTAAGAAGAACACATTTTTATCATCTTATTATTTATTAATAAATCGACAATTATATTATTGTAATTTTATTTACATCAATAATTAATTTGAGATAGTAGCAGACGAAAATGGCGATATCTTCAGAATAACGAGTATTAAAACGCAAGATCGATGCTTAAATGTGTGAACCTTCTAGTTGATTTTGCTGTATATATTTAGATATGCTAAAAATTGCAGTTTTTGTACATTAATCTTCAGGAATAGCAATCTGGCCAAAGAAGCAAAAAGAAGAAGGGAAATTGCTGTTGCCAGGCATGATAACATGTAGTCTCCTTGAGCGATTTTTATAACATGTATACTCTTCTCAACCTTGAACAGGTCAAGCACCGTTGTCAATTGCTCGACTATGCAATGGTTCTCATCCCTTTTCGCAGTCCTATTTTGGTATTTTAATACTATGAGAAAAAACATTTTATTTTTATAGATCAGGTGCAACAAAAATTCTTAAACTCCATATGTTGGGTTACAATATCATTTATGTATTTCTCCAATAGAAACATATACAAATACTAATATAAATTGGTAATATAATAATAATGTCAGTAATGAAACAAGTAAACTGGTTGAAAAATCCGATAACACTCTAATTAGATGAAAAAAGATTATTAGTATCGAAGTATGTACAATAATGCACACCGATGCCCATTTTATATGCGGACATCCATCACTCATGGCCGATGTAATTTAATATTCATATGTAAATAAAATAACTTTGTTCATAAAATTATGCACTGACAAATTTTTCAACATTTCTTCGTATAAAATAATTGTCGTACAATGTCTTTGGTTTTTCATTTCGGAATGAAATTCGAAATTAGATTGTCTCTGCTTAGTTTAAGTGCGGGCCTATCTTAAATGCTTTAAATCTTTTAATTCTATTATTTAGAATTATTCTCCGATTTCATTTTCATAGATGAAATATAATTATTTCTAATTTGATTAATTTATTAATTGTGACACAATTATGTACAATTACATTTTTATTTTGAAATGTTATTTCGATTTTCATTTCGAAATCCTAGCTTCATTGTAAAATACGAAAATGTAAATTATATAATTACTTTTCGCCCATTTCACGATGAGCAATCATAGTCGAATCGATTATTAATTTCTGTGTAACAATAAGAATAGGTTGCCAGGAACTTATGTCATTCATATCAGTCGACTATGTATATTCGACACTCATACTGAAAGAATTAACCCTTTGCACTCGAGGGTATTTTTGTTGTCAACGGGTAGCAACTCTAAAATTTTCCAAAAGTTTCATGAGCACTTTTGTTATTATTTTTCTTTTAATTGATCTACAATCCTTATTTCCCGTTTCAGTACATATGTCTCCTGTTCGACACTATTTTAGTTAAAAAATATTTATCTGAAGTTAAACCGAATGGTGAGTTGCTTTCCGAGTCCAAAGGATTAAACGTTACATGATTTTATCAGTTCAACCATAGGCAGAGTATGTCCTCGTACTTATGTGCATTGAACCGTTTCTTTACTTGAACATGTAGATCGTGCTTCTGCCACTTTACAAGGCACACCGCTCGTTGGGGGCAGGCCATATATATGGAAGGAACCGTTCAGGCTCTGTTTTTGTTCCTGGGATGTGAGAAAGTCGGTATCCATGTTTATGATCAATGCTAGACTTCCGGCTGCAAAAAGATATCATTTTTATCGTAGACATATGTGTTATTATCCGTATTCAAGCATATATGCGTATTCAAGTGTATATTCCAAATTTCCAAATTTCTAAATTTTGAAATTCCAAATTTCCAAATTTCTAAATTTTGAAATTCCAAATTTCCAAATTTCTAAATTTTGAAATTCCAAATTTCCAAATTTCTATATTTTGAAATTCCAAATTTCCAAGTTTCCAAATTCCTAAATTTCTAAATTTCTAAATTTCTAAATTTCTAAATTTCTAAATTTCTAAATTTCTAAATTTCTAAATTTCTAAATTTCTAAATTTCTAAATTTCTGAATTTCTAAATTCCTAAATTCCCAAATTTCTAAATTTCTAAATTTCTAAATTTCTAAATTTCTAAATTTCTAAATTTCTAAATTTCTAAATTTCTGAATTTCTAAATTCCTAAATTTCTAAATTCCCAAATTTCTAAATTTCTAAATTTCTAAATTTCTAAATTTCTAAATTTCTAAATTTCTAAATTTCTAAATTCCTAAATTTCTAAATTTCTAAATTTCCAAATTTCCAAATTTCCAAATTTCCAAATTTCCATATATCCAAATATTCAAATATCCAAATATCCAAATATCCAAATATCCAAATTTCCAAAGTTCTGAACTTTCCTAAATTCGAATCCCCATATTTTTCAAATACGTTTTTGACATTACACTGATAATGTCACCAATAAAATAATTTACCATTCTCCCAAATACCTATGCGCTAAGTTTATACAGTAGACTCTCGTTATATTGCCACCTTCGTGCAGACTAATACACTACCACCTAGGACTATACTATAATCTTACTATAGTCTATAGTATATTATGATTATACACATAGTCTTAAACTGTAATATCGGTTTCGTGTTATAATGATTTAATTATCAATATTAATTGAATACTTACGAGTATCTAGCGGGACACAGACACAGTTTGGACTTAAATAATACTCGACCGCGGATCGAAGACGTTGAATCTCACGTGATGCATGAAGATCCAATAACATTCTTATTTTTCGCAATCGTCTGATCGCCGCCTTCACCACGCTCCTTGCCGAACAATAAATTTCTGTGAAATCTGATGGAAGACCCTCCATACATACAGGACAAAACTGTTCTGCTCCTGTTGGCGCTAAATTAAGAACAGTAAATAGCAAAACATTGATAGCATAACTGTTATAGGACGTAACATAGTCAGAAGGTTAGGTTAGGTTAGCAAATATTCTTGTCTATGGTCCAACAAAGCAAGTGTGATTAAATAATCTTGGTTTATAACGATTCTTCTTTTAAAATTATAATTAATATGGTAAGTACTAGGATTTTTATTATATTTGTTAGATTTGAAACTTTTCATCTAAATGTTTGAAATTTACTTACACGCATCGTCCGTTTCGATGTCTGTCGTATTTCTTATTTGACTGTCAAACTCCTCCTGTAAAAAATTACGTCTTTCATACTAAAATATATAGATAAACATACAGTCGAAAAATTCAATTTTAAAAAGTTGAACAAAATCGTTTGTTCAATTATTTTTATTACAATTTGAGCGAAATTTTTTCATTTAGAATGTTTGTTTCCTTATTTTGTTTCACTATGTCCCCTTTTATATTTCAGTTAAAAGTACTTGTTTACAGTATAGAGTACTTGCATAATGCAGTAAAAAGCATTTTATAGCAGATTTGTTAATAATTCTGCTCTTGCCTCATTGCACATGAAATGAAGTTTCAAAGTATTTAACTTCAAGTTACACTCTTACCCCATTTTCGGGGAAAGTGCAGGTAGTTGACATTTTAAACAATTTCCTATCAAAATCAAAATGTGCAAGGAAAATTAAAGTTCTAGTTAATATTAATTGAATAGTAGTAATTGTGCAAGGCGTTCTGTAACGACAGCGTTAAGTATTTACATAGCAGACTGAAAATACTTATGTTTAAATACCAACTTTACAAAAACCAGTCTGCACTTACCCCACTTCACCTTGTATCTTTTATGATGTTATTAGTACAATTTAATGTCGACTATACCTGTACAGGTTCTTGTTCGCCCCATTGTACCGTTTGGTCCTCGACACCAAGAGTCGGAGTGAGATCGGACAAGCCGTTGGTAGCTATGGTAGTCTCCAGTTTGTAATCCATCGTGTCGGGTTTAACGTAAGCTGGTACTGGTCCTTCCATTCCTTCCGGAATGGCTACTTCGTGTTTCGTATCAACGAATGATGAATTTAATTCTATCTCTACTGGCCGTCTCATCGAGTTTAATTTGTATGATACATCTGTTAAGTACGGTTGTACGTCGATCGGTTCCGCACTACTGCACATTGAAGGGACTTTATAGTTCTGCAATTATTCACATATGTTCGAATCATGGTTACATTCCCTTCGAGTACTTGTCATTGGTGTAAATAGAATTCGTTTTCAGGGTGGGCCAGAGGCAATGGTTTTGGTTTAATCAGAAAAGAGATGAGGAATTTGGTAAGGTTGGAAATATTGACATTTCGGCATTCGGAATTTTGGGAATTGGAAATTTAAGACTTTGAGAAGCTGGAAAGTTGAGAACTTGCAAATTTTGAAGTTCAGAATTTTGAGACGTTTTGAAAAACAACTTGAGACTTGAGAATTTTGAAAAACACAATATTTAGAACTTTTGAAATGACAAAGTTTAATAATGCAAAAATTTGAAAATTTAGAAATGCATAAATTTGAAAATATCCAAACTTGAAAGTTAAAGACTTGAGAAATTTAGTAACCCAAAAATTTCAGAATTTGAAGACTTGTAACTTTCAAGTCTCTTTACTTTCTAATACGCGAAGGATGAAATGTGTCTTGTATTCTAGTTACACCAACGACTGTACTTGTATATCAAACAATCAGTGAAAACTCACGCTGTACACCATAAGTTCTTGTTGATAATAATCATAAAGTATCACATTCGCTGGCTCCAGATAATCGACAACGGTTTCCCTTATTATCCTAAATGATACACAGGTTTTTTCATCCATCAATTTATCGAAGTAAATAACAACGACATCGTTATTTTCCTCGAAACGTTTCACTCCTGTAATTTAAACATTATCTTCGATTATTATTCTTCTATTTCTACAATTAGGCTAATCAGAAACTTCTACAGACGTGAATCAGATTATGTGATCAGAAATTTGTTAAATAAACCTTCATCGATTAAAATATACAGGGTGTCTCACAACTAGTGTAGGCTCCTGAAGTGGAGTATAGTTGAGGTGATTCTGAATAAGATATCCCTTTGCAGAAATGGAATTTGAAGCTTCATTTTTGAATTATTAGGGAAAACGCGGACCAATAAAAGCGCGAGGATTACACGTCTGCAAATGCGAGAACAGCAGCTTTGGATAACGCGTAGTTATCCAACGCGTGGTAATCCTACACGTATTAATCCATTGCGTAGTGATTCAACGCCTACTAGTACAGCGTGTGGATATCCAACGCGTAGTAATCTAGCGCGTGCATATTCTACGCGCAGTAATTCAGCGCGTAATAATGCAACGTGTGGCAATTCTAAGCGTAGGAATCTAATGAGTGGTAATCTAACGCGTAGTAATGCAACGCGTGGTAATCCTACGCGAAGTAATCTAATGCATAAGAATCCAACGCGTACTAATACAGCGTGTGGATATCCAACGCGTAGTAATCCAACGTGTGGATATTCGACGCGTAGTAGTCCAACGCGTAATAATCCTCGCGCTCTGATTGGTTCGTGATTTTCCTTAACAATTCAAAAACGAAGCTTCAAACCCCATTTTTGCAAAAGGAAATCTTATTCAGAATCACGTTAGCTACCCCCTATTTCAGGAACCTACACTACTAAGTAATTTTCTGATCAACTTAATGTTTATGATCTTTGTTAAGAATATATCGAATTTACTTGACATTGGTTGCAATAAGGACTGCAAGCTTTCACGATCAGGCACGTATCCACTTATCATTCCTATTTCAAGCAACGCCATGTTGCTTTCCCCGTCTGCTAATTTATATCGGGCACAAACCGTAATATTTTGCATCGTACACTCGTTGAAATAGTCATCAGATCGTGCAGAAACCGAAAGGTCGAACGCATCTGAGCCAGTTGCGTGTGCAACGTTGTATTTGATGTTGGTCTAGAATTCAACAAAAATAATTTTGTAACTTTTCATGCGAGGAAAGTTTCGTGGAAAGGACAAATTTATGTTCACATATATTATAGCGTCAAAAAGTTTACGAATATCTGACTTCTATTTATCGAGCAACCATTAACTAGATTTATGGAACGCATGTCATGTTTCATTGAGAAAGTTTAGAAATAATTGAAAATTCTGCTTTTAATATGATATTTCTCTTAAACTTTATGCATTCTTTACGAAGCACTCTTAATACCTGTATGAAATTAAAATAAATTAAGTTTGATACCGAGTTTACGGATCAAAGTGAAGCGTCTTATATTCCTCATTTTAAATTGTACAATTGAAATGCTTTTGTCAAAGTTTTCAAACGAAGAATAATTGTATACATCACTTCATCACCCCTTAAATATTTATCATTGCACTTTATTTTCAATCTACAACTGCACATCAAACGTCCATAAACCTAGCGAAAAATCAACAAAATATAGTGAAGGAGAATCAACAAGAGTCTGTTTTCTGTGATTTAAGTTTGTATTTGATGCACTGCCTATATCATCTTCGTTAAAAATAGCAGAGCATAATCTCGAAAATAACAAAAATGCCGCGCGTTACCTGTACCAAAACGCAGCCCTCTCCTTCGACAGAAACTTCGATGAACGTCGGTAAAACAGGCAGACGAATTTGCGTAAGAACCATACGATTGTCATTATTTAATCTATGTACGCGATCAACTTCGTTAGCTGTTAGAAGCACGGACAAATCGATGTTTTTAGTGCCCGTGACCATAGCGTACTCGCTGATCGCCTCTAGACCAAGAATCGTGTCTTGGGTAGATTTGAAACCACCCTCGACGTTCCTTTGCTTTGATATCCAACGGACGGCCTTTAAAGCTTCGGTCAAATTATCGTTCCCGCCCAATTTGGTCAACGTGAGAATCATGTATGCTGTCATTTCGATGCTCAAACTCAGCGACGGCTGAGTTTTGTCCTCCCACCAGAGTAAATCCTTGAATACACGGATAATTAATATTAACATTTTTCCGGCAGTTGCATCAATCAGTGTTATAATTATTACTGCAGTGTTAAGGGAACGTTGAAATGTTATGTATATTTTAGATTTGGCGTTCTTCAATTATATGAATTATTGAAAAGATTGGTATCGAACTTGAAACTTCATCTTTATGCAAATCTTCAATCTTTGATTAACAGTATATTATTTGTGTATTTTAGTTTCTATTTTTTGTTGCTAAGAAATTCTTACATTGTATGAACGCGTAGCGAGGTACATCACTGTTTTCAAGCTAGCATTAACTTTCGGATATCCCAACAGGGCTAATGCATACGTAGTTAGAATCGTAGCGTAAGGACTATTGTTGCCACTAGCCATTCCTTTCTCCAGGCAATTTAATGCATTGGTAACAAGAGATTCTGGCAATGTTATTCCAGATTCGACCAAAGCAATTAGAATGTAGGCTGTTAACGCTGGCGATGAACTATCGTCTTCAAGACCACCCTGGAATATACGTAAACGGTGTAGAGTATACAGAATGCTTCGTAACTAGGTGTAGGTCCCTGAAAAGGGAGGTAGTTGAGATGGTTCTGAATAAGATTTCCCTTTGCAAAAATGGGATTTGAAACTTCGTTTTTGAATTATTAAGAAAAAACACGGACCAATCAGAGTGCGAGGATTATTACGCGTTGGACTACTACGCATCGAATATCCATGCGTTGGATCACTACGCGTTGGATATCCACACGCTGTATTAGTACGCGTTGGATTCTTATGCATTGGATTACTTCGCGTAGGATTACCACGCGTTACATTACCACGCGTTGCATTACTACACGTTAGATTACTACGCGTCGAATATCCACGAGTTGGAATACTACGCGTCGAATATCCACGAGATGGAATACTACGCGTTGGACTACTACGCGTCGAATATCCACGCGTTGGATTACTACGCGTTGGATATCCACATGCTGGAATACTACGCGTTAGATTCCCACGCATTAGATTTCTACGCTTAGAATTACCACGCGTTGCATTATTACGCGTTGGATTACTACGCGTAGAACATGCACGCGCTAGATTACTACACGTTGGATATCTACATGCTGTATTAGTACGCGTTGAATTACCACGCGTTGATAATTATGCGTTAGCCGAAGCTTCGTTCTCGCGTCTGTGCATGCGTAACCCTCGCGCTCTGATGCATTACTGTTTCTCTTTAACACTAGAACTACCAACCAGTCAAAATGACTGGTTTCAGATTTCTCATTTTATATTACAAAATTTTATTATCGTGATTTTATGGAAATGTCTGTCATATTTTGTTGAGGTAAAAACGAATTCTATATGTTACTTGATGCGTTAGTATTTATTTATTTTCAATTTTCATTTTATTTTTCATTCTTCGATAAAGGAGCATTTAATGTCGGTAGTTCTAGTGTTAATAATTTAAAAACGAAGCTTCAGATCCCATTTTTGCCAAGGAAAGTTTTGTTCAGAATGACCTCTACCACCCTTTTCAGAGAGTAACACTAGTTACGAGATATCCTGTAGAAGTAATCATTTTGCTTTATTTTTAGGTATTTATTACGATTCATTATTTCATAAATTTGAAATAAGCATTGACTTTATGCTACTTAAGTGCCTTAGGATTATTCACATCGAATGTCAGCATGTTTTGAAAATACAATTTTAATTCTTTGCTTCTTAAATCGATATACAATAAAAAATTGTAAATATAAGAACATTAAGTCTAATAAAGAAAAATAAACATTCCTTTATTACAATTTATTATGTGAATTTTTCAAACGAAATCAATTCACATACAGTGGTCTAATTTGAATATTAGTATGTTTTGTACAAAGTTTCATAAAGTCAAATAATGCTTTTCTTAAATTTCTATAGAATTAAGAGTTTAACAGGTAATAATAATAATTCTATAAATTCTATAAATAAATATTTACAGAATGTCTTTGATACAAAGTCGATTTTTCAAATAAAATTGTAAACGTATCGCTTTTCTTCACCAACCTGCATCGCTTTGCGGAAAGTGGTACCAATTAGCGGGAAGCAACCATTTTTCAATTGTTTGGTGATAATCCACTCTGCTGTTTGATAAAGATGACGTTCGCTGATGTAGATTAAATCTCGGGCTTTGGCGAAAGACTTCAATACGAATGCAGTTAGCCATATTGAATTTTTACCGACACTGAATGGTCCGTACGAACCGTCCTCACGTCTGAAGTTTAACTGTCTTTGGTATCCTGTGTGCCACAAACCGGTAGCGATTAATATTCGTAATATATATTATCAGACTTTTAGTATATTACGTCATTGACAAGCGATGTCAAGGATATTTAGTATTATTAAAAAATTCAGAAATTTTGCAGTTCCGACATACTAAAATTCTACAATCACAAACTTCAGAAATTTTACAGTTCCGAAATTCTAAAAGTCTACATTTCTACACTTTAGAAATTCTACCGTTCTGAAGTTCTAAAATTCTATAAATCTGCAATGCCGAAATTCTAAAATTTTATAACTTTATAATTCTGTAATTTTTCAATTCTAGTATTCTACACTTCATAAATTCTACAATTCCGACGTTCTGAAATTCTTTAGGAATATCGAATTTTGAAATTCCATCGTTCTAAAATGCTAAAATCCTACAATTCCATAATTCCATAATTTCACAATTGCATAATTGTACTAGTCACAATTCCACAATTCTAAAATTCTAAAATTCTAAAATTCTAAAATTCTAAAATTCTAAAATTCTAAAATTCTAAAATTCTAAAATTCTAAAATTCTAAAATTCTAAAATTCTAAAATTCTAAAATTCTAAAATTCTAAAATTCTAAAATTCTAAAATTCTAAAATTCTAGAATTCCAAAATTCAACTAAAGTTTGCTCCACCAACACTATAACAAATGAGAATGCAAGTATATAAAAATATATAATTTACAACAAACTTGTTATCTTGAGATAAGATATTCTAAATCAGCAAGAAAGGCAGTTCGCAGAGATTTCTAAGAGAAAATAAAATGCATAAGTGAATTCGACAAATAAAATGTATACCACGTACCTTTCTCTATATTTTTGATCGCTTTTTCCCGGAGTTCAGGTTCCTTAATCTGAAGAACATCTAGATATTTTATCACGTGAAGATTTGGCACGAATAAAATCATGTTTTGTTCACCGCATCCTTGCGGTAATTGAACGAGTTTGTCCAAATTCTGGAGTGCTGGTCCTAAAAAGTCTCCTATCAAATTTACGTAACCTCTTGCACTGTCGGGTACCACATCCTCAGGGAACGCAGCTTCCCACATGAACGTAGAATCATTATTAAAGTCCATCGGACAAAGTAACATTGTTTCCGTTTTCTCCATTGGGTAACCTTCCGGTACAATTAAAAGTGGTTTCACTATTTTGTCCCTTTAAAAGAAGAAGCGATTGATAGATAAATAAAACACCGTCAGGAATATGATGTAATAGATAGACTGACAGAGTTATTTCTCTATTTAGAAGTATCGTGAATTTGAGTTTCGTTGAGAATGCAGGCTTTTAAATTCTAATGTTCTTATATAATTAGTTATCTGATCCTAAAACTTTTAAATTTCTGAATTTTTGAATTTCTGAATTTCTGAATTTCTGAATTTCTGAATTTCTGAATTTCTGAATTTCTGAATAAAACTTTCTGAATGTCTAAATATCTAAATGTCTGAATTTTTGAATTCCAAAATTCCTAAATTTCTACGTTTCTAAATCCCACAATCTCAAAATCTCGAAATTTCAAAATCTCAAAATCTCAAAATCTCAAAATCTCAAAATCTCAAAATCTCAAAATCTCAAAATCTCAAAATCTCAAAATCTCAAAATCTCAAAATCCCAAAATCTCAAAATCTTAAAATCTCAAAATCTCAAAATCTCAAAATCTCAAAATCTCAAAATCTCTAAATCCGTAAATCCCAAAATCTCAAAATCTCAAAATCTCAAAATCTCAAAATCTCAAAATCTCAAAATCTCAAAATCTCAAAATCTCAAAATCTCAAAATCTCAAAATCTCAAAATCCCAAAATCCCAAAATCCCAAAATCCCTAGACCCCTAGATCCCTAAATCCCTAAATCCCTAAATTTCCTAGATTCCCAACTCTCTAGATCTCTAAATCCCAAAATCCCAAAATCTCTATACCTCCAAATCTAAAAATTTCCAAATTCCAAAACTTGAGTTTCAAAATTCCTAACTGAAATAAGAACATTCTGAAATCTAGAAATCTGGTATCACAGACATTCTAAGTGAAAAATTTGTCAACTATTCGCTTATCTAAAGAAATTACATTATACCCGGATGAATATACTAGACAGCAATTTATCAATAAAAAAAGTCGTATCTAATATGAAATGAACTAATTACCTAGTAAATACCAAAGTCTGTGGACCACAAGGTTCAGAATAATTAGAGTCTATGTAAGCTGAGACGGTTATGTTAACCTCTCCGATAACCCGTGGCCGTAAAACGAATTCGTGGATCACGCTGTCTCGTGGTTTCACGCAGAACGACGCTGTTGGAAGCGACAAATGCAGATCGATCCCCGACATTTCTTCCAGTCTGATAGCCACCTGCATATCAGATCGTCTTATGAAGTACGTTCGTTTAACGACAATCGCGTATCATTCGATCAATGAATTATTACAGGCAAGCTATGTTGCATGTAATTGAAGAGGGAGACTTTCATGCGCATCATTTCACCGCGTTTCACACTGTACGGCAAACTATAATCGAGGAAGAATGGTTGAAACGATGTTATGGTAGTCGGTGGCGCTATTCCTAGGCCATGTATCGGTGAAATGCACGTTGTATAGCCGACCCAATCAGTGATGGTGTGTGGAAGCGTGCGTTCTATTGTTATTTTACCTTCTCTCCTGTGAACATTAATTTACCACTTATTTAATGCAAATCTTATAGATTTTGCACTCCTCAAATTCCTTCACTGCTAACTCTTTAACATTAAGCTACCAATCAGAATGACTGGTTTCAGATTTCTCATTTTATATTAAAAAGTTTTATTGTCGTGATTTTATGGAAATGTCTGTCATATTTTGTTGAGGTAAAAACTAGTTCTATATATTACTTGACGATCCAGTATTTATTTCCCTTTTCATTCTTCTTGTCAGTAGTTCTAATATTAATTTACGAAGTAGATTACGAAAGTTCTTAATAAAATATACTGTAACAGTACCGAGTATGAGATAAATATATCTTTCATTTATTGTAAGTAGTAAATAAATGAAAATAAATATATATTCAACAGATTTGTAAGATCCAAAAGAAATGTGGGGACGTAGGAGTGCAAAGAGTTATATGGTGACTCAGTACTGATTTTTGGGACTTTTGAACATTGATACGCTCAGGTCCTTTATCTTATGTTGTCTTCATTAGGGACCTTGGCTTGAACCTTGTCTTTTCTGATCAAAACAGAATTAGATAAACAAGGACCAGAGTTAAGGTCAGGAAAGATAAGGACCTTGTCTTGAACCTTGTTTCTCCTGCTCAAAACAACATGAGATAAACAAGCATCAGAAAGTATCAATTTTCAGAGGTTCCAAAAGTCAATTCTGAGTTCGTCTAGACCAGGGATCGGCAATCTGCGGCTCGCGAGCCACATACGGCTCTTTGGATGTAAAGCTGCGGCTCTTCAGTTCCATACGCAAATATTATTTATTTTATCAAAACAAAAACTCATTAGCTAATATTCCCAAGCGCTGGAGTCGCAACGCAACGAATTACCAAGCACTGGAATAGCAATGCATTGAATTACCAAGCACTGGAATCGCAACGCATCGAATTACCACGCGCTGGAATTGCAATGCATCGAATTACCACGCGCTGGAATTGCAATGCATCGAATTACCACACGATAGAATTCCAACGCATCGAATTATAACGCGCTGGAATTGCAATGCATTGAATTACCAAGCACTGGAATCGCAACGCATCGAATTACCACGCGCTGAAATTGCAATGCATTGAATTACCACGCGCTGGAATTCCAACGCATCGAATTACGACGCATTGGAATCACAACACATCGAATTACCACGCGCTGGAATTGCAATGCATTGAATTACCAAGCGCTGGAATCGCAACGCATCGAATTACCACGCTCTTCAGTTCCATACGCAAATATTATTTATTTTATCAAAAAAAAACTCATAATCTAATATTGCCATGTATATATTATCTACTTTGTTATGAAAAGCACTATTTTTATATGAAAAAATAGATTATTTTTGTTTATCAAAAAACTTTATTTATGCGAGTACTATTTATTGTTGGCAAAAAAAAATTTTGTGGCTCTTTAAAAGCTTTGAAATTTTGTAAATTGTTATTTTTGACTCTTCCGACTCAAAAGGTTGCCGACCCCTGGTCTAGACCTTCAACTTAACCTCTTCCCGTACTTTGACGAGTCTCACTTGTGAGGCACTTACAGCTTAAGTGTGACAAACCATACTCAAATTTTGAATACTCTTCAACTTCAAATTTAGGTCCAGTTATAAGTTATATTATCAAGGATTCCTGAATATAAAATACTCACAACATTTTAAATTTCTTTGTCCGTTTTAATGTTATAGCCCTAAATTAGTCTTGACTAACGGATTTATTAAATAAATGGCACGGGAAAGGGTTAACTTAATTTAAATACAGCAAAAGAGAAAAATAGAGACAGAAATATTTCTCATATTCGGTTTTCAAAAGATATGACGTCTTATGTGTCACATACTTGGAAAATCTACTGTGTAATAGTTAAGATGTTAGAAACTCCATACCCAGTAGGCACCAACTCCCATAACCACGTTTCTGGAAAGTACGATCTGCTTTCGAGGGTGGATGTCTGATCATAACCTTCGTCGATGTATTCCAGGTCCACCAGGTCACCAGGTGACTTTGCAGCGGCGGCAATCGCGAAATGTAATACTGGAAATAAATGTTGATTGAAAATTATAAAATTAATTCTTACAATCATTTTACTTTAAGTTTGTCGTATTAGATGCTGCGTTAAATATGTGGACTGAACTTTGCTACTTAAATTAATGAAATTTAAATTTTGTTAATTAAATTTAGATTTGATGCATTGGTAAATACGTAGTATCAAAGTTGCGTGTAAATTAATTAACCTTAATATGGATTTGTAATATTAATAATTGGTCGTTAAAGAAAATATAATACTCGGTTAATTAAGTTTGACATCAGTTTGAAATATTAGTAAATGATGATCGACAATATGTTAATGTAATATAATTAAGAATTTCGAATTCGACAAAAGTATATTAGTAACTACTTGCCAGTGTCAGGCGACATATTCATGCTATATGTGATGTTTTTATAACTTGGCGGACACGGTAGTGTCGTCTGTTTTAAATCGCTCATCACAATCACTCCGAAATCCTATGAAAAAGAGAATGAAACTTATAAGAATGCAGTGAATTTAAGATGAAAGATTTCGAAATTTAGAGAATTGCAAATTTAGAATTTTAGAAGGTTGTAAATATTTGAGTTTAGAAATTTGGGAGATTGAAAATTTTTTAGTACACACATTTTGTTGGGTCGCAAATTTTCAAGTTTGGAAAATTGTAAATTTTCAAGTTAAAAATTTTGCAAGGTCATAAATTTGCGAGTGTAAACATTGTCAAGTTTAGAAATTTTTAAGTTTGTAAAATTGTAAGTTCGAGAATTCAAAACATTGCAAGTTCATAAGTTCAGAAATTGAAAAATTTTAAATTTTCGAAAGATACAAATTATTGAACTTTGAAACCCAATTGTATAACATGACAACGTGATTCATCAATTCGTAAAACCTGATTAAAATTTCCTATGAATTGTTATAAATGAACTACAGTGACCATAATAATTTCTCTGTTAGAAATACCATTTCGAAAACATCTTACAGTGAAAGCTTGCATTTCGTTTACGTATTTAATTGTCCTATAATACGTAGTCGACCGCCTTTTTCGTTTTTCAAGACCAAGAAACGGCACAAAACGCGGTGGATGACCGGTCACTTCTTCTGTATTTTCCATCAGAACCTCCGCTGTACAATTCAAAAATTCCTATGTATTTACACTGTGAGAATAAAAACAAAATTTGTAAACAGCAATGAAAGATATACTTTCGCAATTAGCTTGTCGGGAAAAGGTCAGGAAAGAAAACTGACGGTCCTTCAATTTCTCGAACGTTTTAGTGGCATCGATCAAATTAGATTTCGATCCGCCTAAGAAAAGTGTTGATTTATCCACGGCTGATATTCCACAGAGAGACCATGGTGCAGCTTCCACGTGGTACTGAGTAGTTGACCCTGGTGTTTGGGCATCGGTGTGCCAAGCTGTTTTAACCTTGTTCTCGAAACAATGGCCAACCTCGATTGTATAAGTAGCAGCCACGATTTCACCGTCCGATCGCACGTAATAGAGCAGTAATTCGGATATTGGCGCCATGCTTGGTGTTACTTTCACGCTTAATGGAAATCTGTGACAAAAGAATATACAGTTTGTTTTTTACAGGATCTTATTCTGTTAGATCATGTTATTATAATAATAATGTCAGTAATGAAACTGGTTGAAAAATCCGATAACATTCTAATTAGATGAAAAAAGATTATTATTATCGAAGTATGTACAATAATGCACACCTATGCCCATTTTATATGCGGACATCCATTACTCATGGCCGATGTAATTTAATATTCATACGTAAATAAAATAACTTTGTTCATAAAATTATGCACTGACAAATTTTTCAACATTTCTTCATATAAAATAATTGTCGTACAATTTCTTTGGTTTTTCATTTCGGAATGAAATTCGAAATTAGATTTTCTCTGCTTAGTTTAAGTGGAGACCTATTTTGAATGTTTTAAATCTTTTAATTCTATTATTTAGAATTATTTTCCGATTTCATTTTCATACATGAAATATAATTATTTCTAATTTGATTAATTTATTAATTGTGATACAATTATGTACAATTACATTTTCATTTTGAAATGTAATTTCGATTTTCATTTCGAAATCCTAGCTTCATTGTAAAATACGAAAATTTAAATTATAAAATACCAACGCTTTGTGTTGGACAACCATAATTACTTTTCGCCCATTTCATGATGAGCAATCATAGTCGAATCGATTATTAATTTCTGTGTAACAATAAGAATAGGTTGTCAGGAACTTATGTCATTCATACCAGTCGACTATGTATATTCGACACTCATACTGAAAGAATTAACCCTTTGCACTCGAGGGTATTTTTGTTGTCGACGTGTAGCAACTCCAAAATTTTCCAAAAGTATCATGAGCACTTTTGTTATTATTTTTCTTTTAATTGCTCTACAATCGTTATTTTCCGTTTCAATATATATGTCTCATGTTCGACACTATTTTAATTAAAAAATATTTATCTGAAGTTAAACCGAATGGTGAGTTGCTTTCCGAGTCCAAAGGATTAAACGTTACATGATATCATCAGTTCAACCATAGACAGAGGATGTCGCTTCACCTTATAGAAATTTATACATTGAAAAATTGAGGGATATTGCATTACATTAGAACTTCGGAAAAAATATAGAAATTTACAAACAGAAATATTGAGTGAAATCGCATTACCCTGTAATATGCGACAGTCCTCAAAAACAGAAATTTTTGAGAAAAATAAAGAAGTAAGAACTTTAAAAAAAATTTAAGAATTGAGAAAATCGCAGCATGCTATAATATTATAAAATAATACTTATAAATCTATTATTGAAAATAATAAAAAAACATAGAAAGCAAATATCGTGAACTTTACCTGTGTACAACACGGTCATGATCGGTTCTGTTCGAAAACTTGAGGCTACCCAATAAATTGCGAAATTCCGAGTAGTTCAATATGGTGTCATGACCCGGCTTATGCGTTACGTGGCCATATATTAGGATACCACTTTTGGAGTTGATAGAGTAGTGGAATAAAATCGATTCATTGTCTCTTATGCTCGAAGGCATCGTATACATCACGTTGAAGGAGTATTTTTCACCGCATACGATGGGTTGAGTTCCTCTGGTTACAACCAAGTAACTATTAGATGCGGAAAACCAAGGATGGATGTCAATTTGTGCTGATGGTTGATCCATGAACACCTGAAGATGTACGAGTGATTATACTATTAGCAAAAATTGTAAGTTGAGTTCATTTTATGTAGTACGGTTCCTTTCGCATTTTATAGGTTATACAAGTGTATTTCACTTGAAAGAAGAAACTAATTAAATTAATAAATAATAAATAAGCAGAAATTGTAAGTAATAATTAATTCTTGGAAAGAGACTAAAATAATATCTAAGAAAAGTTCATAAATATTGTCTTCGGGAGATATCACAAAAATATCAAATGTGAAATTAGTGTAACCATTCGTACGCAGTGATATTAAATATTTACATTAAGTCTGAAAATTATTAAGCTTTAAATTTTTTAAATTATTATTTTTCATTTAGCGTATTCGCTAACTGAATATAAAATTTGATTAGCAAATATCAAAAACGTGTGTTTTTTACACCCATTGTTACTAAAAAAAAGAAAAAACTCTGATATAAAATTTCATAATAAAACTGTTTAGAAGTTTAAAATCATTTTGCAAACATAAAAAAGGATTTTTCTGAAATTTATATTTCAGGAAGAAAATTTATTTAAATCTAATATAATTAATTTTACTAATTCAATGGATTATTTGAACGGTTGTAATAATTCGTTCGATAGAGAAAACCCGGAAAAAATAAGAATTTATGTAATCGATTAAAATTTCAAAGTCGTACCCTCCAGCGTTTCTCCGGCGAATAATACTTCATCGGATAATCAACGGCAGTGGCAAGAAAACTCAACAAAATAACATTCCTCTGTTGAGGCGGTACGATAAAATCAACAAAACCGTCAGCGGACGTCGTAAAATCTCGGCATTCGACCATATCCAGCAACAATTTGTCTTTTCCCAGTACTTTTAAACAAAGTTGAATCTTCTCGTTCGGAGCGGGAGTATCGTCCTGCTTAAAAACTCGTAACTGCAAAGCAAAAAGTGTACAATCACCTTAATTTAACAACCAAACTTTTCGATTCAATAGCAAACAAAAAGTTTACCTTTCCATGATAAGGCAGGTCCAGTTTGAAGTATTCCGGCATGTACTGCGTGAATTTTATCTTTAAAGCTTCGTGCTTTACCACGGACCGACTAATGGTAGTTTTTTTCACTCCTGTCCCTGCTTCGGTGAAATTTACGACTAGAACAATATTACTCGGAGCTACGTTCCAACGTGCCAAGTTGAGAACTGTTCCAGAAAGTGTAAATTCGGTGCATCCGTCTGGTGAATCCATCTGAATGGATAATTCATACTTTTTTAGCAATCAATAGGAAAAGCGAAATATGATAAAATTATGGAGGTTCAGAAAGGGGTAAGAATTGCGACAAGGAAAACTACTTTTCTTGTTTACCTAATCAGTGTGAATGAGTGATGTAAATATTTTAGTAGTCGCATTTCTTATAGTACTTTGTTAAGTCTTATTTTATCATAGACAAGTAATACTTGCTTCTGTTTCGTAGCGAATTGGTGCGAGGTTAGGTTGTCTTCTCCAACTAGGCGTGTGCGGAGTTAATTTCAATAACAAAGTACCTTTTACGGGTTTACCGTAACTGTACCTGTAATGTTAATCGTTAGTTAAACAAATTCTATAAAAGTTACGTGATTTACCACCTTAGGTTCACCATTTTCATTAATTCTAATTATTGAAACTTTTTGACGGTTTCATTCTTTAACAATACAATGTTAATAAGATCTACACTAACATTAATATCTCTTTATGTGAAAATATTTAATATGAATCATTAAACTTTTTATTTTGTATTTCAATTTTTAATTAGATCCCTGCCGTCATCGCGAAGAAATTACGTTTATTTACAAACTCAAAGATGTAACGTAATTTTAATACAATACATACATTTTCCTTTGACAACGAAAGAGTCAATCTTAAAATTTGTAATGGTTGAAAAATATTACGATAAAGATGCAGTGACGGTACCTGACACAGATATTCCATGTGACGTTTTCTGTATCTGCAAGTACATAGCTCGGCGAAGTTACCGATATCTCGAATCTTGGTAAAACGTACTTGTTCACATCGAACTGCGTTTTTTTATAGATCTCAAGATCTGCGTATTTCTCCACAACAATCGACCACGTTCCCTGTTACAAACAATTCTTATGTAAATATTAGAAGTTTGTGTGTTAGCGTACAATTATAATAACTAGGTACAGTAATATAATACTAATAGATAATTCTAAATAAGTAGTACGATAAATCAGTAAATTCATTTAATTATTTTCGTGATTAATTAACATTACAACGTATATTACAGCGAGAGCGTCAGTACAAGTTTTTAACAATTTAAAGGTTTTTTGTTCCTTCACATTTGTAGTTTCAAGTCAATTTGTTACCCGTAGCGGCAATAAGACCAAAGGAGTCATTGTACCCGCAACAGCGGGATTAGTGCAAGTCTCTAGCGATGGGTTTCACGATTCTTCGTTCTTTTACGTTTGTAGATTCGAGTCAATAGTACCCGTAGTAGCAATAAGACCCAAAGAGTCACATTGTACCGAGTATTTTTTTATTGTTAGTCATGTCTGATTGTGAAACCTTAATCTTAGCAGTAGTCTTTTGTTTGCAGTTTTCTATACATGTCGAG